>JAVLUX010000001.1:70381957-72781957 GCA_032164185.1 Moxostoma hubbsi
CGTCCGTCGACCCCAGAGGGTTAGGTGGGCATCCCATTCCCCACCTTTGGTATACAAATATTTTGCAAGCTGATCTTTTATAGATCTATAGGCACATTCCACCATACTGTCAAACATGGCATGATATGGGGATGTTCGTGTTTTGCGTATCCCAAGCAGGGAACACAGTGCGAATCAAACTGCCAACCTTGGTCAGTGTGCAAACTCTGAGGCACACCATGTTGGCTCATTTAGTCTACAAACAAGCATTTTCTAACAGTTGTTGCACGTTGATCAGGAATGGCATAGAGGTTTAGGTACTTGGTAAAATAATCCATTACTACAAGAACATATCTTTCCTTTCTGTGAAATGGGCAACTCAGTTAGATCAGCAGCAATTTTCTCAAAAGGCATGCTTGTGATTATGTTTTGCATTGGGGCCTGCTTATGTGGTATTTGTGGCCTCCTTGATTCACAAGCCTGACACTGGGCACACCAATGTGTAATGTCCCTAGACATTTGGGGCCAGTAGCATCTCACTAGAGCATGTTGCAATGTCTTTGTGCACATTATGCTGTAGTGCAGGTGGAACTACAACCTGCAATATCTGTTCAACTTGTGGAGGTCTGACTCTATGGCAAAGAACAGAATCCACAAATGTAAGCCATGGAAACTCTTTCCAGAAATGCCTAAGTCCATTAGAGGGGCCTTTGAGCATTGCATATGGGGGTCTCTTCTTAGTAAACACCCATTCAGAGAAAATGCTCAAAACATGGTTAGCTTCCTGAGCCTGTAGTATATCTTCACAATCCATACTCAGGAGTGTAACGGTGGAAAAAAGTTAAATGGTTGGATCTGCATCAAAATAAACAGGCTGTGCAGAAGTAGATGGCGATTCGCCATCACCGTCTGTGTCGAAACAGTAATGAAATGAAAAGGCTTGATCTCAAAGGCATTTGAAACGTTACCTTCCCTGTCAGGCCGACAGGACGGCATCAGCGTTGTCATGTTTGGGACCATGACGGTACTCAATGGTCCAGTTATAGAGGTCAATCTCCAGAGCCCACCTTGCTCTGCGACCACCTTCCAAAACCATTTGTCTCAGACTAATCAAGGGTTTATGATCGGTGATGATTCAAACCGAGTGACCCATGAGATACTGACTGAGGTGACGAATGGACCAAACAATAGCCCACAACTCCCTGTTGTATGCTGATCATCGTTTCTCAGTAGGTGTCAGAATATGACTGCCATATGCGATGACACTTTCTTTGTGGACATCATTCATCTGAGACAGAACACATCTGATGGCTGTGGAGGAAGCGTCAGTGAAGAGTAAAAACTCTTTCGAAAAGTCCAGGTAAGAAAGAATTGGAGCATCAGTAAGTTCAAATCATAGAGAATTGAAAGCTTTATGTTCTACACCAGTCCAAACAAACAGCTTCCCTTTTTGGGTTAAAGCATGCAATAGCTGTGACATATGAGCAAAACATCGACTGAAACGCCATTAATATGAACACAGGCCTAAGAAGGCTCGAACTTCTGTGGGATTTTCAGGAGTAGGCCAGTCTTTAACCTTCTGAATGTTCCTCTCATCAGGCCTAAGACCAGCAGAAGATACAATGTGGCGCAGAAATGTCACTTGATGTTGGGAAAAAGAACATTTATCTGGTTTTAGCTTCAAGTTTGCTGTTCTCTAATGTTGAAAAACCTCCATCAAGTGCTGAATGTGTTCAGCAAAACACTAGCTGTAGACAATGATATCATCTAAATATACAAGACATGTTTTCCAGGACAGACCATGCAAGACTAGCTGCATCAAATGTTGAAAAGGTGGTGGCATAGTGGCTAGAGCACAGGGTGCTGGTTCGAACCCCACGGCCACCACCATTGTGCCCTTGAGCAAGGCACTTAACTCTAGGTTGCTCCGGGGGGATTGTCCCTGTAATATGGGCTCTGTAAATTGCTTTGGATAAAAGCGTCTGCCAAATGCATAAATGTAAATGTAAATGAAAAGTGGGCGGAGCATTGACAAGGCCCATAGGTATCACTGTAAACTGATATAAAGAACGACCAGTGGTGAAGGCTGTTTTTGGTTTGTCTGACTCATGAAGCTGCACTAGCCAATATCATGGTGAAAGATCCATGGTATTGAATATAGAGGAACCTCTGAGTGCATCCAAGGTGTCATCTGTCCTGGGTAAAGGATGGGTGTCCTTAATGGTGACAGAATTAAGGCCCCTATAATCTATGCAAAAATGCAAGGTACCATCTTTTTTCTGCACCATAACGACAGGCACAGCCCAAGGGCTATGACTAACTTCCACAGAATCTTTTGTCAACATGTCATCCACATGTGACTGAATCACATCATGCATTTGAGGAAAAGTATGGTAGGCTCGTTTTTGAATGGGAAATGCATTGTCAGTATTGATTTTGTGCATGACTGTTTGTTCTACCATAATCTGTAGGACTCTTACTAAATACATCACAATACTCATGCACCAGTGAGTGTTTTTCGTGCACCCGTTGGTCAGACAGATTCCCATTTTTAATCTCAAATGGAAGAGGTGGACATATTACATACAGAAAAAAGGGCTGATTGTTGGATTCATGATCTGCATTACAGTCTGACCTTTTTAAGCTACCGTAAGGGTGCATGCAACTGCAATGCCATCCAACTTAGATGGATATGGCTCAAATAACCCACTATAACAATCTGTTAAACCTGAATTAATGGCAGACAGGATACGGATAAGGTTGGCTGTACAGTGCATCTCACATTGAGGAGGAATGGTAGTAGTCACAGTAATTTGAGCTGCACAATGTACAGGGGCAAGTTGATATGTGCTTAGCAACGGTAAAGTCTGATCATAAAGACAACACAGTCCTTTGCCTACATTTAAAACTACCTGGTGTTACTGGAGAAAGTCCCAACCAAGGATAATACCCTGATTCACATTTCTTATGACATGCATGTCATGCTGTAATGTCAGTGTATCTAGTTTCAGGGTAACCATCACAGTTCCCAAAGTGTCTAAATTCTGACAAGTGACAGATTGAAATAACTCTTCAATTGGTCTTTTACACAATGACGGAATTGCCATACGGGTGGTTTCATTAATGAAAGAAATACTAGAACCAGTGTCTACCATGATGTGCATGGCAGTACCTTCAACAATGCCACTGATATATGCTGTACAACTGTCGGTCAGATCTGTAACATAACAGTGTTAATTCTTTGGCAGGCTGGTGTTGGTGGTTGCCATGGGTTTATTGTCATCTGTGGCTTGTGGTGAAACAGCTGATGTGTTCTCTGCCACATCAGCTAGTGGAAGTTTTCCTGAAGATGGCTGTGATGAGCTTGGTAGTTGCCATGTGAAGCATTCTGATGGTCCAGGCTGTGCCGCAGAGGTCTGTATTGATGGCCTTTGTACTCCTCAAAGATTACATTATTGTGATGAGGGTTTGGACTTCGTCGTTGAAATTATGAGCTGTTGTATATCATGGTGTTATGCCATGGTCCCCACTAATCATCCACGTAGTAGTCAATGTAGACATCAGTGGAGTTTTTGGAGAATAGCAATCTTTGAACTTCTCCATGCATTGAGGCGAAAGTCCACTCTGTCATTATTGGTGTATGTGTTGTCCCGTCATCTGTAGAGGTCACTGCAACAGCTGGGGCATCTTCTGTAGCTAACAGGTAAAGGAGAATGAGCGTCTGAATGTCTGGTCGGTGAATGTTCCTACGGTGCACTCCATACTGTAGCATATCTAGAAGGACTGCGCTGATGTGGTGATGGATGTTGACGAGATCGACAGCGTTGATCATTTAACTGCAATTTCAACGTTGATACGTCCTTGCTTAGATCTTTTGTCTGTGTTAGTAAGATCAACAACAGCTTGCTTAATAAAAAGAGTGTCAGTGTCAGAAATAGCATTGACCCTCTGTGCTGCTGAATTTTCTCTCACGCCAGACGAAACTGGCTGTACCAATCTGGCTGCCTGGTGTGCTCGTTCAGCTTGAGTAGCAACTTGGAAGGGATCTTTAAAAGTTTTCACTCCCCGCTCATGGCACTTAATCTGAAGTTCTTGATCAAAACCAGCCATAAATCCTGAAAGTTTCATGTATTCAGAAGCATTTTGTTCAAAATCTGGAAAAGCTTCTTTGTCCAGATGACATGTGTCTGCAGCATACACTTCCATCTGTTCATTAGGTGATTTGTGGTGTGAATTTGGAAATGCTTGAAAAGACGCAATCACATCCTTTTGACCAAATGCATCTTGTAACTGTTGTTTCGTGGCAACAAAAGAGCATTGAATTTCAGGTGGAAACAATGAACAGTTCAGGTGGCAATCTAGTGGGCAACTCTGCTGCTAAAACTCATCCAAATCAACACTGCTATCTTTATAGCGAGCCTCTTGTATTATCTTATAACGACGAGCCCAGAGCTGAAAGGACTCACTGCCGTCGTTGCGACAAAACAAACAAAAAATGACATTCAAAACAAACTGTTATTGGCACAGCCTTGCAAAATATGCTGCACAGCACACTCACGGAATGGTCAAAAAGTTTGTTTGACCTTCCATTGCGCACCTGTAACTCATCATCACCGGCATGAACGGCTGCAACATACCGGCCCATAATTGTTAATGATGTAGGGCATAAACAATGCAATACATTTATTTACATGAGGAGCCATCAAACAGTCTATTATACGTCAATATATCTAAAATAATAATACGAATAAGAATAAAAATGAATTACTCTTACCCCCATTTTTTTCTTTTAGAATAAGAGTACACCATGCATTTGAACATTTTTTCACATTTCTAATAAAAGACAAAGCTTTGTTACTGGTCTTACTGTTGTGTTTGTTTTGGTTTGAACTCGTACAGATCTAACCAAACCCTTTTTATTTGGGAAAATCTCTAGTACTCTTCCAAGAGTCCAAGAATTGCGTGGGGCTGTAGAATCTGTAACGTGTACAACATCAGCAGGCATAAGATTACGCCTCTCTTTGGCCATTTTCCCCTTTCCTGCAACAAAGAAAAGTACACTTTTATCTATCTTTTCCAATAAAGGTCTGAGAGGTATTGCACTTGTTTCCACCTTTTTCTTACATACTGTTCTGATTTCTCAAAATGACCAGGAGGATAGATTGGTTTTCTCTTCATTGTAAGAAGATGATTGGGGGTAAGTGCTTAAAGATCATTAGGATCTTCAGACATTTTGTACTGATAGTACACATGTGCTATTAGTCCAAAAAAAAGAATTTTCCAGTTGAAGCTGTTCTCTGAGCATTTTGTCAATGCGAATGGCTAGGACTGCAGCAGTTAGCTCCAAACGAATAATGGTAACTGATTTTAGGGGTGCCACCCAGGCTTTGCCAAGCAGAAAGGATACGTGAACAGCATTGTTACAATTCTGTAGCCTCAAATAGGTCACAGCTCCATACGCACTTCCACTGGCATCTGAAAAATGGTGATGTTGGGCACTAACCGGTTGTCCAAAATCACATGATTTCAGACATCTGTCAAAATTGAACGTGCTTAACTGATCCCGGTCAGTAATCCATTTAACCCACCTTTGTTCAAGAACTTTAGGAATCTCATCATCCCAGTTATGGTTTGTTCTGCACAATTCCTGGAAGATGAGTTTGACTGGAAATGTCAGTGGTGCAAGATATCCTAAAGGATCATACACTGAACTTATCACTGACAATATGCTGCATCTAGCTATCATTCTTTCTTTGTAAACATTTTTGAAATTGAAGGTGTCTGTCTGTATGCACAATTGAAGTCCTAAGGCCCTTTCAGCTGGTTGGTCTCGATCCAAGTTGAGCTCAGTAAGATTCTTGGATCTATCTTTTTCTGCCATGGACTGTAAGACCTCAAGGCTGTTACTGACCCACTGTGTTAGATGGAAGCCTCCTTTTGGACATAGAGTGGTGAGGTCATTGACCATCTGGATTACCTCATACTCTGTTGGTATGCTTTTTAGGCAATTATCCATGTAGAAGTGTCTGAAATTGTCTGTGTCCACACAGTGTCAATTACCTCTTCATTAAAGCAGTGTTGATTGTCTTTTACAGTTCTCCTCAGAGCTAAACATGCACAACTCAGGGATGAAACTGCTCCAAATAAATTAACAGACATTCAGAAGTCAGCAACATTTTGTGTAGCATCTCCACCTGGCCACCACAGGAAGCTAAGAAAGTCTTTGTCTTCCTCTGCCACTTTGACCAGGTAATTGCTCTAATGTCAGTCATGAAAGCAACAAGTTCCTGTCTGAACCTCAGAAGAACTCCAGTTAAAGAGCTTGTGAGGTTTGGTCCATGTATTAGTTGATTGTTTAAAGATGTGCCTTGGTATTCTGCTCAACATTCAAATACCACTCGTAGTTTGCCTTTACAAGGATGGTATACACTATGATGTGGACTGTACCAAACCTTGCTGTGACATCGATCCAATTGATGATCTGGCACCTTCTCAGCATAGCCTTGGATAACCATATCATTGACAAAGTCTGTGTATTCTTGTTGAAACTTTACGTTCTTTTCAAACTTTATTTTTATGCCAAAAATACACTGGCAATGTTAAGAATGCTAGACATGACAATATCTTTGTTTTTGAAAGGCAGCTTCAAACTATAATGTCGATCCTTGAAGATCACAGATTTCTCCACAATTTCCATGAATTTTGCAACCTCTCTGGACATTTCTTATTTGTCCTCTGACATTTTCTCATTTAAATCATGCTGGTATTGCTTTTCCAGTAGCAACTCCAAGGTTTCAACACAGATCCTATTTACTCTAGCAGTATGTTGTTCATTTTGATAACTGCCTAGAGAACCCACCCCAATAGGGTTCATATGGAATAGGGACTATCTCCCTGACTATTCACTTCTTCCCACGGTTCAAGTAACTTGGAGGCTTTGATATCGATCAACAACTCAAATTCAGCTTGAATGTATGGAATGTCAAGATATGGCCATTTAGTTATGATTGACCATGTTAGCTTGGTTTATAGGCATTTGTTTCTGTGTTTAAACATCTGGT
Organism: Moxostoma hubbsi; assembly: GCA_032164185.1. Taxonomy (NCBI): domain Eukaryota; kingdom Metazoa; phylum Chordata; class Actinopteri; order Cypriniformes; family Catostomidae; genus Moxostoma; species Moxostoma hubbsi. The sequence goes on from JAVLUX010000001.1 coordinate 70,388,998, forward strand.
AACCCATAAATATCCTTACCAGCAAGACTTGAAATCTCCAAATTGTTTACCACATAGCTTGAGACTATTGTTTGGGACTCATGGAAAGCAACTTGGTAACTTGATTTTAACTAGGTATTCAAATACATCATTATATTTGGCTCTTCGTCTCTGTCTTTCCATGATATCACATGCAGCTGTTCTAATTTTTTCTCTGAGTTAATATTAAACTCTATAATAAGATTTAAGCTTTATAATTACTGCTCTCATGTTTGTTGGCATGGCCAGTTCTTGCATGTATTTTAGATCTGCCATCGCATTACAACACCCACGTAAAAAGAGTGCATAATCTTGAAGAGCTGTGATATCTTCATACCTGATTATGGGGCATCCAAGCACCTTCTCCATATATTAAGCAGAAACAAAATAATCTTCTCCAATCTGCTGTTTAAGCATAGATTTAACCAATATGGCACATTCAGGTGCCATATTCATACAGCTTTGAATAATTTATCTTGGGCACCTATCTTTCAAGCAATCACCCTTGTTATTTGTTTTTTCCTCCACACAATTTTTAAAGGCTTTGGTGAACAAACTGAATTGCAATGGATCCCCTTCAAACACTGGAATCTCACGTGGTGGCAAATGTTGATACTTTTGCTGCTGTATTAACAACTCTGGTATTTCTTGATATTTTTGATGCATACTCTGTGTGAAATCAAACCTTCCATCATCTACTGAAGCTATTATTCTGGGTCTTGAAGATGCATTTTGCTGCAAATGATGAGATGTAGGTTGTGAGGTAATATCTATGCTGCTATGCAAAGTAGTCCTTGGCTGTGTCTCAACTTCTGGATGAAAAGATGCAGTTGCTAATTTTGCATGTTTGCTGACATAGGAGACCATCCAATCCATTGCAATGCTGTCTGCTCGTTGTTTAAAAGTCATGAGGACAGATATCTTTGCATTGGACGCTGCGATTTTCACTTTAATATACATTTGTTCCTTAAGCTTCTGTAACATTTCCAACTGTTGCTCAATATCATGCTTAGCTTTTAAAGACTCTGCATGTGCAACAAGAGTGGCTTTTTCCACTTCAAGCTGAATGCGTGCAAGTCGCACAGAGGCATTAGATTTGCTGGAGCATGAACTGTGGCGACTACTTTTTTGGCTTGAAGTGTGATCGCTGACCTGTGTTTCAACATTCGAAACACTATAATTGGGGTCAATTTCACTGGCAGCACTATCACATTCCTCCTGTTGCTTTGCCAACCATTTATTACAACAGTGCTGTATTCCACAACCCATATCAGTTTTGCTTTGAACCATGTTTCATGCCTGTCTTTCTCTTCATCAGGCAATAAATCAAAGACTTGTGTGCTTCTTTTGCTTCTTCGCATTGCATTTCAAACTATTCAAACATACTTTTGACCTCATTTTCATGTTCTCTATTACCGAGTTATTATTGAGTTTTAAAATACCAGCTGACTTTTCCTGTAGTCATCCAATTTGATCCGCTTCAGTCGTCAATGTCAATACAAAAGCTCATCCACGCTCCTTCGGTCAAACTTTTTGACTTAAACATGTAGGGACGCAGATGGTTTTCAGAAGTCTGGTTTTGACACATACTTTTGCCTTGAATAAAATAAACACATTGTCCATACCTTCAGGATAAAGTCGGATATGCCAATCCATATCTTGTCCATTTGGCATTGCAAACAACCGATAAAAACAAATGGCAAAAGAAATATTCCAAAACTTCGACTTTCCACTAATAATCCTAATGTTTCATTAAAAAAAACTGTTATTGGTATGAGCACAGCCTTGCAAAATACGTTGCATGCTGCACAACACACTCATGGCATGGTCAAAAAGTTTGTTTGACCTTCCATTGCACACCTGTAACTCATCATCACCTGACTTAAATACTCAAAATACTCATATGCCCTCTAGTGGCTTAAACAAAGATTACAACTATTATTATTAAGATTAAATCTGCTCCAACAATAGGCCTAATTATTTATTTATGTTAAAGGTGCACTCATCAATTCCTGAGAAACACTGTTAATATTCAAACTCAACTGCCAAAACATACACATCCCTCAATTCAGTACTTCTTTTGAAGCTCTGCCCCCCAAATTCATGCACGTAAGATGGTTTTACGCACACCCTCTCCAGACCCTCACATCTCTCCTGCTACTAAATCTAACATCACAATAACAGCATATATGAGCAATTTATCTCCTGTGTGAATTTGCCCCTGTTGTACAGTCAGCATTGATGTTCTTGCTGTAGGATTATCTATGAACAAAGCCATCAAATGAACACAGCACCACATTCCACAGATCAGAGTGATCCCCCACTGAGCCATTAGAGAGTCATAAAAACAAATCCATGATGCCTAAATTGCTGAGGGAGACTGTCTCTCTCATGCCTGCTTAACCTCAAGCTAGGGTTTGCAATGACAGAGCTGATCAATAAAGAAGATCCTTCTTTGTTCCACAAACTTAAACCCTCTGAAAGACCAAATGGCCAAGTAACACCTAGTGACCTTATTGCATAAATCCCTGGCCATATCAGGAAATGGAGAGTCGCAAAGACAGTCCCAAGGCCCAAAATCAAAATGGACCAAAAACAGTGACATCTGTTTCTCTCCTGGGACACTACCTCTCTAAGGTAGTTGCCTTAGATATATCTTATGTATCATGTATGTTTTATATGACCTCTGATTACTTTTATAACAGAAATTAATGAATATATTCTGATGCACCTTTTAAAATATGTGTAGTGATTAGTAATCACTTTGAACTGACAAATCAATGATTATAATCTTTAATCTTGCATGATTCATCTCATTCTATAAAGAATGGTCAATATTCAACTTGATAATATACCCCGACAATCAGGTTTCTCATAACGTGCTATGTATTATGCATGTTGTAAAACCAATGAATTATGGTTATGATTTGTAACCAGGGATTTTCATGTTTTGTTACTTAAATGTGTAATATTCATGAAAGCATGTCACATTTAGTGTGTAAATTCTTGCTTGTTTACGTAGAGAATGTTGATGACAACGAATGTCATGTCTCTTGCACTGTTTTCAAAATATAAATGTTAATGATTAAACATGCACTATTGATGCTACTGAGCGGGAGTTGAAAGAATCCTCCACACAAAGGGTCGTAAATCAACTTTGAAAAGACCAGTCGAACATGTGACTCTGAAAAGCCATTTCTGATTGGCTCACCAATATTAGTTCAAAACTTTCCTTGCAAGAAAGAACTCTCTTGAATCTTAGGAATTCTCTCTTGCAACACTCTCTTGGAACCATCGCTTGGTCTCCCCTCTTCTACTCTCTTTTCTCTTCCTAATCCTCTGTGCCATGTAGAGTCCAAGGAAAACTTGGGACACAAAAGTCCAGAGGAAGCCTTTCACTCTCTGCTCTATGGTTCACACACCCAATGGGAGTCGTGAGTCTTCCTTGCAGAAGGCCTCTCTTCAAAGCCCACTTTATCAGCCATCCAGACAATAACTATCTGCAATCATAACAGAGTCCAAAACATCAACGGAATGAACTTTATTCAAATACCAAAGAACCAAGCAACACAAGGAAACACAATGCAAGGAAATGCAATGACATGCAAGTACATCTCCAGACATTTGAGAGCTTTTTCCCAAAGGCTCTTTGGTACTAATAGCTGAGTTGTATTCTCTTTGGTCTGAGTGTCCTGCATCACTCGATACAACCACTCTTTAACAATAGAAAAGTATGTATATGTGAGGTCAAAGGCATGCTTAAGGGACATTGACAGCCCTGGCATGGGGTGGTCTCGCCAACCTGGGGAGGAGAGCGGAGAGAGGGATGGACAAGGGGAGGGGTTAGGGCCCTATTGCTCTCCCTCTCCCACAGATTGACACATGACCATGCCCCCCCATGCCACTAAGTCATTATACGAAAACATGCCATTAATGTTTGATTTTCAAAGTAGTGTTTTAAAAGTATTTAAGCCCCTTTTTGGATGAAGTCGATCCTTACCTCTCAGAAAAATTTTCAATGCCATCTCAGGCTTCAATGCAATCTTATTTTTTTTCACATATAAAAAATGTGTGTGATTCGTCAACCCTGTTACTGACACATCAAGTATTGTTTGAATTTTCTTTAAATCCATATTTATACCACATTTGATATACTATGACAGATAAAAACCCCCTTGTTACACTAAGTGTGTTTGTAAAGTGAGCATATTAAGGAGTTTACTTTTTTCTATGGATGAATATGCTTGTTTACGACTGATGCTTTCACAGCATCTTCTGCTTTAAGACAAAGTTATGGAAACAAAATAATAATACCCCAGTATCTTTGAGTGGATTACTGGTCTCTTTTATGTAGCATTTAAAACTATTTTTCATTTGTCTTTTCATTTTTTTTTAATTATATTAGAATATAAAACAATATTAAATATTAACAGTGCTGACACCTCAGTTACTGTGTTGTTTATACTGCTTGTATAGTAAGTTATAGTTATTGAATAGTATATAATGGGACATTTATAAACCTTTAATTCAGCATGACTAATTTGAATATTTATTAGGGAGATTTATTGAGAGGTTTTAGCATAGAAAATGATGGAAAAATGATTGTGATATTGTGGATGAAAATGTAAACAATTGCTTTATTCAGAACATGAAGGATATTCAAATTACATCACAATTAAATGATCTATTAAACATGTTAACAATAAACAAAAGACTAATACTGTATCTGCTTTGTCCCCTCAAATGCAATCAGTTTTACCTCTGTTAATAAAAGTGGTGTACCTCTGCGACCAGTGGCAGCGGAACAACCTCTGTAGTGGAACAATCTGACAATATTTTCCCAACCCCAAAAACTCTGAATTCTCCAATACTAACAGCGTTCTAGAACCAGAAAAAAAATCCTAGATGGATATGAGACTTTCAGAACTTTCTCACACATGTGTAACTCAATATTTCAATTTTGCTCTAGTGTTTAGAGTGCAAACCCTAACCCCAAAGATCACTTCACATAACTTTCTTGTCTGCCTACCCAACAAGTTTTGTTACACTGCAACCACATTGAAAATAAGACCTAACTTCTCTTTCATCTAACTGTAACCTTGAGGGCCCTGGTGCTGTCTCTGAATCTGACCTTGGTCTTAGAGGTGGCATCATGCACTGATCTTTGGTTACTGCGATTGCTGCTTTGGCTCTTTTGCATTTCACTTGTGCTGCTCTCCCTTCACTGTCATTTGTGTCTCTGTCCTTTCTCAATTTTGCCTTCTCTTTTTCTAAATATGTTTCTCGTCTCTTGGGATCAGCACCTCTACACTGTCTGTATCAGCTGCATATAGAGGCATCCCAACAAAATCATACACAATAAATTATTTTTTTTACAATTTATACACATGTACAGTAACCTATCTCATGTAGTAACATATAATAACCTAGCCAATGCAGTGATAGTGTATAGATCAGTATAGGTCAGTAACCTCAACACATTGTAGCCTACTTATCAGTAGAATACATTTAAAACTATGATATTTAGGGATGAAACCTGCAAAAATGTGTATATTGTGTAAATACTATTGGTAAGAAAAGTATATTTTCATGTACACATGATGTAACTTTCAGAACACCATAATCTCTGGAGGTTTTTTTTTTTAATGTTTGAAAACAACCTGGGGACCCAACTAAATTGATGTTGTTGTTTTTTTGTTTTTTTTTACATTTTACACATTTTAAGAATAAAATCCATTCATGAGAAATGAAACGACACTTGAGGCTTTATATAAGTTTATGTTTTTATCTGATAGTTTTACACACACACACACACACACACACACACATATATATATGACCTGAGTCGCTGCTGACTCAAAAGGAGGAGATGGCGGGCGAGTTGTGACATATGACGAGAGCACCCACCGCCTTGACGATTTATGTACGCTACCATTGCGGTGCTGTCTGAACGGATCAAGATGTGCTTGCCCCGAATCAGCGGGAGAAACCTTCGCAGGGCAAGGAATACAGCCAACACAGTATGTGCCGCAGCGCCATGCTCATCTCGGGACTCGAGTCTGATGCCAGTGCTGAAGCGGACTCATATGCATCAACCTAAGCGGCGTGACCATGCCATATGCCCCAGGAGCCTCAGGAATGGTTATAGAGGAACGGCTGTGCCATGCTCGAAGAGAGCGAGGCACCTGAGCACCGACTGCGCGTGCTCGTTTGTGAGGCGTGCTGTCATTGAGACTGAGTCTAACTCCATGCAGAGAAAAGAAATGCTCTGAACCGGGACGAGCTTACTCTTTTCCCAGTTGACCTGAAGCCCTAGACGACTGAGTTTACTGAGCACCTGATCCCTGTGAGCGCATAGTAACTCTCTAGGAGAGCTAGGATGAGCCAGTAATCGAGGTATTTGAGTATGCAAATGCCCACTTCCCATAACGGTGCAATGGCTGCCTCTGCGACCTTAGTAAAGACACAAGGGGACAGGGACAGGCCAAAGGGGAGGACCTTGTACTGATACACTCACCTAAAGGATTATTAGGAACACCTGTTCAATTTCTCATTAATGCAATTATCTAATCAACCAATCACATGGCAGTTGCTTCAATGCATTTAGGGGTGTGGTCCTGGTCAAGACAATCTCCTGAACTCCAAACTGAATGTCAGAATGGGAAAGAAAGGTGATTTAAGCAATTTTGAGCGTGGCATGGTTGTTGGTGCCAGACGGGCCGGTCTGAGTATTTCACAATCTGCTCAGTTACTGGGATTTTCACGCACAACCATTTCTAGGGTTTACAAAGAATGGTGTGAAAAGGGAAAAACATCCAGTATGCGGCAGTCCTGTGGGCGAAAATGCCTTGTTGATGCTAGAGGTCAGAGGAGAATGGGCCGACTGATTCAAGCTGATAGAAGAGCAACTTTGACTGAAATAACCACTCGTTACAACCGAGGTATGCAGCAAAGCATTTGTGAAGCCACAACACGCACAACCTTGAGGCGGAGGGGCTACAACAGCAGAAGACCCCACCAGGTACCACTCATCTCCACTACAAATAGGAAAAAGAGGCTACAATTTGCTCAACAAAATTGGACAGTTGAAGACTGGAAAAATGTTGCCTGTTCTGATGAGTCTCGATTTCTGTTGAGACATTCAGATGGTAGAGTCAGAATTTGGCGTAAACAGAATGAGAACATGGATTCATCATGCCTTGTTACCACTGTGCAGGCTGGTGGTGGTGGTGTAATGGTGTAGGGGATGTTTTCTTGGCACACTTTAGGCCCCTTTGTGCCAATTGGGCATCGTTTAAATGCCACGGCCTACCTGAGCATTGTTTCTGACCATGTCCATCCCTTTATGGCCACCATGTACCCATCCTCTGATGGCTACTTCCAGCAGGATAATGCACCATGTCACAAAGCTCGAATCATTTCAAATTGGTTTCTTGAACATGACAATGAGTTCACTGTACTAAAATGGCCCCCACAGTAACCAGATCTCAACCCAATAGAGCATCTTTGGGATGTGGTGGAACGGGAGCTTCATGCCCTGGATGTGCATCCCACAAATCTCCATCAACTGCAAGATGCTATCCTATCAATATGGGCCAACATTTCTAAAGAATGCTTTCAGCACCTTGTTGAATCAATGCCACGTAGAATTAAGGCAGTTCTGAAGGCGAAAGGGGGTCAAACACAGTATTAGTATGGTGTTCCTAATAATCCTTTAGGTGAGTGTACGCCTGGCCATCGAACACGAACAGTAGGATGGGTTGGTGTCGAGACAAGATGGAGACGTGGAAGTACGCGTCCTTCAGATCTACCGCCGCAAACCAATCTTGATGCCGAACACAGGTCAGAATCTGTTTCTGCATGAGCATTTTGAACGGGTGTTTGTTTAAAGCCCGGTTGAGAACTCACAAGTCCAAGATTGGCCTCAACCCACTGCCATCCCCAAATCCTCAATCCTGTGGGAAGAAGGAGCAACACAGGGAGTGCCTGAACTGGCATTCACCTTGAGGATTGAAAGCCACGACCGCAATGCTGCCATGGTCATGTTCTCGCAGTGAGTACATGAACTATCCACAAACGCTGCCTCAGTGTGAACATCTATGACCATCAGTTTTGGAGAGATATCTACATCATCCAGGAACTACACTGAGGCGGAAGGGCATCTTTAAAAAGACGCATCCTGAAAAGGACATTCAACGCCTGCTGTGTATTGCTCTTTGTGTAAACTCTTTTAGAGAAACAAACTCTTTTAGAAGGAAACACTCTTTTAGAGAGAAGCGCTGTCAAAACGCCCAGGGGTGTGAACTGCACAGCATGCAGGGAAGGAGAACGCCACTGGTGATACGTCTTAGATCCAAAAGCAGTGCTTCACCAACAGAGGTGAGTGGAACAGTAGTGAGATTCAGCTTGCTGCTGCACAACCGCTCGGCTCCGAAGAAAAAATCTGATTGACAGACGCACGCCCGCTTCCCTTTATACCCGTATGTCCGGGGGTGTGGCAGGCAAATTCTGTCTGCTAATTTTTCATTGGCCTTTTCTCAAGTTCAGAGGTACGCGAAGCTCTCAAGAAAGACCCTTTGTGTCACTACATTCGACACAATGTTGAGTGAATGACAGAAGGGGAACAGGATATTTTATCCAACACAATCAGAGATTTAGACGAGAGAAAGTGGTGCTTGAAGTTAGAGAGAGAGAGAGAGAGAGAGAGAAACAAAAACAATACTAAGTTTCTCATGAGCTTAAGGAGGTTCTAGCATGGCTATTGGCAAGGAGTGGGAGGATAACAAAGCAATCACAACATGCAGTGGAAGTATACGACCATAGCCAATCAGCAGCCAGCACTCTTTTTAATCTCTCTCTCTCTTCCTCTCAATCTCACTCAGATTCAAGCTGTCCTTTTATTATAGAACACAGAAATGTAGTACCCGCTGGCTATTTGCCCTCCTCCACATACTGTGCATGATCCTGGGGAGGAAAATCACTGCTTTATCCTGGCATGTATCACCTGGGAATACAAAGCCTTCTTCAATCTCAATCAATAAGGTTCTGGCTCTGATAGAGAATGGGACACTAGATCTTCTCCTCATGGTAATGGAGTTTAGATTTAGTGCTTTAATTGCTCTGATGCCTTTTGCAAAAGAGTGGTTTGAAACAGTTAGTCAAAAAAGAATACCGTGATTTACCAGAGCATTAAACTGCCCGTTTAGTGTTAAAGTGTTGTCAAAATGTGACATCAAACAAATTAAGACATTTTGGAGGTTGACATCTTTCAGAGGTCAGCTAAATAATTAAGAGAAAATTGTGTAATTTCTGCACTACTAGCATCACGAAACGGAATTGCAAAAATACTGGCTTCAAACAAACACTCTCCCTGTCTGGTATTTTTTCAGAACAAATATATAAATATTTCCTGAAGAGAGATAGGCCTATCCATTGCCATTCCCATTTATATTGATGCCGTTTCACGGTTATTGCTTGACCCTCTGTAAATACACATCTCAAATCTGCCATCTTTACTCATGTAGCCATGTCATTTAAGCCACACACCTGTGCCATGTGACTAATCACTCTAGACCACATTAAAATCAAAACGCTGATTGGCTGATGGCACCACAGATTGTTGTAATACCAAGCCCTTCACTAGCGAGCATCCTAAGCATTGACGTCAAAGGCAGTACACAGCGAAAATTAGTCAGTTTCAAACTTCAAAGAGCTACATTAATATAATACTTTTATGGCTTGCAAAAATATAAATAAAACAAATGTAAGACTATAAGTCTACTTTTCATCAATGGAGGCAAACCTTAACCCCTTGGTTTGGCCAAACAGTAGCACTCCTTAAAAGGAGAATTTTTGAATATAAAAACTCAGATTCAGTGCTTCCTCAGTAGTGAATTACCTTGAATGAAGTGCAATGCGAGATTTCTCTCGGATCAAATGCGTGAGGGCATGGGAAGGCAGGAGCACACAGGCACAACAAATCACACACTTCCATAACAGAACATCATCAAGTAAAACATATACTCTCATTAATGACAAGTAATATATACACTGGAGGCCAAAAGTTTGGAATAATATACTGATTTTGCTGTTTCGGAAGGAAATTTGTACTGTAATTCAGCAAAGTGGCTTTCAACTGATAACAAAGTATATTTAGGACATTACTGATGTAAAAACAGCACCATCAATATTTGAAAAAAGGCAAACATTGACAGGCCCCATTTCCAGCGGTCACTCCAACACTTAATCCTTGAATTATCATGCTAAATTGCTGATTTGGTACTAGAAAAGTACTTGCCATTACATCAAATACAGTTGAAATCTATTTGGTTTGTTAAATAAACAATTGTTAACAATTAAACAATCTTCATTGAATTCTACCTGCACAACACCAGTTTCATGTACAACAGTAAAGAGAAGACTCAGGGGTGCAGAATTGCAAAGAAAAAGCCACTTTTGTAACAGAAAATCAAATAGAAATAGTTAAAGTGGGCAAAGAAACACAGACATAGGACAACAGATAATTGGAAAAGAGTGTTATGGATCTTAACCCAATTGAGCATTTGTGGGATCAGCTAGACTGTACTGTGCGTGAGAAGTGCCTGACAAGAAAGCAACATCTATGGCAAGTGCCACAGGTAGCAGGGGGTGAAATGTTACCTGATTATCTGGACAAACTGACAGTTAAAATGCCAAGGATATGCAAAGCTGTAATTTATGTATACCTCTTTGAGGTAGATTAATAGAAAAAAAATATTTTTTCAAATTGTAATAGTAATTTTTTTACATTATTAATGTCCTGATTATACATTGTGATCAGTTGAATGCCACTTTGGTGAATAAAAGTACCACTTTATTTACATAAGAGCAAAATCTGTACATTATTCCAAACTTTTGGCCACCAGTGTATATATAATAAAATTAGTACAATTACGATATTGTTGAACCCCGAAAATGAATGTTTAACTGCACAAAAATAACATTATAGTGATATTTTTTTCAGCATACCACATTAGCCCTGCGTGAAACCCATACAATTGGTTGAGCCATACTAATACTGTGTAGAGCTGACTCTCAAACAAACAGAGCAATGTTTTGGTACAGTCAAAGAGCCATATATAATTATTTTTTTTGTTGTGGAAACCAAGATAGGAATGGCTTACATCTCGCTGTATATCCATATTTTTCAGCAGTCATATCACCCTGTAGCTCAAGACCGGATGCCCACTGAAGCTAAGCAGGGTTGAGCATGGTCAGTACCTGGATGTGAGACCTCCTGGGAAAACTAAGATTGCTGCTGGAGGAGCTGTTAGTGAGGCCAACAGGAGGTGCTCACCCTGTGGGGGTCCTAACGCCCCAGAATAGTTAAGGGGACACTATACTGTCTTTTGGACACTTCTTGTAAAGAATAGGGGTGTAGCCCCGGTGTCCTGGCCAAATCCTCCACATGGCCCTTATTGATCATGGCCTCTTAATAATCCACATACATGAAGTGGCACTATCACTCTACTCTCTCTTTTTCACCAACAGCTGGTGTATGGTGAACGTACTGGTGCACTATGGCTGCTGTTGCATCGTCCAGGTGGATACTGCACACTAGCTCAGGAGAGTCCCCTGTTAACCATGCAAAGTGCTTTGAGTGTAGAGTCAGAAAAAGCACTATACAGTATAAGGCTAATGTTACTTCATACATTCATTCATTCATTCATATTAAGATGGGATAGGGGGAAGTATTGTAACATTGAAAAAAATACACACTCCAGCTTTAACAAATGACAGCAAAAATGACACAAGATATACCCCAATGGTTTTCAGTTTTGGGCGGGAAAAGTTCTATTAATCTACCATCAGGGTGAGTTGCTCTGTAGTCTATATTGAAATCTTCTTGAGTGCTACAGATGTGCTTTGCTCTGAATTTGAAAAGATGCAATGACAAATGTCAGGCTGCTGTCAAAGTCTTCAAAGTGAGATGCAGTCTTCATTGCAAATGCCACAGTACACACACACACACACACACACACACACACACACACACACACACTGCCAGCTAAGGGCTATTCCCACTCACTTCAAACAGAAACTTTAATAACAAGCGCCCAATAAATCACTTCTCCTTTATTATTAATTTTTTTCTCTCTCTCTCTCTCTCTCTCTCTCTCTCTCTCTCTCAGGCTGTACTGCAGTGCAGAGATTGCAGATGTCCTCTTCATCACACACCATTCTCCACTATACTCTTAGCTCAAACACTGCAACACACTACCACTGGCTCCTTTTCACCCCACACCTGCAGTCTACACTGTGCAGAGCAGTGTTGTAGTCAAGACCACCTAAACCGAGACCAAGTCAAGACCAAGACCAAAGTGTATTGAGACCAAGGCAAGACCAAGACTTTGAGGGGTTGAGACCAAGTCAAGACCAAGGCAGGGCAAGTCTGAGTCAAGACCAAGACCAGACCAGTGCGAGTCCCACCCTGCATGACACACTTACGATCAAATGTGGAACAAACCATGCACTCTTCAAACAGATCTGAAAGATTCACATTCCCATAAAAACATAAATAAATAAATATATATATATATATATATTTATTTATATGTGTGTGTGTGTGTGTGTGTGTTTGTGTATGTATATATCAGATTACCATGAGAAATGTCTTGATAAATTAATCAAAAGGCATTGCAGAGGTGAATTGTATGTGTGTGAATTTTCCTTTGTTTTCTATGAGCAAACAAATACAAACAAACACTAAGGAGCTGAAATCAGCTTAACCATCTTTATTCAACATCCCTTTTCTGGTGGCCTGGGTAGCTCAGCAAGTAAAGACGCTGACTACCATACCTGGAGTCGCAAGTTAAAATCCAGGGCATGCTGAGTGACTCCAGTCAGGCTTCCTAAGCAACCAATTTGCCTGGTTGCTAGGGTGGGTAGAGTCACGTTGGGTTAACCTCCTCATGGTCACCATAACGTGGCTCTCGCTCTCCGGGGGGTGCGTGGAAATCGTTTTCTGAACACTCTTGCCACTCCTAGTCTGCTATTGTTTTCAAAAAGTTGTAAGTTCATAGCCTACCAGTGTTTTACAGAAACTTCTGCCCCAAATTCCCACTACTGGTTGAGCCAGAAGTTGACATGTCACTCAAACTAAGGGAGCAAAGTTTTGAAAGATTTACAGAGCCAGTGTTCACATTCTTTGGGTGAAATCAACCTACAAATGCCTCACTTACTGTAGGCTATAATTGTCACTATGAGAGACATTATTTTAGAAAAATCAGAAACCAACCAAATGTTGGTTCACATTATAAAAATATGTATGTAAATGCATTACCTTTCTGAATTGGCTCCATTCATTGAATTGAATACAATTTAATTTACCCTTAAACTGGAGCGAGTTTGTTTTCGGAGATCAGCCTAATCAAAATCAGCTGAGGATGTCAGTGAACAGACTGGACCATACGATGACAATGTAAACAGAGCACAACTTTTGGTTTTCATGGATTTGTTTGAGGGCTTGCTTTCAAGAAGACCATGAAGGGCACTTTAAGTGGTTTGATGATAGTGGTGAGTGTCATTTAATTTTATGTAGGTCTCTGCTTGACTGTTTTAGTAGTTTTAACATGATTGCATGGTAAATGTATCACTGGCATGGGCTTTTTTATGTATTCTAAACAAAATTACTTCTGTCTGTGTTATGTTCATACTAGGCCATTCAAGGGCTGTGTATTTACAATTTGTAAAATGTCAGTGAGTGAAGAGGCGGCACTCACTCTCCCCGTTAGAGCTAGTCTGACTCATTCCCGCAGATCGGTTCTTTCTCAAGTAGGTACGGGCGAAACAATTGAACAACTTGTTCATACATTGAAATCTTTGCTTCGACACAACAACATCATCTAACTTTGTCCTACTGTTTGGATTCTAAAACCTTTAATATAATAGCAATAAACGGAATGCTGTATGTAAAAACATCTCACCTTCAATCTGTGAGAAAAGGCCAATGAGAAGTTGGCTTATTGGCGAGTTGAATTTGCATGCCACTTCCCCCGACATACGGGTATAAAAGGGAGATTTGGATGCGAATTCAGTCAGGTTTTGCACTGAGGAACTGAGATAAGGTCCCGGAACAGCGGTACAGTTCAGTCTGTGGCAAGAGGGACACAACAACTCGTTCCCTCCATTAGGGTATGGAGGTTACGACAGTAACCCAGACGTTACCCTTCTGTCTCTCACTTCGATATTGTGTTGAATAGTGACATTAGGTGTCCCTATAGGAAATGCCACAAAGGCTGAACAGTCACGTGAACAGGTGTACAGGTGCGCGACAATTGCTTTGTCCACCTGGGGTATCGTGGCACAACCCTCGGCCATCCCCCCATCAAGGGTAGTGAGGGTGGACAAGCCGAAATATTACGTTAGGGCAGTAAAAGGTGCCCTCCACGATCGCGTCAGCTCATCATACACTTCCGGGAAGAATGGGACTGGGGGGGCCACGAACGGCGTGCCGAACCCAGGAACCAGTCATCCAGCCTTGATTGTTGGGGGGTGGGTGGAATATTCCAATCCAGCCTTACACTCGCAGCAGCCCAGGAAAGCATGGCAGTCAGCTCCGCGTCGGCCTTAGACTGGGCTGCCACACCAGAAGGTGGCAGCCCTGTAGAGTCCTCGGCATCTGACATCACCAAGGCGCCCTCCGATGCAGCGATCAACATCTCATCCGGCTCGCGAGTGCCGGAAGAGCAAGGCTGGCGGTGAGGCAAGCCTGCATCATCCCAGTGCTGGACAGAAGCAAATTAGCATTTCGGGGAGGGGGAAGTCCATGGGGATTTACCCAACGGAGCCGTACTCATTGAAGCCCCCAAATTGCCTCCGGTGTCAGCTGAGGCAGTCTCATACCCGTATGTAGAAGGAACCATGAGGGGGACAGCCGAAGTGTCTTTCCCTTGGAAGCAGGAAAGCTACGACCGCAACATAGCCATGGTCATGTTCTTGCTGTGAGAACATAAACCATCCACGAACGCTTCTTCAACGTGCTTATTGCCCAGTCACATGAGGCAGTGATCATGACCATAAGAGGCGGAGAGGTAACGACTGCATCCAGGAATGGCACAGAAACAGAAATGCATCTTTAAAAAGATGCGTCTTTAAAAAGATGTTTAACGTCACTGTGCCTTGCTCTAATAGAGGAAATCGCTCTTTAAAAGCACTGTCGAAGCACCCAGGGGTGTAATCTGCCGGGGAGTGCAGAGTGGAGAAAGAACTACTGGAAAGCTCTTGAAGAGTCAGGTGAATGGGAAACGGCAGTGGTATTCAGCTGGCTGTAATACGACTGCTCGTCTCCGAAGAAAAATTCGGACTGAATCTGCAACCCGATCTCCCTTTTATAACGGTATGTCGGGGGGAGTGGCATGCAAATTCAACTCGCCAATTCGCCAACTTCTCATTGGCCTTTTCTCAAAGATCTGAAGGTGGATCGGGCTCCCAAGAGCGACACCTAGTGTCACTATTTGTCACAACATCTAAGTGATCGACAGAAGGGGAACATGTGCAATGAACAAATATGCAAGCACAACTACATCAAACTTCATTAGAGATTTGAAAACTCATCCAGAAATGGTGAGCCAGGCATCCATGCTGCGAAATTTTTTTTTTTGTCTATGTGATTATAAACAATATGACCTCATAATGATCTCTATTGCTTGATTTGACCCTTACTACGTATTTTCTGCACCATTTACAGGGTTCGCACAAGGTCCTTGAAGTGCCTAAATAGCTTGAATTTAGCTTTTAGAAATTTTAGAACTGGAATACCTGGAAAATCGGCATAACATAGACATTTTTTCTGTGTATCCATCAGATGATTTTCACGCACTCCACTTTAATTGAATAATGTCTTTTTATATCCTTTCTGATCTTTATATTCAAATATAAAAGTAAAAAGAAATAATAATTGTAATCACACATAGCACATATGCGATAAAAATAACAAGAGGCTTCTCTCTCATTAACCGCAACAGAAGTGCGAATCTGAGAGCTGCACGTTAAAGTCTTTAAGTGACTACCATTATAGCGCTTGTTGTACAAATGAATGTTAACACAATGTTATTAACAGACCAGCCTTGAAAGTCATGAGACTTGACTTGGACTCTGCCACAGGGACTTGTGAACATGTATGGCCCTATACACAGTACATACATAAATAAATTAAATGAGCATCATGTTTTTTCACAGACACTGTGTCAAGTTAAAAAGAACTTCAACATTTAAAATCATGTCTAGTGATACCTGTATTGTGTTATATTCTTTGTGCTGCATCTAGCTGTTTTTTGCGCAAGAATGGGTTTGGTGTGAAAGGCCCCTTAAACTGCCCTTAGATGGTTTGCTGGTCTTAGCTTGTTTAAGATGGCCTCCCGGCCTGGCCAAGCTGGCATTTAGCTGGTCACCCAGACTGAGATGCTTAAAATTGTCTTAAACCCCTCTAAAACCACCAAAACAGACCAGCCTTGCCAGCTAAGCCACTGGTTTAAGATGGTTTATTCAGCAGGGCAGACTCTGTATTTTGACATTGCCTGTACAAAGGGATTATAGGCAGTGAAATTAAACCATAGAGACTGTAGAAATGAGGCATGAAGCCATGGGCTTTGAAAAGGTGAGTAGCTTTTAATGACCACAGTTCCGCATATAATTTCCTTCATATAACTTGACAAAACTTTTCTTAAACACAATGAATGTTTTTCTCTGTGACTGCATACATCAACATTGGACTGATGCATGTGTGTAGCTCTCTCTCTCGACTGGAGGTTCTGTGGCCACTTTTATGCCGTTCTCCCCATACTCACTGAAATCAGAGACAGGTGTTAGACATAATTTGGCTCAGGTGCAAGCGCCCTTACCGCTTTCCCCCCCAGACGGACGCTTGACCACGCCCCCGCTGCCACAGAGACCCATATCCTGTGTCACTTAATTGGTTGTTTGCACAGTGTAGACAACGAATGGTCTCACTCAGTGAGATAATTCCTGAGTGAGTTATTGACTGGATTGAGAGAAATAATTGAATTCAGCAGTCCATAGTGCTCCAAGGTTGATGATTGAATTTAAGAAGGGTGATAAATATATTTTAATAACTTTATTCAGCTCATTCCAAAGCAGGTATGAAGCCATAGATATATAGCACTTAACATATGAATAAGGGTTTACCAAATATGATGAATGATGCCATGATTTAGAATAAAAGGGCCGTAAATCATTGACATAATTACAAGATGTTTCAAAATTGCCACAACATTATACTCTTCATAAAGTCAACCTACAAATTGGAATAGTTTACACAAAAATGAAAATGCCGTCATTATTGTGTTGGGGAGTACCAAACTAAAAGTATCAATACTACTAACTTAACCTAACTTTCAACACTGTATAAAGTTGTCACTGTAATGTGACAATAGATCTGCTGTTTTCAAAAGGGTGTAGCTTTTTCAGTAACAAACTACTTTTTACAAAAAAATAAGCTGTGCAGCGCGACCAAATGCACACACAAATCTGCTCGTATGCGATCCAATAA
Organism: Moxostoma hubbsi; assembly: GCA_032164185.1. Classification (NCBI taxonomy): domain Eukaryota; kingdom Metazoa; phylum Chordata; class Actinopteri; order Cypriniformes; family Catostomidae; genus Moxostoma; species Moxostoma hubbsi. Next base: position 70,406,564 of record JAVLUX010000001.1, read on the forward strand.
TAAGGAATCATCGAATGCAACCTCATACATATAAACTCTCTGATATATAGCATTGAAAAGACAGAATATTAAAAGTCAGAAACATTCTAATAAATTGGTTCATCCTAATAAGTTTGGGTACTGAGAATCTTTGTTTTTTGTCCATTTGACCGTTATTTTGAATCTTCATCAAAGAACATACTATACTTCCAGTATAGTCTTATTCTCTAAGAAATTACTCTATAAGCCAGTTAATTTGAATCTGTAGTGTAAAACATATAGCACTTACAGTATTATTACTCCTCCCAGACCGATACCTGATCTCACAATCAAACTATGCCAACTGGGCAGCCTAATGCTGTTCTGTGGCCCCCAGATTGGCAGTATTCAGTATTAGGGTGTTGCTATCAGTAAAGACTACACATTTCTGCCCCAACAAATACTTCCTGAACTTCTCAGTCATGGCCCACTTGAGCACCAAAAATTCCTGCCTCATGTAGCTATAATTTGACATATTGCAATCAGGGGGGGCTAGGACTATGGCTTGCATAGGCAATCAGCCTCACCTTGCAGCCACTGACAGGACTTAAGCTGATCCTGGCCCCACAGTTCAAATGTTTCAAAAAGCAACTCTCTGTAATAGTCAACACTTTGGACCCGGTATCTATCAGGCAGGGCACTGGGACCCCACCAATGCAAACCACTTAATGAGGGCATGATAACATTACATTTTACAGTAAAACAGAACATGAAAATCTTGAGCCAGTAGACTCCCCAACTGAGCTGTTGTTCCGCAGCTCAGTGGGGACTAGTTTCCCGACAGTGCATAAGGATGAGACTGCTTATCCCCCGATGACACACCCATGACAGAGGGAGTCTGAGGACGAGGGGGAACACATTCCCCATTGCACTCTCTGGCAAAGTGGCCTGGTCGTTGACACCGCCTACATATTACTGTACAACTAAGAGGCAAATGACTACTGGGCTGAGATACATAAGAACAAGCTGGTTTAACTGCTCCTGGTGTGACTTCAGCATCTCCTTCACCCAACTCAGAACTCTGAGGAGAGCTACACACACCCCTACTCAATTCACTTCTCACCTCATACTGAATTCTGTAGGCCAATGGGACAGACTGACTATGACCCCTCGCACCTCCTGGCATCGCCTCCCATTCCCATCTGAGAGCTTCGCTATGGATTTCTAACATATTCAATGTGGGCTGGCGATGTACAAGCTGTTTTAACTCCCAATGCAGTGGATCATCCAAAATATTTTTGACAAATTGGTTGTGTAGTAATACCTCTCTGAATATAATAGTACATTAGGTGACTGCTGTTTTACCTTCTACAGGAGGCGCATCAGGATGAGTTTCCCCCTCCTGCTGATTCCTGGAGAAAAAGCCCTCACTGCAGGGCTATATTTGACAAATTAGCTTGCTCAGGGCTGTAATTATTTTGTTTGAATCCCCACACTCTACCTCGGACTGATATCAGATCTCTTCACGCACCTCTCAATATTCCAAATGATCAAACAAAAAAAGGCTTGATCGACCTGCAACAAGTAGCAATATGGTAGCATATGCAAGCTTGAGCCTCCTCCACCCACTCATTAATATTTATACCTGACTTCCCATTAAATTTGTGACACTTCCTGTCTCTCGGAAACAAAGATAAACAGTTCCGCCATCAGGATACTTGAATTCCCTGAAGACAGGGAGCACTAGGTGGAGCACCACTGCAACTAGGCTGTGCTTCTGATTCTTGTTCCCACCATAACTTATATTATCACATATTATCTTCCCTTAATTGGGCCTGTAACGTATCAATGAATCATGTAATGCACATTCTTGCTAAAACCCAAAGAGCTTTTGGCCTCTGAACTCATGGAGGTAAATTATGCCTTAGGCTCCAGCCAGTCTGCAATAGATGGTTCGATGACAACTTCTATGACACCTTGAGTGTGAACAGACAACACCCACCAGATCTTTCCCTGCCGTTGCAGTTTGTGTTTTTCTTTTGTTTGTTCTAGTTAGTTTTTGTTTTCATTCTTAAATAATTCTCCGTGTTTATTTCCACCGACGAGTGAAAAGAACTTAGTCTGAATTATCTCTGTGGTAACGTCATCTAAGGGACCTTTAAACTTGCCGCGACTTCGTTCGCCCCGGAGAGGAACCAAAGAGGACCGACATGCACACACATTCAACACAAGAGAGCTATATATATATATGCAAGTATTTTATTCCCTCTCGAGATCTAAATGCTGTTATGGTTGTTCGCCCCAAAAGGGTGATTTGTGATTCCTCTGTGTCTCTCGTTTAAGGTTCCATTGTCTGTGTTTTTGCCATAACTGTTTTCTCACTCCCTCTTTTTATCACCTTCTTTAAGCTTTCACTTTCAGTTTGTGGTTTATTTTGTTTATAAATACATTTATTCCGTGTAACTGTAGTCACCGATATATACATAGTTTTCCTGTATTAAATACTATATTCATTGATTGACTCTGCCTATCTGCTCATAATTTCGAGGTCCCTGAGATGTTCGATCTTTAAGCTTCGAGCTCTAAAACTGTTGATACTTTAAATAGTATTTTTGTTTAGAAAAGGGAAGCTGTTTTTCGTGGCCAAGAGAAATAGTCTGCCTTTCTAAGTTATACGAATAATTTCTTAAGGGTTAATAAAGATTTTACGGTCAGTTCGCTGGCGAGCAGACTATTAGATGACAAAATAATCCCCTTAGGAGTTATCTCGAGAATCGAACGATTCTAGACAATTGATATATTAAGGTTTAATTATAATCCGTTGTGACTGAATGTTGATATATACAATTGCTCTATTTTTGCCTGCCTATATGTGTAACAGTGCAATCCGTTGCGTTTAGTGGCCCATATAAGGACCTTGGCAACGTATTCCCTTTTAGGGATAATTTAAAACTGTAGGTGATAACTCATAACCCGTATGATCAGTTATTGATTATGAATTATTGATTATTGATTATACTATTCCCCTTATTTGAGCTTTGACTCCTTACAGGCCACTAAGTCCCTAAGTTCCCAAAACTCTTCTTCCATGCTGATGGATAGCACTTGCCACAAATTGAAATGGGGGGGCAGAGACCTCAAATGCTCAAGGGACCCAGACAAGGAAGTTCTTGCAACAAAGAAGGAAGAAAATAAACAACAAATAGAAAACCCAACATAATCAAAGAAAAACTTTCACAGAAATGAACACTCACGTCTTTGCACAAAAATAGTATGATACCCTGCTGACTATGCCAGATGTGGCAAATGGGCCAAGAAGATTCTATGGTATCAACTCAGCATCTAGAAATAAAGCTAAATCTGACTACGCCACACCAGGACTAAACACCTAGGGAACACTTACAGCAATAGGTAACCCAATAAGGTCACACAGATTCATTAATTCACAAAGAAGGGCAAAAGATGTGGGTTTAGTACAAAAGTTTAGTCTGTTCTTTATTCCATACAAAATAGATCATTTATTAAAAACAAACATAGTCCCACTGGGATGACAACAAAGCCGAAGTAGTGCATCAGTAAGGGTGTCAATAGACAAACCAAAAACAAACTAAATGTACAAATATCTCCAATACCAAGTATACACGCAAAAACACACAATCAAAATACCCACACATCCATCATTGTGTAAAGGGCTGCAGTTTATCGACAGAAAGGCAGTTGTCACGTGGAGAGAGGGAGGTGGAACAATCAGACTTCAAAGAACAAAATCACCTGAGAGTGCACATGAACACTCTAAGATTTGCAAATACATGAACAACACAAAACCATGAAGATAGGGATGGAAACCTAGCCTTACTTACTACCATGAAAGGGGGTTCACACGTACAAATGATCAAAACTTTGCATTACCTACTAATATTTTTCCAGCATTAAGGCGCTGCAGTTCTTACACACACACACACAAGCTGCAAAAGAAACGAGCAACAAAATATAAACAAAAAAATACACATCAGATTAACTCGAAAAAAAGAAAAGAATAACCAAAAATATTCACAACACTATACAGCCCACAAATGGGCGCCTAAAGTGGCAAAATGGCAGCTAATCAAGCTTTAATAAACACTGGCAGTGCCACACAATAGAAGGCTTTCTCAGGAGTCTACACTGGACACATCAAGGCTAACAGTCTAAAACTTTTATTTGTCTGTGGAAAAAAAATGGAACAGGACATTGATATTTAGTAAGCGTTACTCTGCAACGGACGCTTTCAGTGTTGAAAGCTACATCGATTACAATAGGATGTATTTGCTTTTAACACAACCATGTAGACAGGGTGGTCCAGCCTATTTTCAGTCATTCTTTGTCTGTTTTGTATTACTAGCATATAATTTTATTCGGAGGCTGCAGGCAATGGAGGCCATTGACATGGCGATAGTGAGAAGAAAGTTCCCCGTCTGTTGCTCACTTCGACGTTGTGTCAAAGAAGCGACACTAGGGGTCTTTCTTGAGCGCCGAATATGCCTCTGATCTATGAAAAAAGGCCAATGAGAATTGGCGAACAGTATTTGCATACCCCGCCCCCAGACATACGGGTACAAAGGTGAGGGAAATATGCACGTTCATTCAGAAATTTTCTTCGGAGTCAATGGTCGTGTATGCAGCCAGCTGCAATTCACACACACCAGATTCCTGCTTCTGTTCCCATGATGCTCTGTTTGCTGTTGGATCTACGGCGCACTTCAGCGTCTTTCTCCTTGTTTGCCCCTGGGTGCTTCGACAGCGCAGAGAATTGAAAGAGTTACATTGAAAGAGTGATTTTCTCTGTAAAAGTGTTTATTTCTCTGAAAGAGCATTAGACAGCAGCGTTGAACGTCCTTTTCAGGACAAGTCTTTATAAAGATGTAATTTCCGCCCCTGTGTAGTTTCTGGATGCAGTGATTTCTCCCCACCTCTCACGTCATAAAACTTGCCTCGCGTGTCTGGGCTGCGATAACACGCAGGCAGCGTTTTATGAATGGTTCATGTTCTCAGTGCGAGAACATAGCCATGGTAACATTGCAGTCGCGGTTGCAGTTGCACCTTCCTACGGGATTGACGCAGGCGCCGTGGGCGATGAAGGCGATTTGGGGACTATGACGGGCTCTGTTCGCCGGGTAAACCCCTTCGAACCACCCGCCTCCCCGGCACACTTGCTTGCTTCCGTCTGAGCTTGGGATGAGCGATTCTCTCCAATGGTTCATCTTCTCAGTACGAGAACATGGCAGTTCTAGCATTGCGGTCGCGGCTTTCATTTGTCATGAGAGAAAGCCACTTCAGCCGCCCCCCCGTGCCTCGCCTCCTTCCTATGGGATTGACGCATGCGCCGTGGGCGATGAAGGCGATTTGGGGATAATGACGGGCTCTATTCACCGGGTAAACCCCCTCGAACCACCCGCCTCCCCGGCACGCTTGCTTGCTTCAGAATTGGATGACATCACCGCTGCATCGAGAGCGTTACAGCGGTGTCTGATGACTCGCCTGGGCTGCCACCTTCGGGTCTGCTCGCCCAGCCTGAGCCTGATGCACGGAGGTCCTCTATGCTTTCCCGGGCTACTTGATCGGTCCCGCGGGCATGTGCGCCACTCACAGCCTCGTTCCCCCCCCCCCCGAACAGGCACTCGAACAGGCGATAGCTCCGGAGATGGTAAGACCGCTCCGTCCGGGAGGGCCGGGAGGAGAATTTTTTGTTGAATTAGTTTTCACATTTTCATATTCTCATTAACAGAGCTTTTTCCTTTTGTCTCTGGGTAACCTGGCCCGCAAATGCCGTTCTCACGGCACTCTGCCACCAGATCTCAACAGTCCCAGGATCCTGGACGCGGACCACATGCCTACAGCCCCCACGACTGTTCCCCGGCCGGCCGGTTCCGACGAGTCTAGGGGACGCCTACCCTGGACCTCCTCCTCAGTCGCTAACCCGCCCCCTGCCGGGTGTGCAGAGCAAGGTAAGTACTTTGAGTCTTTTCTCAGCACCAGAGCCTCGGGACACGTCACCGCCTCCCGATGGTGCTTTACCTGCTCTGCCCGCTGCGAAGCCCCGCCGGGTATGTCAAAAATAATCATCCCCTTGGTGCCCCTAGCACGGAGTTGGACGCGTGGCTCTCACTTCCCAACTCATCTCGTTGGCTGGCCCAGTCCATTCGACTCGGTTACGCAATTCAGTTTGCCAGGATTCCGCCCCCCGCAAAACATGGCGAACATGCCAAGTCCCTGCGCACGGAAATCGCTACTGTCTTACTCAAAGATGCGATAGAGCCTGTCCCGCCAAGATGAAGAAGGGTCTCTACAGCTCTTACTTCATCAGACCCAAGAAAGGCGGCGGCTTACGACCGATCTTGGACTTGCGAGTTCTCAACCAAGCGTTACACAAACTCCCATTCAAAATGCTCACACAGAAACACATCTTAATCTGTGTTCGACATCTAGATTGGTCCGCAGCGGTAGACCTGAAGGATGCGTACTTCCACGTCTCAATTTTGCCTCGACACCGCCCCTTTCTGCGGTTCGCATTCGATGGCCAGGCGTATCAGTACAAGTCCTCCCCTTCGGCATGTCTCTGTCCCCTCGCGTCTTCACGAAAGTCGCAGAGGCAGCTCTTGCCCCGCTCCGAGAAGCCGGCATCCGCATACTCAATTACCTTGACGACTGGCCCATTCTGGCCCAAGATGAGCATGGCGCCACGGCACGCACCATGTGAAGATCACCCCCGCCTGCCGCCAAACACTCAATCCTTGGACAGACCTCTGTTTTATACGGGCAGGAGTACCCTCGCAGCAGGTGTCCCGACGCGTCTCCGTCATGACCGACGCCTCCAGATTGGATTAGGGCGCATGTGCAATGGACACGCAGTAACAGGCCATTGGAAAGGAGGCCTCACTGCGCTGGCACATCAACTGCCTGGGACTGTTTTATTTGCCCTGCGGAAGTTTCTCCCGTTAGTTCGAAACAAACAGACAGCACTACTGCGGTGGCGTACATAAATCGCCAAGGCGGCGTACGCTCCAAGCGACTCAAGTTGCTGCGCACCACTCACATCCCCGGCAACCTCAATGTGATAACGGACGCGCTGTCACGACAACGCTTGCCCCGCAGAGAGTGGAGGCTTCACCCCCAGCTGGTCCAGCTGATTTGGGAACGGTTCGGCGAAGGCCCAGGTAGACCTTTTTGCCTCCCAAGAGACCTCCTACTGCCCGCTCTGGTATGCCCAAACAGAGGCTCCCCTCGGGGCAGACACACTGGCACACAGCTGACCTGCGGGGCTGCGACATTTCCCCCAGTGAGCCTTCTTGCACAGGTGTTGTGCAAGGTCATGGAGGACGAGGAACAAGTCACCCTTGTGGCTACTTATTGGCCCACCCGGGCCTGGTCCTCGGACCTCGTATTCCTCGCCACAGCCCCTCCCTGGCGAATTCCCCTGAGGAAGGACCTTCTTTCTCAGGGACGGGGCAGGCTTTGGCATCCACACCCAGACCTCTGGAACCTCCATGTCTGGCCCCTGGATGGGACGTGGAAGATCTAGCTGGTCTACCACCCACGGTCGTAGCCACAATCAACCAGGCCAGAGCCCCCTCTGCCAAGCAACTTTACGCCCTGAAATGGCGTGTTCGCGAATTGGTGTTCTTCCCGGGCTGAAGACCCACAGAGGTGTGCAGCTAGGTCAATGCTCCTGTTCCTATAGGAGAGGTTGGAGGGGAGGCTGTCCCCATCCACCTTGAAGGTGTATGTTGCCGCTTTCGCAGCTCACCACGACCCAGTAGACGGCAAGTCTCTGGTTAGGCATGACTTAATTATCAGGTTCCTAAGAGGCGCCTGGAGGTTAAATCCCTCCCGGCCAGGCCTGTTCCCCTCCTGGGATCTCTTGGTGGTCCTCACCAGTCTTCAGAGATCCCCCTTCGAGCCACTAGAATCAGTTGGCTCAGGGCCCTCTCTCTAAAAAGATGGCTCTGCTGATCGCTCTCACTTCCATCAAGAGGGTCGGGAACCTGCAAGCGTTATCTGTTAGCGACACTTCCCTGGAGTTCGGTCTGGCAGACACACATGTGATCCTAAGACCACGAACGGGATACGTGCCCAAGGTACCTACCACTATCTTCAGAGACCAGGTAGTGAACCTGCAAGCGCTGTCCCAGGAGGAGGCAGACCCAGCGCCTTCATTGCTGTGTCCAGTATGTGTCTTGCGTGCCTATCTGGATCGCACACTTTGTCTGCTCTGGGACAGCGGAAATGGATCGCTGTCTCCAAACAGAGGCTTCCCCACTGGGTGGTGGATACCACCTTACTGGCCTATCGCACCCAGGCCATGCCCCCCCCCCCCCCCCACCCCCCCTTGCGGGTCGAAGCGCACTCAACAAGGAGTATTGCGTCCTTGTGGGCACTGGCTACGGGCACCTCATTTGTAGAGCAGTGGGTTGGGCAACACCTAACAACTTTGCGAGATTTTACAATCTCAGGGTTGAGTCAGTGTCGTCCCGTGTTTTCTCAGGTCCGAGCCGGTAGAACTCGATACACGTCAATGGTCTGACCGGGTGAATCGCTTGCGTCCAGCGCCCTTTCCCTCTGCCGAGTTAAAACAGTGCACCTTCTTTCCCAGGAGACCCCTATAGGTCCCTGGTTGATTCCTCCCTAGCCCTCTTGGGTCCGCATTTCAGCAGAGGAACTCGCCGACCCAGTCCACTACGGGTACCCCAGGCTACCCCTACTGGAATAGGTGCTCCACAGGTCAGGCCTCCTACGCAGACTCCTCCTGTGTGTACTTCCGCCGTACGGTCACCTTGTTCCCCTATAGGGTAACCAAAAGGATTCCGACGACTTTATGGGGGCATTGAGGAAGGGTACGTGCAGTCTGAAACACAGTTGGTCGCTTGTGCACGTGAAATACCTGCCCGCTCCTGTGTCAGCAGTACACATACACGGCTCAGCGCATGGCGTGATTTGAAGTGGACCCCTAGTGTCGCTTCTTCGACACGACGTCAAAGTGAGCGACAGATGGGGAACGTCTCGGTTACGTATGTAACCTCCATTCCCTGATGGATGGGAACGAGACGTCGTGTCCTCCCGGCCACGTCACTAAGCCGAGCTGCTGAGGTGGCCGGACACTCCCGGCTCCTCAGAAAATACCTGAATAAATGTGCGTATTTCCCTCGCCTTTGTACCTGTATGTCCGGGGGCGGGGTATGCAAATACTGTTCTCAAACTCTCATTGGCCTTTTTCGCTTCTTCGACACGACGTCTCGTTCCCTCCATCAGGAAACGGAGGTTACATACGTAACCGAGACGTTTCTTAGACATGGCAATAACTTAAAATTGCAGACAGTTCACAACATTTGTCAATTTGTCAGTTTGTTCAATGATAATAATGTCATTCAGATTATTTGCTTTAAATCGTCCACGGAATTAAGACTGCTTGCTCTCCTGTAGCTGGACATGTCTCTCTGTTCATTGTATCATCAGGTAGAGATGGAAACATTGCTGCAAGAAGGGAAATTTACCTTGTGTCCAAAGTGCAAACCCTTCTCATCTGAGCTTTGAAGGTGCAGATTGCAGAACCCCAATCCCCAAGGTGAAAATAACACATTAGACTGATCAGATTTTCTGTCACTATGCTAATACAAATTAATTACAGTATCCTTTAAAATATTCCATGACTTGATGTTACTACATTGCGATAATGAACTGTTTTAATTTGCTGCCACAGACTGCTTACACTCCGTCAAAGAGGAACAAAGTGAATATGTGTATGGTCTACTTTACATTTAAGTAGTTTTTGAAGTTTTATTTGTATGTATTTTAATGCATTGATTTATTTAATGCACATATGGTAAAATAAATGTAGGAAAGATCATTTCATAGTTTGAATAATGTTTCTGTCTAAGTTTCTGTCTCCCCTTCTCTGAAGAGTTTAAAGGGGCTGACTGCATGCCAATGGAGTAGTAACAGAACAAAACACAATTTTTTTAAATTCAGGATGCATACATACAGCTTCAACTGGTAGACTAGTAGAGGATCAACAGTGAATACAAATGACCAGCATCATCCAATCAGTGCCAAACATGTTAAAATAAAATGATTCAATATAAATGTTTCTAAGAACTGATTGCCATTGCTCCATGACTGCAACAATGTTGAGTGGTCCAAACATCATCTGTAGTCTGCCACTGAATTTATGGTCAGATGTTAGGAGTGAATGCACAGTACATATACAGTAGGATTTTATTCATATATAAATCTAGGATATATACTGCAAAACCAGCACCATAGTCCACATCAGAGGTCATTATGTTTAAAAACGTGCTGTATTGCAATAAATTGCTCAGATTTTTAAAATTGCACATCCAATTAATCTAGAGACAGTAGTTTTAAATGTAAAAATATAAGTTGGTTTCCTAACCAGATGTAGTTTTGTTGGCATTTTTCTCAAGAGACAAAGCTGAGTTCTGAATGGCATACTACCATACTACTCATACTATTTTTGCCATAGACACATATTGCAGGAGTAGTTAGAGTGGTATTGTTAGTATGCCAATCCGAACTCAGCTAAACTTCAGTGAGATCGGCGCCATGCTGTTTTTGCGTCGTCTTTGAGCTAACACTGTGATGTCCTCTTCTGTGCATTGGTGTATGATTTCCCAAACTCTCCTGTTTTTTTAGCAGTATTTTGTCTTAACGCCGTCAACCTCTTTTGAAACAAAGTTTATTGTCTTGCTGTGAAAAACAGCCACATGCTGAGAATCAAGAACATCATTCATTGCTCCTTTATTGTGTGTTTGTGTCACGTTTAAGATGATTTCACGGCAGTAGAGATGGCACAACTCTAATGATCAGCCTATTATCCCACCCATGTTGAGACTGCACTAAACTGCACTGGAAAAGCAAGCTCGGAAAAGTAAAGCAAGCAGTGTCAAGTCAAGTCGAAATGAAGCATGCAGTGGAAAAGTGCCAGTAGACACATATGGCTGCGTAAGAGTAGTATGGGTAGTATGCCATTCTGAACTCAGCTAAACTTCACTGAGATCAGCGCCATGTTGTGTCAAAAGTTTAACCCTTTACTGAAAGCTCATAGTGTCCTGAACTGAGATCAGTCATTTTAATTTAAATAAAATTATGAATAGCGCATAGCAAAGACTAAACACACAGTCCACAGTGAAGGGTGTGGGGTTGCACAAGGATATAGACAACTTTTATGAAGCTTTAATTGTGCTTTTAGAATGTTTTTCATTATTTTTGATGCTTGCTTGACAGACATGGTCACTGTGGCAGACAGGTTTCTTGCTCGTCGTAAAGGATGAAACAGGAACCGGGTTTACAACCAAAATACTTTTAATTCAACACAACATAAAATTGTTTTTCAGCATAACAAAACCATAATGCACACAGCTTGGTGTGCTCTCTCGTTCTGATGACTTTTCAGTCCAACAGGCGGAATGCACATGTTTAGTCTATGTGAACAACCCTCTCTCTCTCTCGAATTGGCATCTCCAGCTCCTCTTTATCACTCTCCCGGCTGATTGTGGTGACTCAATATCAAGCGTCCATCCTCTTGGGATGCCATGCCCACCTCCTCGTCACATACCCCCAATGCCCGATTCAGGCCAGGGAATCAACCGGCCTGACTTACTCCCCCCTCCCTTCCTGGAGTGGAGGTGTTGCCCTTTCGGTCGTTCTTCCACCAGCTGGTCTTCCCCATCTCCTTGGAACATGAGTAGGATGAGGGAAGGGAGAGGGGAGAGGGAAAGAGAGCAGGAGAGACAGAAATAGAGAGAGAGAGGAGAGAGAGAGAAAGAGAAAAAAAAAGAGAAGCAAAAAAGTAAGAAAAAAATCTGATTCCCGACCACGCCACCATTTGGTCTTCAGCCAGCTGCACAGCGATGTTGGGCGATAGCACTCGAACCCTCAGCCATCCCTTACAGTAGCCTGCTGATGAACTGCTAACCCATGTCTCCTAGGTGTCGCGATCCTCTGTCAGCGGCAAGGGCTCTCTGATGCCATGTCTTCCACCAATTCCAGGTTTTGGCACCACTATGATGAGTTCACACAAAGGGCAATGAGGAAGCTGGGACCGGCTTGACAACATGTAGACATTTATTTTACACTTAAACAGCATAAAATAACTCCACGTGCTGCTTACCCACAGACACGTTGAACACACAAACACATCTTCATGTGTCTCTCTTTCTGTCTACCACTGTCTCCTCTCCTTAAATACTCCCACTGGCCCTCACTGAAAAGCGAGACCAGTGTGGCACATAGGTAGAACCACTAATCTTCCTGGACTCGCTCTGCCCAGACACCGCTTGGCCCCACCCTGCTCACCACAATCACTTTGACCGGTCAAATGGAAAGAGATGCATAACAATTCTTAGAAAATATATACTTTTGTGTCCATGGGAAAAATAACAGCATAAGGGATAGATGAAACCTGTGAGGCTGGACAGGACTAGATAAGTTTATCAAGGTAGTAAAGGATTGCTTTTGAAAAAAGAGAAAAAAAGATTAAAAAAGAGGCTTGTACCACTTTTACCAGGAGAAAATGGTTTAGTCTGACAAATCATGGAGTCAAACTGCAAAAGTCTGTATTCCACAAATTTAATGGCAGATACACAAGGCTGCACGCTCTTCCCAAACACAAGACAATTAAAAAAACATTAGTGTAACAAAACATAAAAGTATAATAAAGGTTTGGGAGAGCAGATCGGTCATCATCCTCCTGCACCTGAGTCTCTCTAATCACAAAGCACACGCATATGCAAATGAGATGATCAGTGTCTTAAAGGTACCCTGCATACTATTAAAATGCATGCAAATATATTGTCTCAATCGTTACAACCTGTGTGTTTAGTACCTCTACTTGAACCCTGTTGTTTAAAAAGTGTATTTCAGTGGCAGTTCCAACCATAAGGTCAAACACAAGAGCACCTCTATGGAGAGCTGTTGGAATCATTTTTCTAGTCTCTACTGAGCTGCACCATTGACAGAGGGGCTCTTTAAACACACCTTTAAACTCCCCCTTTCTCAGACAATACAGTTGCTGGAATGTCTAGGTACCTGCACACACCCCCCCCCCCCCCCCCCCCCTTTGCCGAAGAGAGCAAAGTGGGGTTAATTTCCATCCTATACAGTCAGATCCAATCAGTTCTCACTGGCCTGCTCACGGACGTAACAAATGATATCCAGACACTGCTTAAAGAAAAAAAAAGGTGTCTTAACTTACACTGAAGGAAAAAAAAACAATGTTAATCTCAAAGGTAAAAATTGCAAGTTACCACTTTTTACAGCATAGACAATTCTTATTAATCAAATCAAACTCAAAATCAAATCACTTTATTGTCACTCAACCATTTTCACAAGTGCAACAGTGGGTGAAAGTCTTGGGTGCAGTTCCAAGCAACATAGCAGTTATGACAGTGATGAGACATTTTATTTACATTATGAGACAATTTATGATATACATCAGATTTACGCAACACAATTTACACATCTAATATACACATAATTACACACAATGCAATATAAAAAAATAATGTACAATGTACAGTAAACAATACACACAATTTAGAATACACAGTATGCAGTAAAAATAATATATATAAATATGCAGTATGGTTGTATAGTGTTGTATTGATATTCTGGCTGTAGGTTGATAGTCAGTTTCCAGTGGTTTTTAAGAGAAATATAATTTATGACAGTCCATTGTGAGATTAATAAAGTGCAGTGCTGATGTATGTTGATTGTAAGAAATCAAGAGTTCAAAAGTCTGATTGCTTGGGGGAAGAAGCTGTCTGCACATTAGCCGGTGGCTAATGATGATAAGTCTGGCTGTGCACACCACCCTTTGCAGGACTTTGCGGTTCAGGTTGGTGCTGTTGCCGTACCAGGCTGTAATGCAGCCACTCAGGATTCTCTCTACAGCGCTGGTGTAGAACCGTATGAGGATGTGGTGGTTCATCACAAACTTCCATCAGCCATCTCAGGAAGAAGAGGTGCTGGTGAGCCTTCTTCACAGTGAGAAGAACTTGAAGCTGCTGACCCTCTCCACCGGTGCTCCAATGATGGTGATGGGGCTGTGTTCTCTGTCTTTTCTCCTGAAGTCCACTACAAGCTCTTTGGTCTTGCTGATGTTGAGGGAGAGGTTGTGCTCCTGGCACCAGCGTGCCAGAGTGTGCAATTGTCTTTAACATTGTCAGTGATCAGGTCTACCACTGTCATATCATCAGCAAACTTGATGATGGCATAGCAGCTGTGTGATAAATTAAAGTCATGTGTGTACAGGGAATACAGGAGTGGTCTGAGAACACAGCCTTGTGTGGCTCCAGTGTTGAGGGTTAGTGATGGGGAGATGATGCTGCCCATTCTAACCACCTGGCATTTGCCTGACAGGAAGTCCTGGATCCAGCTGCACAGCGAGCTGTTCAAGCCCAGAGCCCTGGAGTTTCATGTTAAGCTTGGAGGGCACTATGGTGTTGAATGCTGAGCTGTAGTCCACAAACAGCATTCTCACATATGTGTTCCTTTTATCCAAGTGGGAAAGAGCAGCGTGTATTGTAAATGTAAATGTTTCTGTAAGCAAACTGTAGTAAGGCAGGCAGCACAGAGCAGATGTGGTCTCTGATAAGCTTTTCAAAGCACTTGGTGATGATGGGAGTTATGGCAACAAGACGCCTGTCATTTAGGCAAGTTATCTTTGACTGTTTTGGCATGGGCACAGTTGTGGATGTCTTAGAGCATGTACCACAGACTGGTACAACATTATTTAATGAAAAATGCAATCAACACGCATGCTCATTTATGAGCATCTACCAGCTTCGATGGTAGACTTTTACTTGATCTAAAACCTTTTAGCAACAACTGTATTTTTCTGTTTTGTGAACATTGACAGTATTGAAAATTAGGAGTATTGTGGCAAAGTACCATAAGACCTGCAAAACACACACACATACACACAAACAAAGGAAAGGGAGAAATTATTTGAGTTGTGTGTCACATTAATGCCACTTGCAAACTTATTAAGCTCTTCACCATGGAGACGATGAGTCATTCGCCAACTCCAGATGACCAGAACCTTTGCCATTGTCACTGTTAGACAGCTTGCAGGAAAAAAAAAAAAAAAAAAAAAAAAAAAGAAATCCTGTATATTAAATGTTAAAAATCACATCTAACACTAGTCTTGCATTACTTTCACATTACTATGTTCCTTACATTTATATGTCAAAATTATACATATATGTCTACATTAAATTCTTCATTCTTAGGCTAATATTTTTGGCATGTCTCCTCCTGTGCAGACCTTACAACCTTTATACTTTTCCATATGTTGGTCTTAGCTGTTTTTTACTCAGTAATATTTCAAGAGAATGTCAAAAAAAAATATTTATTATTTAACTATATATTGACTTCACAAGTGTGGATAATTATGGTTAATGTCAGTGATATTTACCAAGGATCCCAGTGATTTTCATTTAATGTGAGTAAGGCTGATAGGCTATTTTCATGAGCTGCATGATGCACTGTCACTGCTGATATAACTCATGTCACATAATGTACCTCACTGTGGAGTAATGACTGGCTTTCACATGGCATGGGTGACAGCGTGCCAATATGCCATGCACATGCTACTGTGATGATTTATAGCAGTGGTCCACATCATGCCATTGCCCAGAATTAATTACAAATACTTTGCTCATATGGTCAATATCCATAATTTTCTTGCAAGCTCAAAAATCTGAGGGAGGCTTATACATTTATGGATGTGGTATTGCAAAATGCTGGTATTGTTCTTTAATGAATTTATATGGGAGAATAGGGTAAGTTGTCCTACTTTTCAACTCCTGTGGATATTTGTCAAGATAGATTTATTTTTAAAGTAATTTCCTGTATAGACACATAACTTTAAAAAAGTGCATTTTCAAATGTATTGTCCCCCAAGAAAGGTACAGTATAGTTCATTGAACAATCTTTCACCTTTTGTGACACATGCCCCTTAATAGCAGGCCTCTTAAAAACAGTCCAACTTTTTGGTTAAAATGGATCTGCATTAAACAGTATAGTTGATACTTTCCTTAATATAGAGTAGTTTTATTGTATCCAGCTGTCTGGAATTCTGTTCATATCATTAAAGTGATAGTTCACACAAAAATGAAAATTCTGTAATCATTTAAATAAAATCATTGTAATCAATTGCATTTAAAAAGACCATACTTATACAGATATGCTAATTAAAGAGGCACAAGCCGTTTCCATCTAATGAAAATTAATTTATCCATGCTAGGAAAAAGATACCATTCACGTTGGCATGGATATATGGATGATAAAGGTGAAAGCAATTTATTCAAACCTGATATATCTGTCCACATCTGTGGAGATCAAGCAAATAAAATTGCAAATTGATTCTCTCTCCATAATTGGGAAGCATTGTGTGTGGAGGAAAACCAGATGCAACATCTCTGAAGACTGCCAGTTTCAATAAGTGTCAAGGAGGACTTTTTTGTGTCCACATCAGCAGAAGACACTTCTGGGTACAGAAGAATGCTCTTCGGAATCAGAATGAGCTTTATTGCCAAGTATGCTTACACATTTGGAATTTGTCTTGGTGACAGAAGCTACCAGTGCACAAACAATACATCAACACGACATAGATAATAAAAATATAGAATACAAATAAAAATTGAATAGAAAATATAAGTTTAAATAGAAATACATGATGAGATAAAAAAAAATATCAATGTACAAATACAAATCTGTTATATACAGATTTAAGGGAATGTTTGGCAGAAGATGTAGGGTATGTTGGATAAATATAAATAGACTAAGCTGTGTATTGCACATAATTATTGCTCAATGGGGCAGTTTTAACTGTTCATGAGATGGATAGCCTAAGAGAAAAAACTGTACCTGTGCCTGAAGGTTCAGTTGCTCAGTGCTCTGTAATGTTGGCTAGATGGCAACACTTCAAAAAGGTAGTGGGCTGGGTGAGTGGAGTCTAGTGTGATTTTTCTGATAAAAAGATTTTTGTGATAGCTGAACCAAACCAAACAGTTATTGAAGTCTAGAGGACAGACTCAATGACTGCTGAGTAGAACTGTATCAGCAGTGCCTGTGGCAGGTTGAACTTTCTCAACTGGTGAAGGAAGTACTAACTCTGCTGGGTCTTTTTCACAATCAGTAGTCAATGGGGGTCTCCCACTTCAAATCGTGTGAGATGGTAGAGCCTTGGAACCCGAATGACTGTTTAGAATGGTGAGGGGGGTCAGTGTTGGGGTGTTCCTCCTGAAGTCCACTGTCATCTTCACTGTTTTGAGCGTGTTCAGCTCCAGGTTGTTTTGACTACATGAACGAGCCAGCCGTTCCACCTCCCTTCTGTATCCAGACTCATTGACACCTTGGATGAGGCGATGACAGTAGTGTTGTCTACAATCTTCAGGAGCTTGATAGAGGGGTCCTTGGCAGTGCAGTCATTGGTATACAGGGGGAAGGGGGGGTACCAATACTGATCTTACAGGTGCTGGAAGTGAATTCCCCAAGTCTCACTTGCTGCTGCCTCTCCGTCAGAAAGCTGGTGATCTACTGACAGATAGACATGGGAACAGAGAGTTGATGTAATTTAGACCAGAGAATAGCTGGGATGATGGTGTTGAAAGCCAAACTGAAATCAGATCACTTAATTTTAATTCAGCTGTTCACTGAACATAATACTAATCTACACACATAAACACATAACATTGAAAGAGGAGATCTTGTGTCTGAGTGAAGTGCTGAAGATGAGAATTAATACAGTATGTACCTTGTTTGAAGTTGGCACACAATACTGTAGTTATGTGGACCACTGTGTAATAGTGGATATATTGTCAATGCTCCAAAAAGTCTGTATAGTTAATGTGTGTGTCAGGTTTTCCTGCCTTTGTAGGGAACTTATTATATCATAAATATAGTATGTGATAGTAAATGAAGTAACATTCCTTGGAGGAAAGCAATATATTTATTGTGAGAAAATCCCAAAAGTTTAAGGGATTTTAATTAGTCATTTTATATTTATTATAAGTAACTTGAATCATTCACCCAAAAATAACAATTCTCTGATTATTTACTCACTCTCATGCCATCCCAAACTCACATGATTTCTTATTTTATTTCTGCAAAACACAAACAAAGAGAGTTATGAAGAATTGTAGTGCCTTCTTTTGAGTTTATTGGTGTTGCAAACCAGCTTGTGGTGCATTAACATCACAGTGTTTCCCCTGCCATTAAATTAGGGGGGCGCCCCGCCCCCCCGACGGCACCCTCCGGCCCCTCTTGAAGGTAAAGTTAATTATATTTTCTATATAGCGCCAGATCACAACAGAAGTAATTTAAGGTTACCTTTCCAATAGAACAGGTCTATAACTTGTTCTTTTATTAAACAAACTAAATAGCCCTTAAGTTATTTATCTTATTTACACGACGGCATGTCATTTCTGTCTCTACATGGTCGCACGTTTACTATTCTCCTCAGCTCTCTGTATCGCGCATGGCGGAGTTCCGCCCCTTTGCGCGCACACACACGCCTGCACACACACACAGACACATTTGCGCGCACACAGGTGAGCATAGGGGTGTTCGATTCCAGGTTTTCTGGTACGGAGGTATGCATAATTACAAACTAGAGTCACTATGACTGTTATCTATTTCTAAAGATATAAGCTACAAGCTACGTGTAGGATAAATACAAAGTTTCTACGACAGCTCTCTGGCATGGTGTAATGCCGCGGATACACTAGACTTTGAGACTACGGTCGTGATATGACGTCACATTAATTCAACATAATTCAAATAGTAATACACTCAAAATGTAAAAAATATACAATCTACTCGACTTTACTGCAAAAATAAAATTTTTATAGGGATTAGACACTCACAAGTGAGTGATTTTGGACACAGTAACAGAGTCGACACCAAGAGTCTTTTCCTGTGATGGAGTCGACCCCGAGTCTGGGGCTATTCAGAGTCGAGGAATCGACTCTTTAGAGTCGACTCCCCATCACACACTCCCACCAGCGGACAGAAAGCGTGCGTCGGAAATATGTTGCGTCAATCACCTGAAAAGAAGACAAAAATATCTATGTTTTTTAAACGCTCACAGGGTGGTGAAGATGGCAACACTCGCTCTCCTGTAAGTAGCACCCGGAGTAGCGCTACTGCTCCGAGTCCAAGTACAGAAAAGAGCCCAAGTGCTGCACGCCCTTTCCCTGACAAGCAGCAAAAGTCCAGTCACTAGCGATGGCTCCCCCCCAAAGCTGTAAACCTAGGGGAAACACTGCATCACCAACTGAACTGGAGTGTGAGGCAGCGATAGGGAAAGACAAGTAATCATGTATATTGAAAAAAGAAAAAGAAACATTTATTTAGGATATAACTATACACTTGACTCCACTCCTGCTGCTTTTAGAAACCTCAAAACAGCATCTCTCATTGGTATTCTCTTATGATTTTTAGTCAGAAGATATTCTAGAGACATTGTATTGATTCCCTTTTCCTGTAATTTTGATTTCAATACCTGTCTTTCATTGGTGTAGGTTATGCAGTGTAGGACATGTTCAACTGTTTCTAATTCATTACAAATACTGCATAGCCCTGTAGGATGGTTATTAATTTTGTTGTAAGTTTGCATTCAGCCCAGTATGACCTATGTGGATTCTAGTTATTATTGACTCAATAATTCTACCCTTCCTCCTCCTGTGCCAATTTTTTTCTGTATCTTGTATAGATGCCTCCCCTTCACCTCTCTCTCTCTCAGAGCTTCTGCCAGATACTATTTGCAGTTTTACTAATACAAGTCTTGGCTTCTGATTTACTCATGCAAATGGTAAGCTCTACATTATTGAACTTCAAGGAATTCTTTGCTAATTTGTCCACTCACTTGTTGCCTTCCACTCCTACATATGCAGGAACACAAAGAAAGCTGATAAAAATTCATTGGTTATGTAGCCTGTACAAAACTTGCAAGATTTAATATATGATGTCTTGTCTATTGTCAGAATGCCCAGATTGCAAGCTTTTCAGAGCTGCCAAATAAATGCATTTCCTCCACCCAATGGAAAGCAAGAATATTTGCAGATAGCTCCACCATGAATACAGCTAAATTGTCTGATGTGCTCTATCTGGTGTGTACCTGATATTTAGATACAAACATGGCTGCTCCTGTTTTTCCTGAATCTAGATCCTTTGATCCATCTGTGTAGATGTCTACCATGTGGCTATACTTCTGTTTTAGTTACTGATAAACAACAGATAATAGATAAATAATAGATAAAACTGATAATAGATAATGTTCCTTAATTTTATTTTTTTTAATTTTTTTATTCGAGTAATT
The DNA here is from genome assembly GCA_032164185.1 of Moxostoma hubbsi. Taxonomy (NCBI): domain Eukaryota; kingdom Metazoa; phylum Chordata; class Actinopteri; order Cypriniformes; family Catostomidae; genus Moxostoma; species Moxostoma hubbsi. The sequence goes on from JAVLUX010000001.1 coordinate 70,426,899, forward strand.
GAACATCTATGCATGGCATTTAACAACCATGGTGGAACTGTGTTTCTGCTGCAGATCCTCAATACATTTTTTAAACTCCTGGCCATTTGCAAAGACTTCATGCATTCCACTGAATTACAACCAGCAATTTCATATACTATCCCCATATGTTCCTTTTGTTCCAGCTAGTCTGCCTTTGAGTACTTATTTTAGTGAATCATTAATTGATTCTACAGTAACATCCTCCACTTTCAGGTGTTTTTCTGCTGCTCTAATGATAATATTAATCCTTTCTGATCTGCTGTTGATTTGGACTAAACAGTTAACCACATCTGCTATGAAGGTCAAAATGCACTTTTACTCATCACAATGGAATCTTTGTTAAGTCTACATTGGTTTTCTTCTTTCTCTGGATGTTTAACTGTTGATGTTATGTCAGAGTTTGACATTGGAGTATTCTTAATTCTTTTGAGGGCCTCTGCATATAATATTCCTACTGCCATTTTAATATTCTGTACTTTTACTGCTTTTTCTAGCAGCATTTTAAGTAGCAATATGGTTACCCCTGCAGTTGAAACATTTAAGTATAACCCCCTCTCCACCTGCTCCATACTGATGTTTCTCTCCACATTTCCCACATCGTTGTTTGCCTGTGCATATTGCCGCTACATGCCCATACATTTGACAACTATCAGTCGGGACAGAGGGTCTGGTTGTCCACAAGGGATGACATGGCATTATGGACTAAATTACTGGTAGGTCAATCAGAGAAATGTGTCAGATGGGTGGAATGGAAATGGGTGAAAGGTATTGTCATGAACCTAATGGTGTTACTAATATGGTGTCACACATATCTCTACAAAAAGCTAGCACACTTCCATCGCATAATAGTTCTGCAATAGTGCCTAGCTTAGCCTTCAAAGCATCAGTAAGTTTCAAAGGATTGCAGGAGCCTGATGATTCAAATTTAATGATTGCCATATGTTTCTCCCTCCTATTTGGTACTTGCTGATTTGCTCTTTTCTCTCAAGCCAAGTCAAGTGGTTTTTATTGTCGTTTCAACCATATACCGTTAGTACAGTACACAGCAAAACGAGACAACGTTCCTCCAGGCCCATGGTGCTACATAAAACAACATAGGACAAACACAGAACCACATGAGACTACACAGACTAAGTAAAATACCTATATAAAGTGCACGTGCAAAAGGTACGGGACACTACAATAAATTACTAACAATGAACAGGACAATAGGCACAGTGAGAGACAGTGCAGCGCCGACCAGTACACAGTAGTGCAAAAAGATGACAGTTTATAAAAATGCCAAATGTAAAAATAAACATACTATGAGATAGTGTTCTATGGACATAGCAGTTATTGAGGTAGCAGACAGTTATAAAGTGACAGTAATTAAAGTGCAACTCAGGACATGTGTGTGTGTGTGTGTGTGTGTGTGTGTGTGTGTGTGTGTGTGTGTGTGTGTGTGTGTGTGTGTGTGTGTGTCAAACCAGTTTCTGAGTATTGCGGAGTCTGATGGCTTGGGGGAAGAAGCTGTTACACAGTCTGGCCATGAGGGCCCTAATGCTTTGTTACCTCTTGCCAGATGGCAGGAGGGTGAAGAGTTTGTGTGAGGGGTGTGTGGCATTGTCCACAATGCTGGTGGCTTTGCGGATACAGTGTTTTTTGTAAATGTCTTTGATGGAGGGAAGAGAGACCCCAATGATCTTCTCAGCTGTCCTCACTATCCTCTGCAGGGCTTTGCGGTCTGAAACGGTGCAAGTTCCAGACCAGGCAGTGATGCAGCTTCTCAGGATGCTCTCAATAGTACCACTATAGAATGTAGTGAGGATGAGAGGTGGGAGATGTGCTTTCCTCAGCCTTCGAAGAAAGTAGAGATGCTGCTGGGCTTTCTTGGTAATAGAGCTGGTGTTGAGGGACCAAATGAGGCTCTCCGCCATGTGAACACCAAGGAATTTGGTGCTCTTGACGATCTCCACAGAGGAGCTGTCGTTGTTTAGCGGAGAGCGTTCACCTTGTGCTCTCCTAAATTCAACAACCATCTCTTTTGTTTTGTTGACATTCGGGGACAGGTTGTTGGCTTTACACCAGTCTGTTAGCCGCTGCACCTCTTCTCTGTACACTGACTCGTCATTCTTGCTGATGAGACCCATCACGGTAATGTCATCAGCGAACTTGATGATGTGATTCGAGCTGTGCATTGCTGCACAGTTGTGAGTCAGCAGAGTGATCAGCAGTGGACTGAGCACACAGCGCTGAGGGGCCCCAGTGCTCAGTGTGGTGGTGGTGGAGATGCTGTTCCCGATCTGGACTTACTGAGGTCTTCCAGTAAGGAAGATGTCGGTAAGAACATCTGCCAGCTTGTATGCACATACTCTGAGCACTCTGCCAGGAATGTTGTCTGGTCCAGCAGCCTTCCGTGTGTTGATTCTATGTAGAGTTTTCCTCACTTCCGCCATGGTAAGATGGAGCACCTGGTCATTGGGAGGAGGGGTGGTCTCCCTCGCCACCACGTCGTTCTGCATTTCAACCTGAGCGTAGAAGTCGTTCAGCGCATCTGGAAGAGAGGCATTTTTGTCACAGGCAACTGATTTTGTCCTGTAGTTGGTGATGGCCTGGATGCCCTGCCACATGCCCCTCTCGTTGCAAAGTCCACATACTGATGGAATTTAGGGAGCACTGTCTTGAGATTCGCATGGTTGAAATCTCTGGCGACAATAAACAGTCAGTTGGGGTGAGCGTTCTGCAGTTCGCTCATAACCCCATACAGTTCACAGAGTGTTTCCTTAGCATTAGCGCTGGGGGGAATGTAAACTCCGGTTATGATAACAGTGGTGAATTCCCGTGGTAAATAAAAAGGTCTGCATCTAACAGTCACAAGCTCCACCAGCGATGAGCAGTAGCTAGAGACTAGCATAGAGTGTCTTACCGCATTTAAATAATACTTAAAGTGAGCGACAGACAGGGAATCTCACACATAAAAAACATGAACCACAAGTGGCTACAGATGTGTATATGGACTACAAACATAGATGGCAAAGCAATCTGGTAATGACATATGCTAATCAATCAAAAAAACACAAGGATTAGCATAACACTGACCACATACTGATCTCAAAACATCCAGATAAAAGCCTAAGAAGCCAGTGGTCAGTGCTGGGCAAATTACTTATGAATTGTAATCAGGTACTGATTGCAAATTACTTGAAAACAATGCAATCAGTAAAGTAATATTGTAGATTACATTTTTGGGATAGTCTAATTTTATTACTTTATTACTTTTGGATTACTTTCAACCTTTTTCTGCATGGTTTAATCATTGTGATGCATATGTCCACAAATTCAGAAAATGTTTTCATATTTTGATGTTTTCCTGTGATGCTGATGATAGAGGTCTAGGCCCTCGATAAATGACAGACTCAAATATGGTTACGTTTAAAAGGCATTTCTTATTGGAGTTTCTAAAATTATGGACAGGTTCTCGGGACACATTAACACAAACTTGGCCATGCAATTTCACCATTTTACAAACGGCTTGAACGTGTGGTAACAGATCAGATCAGTTATATATGTAAATCAGCATCAAAAAATCGTCTCAAAGTTATTGCTACACCAAAAGTGTATTTACATACATTTTTGAAGCTGACTACAAAAACAATTTAAGAAACAAATAGTAACTTTGTGGAGCTAATCCAATTGAATATGAAATGATGTGTATTTGTGCATTTTAATGCATTTGATGAACAAAACCCTTCCAAAAATCTTACGACACATTGCTATAACACTTATATATGGCTATATATAAGTGATAATAATCAAATAATAACTGATATTTGTTTGAGTTGGTTAGATTTGCGATGTAAAGGAAAAGAAAAACATGCAAACATACATATCAGTTCTGAGTGCAATCCTCACAACCCTCCCCCTCTCTTCCGAAAACATTTATCAGTGGAGTGCTGATTTAGAATTAAAAAAAAGAGAATGATTAGGATGATCAATAAATTATTAACAATTTACTGCTGTTGCCTTATTAATATTTTATTATGTGATCTGTAAAAAAATAACTTTGGTCTGATTACGAGTATTTAAAAATGCAATTTAATCCAATTAGAAGTAGTGACTTCTGTAATCTGATTACATGATACAGATTACATACTGCTAATGATATATAAAAAATTGGACATGGGGTTTTACCCATGGGCTACTTTCTGGGCAAACAGGTTCACCTAAAATTGAGGACGAAATGCACTTAGGGTTTTGTTCTGCTAAGGTGTTAATTTGTGTATATTTCACCTGTTCACACACATCCCTGAATTTCTTGACTTGGGAAAACTCTGTGAGTCAAAGAGCATCTCTTTTTTTCTCTCTCGTTTTGTGCAATTGTTTATTTACACAATTGTTTATTCATTGTGTGCGCCACTTGAGGAGATTCTAGCTAACAGGGTTGAACACATTCCACTGAATAATATTTACATTAGGCTTTTTAGTGGTGGAGATTTTGATTCGTTTCAGTGGCTTGAGTCTTTTGAATTAGTTCACCCAAAAGATTTGTTCACTGATACATTATCTGACCATTTAAGCAAATCATGCCTTTGCGTCTGTGGATGGTTTATAAGTAACTGCACTGAACCAAAAGCAGTCATTCACGACCATAAGAAGTCTAATTATCCTTTATTAAAATGTATGTGTCTTCAGATCTACTAAGAATACTGTAGAGGGTTTAAGCTTCATAAGCATTTTCCCACAAATGACAACAAAGCATATCTATCATACTGTGAACTGCTGAGCATGAAATTTTTACAAGCTATACAAATAAGACAACAATACTAGCCTATACAATAGTTGCAAGTTTCAGTAATGTCCTTATGTCATTGTAAGGGGTGGTCATAACTCCCTTTTATTCATAATAATTCTGGCCCCTTTTCTTGTTGAATGAGAACAACGAACTGGATGAACGACTTGCCTCCTCTCGTTCTGCCAGTCAGCAGATTGTTCATTCAGTAATTTGTAATCGCTTATAACTGACAAATCGATGATTATAATCTTTAATCTTGTGTTATTCATGTCATTTTTACTAAGAATTGCAACTATTCAGAATAAAACACCTCATGTTTACTATCGTTTAAATTATTTCTGCATTTCAGGAATGTTTATGTTCATTAATTTTTTATATATTTAGTCTTGCAACGCTGTGAAGAGCAGAATGCTTGAGAAAGCAACATAAGAAGAAAGAGCGAACAAGGACTGCCTTCTATAGAGATCCCTACAAGTTCGCCAAAGACCTCTTTGTCAAGGAGAAAACCGGGACGTTCAATGTACCGGTGAGGGAACTGGAGGAGCACCTTAGAAAGACCTACTCCGACAAGCAGAGGCATGTGCCAGTCACCATCCCAGATGACATGCCACCAATCCAACCACCTGAGCACCAGTTGGACACAAGACCCCCAACATGGAGCGAAGTTGAGAACACAGTAAAGCGGGCAAGAGCAGCATCAGCCCCTGGGCCCAACTGTGTTCCATATAGGCTCTATAAGAATACACCGAGCGTCTAAGTTCCTCTGGAAGCTAATGAAGGTGACATGGGAAAAGGGCTTAATACCAAAAGCATGGCGAAGGGCAGGAGGGATCCTGATTCCCAAAGAGAAGAACTCCTCAACCATCCACCAATTCTGGCAGATCAGCTTACTGAATGTGGAAGGGAAAATTTTCTTCAGTGTTGTGGCACAAAGACTCTCAGCATTCCTGCAAAAGAACAAATATGTTGACACCTCAGTGCAGAAGGCAGGAATAAGAGGGTTCTCAGGATGCCTGGAACATGCAAATGTCATCTGGCACCAAGTACAAACAGCCAAGAAGGAAAAGAAAGACTTGCATGTGGTTTTCTTTGATCTGGCCAATGCATTCGGCTCAGTGCCTCACGAGGTGCTGTGGGCAGCCTTCAACTTCTTCCAAGTCCCAGAGGGCATCACAAGGCTGGTCAAAGCCTATTTCCAGTACCTCCAGTTCTGTGTTACAACTCAGGCTAGTATAACCGCCTAGCAGCACTTGGAGATAGGCATAATGACGGGCTGCACCATCTCTCCTCTGGCCTTCACCATGGCGATGGCGTTAATAATTCAGGCATCTCGATGGGTGGTTGGAGGGGAACGTCTGAAGAGCGGGCTGCGGCTTCCTCCAATCAGGGCGTATATGGATGACATGACGACCATAACAACGACTAACGCATGCACCAAACGCCTGCTGTACAAACTCCAGAGCAACATCAGATGGGCACGAATGGAGATTAAACCCAGGAAATCCCGCAGTATCTCCATTGTCAAGGGCCAGATCGTAAATGAGAGGTTCCACATCAATGGCGAGCCGATACCAACTATTCTGGAGAAGCCCATTAAAAGCCTTGGTCGGTGGTACAACACAGAGCTCAAAGACACTGAATAGGTGGAACAACTAAAGCTGGATACCATCAGTGGTCTGAAGCAGATCAACAGCACTGCTCTCCCAGGGAAGCTGAAGCTCTGGTGTCTTCAGTTTGGGCTGCTCCCCTGCCTCATGTGGCCAATTTCCATCTATGAGGTCACCCTATCCCACGCCAATCGGTTGGAGCGTTTGGTGAATGTGCAGGTGAGAAAGTGGCTTGGACTACCCAAATGCCTAAGTAGCATAGGCCTGTACGGCAATGGACCCCTCTCTCTGCCAATCTCAAGCATTGTGGAGGAGTACAAATGCTCTAAAGCAAGGCTCGAAATGACCCTCACAGAATCCCGGGATCCCTTCGTCAGAGGGGCGGCTCCCGCCTTAGCCACAGGGAGGAGGTGGAGGCCACGTGTAGCAGTGGCACAGGCAAAGTCCGCTCTGAGACACCGGGACATAGTGGGCCAAGTACAACAAGGCAGGGGGGACCTAGGGTTGGGAGCAACAACACCCACATGGCAGAAGGCTACTCCAACTGAACGCCGGCGCCTGGTGGTTGAGGAGGTGCGCCACCAGGAGGAAGCGGACAGGTGTGCCAGAGCGGTGTCCCAAGCCAAGCAAGGCTGCTGGATGAGGTGGGAAGGTGTAGAGAGGAGGAAGATCACTTGGAGCGAGCTGTGGAACATGGAATCCAATATGTTGAGCTTTACCATCAGAGCCACATATGATGTCCTGCCCTCTCCAACCAACTTGCATCTCTGGTTTGGAGAGGATCCAGCCTGTCTCCAGTGTTCTGCCCCAGCAACACTGAAACACATCCTGGTGGGCTGCAAGACCAGCCTTACGCAAGGCAGATACACCTGGCGCCAAAACCAAGTGCTGAAGTGCCTGGCTGCTACACTGGAGAGTAAGAGAGTAACCGTCAACGCCATGCCCCTGGAAGCCCAGACTACCTTCCAGCAACCAACATCCTTCATCCAGGAAGGGGAGAAACGGTCGACTAATCGACTGCCTCCAGACCCATGCCCACTGAACGCAGCCCGGGACTGGGAAATGCGGGTAGACTTAAGTCAGAGGCTCACCTTCCCACCCGAAATTGCAGCGACCAACCTGCGCCCAAACCTGGTCCTTTGGTCCAAATCCTGTCGAAGTGTCTTCATAGTGGAGCTGACAGTCCCGTGGGAGGAAGCCATCGATGAGGCATTTGAAAGGAAAAGGTTGCGATATGCAGAGTGGCTGCCGAAGCAGAGGACCGGGGTTGGAAGGTAAACGTGCGTCCAGTGGAAGTGGGCAGCAGGGGCTTTGTAGCTAGTTCCACCACAAGGCTACTAACGGAGGTTGGAATTTGAGGACAGGCTCAGCGGAAGACCATCAAAGACCTTGCAACTGCTGCCGATAGAAGCAGTCACTGGCTGTTGCTGAAGCGGAAGGAGACGGTATGGGCTGTCAAGTGACCTCATGGAGCCTCCGGTGCGACACACACCCAGGTCTGATCAGCCTGTGGTGGGCCAGCCTCGGGTGAGGGTGTATTGTGATAAAAGGCCGAAACACCCAATGAGGCCGGGGTGCACAACTGAGGATGTGTCATTTTGGAGGCACCAAGCGCTCATCCCCCAATTCAACCCCACTCAAGAGGACATCTCCAACAACAGCACTTGCTGAATATCAAGGGATTGTAACATCTAGTCCTAGTAAGCATATGTTGAATCCAAGATATAAAAGGTCATGATTAAATGCATTATTATGAGTTTGTAAGAATCCTCCTCTAACGATTGTAAATCAACTGTGAAAATGACAGACCAGTTGACCATGTGACTCTGAAAAGACACTTCTCACTTGCTCAATATTTTCCTACAAAGGAAAAAGACTAGGGTGGTGGTGGTCTCCCCTCTTCTTCCTCTGCAGCTCCTCCGTGCTCTTGCCCTCGTGGCTTGCAGCCTCGCCATGTAGAGTCCAAGGAATCTTGGGACCTGAATTCCAGAGGAAACCTCTCACTCTCTGCTCTATGGTTCACACACCTAACGGGATTCGTGAGTCTTCCTTGCGGAAGGCCTTCCTTCAAAGCCCACCTCATCATCCATCGAGACAACAACAATCCATGATCATAACAGAGTCCAAGACATCAACAGAACAAACTTTCAACAAAGAGCCAAAGAACCAAGCAACACAATGAAATGCAACGACACACAAGTATATCTCCAGACTTTTGCTGAAAGTGCTGGTGTATTATTTAAATACTTTGGGTAATCCAATTACAAATCGATTTAGACTAAAAGAAGGATAAATGGTTCTTAAGGCATTGTCAACAGACTCCATAAAGTTAATTTTCTCTATATTGATCATTCTGTCACTTTTCTCACCAACCTGTTTCATGATGTATGTGTTAGATTAGTTTATATGTTTAGAATAGTAATAACGTTTGTTATTAAGGATAATTCTACTGTGGTATATTTTGGTAAATAATCTTGTCACTGGATTTTAAAAGATCTGCTTCAAAGCTACACCTAAACATGTGTGATATTATTTTATTATAAGAATAATAATACTTCAATAAGTGAATTAATCATAATTCCTTTATTAAAGATAATTCCTTACATTAGAAATTGTGAGCCGATACAGCAAGATGTTGTATTACGGTGGATAATTTTATTCAGACAAATAATCTAATTATTTGTCATTTATCTTTCTTATAATGGTTGTCGAACACGACTAATCCCATTATAAGTTTCTTTACATAATAATGACATAGAATAAGGACAGTTTAAATGTATTCCTAACACACATGCTGTTCCAACAGATATGTTTCATCTTGTTCATTGGGTCAAACCAATGATATGCTCCTTCACAGCCCACACTCTAATATAATTTGATCATGCTAAAGTCAATACTTACAGGTATGAAAAGCCACCAAAGCAGTCTTGTGCTTAAAACCAGAGCTCACTGACTTTGAAAGGGAGAATGTGAAATATGAATCAATGTATAGAGGTAAACGAGAACGATCCTTTCACATAAAAGATTAATTCAAAAAGACAGATTTGTCACAAACAAAACAGTGTGCATGGGTGGTTTGAATACTTTCTGGTGTATGTGGTTTACACATGGTTTTCTCAACTGGATTAACATTAGGACCCTGATTTTATAGTGTATTTTAAGCAGTGTCCAACACATGACAGCATTGTTTATTGTAAAAAAAAATAATAAATATACTTCAAATCATAAATGCACAGTCCCAGCAATATGCAAAATGATTAAATGTAAAATGTGTAATGTCTGTACCAACAGTGTCAACAAATTAATTTATAAATGTGTTTTTCAAAAATTCTCATGACCACTCCCCATCTTCCAATGGCTTATTAAAGTTGTCTGTGCATATTAAACAAGCATAGGATAAATTATTTTAACATTGCAAAAAATAAACACCACATTTAATGTCTTAGATTAAACAGGACAAAATTAACAATTTTGGCTTGCAAATGTATTTTAGTAAAATTCAGCATGCCTATAATTTGTTAAATAAACACATTGTAGCATGAAGCATGTTTATCCTCATTGCAAGTGAAAAATATTTAATGCATTATGGGTTGCACGTATTTTCTTTCAGCTTGTTTAGTTTTGTTAATGGTTTTTAAGGATAATGGCATGCTAAACATACTGTCGATGTTAGCATTTGCCTTATTTGGCTAGCTTCTACCAAATGACAAATGAATTTTTGATTGGTTTAATTGGACAACAGCAAAATAATCTGGAATTTGTTTTTCCTTCTTTTAAAAAGTTTTAAAAAGTTGATAAGCTCATTTGTTTTTAAGTATTTGAAAACCACTTGCATATATGGATCAATAGTCAAGAGTGTTAAAGGTGAGAAAGGGGTAAGAAAGGAAGCATGCACTGCCCTCAGCTCATCTTTTAGCCCATGGAGGAAGAGAGATATTTTGAAATGCAAGAGAATGATTTTAAGTGTGGTTCAATTTAAGCTGAATAGTCACTCAGCACAACAGCTTCCATGAACCAAATACAGCACAGTTAGTCAACAAACTGCTTTTCCTTGAACCATCTTTTCTGCTGTTCTTGATGTTTGACTTTTTAATGTGCACATTTATTAATCGATAATTATTTATGTGACTAAACAGCCAATAATCAGTGTTTGGGAGTAACTAATTAATGGTAGAGATTAATGGTAGAGACTAATTTTCTCATCTTCATGCCATCTCAAACTTGTAACACTTTCTTCTACAGAATACAAATGAATATTTTTTAAAGAGTATATGGTGTGTATGTTTGTCCTTACAATGTGAGTCAATGGGGTTTGCAGCTTTTAAGTTCCAAAATGGACATAAAGGTAGCATAAAGGTAATCCATATGACTCAAGTGGTTAATAATCCATGTCATTTGAAGTGATACGATTGGTTTTGGGAATGAAACAGACCAAAATGTAACGTCTTAATGTAATACTTTTATCACAATTGATGAGTCTCGCTAGTATTTCTTCAGAAGATATGGATTAGACTATCCAAGTCTTATTATCTTTATGATGTCAGTGGTGGCTCAGCGGTTAAGGCTCTGGATTACTGACCAGAAGGTTGGGGGTTCAAGCCCCAGCACCGCCAGACACCACTGTGAGCCCTTGAGCAAGGCCCTTGATCCTATCTGCTCCAGGGGTGCCGAATAATGGCTGACCCTGCACTCTGACCCCAGCATAGCTGGGATATGTGAAAAATAAATAATTTCACTGTATATATGCAGAAATGTATGTATAATGTGTGACAATTGGGCAATTAAAAAAAATTAAAATTAAATTAAATTAAAAATTAAAATTAAATTAAAATTAAAATGTCTATGTACTTTTTGCAGCTTGAACGTTTTTGGTGTACTTTTTCTTTAACTAAGATTTGTATTGTGGAGTTCCCAGTCTGTTGCTCACTTCAACGTTGTGTCCCCTTCTGATGGTATTGGGGCCGGCGCGGCTTTCGATGAAGGTGATTTGGGGAGTGCAGCGGGCTCGGTTTCGGCAGGGAAAAATCACCATGAAGCACGCTCATTTGCTTCGGGCTCGAGGTGAGAGCAGCTCACCTCACGGCCAGTCTGTTTTCTCCCTCAGATCCTGCAAGCTTGATGATGCCGCTGCACTGGAGAGCGTCACAGCGTTTGCTGATGACTCGACTGGGTTGCAACCTTCGGGTCTGCTCATCCAGTCTGAGCCTGACACGCAGATGTCCGCTATGCTTGCCTGGGCTTGCCTCGGGTCAGGGCACCACTCACAGCCACGCCCCCCCCCCTGGAGGTGCATGACGAGTTGACAAAGCCGTAGAGTGAACATTTTATTGCCCAAAACCGGCTTCCACGCTCCTCCGCTCTCTCTTCCCAGTTTGGCTTATTCGGCGACACCGTTGAAGACTTTGCACAGCAGTCTTCGGCATTGAGGAAGCAGACAGCAGAGTCCCACATCATGCCTCGCTGCCGTTCCATCGTGAGCCGTGCTCTGTCTGCTTGCTGAGGGCATCCCCCTGCAGCTTCTAAACAACAGGCAGCACTGCTTCAACCTGGGCCCAGCTCTCATCCCCAGCATAAAGCTCCCTGCAGGAAGCTGACGCCCCATCTCACGAACCACTACCGGGACCCAGAAGGCTCCCAAGCATTCCTAAAATGAAAAAACCAAGGAGCGAGATGGCTGCTACAGAGTTGGTATCTGGGCAACTCCATCCCCTGTGGAGGGCCAGGAGGGAAACCTCTTGCCGCACACCGCCCGGGCCATAGTACCCACATTACCAGGAAAAAGAGAGCAGTTCCCTCACTCCTTTGGTCACCTAACCGGTGCCCCCACACGTCCTTCTCACGGCAGTCTGGCGCCAAGCTCCTACAGTCATTGCACCATGGACGCAGCCCTCTCGCCTCCACACCCTCGACTGTAGACTCCCGGTGGCCCGATTCTGATGAGTCTAGAGGATGCCTCCATAGGACCTCCTCCTCAGTCACTTGCCCACCCCCAGCCGGGTACGCGGAGGGAGGTAAGTGCTTTGAGTTCTTTTCTCAGCACAATTGTTTCGGGACGCAACTTTGCTCACTGACATATTACCTGCTCCCCCCGCTGCGAAGCCCCACTGGGTACGTCATACGTGATCGTCCCCTTAGTGCCACCTGCTCGGAGCTTGGACGCATTGCCAAATGTTGCGCTGGCGGGCCGGGACTGTCCGACTCAGTGATGCAATTTTGTTCGCCAGGCACTCGCCCCACAGGGGTGTGATAGAACCATCCCTCCAGCCAAGATGAAGCCAGGGTTCTACGGCCCTCACTTCTTCGTACCCAAGACAGGTGATGTGTAGCGGCCAATCTTGGACCTGCAAGTTCTGAACCGGGCCTCACACAGACTCCCGTTCAAAGGTGCTCATCCAGAAACGTATTCTAATGTGTGTCCAGTATCTAGATTTTTTGCAGCGGCAGACCTGAAGGATACGTACTTTTGCGTCTCACTTTGCCTCAGCACAGATCCTTCTTAGGGCTCACGTCCAGCGTACTAGTACCAGGTCCTCCCCTTTGGTTCATCCCTGTCCCCTCATGTCTTCACGAAGGTCACAGAGGCTTCCCTTGCCCCTCTAAGGGAAGTGGGCATCCGCGTACTCGACTGCCTTGACGACTGGCTTATTCTAGTTCACTCTCAAGAGTCTCTGTGCGCCCACAGGGACCATTTGCTCAGGCACCTCAGCCATTTAGGGCTTCAGGTTGATGAGGAAAAGAGCAAGCTCTCCCCAGTTCAGAGCATCACTTTTCTCAGCATAGAGTTAGACTCAGTCTCAACGACAGCACGCCACACAAATGAGCGCACGCAGCTGGTGCTGACCTGTCTAAGTTCACTCAGACAAGACACAGTGGTTCCATTGCACCGGTTCCGGATGCTCCTGGGGCATATGACATCCTCAGCGGCAGCTGCGCCACTCAGGTTGATGCATACGAGACTGCTTCAGCACTGGTTTCAGACTCGAATCAAAGATGGGCATGGCGCATCACCTCATTCTGCCGCCAGACATCCAACCCTTAGACAGACCTCTGTTTTCTGTGGACAGGAATCCCCCTACTGGTCACCACAGATGCCTCCAAACAGGGTTTGGGCACCGTGCGCAACGGGAACACAGCCACCGTCTCCTAGACAGGGCTCCGGCTGGGTTGGCACATCAACTGCCTAGAGTTGCTGTAAATTCTTGGCCTGCAGAGGTTTCTACCGCTACTTCAGGGCAAGCACATATTGACAGCACCACCACGATAGCATACATAAATCGCCAAAGTGGCGTGCACTCTTGTCACATGTCGCAACTCGCCCTCCATCTCCTACTTTGGAGCCAGCAGTGACTCTCAGCAGTGCCACTTATATCCCGGGCAACATCAACATTTTACATTTGCAGAGCAGCGGGCTGGGAAACACCCAATACATTTATGAGATTTTACAATCTCAGTGTTGAGTCAGTCTCATCCCGTGTTCTCTCAGGTACGAGCACGTAGAACTCGGATATGCTATACATCTGACTGGGTGCTCCACTTGCACATAGTGCCTTTCCACTCCACTGAGGTGATCATATGTGCTCTTTTCACCCAGGCGAGTCCACTAAACTCACACTCCCTGGATGTTCTTCCTCCCTAGCCCTCTGGTCCGTGGAATTCCCCGACCAGACCCACTACGGGTACTAAAATTACTCTGTACTGGAATAGGTGCTCCACAGGATGGGCCTTTGTGGACTAATCCACCTGTGTATTTTCCACGGTACGGTCCCCCAACTGGTGAGCCCGCGTCTCCCTTAGGCAATCCCTGATGCCCCCCAGTCGCCTTGTTTGTAGCTGCTCCCTCGCAGCAGGTAGAATCTACCACCGCACCATTTCCACATGTGTCCTGAAAACCCATGTGACGTATTTGGCCACACTTTACCTCCCCCCCGCCTGGGAAGGTGGTGGTCTCTGTGGGGTCTTTTCCCCCTGAAAGAATAGGAGTTGGAAAAGAATTCCTTCCCCAATAAGTGTGATAGCATTAAAATTGCCCCAGCTGTGATTATTCTCTGCGAGAAACATAGAGAGAGAAAAGGCGCGGCCTGCTCCCTTGCTTGGCACGTCACTTTTTTCCCCCCCTCCGGGATGCTGGGAACCTAAAAAGTTTATGATGGGGTTATATGGGGCGTTGGGGAAGGGTATGTGCTAGATTTTAAATATATACGTATTGTGGTTGTGCTGAGCTGAAATGTTCATTATGTGATGCTAAAAGTGAGTTAAATGTTCACCTAAACAGATGAAGTTTTTAAGGTTAATGCTGCATGGTAAAAGTAAAAAAACTCGGGGCAGGGGGACTGAGAACGGGGAGTTAATTTCGAGTTACAGTTCATACTGGTTATTTATTTATATTATTTTTAAAGGAAATGACAAGGATTTCTATCATTTATGCACTAGATAAGCTATGAAAGCTATTTGAGTCCCGCACAAAAACTTTGACAGGGATCAAGCTGCTTGTACAAATGTGAAATGATCTAGTAACCATTGTTGATTTTCAGTGCACCCCGTTTACAGATCCCTATACATTGTATCTTTAATTCTGACAGAATTAAAGAGGTAAATCACTCCACACAGACCTTCTGTTGAATTAAAGTTATATGTTTTGTGCAGAGCATAACTCATGTATGTTGTTCATAGATCTTTTGTGTGCCCATCTTGACACAAGCATGTAATTTAGAGGAGATATGAAATGTAAACAAGTAAATAAATAAACAAATAAATACATTAATTAACTACTCAAATAAGGGTGTTTCTAAGCATATGGTGGCCTTACTCAAATCTCAACTTGTAAACCCAAACCATACCACTGCCAAAATCAACAATTTGTTTTACTAACTAACTAAATCACACTGGGGAATTAAACAGAATCCAATTAGAAAGTTTTTATTTACATTAGGCAGATCATGCAGGGATTTTAGCCTGCGAATCTTCATTTAGCATGAAAACAGGTTCCGTGATGGCAAATTCCCAACCAGTTGCAAGACACAAAGCACTACAAGTCCCACTGTTTGAGTAAATTAATAAAAATAACTCGCAGGCCACGTACACATTACAGAGTTTCGAGAGTGACAACTATGTCGGAGCGAATCTCCTAAATTTTCATTCCACGTGCGTATGGAATACAGGACTGACTCATTGAGTCAATTGAGGTAAGGAATACAGGACTGACTTTTTTTTTTTTTTTTTTTTTGAGATTAACAATTTATAACCACAGCAACTCATGCCTGTGTACAAGAAACATGAATGTTCTCAATCTATATTTGAGCAAAGAAATTATCCACCAGAGATGTACTATCATCCAATAATAGTTAGCTGCCATTGATATATGAATGAATGAAGAGACACACACACACACACACACACACACACACACACACACACACACACACCCCTCCGTTTGTGTGACATATCTCATGCACGGTATTGATTACAAGATTAACAACTAGTTGTTCAGTTCAGTATGTTGTAGATTGCAGTTGTTACTTCCGTTTTTTAATCGAGCGGTGTGTACAGAACAGGATAAAGCTAAAAGGTGAACTGACAACTGTATTTTGTTGCAGAGTGTACATAGCCTTAGCCTTCTTTACACACACTTACATAACAGAAGTCCCCAAACTATTAGACCTGCAGGATACAGTAATGTAATTTAATGTGGATCATATCTGAGGACACAAAGCATACTGTTAAGGATCATTAAGCACATGTGGTGTGCATTTCCTTGGTGCAGTGAGAATGTAGCGGAAGCTTTTATGCTTACTGATCTGTGACTGATGGAACTGCATATAAACATGATGCAGACCATGGGAAGCTCTAAGCCACTTTAGGGAGAAGATAAAAGCATATAGTATGAAGGCCTGGCTTGCTTGGAATATTTGTTAAGCGTTTTAAGGGTCTCATTACGAATTGATAATTTTTTGAAGCATTCAGTTTGAATTTACATATGAGATCAAAGATTATAATGTCAGCTCTGCAACCTCACATGAGGTTTTATCATAGTTAAATGCACCTCTTGTTTGACTTCTTACTATTATGAAAATGAAACTGCCAGTATAACTAGAAAAAGTGGTTATCCAACACTGTGTACAGGATTCCTTATCCCCTTTATGATTAATCCCGCTTCAAAAACACACACACACACACACACACACACTAACCAAGATCACGCATAAATTGTAATTCCTATATTACTTTTTATTCTCATTTGATTGTTCAGATCCTATTGAAATTGTGCAATATTTCTTGATCAAAAACCTTACATGTATGTCTTACTGCTTGACAGATTGCATGGGAAGATAAAGTTTTAAAATCCTGGACTATCTTTAAATTCCTTTTGATGTCTTATAGGGGCATTTATCCTATTGATAATCGTAGTCCTACTGGGAACATTTGTATATTTAAAAAAAAATACAAATAAAATCTAAGTAATGTTCGGAATATCATACTAGTATACGTCTCCTATTTCAGTACATTAAGAGTAGTATAGTAGTGTCATGATTCACTGTTTTGCTTTGTGTTTTGCCCTGTCATCTGTTTCCCCCGGGACTCCACTTCCCATAATTCCCTGCCCTAATTTACCCCTGTGTATATAATGCACCTGATTTCTATCCAGTCTTTGTGAATTGTTGTGTTTTTCTCTCCTGTTCATGTGTACCTGTGCCTATCATGTGCGTTTGTTTTATTTCTTAGTTGAGCCTTGTTCCCGTGTTTTCCATGTTACTTTTGTACTTTTACTTGATTTCTTTATTAAACTTCTTTAGCCGCACCTAGATCCTGCTCTTGTGACTTCTTTGAATTGTTACAGGTAGTATGCTATTCCAAAGTGAGTCTTATATTCTGTTATGTTGGAATTCTATTAGGCAATTCCAATTAATATATTTTAAGATTGGAAGAGGCTATTTGCACTAAGTGTAAATGGCAACAAAAACACATGTTCTTCGCAAGAGACAAGGCTTCATCAAGGGAAGCTTTCAGGTTCACCACCTGATTCCTGAAGAGTGTCGTGGGAACCTTGGGCACAAAGCCCAATTGGGGTCTCAGGATCACATGAGAATCTGCCGACAAATCCAGACAAGAGCCATTGACCGAGAATGCTTGCAGGTCCCTCACCCTCTTGATGGAGGTGAGCGCAATCAGGAGGGCCATCTTTAAGAAGAGGGCATTCAGCTTGACTGACTCTAGTGGCTCAAATGGGGCTCTCCGAAGGCCCAAGAGGACCACGGAGAGAAGCATGGCCTGGGAGGATTCAGCCTCTAGGCACCTCTGAGGAACCTTATTATCAGGTTGTGTTTGCCTAGGGACTTACCATCCACTGCATCGTGGTGTGCAGCTATATAGGCTACATATACCTTCAAGGTGGTGGGGGAAAGCCGCCCCTCTAGCCTCCTGCAGGAAGGAAAGTACTGACCCGACTGCGCATCTCTGGGGGTCTTCAGCTCAGGAAGATCACCAATTCGCGAACAAACGCCACTTCAGGGCATAAAGCTGCCTGGAAGAGGGACCTCTAGCTTGTGTGATCGTGTCTACGACAACTGGTGGTAGGCCAATTTGATCTTCCGTGTCCCATCCATGTGCCAGACATGGAGGTTCTAGAGGATTGTGTGTGGGTGCCAGATTGTGCCACTTTATGTTGAGTGTTGCCTGCCAAGACTGCATGTCTGCTCTGGCATTGAGGCTGCCCGAGATATGTGTGGACCTCATCCGCTGCTGACTCCAGGGGAGGAGATGGCAGGTGAGTTGCGACATGCGACAAGAGCATATGCCACCATGGCAATTTATATATGCTACTGTCACGGTGTTGTTGGACCGGACCAACACATGCTTACCCTGGATCAATGGTAATAGCCTTCACAGGGCAAGCAGTTCAGTTAGCAACTCTAGGCAGTTGATGTGCCAACCCAGTCATGGTCCGAACCAGGAACCGGTGGCTGCGTGCCCATTGCACACGGTGCCCCAGCCCAGTTTGGAGGCATCTGTGGTGACCATGACATGTCTGGACACTTGCTGTAGGGGAACTCCTGCCCGTAGAAATGCAAGGTCTGTCCAAAGGCTCAATAAGTGGTGGCAGAGCAGCCTGATAGCTACGCAATGTGTGCCACGTCATCATGCAATCTCGGGACTCGAGTCTGAAGCCAGTGCATAAGTGGTCTCATATGCATCAACCCAAACGGCGTGACTGCAGCTGAGGAAGCCAAATGCCCCAGGATCCTCTGAAAGTTCTTCAGTGGAACCGCTGTCCTCCGCCTGAATGACTTCAGGCAGTTCAGCACCGACTGCGTGCACTCGCATCTGAGGTGTATTATCATTGAGACCGAATCTAGGACAGAGGGCGAGGTCGATTGCCAAGTGCAGCTCCTGCAGCACATTGGGATCAGTTCAACCCACGTGCAGTTCTTTTAGTGCCTTGGCCTGGTGTACCTGCAGGGCAGAGGCGGCCTGTCCTCCGTGTACCCGTGGACCGCCCTGCCGTCAAGGGTAGTGATAGCAGACGAACCCATTAGTCTGTTTCGGCCAGCAAAAGGTGCCCTCCATGACCTCGTCAGTATTTCGTGCACATCCGGGAAGAAAGGGACCGGGGCGTGGCCGTGAGTGGTGCCCCACACCCAGGAACCAATCAAACATCAAGCCATGATCACTCAGGGGAGGGTGGAAGGTTCTAGGCACTGTGTAAAAGGGAAAACTAAATGGCAAGTAAACAGATGTGCAGTATATGGTATAAAATGGTGAGAAATTAATAGTAAAAATTGTCTTATTGTTGGCATATTAATACAGTATATGCCTAAGACAAACATGAGACAAGATACTACAGTACATGTAGAAAGGTGTTTTAGCATCAAAAGGACAGGAACAAACAGATGACCATACAAAAGGAATAATGTTAAACTAAAATGTTAAATAACCAGCAGCCTATGTTCTCTGTACAAACCACCCCTGTTGATCAGCCGATTTGCCACTTGTTACTGGAGTCTTATTACTGGAGTAATACAATTTATAAAAGATAAACGGTTCTATGTAATCTACCCAACATCGCAGGAATGCAACAGCTAGCAAGTAAACTGTAGCAAGCTGTTTTTAAAGTGTCTGGCAAAGATATACATTATGAAATTTGTACTGTTAAATGGAAGGCAAAAAAAAAAGCAACAAATAAACTAATGACGACTCACATGCAGTGGTCCCTTGATGAAGTCATGTCACAAGAAACAGGCGAGTTTGTTATGGTTCTTCGTAATAAAAGGAAGCCAATCACAACTGATTTCTGGGAAAGGGGAATAATGTCTCGGTTACGTATGTAACCTCCGTTCCCTGATGGAGGGAACGAGACGTCGTGTTGAAGCGACACTAGGGATCTCTCTTGAGCGCCAAATATGCCTCTGATCTTTGAAAAAAGGCCAATGAGAGTTGGCGAACAGTATTTGCAAACCCCGCCACCGGACATATGGATACAAAGGTGAGGGAAATACGCACATTCATTCAGGATTTTTCTGAGGAGCCGGGAGTGTCCGGCCGCCTCAGCGACTCGGGTCAGCAACGTGGCCGGGAGGATATGACGTCTTGTTCCCTCCATCAGGGAATGGAGGTTACATGCGTAACCGAGACATCGTGTCGAAGAAGCGACACTAGGGGTCCACTTCATATCACGCCATGCACTGAGCCGTGTACTGCTGACACAGGAGCGGGCAGGTATTTCACGTGCACAAGCGACCAACTGTGTTTCAGACTGCATGTACCCTTCCCCAATGCCCCAAAAGTCGTTGGAATCCTTTTGGTTACCCTAGACGGGAACAAGGCGACGCTTGCCATCTAGGGAACGGGCCAAGCCTGGCTGGGCCCCTTTTCTCTCAATGTTTCTTGGCATAGAGCAAGAGTAGCCGGGGCCCTTACCGCATTGTGGGAAGGGGGTCTTACCCGAATTCCTATTCTTTCAGGGGTAAAAGACCCTGCGGAGGCCACAACTGCCCGAAAGGGGAGGTAAAGGTGGCAACAATACATCACATGGCCTCTGTCACATGTGGGAAAGAATGGCATGGTGGTAGATCCACAACACGTCGACCGGAGGGCAGCGAAGGACTGCCTAAGGGAGACGCGGGTCAGCTCGTAAGGGGACTGTACCGCGGAAGTACACACAGGAGGAGTCCGCATAGGAGGCCTGACCTGTGGAGCACCTATTCCAGTAGGGGTAGCATGGGGTACCCGTAGTGGACTGGGTTGGCGAGGTCCTCCACTAAACTGCGGATCCAAGAGGGCTAGGGATCAACCAGGGACCTAAAGGGGTCTCCTGGGAAAGAAGGTGCACTGTTTTACCTCGGCAGAGGGAAACGGCACTGGACGCAAGCGATTCACCCGGTCAGACCGTTGACGTGTACCGAGTTCTACCGGATCAGACCTGAGAAAACACGGGACGAGACTGACTCAACCCTGAGATTGTAAAATCTCGCAAAGTTGTTAGGTGTTGCCCAACCCGCTGCTCTACAAATGTCTGCTAGGGAGGTGCCCATAGCCAGTGCCCACAAGAGCACAATACTCCTTGAGTGCGCTTGGACCCGCAAGGGGGGGGGGGGGGGGCGCGCACGGCCTGGGTGCAATAGGCCAGTAAGGTGGCATCTACCACCCAGTGGGGAAGCCTCTCTGTTTGGAGACAGCGATCACTTTCCGCTGTCCCAGAGCAGACAAAAGGCTGCTCAGAGCACCTAAAGCTTCTGCGTGTGGTCCAGATAGGCACGCAAGGCACATACTGGACACAGCAATGAAGGGGCTGGGTCTACCTCCTCCCGGGGCAACGCTTGCAGGTTCATTACCTGGTCTCTGACGAGAGTGGTAGGGACCTTGGGCACGTAGCCCGGTCATGGTCTTAGGATCACATGTGTCTGCCAGACCGTACTCCAGGCAAGTGTCGCTAACAGAGAACGCTTGCAGGTTCCCGATCCTCTTGATGGAAGCGAGCATGATCAGCAGGGCCGTCTTTTTAGAGAGAGGGCCCTGAGCCAACTGATTCTAGCGGCTCAAAGGGGGATCTCTGAAGACCGGCGAGGACCACCAAGAGATCCCAGGAGGGGAACAGGCCTGGAGGAATTTAACCTCCGGGCGCCTCTTAGGAACCTGATAATTAAGTCATGCCTACCCAGAGACTTGCCGTCTACTGGGTCGTGGTGAGCTACGATAGCGGCAACATACACTTACAAGGTGGAAGGGGACAACTTCCCCTACAACCTCTCCTGTAGGAACAGGAGCATTGACCTAGCAGCGCACCTCTGTGGGACCCGGGAAAAACACCAATTCGCGATCACGCCATTTCTGGGCGTGAAGTTTCCTGGCAGAGGGGGCTCTGGCCTGGTTGATTGTGGCTATGACCATGGGTGGTAGACCAGCTAGATCTTCCGCGTCCCGTCCAGGGGCCAGACGTAGAGGTTCCAGAGGTCTGGGTGCGGATACCAAAGCATGCCCCGTCCCTGAGAAGGAAGGTCCTTCCTCAGGGGAATTCACCAGGGAAGGGCTGTGGCAAGGAATACGAGGTCCGAGGACCAGGCTCGGGTGGGCCAATAAGAAGCCACAAGGGTGACTTGTTCCTCGTCCTCCCTGACCTTGCACAGCACCTGTGCAAGAAGGCTCACTGGGGGAAATGTCGCAGCCCCGCAGGTCAGCTTTGTGCCAGTGTGTCTGCCCCGAGGGGATGCTGTCTGACCTCATCAGGATATGTTTGTCTCGAACTAACGTGAGAAACTTCCGCAGGGCAAATAAAACAGTCAACAACCCCAGGCAGTTGATGTGCCCCCTTTCCAATGGCCTGTTACTGCGTGCCCATTGCACATGGCACCCTAACCCAATCTGGAGGCGTCGGTCATGACAGACGCGTCGGTCACCTGCTGCGAGGGTACTCCTGCCCGTAGAAAACAGAGGTCTGTCCAGGGATTGAGTGTTTGGAGGCAGGCGGGGATGATCATCACACGGTGCGTGCCACGGCGCCATGCTCGTCTCGGGACTCAAGTCTGAAGCCAGTGCTGAAGCGGTCTCATATGCATCAACCCCAGCGGCGCGTCCACCGTGGAGGATGCCATATGCCCCAGGAGCCTCTGGGAAAGTTTTAAGGGGACCGATGTGCCCGGCCTGAAAGCGGCGAGGCACCTCAACACTGACTGTGCTCGCTCGTTGAAGAGACATGCTAACATTGAGACTGAGTCAAACTCCATGCTGAGAAACTGGACTGGAGTAAGCTTACTCTTTTCCCAGTTGACCTGAAGCCCCAAACGGCTGAGGTGCCTGAGCACCTGGTCTCTGTGAGTGCATAGTAACTCATGAGTGGGCCAGAATGAGCCAGTCGTCGAGGTAATTGAGTATGCGGATGCCGGCTTCTCGGAGCGGGGCAAGAGCTGCTCAAAGCAGCTGCCTCTGTGACTTTCATGAAGACGCGTGGGGACAGAGACATGCTGAAGGTGAGGACTTGTACTGATACACCTGGCCATCGAACGCGAACCGCAGAAAGGGGCAGTGTAGAGGTAAAATTGAGACGTGGAAGTACGCGTCCTTCAGGTCTACCGCTGCGGACCAATCTAGATGTCGAACGCAGATTAAGATGCGTTTCTTCATAAGCATTTTGAATGGAAGTTTGTGCAACGTTTGGTTGAGAACTCGCAAGTCCAAGATCGGTCGTAAGCCGCCGCATTTCTTGGTTATTATGAAGGGCTGTAGAGACCCTTCTTCATCTCGGTTGGAGGGACAGGCTGTATTGCGTCTTTGAGTAAGAGAGTAGTGATTTCTGCATGCAGGGACTTGGCATTTTCGCCGTGTACTGCGGGGGGGTGGGAGCCTGGCAAACTGAATTGCATAACCGAGTCGGATGGTCCGGGCCAGCCAGCAAGATGGGTTGGGAAGCGAGAGCTATGTGTCCAACTCCGCGCTAGGGGCACCAAGGGGACAATTATTTTTGACATACCCAGTGGGGCTTCACAGCGGGGTGGAGCAGGTAAAGCGCCATTGAGGCTCTGGTGCTGAGAAAAGACTCAAGCATTTACCTTGCTCCGCACACCCGGCAGGGGGCGGGTTAGTGACTGAGGAGGAGCTCCAGAGTAGGTGTCCTCTAGACTCGTTGGAATCGGCCGGCCGGGGAACAGTCGTGGGGGCTGGAGGCAGGTGGTCCGCATCCAAGATGCCGGGACTGTTGACATCTGGCGGCAGAGTGCCGTGAGAACGGCATTTGCGGGCCAGGTGACCCAGAGACAAAAGGAAATAGCTCTGTTACTGAGAATATGAAAACTAATTCAACAAAAAAAAAAAAAAATAATTTTCCTCCCAGCCCTCCACCGGGGATGGAGCAGTCTTACCATCTCCAGAGCTAACGTCTTGGTCCCTGGGTCGAGAGTCTACGGAGCGCCTGGGAGCCTTCCAGGTCCTCGAGGGGGATCCATGAGACAGGGCGTCTGCTTCCTGTGGAGTGCTTGACGCTGGGGCTGAGAGCTGGGCCCGGGTTGAGGCGCAGCAGGGTGTTTCATAGCCACAGGAGGACGCCCTCGGCGAGCAGATGGGGCATGGCCCATGGTGGCAGGCTTGCAGCGGGACAGGATATGAGATGGCTGTCTGCTTTACCGCTGAGGTCACGCACGTCCGAGAAGAAAGGAACCGGGGGGTCGTGGCTGTGAGCGGCGCACATGCCCGCGGGACCGATCAAATAGCCCGGGAAAGCACAGCGGACCTCTGTGTGTCAGGCTCAGGCTGGGCGAGCAGACCCGAAGGTGGCGGCCCAGGCGAGTCATCAGCATCAGACGCCACTGTAACGCTCTCCAATGCAGCGGTGATGTCATCCAATTCTGAAGCAAGCGTGCCGGGGAGGCGGGTGGTTCAAGGGGGTTTACCCGGCGAACAGAGTCCGTCATTGTCCCCAAATCGCCTTCATTGCCCGTGGCGCCTGCGTCAATCCCATAGGAAGGAGGTGAGCGGCTAAAGTGGCTCTCTCATGACAAAAGAAAGCAGTGACCACAATGTTTCCATGGCTATGTTCTCGCACTGAGAACATGAACCATTCATAAAACGCTGCCTGCGTGTGATCGCAGCCCAGGCACGCAAGGCAGCTTTTATGACCATGAGCGGTGATTTCTCCCCACCTCATCCAGAAACTACACAGGGGCGGAAATTACATCTTTATAAAGACGCGTCCTGAAAAGGACGTTCAATGCCGCTGTGTAATGCCCTTTCAGAGAAATAAACTTTCACAGAGAAAATCACTTTCAATTTAACTTTCAATTCTCTGCGCTGTCAAAGCGCCCAGGGGCAAACTGCACTGCAACAGCAAACAGAGCATCAGAGGAACAGAAGCAGGAATCTGGTGTGTGTGACATGCAGCTGGCTGCATACACGACCATCGGCTCCGAAGAAAATTTCTGAGTGAACCAGCGTATATCCCTCGTCTTTGTACCCGTATTGGCCTTTTTTCATAGATCAGAGGCATATTCGGCGCTCAAGAGAGACCCCTAGTGTCGCTTCGACACGACATTGAAGTGAGCGACCGACAGGGAACCAATGATATTTGAGGTTACAGACAAAACAGCAAGTGCCCGCCCCATGACTGACAAAATTAAAAGTTGTTTACTGGAGAAAAGTTTGAAGAATGATTTTGCTCGCATGGCAGAGGGTTTCTTCATGTGCGAGAGTTTGCACTGCATGCACAGGAGATTGCGTGAGTTCTTCCTTTTTCCTTGCATGTCTTTAATCTATCACACATGCAAGCATCAATAACCCGCGCTGATTATTGTCATTGATTTGCAAGTGAGTACCCAATGCAAGATAAGTGAAATATCCAATGAAAAAAAAGCTTTTAGGATAAATGAGCCGTGGGCCACAATAAACCATGTGGAGGACCGGATCCGGCCGTGGGCCATATGTTGCCAGGTCTGCAGTAGAGGCTAATGTCAAAAGAAAACACAAACAGGGCATTAGCGTAACCATATACTTCAACACATACTTAATATCATTCACAGCATCTTATGCAGTGAACACGTGCTTAAACTCACAGTATTTTATGTAACTAACACAAATCCCTCTAGCCAGGCTTTAAGGATATATCTAACAGTTTAAAACAATAAAATTATCATTACACATGTTCACTTTACCCTTATATTCTGTTGAGATTTGCTTCGCTTCCTCGTTGTTTGGGGTCACTGTTACCCCAATGATTTAAGTGTAAAAATGATAATTATAAAATAAACCTTTTTTTCCCCCTTCTAAAATGTTCCTTTCCATTTATCCTGAGCTTATTGAACTGATAAATGAATAGAAATAAGTGTATTGTTAAGGCTTACATTTACTGAAGTAGGAATGTGCATTTCAGAAAAGAAACTAAATACAGAAATAACCATAACATTTCTTAATTTACACAAAACAATGGCATGGTTGTTGGTGCCAGCCGGGCCGGTCTGAGTATTTCACAATCTGCTCAGTTACTGGGATTTTCACGCACAACCATTTCTAGGGTTTACAAAGAATGGTGTGAAAAGGGAAAAACATCCAGTGTGCGGCAGTCCTTTGGGCGAAAATGCCTTGTTGATGCTAGAGGTCAGAGGAGAATGGACCGACTGATTCAAGCTGATAGAAGAGCAACTTTGACTGAAATAACCACTCGTTACAACCGAGGTATGCAGCAAAGCATTTGTGAAGCCACGACACGCACAACCTTGAGGCGGATGGGCTACAACAGCAGAAGACCCCACCGGGTACCACTCATCTCCACTACAAATAGGAAAAAGAGGCTACAATTTGCAAGAGCTCACCAAAATTAGACAGTTGAAGACTGGAAAAATGTTGCCTGGTCTGATGAGTCTCGATTTCTGTTGAGACATTCAGATGGTAGAGTCAGAATTAGGCGCAAACAGAATGAGAACATGGATCCATCATGCCTTGTTACCACTGTGCAGGCTGGTGGTGGTGGTGGTGTAATGGTGTGGGGGATGTTTTCTTGGCACACTTTAGGCCCCTTAGTGCCAATTGGGCATCGTTTAAATGCCACGGCCTACCCGAGCATTGTTTCTGACCATGTCCATCCCTTTATGGCCACCATGTACCCATCCTCTGATGGCTACTTCCAGCAGGATAATGCACCATGTCACAAAGCTCGAATCATTTCAAATTGGTTTCTTGAACATGACAATGAGTTCACTGTACTAAAATGGCCCCCACAGTCACCAGATCTCAACCCAATAGAGCATCTTTGGGATGTGGTGGAACGGGAGCTTCATGCCCTGGATGTGCATCCCACAAATCTCCATCAACTGCAAGATGCTATCTATCAATATGGGCCAACATTTCTAAAGAATGCTTTCAGCACCTTGTTGAATCAATGCCACGTAGAATTAAGGCAGTTCTGAAGGCGAAAGGGGGTCTTAGTATGGTGTTCACCATAAACCTGCCACCCCTCTACATTCGTCATCTCAAGAATAATTATTTCAGTTAGAGATGGGCCATCCTCTGGAGCATTGCTTTCATCAGAGGAGGATCCGACGTAATCTGGGTCCTCCACCACATCATCGATTTCAGATTCAAATTTACTGTCGGTGAGGCACATATCCCATGCCTCAAACACTAAATCTAGCTCTTTTAATTACAAAATCAAAACACAGCCACAGGAGAAACCTAGCAGTGTAGAAGTTTTAGAATGATTCAGACAGTCCGGTCCTTCCCTTTTTATTTGCTTGCTCCACCCCTATGCCAGACAAGGTAGAAACTCCCAGGGATTTACAGGTCTATTCCACACATTCTTGCAGACGCACCCTTGCCTCCTCTGTGGAAACATTGCAAAATGTAATTTTGTGTGTGTGCGCGTGTATGATAGAGAAAGAGTGTGACTGTGTGTTTGTGTGCGTGCGTGCACACATGTGAGAGTAGGAGCATGTATGTTTGTATGTCTGACTGAGTGTGTCTGTGTGATAGAGAACGAGAGTGAGAAAGAGAGAGAGTTTTGTATTGAGAAATTCCACCTTAGGTACCAAATAGATTCAAAGAATGTGAAAATCTATTGCTCTCATTAACATTTGTTACTGGGGTCAATATGATCCCAAACATCACGTGTGTAGTTATGACATAGCAGACATCAGAAACATTATCCTTAAGTAAAAAAAAAAAAAAAAAATTCTGAAAAGATCTTATGTAATTAAATGATAAATAAATGGTCTGCACTTATATACTTATTTAGCGGTATTCAAAGTGCTTTACACTGTGTCTCATTCACACACAAATGACAGAGCTACCATGCAAGGTGCTAGACTGCCACTGGGAGCAACTTGGGGTTCAGTGTCTTGCCCAAGGACACTTCGGCACGTGGAGTCGTGTGGGCTAGGAAAACCAACCCTGTGATTAGTGGACATCCCGCTCTACCACCTGAGCCACAGCCGCCCCAATTAGGAAAATTCATGAAATACCAGGATAAAAAAAAAAAAAAAGCGATGCATACGTTTTTTTTTTACTATTTGGAGAGGGTCTGGGGCCATATAGACCCCAAACAGAACATAAGGGTTAAATGGAAAACACTCTGGGCTATAAATTATTAAATTAAATAATTAATACTAAATTTGAATACGCAGTCCTGCATGTGCAAAAACTTGGTTTAACTACACACATGCAAACCATATGCATCCTTCAAAAATTACCCTTAACAAACACTCAGTTTTTACATATGGATCTTGTGAACACATTTAAATGCAATTTAATAACATTTTGAGTCTAAAATATTGTATTTACCCAGTAATTCTCAACCGATGAACAAAACTGGGAGCTCTCCTGCACCACATAATCTCTTCCATCTCTAAGATGTGTGTGTCAGATAAGGGGGGGGGGGGGGTGGTCGCAGAACTCCGGTCTTAAAGGGGCCACATCCAATTTATGGCTAGAGTTAAATTACATGGAATTTCTCCACTTGGCTACAATGTATTTAAAGGAATATTCCAGGTTCAATACAGGTAAAGCTCAATTGGCATCATGTGTTGCACAATATTGATTAACACAATCTATTTTGATTCATCCCTCCTTTTCTTTAAAAAATGCAAAGATCTGGGTTACAGTTGAGGCACTTGAAATTGAAGTGAATGGGGGCCAATTTTTTAACACTAAAATCACTTTTTCAAAAGTATAGCCACAAGATGTAAACATTCATCTAAACATGATTTTAGAGTGATAAAAATCAGGGAGTGTACAAGATATGTTCTGCCAAGTGTAAATTAAAGTTTTAGATGTCTGTTAAATTGTCTTAGAGAACTATTAGTAAATTCAAAATGGAAATTGAAAGGCATACTTAGTTTGGGTCTATAATTCACAACAAATAAGGACAAGGCATACAACAACTGGATGGATACATCATGATGAAAAAAATGAATCTAAGTTTTTATAAAAATCAGTTTAGTCAAGTAAATATGCCATTTTCTTCTAACTTTTGTAGTCTATAATATTTTCTGAAGAGAAAATAAAAGTAAATCCATTATAAACTTTTAAGGACTAGGATTTAATTTAAGGATTTATGAATATTTTTTTTTCTGTCATACAGAACGTTTAAAGCATTAACTAACTCTTTATTACTAGATTCATTGTTATGACACACACACACACACACACACACACACACACACACACACACACACACACACTAAGGCCCTACATCAGCAGTGCTGTGATTCGGCCATATAGGTAATCACAGCAGTGCTGATTTAGGGCCATACAGCATGACTGCGAGTGTGAAATTTCTTATATACACACACACACAACAGTTCAATGAACAAGTGAATTTGAAATAAAAATTAAAAACTGAGTAAGGTCATAACAAACATGTGCCTGGAACTATTTTCTTACGTGACGGAAAAGAATCTGCCGTCCACGTCATCCAAATGGTCCAAGCCTTCAGTAATAATTCAAAAATGTCACTTATTGTTACGATGAGGGCAGACGAGGAGTGAGGATCTACTTGCGGTTTATTGAAAGTTAAAGGTTAACTCAAGAACAAACAAAACATCCACAATGGGAAAACAAAACACAAGATATAAACACAGGAAATCTTCCTAGAAGGGCACAGGCAGGAACATGGTCAAAGGCAGGATTCACATGAAACATTTACCAAACAATAACCAACAAGGGACAAGGTAAACATGAGGACTTAAATACAAAAACAAGGGGAAACGTAAGCCAACGGGAAACCAAAAGTCAAAACAAGATAACAAGACAATAAACTAAAACCAATAACAGACTAGAACTGATAACAAGGTAATTAAACAATGAACCAATGAAAATCAGACACATAGACATGGAGGGAAAACAGGACATAAGACCAAGACCAGGAAACAGGAACTTAACAATAATTTCAAAATAAAAGTACATAAAAGACAATATGGAATGTTACACTTATATATATAGCCTTTGCAGAAGTCACATTTCAAATGAATGAAACGTGTATTTTGTGCATGCTCTGCCACAAAAGCAAAAATTAAAACCACTCTCTGAAACAACTTGTTGTCAAAATGAATGAATCTTTCATGAATGACCAAACAATTTCATACTACTGTAGTAGCCACACTTCTGGCAGATGCTATTCACACCTAGTGCAAATAGTAACACTGTTTAACACTGTTTAATTTGTTCTGATCAAATAATGTTAGAAATTCCAAATGGAATGCTTAATGATTTTATTTTTACAAAAGATGTACTGTTGTAGAAGAAAAAGATAATCACCCTCAAAAGTGTCTTTCACATATTCAAAAGTTTGTGGATGCAATTTTTAGACATCAGTGTGGAAACTCAGACATGGGAAGAAAAACTCAGAAGTCTCAAAACACATCTTTGCACCTCAAGTCTGTGACCAAACCCTTTAGAGTCTCATCACTTAAATTTTACCACAAACCATCCCTGTTATTCCTCCCTGCCAGAGGTCATTAAAGCTTGTCAAAATCAAGGAGAAAAGCTCTGTGACCTTCTGATTTGACATTTATGTCACTTGGAAATTGTATAGCAGGGATACCTGAGGGGAAAAGCATGCCAAGGCTGGGTGAGACAGGGTCCTAGCTGGCAGTAATTTGACATTGGGCAATAAGTGCAAACATGAAGCATTGTTCAGAGAAAGCTGAGGAAAAAGAAGTAGAGAAAAACAGACTATCAAAGCAGTGCTGGGAGGAGGGAGTGATGGCTTTTACATCTCCGCGTGGTTTGCTTCCCATAATGTCAAGTAAAAGTCTGAGCTAAATGTATCCTAAAATTATAGTCTACTGGCAAACTGTCAATCCTGTCTAGTTTGGCAACCTAAATTTTTGTTAGACATCCATATACAAGGGGATGATATATTAAATTAACTGAAGTCTGTCGCACACCTGACGAGAGTAGGCGACGAGATGACGAGGTAGCCTACAGATGGCTACCACAAGCAAATATTAATTGTGGATATAAAAAGACATAAAAATTACAAACTTCTCTGTTCGCATAGGAGAAAACAAAAAAGGTGGGTTATAGTACATCTGTAACGTTGTTTCTGGCGCTGGCAATGATGATGATGATGGAGGGAAGAACCCAAGTGCAATTTTATTAACAAAAGTGAAATCCAAAAACCCTAACTATAAACGTGAATGAAACATAAACATGCTAGAACTAGACTGGACATACACTTAGCATGACACGTTACCAAACACAACCAAAGATACATTCAACAATACCTGACAATGGACCATGGAAATAATTAGGGTTAAATACATGAAATGGGAGAACACATAACAAAGATAATCTATGGATGATGCACAAACATGACAAAGATTTTTATAATTGTATTCAACTGTATTTGCTGATTTGGATTTAAACACTCCATAAATACTTAGCAGTATACAAATAAAAAATGCAATAATTTATTTATTTTCATTTTGTAGCCTAAGCTCTGTATTTATTTAATTCAGAGAATAATACTTTCATATTGCTGACATGTTACAATTTTCTCCAAGTATTTTCTGCTTATTTTTTTTTATTAAAACTCTTTATATAAAATGAAAAGAAGGCATTTAATGTGCTTGAGCAGAGTGATAACTGGGCACAAATTTTGTTATGGTGCAAATGCGGGGCAGGTTTCTTTCGGGTGTGAGAGAGGAGCGGAATATCTCATCTGGCCATCGTAATAGCAGTCACACTGTACGGCTGCGATGCTAAATTTCAGACACTGCCCAAACATCATCGGAGGCTGAAGATAATCGCAAAGGCTATAAATCAGCTGTCTGTGAATATGTCACACTGAGCATTGTAAGATTGCCGATTTTGCCCTGCGATGAGAGAAATCCTTTAGGATTCACGAAATTTGTCTCAGATGGCAGAATCGTGGCCTAAATTGTACAGTGTGCATCCGCCTTGATAGTCAGGTGTGAATTTATTTCCAGAAAATACAGTAAGTAAATAAATAAAATAAAAAATATTTGCTGTGCTGTTGCAAGTATTAATTTGCAAGAACATATCTACAAATTGGAAAAGACACAAATTTGTTGTTTTTTCATTATCCAATGAGCGTGTAGGGTGGGATGGGGAATAACGAATGCATGTAATGGGAATACGTAAAATACAAAATATAAGTAACTGCAATTATATAACCACCAGCCACAGTAGCAGCACACAGCTATATATATCTGAAAAACAGGAGGGGCCCACCAACTATTAACGCTGCTATTTATTATTAGTAAACACTAGAGACAAGAAATCTTATTTTTATACATTTATATGAATTATGGTTTTGTGTAAATCAGAGGAAATAAACAGAACAATGCATGTACATGAGAATAAAAAGAAATGAAACCAGTATGGTCAAAAACAATATACCAAAAGACGGACTGTAAAGTAATTTAAAGTAACCAGTAGAAAAAAATGGCAATGACAATTGTGATTCATTAGGCAAATATGGAATCACTAACATCAAATTTTGAAATAGTCAATGTTTAAGAAAATGTCCAAATCCCTTCGATGTTGAAGAGGAAAATCCACTCATACAAAGACTAAAAAGTCACCCTTCAAGTGCTCTTCAAATACTCTAAAAAAAAAAACAAAAAAAAACAAGATAGTTCACAAAGGTAAATCCTTGGTAATTTCAGTGAGAACAATCCATTGGAGAGAAAGCATTTGATTTTCACATATGTATTGCCTTTGCAACCACATATAAAAATTCAAGATGAACAAACGTCAAACAAGATTTAAAGATCTACTACAGTTACAATTTAAATCATCGGTATTTAGAATACAGTTACATTCAAAAGTATTTTGATTACTGAAGAGATTACTTTGCATTTTATCGTCATTTGTTTAATTAATATTTAGTCCTTTCAGATGCAAAATATTTATACATATAAATGATGCGATCCAAAGTGCATTTGGACAGTGGTGAAACACTTTCTTATGATGTGTTACGTTCATATGAGCAGACAGAGAATTCATTAGTGTAAATTGTCAGATTTACACTAAGCTAAAATGCTATTTCTAGTCATTTTACATGCACATGTTACCAGGCACGATCACATTTATTTTATCAAGAAAATTCATGTTGGATCATTATTTATTTTTGCAGTTTGATATTAGGGCAAAAATCATATTTTTGATAATCATTTTTGTATTGTTTTCCTGTAAAAATATCT
The DNA here is from genome assembly GCA_032164185.1 of Moxostoma hubbsi. Lineage (NCBI taxonomy): Eukaryota > Metazoa > Chordata > Actinopteri > Cypriniformes > Catostomidae > Moxostoma > Moxostoma hubbsi. The sequence goes on from JAVLUX010000001.1 coordinate 70,459,934, forward strand.
GTCAAATCAAGTGAAAAAACCAGTGATGAAGAAGTAATTTCAAAGTATTTAAAATACATTACAGACCTTGAGTAATCTAACGGAATAGATTACTAATTACATTTTACAGCATGTATTCTGTAATCTGTAGGGGAATACTTTTAAAGTAACCCTCCCAACCCTGCCTATGTGACTTGCATTTTTTGCATAGCCGAATTTCAAACATTAGTAGTTCACGCTACTAAGACAGACAGAAAACACAGACAAGTTCTTGAAAAGGAAAACTATCGATGCTGGATATGTGTGGGATAGTGGCGTGCCATGGGATTTTTAATCTTCTAAAGTGTGCCGTGACAGAAAAAAGGTTGGAAAACACTAAGCTAACCTCAAAGAGTTCATCAGCAAAAAAGATAAGATAACACACAGCAGTATGTGAATTCTATGATGCAATTTTACTGAGCTGGCTGGGACCATGTCAAACTTTTAACGGCACTTAGAAAGGAAGCATAAAGAAAAATAAGCTAAGTGTAAGTGGTGCTTGCAAATCTAACTAGCTAACATTAGCAATCTGCCTGTTGCTGCATTCCATTCAACTAGTTCGGTAGTATGTAGCTGTATGTGTGTATTAGTATGCTATTCTAGCTGATAAGTATTTTTAGTTTAGTCTCAAAGTTTGTAGTAAAATAATCATGATTGTGTAATTTTAATTATGCTACCTCATCTGTCAGCATGATGCCAGTGAATCACATTCATTCTCTTTGTATGTTACGTCATCGAGCACGAGCAACAGGTAGCTGACTGCAGTTCACTTAACACCCACAGGTGTCATTAAAAACAAGGGTTCCTGAATCTTATATACCACACCTTTAATGATGGTTCTTGCGGAAGAGTCATACAGAAAACCTTATGCGATGCTTGCACAAAAATTTAATTGTTTTAGGTGAAAGGTAAAACTTGGAAATGGAGTGTTGAATAAAGATGGTTAAGTTGATTTCAGCTCCTTGGTGTTTGTTTGCTCATAAAAATAAAGGAAAATTCACACATAAAATTCACGCCTGCAATGCCTTTTCATTATATTATCAAGATTATATAACATTTCTCATGGTACACTGACACACACACACAAACACATATGGCAATAAAAGAGGTGAATGAAGAGGAATCTTCATTTGTTTTCTGTGGGCGTTTTTATGGGAATGTGGACCTTTCAGATCAATTTGAGGAGTGAAAATAGTTGCGTCCAAACTTTATCGTAAGCGTGTCTTGCAGTGTGGGATTCACACTGGTCTGGTCTTGGTCTTGTCTCGGTCTTGCCCTGCTTTGGTCTTGGTCTCGACTTGGTCTCAACCCCTCAAAGTCTTGGTCTTGTCTCTGTCTCGATACACTCTGATCTTGGTCTCGACTTGGTCTCGGTTTAGGTGGTCTTGAATACACCACTGCTAGGTAATGAGCAACAGGGGAAATATGGCTTCAGACATAACATTTTGTGTTTATGTGTGTGTGCACATGCATGCTTAATACTGTAATCCAAAAGACTCATTAAAACTCGACATTCAAAAAATGGAAAAGACCTAAACAAGGAAATGGAAATATCAGACCTATTATTGCTATCTGACTAATTGCAGTGTTATGTGAATCTGGACAATATTTAATATTTTAGCCTTTAATGTCACAGCAGACCAGATAATATGCAGGAAGCACATTATCATGCTCAAATCCATAGTGTATATGTCTATTTGTTCGTGCATATGGCACGTAAGCATAAGGGTGCTTGGTGCTTGCTGGAGCAGAGGGTTTGATGTTAATATCATGTGGGCGTTTAGATCATAACCTTGGCAGGAACAATCTACACATCATCAAAATACATCAGATAATGTATGTGTGTGTGTGTGTGTGTGAGAGAGAGAGAGAGAGAGAGAGAGAGAGAGAGAATAATTCTAGTGATGAACAGATATTTGTGACTACAGATCATACATATAATGAACCCAAAAATAATTTAGACACTTAGCCACACAATAATGCACGAACATATTTGCATTAGATTACAAAATACTAAACCAAGTGGCATTTATTTTAAATAAAAACAAGGGAAAAACAAATCACAAAAATAAGTGTGTGAGGATTTAAAACATAAAACTAGCACTTTGTTTGCAGATGATACATGTGACTTAAATGTCTTAAGTGTCTGCATACTGTATATTTAAAAAATTTGCCCTGAACAATTTCAGTTCAACACAACCGTAGAGCTACCCACAAACACAGTCTTGCATGAACACAATATGATGGCTGTGTCTCATTTGGAAGGCTGCATCCTCCTGAGGTCACATTTGTCGGCCGCATATTACATCGAGGCTGTCTCATTTCAGAAAAGCGAGTAGGGTATTTCGAATGCAGCCTTCAAATGCAACCTTCATTCACAGAAATTTGGAGGATGCATGAAGTGTATCCTTTCTGGGCACTCAAAACCCACAATTCTTTGCTTCAACGGAAATATCTAAAGAAATTCCACCAATTTGCCAATTGTGTAAATATGATGTTCAAACGCAAGTAACATTAATTCTCAATTTGAAGTACCTCAGTAGATACAAAGAGTATATAATATGTATAAATAATATTAATATGTATAATTCAAATAAAGTATTAGACTAAAAGCACCTTTTAAATCTATTTTATTTTCTCTTTGCATCATAATAACTCTCCTAAAATATACCTCATACATTTCCTTCCATAGGGAATTTGTTAACATCTCACTCAAAGCGCTCACACTTGTTAAAGAGGCTCCAGATTGGATTGGGGCGCCATGTGCAACAGGCATGCAGCCGCGGGCCGTTGGAAAGGGGGCCCTGCTGCGCTGGCACTTCAATTGACTAGAGTTGCTGACGGTTTTCTGCTGACTCAAGTTGCTGCGTGCCACTCACATCCCCGGCAACCTCAATGTGGTAGCGGACGCACTGTCATGACAACGCTTGCCCAGTGGAGAGTGGAGGCTTCACCCCCAGTCGATCCAGCTGATTTGGGAACGGTTCGGCAAGGCCCAGGTAGACCTGTTTGCCTCCCGAACAAAGGCTTCCCTCAGGGCAGACACACTGGCACACAGCTGGCCTGCGGGGCTACGCAAGTACACATTTCCCCCAGTGAGCCTTCTTGCACAAGTGCTGTGCAAGGTCAGGGAGGACGAGGAACATGTCACCCTAGTGGCTCCTTATTGGCCCACCCGGGCCTGGTTCTTGGACCTCGTACTCCTCGCGACAGCCCCTCCCTGGCAAATTTCCCTGAGGAAAGACCTTCTTTCTCATGGATGGGGCACGCTCTGGCATCCGCACCCAGACCTCTGGAACCTCCATGTCTGGCCCCTGGATGGGATGCAGAAGATCTAGCTGGTCTACCACCTGCAGTCGTAGACACGCCAAGCCAGGCCAGAGCCCCCTCTACCAGGCAACTTTATGCCCTGAAGTGGCGCTTGTTCGCAGATTGGTGTTTTTCCCGGGCTGAAGACCCACAGAGGTGCGCATTTAGGTCAGTGCTCTTATTTCTGCAGGAGAGGAGGGAGGGGAGGCTGTCCCCTTCCACCTTGAAGCTGCTATCGCGGCCCACCATGACGCAGTAGACGGCAAGTCTTTGGGTAAGCATGACTTAATCATCAGGTTCCTAAGAGGTGCCCGGAGGTTAAATCCATCCTGGCCAAGCCTATTCCCCTCCTGGGGTCTCTTAGTGGTCCTCTCGGGCCTTCAGAGTACTCCCTTCAAGCTGCTACAATCAGTCGAACAAAGCCCTCTCCCTGAAGACAGCCCTCCTGATCGCACTCACCTCCATCAACAGGGCCGGGGACCTGCAAGCTTCCTCTGTCAGCGACACCTGCCTGGAGTTCGGTCCGGCAGACACTCATGTGATCCTAAGACCATGACCGGGATACGTGCCCAAGGTTCCTACGACTCCCCTCAGGGTCCAGGTTGGACCGCACGCAGAGCTCTAGATGTTCTGAGCAGCACTTTGTCTGCCTTGGTGGACAGCGGAAAGGGAACACTGTCTCCAAACAGAGGCCTTCCCACTGGGTAGTTGACACCATTACATTGGCTTATCAAACCCAGGCCATGCCCCTCCCCTTGCAGGTCAGAGCACACTCAACAAGGAGTGTTGCGTCCTCACGGGCACTGGCCAGAGGCATCTCCCTGGCAGACATATGCAAAGCAGCGGGTTGGGCAACACCTAACACCCTTGCGAAATTTTACAATCTTAGGGTAGAGTCAGTTTCGTCCCGTGTTTTCTCAGGTCCGAGCCGATAGAAATCGGTAACACTAACTAACTCGGCTCCCTGGATGACTCCTCCCTAGCCCTGTGGGTCCGCAGTTCAGCAGAGGAACTTGCCAATCCAATCCACTATGGGTACTCAAATCTACCCTGCACTGGAATAGGTGTTCCACAGGTCAGGCCTCCTGCGTGGACTTCCTGCTGTGTGTATTTTCCGCAGTACGGTCCCCTTACGAGTGGGCCCGCATCTCCCTTAGGCAGTATCAGCTGCCCCCTGGTTGCCGTGTTATAGCAACTCCCCCATCCTTGAGACTGGATCTACCACCGCACCACTTTCCACATGTCGCCTAAAAACCCATGTGATGTATTTGCCACCCTTACCTCCCCTTTTTGGGCAGGTGTGGCCTCCGCAGTGTCTTTTCCCCCCGAAAGAATAGGAAACTTGGTAAGACCTCCTTCCCTCGATGCGTGTAAGGGCCCCAGCCATTTCTTACTCTATGCAGAGAAACGTAGAGAGAAAAGAGGCCTGGCTAGGCTCGACCCGTTCCCGGGTTGGCAAGCGTGTTTAGGATAACCAGAAGGATTCCGATGACTTTTATGGGGCATTGGGGAAGGGTACGTGCAGTCTGACACAGCTGGTCGCCTTTGTACATAAAATACCTGCCCGCTCCTGTGTCAGCAGAACACGTACATGGCTCAGCGCATGGCATGATCTAAATTGGACCCTTAGTGTAGCTTCTTCGACACAATGTCGAAGTGAGCGACAGACATCTGGGTTACATATGTAACCTTCATTCCCTGATGGAGGGAACGAGACATTGTGTCCTCCCAGCCACGTCGCTGAGCAGAGCCGCTGTTGTGGCCGGACCATTTCCGGCTCCTCAAAAATATCCTGAATGAACTCAACGTATTTCCCCGCTTTTATACCCGTATGTTCAGGGGCAGGGTATGCAAATACTGTCTGCCAACTTCTCATTGGCCTTTTTTCATAGATCAGAGGCATATTCTGCACTCAAGAGAGACCCCTAGTGTTGCTTCTTCAACACAACATCTCGTTCCCTCCATCAGGGAACGGAGGTTACATACGCAACCTAGAAGTTTCTGGCTGCAGATGATTTATGGACTACTATGTTTGGCAGGCATGGGACAGTGTTAATCAATACTTAGATTCAGAATTTATAATGCTAAATTTTATTTTAACATGGTTGGCAGTGATTGGATGATGCTGGAATTACTTTGAATAAGAAGTATTTGTTCAGCTTTACAGAAAAAATTTTGTAATGTCTGTAACGTCTCAAAAACATGAATAACCAACACTTCTGGAATCATAAAAAATTTTATGAAAAAAAATTTAGATTTTCTAGTTTGTTATTGTTTAAAATTTCACAACTTAGTCCCACTGTCCACATGTGAGCGGAAAACTATTAGCTAAAAAATAAATAAATAAATTATATATATATATATATATATATATATATATATATATATATATATATATATACATACTAGCAACAAATCAAAAAGGGAAATGGAAAAAGTACAGCAGTCACGCTAGGGTCTCATGAGGTTAAAAACAATGCATTATCCATTGCAATTGCATTGAAAAGATGGAGGGGCATCTTCATTAAAATGTCTCCTTTTTTGTTCCACATAAGAAAGAAAGGGTTTGGAATGACATGAGGGTGAAAAAATTGTGACAATGAAACAATTAATTGTAATTTTTAAGGTGAACTCTTCCTTCAACAAGCACACATAATGTGGTGTTCTAATGTTCATGTACTTTTGGCCATATAGTGCAGATTCTAAACTGATCAAGCCTCGATCCCTCTGAGACTGATGTTCTGCATATGTTAACAAAAGAATCTATGAGATCAACACAAGATTTAGAAAAACAGCTGAGACCTACTTTTAATTTAATCTCTTATATCACAGACTTAACTATTTCTAAATAATTTGCCCAAGTCTGTATGCTGCAATAGGAAATAAAACAAGGCTGAGAAATTGTGTTGCCATGGCAATGGAAATGAAAACATCAAATATTGATGAAATGCAACAGGAGTGAGTGATTTCTGGAGTTGGGCATATGTCTCATTTTAGATTGTTTTATTTTCAGTTAGCACTTGAGTAAACATGTGTGCTGCAATCCATTACAGGTGTCTAAAAAAAAACTGTTTTAACCTGCAAGGGCAAAATAAAAGATCTATTTTGCCGGTAAAAATAAATAAATATATATTTATATAAATAAATAAATAATAATTATATATATATATATATATATATATATATATATATATATATATATATATATATATATAGCTTGTTGCTGAATTAAACCTCCTATACTGTATATGATATGATGCATCAAACATACAGATAAAGCTGACTGGGTATAAGGCACCAACAGAGTAAGGAGCTGAGCTGGCCTTATGCCAATTATATATGAACTAGCTAGCTGCACCTGTTTTTACTATTAATCTGCAGAGATTGAAAGAGGACAGAATGGTTAAGGATATGGGCTGTCATCTCAAAAGTGTTTGGTATTATTATGTGGTGAAGGAATTGGAGAGTTAAAGTAGTAAACTAGTAACTAGTAAAGATATATTGAAGACTAAAGCCTGGTAATCTTAAAGAACATGTTAACATTCAAGGTTCTGTATTCTCTCATGGAGAAATTTTTTTAATAATAATTCCTGGCACTGCGGAGCACCTTTAAATGCCATGCATTTATAAATCGTTGGTGAGAAATATAGCATTCCATCATGTGGATAATTACATCTTTTGAAAGATTAAAAAAATTTCAATAAAATAAAAATCCACAGCATGTTAGTTTCACCATATTGGAAAGACTGATTTCATCCAGTGTTCACAATATATGTTACTGCATATATTTATATGTAAATGCCAAAGATATGCAGTTCCCCTTCCGTCACTCACTCGAAGTTGTGTCAGTGAAGTGACACTAGGGGTCTCTATTGAGAGCCTCAGTTGCCACTGAGCTTTAAGAAAAGGACAATGAGAATTGGCAATCATAATTTGCATGTCCCTCCCCTGGACATATGGGTATAAAAGGAGGGAATCGTACATCTGTTTAGTCTGTTTATTTTTTCTTCGGAGCTGAGCAGTTGTGTGTCCAGAGAACCGAGGCAGCGTTTGTGGATGGTTCTTGTTCTCACTGCGAGAGCTTGACCATGGCAACATTGGCTGGCGATGAAGGTGATTTGGGGAGTTCAGCGGGCACGGTTTCACAGGGTAAAACCCCATGAACCCTTGCTTCCATGCGTGTCTGAGGTGTGTCCAGCTTGCCCCACAGCCAGTCTGATGTCTCCTTCGGACCCAGATGTCATCATGGTGATGACATCGCCGCTGCATCGGAAAGCATCACGGGGTCTAACGCAGAAGACTCGACAGCCACCTTCAGGTCTGTCTGACATGTTTGCCTGGGCCGCTGTGAGCATGGGGGACACTCCGTCCTCCCCTCAACCCTCATTGCTAGATGATTGGTTCCTCGGGTCAGGGTGCTGCTCACAGCCACACAGCTGGCCCCAGAGGTTGCACAAGTACGCATTTCCCCACGTGAGCCTACTTGCACAGGTGCTGTGCAGGGTCAGGGAGGACGAAGAACAGGACACTCTAGTGGCCCCCTACTGGCCCACTAAGACTATATGTCTCTGTACTATGTTCTGAGTTCTCTGAAGCTACATAATCTAAGCAAAATTTAAGTTTCTGTTCACTGATAATCCTCTCAATCCACTGAAGCTCTGACATCTTTGCATTAGTGTTCAGAAAAAAAGTTTGTCAAATTTGACATCATTGATGCCATACGCCATTGGTTCTCACATGTGTGATAAGCGAACATGGCCATGCCAGTTTGAAAATGTTGAATCAATAATGACATTTGAAAGCTTTAGAGGAGGGGACGATTTAAGTGAATAATAACTTACATTTTAATCTGTTGGCTTTGGAAGACTTGGAATATGGCGCATAAGCCATATCGACTATTATGGTGTTTCTTTTGTCCTTTTAGGAGCTATACAGATCTGCTCAATATAAATAGTCATTGGAAAATAGCTGCATGAATGTTCATGAAAAGTATGAAGTTGATGAAAATGACAACATTTTCCCATTTAAAAATTTTACTAAGTTGTGAGAAAGCCACAGAGGTGCCTTTTAATAACTACTCTTTAATAAGTGCAGGGGAGAAAAAATATTTCCATATAGGCTCTGTAAACATCCATAGCACTACAAGGAATTTCTACATGGAAAAATAAATGTGCAAGAAGATAGTCAACCAGTGAATGTAGCAAGTAAACAAGTCAACAAACATTTACAATACCAAGTTAAAGTGTACAGTAAGAAGCATTTAAGTGTACAATATCTTTATACTCACTGACAATTTTAATGTGTATATATATATATATATATATATATATTTGGCATCTTTACAGTCTTTTCACATTCAGTGGTCTGTGATGTAAACCCATGACTGCTGGCTCTTTGTTGTCTTTCTCTTTGAAAAGAGTCTGTATGTTATACAAAGCAAGATAGCAGCGCAAACAACATTCAAAGTAAATTCTTTTAGAGGTAATGCTGACTGACGTCTTCAACAATGCTAAGCCTCAAATGTAATTAACTTAGTATTATGCACATATGTAGTAAAACACAATTGCAACACAGCATTTTGCATTTGTTTTGCTTGAATTTGTGCTACCAAACATATTTTTGCTCTTTGTACAGTTGAACCAAGAAAAAATAGCAATGTTTACTTTTTAAATAACAATCAGGCATCACAAGTCTCTGTATCTTTCAGCTTTTGTGTCATAACTGTACAGTTATATAATATATAGTACAGTCCATATACTATATACTTTTTATACACAAAATAGTGTATATAGTAGTCCAACACTTGGCAATACCATAAAAAAAGGACTGGTACACTTAGATTGATATTTAAGGCCATGTACTCCTACAGTCTTACCTCTCGAGAAAAACATTGATTGTGTAAAGAATGACAAAAAGCATATATACAATCCTGCAACACTGAACAACAAAGAGCAATAACTTGAATGAGAACAAGATTGTAGACAATAACATACAAATCCAATTAAGACACTGTAAAGTGAGCCCCATTGTCCCTAAGAGGGTGTGTCATTTATCTTGACTCCACCCTCACTCCTAGCCCAGCCATGTCCCCCGCCAACCTGACGGAGGTGACTGTGGTGCTAGAGAGTTGTAATTTGAGTCAACTCAGAGTTTGAGTTTCCTGTCCCTGGACTGGGTTGTGGCTCGGGGCTGACCAGGGGCAGCTCCACGCCTAGTCATGCGGGGTTACTGTTCCCATCTGCAGTCTTGCAGTTGTAGGCTACCTCGCGTGCAATGTTGCGCATACGGCCTGACTGCTGCACATCCAGACCGAATGGTGAGGGGTGGCAGAAATCACGGAAGCAACGCTTAAAGTTTTCATCAAGGAATGCATAGAGAACTGGGTTGAGGCTACTGTTGACATAACCTAGGGCGATGCAGAAATGCATGAAGACCACCGTTTGGACACTGGCCAAGTTAAAGCCCAGTGACTGCGCAAGGGCCATAATCTGGATTGGTGTCCAGCAAACAACAAAAGCTGCAACTACCACAAGCACCATGCGAGTGATGCGCCGAAGGTTGCGATCCTTTTCTTTGGACCCCGATAGGATGCGAACACTGCGGAGGCGTTTTACCATCAGACTGTAGCACACACTGATGATTGCCACAGGAACCAGGAAGGAGAGTAGGAAAACACAGGTGCCAAACACAGGGTCCCAGTAACTGCGAGGATCTGGTAGAACCAAAATACACTCAATGCCTGGGGGGGAGAGAACAATAAACTTTCAATCAATATGGCAAGAGAGGATATTTGTGGTTGTTATGATGGACTACAGTTGCAGCAAGAAGTATGTGAACTCCGCTTCTTGTGAAGGGCAAAAAAAGAAGAACTTTGCAGGAAAATGTGTTATTGTTTTTATATGTCAAGTCTTCTCTGATCATCTTCTCCAAGTTTGTTGAATTAAAGGAATATTTTGGGTTCAAGTTAAACTCATTTGACAGCATTTGTGGCATAATGTTTATTACCAAAAAAAAAAAAATTAATTGATGCACCTCCTTTTGTATAAAAAATAAAGAGCATAAATCGAGGTTTTAGTGGTCACTTACAATGAAGTGAAATGGGCAAATATTTGGAAGATTTAAAGGCATAAATGTGAAGCTTAAAATTTTATAAAAGCACACGTTAATTCTTTTGTTAAAACTTGTGTATTATTTCAGCTGTAAAGTTGTTTAAATCTGTTTTGTTTAAGTTTTTACAGTCATTTTAGGGTTTACACTATTACTTCGTCAAAGCAATAAAGCTGTAACATTGTATATAACTACACAGAAAACGTTTGTAGGCAATTTTATCACACTAAAGCATGTTGACATGCATATTGTTTACATATTGTGCATATTGTATACTTTTGAAACATTTCATATTTTAACATTTATGAATTGGCCACATTGACTTCTACTGCAAGAACCTCGCTGTAAAGCTGAATTTTGCTGAAAAATAAATAAACATTAACAGAGGGAGAAGTTGAAATTCTTATAATAATTTTTTATTTTTTTGGTAAACTACATTATGCCACACATGTTGCTGGTTAAGCTTAACTGTTTTTTAACCCATTGTTGTTGTTTTTTTCTCAATCTAAGCAGACTGTGTTGTAAGCAGTCTGTGTTTTTCCATTTAATATCAAATCAAATTGAATGACTGATTTATGCAGAAATCCAAGAATAATCCAAGGGTTCACATACTTTTTCTGCAACTGCAAGTCAAGCAGGAAGGATGCTAAAGCCAGAACCTCAACTGTAAAGCTAAAATTTTACTCCAATAAATGCTGTTTCAATTTAATGGATCAACATTCCAGATGAGCAACAATACCAACACATAGATTGAAGTTTATTGGAACAAATTATTTGATTCAATAGACTGACTGACATTTTAATTATTACAATTTTTTTAAATATCTACCTTGTCATTTAAGGTGACTGAATACAACACCGAAAAAAAAATCTTAAGCACCACAAATCACTGTCTTTCATGTTAAAAATGTTTAGGAGATTTTCATGTCCAGTGCCAATTGACAGTAAATCTGCAAAATATTAAAAACCCATCAGAAATGATCTGTACTATTACGATCAATCTGTTATCAAATCTACTGTGCGTAAATCCCTTACTGAGTGCACTTCCACAATATTGATTTTTTTAAGAGATTCAACATGCCCTTTAGAGAAAATGTTGTTTTCAGTTAATCATTTTCTCCCTGCCACTCCTCTTGACATTTATAACAGCCAACCTCTGATAATATAAAAAGCCTGTCCGTTCCCTGAGATGTGTGAATCGGGACTTTCCGAGTGCTATATCCACGCTCACATGAAGCAGCTGTCAACTGCTAGTGCCAAGAGGTGCTTTTTCACATTTGGCTTGACTGAAGTCATGCCTTGGCTGAAAAGCTGGCAATTGGATTATAGATTTTACCAGGGGTCTAGCCTCTCACAGCTAGACCGTTGACTTGTGGCATGAAATCTGGTCCACCTTGATCCAACATGATCACATTTGAAATTGGTGTTAGTTTATTTTTTTTCCCCATATTTGACAGGATGCAACCCTTTGACTGACATTTAAAGAGACCAAATAAATAAATGAAAACAATGTCTACATGAATTTATGTGGGTTCACAATAAGAAAATACAGGATAATTCATTTTAAAAGAACAAAAATCTATGTATTATTCTTAAATGTAAAAGCTTTTATAACTATTTAAATTGAAAGCCTAATTTAATGAAGTGCCAGCCATTTCACTTTGTGTGATAGTCAACAATACAATTTTAACCAGTATATTTGTTTAGGTGGAAAGACTTGTCACACAATAAATGTGTCTTTAAAGTGAGATAATCACCTGACGAACACTTCTGCAAACAGTATTTTTTTTTTCAGAGGTTCTCAGCATCACACGTAATGAAAAGCAAACTCAATAATACGTTTTTAATGTGCTGGTCAAAATATACAAGGTTATCTGATTTCTCAAATAAACCATCTTATAATATTTTAATATGTAGATCTAATATAGCCTATTTAATATTAATATATAAATCTAAATTAATTAAATGTATTTCCCTGTGAAGCACACTTTAATTTGGATCTAGAGATAGGGCAGTGACTTAATGTGTCAGAGATGTCACTTGACTAACAGCTGAATGGTTCAGTATATCTTTGCAATGTGTAACCCAGAAAAAAACTGCACCGAAGCAGGGGTTCTTTTCCCGTACAATGTGGAACCACCATAGTACGATGCATCATTAGAGAAACTAACTAGCTAGTCACGACAGTTTCCCGAAACCCTAGTAACTATGTCGCACATCCATTGTTCAAACCACATTAATTCAACAATGTAGAGCTGTCGTTAATGACATTACTCAGGGGGTGGTGTAATACATTCTGCAGAGATTGAATGGATATCAAATTATTACATGGACAGAATGCCATTTATTGTGACTGCTTGAGACACAAAATAGACATTTACGTTTATATACACTTTGTAAGTGGTGTTCCCCATCTGTCGCTCACTTCAACGTTGTGTCACTAGGGGTCTCTCTTGAGCACCTTTTGCATCTCTGATCTATGAGAAAAGGCCAATGAGAAACTGCACCAGGACATATGGGTATAAAGGAGGGGAAATGCATCTGTTTCATTCAGCAATTTTCTTGCCGATGGTTGTGTATGCAGCGAGCTGCGAGTCACACACTGTTCCTCTCATCTCTGAGCGATTGCTGTTGGATCTACGGTGCATTTCAGCGGCTTTCTCCCTTCTCTGCATGGCAGTGCAGTTTGCACCTGGGCACTTCGACAGCGCAACTAAAAGAGTGCTCTCCGCTTCTGACGGCCACAGGCGCTGTCTCGTGTGTCTTGGCTGAGATCACCCAGTCAGCGTTTGTGGATGGCTCATGTTCTCACTGCGAGAACATGACCATGGCAACGTTGCAGTCGCGGCTTTCCTTCAGTAGAAGGATAGCCACTCCAGCCGCCCCCTGCGTCGTTCCTTCTTCCCACAGGATTGAGGACAACCCAGCTGGCGATGGAGGCAATCTGGGGATGGCAGCGTCTCGGTTCCGCTGGGTACGCCCCCACGAACCACCCGCCCTCCGGCATGCTCGTTGACTTCCGTCCGGGCTTGAGGCAACAGCGACTCACCTCACGGACAGCCTACCTATCCTCTTGAGCCCCCCGAGCTGGATGAGCTCGCCGCTGCATTGGAGAGTGGTCCGGGATCTGACACGGATGACTCAACTGGGCTGCCACCTTTGGGCCAGGAACGACATCTGTGGCTGAACCTGGTCGAGATGCGCGAAGTGGACAATATACGCTTCCTCGACGCGCCGGTCTCCCAGTTCAGCCTTTTCGGCGAAACCATCGAGGACTTCACCCAGCAGTTCTCCACGGTGAAAAAGCAGATGGAGGCCATCTCACACATCCTGCCCTGCCGCAGACCTGCTGCCACGGGCCACGCCCCTTCTGTTCGCCGAGGGCATCCTCCTGCTGCTAAGAAACATGCAGCTCTAACTCAATCCGGGCCCAGCTCTCAGCCCCTGCGTCGTGCGACCCACAGGAAGCGCACACCCTCCGTCTCCCGGACCACTTCAAGGACCCGGAAGGCTCCCAAGCAGTCCTGAGATGCCCGACCCAGACACCAAGACTTTCACTCCTGTGCTGGTAAGAATACCACTCCGTCCCCCGGTGGAGGGCCGGGAGGAGAATCTTTTGTTGAATTTACTTAATTTGCCGTACCCACATTCTCAATAAAAGATCTATTTCCATTGTCTCTGGGTCACCTGGCCTGAAAATGCCATTCTCACGGCACTCTGCCGCCACACCTCAACAGTCCCGGCACGCTGGACGTGGACCTTTCAACTTCAGCCCCACGACTGTTCCCCGGCCGGCCGGTTCTGATGAATCCAGAGGATGCCTCTACAGGACCTCCTCCTCAATCACTAACCCACCCACTGCACGGTGTGCGGAGCAAGGTAAGTCTTCTCTCAGCACCAGAGCCTTGGGATGCATCTTTGCCTCCCGTTACCACATTACCTGCTCCGCCCCGCCGGGTACGTCAAAAATAACCATCCCCTTAGTGCCCCTAGCTCGAAGTTTGGACGCATGGCTCTCACTTCCCAATCTGTCACGCTGGCTCGCCAGGACCATTTTGGTTACGCAATTCAATTTGCCAGGCCGCAGTTCACGGCGAACATGCCTTCTTTCGGGGACGGGGCACACTCTGGCACACTCTGGCATCCGCACCCAGACCTCTGGAACATCCACGTCTGGCCCCTGGACGGGATGCGGAAGATCTAGCTGATCTACCACCTGCCGTCGTAGACACGATCAACCAACCCAGAGCCCCCACTACCAGGCAACTTTACGCCCTGAAGTGGTGCTTGTTCGCAAATTGGTGTTCTTCCCGGGCTGAAGACCCACAGAGGTGCGCAGTTAGGTCAGTGCTCTCATTCCTGCAGGAGAGGTTGGAGGGGAGGCTGTCCCCCTCCACCTTGAAGTTGTATGTAGTCGCTATCATGGCCTACCACAACACAGTAGACGGCAAGTCTTTGGGTAAGCATGACTTAATTATCAGGTTCCTAAGAGATTCCCCTCCTGGGATCTCTCAGTGGTCCTCTCAGGCCTTCAGAGACCTCCCTTTGAGCCGTTAGAATCAGTCGGACTCAGGGCCCTCTCCCTGAAGACGGCCCTCCTGATCACGCTTGCCTCCATCAACAGGGTCAGGGACCTGCAAGCATTCTCTGTCAGCGACACCTGTCTGGAGTTGGGTCCAGCAGACATTCATGTGATCCTAAGACCGCGACTGGGCTACATGCCCAAGGTTCCTACCACTCCCTTCAGGGACCAGTTAGTGAACCTGCAAGTGCTGCCCTGGGAGGAGGCCCAGCCCCTTTGTTGCTGTGTCCGGTATGTGCTTTATGTACCTACTTGGACCGCACGCAGAGCTTTAGACGTTCTGAGAAGCTCTTTGTCTGCTTTGGTGGACAGCGGAAATGTAACGTGTCTCCAAACAGAGGTTTTCCCACTGGGTTGTTGATGACATCGCATTAGCCTATCACACCCAGGCTGTGCCCGCCCCCTTGCGGGTTCAAGCAAACTCGACATGAAGTGTGGCATCCTCGTGGGCACTGGCCAACGGCACCTCCCTAGCAGACTGTGGCAGCGGGGGAGTGGTCAAGCACCCGTCCGAAGCGGTAAGGGTGCTTGCACCTGAGCTAAATTATGTCTAACACCTGTCTCTAATTTCAGTGAGTATGGGGAGAGCGGCATAAAAGAGCACCAGTGCCTCCAGTCCACAGAGAGAGAGCCAGTCTAGTGTTGGCTGCTGAAGAGTTTATGTTTTTCAAGAAAGTCTGTGTTCATTATAAGTAGTTTATGTTCAGTTCTGTAACTTTACTTTGTAGAAATTAAAAAGCCTTACCTTTGTGTTCCACCCGTTTCCGCGTCCTCCTTCCTCTCTGGAGAAGCTAAAACACGTTACACTGGTGCCGAAACCCGGGAACAAAAAAAAATAAAATAAAAAATATTCGTCCATGGAGAAGGGTCACCCCGTAGAGTCCTCCCAGCTGGCCGAAGTCCTCCAGTCCCTCGCTACTCTACATCAGAGCCACCAACAGTCCCTGCTTGAGCTCAGGCAGGACCAAGATCGACGGTTCTTTGAAATCATGCGGGCTCAAGCAGAGGATCGACTCGCCATCCGGAGCCTACTCAGCCAGGAGGCCGCACCAGCCACAGCCGCGACCCCGGACACCCACGCCATGTCGCCCCCGATCACGTTGCAGAAGATGGGGGCGAGTGATGATGCAGAAGCGTTCCTCAATCTGTTTGAATGAACCGCTGAGATTTGGGGCTGGCCGCAGAGTCAGTGGGCAGCCCGCCTGGTTCCCCTTCTGTCCGGGGAAGCCCAACTCGCGGCTCAACAATTGCCGGCATCAAGCCTCCTGGCCTATGGGGACCTCAGAAAAGCCATTCTGCAACGGGTTGGTCGGAGCCCCGAGAAAAGCCGTCAACATTTCCGGGCTATGAAGTTGGAGAAGTCCGACCGCCCGTTCACCTTTGCCCAGCGGCTCCGTGATGCCTGCCGAAGGTGGCTGCTAGTGGGGGACCGCGACGTTGAGGGGCTTGTCGATCAGGTGGTGCTGGAGCAGTTCATTCATCGGTTGCCCAGGAGAACGGCGGAGTGGGTCCAGTGCCACCGCCCGGCGTCGCTGGAGGCAGCCGTCCAGTTAGCGGAGGACCACATGGCAGGGATCCCAAGGGCGGATGAGCCCTCTCTCTCTCTCTCTCCCTCTCTTCCCCCTCCCCCTGTGTTTTCTTCCGCTCTCTCCCATTCCCCTCAACCCTCTCCCTCTGTCCTCTCTCCAGGTCCCGTTCCTGCCCCCCGCAGGCGAGGAGCCTGGCTGAGACAACACCACAAACAACAGTCTCGTCCCGTCCCTTCCCCACAACCTACAGCCGCTCTCCCCCTCAGGTGGGAGCATCCGCCGAAGCAGGTACGGGTGTCGCGCCTGGGCTGGCCTGCTGGAGATGCGGCGACCCGAGCCACTTCCGTGATCAGTGTCCGATGATGGAGGTGGGGACGGTGGTTCGGGTTTCCCCATACTCACTGAAATTAGAGACAGGTGTTAGACATAATTTAGCACAGGTGCAAGCGCCCTTACCGCTTTCTCCCTTCGGACGGGCGCTTGACCACGCCCCCGCTGCTACACAGACATATGCAGAGCAGCGGGCTGGGCAACACCCAATACCTTTATGAGATTTTACAATCTCAGGGCTGAGTCGGTCTTGTCCCGTGTTTTGTCAGGTCCGAGCCGGTAGAACTTGGTAACGCGGAACAACTGACTGGGTGTACCACTTGCACCTATCGCCTTTACCCCTCCACTGAGGAGAACATGTGCTCTCTTATCCCAGGAGATCCCACTAACTCGGCATTCAGGATGACACCTCCCTAACCCTCTGGTCCACGAATTCGGTGGAGGAATTCCCCGACCAGACCCACTACGGATACTAAAATTACTCTGTACAGGAATAGGTGCTCCACAGGATGGGCCTTGTGTGGATTAATCCCCCTATGTGTATTTTCCACGGTACGGTTCCCCTACAGGAGGACCCGCGTCTCCCTTGGGCAGTCCCCGCTACCCCCTGATCGCTGTGTTTATAGCAACTCCTCCCTCACAGCTGGTAAAATCTACCACCACACCATTCCCACATGTGGCCTGAAAACTATTGTGATATATTCCGCCACTCTTTACCTCCCCCCAGCCTGGGCAGATGGTGGTCTCCGCGGGGTCTTTTTCCCCTGAAAGAATAGGAGTTGGAAAAATACACCTTCCTCGATGCGTGTGATGGCGTTAAGATGGCCCCAGCCACTTTAACTCTATGCGAGAAACATAGAGAGTAAAAAGGCGTGGGTGGCGCGGCCTGCTCCCATGCTTGGCACGTTGCTTTTTTCCCCCCTTCGGGGTGCCGGGAACCTAAAAAGTTTATGATGTTTTTTTATGGGGCATTGGGGAAGGGTACATGCAGTCTGACGCATGCAACTGCCTGCCCACACCTGCATCAGCAGCGCATGTACAAGGTTCAATGCATGGCATGATTGAATAGGGACCCCTAGTGTCGCTTCATTCGACACAACGTCGAAGTGAGCGGCAGACAGGAACGTCTAGGTTACTCCATTCGAGAAGTTGTGTCCCCCCGGCCACGAAGCTGAACCGAGCCACTGTTATGGCCGAAACCTTATTCTCGGCTCCTCAGTGAAAAACCTGAACGGACAGATGCATAATTCCCTTTTACACATGTATGTCCGGGGGAGGGACATGCAAATTCTGTCTGCCAATTTCTCATTGGCCTTTTTTCAAGTTCAGAGGTACGCGAAGCTCCCAAATGAAGTCCCCTAGTGTCGCTTCATTCGACACAGTGTCTCATTCCCTCCATCAGGGAACGGAGGTTACAACAGTAAACTAGATGCACAAATCTATGCAAAGGTCCTTTTATAAAACATCAAGTACAGAATTAATCTGTATTTATAGACTCTGTCCGATTTAAAATGTGCTGGTTTAGTGGCAATGACTTCACAAGAAGGAAACCAGAGTTCATAGAACAGGGCCGTTTCTGACAATTTTGAGATACCAATTGGCGCCCACGTGGGGGTGGGGGGCTGGTGTTGGCGTGGCAGCGGCCTCCCCCCCCAGCTAGTGGCACCCTAGGTGACCACCTAGTTCAAAATGATTAATGCAACATTAAAATGCGTTAGGTATGCTTTCTAAAGACAGAAACTAACAGTTCAGTTGTTGTTTGTTGTTGGTCCCAGGAGTAGTTATTTATTATTTTGTGTGCCATTATTTCCTGTGATGGTAAAAATGGCTGCTCCTATTTGAAAGCTGCAAAAATGTTTTATATTCACTGATAGTTCTGTGAGCAATTGTGATTATTCACATGTTTTCTGCAAGTGAGCTGGTCTTTAACAGTAAAGTCAAAATGAATCAGCATTTGCAAATTATTTTACTTTCATAATGTGACATACAGTATTTCCATGTGAAACAGGACGTTCAACAAGACAAACAAAGTAGGGCAGCACTTGATTTTATCCATCAGAAGTTGATTGGATCATAAAAAAGTAAGTGTTGAATACCAGAATGAAGCCATACATGAAAACATGTTTGCAGTCGATTGTGACTACTTGTCTCCGAAACACCACTTTTGAAGAACTTTTTGACTAGTACATAAAGTCTGAAGGTCAAGTTCACCATTGAAAGTATCTTGTAGTATCCCAATGATCACGCTTCTTTTTAAAATCCATCTTAATTTGCTATTATTGCTATTATATGAAACTTGTACCACATTCCACTGTGTTTACAGTGTCTTGCACAGAACCGCCACATTTATGAGACACCGTGTCAAGTTAAAAAGAACTTAAATTGCTAAAAACACTGTGTTTTGCACTGCATTGTAAAAAAATTTAAAAACTTAGATCTGAACAGCCCTATAAATAATGCCTCAATGGCTATTTGGGTTATGATTAACAAGTTTCCTGGCCTAGATGGCATCTGCCAAAAAGGAAGGCAAAGCAAATCATTACGTGCACAAAAGCGAAAATGTGCACAAAAAGACACATGCTCACCATTGTCATCCTCCACGTCTCCAAGAACCATAGCCGGGACACCAATGGCCGAAGCCAGGACCCACACGCAGATATTAACCACCTTGGCCTTGTGGGGCGTCCTCATGTCCAGGGCTTTTACTGGGTGACACACTGCCACATATCGATCCATGCTCATCACGGTGAGGGTGAACACACTAGTGAACATGTTATAATAGTCGATGGAGACCACAGCTTTACACAGGGCATTGCCGAAGGGCCAGAAGCCAAGGAATACATCAGTGCCCTGGAATGGAAGTGTTGCTAGAACCAGGGCATCAGCCAGTGCTAGATTAAATATATAAATGTTTGTAGCTGTCTTCATCTTGGTATATCTAGGAAAGAGATGGAGAGAGATAATACAAATATAAATCAGTATGAATAACACATTTATCCTAACAAAATACAGTCAGTATTTCTGAGAAAACAAACTGGTTGCATCTATATGAAATCGATCCCTTGGGCCCTTCTCAAAAATGGCAATAAAATGGCATTTCACATCAAATCTGATTTGCTTTTTAAAGTTTTTTTTCTGTAATCTCTTTTTTTGAAAGCTTGAATCTATGATCTCCACCGTGCAAATGCACCAAGATTCATAAACAATTACACATATGAGTAAAGAACTGCCAATACAAGGCATGAAAAGTGGGAATTATTTGTCAGGTAGCTGTTTTGTGTTGGTAGAGTAAAACGAAAGGTTGATAGCATACGTAGTAATGTACCAATGACCGGATTATTCAAGACAGCTGCACCTCCACCAAGTATGACGAAAAAAACTTATTTCAGTGGAAATATAAATGTGAAAGACCAAACTATTCAGTTAGTTTATAACATTGACATTTACAGTCTGTATATCACAATTAAAATTAACTCGCATTGTTGAAATCAGATGCTTATTTTGAGTGCAAATTGCAATTGCAGTGCCAATGTTAGACATCAAAACTATGAATAAACTTTCTAAATGCTACAATTAGCCACTTTGAGTGTGAATTAAAATTACAGTGCCAACTTTTTGCAATACAAATTGATTAATAAAAAGTAATTCTTCAAAATCTCTGTCCAGTCAGATCTCTGTAATGAAACTGACATTTAACAATAAACACCAATAAATTCCTTTTTTTCAAACTGGTTCAACAGGTGAGAAATTGAGAGGATAATCTGAAAGAGTGTGGTAAGTGTGGCCCTCCAGGTAAATAGGGGCCCTAGTTGGCCACCTATATCACCCAAAGGGACAGACCGGCCCCAGTCTATTCCAGTGTTTCTAAACCATTATTTTTGCAATTTAATTTAAAATAATCCAAATGGCCACCATTGTCAACTCTGATGCTTTTTTTCAAGTGAAGAAAACATCCTCCTCTTAAGTCCTGAGTCACGCATGCCTATAGAGCCATTTAAATCATCTCCTCAAACTCATCAGAGAAGATAACCATCAAGGGGGATTTTACTAAAAATTAATTTCACAGAATGATAGTGTTGTTCATTTGCACATGCTGTCTATTCTGTTTTAGCACTGATTCAATAAGGAATTATTCAAATTAGTTAACAGCCCAAACATAGAAATCCCTCTCTCTCTCTCAGGTATGTTGGATAAATTAATATAGACTAAGTTGTATATTGCACATAATTATTGCTCAATGGGGCAGTTTTAACTGTTCATGAGATGGATAGCCGGAGGTAAAAAACTGTTCCTGTGCCTGACGGTTCTGGTGCTCAGTGCTCTGTAGTGCCTGCCAGAAGGCAACAATTCAAAAAGGTAGTGGGCTGGGTGAGTAGGATCCAGAGTGATTGTCCCAGCCCTTTTCCTCACTCTGGAAGTGTACATATATTGAAGAGAGGGCAGGGGGTAACCAATAATCTGCTCAGCAGTCCAAACTTGTTGGAGTCTTCTGATGTCCGATTTCATAGCTGAACTAAACCAGACAATTATTGAAGTGCAGAATACTGAGTAGAACTGTATCAGCAGTGTATCAGCAGTTGAACTTCCTTAGCTGGCGAAGAGAGTTCTCTGCTGGGCATTTTTCAGTCAATGTGGGTCTCCCACTTCAGGTCCTGTGAGATAGTAGTACCCTGGAACTTGAATGACTCCATTGCTAACACAGTGCTGTTTAGAATAGTGAGTTGGGTCAATATTGGTGTGTTCCTCCTAAAGTCCAATATCATCTCTACTGTTTTGAGCATGTTCAGCTCCAGGTTATTTTGACAGCACCAGTGAGCCAGCCGTTCAACCTCCCTTCTGTATACAGAGACTCATTGTCATCTTGGATGAGGCAGATGACAGTAGTGTCATCTGTAAACTTCAGAAGCTTAACAGAGGGGTCCTTGGCAGTGCAGTCATTGGTATACAGGGAGAAGAGTAGTGGGGATAGTGGGGATCCTTGGGGGCACCAGTGCTGATCGTACATGTGCTGGAAGTGAATTTCCCATCTCACTAGCTGCTGCCTGTCTGTCAGAAAGCTGGTGATCCACTGGGGATCTCATGCTGACTGCATCATCCACAGACCTGTTTGCTCAATTAGCAAATTGAAGGAGCTCTAGAAAGGGTCCAATGATGTCTTTCAGATGGGCCAACACCAGTCTCTCAAATGACTTCATGACCACAGACGTCAGAGAAATGGGTCTGTAGTCATTAAGTCTTTTGATTTTGGGTTTCTTTGGGACAGGAATGATGGTGGAGCATTTGAAGCAGCAGGGAACTTCACACTGCTCCAATGATCTGTTGAAGGTCTGTGAGAAGATGGGGTCCAGCTGGTCAGCACAGGAGTTTAGTCAAGTGGGTGAAACACTATCTGGGCCCTGTCCTTTCCTTGTCTTTTATTTCTGGAAGATACGGCACACCTCCACTTCACAGATCTTACGTGTAGATTAAGCAGCAGGAGGGGGGTTGCAGGAGGTGTTAATGTTTGTGTGAAATGAAGGTCAGAGTGGGTGTTTGGTGTGATGCTGGGCCTTTCAAATCTACAGTAAAACATATTCAAGTAGTCAGCCAGTTGTTTGTTCCCTACAGTGTTGGGGGATGGTTTCTAGAAGTTAGTAAAGTCTTTCAGGCCTCTCCATACTGATGCTGGGTCATTAGCTGAAATATTGTTTTTCAGTTTATTAGAATAACTCTGATTTCCTTATTCATGTAAACTCAAATGTTTTTTCATTGTCGTATGTTAAATAAATCATATTAGGAATGCACATGTCCTCTCACAGACTGATATATAATAACGGCCGTGAGCGTGTTAGCGCCCCGAACCCAGGAACCAATTATCGAGCCGCAAGTGCTCAGGGGCAGGTAGAGGGTTCCACTCCAGCCCGAGACTCATGGCGTCCAGGGAAAGCATTGCAGTCAGCTCTGCGTTGGCCTCAGACTGGACGGGCACACCCGAGGGCACTAGCCCAGTCGAGTCCTCGACATCCAATATCACCAAGGTGCTCTCCGATGCAGCAATCGAAAGCTCATCCATCTCGCGAGCTTCAAAAGAAACATTAGGCTGGCACTGGTGTGAGCTGTCTGTCTCATTCCAAAACTGGGCCGGTACTAACTAACATGCTGGGGAATGAGCAGTCCATGGGGGATTATCCGGCGAAACCAAACCCATTGGAGCCCCTACATCGCCTCCAGAGTTAACCGGGCTGTCCTCGTACCCTAAGGTAGAAGGTCCAGCATGGGGGATGGCTGAAGAGGCTTGCAATGAGAACATGAACCATCCACGAATGCTTCATCAAAGTGATTATGGACCAGACACGTAAGGCAGCGATCGTGGCCATCAGAAGTGGAGAGATAACAACCTCGCCTAAAAACAACAAAAAGACGGAAGGGCATCTTTAAAAAGATGAGTCTTTTAGAAAGACATTCACATCAATGTGTTTGCTCAATTAGAGGAAATATACTCTTTTTGCAGAAATATAAATACTCTTTTAAGCTGTCGAAGTGCCCAGGGGTGTACTCTGCAGCAACCGCTACAGTAGGAGAGAAAGCCACTGAAATGTGCTGTATATCCAACAGCAATTAGCTTCTTTCCAGGTGAATGGACAGGAATCAACAGGTTATTCTCTGCTTTTGATGTCAGTACATAAACAGTCACGTGCACAACAATTGCGCACATTGGATAAGCCAGTGAGAATGCCGGTAAAGGTGTTTGCGATGTGAAATTGGGGTAATGGGCAAAAATCTTAATTTGCCGATTGATTTTTGCATAAAATTTTCATGACCATACCTTAATTAAGGAAAACCATTTAAGATTTTTACATTACTAAACACACTGGCATAATCAGTGTAGTATAGTTCAGGTAAGTGATGGGTGACCAGCTAAAATCAGCATGAAATGCTCAATGGTAACCTAATAATGGTAACCAGCAATGTGATACTCAATCATGTCATTTAAACTAGTAACTAACTTTAATGTCTTTTTACAACAGAGATGACAAGTCAAACTGAAATGAGAAGATTAAACATTTCACAGCAGGCTTGGATGAGTAAAATTAAACCTCTCTGGATGGAGAAGGTTTGATTTGAAATGTGGAGACTGAAGACTCATATTCTGTCTGTTAGTCTGGAATGGAATGAGGAAGAGGCTTGTGAGAAACATACTTGATCTTCCACTGACAGCATTTCAGCTCCTTTAAACTAGACTGAGATCAGGCAACACTGAAAATTGACCCTGGGCCTCCAAGAGCAAGAGAGGGGAGTGGAGAAATGGAGAAGGGAAAGATCAATGAAGTGGAGAGATGGTGAGAGTAGAGACGAGAGAGTAATCGAGGTTGAGAGATCACGAAGGAGGAATAGCACTCAGAGCTGATGAGGCTGCAGTGAGTTTTTTGGGGTAACCAGTGGGATTACATACACCATCGGCTCTCTCTCTCTCTCTCTCTCTCTAATCTTGTCTATTTATGCAATCTTTGCTCAAATCTCTACAGACAGCTTTTTTTGCATGGGCTGGTCTCAGTTCATTAACTGCTTCTAAAATGGAAATTACAGGGAGAGGCTAATCAGGAAGCATAAATCACAAGAATGAGCTTCATGGTTCTTAGCCTGTTAAAAATTAGTACTCAAGTGTTATATTGTAATGTCAGTTTTAGTCTGATCTTTTGATGTAGCAGACACCCTACAGCTCTCTTTTCTTAACATCAGGAAAATTCACACTATAGCTCTTTTCCAGTACCTAGTAAGCTGCCTATATAGACAGCATAATTTAAACCAGTATAGAGGTGCGCTACTGATCCTATGGCTGTTTCAAAAGGTAGCCAGCATAGTTTTGCTGCCTTCAAAATACCGCAACATTCTAAGACATAATCACATCATGCAATAGGAGAAAGGTGTCCCAAGTTGTTTCTGGCAGGCTACAGCCTTACAGGGTTGGGGCGGGTTAGGGCATCTGCTGCTTGCCAGGAACAAACCCAGAACTTTTGTACAATGGGAAAAACTTCACTAATGCTTTCCCCATCTTTCTGTGGCAAAAACTGGCATACATTTTCAGGAGGTACACGCTTGACATAACTGCACATCCTAACACCGAAACTGATTGTGTGGAGCAGTGCATGCTTATTGTGACATGCGACTCATGTCTCAGGCACAATAAAACAGGAGCAGATTTACTGAACTGGGTGATTTACTCTTCGTATCACCCAAAAACACTCTCTCACTTTTATCTGAAACCATTTCAAAAGCGAAACCACCTAAGTGAGACCCAGCGTATGCACGATAGAGACTGAAGGATGTGACCACTTAGCAAACTGCAGTCAGGTATACTTGAAGAGACTGAATGGAAGCCAGAGAAAATAATGTGTAAAACAGGTTAAAAGACACACAGGCTTGAGTGAGGTTTAAGATGCCATTTATTTGATGAATGTAAAACAGAAAAGTAATGTCTCTCTTTGGAGTAGGCCCCGCCTGGCAGTCCGAGGGAGTTGTACTCGGAACCGTCATATCCTGCCGGAGATAGGAGGCAGGGGCGAGGAGCCTACCCCCGTGCAGGACGGGGCTCAACTGGTGGTGGTGGGGTGGTGGAGGTTGTCGTGTTAGCACACTGAAACAGTAATGTGATAGATTGTGAGCAGACTTATAAAGCAATGGCTTACCTGCGATTGGCTAGGAATTACCCAGTTAATGGTGTGATGATGTACAGCTGCTAGTCTTCCCGCTAGAACTACGCTGTGCTCACATTGACTAGAAAAATCATAGAATTTGCATTAATTATATTTTCATCAAAAATGATGAAAAGATGCAATAAAATGTCTAATCAAAGTCATTGTGTAATTTAAATAATAAAATAATAAAAAAAACAACAAGGAAAGTGATATATATATATATATATATATATATATATATATATATATATTAATAATAATAATAATAATAATATTATGTTCTTTTCATTGGAATTGAATGTTACATTTATGTATTGTTGTTCTGAAATGTTTTATGTGTGATTTATATGCATTAAGTTTTGATAAAGGGGTGCATAGTGTAACGTGATATTCCAGTTTAGGCACTTAAATGCTAAAACGCATATGATCACATATTCATGTGAAAAAAATTCTCCACTGATTCTTAAACTAATGATTATTGCACTATTTCTTACTTCTTACACCCAGTGACTCTTACATCTACTTTGGATGCTACAAAAGGACATTCATTCACATACTAAGTTTCTATGGACTGAGAATTTTATTTCATTGATTGTGAAATGTTATTGAGCTGTTGTATTGTTTGAGAAGTTGAATTGTACTCATACTGACTTGAACCTGGTTATTGTGATTCTGTATTTTCTGGTTATGGTTTAATATTTCCATATCATATATAAATAATACAATAGTGTGGAACAAATACAATCCAAAAGATTAACAAAAGCTCTAAAATAAATTATAAAACTAAAAGTTAATATAATTCAAATACCTGTAAAAATCAATATAGAAAAATAATTTAAACTTTAAACAATAAAATTAAAATATAAATAGATATAAATAATTCAAAAAATAAAAGAGCTTAAAATAACATCTCGAGGATATAAAAAGGAATTCATAAGGGATTAAGATGAAAAAACTTTCATACATTTTTACAAGCATAATATAAATTGGTTCAAGACATTTCTTTAGTTTGTGTGTGTTTATGTGTGCAATATCAGTTTTGCCCTCCGTAACAAGCTTAGACAACTGATAGAGTGGTTGCGATCCACTTTTGCCTCGAGAATGCTGCCACCTGGCGGGATTGTCCAGTACTCCCCTCCAAGGCCTGTAGGATGACGTCGTCGCTGACCTCGAAAGCCTACAGCACCACTGGTCAGGCCACCTCCACCCTGCATGCCAAGGCTCTCCTGCAAAACCACCAAACCAAGGCACTCAAAGGTCTATACTTGTCTACCCACTGAGGGCACCCCCACTGCAGCTTCTCCCAAGCGTCAGGCAGCTTCGCCTCAACCTGGGCCCAGCTCTCAGCCCCAGCGTTGAGCACCTCGCAGGTGGCGCATGCCGCTGACCCGGAGGGCTCCTAAGCATACCTGAGACTGAAGACCCCATGGTGGAAGGCCGGGAGGAAAATCCTTGTTTTCCGTATTTTCCGTTGTACACATATTGTTAATAAAAGAGCGATTTCCGCACTTCCTGGGTCATCTAGCCAGTGCGCACGGCACCCCAGCACTAAAAAACGACAGTCCGAATTCCCCAGATGCAGTTACTTCGCCTCCGGACCCACGACAGCCCATCATTGGCGGGCCGGCGCTGACAAAGAAAAAAAAAACCCTAGCCAGCCGGCTCTCCCGTCTATCCTGCTCTCAAATGTTTGCTCTCTGGACAATAAACTGGACTACATCAGACTCCAGCAGGCTAAGCAACATGAGTTTAGAGACTGCTGCGTCTTTATTTTCACGGAGACATGGCTCAGCGACAGAGTTCCGGACACAGCCATTCAGCTAGACGGGCTTGCCTTGTTTCGTGCTGACAGAAATGCAGCTCTGTGCGGTAAGACTCGCGGTGGTGGCTTGTGTGTTTACATCAACAAAGAATGGTGTAAGAACTCTATGCTAGTCTCTAGCTACTGCTCATCGCTGGTGGAGCTTGTGACTGTTAGATGCAGACCATTTTATTTACCACGGGAAATCACCACTGTTACCATAACCAGAGTTTATATTCTCCCCAGCACTAACGCTAAGGAAGAGCTCAGTGAACTGTATGGGGCTATGAGCGAACTGCAGAACACTCACCCTGACAGACTGTTTATTGTCGCCGGGGATTTCAACCATGCAAATCTCAAGACAGTACTCCCTAAATTCCATCAGTATGTAGACTTTGCAATGAGAGGGGCGAACGCGCTTGATCTTGTTTACACAAACATCACAGGTGCGTACCGCCCACACCTCGGCTACTCCGACCACATCTCTGTTATGCTAATTCCAGCAAGCAGACCGCTCGTCAGACGCACAAAACCGCTTCAGAAGCAGGTGAAAACCTGGCCATCTCTGCTCTTCAGGACTGTTTTGAGTGTACTGACTGGCACATGTTCAGGGAGGCTGCAACATATGGTGACTCTATCAACTTGGAGGAATACACAGCATCAGTGACCTGCTACATCAGCAAGTGCATTGATGATGTCACTTTCTCCATGACCATTACCGCACACTCCAACCAGAAGCCGTGGATGACTGCAGAGGTGCGCACTGCTGAGGACCCGAGATTCCACCTTCAGAGCAGGCAGCCCTAAGAACAGCGAGGGCCAAACTGTCCCGTGCCATCAGAGAAGCAAAGCGCGCACAAGCCCAGAGAATCCACAGTCACTTTCAGGACAGCAGTGATGTTTTCACGGATTCATGCAACAGCAAAATGTGATGTTCTTACCGACGTCTTCAACATCTCTCTGAGTAGCGCCGTTGTTCCAAAGTGCTTCAAGGCCACCACCATCGTACCCATGCCAAAGAAATCTTCAGTGTCCTGCCTCAACGACTACCATCCCGTCACACTCACACCCATCATCATGAAGTCAAAAGCACATTGACAGCCTACAGAGAGGAGGCCTACAGAGAGGAGGTGCACACTCTGACGCGCTGGTGTCAGGAGCACAACCTCTCCCTCAACGTCAGTAAAACCAAGGAGCTTGTGGTGGACTTCAGGAAGAAAGACAGAGAACACAGCCCCATCACCATTAATGGAGCACCAGTGGAGAGAGTCAGCAATTTCAAGTTCCTCGGTGTCCACATTACTGAGGAAATCACATGGTCCGTCCACACTGAGGCTGTTGTGAAGAAGGCTCACCAGCGCCTCTTCTTCCTGAGACGGCTGAGGAAGTTTGGAATGAACCACCACATCCTCACACAGTTCTACACCAGTACTGTAGAGAGCATCCTGACTGGCTGCATCACCACCTGGTACGGCAATAGCACCGCCCACAACCGCAAAGACCTGCAAAGGGTGGTGCGAACTGCCAGAAACATCATCAGAGGTGAGCTTCCCTCCCTCCAGGATATAACAGACGGTGTGTGAAAAAAGCTCGGAGGATTATCAGAGACTCCAGCCACCCGAGTTATGGGCTGCTCTCACTGCTTCCATCAGGCAGGCGGTATCGCAGCATCAGGACCCGCACCACCCGACTACATGACAGCTTCTTCCCACAAGCAATAAGACTTTTGAACACATGATCTCTCACGATCAACAATCAGCACTGCACTTTATTAATCTTCATTCTGTCAAATATATTCTCGCTCCCAATTCAATTAGTGTATATATATATTATACCCTTATCTAGTGTATGTGTATTCTACATTGTGTGTATTGTGTACATTTGATATGTAAATTGTTGTGTATGTGTACATTTGTTATGTAAATTGTAAATATGTTGTTTATTGTAAAGTGGTTTATGTCTCGTCACTGTCATTACTGCAATGTTGCTCGGAACTGCACACAAGACTTTCACCTACTGTTGCACTCGTGTACACAGTAGTGTGACAATAAAGTGATTTGAATTGATTTGATTTGAAGTGCTTCGAGAGGCTTGTCATGAGGCACATTAAGACCCAGCTGCCCCCCTCACTAGACCCACCCAGATGACGCCATCGCCACCACCCTCCATCTGTCCTTCAATCATCTAGATAAAAAGGATTCATATGTTCGAATGCTGTTCATAGACTTCAGCTCAGCATTCAACACAATCATTCCCCAGCACCTGATTGGAAAGCTGAACCTGCTGGGCCTGGACACCTCCCTCTGCAACTGGATCCTGGACTTCCTGACCGGGAGACCTCAGTCAGTCCGGATCGGGAACATCATCTCCACCACCACCACACTGAGCACTGGGGTCCCCCAGGGATGTGTGCTCAGTCCACTGCTGTTCAATCTTCTGACTCACAACTGTGTAGCAATGCACAGCTCAAATCACATCATCAAGTTCGCCGATGACACGACCGTGGTGGGTCTCATCAGTAAGCATGACGAGTCAGCATACAGAGAGGAGGTGCAGCGGCTAACGGACTGGTGTAGAGCCAACAACCTGTCTCTGAATGTCGACAAAACAAAAGAGATGGTTGTTGATTTAGGAGAGCACAGAGTGACCACTCTACACTGAATATAGACGGCTCCTCTGTGGAGATCGTCAAGAGCACCAATTCCTTGGTGTTCACCTGGTGGAAAACCTCACCTGGTCCCTAAACACCAGCTCTATTACCAAGAAAGCCCAGCAGCATCTCTACTCTCTTCAAAGGCTGAAGAAAGCACATCTCCTACCCCCCCACCCTCACTACATTCTATAGAGGGACTATTGAGAGCATCCTGAGCAGCTGCAGAGCCCTGCAGAGGATAGTGAGGACAGCTGAGAAGATCATCAGGGTCTCTCTTCCCTCCATCAAAGACATTTACAAAAAACACTGCATCTGCAAAGCCAACAGCATTGTGGATGACCCCACACACCCCTCACACAAACTCTTCACCCTCCTGCCATCTGGCAGGAGGTACCGAAGCATTTGGGCAGCTTCTTCCCCCAAGCCATCAGACTCCTCAATACTCAGAGACTGGACTGACACACACACATGTGTCCTGAGTTGCACTTTAATTATTGTCACTTTATAACTGGCTGCTACCTCAATAACAGCTATGTCCATAGAACACTATCTCATAGGATGTTATGTTTACATTTGGCATTTTTAGAAACTGTCATCTTTTGCACTACTGTCTACTGGTCGGTGCTGCACTGTCTCTTACTATGTCCATTGTCCTGTTCATTGTTATTAATTTATTGTACTGTCCCGTACTTTTTGCACACGTTTGCACGTGCACTTTTTATAGGTATTTTATTTAGTCTGTGTAGTCTCTTGTGGTTCTGGGTTTGTATTATGTTGTTTTATGTAGCACCATGGTCCTGGAGGAATGTTGTCTTGTTTCATTATGTACTGTACTAACTGTATATGGTTGAAACGACAATAAAACCACTTGACTTGACTACAAGGTAAGTGCTTTTGACTCTTTTCTCAGCACCCAGGCCTGCTCCCCCCACTGCAAAGCCCCACCCGATATGTCAAAAAACGATCATCCCCTTAGTGCCCCTTGCACAAGCTTGGACGCATGGCTTTTGCTGTCCAACCCGTCGCGCTGGTTAAACAGGACCATCTGACTCACCTACGTGATTCAATTCGCCAGGCTCCCACCTCGTCTCAGTGGTATTCGCTCCACATCGATGCACGGTAAAAATGCCAGCACTTTACATACAGAGATTATTGTAGGGTTTCTACAGCCATTACTTCATTGTACCCAAAAAAGGCGGTGGGTTGCAGCCAATCTTGGACGTGCGAGTGTTCAACGGAGCTTTACACAAACTCCCATTTAAAATGCTTATGCAGAAACCCGCATTTGGCATCAGACTGGTTCGCAGCAGTAGGCCTGAAGGTCATGTACTTCCACGTCTCCATTCTGCCTCGACACTGACCATCTCTACGGTTCGTGTTCGACGACCAGGCATTTCAGTACAAGGTCCTCAACTTCGGCATGTCTCTGTCCCCTCGTGTCTTCATGAAGGTCGCAGAGGCAGCCCTTTCCCCGCTACGGGAAGTGGGCATCCGCATACTCAACTACCTCGCCGACTGGCTCATTCTACCTCACTCTCAAGAGTCACTATGCACCCACAGGGACCAGGTGCTCAGGCACCTCAGCCATCTATTGCTTCAGGTCAGCTGGGAAAAGAGCAAGCTCACCCCGGTTCAGAATATGTAGTAGACTCGGTCTCAAAGATACCATGCCTCATGAATGAGCGCACACATTCGGTTCTCAAGTGCCTCGCTCTCTTCGAGCCCGGCACAGCGGTTCCTCTAAAACAGTTCCAGAGGCTCCTGGGGCATATGGCATCCTTGGCCACGGTCGTGCTGCTCAGGTTGATGCATATGAGACTGCTTCAGAATTGGCTTCAGACTCGAGTCCCGAGATGGGCATGGCACCGCAGCACATACCGTGTGTTAATCACCCAATCCTGCTATCAGACTTTCAACCCTTGGACAGACCTCTGATTTCTGCGGTCAGGAGTACCCCTACAGCAGGTGCCCAGACGTGTTGTGGTCACCACAGACGCCTCTCAACTGGGTTGAGGCGCGTGTGCAATGAGCACGCTGCTGCTGGCTCCTGGACAGAGCCCCGGCTGGGTTGGCACATCAACTGCCTAGAGTTGCTGGCTGTATTCCTTGCCCTGCACAGGTTTCTCTCACTGATTCGGGGCAAGCACGTCTTAATCTGATCAGACAGCAAAGCGACGATAGAGTACATAATAGAGTACATATGTCACAACTCACCCGCCACCTCCACCATTGGAGTCAGCAGAGACTGGGTTCTCGGATCTCACACTCCTTGTGACAGCACCTCCCTGGCAAATTCCCCTGAGGAAGAACCTTCTTTCCCAGGGACGGGGCATCCTCTGGCATCTGCGCCAAGACATATGGAACCTCAAAAGATCTGAGTGACCTACCACCTGCAGTTGTAGACATGATCAACCAAGCCAGAGCTCCCTCTACCAGACAGCTTTACACCTTAAAGTGGCGCTGTTTGCAAATTGGTGTTCTTCCCGTTCTGAAGACCAGCAGAGATGTGCAGTTTGGTCAGTGCTTTCATTTCTGCTGTTCGTTGCTGTGTCCGCTACATGCTTTGCGTATCTATTTGGACCAAACGCAGAGCTTTAGATGTTCTGAGCAGCTCTTTGTCTGATTCGGCGGACGGCGGAAAGGGAACGCCATCTTCAAACAGAGGTTAGTTCACTGGGTCATTCAAGCTATCTCCCTGGCTTACCAGATCCAGGCCGTGCCCGCCCCCTTGCGGGTTTCAAGCACACTCGACAAAAGTGTGGCATCCTTGTGGGCACTGGCCAATGGCACCTCCCTAGCAGACATCAGCAGAGCAGACAGCTGGGAAACACCCAAAACATTTGCGAGATTCTACAATCTCAGCGTTGAGTTGGTCTCGTCCGTTTTTTTTGTCTGGTCCAAGCCAGTAGAACACGGAAATACAGAACAGCAGACAGGGTGATCCGCTTGGACCTAGCGTCCTTCACCAAAGTGATCTATTGCGCTCTCTCTCCCAGGTTAGCCACTAAGCTCTCGCTTCCTGGATGTTCTTCCTGCCTAGCCTTCTGGCCTGCGAAATCAGCGGAGGAATTCCACATGCCTAATTTCCTCTTCAGGCAACTCCCTGTGATGTATTTTCCATGGTACAGTCCCCCTGTCGGTGGACCAGCGTCTCCCTTCAGCAGTCCCTCTGCCCCCGGTCGCTATATTTGTAGAGATCCTCCCTCACCAGGTAAGACCTACCACTGCGCCACTTCCATGTGCAGCTTGACAACCCATGTGAAATATTGGCCAAATGTTACCTTCCCCCAGTCTGGGCAGGATGTGGTCTCTGCAGGGTCTTTTCCCCCAGAAAGAATAGGTACGGAAATGATTGCTTTCCCTGACACATTTCATAGTGTTAAGATAGCCCCAGCTGCTTTATGCTCTATGATAAGAAACATAGAGAGAGATAAGGCCACGGTTGGCCGGCTTACTACCAATTTAGTCATGAAGTGAATCGTCATGATTACTGTTGTAACCTCCATTCCCTGAGGGAGGGAATGAGACGTTGTGTCGAATTAAGTGACACAAGGGGTCTTCCTTGGGAGCCTCATGTACCCCTGAACTTGAGAAAAGGCCAATAAGAAATTGGCAGACAGAATTTGCATGTCCCGCCCCCGGACATACGGGTATAAAGGGCATGTGTCCGTCAGTCAGGTTTTTGTACCAACAGATCTGTGCTGAGAGGGGCCTCTGTTAGGCAGTACCAGAGCAGGCAATGGGAGTTGTCCTTGGAGGCAAGGAGATCTATCTGTGCCATTCCGAACCGGTCCCAGATCAGCTGGACCACCCGGGGGTGGAGCATCCACACTCTGCTGAGCGTAGCCTGTCACGACAGCGCGCCCATCATCAGGTTGTGGTCGCCAGGGATGTGAGTGGCGTGAGTCGCAGCTGACTCCAAAGAAGGAGATGCAGGGTGAGTTGTAACATATGACGAGAGCACACGTCGCCTTGGCAATTTATGAACGCTACCATCGCGATGCTGTCTGAACGGATAAAGACGTGCTTGCCCCGAACATGTGGGAGAAACCTCCGCAGGGCAAGGAATACAGCCAACAACTCGAGGCAGTTGATGTGCCAACGCAGGCTGGGCCCCATCCAGGAGCCAGCAGCTGCATGCCCATTGCACACAGCGCCCCAACCCAGGAAGGGGTGATAAACACACAGTATGTGCATTGGCACCATGACCGTCTCGGGACTCGAGTCTGAAGCCAGTGCTGAAGCGGTCTCGTATGCATCAACCCGAGCGCCATAACTGAGGATACCATATGCCCCGGCGCTCGACACTGGGGCCGAGAGGTTGAGGCGGAGCTGCCTTTTGTTTCTTCGCAGGTGGATGTCCTCAGCAGGCAGACAGGGGGGCATGATGTGAGAGATGGCCTCCGTCTGCCTCTTCACCACTGGAAACTGCTTGGCAATGTCGTTGACGGTGTCGCTGAAGAGGCCGAGCTGGGAGACGGGGGACGTTGAGAAAGCGTGCCTTGTCAACGTCACACATCTTGAACAAGTTCTGCCACAGATGGCGTTCCTGGACCACGAGGGTGGCCAACGCCTGCCCGAATGCTTACGCTGTGACATTCATAGCTCTGAGAGTGAGGTCGGTTGCAGAGTGCAGTTCCTGCAGCACATCGGGATCGGGACAACCCAGTTGCAGGTATTTAAAAGCCTTTACTTGGTTTACTTGCAGGAGAGCCATGGCAAGCAAGGCGGAGGCGGCCTGTCCAGTGGTGCTGTAGGCCTTCGCAGTCAGTGACGACGTTGTCCTACAGGCCTTAGAGGGGAGTACCAGGTGGTCCCGCCAGGTGGCGGCGTTCTCGTGACACAGGTCAACAGCCCTGTCCACCAGAGGGACCTCCGTGTATCCGTGGACTGCCCCACTGTCCAGGTTAGGGAGAACAAACGAGCGAGGAGGTTGGTGCCGGGCAGTAAAAGGTGCCCTCCACGAACTTGTCAGCTCGTCATGCACTTCCAGGAAGAAAGATACAGGGTGGGGCGTGGCTGGTAGAAGCGCCCGGAGCCAAGGTACCAATCATCAAGCCACAGGGGTTGGGGGGAGGACAGAAGGTTGCAGTCTAGCTCACAGCGGCCTGGGAAAGCATGTCGGCCATCTGCGTGTCAGACTCAGACTGGGCAGGCTGGCCCGAGGGCGGCATCCCAGTCGAATCTTCAGCGTCAGACGCATGAATGCTCTCCAATGCAGTGGCAATGTCATCATCCAAACCTGGCTCTAGGGAGGATGTAAACTGGCCGCGATGTGAGCCGCCATCATCCCGAGCGCGGACAAAAGCAAATGAGCATGCCGGGTGGTTCGTGGGGATGTGCCCAGCAAAACAGAGCCCGCTGCCATCCCTAAATCGGCAGCCGGGTTGACCTCAATCCAGTGGGAAGAAGGAGCGATGCAGGGGGTGGCTGGAGTGGCGTTCGTCTTTAAGAAGCTTTAACCACAAGTTTGCCATGGTCATGTTCTCGCAGTAAGGACATGAACCATCCACAAATGCTGCCTCAGTATGATAGCGACCCAAGCACACAAGGCAGCGTCTATGACCGTCGGATCTGGAGAGATATCTACCACATCCAGGACAATGGCGGAAGGGCATCTTTACAAAGACGCGTCCTGAAAAGGACATTCAACGCTTGCTTGTGTATGTTGCTCTTTTACCAGATTAAACTCGTTTACAGAAAATATATATTCTCTCTTTTATGAGAGAAGCACTGTTGAAGTGCCCAGGGGCAGAGGCTGCACAGCGTGCAGAGAGGAGAAAGCCGCTGGAATGCGCCATCAGATCCAACAGAAGCTCTCTTGCAGAGGTGGGTGAAGCAGTCGTGAACACAGCTCGCTGATCACACAACCGCTCGGCTCAGAAGAAAAAATCTGACTGACAGACGCACGCCCACTTCCCTTTATACCCGTATGTCCACGGGCGGGACATGCAGATTCTGTCTGCCAATTTCACATTGACTTTTTCTCAAGTTCAGAGTTATACGAGGCTCCCAAGGAAGACCCCTTGTGTCACTACAATCGAAACAATGTCGACAGAAGGGGAACAGGTGGTACTACAAGCTTGTATTTCTCAGGAATCTTCCTTATTATGGTCCAGGGGCATTGCAATTAAATGTGTTAATATATATATATATATATATATATATATATATATATATATATATATATATATATATATATATATATATATATATATATAATGATATGTAAGGAATAATTGATGATGGACCGTTGAATTATTGAAAAATAATGCACACCCGAGGTGGTAATGTGGTAATGACACGCTATCTTTGATACAGCTCAAGCCTTCATTGCTAGTTCGAAAAAGTCACTTTAGATCTAGCAACGGAGGATGCGCTCCTTTTCAGCATGTGTGTGTGTTTGACCGAGAGAGAGGAGGAGGGGTAGCTATGTGAGGCTGATTAGCGCAAAATAAATTGAAACATAAAAAGATGCACATATTAAAAGTTATTTAGGATTATAGAAACTATTGTATTTATCAAGTCGAGGGGGTCCACTATTTGTTGGTCAAGACACAAGTATTTGTGTGTGTGTGTATGTATAAGTGCAGGGGAGACGAGGGAGCTTTTCAACCAAAATTGAAAAAAAAATGTAGCAAGATATAACAGACATTTTTTGATGTTTGTAACTGATCTGTTAATTTATTAACTCATTTAACCAGTGTCTTTTTTATATGGTTATTTTGCTGTGGTAGCATGTATGGTGTATATGTTTGTTTGTATGGTGTATATGTTTGTTTGGGTGAGACAATAGAGAGAGAGAGAGAGAGAGAGAGAGAGAGAGAGAGAGAGCCCAAGGACGTATTTCAATTGAAATTGAAATAAATTTAGGATATTATAGACATTGTTTTTCATTCTTATCCGATGTACTTAACCGATGTCTTTGTTTTAATTGGTTATTTTGTTGTGGAAGCCTGCAGGGCTGAAATAATTTGGCAAAGTGATATAGAAAAGTTATATAGTCAAGAACTGGAACTAATTGGACACCTTAGAGCATCTGTCAACCAATCAGAATCAAGGATTCAACAGACCAATATATTCAACATTCAACAGATTAAAATATATATAATATATATATTGATTTAACGCGTTAATTCAGTGCGATTAATTTTACAAAAAATAACGCGTTAAAAAAATTCACTTAATTAATCGCAATGCCCCAGACTGTAATATGGAAGATTTCTGAGAAATGCAAGCTTGTAGTACCACCTGTTTAGAGGGCAGAAAGTAAAATTTCAGCTTTATGAGCAACGTGCAGTTTATACAGTGAAGAAACATTACGTTCTTGCGTTCAAAACACTTGAATGAGCGCAAATGCGAACTAAGGGATCTCAATATGCGTTTAGAGATTGAGTATTAAACTATATTTACCTAGTGACCTAAACATTTTATTTTTATGATGCAACGCACCCAAGACGCTACACAAGCATGTCTGATGCAGGTGTACATTTACGGGTCCTTAAACAAGCCCTCATAATAAATCTCCAACTGATTGACAAATTCAATTGTGAAATGGATTGATGTGAACTGTATGCCAATGAATGACTTATGATCAATAATATGGTAGTAAACAATAAATTACATTCAAAATCAAATCACTTTATTGTCACACTACCATGTACACAAGTGCAACAGTAGGTGAAAGTCTTATGTGCAGTTCCAAGCAACATAGCAGCCATGACAGTGACGAGACCTATACCAATTACAATATATTTACACAACACAATTTACATATCAAATGTACATATACTTACACAACACAATAATAATATACAATGTACAGTAAACAATACACACAATATAGAATACACATACAATAAAAATAAATAAATAAGAGTATATAAAAATATATATACAGTAGTTGTATTGTGGAGAATATAATTATGACAGTCCAGTGTGAGATATAAGATTAATAAAGTGCAGGGTTGATTATTGATTGTGAGAGATCAATTGTTCAAAAGTCTGATTGCTTGGGGGAAGAAGCTGTCATGTAGTCGACTGGTGCGGGTCCTGATGCTGCGATACTGCCTGCCTGATGGTAGCAGTGAGAGCAGCCCATGACACAGGTGGCTGGAGTCTCTGATGATCCTCCGAGCTTTTTTCACACACCACCTGTTATATATGTACTGGAGGGAGGGAAGCTCACCTCCAATGATGTGTCTGGCAGTTCGCACCACCCTTTGCAAGGCTTTGCGGTTGTGGGTGGTGCTATTGCCGTCCCAGGCGGTGATGCAGCCAGTCAGGATGCTCTCTACAGTACTGGTGTAGAAACGTGTGAGGATGTGGTGGTTCATTCCAAACTTCCTCAGCTGTCTCAGAAAGAACAGGTGCTGGTGAGCCTTCTTCACAATGGCCTCAGTGTGGACGGACCATGTGAGTTCCTCAGTAATGTGGGCACCGAGGAACTTGAAGCTGCTGACTCTCTCCACTGGTGCTCCATTAATGGTGATAGGGCTGTGTTCTCTGTCTTTCTTCCTGAAGTCCACTACAAGCTCCTTGGTTTTACGGACGTTGAGGGAGAGGTTGTGCTCCTGACACCAGCATGTCAGAGTGTGCACCTCCTCTCTGTAGGCTGTTTCATCATTGTCAGTGATCAGAACTACCACAGTCGTATCGTCAGCAAACTTAATGATGGCATTGGAGCTATGTGTTTCCACACAGTCATGTGTTTACAGGGAATACAGGAGTGGGCTGAGAACACAGCCCTGGTGCTCCAGTGTTGAGGGTCACTGATGAGGAGATGTTGCTGCCCATTCTAACCACCTGACATCTGCCTGATAGGAAGTCCAGGATCCAGCTGCACACAGAGCTGTTTAAGCCCAGAGCCCGAAGTTTCACATAAAGCTTGGAGGGCACTATGGTATTGAGCTGTAGTCTACAAGCAGCATTCTCACATATGTGTTCCTTTTTCCAGGTGGGAGAGAGCAGTGTGTATTGTAGATGCAATGGCATCATCAGTGGAGTGGTGGTTGCGGTCGGCAAACTGCAATGGGCCCATAGAGGTGGGCAGCACAGAGCAGATGTGATCTCTGATTAGCCTCTCAAAGTATTTTCAAGTGATTTTTGATTGCTTTTGTACAGGCACAATGGTGGACATTTTGAAGCATGTGGGGACTACAAACAGGGAGAGGCACAGGTTGAAAATATCCATAAATACACCAGCCAGCTGGTTCGCGCACGCTCTGATGACGAGGCCCGGAATGCTGTCTGGACCCACGGCTTTACGGATGTTCACCCATCGGAAGGATCGGGTTACATCTGCAACAGAGACGGAGAGTGAACCAACTTCTGTAGCATTGGCCGCGAGTGCTCTCTCCACGAGAGCGGTGTTATTGTCCTTGAAACGAGCATAAAATGTATTAAGCTCATCCGGGAGAGAGGCAGCGGTGTTCACGGCAGAGTTTTTATTCGCTTTGTAATCCGTAATGATGTTAATTCCCTGCCACATACTTCTAGAGTCGGTGGTGTTGAACTGTCCTTCAATTTTGTGCCTGTACTGGCGTTTGGCTGCTCTGATAGAGTTACAGAGGGCATAACTGGCTTGTTTATGCTCCTCTGCATTCCCGGAATAAAAAGCGGAGGTCCCTGCATTAAGTGCCGTGCGTATATCGCCGTTAAGAGTCTAGAATCTCCGCAGACATCCAGGTTTCCGTAAGGCAGATAATGCAGTAATCCCTCGTCTCCCGTTGGAAAGAGATCCACGCTCTCAGCTCGCAGAGCGTGTTGTCCAGAGACTGAACATTTGCCAGCAGTATACTGGGTAGCGGGGGTCTATTTTCACGACATCTTACTCTGATGAGTACGTCGGCTCTTTTTCCCCTTTTCTTTCTGTGTTTCTGCGGCCAGGCAGCCCAGACAAAGGGCTCCGCTGGCATGTTTGTAAACAGCGGGTAGTCATTGAGGAATTTCAAGTCCGGTTTTCGGTGTGTAATTGCAGAACCAATGTCCAAAAGCGTTTGTCTTTGTCATATACAATAAGGCAGACAAAATCAACAAAACAAAAAAAAAACTCAGTAAACAAAACAAACAATAAACTGCAGCCAAACTTGGAGCCATCTTGAGAAAAAATAAAAAAAATAATATGAAATATTTTTTTCTAAAGCCGCTTTTTGTTTTATATAATTATTAAATAATTAAAGATAACTATGTATAATTATTTCATCATTATGTTATTAATTCGATTAAAAATTTTAATCAATTGACAGCCCTAATATATATATATATATATATATATATATATATATATAAATATATATATTTCACGCCCATTCTCCAATCTCCATCATCTTGACTGGTTGTGTCTGCATGTACCCCGTTCCAAGGTATAATATTAATTTTAGCACAAAAAAAAAAAAAAAAAATATATATATATATATATATATATATATATATATATATATATATATATATATATATATATATATATATATATATATATATATAACTGTTTATGTGTAAATAATGATAGCACTTATTGATGGTGCAATGTGGGCTGGATATATTGGCCATAATAGGCACAGTTGGTGAGTTAGGAGTGAGAACATTTCCAATTTCATAAATTATGAATATATACAAGTCCACATTACACAATCCTCTTGATTTAAGTATTAAAAAACAGGAAATCATATAACTAGCAACATTTAGTTTGCAACTGTAGTCATATTT
Organism: Moxostoma hubbsi; assembly: GCA_032164185.1. Taxonomy (NCBI): domain Eukaryota; kingdom Metazoa; phylum Chordata; class Actinopteri; order Cypriniformes; family Catostomidae; genus Moxostoma; species Moxostoma hubbsi. The sequence goes on from JAVLUX010000001.1 coordinate 70,500,645, forward strand.
ACCTTTTTTACCCCAGGTTGAATGCGTGTGCTCTCTCGTTTTATTCAGAGTGCGGATATAGCTTCATTTTAGTCTAGACGTATAAAACATTTCACAGGTAAATTGAGATAAAAAAATAAATGTGAGTCACGTTGTAAAAAGTGCTTTAAAGTTTAATAATTGACAAGACTGCCAAGGTAATGTTCTTTATTTTATATATAATTTGAAGGACAGAGCTAACATGGCATATGATAGCGAAGCGATATGGCTGCTCAAATCTTTAATGGATTTCAGACTAAAGTGCCCAACTTGTTCCTTTTTTCCATTTAAAAAATAAAATAAAAAAATGTTTATGAGATTTTGATGTGTTAAATTATGAGACCGACATTATGCGTTCCTATGTGGGAGAACAAGACGGGATTTGGAGATTTAATCTTTTAGCTCAATTGTCCTTTTATGCAATAATCTATAATAGGGTTCCCAACTTTTAAATAAGCTTAATCATTTGGCCGCTTCAATTTTGGTCGTTCGCCTCTCGGCTCCTCCATTTGCTAGCGGATGGCAGTGGTTCCTCCGGCTCCTGGAAGACAGCAGCGTCCCCTGGCAGACGGCAACGCCTCTTCCTTCTGCTGGTGGATGGCAGCGGCTCCTCTGCTTCCTGGCGAATGGCAGCAGCGAGGACAACATGACCTTACCGGGTTTCTGCACCAGTGTAATGATTCAAGGAATGCATGGGAAAGGAGGAATCTGGGACCAGCTTGACAAACACATATACATTTATTTCTTAAACATAACATAAAAAAACTTCACGTGCTGCTTCCCCGCAGATGCAGAACTCTCTCTCTCACACACACACACACACACACACACACACACACACACACACAGCTTCATGCGTCTCTCTCTCTCTCTCTCTCTCTCTCTCTCTCTCTCTCTCTCGTCTGCCGCTGTCTTCTCTACTTAACCCTCGTGCGACCTTATGGACATTTTTGTCCTTTTCAGTTTTGTATTTTTGATAACTTTTCCTGTGTTAATGCTAACTGCATAAAATTTTCCACAGGTGTGCATTTTTATTGGAAATTTAATATTTCACCTTCATTTACTTTAAAAATTTTATTTTGCACTAGGTACAAAAAATACTCCCACTTAGGGTCTTTTGGACAAAAATGTCCCCATTGAAACCCATTAAAACTGCGATTTTTAATCCCAGTGCCATTCAACTATAAAATGATGCAATCTTTCTTAACAGGCTTTCATTATGTTGGCAAGGCTTCAAAATTTACATTTTTACTATTTTTTATCAGATGGTGCCATTTTTTCAGGTTTGGCATATAAAGCAAATTATCACTTTATTGTTGTTTACTTCTGTTTTCGGCTTATGCATATTATAGAGCCAATTAGATAAATAATTGTGTGGGTGTGTTGGTATGGATGTCAGAGTGTGGTTAGTATGTGTGTACTGAAAATTTTAGGTGTGTGTGTGTGTGAACAGTGAAAGAAAGAAATTATACTGTACTGTAATCATGTATTATACTGTACATGTAAATGAGATACCCTTGGCAGAGTCACAGCATTTAAAGGGTTAAAATTCTGAAAATAAATGAATGTTTGGTAATTATTATTAGAACTGATGCTAGTAAAAAATCTAAGTCAGTGAAAGTGGAAAAAATATTAATCTATAATATTTTTATGACACTTTTTTGACATGGACATTTTTGTCCTTTATGGGCCTGAGTGGTATTTTTGTTTTTTTTATCTGATACTGCATAAAAAAATATGATTGCATCAAAATTAATATTGTTGTTAATCATTGACATATCCAAGGCTGTAATATTTAAAGAAAAAAAAATTCTGCTTAGAATTTAGTATATAGAAAATTATTATTATTATTATAATTTTTATAAATATCAACAGTGGCATTATGTAAAGAAACTGGCATTTAAAGGGTTAAAATTCTTGAAAATAAATGACTTTTTGGTAATTATGATTTGAACTGATGCTAGTAAAAAAATCTAAGTCAGTGAAAGTGGAAAAAAATATTAATCTATAATATTTTTATGACACTTTTTTGACATGGACATTTTTGTCCTTTCTGAACCTATGTGTAACTTTTTTTAATTGACGCACAAGGGTTAAATACTCCTGCTGCCCCTCACTGGAACACGAGACCGGTGTGGCACACAAGTGGAACTGATTCACCACTTATCTTCCCAACCTCACTCTGCCCAGACACCACTTGGCCCCACCCTGCTCACCAAAACAACAACACAGTAGACTTATGTGTTTAAAGTAATAATGTTTATGGTTTTTTTTTTTTCAATTTTCAATTTTTTTGTGTCCTTTTTATCAAATTGAATGCCATTCAGGTTAGTTTAATTTTCACAGGTTGGACTATGAATGCAAGAACACAATACAGAGACACAATAAAATACTGTATACAACTCAAGGAGTCATGCTTTTGTCACCGAAGGCAAGTCTGTGTTTGATAGTAAATGTACAAATTACTTATTATGTGATTAAGTGGATATATTTCCTAAGCTTGTTGCACAAACTAATGATAATAATTATATTGACACTTATTTGATCTTTTTTTTTAAATTGTAATGTTTTTTGACATTGCAGAGACATGTTTTTTTATAAATATGCAGATTCCACTTCAGCATCCTCTGCACATCAGCTGTCCCCATATTCTGACTGATGGAAAGTCTGTCAGCAAGTCTTCAACCTTTATTGAATGCAATAATACAACAAAACTAATGCCTTCCCTTCAAAGAGACCCAGGGTGGATTACTCGGAGCATGCAAAAGAGGTTGGTAGGACAAGGGATATAACCCAGTTGGCTCCATTGGAAATAATTTAAATAAGTTAAAGTGTGTGATCATTAGCTGTCAGCTTAAAACACAAAGTGGACCCCATGAGGCAAACCAGCTTCATACAAAATAAAACAAAGCTTTTATAAAACTGCTGATATGACTATACTTTTCATGTGTGAGTGTACATTATTTTAAATACATTTTTCAGAAGTACTATTCATATAATTTCTATTCTTTTAAATGCACCTTTAGTGTTTACCTTTATTAGAAAAATAAAAAATATTGAAAATTACATTTATTTATTTTAAGGTTAAGGGTTCAAATGTTTTGAATACATCTAGCCATGATTTGTTAAGAGTAAAATGTTGTGGTGTTTAACAATTTTTAAGACTTTTTAAGACAATTTTTAAAGCGTTTTAAGACTTGATGAACTCGCTAAAGTGGCAAAAGAAGCCACCACTGATATGTGGCAATTGCTAGGTCTGGTTACTGATGACCTGAAATTGGCTCCGGGTAAAACTACAATGACTGAAGATATTCTAGATTGGAAAATATATTCATCCAAACTATAGCATGCCATTACGACATCTGGTCGGGATGTCACTCAACTTTCCTGTACTAGAAAGATTATAGAAATTATATTCGATGTTTAAACGTACCGCGCCACCTCCTCGCTATGAGGAGACAAACAAATTTTATGTTCCAGCTGTGCTGTCAGCACAAACAGCTGCACAGTCATCACCCACATTTATGGCACCAGTGTTTGTCCCAGTGGCTGGGCAGCTGGTGCCCAGCAACCCGGAGGCTTCAGCCACGGGTGATGTGGGTGTTTACAGACCTATGTTTTACAAGATTTAAGCGGTATGATTTCATCTCCCCCCACGATGAAAGCCAACGTCTCTAACTCTGATTTTTGGGACAGATTATGCGTAAATGGACGAGCATATGTCTCCTCCAAATTATGCTGGATGGCAGGATTAATCCACCCAGCCAATGCACCCACTAATGGGAAAGAATTTGCAGTACAATTCAATAACCTGCGTAATAAAGCAAATTATTGGAACGGGCATACGGATGTTTTCTAATGTGACTACCATCAATCAGGGACCGAATGAGATTTATCTCATATACAGAAAGCTTTGCGAAAGCGCTCAAAGAATTTTCTCAGCTGTTGCGCTTGTCGATCCTTTTATTTTGACGGTCTCAGTTATGGACATCTCCCTTCCAATAACATAAAGTAAATTAATTCTTCATGGACTGACTGGCTCTTGTACTGTGACTCTTTCACAACCTGTCATGTTACAAATATACCCAGACAACCAAACATTTTCAATTCAAATCTGGGTTGGGGCAAACCAAGTCGGTACTATATTGGGCATAAACATTTTGAATCAAATTGAAGCAGATATTTTACTAACTCAAGGTAAAAATACTGGAGTTAAGATGGGAGGTGTGAAATGGGTAAGAAAGTGGATGGTATGCTTTCTTGGGCCAAAAGCATAAAAACTAGGAAACTGGAACATGTCCAAAATGTGAGTTCCACTAAACCCGAGAACTAACTGCACCCAAATGGCTAGATTAACAGTGATGAACAAATGTTCACAATCTAATGTCACTATGCTGGCAGAACACATCCTAAAAGGAAATCAAATTAATCATAGAATGGGAAATGGATTTGGCTTTTGAGATCCATTTCAGAACTGTGAGCTAAACTATGATTATTTGCTTGTAAAATATGATTAGTATTATATATGAGTTTTATTAACTCATCTTGATCTAAAGTATGTTATAAGACATTGTTTATGATTTTATGTGCTGAACATTCATAAGTTTAAGAGTTAAAATCAAACCAAATTGTGTTGCTCAGAGTCGTTGTCCAAAATGTACAATCCAGAGGATGTGGAGAGTTGTCAAAAATGTACTGCCACATTGTCTGATAAAGGATTGTGAATTTTGAACATTAACGTTATCCCACCAATGGGATATTGAACTGAATTAATTGATTTGTATCATGGTTTGGCTCACCAAGGTGTCAACAAAACACAGACAATGCTCCAACAGACTTGGTTTTGGACTGACATGGCAAATTATGTAAAAGACATGATGTCCATTGCTTCACAACAAAACACAAAATTCCAATTGTAGTATCTTCTCAATCATCAGACTACTACATGAATTGAGTTGAAGTTAATACTTTACTTTCTATTTGCCACAGTTACAGCAATAGACATAACCCTCCAAGCCTCCCGCATGGCACATCTTCTTCAACTGCATTTTCCCCGGGCAGAACACAACACTCGTAACCCATTGACCCCTAGTGGTTACTTCAGGATACTACATCCCTTCCTTCTTAAGCTAAATACCAATAATATTACTTACAGAATATAACACTGTAACAACAACATTCTTACTATTTTAATGATTAGCATTTTTATTTATTTTTTTTAACTATAAACAATTATATCAGTTATATTATTGATTGTCTTTTACTGACTTGACTTATGCAACATAGTCTTTCAAGTGAGTCGGAGGACGTCTCTCCCTTGCAGATCTTCTCAGACTTGAAGGTTGTTTATTCTCTTTTTCTCCAATAGTCCATTCTAGCTCTTGTCCTTTCTCAGAGGAAGACATCTCCTTCCTTGCAGGTGCATTGTCAACCTCCGCACTAGGCAATGCAGAAATGTCACCATCCTGTTCATTTTCTGTGGGTAGAACAGTCTCAAGCATCTCGTCTGTACTGCGATTTCTTATTTGGTCCACATGTCTTTTCACAGTTTGTCCATGCCCTAGAGCCGCCTTGAATGAAAGAGGTCCAGTACAACATTCCACTACTGCAGGAATCCATTTGGGTCCACCACAGTAGTTCCTCACGTACACTGAATCTCCCACTGCAAAACTTCTGAGTCTGCAGCTTTTGTCATGGCCTTCTTTTTGTTTCTGCTGTTTTTTCAGAATTTTTGATTTCAAATCAGGAATGAGTAAGTCAAATGTGGATCTCAACTTCCGTGACATTAACATTTGAGCAGGTGACAACCCAGTTGTGGCATGAGGAGTGATTCTATAATTAAACAGAAACCTTGATACTCTTGTCTCCACTGTCTCACCTTTCATCTTTTTCATCCCCTCCTTGAAAGTTTGAACAGCACGTTCAGCTAGGCCGTTTGAAGACGGATGATAAGGAGCTGACGTTACATGCTTAATGCCATTCATTCTCATGAAAGTTTCAAACTCGTTACTGGTAAAACATGTTCTGTTATCTGACACTAACATTTTAGGCAAACCATGTGTACTGAAACACATTCTCAGTCTCTCATTTGTAATTTGGGAAGTGGCATGTGTGACAGGATAAACTTCCATCCACTTGGAATGAGAATCTACCAGAATCAAGAACATTCTTCCTAAGAAGGGCCCTGCATAGTCTATATGAAGTCTTTCCCAGGGTGAGCCCGGCCACTCCCAAGGGTGCAAAGGAGCTTGAGCAGGTGCCTTTCTGAAACTTTGACACACCGCACAATTCTGAACCACTCTCTCTACATCCTGATCCATACCAGGCCACCACATGTATGATCGGGCCAATCCCTTCATTCTTGACATGCCGGAATGAGTCTGATGTAACTGTTTCAATACAGCCGCTCGACCTTGTGATAGTATGATGATTCTCGTTCCCCAAGTCACACATCCATCTTTGACACTCAGAGCCTCTCTCCTATGATGGTACGGTAACACTTGTGGCTCTACCCTCTCAGGCCAACTCTTTAATATGTACTCATGTACCATGGAGAGTGTTATGTCATGTGACGTCCACTTCCTAATTTGTGTTGCACTTACAGGTGAGTCATCCATTAAGTCCATCATCAGCACTTGATCATTAGTGTCCTCAGGTTCTCCCTCACCTGGCACTGGAAGTCTACTAAGCGCATCAGCATTTTGGTGGTACTTTCCTGGCTTGTACACAATGTTGTACTGATATGCTTGTAACATCACAGCCCACCTTTGCACTCTGGGTGAACCCATTTGAGGAACAGCCTTCTTTTCATTAAACAAATGGATCAAGGGCTTATGATCTGTGCAAATTGTGAATGCACGACCATACAAATACTTATGAAATCTTTGTATGCCAAAAATCACAGCTAAGCCTTCTTTGTCCAACTGTGAATAACGCTTCTCTGCAGACGTTAGTGTTCTTGACATGAACCCAAGGGGTTTCTCTATACTCTCTCCTTTTCTACGCTGCGAGAGCACTGCACCAACTCCGTATGGAGAGGCGTCACAAGCCAGAACCAGTTCTGAGTCCGACGAGTAATGCACTAGCACGTCTGCTGATTTCAGTAGAGCTTTAGATTCCTTAAAAGCTTTTTGTTGTGGCTGTTTCCACATCCACGGAACATCTTTTCTCAGCAGCTGATGTAGGGGGGCTAACAGCGTTGCCAGGTTTGGAAGGAACTTATTATAATAGTTCAGCAATCCCAGATATGCTTTAAGTTCTGTGACATTCCTTGGTTCTGGTGCTTTTTCGATAGCTTTCACTTTAATTACCATAGGATGTAGACCCTGTGCATCTACTTTGTGGCCCAAATATTCCACCTCATCTGCCATGAACACGCATTTTCCCTGTTTCAGTCGCAAACCAGCTTCTTTCAGTCTCGACAGCACTTTATCCAGTGTATTCAAGTGACTTTCTTGGTTTATTCCAGTCACCAATATATCATCCAGATAAACAACTACTCCCGGAATACCTTGCAACAATCCCTCCATTGTTCTCTGAAAGATAGCAGGAGATGAAGCAACTCCAAAAGGCAGACGATTATATGTGAATAACCCTTTTTGTGTATTCACCGTCAGGTATTTCTTGGAGCTTTCATCCATGACGATTTGTTGGTATGCGTGACTCATGTCCAGTTTTGTGAACTGCTTTCCTCCATCCAATAGAGCAAAAAGATCTTCCACCCTTGGTATTGGATATTGTTCCAATGTTGACACTCTGTTGACTGTGAGTTTGTAGTCACTGCATAATCTTATACTGCCATCTGGTTTCAAGATAGGAACAACAGGAGCTGCCCACTCTGAATACTTAACAGGTGATATGATTTTGTCCCGCAGCAAACGATTAATCTCTTCCTCCACCTTTGTTTTCAGGGCATATGTCACAGATCTAGGTCTGAAAAACCTAGGTGTTGCATCCATCGGCACATGAAGAGTAGCAGTAGTGCCCCGTAATGTCCCAAGCTCCTCTTTGAATACTTCCTCATGCTTGGATAGCACCTGTTGCAACGTCCTCCTCTCCGACTGTATCAACTTTATCTCACTCCATTGCAATTGGATTTCTTCAAGCCAGGCTCTGCCTAATAAGCACGGTCCTGAGCCTTACACTATTACAAGTGGCAATTTCTTTTCCTGCTGCTGGTATTTTACTTGTACATCAGCCATACCCACTATCTCTAATGGCTCTCCTGCATAAGTTCTCAACTTGATTTTTGCAAGTCTCAGTTTGGGAGCTTCTGAGTCTTTCCAGAGTTCCTTGTATATTCCCTCATTCATAAGACTGACACTACATCCGGTATCAATCTCAAAGTTTACAAGTCTGCCATTAACATGTAATTCAACAGTGAGGGGTTTCACTTTCTTCAATGCCTCAGTTTTTACACATGCCAAAGTGAATGTTTCTTCAGATTCATCACTCTCATTATTTTCACTTACATTGAACGCACGATGCGGACGCACTCCTTTTCCACTTTTTCCAGTTATTGCGTGTCCCCTCTGCTTGCTTTTGTTGCGACAAGCCCTGGCGATATGGCCTATTCGCCCGCACACATAACATTTGTCCTTCTTAAACTTGCAGTCGTTAGCTTTGTGGTTGTTCCCCCTGCATCTGTAGCATTCACTGATTTCGTTTTGTTCTCTTCTTTCTCCGTTTCTCCAGCGATCAGTTTTCTTTGCATTAAACACGACACTGTTACATGCCTGTATGCTAGATTTATTTTGCAAATCGAGCACATTTTTGCTGGCAGCTTCAGTGGCTACTACAATTTTAAAAGCAATCTCAAATGTCAGATTTGTTTCTGAAAGCAACCGTCTCTGAATCCGATCATCATCTATGCCACAAACAAGCCGATCCCTCAGCATTTGGTCTAAAGTTGCTCCGTAATTACAATCTTGTGCTAAACGACGCAACTCTGCTACATATTCTGTCACAGTCTCTGTCGGCTTCTTCGTTCTTGAATCAAATTTAAATCTCTGTACAATCTCACTTGGCTGAGGATTGAAATGATTTTTTAACATCGTTACCAGTTGCTGATAAGGCTTTTCACTTGGTTTTGTAGGGCTCAGAAGATTTCGCATCACACTGTAAGTTTGTGGTCTCACAACACTTATGAGAATAGCTCGTTGCTTACCCTCATCTACGATTCCATTAGCCACAAAAAATTGCTCCAGAATTTCAGAATACTCCTCCCATGTTTGAGTCTTTGCATCAAATGCTGCCAGTGAGCCAATAGTTCCTGTAGCCATGGTTATTCTTCTTCTTTTTTATCCTTTCAGATTCTTCTGTTGCACCCACATCCAGTTATCAGCACTCTGCTCTTTTTCAAATCCGCAATCCTTTATCATCACAGGCTTTCCGCTTCATCCTCGTCGCCAAAAATGTAGTATCTTCTCAATCATCAGACTACTACATGAATTGAGTTGAAGTTAATACTTTACTTTCTATTTGCCACAGTTACAGCAATAGACATAACCCTCCAAGCCTCCCGCATGGCACATCTTCTTCAACTGCGTTTTCCCCGGGCAGAACACAACACTCGTAACCCATTGACCCCTAGTGGTTACTTCAGGATACTACACCAATTGACCATAGCCCTCGTCCGAGGAGGCCTTTCACACAATTGCAACTTGATTTTATATCTTTATCCTCTGACCATGGTTATAAGTATGTGCTGGTAATTGTGTGTCATTTTTCTCGATGGGTAGAAGCTTTTCCTCTGCGAACCGCCACCGCGAAAAGATAGCAGAAATTTAATTGAGAAAAATATTCTCAAGATGAGGAATTTGCGAGAGTGACCAAGGGACACATTTCACTTAAATCAAGTATGAAAATGTTTAATGTCAAGCAAAAATTCCACATTCCATATCACCCCCAATCGAGCAGTGCGGTCGAATCACAGAATAAATCCTTGAAAATGGCTCTCCGTGCAAAATTAAGCAAATTTGATGGTGGATGGTTCAGACACCTCCCCTCCTTTCTCATGGTTATGAGAGCAACGCCAAATCGGACAACAGGCATGTAGCCTTTCAAAATTTGTATGAGACAACCCATGCCCTGACCGTACGACACTCCATTGGTGAGAACAGGCCCGACCGGTCCGTTAAAAGACTTTTTGCAGGAGTATCTGAAATTGTTGATGGAATTTCTCAAAAATACGCACTATACCGCCCTTAGCACACAAAACATGAGAGATACAACCCATGATGCATATAATCTAGGGGTGAAAAAAATCTGGTACAAGTGGGGGATGAGGTATTAATTGAGAAAGTGGGAATCTTTGGCATAATATCAACACGATATGATGGCCCTTATCCAGTGTTGTTGACAATTCCAACCTCTATGCTGTTGAAATCGAACCAGCCTTGACTCGATGGATGCATTTAATGCAAACTAAACTATTCTTTCTTGCTATACTAACCCTAAACCGCCCACCCCACTGATGCTACGGCTTAATGCTGCTACAATGATAACAGTACTTTCCCCCTGACAGCTCAGCCGAGTGAAAGTGCCTTAGGGTGCTGATGTAATGCCTCTCCGATGAAAATGAGATGATGTTCCATGTGTTTTTCTTTCCCCCTCTTCTCTTCCTATCTACACATATCTGAAAAACTTTATGTACAAATTGATGCTCTCAGGGAACTACAAGGAATTCCTTGGTCTAATTCAAATGGTCCAATGACTGAAGTCTGAATCGTTGACCTGGGGAAAATACGTGCATTACGTCCTCCTAAATAATCCTGCAGTCCCAGCTGTAATTGGAGAACAATGCTGTACATTTGTTCCTGACTACACTAATAACATTACTGATGTTCTGCAACAAATGATTGTCCTCAGAAATAAAATTGACCATCACATGAAAGAATCCTCTAGTGACAATAACCATTATTTCTTTTCCTGAGTAGGTAAAACATTATGAAATACTGCCTGGAACACTTTAAAACAAACTGGGTCAGCAATTGCTTTCATTTTTGGTTTGATCTTCCTCCTTAAGTATGTATCTCTGAGCCAAGATGTTTAAGAAAAAAACATGGTGTTTATGCACCACCTGAAAATAGAATTCCTGATGGCCAAGGAATAGCTTAACAGGAATGAATTAAGATAAGATCGATGTGAGTATTGTCTAATTCTCAAGTGGGGGACTGATGCAAGTGGCTAGATACATTCCTAAATTTTATACTTTTTCTTGATATTATACAAGCATATTCATGCATCCACAACCTTTGAATTAGAATATAATCATATACTTCACATTCATGAAACCAGCTTATATGGCATTATCATTGTATTAAGACTCCATGTATTCCTTGAATGTCCATCCTTGTATTCCTGTGTTGTATACATATTACCAGGCACAAGCCTTATATGTTCAATGTGTGTGTGTGTGTGTGTGTTCTCTATCCTTGTAAATGGTTTGTGCTTTCTATGCCTAACATTCCTGTGAGAAACTGGAGCGCTGTTTGGGACAAAGTATATACATTTTAGACTCTTAGTATATGAACTTGTTGCCCCTTTGACCTGATGAGGTTTCAGAGCTGAATTCATAGAGCTTGGTGCTAACTTAGATATAACTCAAGCAATGTGCAGATGGGAGTCTTGCACATATAAGATAAGACACACTTGTGTATTTCTGGTGTTTCCTCAACATGCAAGGCCACTTAACTGCAGACTTTGCACTTCAATGGGTCATAATATGTCCTGAAAAAACCTTGAGTTAACTCCAAACCGTGCAGAACATGCTGTACCAAATAAGAAATCTTCTTGGCACAGTCTCAAGAGGGTATAAATACATTAACTTAATTTTTGATTCTTAAACTAACAACTCAACTCTCTCGCTCTTCGCATCTGATCTCCAACTTTGAGGCCTCATCATATTATCCATACTTTAACTTTGACTTCTTTCATAAATTACTTGTTAATTTACACTAGACAAGACATAGTATTGTTAGATTAATTCTAGGACTTGGATATATCCTTAAGATATATCTACTTAACATTAAAGAAAATTAAAAAACAATTATCTCTATTATTACATTTATTCTCATTAATTCATATTCTATTCATTTTACTAATTTCTGTACAAATAAAATTTGTTATTCCTTCTACAAATCATCTGATATATTTAAGTCATTTTACATCTGCTGGATCTCACTGCATCAATTATTAATATATAAAATAAATAATAATGGCCCAAGGACCGAACCCTGTGGTACGCCTTTAATAACATTCAAAGTACTAAAAGTGATACCACCAATAATTATACATTGTGTTCTACCAGATAGATAGATAATTAACAAACCACAAACCATCCACCAGCGTTCACTGATAAACCTACAATAAGCAGCCTCTGCTTCAATATTTCATGATCAACATTATCAAAAGCTTTGGATAAATCGATAAAAAGAGCAACACAATTAAAACCATTAAATAATCTAATACTTTTAAAATTGCTGTGGTTTTACTATATTTTTTCCTAAAACCAGATTGGAAATTAGATTTAAAAAAAAACATTTTGAGGATAGAAACTCTTTTAATTGATCATTCACAAGCGATTCTAAGACCTTGCCTAAAATGGACAATTTCAAGATAGGCCTATAGTTATTTAGTACAGTTGGATATCCCCCCTTTAAATAATGGCAGAACATAAGCAGTTTTCCAGTTAGACGGAATTTAATTTGTAGATAAAGAAAGATTAAAATGATAAGTTAATGGTGGCGCAATAATATAATTTGCCAGCTTTAAAAAATATGAATCCAACTTATCCGGACCAGCCAATTTTTTACCATCTAAAGATTTAAGTGCCTTATTAACCTCTAGAACTGTTACAGGACTAAAATCAAATACTTGGTGTAACAACTATTGTAACAGTTCTTTTTTACCTTGGTATATCCACTGAACTTCAGAACACCAGGTAATAGACCAGTTTTTGTCTAGGTTCGCTACGGAGGGCAAGATCTTGGATCTCCTCTTGCTTTTAACACCTTATTGCTTTTAAAAAATATGTGCATGATACAAATCTGTAATTTACTGTGTACCCATCAGAGTATGATTTACTGTGTGTGTAGTATCAGAGAGGCCTGCCTTACATGGTTTTTTTTTGGAAAGGGGGGGGGGGGGGGTTCCCAAGTTTAAGCTTAAAGCTTAAATTGTTCTTACAAAAATGTAGGCCTTAAAGTCTTACTGTAACATAGTTCAAGGGAAAGGAGAAGGCGACAACCGGCTTGACAATATAAATAAGCTTTTAATAATGAACTTAAAACAAAGGACACTGTAACACGGGGCTAGGATGGGCAAGGAGGAGGCAAGAACCGGCTTGTCAATACAAATAATATTTTAATGAAAACTTAAACAAAAGTACAAACAAACACACAACGGACATGTCCGGGATTGAGCTCTCTCTCAAACCGTCGTCACCGGCCGCCTTTATCCCTCGGGCTCCCCATCAGGCCGATTGGGGACTGGGCGTGCAACATTCCAGTCCAGCCCCGCCCTCCTCCACTCCACAGACACAAACACATGACGACGGACATGTCTGTAAATGATCTCTCTCTCGTCACACCACCGTCCGCCATCAGCCTTTATCCCTCTCGGGGGCTTGATTAGCCTGATACGGGACTGGGTGTGTATCATCACGACCCGGCCCCGCCCTCCGCCCTGCCACACGGACATTGGTGGCAAACGTCACTATGTAATTCTATTAAATGTTGTATGACATTTTTCATGGCATCTAAGTAAAAAAATATATTTTGATTGTTTGGTCCTGCAGAAGTTTGGAGGATCATCTGTCAGAGGTTAAAGACAGGCAGCCCTCTCTTTTGGCTACTGGACAGACCAAAGCAGATGTGCTCAAGAACTACAAAGTGGTCGACAAGAATCTCATACCCCTGTCAAGCAAGTACTTCACTTGAGCATTTGATGAGATTTTTAAAACTCATTTTGTCTTGAATATGACTTGTCTCTCAGTAACATGTTCAACTTTATCCAGACAACAGTCTAGAAAATCCATCCTAGCCAGCCATCCTATCCAGCCAATCACAAATCAGAGAGTTAAGAGCAAAACTGTTCAACAGTTGTTGAGTATCCATGATGATGAGATGTTTTGTTTGCAAGTTTTTACACTTTAGGACCTATTCTGGTTTTCGGAAGCACTTAAATAAAATGTATTGTGGAGATGAGGATAAGACAGATGAGGATGCAGCACCAAGCCATAAGGCACAGGCTCCAGAGTTTCCTTTTACTGATGTGGCAAATGTTGACCATACATATGAGACATCTGATAGCCCACAACAACCTACAACCTCATTTCAAAGCCTGGATATGTGTGAATCAATTGTTTCAAAGTTACTGGCAAGCAATATCCCAAATATTGTAGTTTCTTCAACAATGAAAAGCCTAGAAGATTTCACAAATGATTTGCAGTGTAACCTCAAGGACAGAGTCCTGAGCATCATTCCAAAAGACAATCCTTACATAGCAAATTTGGAAAATGTGTATGAAAATGTTAATAATCCATTCAGTGATCTAAATACAGACATCAAATTAAAGGAGTATTTCACTAGCAAGTGAATTATAGGTTCAACCTGCCACAGGAGCTGCTGACTAAGTTTTACTCAGCCATCAATGAGTCTGTCCTGTGTACATCTATAACTGTCTGGTTTGGTTCAGCCACCAAATCAGACAGAAGGAAACTACAACAGACAGTCAGGACTGCTGAGAGGATTACTGGTGCCCCCCTGCCCACCCTCCAAGACCTGTACATCTTCAGAGTGAGGAAATGTGCAGGTAGAATCACTCTGGATCCCACACACCCTGTCAGCAGTCTCATATGCATCAAGACTGGAAAACCCCATCCACCCCCTCATGGCTACTTGTTTGGTTCCACGGGCATGTGCACCGCTCACAGCCGCCTCCGGTTCCTTTCTTCCCGGACGAGATGAGTAAGCCGTAAAGGGCAACTTGCACTTGGGTAGTCCTGTTCTTGATGTGCTGCAGGAACTGCGCTCAATGACCGATCGTGCCCCCCAGGCCACGAAGGTCAGAAGCGCCAGCACTCAAACGGGCGATGGCCACCCTTGTGGTCCAGAAACATACTCTATGGAATGGACCTGGTCGAAATACAGGAGGTAGACAAAGCACACTTTCTCGAACGCCCCCATCTCCCAGCTCCGTCCATTCTCACGGCACTTTGCTGCCACACCTCAACAGTCCCGGCGCAATGGACGCGGACCTCTCGCCTTTGCCTTCATGCAGTGCACGGCGAACATGCCAAATTTCTGCATGTGGAAATCGTCTCTTACCCAAAGACGCGACAGAGCCTGACCGAGATGAAGAAGGGTCCCTACAGCCCTTACTTCATTGTACCCAAGAAAGGCGTGGCTTACGAACGATCTTGGACTTGCGAGTTTTCAAGAGGGCCTTGCACAAACTCCCGTTCAAAATGCTTATGCAAGACACATCTTAACTTTCACCTGGCATCTTGATTGGTTCGCAGCGGCAGACCTGAAGGACGCGTACATCCACTTCTCAATCTTGCCTCGACGTCGACCCTCTGTACGGCTCGCGTTCGACTGCCAGGTGTATCAGTACAAGGCCCCCCCCCCCCAGCATGTCCCTGTCCCCTCGCGTCCCTACGAAAGTCATGGGGGCAGCCCTTGCCCCGCTTTGGGAAGTAGGCATTCGCATACTCAACTAACTCGAGGACTGGCTCATCCTGGCCCACTCCCGAGTTAATGTGCGTCCACAGGGACCAGGTGTTCAGGCACCACAGCCGTTTACGGCCTCAGGACAAACGGGAAATGTGCTAGCTCGCCCCGATTCAGAGCGTCTCTTTTCTCGGCGTGCAGTTAGACTCAGTCTCAATGTCAGCGCGCCTCGCCAACAACCATGCGCAGTCAGTGCTAAAATGCCTCGCCGCTTTCAGGCCGGGAACGGCGGTCCCTTTAAAACTATTCCAGAAGTTCCTGGGCCATATGACATATGGGGGCCATACGAAGATGAGGAGCAGCCACATATCAAAATTTCTGAATGAACAGAAAAGGTGAGCAGTACCCAAGCTACTCAAGACCTCCTACACCAGCAAAATAACTTTACAATCAATTGGGAATTTACATTGTCAAATGTGAAGTTTCACCATCACCAGAGCTGAGGTAATGTTAACTGAAACTTTAGAAGGACCTGAATCCTTTTTATTTATATTCACGTATAGCATTGCCATGGTCAGGAGGGTTAGGCACACATGCATGGATGTGTTTTTCAGCATCTTTAACATAATGATGACCTCAATGACTATGAGGTGTTTAAGATTCTATAGAATCAGTAGTTAACTCAAGGGCACATATCGTGCAAGGAGCATGGTGCTGTGTATTCAACTTGAAATGCTTACAATAAATTGGACTAAACTGAATATCTGAGCCAAGACCCATGGCTCTGTCCACTCACTTAAGATAATGCAAACACAGATTAGCAGTATTAATTAACACAGATTAACACAGTGGTCGGGAACCTATGGCTCGCGAGCCACACGTGGCTCTTTGGCAAAAATCATGTGGCTCGTCAGGTGTCTTACCATTTACCTACAAATTTAAGAGACATCTTATCAGTTTCCAGCAGGAGAACGCGGGTGGAATTGCAAAGTAAAATATAATCAATTTGTCTCTAATTTGTTGTACAGCCTACAAAAGTCAGTTTACAATAATACATTTCAGGGTTTCCGTTCATTGTGCATTTGCAGCGCTAAGCGCAAGTCTCACGACACCAATCCACAGCCAAAATCACTTGCGTTTCTATGGTAACCTCTCGCGCTCAATTTCAAACAGCTAGCTAGCTAGTTTGTGGAGATGGGGAAATGAAAGAATGTGGAGCATTGAATATTCCAAAGTTATTGGACTGAAACATACGGTTTTTGTTGAAAGTTCTGGTGTTCCGCCGTATGTTATTTGCGCACAACGTATTGCCTCATTTAAAAAAAATCTAATGTTTAGAGACATTTCGATACCCACCATGCAGTTTTTGCAGCAAAGTACCCGGTGGGCGAGAGCCGAAGGAAGGCGTGTGCGGAGCTCCAGCGTAAACTGCAAGCTGGCCAGCAGCAGCTGCAAACATGAGAATAGGGGAATCTGGAAGCCTGAATGCTGCCAGCTTTGCTGGCTCATTGGAGATTGTAAGACAAGGAAAACCTTTTACTGATGGAGGGTATGTAAAGTCATGCTTATTAAGTGTGGCACTTGAACTGTTTGCTGATTTCCCAAACAAGGAGAAAATCATTCAGAAAATATAAGACGTGCCCCTTTCAGCCCGAACTGTGCATGACCGTACTGTCATGATGGCGCGTGAGGTAGAGAGGGTACAGATCAATCATATAACTTTGGTAGATTTCTCTTGCACTGGACGAGTCTACAGACACTTGAAATATTGCAGAGCTTGCATTGTTGGGCGCTATGTGTCTGACGACAAAATACGTGAAGAAAGTCTGGCCAAAAAAAAATATATTTGTATTTTTTTAAATAATAGTAAAATACTAGTTTTTGCAAAGGCTCTTTCGAAAAAAATTATTAACAAAAAAATGGCTCTTTCATGAAAAAAGGTTCCCGACCCCTGGATTAACAGTATCTATAGTAACTTGACTTGCTGAATTTTCTGCCAAATTCAGGAAATTAATTAAAATTCATGGGTGTAGATTAAATTCACTGATGTGGCAGCACTGATGGCCTTTTATGTGTGGCATCAAATTAATTTCCTGAACTGGCAAAACTTAAATTGAACTGTCTTTAATGCAGATTATCATTGTACACTAAAGCAACACAATTCTCAAACATTTCATTGCGTTCATTGTGAAGTTACTTAATCCATTATTATTACGTGAATACATATGCAGGTGTTAATTTCAGCATTAATGAAACTGGGCAGGAGATTTCCATATCCCAGCATATTTTGCATGGGACTGGATAGGTAGAAAAGGTGTTAAAAATATTTTATGCACTTTGATCAAGATGTGAATAGGAAGAGATTTCATGTTCTGATATATTGGAATTTAAAAGAGTTATGCTGGAGTTTTGCGAGTTACCATTGTGGTGAAGGATGGTGCTTGCTTCATTGAGTGATATTTGATTAATGTGCTGCTTAGCTCCATAAGAAGTTGCTATTAAATTGACAGTTCCACTATCCTTACACTTGATCACCTGGCATATACTAATGATTAAAAAAAACATAAAAAAAATAAATAAAAAAACATAACATAAGAGAATGTATTAAATAATCCATAGTAAATTGAGTTTGACAAACCTAACAAAGTTGAGTTAAAACTACTATATTAAATACATTTGGCCTAATCCATCTAAATTATGTTGGCTAAATGAAACTGACATTATCTGAATAAAAGACATTACATGTCTTATAAAACCGTTCTACTGTTCAATTAAGACTTTTTAGTGTATTCTAGCAAAGTATATCTGCATGAAAACAAACTTAATAAATGTGCTGAGACCCAAGACAACTGATCAGAGAACTGTAAATAACAAGTCAGTTGTTTTTTGTTTTTTAGTTAATAGACAAAAACACATATACTGTGAGTCAGTTATGTCAAAGAAAGCCATTTTTAGACTCACAGTAAAACTTTTTATTAAAGACATCTTTTAATAGCTACTGTCTTCACAAGCATAAAGTAACGGGCATCATTTGAACATAAATATGGCCAGGTTATATATGAAAAATATATTTTTTTTTCTGATCCATTAGGTCATTGTGTGTAGATTAAAAAAAAATCGAGTTTCAGGTAATTTGATCTACCATTTAACATTTTTAAGATTTAAGATTTATGTAGCAAATGAGAATCTCTGAAACTATCACATACTGTCTAGACCAAAGAGACAAAAGACCAGAAAAAGGGTCCAGAAAAAGGTAAATCACAAAAACAATTAGTGCTTTGTTGGAAAAAGTCCCACAGGAATCTCACGCAATTGGTTGAGTCAATGTTTCTGATTGGGACTGGACGGGCAAACCAACAGAAGAATGTTTTGATAGTGTCACAGAGTTTGTGAAATCAACCTAATGCATTATAGTTGCCTCTGCATATAAGAGATAAAAATGCTGTCAACATTTACTTACCAGATCAATATTTAAGTAATTTATTACAATAAATCTACACTTTTGACCAGCCCCATACAGTAGGTGGTGGTATGCACGAAGAATGTGATTCGCGAAAAACGAAAGAAGAACAATGTGGATAAGAAATTGAAAGTAGAGATTTATTGTAAAAAAAATAAAATAAAATAAAAAAAGATAAAAAATTTAAAAAAAAAAAAAGACTTTCAAAGTTCTGTTCACCATTCATTTGCATTCTGAGGACCAACAGAGCTGAAATATACTTCTAAAAATATTAATTTTGTTCTGCAGAAGAAAGGAAGTCATACACATCTGTGATGGCATGAGGGTGAGTAAATGATGAGAAAATTTTCATTTTTGAGTGATCCCTTATTTTCTATCCCTTTAAATTGAGATATAAGAAAGAATACAAAAATGCTTTAAGGGGGATCTTCTGCCCCATTGTGCTGTATAAATGACAAAAATCAGCCACATTAAATAGTACACTGTTATGTGCTTTCTACTGTCTAGTTAGATTGCAAGCCTTGTTAATTTGTTGGTAAAAGTTTCATTACATCAACTTTATTAAGCATAAGGGGCTAAAAGAATAACTCACAAATAAACTGTTATAAACTGAGTTCGGGAGGAGCTAGGTCATTTAATCGACCAATCACATCACCAGAGTAAGCATATATAAACAGCCGCTTACATCTAAATAGCATCAAGTCATCTGGCATTTGGTCCCATCCATTGCTCATGAAGAGACCCAGGCAGTGACTCAGATCATCGGATGCAACTTCGCTGCAAAGCATTCTCCTTCATCAGAACAGCTCTCCCATCCAACAATCTTGTTATTCAACAGAAGCTGCCACAGCAGCTCATTTGTTTTTGCAGTATTGACGGCTACCACGCTAAGTGTTATAATTTTACTCCATCATTCTTTCTATGCTCCATTCTCCGAAGTAGTTTATAGCATGAAGCTGCTTCCGCAAACTGGCTGCTCCAGCTCATATGTTCTCTTCTCTAAACTTTCCACCTGGAGCGGTCCATCGCGCAAGCTGCCTCTGCAAACGGGTGTTATTCGATGACACGGTTTCATGCCATTCGAGTTCCATTACAGTTCCATTTTTTTATTTCAAAGCGAGAGAAGCAAAGTTTAACTATTCAATTTAACCACAATTTCTACCTCCTTAGTGTTTTTAAGATGGTTCTTCTGCACAGGCGATTCCTGTCAGCCTCATTACCTTGCTGCAATTCTGTTCGTCATCTTCTAACATGTACCCTTCAGAGTGTGATTTATTCCATTCAGAACACAGGGGCAATCCTGTAACAGCGTACTACATCCAATCGACCGATAATTTAATTACAACATAATTTCAAACCAATGCAGACATTTTAGCACATGTTCACTGACACGCAGCACTCGGTCTGACCATTACACAGCACACTGCAGTTATACACAGCCTCTGTCCGAACAGACATGAGCCGAATTCGGCTCAGCAAGAGACGAATCATGCGCCGTGTGCCAACTCATTCATTCTCATTCTGCAAAATGACTAGCCTCCTCTCAGCATTTGAGCTCGCCCCGCAGCCCCGATAACATGAAGTACTGCGACAAACTTCCAATCATCTCTACACTATAACATGACTTTCCCTCCCCCCGTCAGGACAAATGCTTCACGCAGGTAAAATCAATCTATTATTTTATTTTACAGACATTCTTCTCCAATTTTGCCCAAATCATTGGATTAAAAAATTGCTTTAGAAGCTTAACCATGCAAATTTATTACTGCATGATCTTAAAAAGCATTCAACAATCTGTCATAATTTTACGCTCCACACAAGTTTAAAGTAAGGTTTAAATCGATGCGGAACGATTCTGTATGGCACCTTGATTTATTTTTTCTTTAGAATTTATTACAAGTCATAAATATAAACAAGTTATTTTATTCACCACACTACTGCAAACAGTGCTCTTATATTCATATGCACACGCAAGCATGTTTCCTGACATTGTTTCACATATGTTCGCAACATTTAACATAGCAAACTATTATCAAAGAGCAGCAGGGAGTTCTCCCATTTTAATGCATGCTAGCTAACTGATATTTAATCTTATCATGGGCTTCCCCTTCGAAGCGCAGCAAGGACTCCCCAGTTTCGTATGCAGTGAGGGCCAGGTCACCTCCTTTTGGATCAATCCTGTCAGACTGTGGGGGTGACCCCCCCGTGGTAGGGCGATGCAGACCCCTCCAATCATACCAAGGACTCTCCCAGTTTGATCTGCAGTATTTTATTCCCTGTCCGAATGCAGTGTGAGCCATTTACGTTCATTTGAAGCATGGGCTCCTTCTTTTGTGGCTCGGGATAACCCTGTCAAACACAGAGAGGGCCCTTCCCGGTCAGCCGTGGCTGGGGAGCAGCTGCTGAGTCTTATCCTAAGGGGCCCACATCGTTCGCAGCATGAGCCCACCCGTTGAACAACCTGGAGGGAGAGTTATAGTCAATCTGAGCAGTAAGGATTCATGCCTCCATCTGGGCCATAAAGATCCCTCCAGCACATTTCCCTGCAGCCGACACTGCCACTGTCCCTTCACTGCTTCAACCTGAATTCATTCTCCAATCACCTCCAATCATACACCTCATAATTTCCTATCCCCTGACACATATCCTAACGTGAGGCTGCCTCAGCTTGTGGCCCCTCTAGAGACTATCTTTGGCACATCTGCCCACCTCACACAAGATTACCCCCCCCCATCCCCCCAACCCGTAGACAACAAGCCCTTCACCCAGGACAGCAAGCCACACACGTTTACACTATCCTCTAAGCAAGATTACATTAATTTACGAACTACTAAGTAATGAGGCATTCAAGTTAGACACGCTGAAGCCCAGGCATACTGAACATAAACAAATGTTGGATAAGACACAAGTCATTTCTGAAATTACTAAAGGACTGTATAATACATTCAACTGGAAAGCTGACATAGCACAAACTAAAGAATAATACCATGAGTTGTGGTACTGAGAGATATTAAATTATTCAAGCTTAAATATAAATTAATCAAGCTATGGGGGAGAACAATTCTGTGGGGTTTTTTTTCTCTTATGGTGAAACTGCGTGAAGATTTGATCTCATAGAGGGCAGTCTGATAATATTAGAATAATTTTATGCAGAAAAAAAGGCACACAAAAACACAGAGGGCCTGACACCAAAACCAGAGCTGACACCAAAACCAGAGCCCTCATGCTCAGGGTGATTTGACATAAGCTAAAAAGCATCTCAAAAGCCAAGCAATAATTGTGCAAGCATCAGCAGGGCACTAATGCTGTTATGCAGCTTCATATTAATTCTTTATTTTAATGTACTGTCCTCAGTCCAGTGAGCAAGCATGAATTCATTATAGTTGCTGTATCGATCTAACAGGCCTAAGCCGAGTCAACTGGAAGAGAACTCTCTTCAAATGCCCATTCATAAGCAAACTATTCTTAACACTAAAACAGAAATGTGTTCCGTTTAACTAATATTATACTGGATATCTTTAGCATTGTCATTAGTATTTTTACTGTATCTATTTTTTCAATGATTCACTTAAAATAAAAAAATAAAAAACATCTATATTGTGAGTAAATAACTTATTCTCAGAGTAGCTTCCTCTCACTTTCATGAAACACTTGAATTTTGAAATTTTGTTTGCTGACTAGTTGGTCCCTTTTTGTTTAAGCCAAGCTGCATGATATTGTATGCTTTTGCCATCACATATACAATATATTCTTACATGTCAGAAGACTATGTTAGCGAAGTCTAAATCTTGCCAAGTAAACCCTGGAACGTGCTACGCATACTAATGGTTTCGAATCACTGACTTATAATGGCAATAAACCAGCCAACCAGTAGCTTTCTCCAGTCAAAACCTATGGCTAGACGTCTAATCTATCTTAAACATGACCTCATATCAGACAA
Source organism: Moxostoma hubbsi (assembly GCA_032164185.1). Taxonomy (NCBI): domain Eukaryota; kingdom Metazoa; phylum Chordata; class Actinopteri; order Cypriniformes; family Catostomidae; genus Moxostoma; species Moxostoma hubbsi. The sequence continues at coordinate 70,523,737 of JAVLUX010000001.1, forward strand.
TGTTAGTCATGCTCCACCTGAACATAAACAGAGCTGAAACTTATAGAAATCAGTCAACCATAAGGAGAACATGTGTATAATCACAACCTCTTTCAGAAAAGAGTTCAGAAAAGTTCAGAAAGTGGAGCTGATCTACAGAGAAGCATTTAAGCCAATACAACACAAACTTAGAAGAACGATGGATATACTGTTTCCCTTCCATCCACAATTGGTTAATTGTTCTGATTGACTAACACTGGTAAAAATGCTGTTTTAGCATTACTGTAGTAAACCGCTTACATCCACATTCCTACACACAAACACATGCACATGATTGATTTGCACACTACAGAACGTGCAAGTGGAGGACAAAGCAATAAAAGGAAAGGAGAGAACAGAGCTCAACCTTCACTGCTAAAAAGCATAAAATAGGAAGGTAGTCATCCAAGCACAAGCAATCATACATTGGGTTCATAATTATACACTTCCATTCAGTGAGGGAGGGACAGTAAACACATTTGTGGCCTACACACATGCTGGCAGATGGAGAAGGTGGGTGAGCTGGTCCTGAGTGGGTGAAGGCCTGAAGACTCAGCACAGAGCAGGAAGCTGATGCTGCCCAATGATTACTCTCTTGTACATCACTGAGTGCAATGTGCAGAGCAGCATCATTACTGGACAATCAGGCACAAACAGATGGACAGTTTATGACTGTGTCCCGAAAGCTGATGCCTTCTTTGGCAGTACACAGAAGTACACTACGGAAATATTAAACAAACAAAAAAAATTTGCTTAATGTGGCAACATCTATCATAACTGTTTGTTCCCCCATTACATTTATCTATGACTGGGAAGGTTAATGTTATTAAAATGAATTGTATTCCAAAATTCATCTACCTGCTACAATCTCTCCCTATAGATGTCCCGTCTCATATTTCAAGCAATTTGATGACATAGCAAAGTCTTTCATTTAGAATGGTAAACGTCCCAGATTACACTTCAATAAGTTACATAGGCTGATTGACAAAGGTGGGCTAGACCTACCCAAGAATTTGTTTTATTACTATGCATTAGGTTTCAGACATTTGGCTCATTGGTCGCTTCCACATGAGAGAGCCCCTCCCTGGTTTCGTATTGAGCAGGAATTTATTGCTCCTATTTCGCCACTGCAAAGCCTTCCTATCAAATTAACCAGAGAAGTTAAGTTGCACCCTGTTATCTCGCATTTGTACGCAATATGGATAAAAGTGTCCAGAGTATTTCATTCAGACATTTATTTAAATGGTGCTTCTAGCATATGGCTGAACCCCAAGTTATGTATTATTAAGTCCCATTTCTGCTGGACAGAGTGGATTGTGAGGGAGGTTAATACGCTTGATGACCTATATGAGAATGGAGTGTTGAGATCCTTTAAAAATACAGTTTAACATTTTGGGATTCCCAGATCTCAATTCTTCAGGTACATACAGCTGCGCCACCTGCCTTGTACTATTTTTGGGAGTAGCATACACCCCCCTAGGATGGCAGATACTCTGGGGGTGGTGATTACTGCTTTTGGAAAAGGTCATGAGGCAGTCAGTGTATTACTCCCTGCTAATTCAGAGTCTGGGGGATGGAGCTTTAACTTCTTTCAAGAGATTATGGGAGAAAGATTTAAACTTAGTATTGGAGAAGGGTGTGAGTGCTAGGATTCTAGGATGTCAAGTCTGCATCTAGAGATGCAAGGGTGCATTTTATTCCATTCAAGATTCTACATAGATTCCATAGGACTCCCTCTAGATTGTGTAGGCTTGATCTTAAAGACACACCCACCTGTTGGCAATGCCAATCAGAAGATGGGGACAACTCATGTTTTTTAGTGGTGTGTTAAGATAAATTAATTCTGGTTAAGGGTTAAGAGTTTTATGTGTGATGTATTGGGCACTCAAATTTAATTTTGCCCCAGACTCTATATTTTAGGCGATGGGGTGGTCATTAGTGTAAGGAATAAATACATAAGAAATTGGGTCCTAGCCAGTGTCATTCTGAGGGGATGGAAGTTGGCTGGTGCACCCTCATTTCGGGAGTTTTGCACGGAGATGGGCAGGGTGGCGGCATTTGAGAAGATGTCAGATAGAAGGCTAGGCAACATGGTTTTGTTTAACAAGAAATGGGGCAGCTATTTAGCATTTTTAGAAGTCTCTCAGGGAGGGGATGAGAAGAGAGACATGTAGTTTTGAATGCATAGGTTGGAACCTTATTGTTTTTTTTAAGGTAAACTTTTTGTTTTTTTATGATGTTTGGAATCAATAAAACTGTTAATAACAACAACAAATGTACTCTCAATGCTGCTGTATGGCCTCAGACATCTTGAAATATCTGGTGCACAAGTCATATCGACTAATTTTATAGTGTCTTTACACTGCACCTTTACTAGTAGTGTTTTATAGTATTTGTCCTTTTTGAAGCTTGGCAGCTTCTACACACTAAACGTGTTATTCTAGGTACTAGAGCTATGTAAATATCTCTGTTCCAAGAAAAATAATATTTGGTATAACATATGGTTAAGTAAATTACAGAATGTATTATCTTTAGGTGAACTACTCTTTTAAATGGTGACTCCCTTTTTAAGCACAGACCTGACAAGGACATTCCCAAAGTCCATGAACCCTGGTCTCTTTTGAAAGAAGAAATTAATTGCAAATTATTTGCAAAAATATTTTTATTAAAATATAGAAAACTGTGCTTGCCACAACCTAAAAACAGAATGGAGTCAAAGCCACAGGTCCTACCGTGTTCTAGTTCACATCTGAGAATGATAATGCTCCTATGGATCAGCTTCTACTGATTGTCAATTAATTTTCTAAAAGCCAGATAACCACACTAATTCAATTAATTAACAATATGCACACATCCAAAAACTGCTCCATTAAAGTTTTACATGCACAAATTCAAAATACATTACAAATCACACAATGTGCATTACATAATTTCATTTAGAAATGTCAATTGTGGTTATGGCCACAGTTATTTTTAAATGTCCATTTTATTATTATTATTATTTACTTATAATTACATTTCTACATTGAAATAAGCATTGTATCCATTCAATGTTAACTTAATTTCAAAAATTCTCTCAGATTATTATCTGTGATGTTATAGTGCTTAAGAAAGCAATCTAAATCACCAAATGTCTGATCAAGGCAATTAAATATTAGATGTGATCCAAGATGGCGGCGCGGTAGCACGCAGCGGCCATTCCAGATCCAAAATGGTGCTATTTCTGTCAGTTATGCCTACTTTTACGGCACATGGACAACCAGTATTTGTGTCTACCATCGCCAGACACTGCTAAAATATACGTTTCATGCAACAACCAAGCTGCATAATGATCTGCAGGAGTTGCTACGTGAACTCGGCTTGCTGCGGAGATCAGGCCTCCAGTCCTCGGCGTCGCCTGATGCCGGTGGCCATGGGAAGGGACGTTGTAAACGGTGTGCGAACTGCAGGACGCTCACCCTGACGGACGGTTTATTGTCGCCGGAGATTTCAACCATGCGAATCAAGACAGTGCTCCCTAAAGTCCATCAGTATGTAAACTTTGCAACGAGAAGGGCGAACGCGCTTGATCTTGTTTACACAATCATCCCAGGCGCGTACCAGGCGGAGCCCCGCCCCCAAATTGCCTACTCAGACCACATCTCTGTTATGCTAATTCCAGCATACAGACCGCTTGTCAGACGCACAAAACCGCTCCAGAAGCAGGTGAAAACCTGGCCAGCAGGAGCCATCTCTGCTCTTTAGGACTGTTTTCAGTGTACGGACTGGCACATGTTCAGGGAGGCTGCATGTTCAGGCGACTCTACCAACTTGGAGGAATACACAGCATCAGTGACCAGCTACATAAGCAAGTGCATTGATGATGTCACCTTCTCCAAGACCAACAACACATGTTCCAACCAGAATCCGTGGATGACTGCGGAGGTGTGTGCGCTGCTGAGGATCGTAGACTCCGCCTTCAAAGCAGGCGACAAAGCTGCCCTGAGAACAGCGAGGGCCTAACTGTCCTGGGCAATCAGAGAGGAAAAGCGCCCACATGCCCAGAGAATCCACAGTCACTTCCAGAACAGCTGCGACACGCGGTGCATGCGGCAGTGCATCCAGGCCATCACCAACTATAGGACAGCATCAGTTGCCTGTGACAATGATGCCTCCCTTCCAGATGCACTGAACAACTTCTAGGCTAGGTTTGAAGCACAGAACTACGTGGTGGCGAGGAAGACATCCCTCCTCCCAACGACCAGGTGCGCTGTCTTACCACGGCTGATGTGAGGAAAACTCTACATAGAATCAACCCACGGAAGGCTGCTGGACCAGACAACATTCCTGGCAGAGTGCTCAGAGGAAGTGCAGACCAGCTGGCAGATGTTCTTACCGACATCTTCAACATCTCTCTGAGCAGCGCCGTTGTTCCAACGTGCTTCAAGGCCACCACCATTGTCCCCATCCCAAAGAAGTCTTCAGTGTCCTGCCTCAACGACTACCGCCCTTCCCCCAATCCATCAGACTCCTCAATACTCAGAGACTGGACTGACACACACACACACGTGTTCTGAGTTGCGCTTTAATTATTGTCACTTTATACCTGGCTGCTACCTCAATAACTGCTATGTGCATAGAAAACTTAAATAACACATTTCACCTGATAGCGATGAAATTAATGTTTACATAAAGGGGCAATATTTAGCCCCTGGATTGATTTTTCAGAGGCATTTTTTTTTTACCTTTATTGGGGGAGATTGTTCTAACCATTTAAAATAAACTGTATCTCATCTGTTTATGTGAAATACTTACATTTATCAGATTATTTATTAAAAATAATACAAATTATTGTTATTATCTCTTACCCTAAAAATTGTATCAACATCAACTCATATGTTATGCCACAATATGTACAAATAAGACTATATTAGAAAATGAAGAACTATATCAGATATATATATATATAAAAAAAAAAGAATTCATAACAAGGACATTTTTGCACCCACATTTTGAATTTCTGGGGAATATTTTATTTGGCTCAGCGGTTGAGGCTCTGACCAAAAGGTTGTGGGTTCAAGCCCCTGCACCACCAAGATGCCACTGTTGGGCTCTTGAGCAAGGCCCTTGACACTATCTGCTCCAGGGGCACCGTATTATGGCTGACCCCTTCACTCTGTAAAAAAAAAAATATTTCACTGTATATATATATATATATATGCAAAAATGTATGTATAATATGTGACCAAAATAAAGGCTTCTATTCTCTTCTAGCATCAGTCACTAATGCGCCTCTTGAAGCCAGAGAAGTGAGCTTTACACATACGGCACAGCTATCACATACCAACTGGCTCTAGTTACACCCCCCCCCCCCCCAAACCTCACTCTCATTCGGGTAACGGCACAACTGTAACCGGTCCTGCTCGACCTGCTCCAAGCGGGATTCAAACCAGGATCTCCATCATGTGAGGTGGCGTGCTAACAAGGAGGCTAAAGGCTACGGTCTCTAATCGCTAGTGTGCCTCTTGAGGCCAGGGGAGTGAGGTTTACACATACCATACAGCTATCACATACCAGCTGGCTCCTGTTACAATAACAAGAATATGATGATTACACTAAATGTGCTCCCACATTGTGCTAATAATTTGATTGTAACTTTCTTCTGCCATTTAAGTAGTAAAGTGTGATAGCAGGCAGAAAACATATAGTTTAGCCTGTAAATGTATAAATATTTTAAGGTTTCTTAAGGCATGTTATTCATCCATTTTTCTCTCCAAATCCAGACAACAGTGTAAAGAAAAAAGAAAAGAAAAACAATTTGGGAACTGAATTGTCCACTGTTTTAAATAAACACTTCAGTCACTGTGCCTCAAGGTCATGACCCAGTGGCCTTTTGTCAAACTGCATTGTGTGGCTTGTCACCATGTGAAGGTTCTTCCTCATGGGCCTCAAAAAGACATCAACAATAGTGCAGGGTTGTATTCTAAACCCATAGACTCTACAAACATTTGCTTTATTGCTAAATAATACTGTTCCATCATATTTAACTTGTGAATAGTGCCAGGTGATCTTACCTGATGATGACATACATGACCAAGCAGTTTCCCACAAGCCCTACAACGCAGACAATCATGTAGACCACGACTATGGTGATCTTGACGCCCTGAGGGAAGAAGCTGTCGGTCCCATCAGTGGCGCTCAAGTTGCTCAGGAACAGGGACTCGTTGTACAGACGGAAGTGTCTAGTGTCAGCAAAGCCGGCGGAATCATTTGGGAACGCCATGATTACAACTACCGAAAAACAAACACATCAACAACACGTAAACAAACGCGTAGTCCAATCTACACGCGGTGTAAATCAAATGACAACAGGCAGTCCAGAAAATCTTTCATTCCACTGACTACAGGTTTCATCTCGAGAATAAATGTCACATAAATGCATTTACAGATACACTTGATGATGCAAAATCGCACGCGCATACTGAACCATCGACTGTACTGTCAACAGTTTGCGCAAGAAATGCATTTGACAGTTTGGCTATGCAGAAAACATTTACGAATTACTTAGTACTGAATGACCACACCGGGCAAGGCAAAAAAAGAACACAATCTTCGCGTTCAAATAGAGCATCACATACCGATGTTTGGAGAAATACTCTAAATCCCGGTCGGTCGTCTCTGCGTGTTTGCAGTGCTGCGTCCGACTGCTGTGGACTCTCTGTTGCAGCTATTCTTTTCTGTTTAAAACAGTCTCAGAGCACAGTGTTTCCGACAGCTGAGAGATAGTCAGATTACTGTGCATCTCAGGCAGAAGAGAAACGTGCTTTTTTCTGTTCTGTGGGAGCGCAATGGGAGGGGGAGGTGCGGTAAAGGACTTGTCTGTTGTTGCAAATCTTCAGCAGCAACTTGCATCTCTCTCTCTCTCTCTCTCTCTCTCTCTCTCCATCCATCCATCCCTCTCCGTACCCAAACGTTACGCGGCGGTAGCGCGCATAGGTGTCAGTGGTGTGCGCGCGTCTGAACAGGTGTCAGTAATGGAGAGTGACTGTATGTTCAACTTTTGGATGACAATTGAAAATGTCTCTTTAATCTCTGCGAAATATGGCGATTTGATCTCTGTGATCTCGTGCTCTTATATTCAAAAATACTTCACAGTGCAACATATTTCTGATCTGTCACGGAAATCAGCTACTGTTTGAAGGTAAAATCGCGTGCCTAACTGTCAATGATATGCAGCCCAGCATGCATACTTATTTTCTCGTCTCGTGAGACTCACCAGCAACTACAGCACAAATGCATTCTCATTTGAAAGTCAGTGGCAGGCTTTTGTACGCGGTGCATTTAAATGTTTCAGTCATGTTGCAGTAAGTAAACAGTGTTTGAACGTGGTATGAGTGGGAGAGCTGGCTACAGGGGGTGCTCGTGCTCAGGTATCAGTGCACCGGTGATAAGTCACAGCGTTGTTACTTGAACACAAAGCGTCACGCTCACCAGGTACGTACGCCTTTTCTTGTTTAATTATGTCCAACGGAAGCATGCGTCGGAGGCTCAGAGTACTTGGTGTATTAATGTAGTCGCATTAACGTTTTGCTCCGTGAATTATTTCGTTAAGATATTTATCGCACAATGGCGAGTTGTGTTAAATAAATAAGTATAGCTCTATAAAAGAAAGTAATGTCTAAGAGACTACTCTGTTCTCCAAAAAAAAAAAAAAAAAACTTTGACGTGCTTTTTTTTTCATCCACTGCTTGTGTACTATAATAATAATAATAATAATAATAAAAGTGACTGGTTGGTACCTGTCCTTGGTCCTGACGCGTATTAAAGAAAATCACACAAAGTTATTGAAGTCAAACGTATAATTTATATAATAATTATATAAAATTTATTAATAAATGCTATAAACATTATTTATTAATATTTATATTAGTATTCAGGCTGATTCAGGCATGTTAAATAATATTGGAAAAAGCAATTGCAGGTAACACCTTTTTACAGAAACATTTTATTTGTGTATAAAAATAAATCTAATTAAAATATATTTGAAATTCACAAGCACAAGTTATTTTAATGTTTGGTGGATGTTTTGACAAATATATACAAATAATAGTGCATTATACATTGCCAAGTCTAATGGTGGATCAGTTATTGTCAGTTATGTCTGAATGAAATACTCTGGACACTTTGATCCATATTGCGTGCATGACTCCCAAAAAGGCCAAATAATGTCATATTATTAAACCAAGGATAAAACTGGCTAGACCTTGATTTACTATGTTAGCTCATGGAAATAATCCAGCCTGTATTCTTAGACCACCAATACTGCAATGCTTCACACATTATGGAATCCCTGTTGATGAGACCTGTTAGATGAAATAGCCTGCTGTGCATTTAAACGCCAGGAAATTAGCAGCACGATCTGCTTGGATTCATTTGATAACTGTTATCTTCTTAAATATAGCAAATGGTGTTTGAATTATAAATGTCACTCTGTGAATAATAATTTGAAAATGTTGCATCATTCAAATGTTAATGAAATCTGTCCGGCAAAACCTGGCACGATTAGACTTGCACTGATGTAATCTCTGATGCCATGTGCTATTATATCTTTTTTCCTCAGGCCCAATGTTGAATTCTCCTAAATATGATAAAGATTCACTTAATAATTTTCAGATAAGATATATATCCCTTTACACAAAGCTTTTGTAGCTCCTTAATCAATAAATACATTTCACCACACGTTCTCTTGCGCAATGCTCTATATTAAAAAGCAGCCATATTGCTGCACTCATGTACTGTATCATACAGTTGCACTGTAAAGTTATTCTTCTCCACAGGGAACCATGTTTCCATGTCCCATTTCACATATGTTTAAATAGTCATGTTAACCTTTAGTTAACCCATATTGCTGACCTTATTTACAAACTTAGCTGAAAGAAGATTTCTGTGTTTTCCCTTCATACAATATATCAGATAACCAATAGGCAGTGGTTGATTATTTGTAGATGGCCCATTCCAACCAATCGGCTTGTCAGGATTTGCCCTGGAGTTGGTTCTGAATTACAATCAACTATATAGTTTTCACCACTTCCAGAAGGCACTGGCGTAGGGTCAATTGAGTAGTATAAATCTTGTGTTTATATGCTCAAGTATATCATTACTGTATCCTTGGTGTACATCCGGTGGATTCCCGCGGCAATGTACATCCCCCTGTAGGACTCCGAGGTGGGTGAGGAGCAGAGATGATGAACCAATTCTTTCTAACATGGCAAATAAACAAAACACCAAAAAAAGGATACTGGATCAAGACTTGGAAGTTGAACTAACCACTAATCTTATTTTTCCTTCAAAAGATGGAAATTGGCAAAGATTTATATTACTTGAGTCTCTATCAATTGATAGTCCTCTCACTAAACTGTCTCCTTTTGCTATTCAGAAAGGAATCACAGGAATAGCAGGAACAGTCAAAGATATTAAAAAGCTGCGATCGGGACAAATTTTGGTGGAATGTGCTCGGAAAGCAAACTCAGAGAACTTATTACAAGCAACAAATCTGGCTGGAGTCAATATGAAAGCATTCTGTCACCCTTAATAACCTAAATAACAGCAAAGGAGTGATCTGCACCAGAGAATTGCAAGACATGGATGAACCTGATGTAACCTCAGAACTGAATCATCTAGGTGTGATTGATGTCAAAAGAATAAGTATCAAAAAAGATGGACAAATAATTCCAACAGGAACATACATTCTGACTTTTAACAGACCTCACCCGCATTTCTTGGTATGTATCAAATAGATACATACCAAACCCATTGAGATGTTTTAAATGTCAGAAATTTGGTCATGGTTCTGCTGGATGTAAAAATAAGGCTGTTTGCCACAATTGTGGTAAGGATGACCATGAAACAAACTGTACTAATCCCGCTAAATGTAAAAACTGTCTTGGTGATCATGCAGCCTCATCAAAGAAATGCCCTGCCTGGATTAAAGAGAAGGAAATACAAAAAATTAAACATACAAAGAAGGTGAGCTATCCTGAAGCCCGAAACTTGTTGAAGGTCTCCCTGCCTTCACGCTGAATAGATCCTACTCTGCTGTGGTCAAACCAAACATACGGGAAAATAGTACTCAGACAGAACTGACTTGGATATCTACAGACAAACCTCAAGCTATAAGCAGTAATAAGAATTCATCTTCACAAAAAAGCAAGAATGTTTATATCCAAACCAATCCGACTCAAGACATCCAGTTGGAACAAACAGAATCCAGAGAGAAAGAGAAATCTCAAAGCACAGTAACTCGACAACCAAACCAAGATAAAAACAGAACTCCAAAACATGACAACCCAAAAGATGTTGAAATGTCAGAATCTATGACTAGTCGAAGTCGTAGCCTTTCCCCTAAGTGCAGGAATAAAGGACCTGTACCTATCCTCCCCTTGTAAATGGGATAATGAGGGGATAACACACACCTGGCCATGGAACAGCTGAGCAGCCAATTGTCCCATTACTTTTGGTCCCTTAAAAAGTGGGAGGCACATATACAAACTGTTGTAATTCCTACACCGTTCACCTGATTTGGATGTAAATACCCTCAAATTAAAGATGAAAGTCTGCAGTTAAATCACATCTTCGTTTCATTTCAACTCCATTGTGGTGGTGTATAGAGCCAAAAAGATTAGAATTGTGTCGATGTCCCAATATTTATGGACCTGACTGTACATTAGCAGAATTTTTTGAAAATAATTTGTCAATAGAAAACTGCCTCCCTGGATTCCAGTTAATATGAATACAGCAGGAAAGGAAAAAATTGAACTTCTGTTCTGATAACAAATAAGTATATAATCAACCTTTCAAGATGGAAGACTTAATACACTCTTTAAAATGTTCCCATGACACTGCTGTTGGGCCAGACCAAATTCACTATCAATTCTTAAAGCACTTACCCCAAAGCATATTATCTCTTCTTTTAGATAACTTCAACTCTGTCTGGTCTTCTGGACAAATACCACCCTCTTGGAAAGAAGCAACCGTAATCCCTATACCTAAACCAGGAAAAGACCATTCAGATCCAAATAACTATCGACCAATTGCTACCATAGTACTATGCATCTTTAAAGAAATCAACTAGCTAGTCACTACTGTTTCCCGAAACCATGGTACCTGTGTCGCAGATCCACGGTTTGAACCACATTGGTTGGAGCTGTCGTTATAACGTTCTTCTTCTTCTTCTTCGATCTAATGGCGGACTGGTGCTATGAGCACATATCGCCACCTGCTGTAAATTTGGTTCTTTTCTCTTTTCGACTGCGCTTTCTTAGTGACGATGTGGAGTAATTACGTTAACAACTCAACATTCATTCTTTGCACAATAAAATATATACATATATAAACACAATGTTGTCTGATCCCAAAATCTATAACGAGCAGAAGTCAGAGAACTTTTAATTCAGAATATGTTTGGATGGTAGGCTAATATTTTACAGTTTGGATACTGTGTTTTCTATTATTTGTTTAATTTAATCTGACATAACTTATGTTAATAAATAATGCTGTTTATTTGCTTTCCCCCCAGCAGACTTCACTTAGAAAGAAACTTTATTGTCATTGTAGTTATACAACGAAATTTGTTTGGCAAACAAAATACTTTTGTTTACTTTTTTAATTAAATACTTTTGCAAACAATAAATATGTATTTATTTCTTATAACGCCATGAGAATATTATATTCTACTACAACTGCTTATTTATGCAATTTTTCTTCATTCATTGACTATATATAAAAAATACTGTGGTTTGAGTGTGTAATATTTTAAATAGCCTATGTTAAAGTATGTAAATTAGCCTACGTTTCCTTAGCGCTAAGCACTGCATATGTTGCGTATATGTGTAGGCTACAGTACAGATACAATTTAATATTTAAGGGTAAACCCCTAAAATAATTTTTGTAAAATATTGTTATATGACAATTTGTCTTTGGGAATTTAACAAAGCTACTCACTTGCACACTCACCGTTTCTTCGCACAAACGAAACCAAGGCTGCGTCCCAACCGGCATAAATAATCCTTTCGGAGGGCACTTTTAAGGGAGAATAATTGCGATCGTCACGCTATTATATCGTTTCAAATAATTTGTAATAAAGAAAGCAAATTGTGTAAAACCTGAGCACCTCGACTTTAAGTCATCCAAATCACTTAAAGTGGATGGTGAAAGCTTCGAAAGAAATAGGCTATAGAGATTGCTAATGTGACGTCACCAGTAACGTATTACCAGTGGTGAACGCAAAGCATTTTGGGAATCCGCGGCACAAACAAAAGGCGCCAGACTTGATTGCATGGAGGGAAGAACGCAGTGTACAAGATGCCGTCTACCTGCTGTGTTGTAAACTGTAATAGCCGTTCTCACGATAGAAGTGTCATAAAGCTTAAGGACGGAAAATCCTTTTATCGGTTTCCAGCGTGAAAAAATAATAGTACAAGCCATGTTTCAGAGGTGACAAAAAGGCGACGAATGGCATGGATAGCAGCAGTAAGGAGGCCCAAGATTACCTTCGATAACACTCCACCACACATGATGGTGTGTTCAAAGCATTTTCACAAAGGTAAGTTACAATTACTCTGTGTAAATATTATGTTGTGGGCAAATAACCAGCGTGTTTTGTTTGATTTAACCAGACCATTAGATTTGACGTTAGGCCAATGTTAACTGTTAACTAGCATGAAATGGCTAGAAAATGAGCTTAAGTTACCAATGTACTAAAGCGTAACGTTAATCAGTTTTAAATGTTGTACATCTAGGCTACAGAGCAATTTATTTGGTGACTGTGTTTGCAGGCAAACCTGCCTATGAAATGTTGGAGTGTGATCCTGACTGGGCCCCTTCTCTGTACCTCGGCCATACTGAGGTCAAAGCTACGAACACAGACCGGTTCAAGCGGTTTAGGAGAAGAGCGACGAAGTCACAGTGAGGGGGAGGATAAGACTTTGCTGGATAAAATTGTGGTTGTGTGCTGTGCTTTGACCAATATGTGTCCAAGTATTGTTGTGAAACCATCGTGTTCGAATTATTCACCATGCTCGCATCTAATATGTAAATATGTTTTTTTTTTGTTTTTTTTTCAAAAGATTTTGTAATGTCACTTCTCACATGTAATGATTTTTAGCCATCTCTGTAAATAAAAAACACAAAGACAATGAAATTCTGCCTCCTTTATATGTATTAAGTTGTGTTTTATTGCGAGTGTACACAAATATAAGTAAACACTTTGCAGTTCTGTTTGAATTATGTCCTGTATGAACAAAATGACGGAGTATGTTTTTATGTTTCCACTGTTCGACGCCCGCGTCTCTCTCTCTCTCTCACACGCAGTTCGATCGCGCCCGCGCCTCTCTCTCTCGCGGGCACACACGCACACTCCAGCATTGCAATCTTGACATGAATTCTGACTGCATGCTGCATGCAGATAGATGAGAGAGAGCGATGAGTGTGGTGCTTAAAACATTAGCATACCTTTGAACGGACGACAGTTTTCTGCCCCACTTTTACAATCTCCATGTCCTGGACCCATCCATCTGTAAAAAAGACTTGGGCCTGCTGCAGCGACTTGAAGTTACTGAAAACTTCGTGTGTGTATGCACTAACATTTAATATCATGTAGTTGTATATATATGGGTGTATATATATATATATATGGGTGCTGGAAGTTGGGCAACAGGTTGACGTCTCCTGACCAGTCACTATGCTCATATGGATCCAGTCAAACTGGCCAAACATACCCATAATTCTTTGCGTTCTGATGACGTTGCCGCCCAGTTGGTCACATGTCTTAGCGATCTCTATAGGGTCGATAGGTCTGAATAGAACACATCCCAGCTGCTGCGAAATCAATGACGTTGACACAACAAACTAACAAGGAACTATGCTTCTAACCACAGGTTAGAAGCATTCGCAAACTGCGATGCAGTTTGCGAATGTTCGTTTGAACTATGGTTTCAGGAAACACCAAATCGTTGGACTATGTTAGTAACGACGGAACTTGCGACCATAGTTGGCTAACGATGCTTTCGGGAAACGCACCCCTGGCTAGCAGATATTTTAAAGTCCAAGTAGGAAACACCTTGTCGGATATTCACAAACAAGAAATTGGAGTTCCTCAGGGAAGCATTCTTTCTGTCACTCTTTTCAGCATTAAAATAAACAGCATTGAGAATATCATTGGATCTAATATATTCTGCAGCCTATATGTGGATGATCTCTGCATCTGTTATAGAGGGAAGAACATGAGTACAATTGAAAGGCAACTGCAGTTATGTATTCACAAAATATACCAGTGGTCATTTGAAAATGGATTCAAATTTTCTAAATCAAAAACAGTCTGTACCCACTTCTGCATCCAGCGATCCCTTCATATGATCCTGAACTCTTTATTAATAGAGAACCGATTAATGTTGTTAAGGAAATCAAGTACTTAGATCTTCTATTTGACAACAAAATGACTTTCATTCCTCATTTGAAATCACTAAAAACAGGTGTCTTAAGGCTATGAATATAATGAATGTATTGGCAAAAACAAAATGGGGAGCAGATTACATTGTTCTTTCCAATAAAAACAGTGCTCAATTTTCTCTGCTGAGGCAAGTGCTTTACTTTTAGCTTTGGAGCATATTGAAAATACACTACAAAAAAAATCTATAATTTTTACAGACTCAAAATCTTGCCTTCAAGCAATGGACACTTTAAAAATTGATCATCCTTTAGTGGACTGCATCTTAGCCAAAGTGGATTATCTACTAAATCAGTTCTTCAGTATTATTTTTTGCTGGGTTCCAGGACATGTTGGCCTTTCAGGAAATGAACAAGCTGATGCAGCTGCTAAGGAAGCTCTTAATCAGGAAGTTAATGAATGTCAAATTCCTCCCTCAGATATCAGACCGATTATTTACCGATATATTTTAAATAAGTGGCAAGAAGAGTGGAATATGTGCAAAATAATAAACTGTATGAAATTCATCCAGAAATTACAAACAGACTTTTTATCAATTTTAAACTAGACTTGATCAAGTGGTCTACACCAGATGCCGTATGGGTCACACAAGTTTGACCCATGCTTTTTTGCTTAAAGGTGAAGACCCAACCTTATGTATGTTTTGTAATATTCCCTTATCTGTCAAACATATTTTACTAGATTGTCCTGGACTTAACGCAAGTAGAATGCTATTTTATGAAGTTACTTCATTGAAGGACATATTTTATGAGATAATGCCTGAAAAGGTTTTGGATTTTTTTTTTTTTAAATATTGTATAATATGACTTGCTGTTTATATTTGTTTTGTTTTTATTGTATTTATATGATATTTGTATTTTTGTAATTGAATTGTTTCTATGAATATAGCTTTGAATGCTGACATGGCAAAAATAATCTAATCTCTCGCAGAGGAAAGACATCGCCAATATTTTTAAAAAGGAACTCCAGGAGACGCTCAGGGATGTCCTGTCAACAATCAAGCTTGATCTGTAGGCCGTGACACAGCTGGTTAAACACAGCTGGTTAAAGATAAAGCTGCTACCGATGCTACTATTCTGACACTCAAAGTTAATGTTGGGGAATGCTCTCTCAGGTTGTACCGATGACATAGCTCAGATGAAAAATGCCATCGAGTGTCTCACTGCTACCGTAGATAAGTTGGAGAATAAATGTGAGGATTTGGAGTCTAGGTCAAGGCGTAACAACATTAGGATAGTGGGAGTTCCAGAGGGGCTGTTGCTGTAGCCGCCTTGCTAAAGGGAGCATTTGGTCTGGAGAAGGAGCCAGTTTTGGACCGGTCCCACCGGACCCTTCAGCCTAAGACTGGTGAATGACCTCAAGCTATTGTGTGTAGACTCCATTATCATAGCGATTGTGTTGACATTTTACGCCGTGCGAGAGAGCTCCAACGGATTAAAGTGGGGGATTTGACCATTTCAGTCTTTCCTGACTACACTCCAAGATAGCCCGGGCTCGGGCCGCATTCAACGAGGTCAGGCGTCAACTTCGGGGCATTGAGGGTGCTCGCTATGGAATACTTCACACAGCATGGCTTTGCATTACATACAATGGTGTTCAGAAGGACTTTGTTTTGGCGGATGAAGCAGGGGATTATGTCAAATTTTTGACATCTGGGTGAGCTGTAAAAGCTATGACAGTGCAGTATTTTTCGCCCTTTTTTTTTTTTTTTTTTTTTTTTTTTTTGCACTCAGGCTTCCAACTAGACTCAGTGAACTTCCTCGTTAATCTACCATTGTAATAATATATGGTTTTCTGTTCTGATGCTCTGTCTAGTTTAATGTTGTTTATATTTATGTTTGAGTATTTTTTCCTCAGCCTTCCTCAGTAATACGATTGCATTACCTGTTTTTTCATCCATCTTTTCTTTGCAATCATTTGATTTATGCTACTGAGGCGCTTACCAAGGTATTGCTGTAATGCTCACCTTCAGATGATACAGTAGTTTGTAACACAAAGCTTTAAATATTTTATATTGTATTTGTTATTACACGCAGAATGTTTATCAGACTTAAAGTCAGTAGGAGTCTTTTCTATTGCCTCTTTTTTTTTTTTTTTTTGGTTAGTTCTGCTTACTCTCCGAGTTGTTTTCTCATTGTGGACAACTTTTGGGTATTGTGGGAAACACTGCTGGGGGGGGTTAGGCATACCTCCAAGATTTATTAGTTGGAACGTCAGAGGTATGGGGAATCCTGTCAAGAGATCTAAGGTTTTTACACATTTGAAACGTTTAAACTCTGATATAGTATTTTTACAGGAGACTCACCTTCGTATTAAAGATCAACATAGGCTACACTGCCCTTGGGTAAGACCGGTCTTCCACTCAAACTTTAATTCAAAGGCAAGAGGTGTTGCTATTTTAATTAGCAAAAAGTCAGATTTTTCCTCTTCTAATGTTATTGCTGGTGTGAATGGCAGATAACTTGTTGGTAAATGTATATGCTCCAAATTTTGATGATGTGGCATTTGCGAACAGATTATTGAGCAACTTCCCCTTTTTAAATACTCACATGTTGATTTTTGGAGGGGATTTAAATTGTATTTTTGACCCAAATTTGGATAGGTCTAATCCCCTTAATCTGACTCAATCTGCTATGTCTAAAACATTTTCTGATTTTATGTGGCAGAACGGTCTCGTTGTTCCTTGGAGATCCCGTAACCCCTCAAAAAAAATTATTTTTTCTCCCAGGTGCATCATTCCTATTCGAGGATTGATTATTTTTTATAGACAGTACTTTTAATTCTTGTGTAGTTTCTTCTGACTATTTGGGTATTGTAATTTCTGACCATGCGCCTCTACAATTAGATATTCAACTTTCTATTTATAAACGTAACCCTCCGCTTTGGAGATTTAATTCTCTTCTTTTGGCAAACAAAGAATTCATTCGGCAGAGTTCATTTCAACTTCTATTGATGATTTTCTTTCCTTCTGTCAGAATGACTCCACTTCTTGTTTATTGTTATGGGAGACACAAATCCTATCTTAGAGGGCAAATAATTTCTTATTCTACTCTCTCTAATAAAAGGCGCAATGCTAAGCTTAATGAAATAACATTAGCGATCAGTAACCTCGATCTAATATATTCACTGGGGCCTTGTCCAGAACTACATAAACAGCGTCTTGACTTATAAGCAGAATTTGATCTTATTTCGACTAAAGTAGCAGAGCGCTTGTTACTACGTACTCGTGGTTCATATTATGAACACGGCGACAAGCCAAGTCGTTTACTTGCACATCAGCTATGGCGACAGGCTACGTCTCGTCTGATACCCAGTATTAAAAACACTTATAATGTTATCACTACAGATCCCATGGGAATAAATGCTTCTTTTAAATCATTTTACTCTTCACTTTATAAATCTGAATTTCCTACAGACATTTCATTTGATTACAATTTCATTTAATTACATTTGTAACCCTGTTATTGATTCTAATACTGTCGAACTATTGGAGTCCCCACTCTCTCTTGAAGAAATTTTAAATTTAATTAAAACCATGCAATCTAATAAAGACCCTGGTCTGGACGGGTTTCCAATTGAATTTTTTGAAACGTTTATTGGAAAATTGGCACCATTGCTTTTATCTGTGTTCAATGAATCTTTGGAATGTGGTTCTTTGCCATCAACTCTTGACACAAGCCACTATAGACCTCCTTCTTAAGGAAGGTAAAGATCCGACTTCCTGTGGTTCATATAGACCACTTTCTCTGCTTAATGCAGATGCAAAAGTGTTGGCAAAAGTAATTGCATCTCGTTTAGAGAACGTGCTCCCTTACATTATATCTGAAGAGCAGAGTGGTTTATAAAGGGACGTCAGTTGTATTTTAATACCCGTACACTTTTTAATATTTATTCAAAGCATTCGGCTGAACTTCCTGAGATTGTAATTTCTTTAGATGCTGAAAAAGCATTTGACAGGGTTGACTGGGAGTACTTGTTTGCAGTTTTGAGGAAATTCAGATTTGGGGATACTTGGATTCACCTCCTTTATTCATCCCCTAAGGCCAGTGTTCATACTAACGATACTCTTTTAGATTATTTTTTTTTTTTTTTTTGGGGGGGGGGGGGGGTCACCGAGGGTTCGTAAAACATTGTTGCAGAGATGTAGACTTAGTGGGGGACTTGTATTACCTAATTTTCAATACTGGGCTGCGCACATCCATATCGTCTCGGTTACGTATGTAACCTCCGTTCCCTGATGGAGGGAACGAGACGTCGCGTCGAAGAAGCGACACTAGGGGTCTCTCTTGAGCGCCGAAAGATACCTCTGATCTATGAAAAAAGGCCAATGAGAGTTGGCGAACAGTATTTGCATACTCCGCCTCCGGATACGGATATAAAGGCGAGAGAAATACGCTCGTTCATTCAGGATTTTTCTGAGGAGCCGGGAGTGTACCGGGCACCTCAGCGGCTCGGCTCAGCAACGTGGCCGGGAAGACACGACGTCTCGTTCCCTCCATCAGGGAACGGAGGTTACATACGTAACCGAGACGTTCCCCGTCTGTCGCTCACTTCGACGTCATGTCGAAGAAGCGACACTAGGGGTCCACTTCAAAACTCGCCATGCGCTGAGCCGTGTACGTGTACTGCTGACACAGAAGCGGGCAGGTATTTGCACGTGCACAAGCGACCAACTGTGTTCAGGCTGCACGTACTCTTCCCCAATGCCCCGAAAAAGCGTCAGCATCCTTTTGGTTACCCTAGGGGGGAACAAGGTGACGCTCCCAACTAGGGAATGGGCCAAGCCTGGCTGGGCCTCTTTTCTCTCTATGTTTTCTCGGCATAGAGCAAGAGCAGCCGGGGCCCTTACCGCATCGAGGGAAGGGGGTCTTATTCCCGAATTCCTATTCTTTTAGGGGGAAAAGACCCTGCGGAGGCCACACCCGCCCGGCAGGGGAGGTAAAGGTGGCAAAATACATCACATGGCCACTTTGGGCATGTGGGAGGAAATGGCGCGGTGGTAGATCCAACCTCGAGGAGGGGGGAGTTGCTACAACACAGCGACCGGAGGGCAACGAAGGACTGCCTAAGGGAGACGCGGGTCAGCTCGTAAGGTGACCGTACCGCGGAAATACACACAGGAGGAGTCCCGTAGGAGGCCTGATCTGTGGAGCACCTATTCCAGTAGGGGTAGCCGGAGGTACCCGTAGTGGACTGGACCAGCACGTTCCTCCGCTGAACTGCTGTGGGCCCGAAGGGCTAGGAAGGAATCAACCAGGGACCTAGGTCCTCTGGGACAAAAGCGCACTGTTTTGCCTTGGCAGAGGGAAACGGCGCTGGAACAAGCAGTTCACCCGGTCAGATCGTCGACGTGTACCAAGTTCTACGGGCTCGGACCTGAGAGAACACGGGAAGAGACTGACTCAACCCTGAGATTGTAGAATCTCGTAAAGGTGTTAGGTGCTGCCCAGCCCGCAGCTCTGCAAATGTCTGCTAGGGAGGTGCCCCTCGCCAGTGCCCATGAGGATGCCACACTCCTAGTGGAGTGGGCCCGAACCCGTAAGGGGGGTGGCACGGCCTGGGTGTGGTAGGCCAATTGAATGGCCTCCACCACCCAGTGAGACAACCTCTGTTTGGAGACAGCGTTCCCTTTCTGCTGTCCTCCAAAGCAGACAAAGTGCTGCTCAGAGCGCCTAAAGCTCTGGGTGCGTTCCAGGTAGGCATGCAAGGCACGTACCGGACACAATAGTGAGAGGGCTGGGTCTGCCTCCTCCCGGGGCAGCGCTTGTAGGTTCACTACCTGATCTCTAAAGGGTGTGGTAGGAACCTTGGGCACATAGCCCGGTCGAGGTCTTAGGATCACATGAGTGTCTGCCGGACCGAACTCCAGGCAAGTGTCGTTAGTAGAGAACGCTTGCAGGTCCCCGACCCTCTTGATGGAGGCGAGCGCGATCAGCAGGGCCGTCTTTAGAGAGAGGGCCCTGAGTCCAGCTGATTCTAGCGGCTCGAAAGGGGATCTCTGAAGACCGGCGAGGACCACCGAGAGATCCCAGGAGGGGAACAGGTTTGGCCGGGAGGGGTTTAACCTCCGGGCGCCTCTTAGGAACCTGACGATTAAGTCGTGCTTGCCCAGAGACTTGCCGTCTACTGGGTCGTGGTGAGCTGCGATAGCGGCAACATACACCTTCAAGGTGGACGGGGACAGCCTCCCCTCCAACCTCTCCTGTAGGAACAGGAGCACCGACCTAACTGCGCTCCTCTGTGGGTCTTCTGCCCGGGAAGAACACCAATTGACAAACAGACGCCACTTCAGGGCGTAGAGTTGCCTGGTAGAAGGGGCTCTGGCTTGGTTGATCGTGGCTACGACCGTGGGTGGTAGACCAGCTAGATCTTCCGCGTCCCGTCCAGGGACCAGACGTGGAGGTTCCAGAGGTCTGGGTGCGGATGCCAGAGCGTGCCCCGTCCCTGAAAAAGAAGGTCCTTCCTCAGGGGAATTCGCCAGGGAGGGGCTGTTGTGAGGAGCACGAGGTCCGAGAACCAGGCCCGGGTGGGCCAGTAAGGAGCCACGAGAGTGACTTGCTCCTCGTCCTCCCTGACCTTGCACAGCACCTGTGCAAGAAGGTTCACTGGGGGAAATGCGTACTTGCGCAGCCCAACCGCCCACCTGTGTGCCAGTGCATCTGCCCCTAGGGGAGCCTCTGAGCGGGCGTACCAGAGTGGGCAGTGGGAGGTCTCTCGGGAGGCAAACAGGTCTACCTGGGCCTTGCCGAACCGTTCCCAAATCAACTGAACCGAGTGGGGGTGAAGCCTCCACTCTCCGCCAGGCAAGCGTTGTCGTGACAGCGCGTCCGCCATCACATTGAGGTTGCCGGGGATGTGAGTGGCACGCAGCGACCTGAGTCGGTGCTGGCTCCAAAGTAGGAGACGACGGGCGAGTTGCGACATGTGACGGGAGCGTACGCCGCCTTGGCAATTTATGTACGCGACCGCAGTGGTGCTGTCCGACCTGACCAGGACATGTTTGTCGCGAATTAACGGGAGAAACTGCCGCAGGGCTAGAAGGACGGTCAGCAACTCGAGGCAGTTGATGTGCCAACGCAGCTGGGCCCTTTTCCAACGGCCTGAGGCTGTGTGCCCATTGCAAACGGCGCCCCAACCCGATCTGGAGGCGTCGGTCGTGACCAGGACGCGTCTGGACACCTGCTGTAGGGGTACTCCAGCCCGTAAGAAACAGAGGTCTGTCCAGGGGTTGAATGTTTGTTGGCAGGCGGGGGTGATTGTTACCCGGTGCGTGCCGTGGCGCCATGCTCGCCTCGGGACTCGGGTCTGGAGCCAGCGTTGGAGCGGTCTCATATGCATCAACCCCAACAGCGCGACCGCCACGGAGGACGCCATATGCCCCAGGAGCCTCTGGAAAAGTTTTAAGGGGACCGCTGTGCCTGGCCTGAAGGCGGCGAGGCAGTTCAACACTGACTGGGCACGCTCGTTGGTGAGACGTGCAGACATTGAGACCGAGTCTAACTCCATCCCGAGAAAAGAGATGCTCTGAACTGGAGTGAGCTTGCTCTTTTCACAGTTGACCTGAAGCCCCAGACGGCTGAGGTGCCTGAGCACCTGGTCTCTGTGGGCGCATAGTAACTCTCTCGAGTGGGCCAGAATGAGCCAGTCGTCGAGGTAGTTGAGTATGCGGATGCCGGCTTCTCGGAGCGGAGCAAGAGCTGCCTCTGCGACTTTCGTGAAGACGCGAGGGGACAGAGACAGGCCGAAGGGGAGGACTTTGTACTGATACGCCTGGCCCCTGAACGCAAACCGCAGGTAGGGGCGGTGTCGGGGCAGGATGGAGACGTGGAAGTACGCATCCTTCAGGTCTATCGCTGCGAACCAATCTAGATGCCGGACGCAGGTTAAGATGTGTTTCTGCGTGAGCATCTTGAACGGGAGTTTGTGCAACGTTCGGTTGTGAACTCGAAGGTCCAAGATTGGTCGTAAGCCGCCGCTTTTCTTGGGTACGATGAAGTAGGGGCTGTAGAAACCCTTCTTCATTTCGGTTGGAGGGACAGGCTCTATCGCGTCTTTGGCCAGAAGAGTCGCGATTTCCGCGCGCAGAGAGTGGGCGTGTTCGCCGTGTACTGCGGAAAAGTGCACGCCCATGAAGGGGGGCGGGGGCCTGGCAAACTGAATTGCGTAACCGAGTCGGATGGTCCGGGCCAGCCAGCGAGACGGGTTGGGAAGTGAAAGCCACGCGTCCAACCTCTGCGCTAGGGGCACCAAGGGGACGGTTAATTTGGATGTACCCGGCGGGGCTTCGTGGCGGGGCGGAGCAGGTAGGGCAGCGTTGGGCGGCGACAGGGCGACCCGCAGCTGGGGTGCTGAAAAAAGACTCAAAGCACTTACCTTGCTCTGCACACCCGGCAGGGGGCGGGTTAGCGGCTGAGGAGGAGGTCTCGGGTAGGCGTCCTCTAGACTGGTCGGAACCGGCCGGCCGGGGGGGGCAGTCGTGGGGCTGGAGACAGGTGGTCCGTGTCCAGGAAGCCGGGACTGCTGAGATCTGGTGGCAAAGTGCCGTGGGAACGGCATTTGCGGGCCAGGTGACCCAGAGACAAAAGGAAATAGCTTGTTATAGAGAATATGAGAATGTGAAAACTAATTCGACAAAAAATTCTCCTCCCGGCCCTCCACTGTGGACGGAGCGGTCTTACCACCTCCGGAGCTAACATCTTGGTCCCTGGGTTGAGCATCTACGGACAGCCTAGGAGCCTTCCGGGTCCTTGAGGGGGTCCGTGAGACGGGGGCGTCCGCTTCCTGCGGAGTGCTCGACGCTGGGGCTGAGAGCTGGGCCCGGGTTGAGGCGGAGCAGGGTGTTTCATAGCCGCAGGAGGACTCCCTTGGCGAGCAGACGGGGCATGGCCCATGGCGGCAGGCTTGCGGCGGGGCAGGATGTGCAGTGGCCTCCGTCTGCCTCACCGCTGAGGACTGCTGGGCGGAGTCGTCAACGGTGGCGCCGAATAGACGGAGCTGGGAGATGGGGGTGTGGGAGAAGGTGTGCCTTGTCTGCCTCCCGCATTTCGACCAGGTCCAGTCCACAGGTGCGTTTCTGGACCACAAGGGGTGGCCATCGCCTGTTCGAGTGCCGGCGCTTCTGATCTCCGTGGCCCGGGGGCGCGGTTGGTCATCCAGCGCAGTTCCTGCAGCACATCAAGAACAGGACTACCCAAGGTGCAAGTTTTGAAGCGCCTTGGCCTGGCGTTGGTTGCAGGAAGGGCCATGGCGTGCAGAGTGGAAGCGGTCTGGGACCGTTCCACCGCGAGTGTAGTGAGAGCGGAGGAGCGAAGAAGCCTTGGGTTTGCTCAACTCGTCGTGCATGTCCGGGAAGAAAGGAACGGGGGGGGGGGGGCGTGGCTGTGAGCGGCGCACCTGCCCGCGGGACCGATCAAGTAGCCCGGGAAAGCATAGCGGTCTCCGTGCGTCAGGCTCAGGCTGGGCGGCAGACCCGAAGGTGGCGGCCCAGGCGAGCGATCAGCATCCGATGCCGCTGTAACGCTCTCCGATGCAGCGGTGATGTCATCCAATTCTGAAGCAAGCAAGCGTGCCGGGGAGGTGGGCGGTTCGAGGGGGTTTACCCGGCGAACAGAGCACGTCATATTCCACGAATCGCCTTCATCGCCCGTGGCGCCTGCGTCAATCCCGTAGGAAGGAGGCGAGGCGTGGGGGGCGGCTGAAGTGGCTTTCTCTCATTACAAAAGAAATCCGTGCGACCGCAATGCTATAACGGCCATGTTCTCACACTGAGAAGATGAACCATTGGAGAGAATGCTCATCCCGGGCTCAGACGGAAGCAAACAAGCGTGCCGGGGAGGCGGGAGGTTCGAGGGGGTTTACCCGGCGAACAGAGCCCGTCATTGTCCCCAAATCGTGTTCATCGCCCGCGGCGCCTGCGTCAATCCCGTAGGAAGGAGGCGAGGCGTGGGGGGCGGCTGAAGTGGCTTTCTCTCATTACAAAAGAAAGCCACACGACTGCAATGTTGCCATGGCTATGTTCTCGCACTGAGAACATGAACCATTCATAAAACGCTGCCTGCGTGTGATCACAGCCCAGGCATGCAAGACAGTGTTTTATGACCGAGAGAGGTGGGGAGAAATCACCACATCCAGAAACTACACAGGGGCGGAAATTACATCTTTATAAAGACGCGTCCTGAAAAGGACGTTCAACGCCGATGTGTAATGCTCTTTCAGAGAAATAAACTCTTTTACGGAGAGAATCACTCTTTCAACTCTTTTAACTCTGCGCTGTCGAAGCGCCCAGGGGCAAACTGCATGCCGGCAGTGAAGAGAAAAGCCGCTGTAGTGCGCCGTAAATCCAACAGCAAAGCAGAGCGTCAGAGGATCAGAAGCAGGATCAGTTGTGTTACTCGCAGCTGACTGCATACACACGACCTTCGGCTCCGAAGAAAATTACTGAATGAACGAGCTTATTTCTCTCACCTTTATATCCATATCCGGAGGCGGAGTATGCAAATACTGTTCGCCAACTCTCATTGGCCTTTTTTTCATAGATCAGAGGTATCTTTCGGCGCTCAAGAGAGACCCCTAGTGTCACTTCTTCGACACGCCGTCGAAGTGAGCGACAGACGGGGAATGTGAATTGTATTGTGTCATTGTGACAGGAAGTATGCATTTTTTTTTCTCAATAACAATATTTGGAAAAATAAAATAAAATAAACAGAGAAAGAATTATGGGGTGTGTAGGGGTGAAGAGAAGGTGATGGAGCATTGAGGAGTTGAAATGAGAGGTATAGAGAGGAAGTCTGTGGAGAGAAGATGACTGATAACAGTAATGGCTCAGACCAGAGGCGTCGAGAGCATCAAATCGACCGGAAATCATTCATTTTCTATGACAGCCAGCATCTCTCAGTGGCAAGAAGCGGCACGGCGAGTCTTGGGTGGTGTGGGCGTCAGAGGAAAGTTCAAGTAAAGCCAACATTATGGTAATGAGCTTTGACGTGGTTCTGTGGCAACCTATTGGAATATATATAAGTGCTCCGCTCTAGCGAAGTCTAGAGAACACCACCGTGTAAACTTTGTTTCCCACCAAACATTAGTTCCGAAGACAAAATGGAGGAGAAACTGACAATATTTTATCTGTCCCTGTTTGCTTACAGGAATACAAATAAAATTTAAAAAACGATGCGTGGACAAATGTGTCTGAAATTGTTGGTGTGTCAGGTAAGTTGATGAAGTGGACATTATGGTTTATATAATATTATACAATAATATATACAAATATTTCATGAGGATATACGCTACTTGTGATATGTCATCAAAAAGATACCGGTCGACATGTCTGGATGTTTTGTGGCCCCTTTAAATATAGTTCACAAAACCAAGCACTCAACAAACGTTGCCACCTATTTCAAATACGTCTGAGCGTTCCCGAATTTTCGATAGCGTTGTTGGTAGGGCAACCAGAGCGAATTTTGACACTCTCGCCGCCTCTGGTCTGAATGCAGTTAGATATTAAATGTTTACCAATTTCACCATGCACCTATCACCCGCGTCAGAAAAATGTGAACCAACCAAAAGAAGACGTGGATTCACAACAATGGACACTTTTCACTTATGAATCATAGCAAGGTAAACACAGTTGTATCTAAAAAATTATTGCCAATTGATACACAAAATCAATAGCTTATCTTATTTAGTACTGCAGTTGATACTTACAAAACTTGACTCTCTGTTGGGTGTCTGTTCTCCCCCATAAACCTTGTTCCAATGCTTGATCTAAAAAATGTAAGCAAGTATCTTATCATTAGCAGTTATCAGTGTTGGAAATGGGACTGTAAAAATTGCTAAAAGAAACGTCTAGGTTACGTATGAAACCTCAGTTCCCTGATGAAGAGAACGAGATGTTGTGTTGAAGAAGCGACACTAGGGGTCCAATTTAAATCACGGCATGCGCTGAGCAATGTATGTGTACTGCTGACACAGGAGCGGGCAGGTATCTTGCGTGCAAAGGTGACCAGCTGTGTCAGACTGCACGTACCCTTCTCCAATGCCCCATAAATTTCTTCAGAATCCTTCTGGTTAATCTAAACGGGAACAAGGCAACGCTTGCCAACCTGGGAACGGGCCGAGCCTCGACGGGCCTCTTTTCTCTCTATGTTTCTTTCATAGAGCCAAAAACGGAAGGGGCCATTACACACATCGTGGGAAGGGGGTCTTACCCAGTTTTCTATTCTTTCAGGGGAAAAAGACCCTGCGGATGCCACACCTACCCAGGAAGGGGGAGGTAAAAGTGGCAAAATACATCTCATGGGCCACTTAGGTCACATGTGGGAACCTTGGGCACGTAGCCCGGTCACGGTCTTAGGATCACACGTGTGTCTGCCAGACCGAACTCCAGACAAGTGTCGCTGACAGAGAACGCTTACAGGTCCCCAATGCTTTTTTTTTTTTTTTGCAGGGCTGTCTTTGGAGAGAGGTCCCTGAGTCCAACTTATTCTAGCGGCTCAAAGGGGGGTCTCTGAAGGCCCGAGAGGACCACTGAGAGATCCCAGGAGGGGAACAGGCTTAGCCAGGAAGGAACTAACCTCTGGGCGCCTCTTAGGAACCTGATGATTAAGTCGTGCTTACCCAAATACTTGCCGTCTACTGCGTCATGGTGGGCCGCGATAGCAGCAACATACACCTTCAGGGTGGAAGGAGACAGCCTCTCCTCCAGCCTCTCCTGCAGAAATAAGACGCTGACCTAACTGTGCACCTCTGTGAGTCTTCAGCCCGGGAAGAGCACCAATTTGCAAATAAGCGTCACTTCAGGGCTTAAGTTGCCTGGTAGATGTGGCTCTGGCTTGGTTTATCGTGTCTACAACGGCAGATGGTAGACCAGCTAGATCTTCCGCGTCCTGTCCAGGGGCCAGACGTGGAGGTTCCAGAGGTCTGGGTGCGGATGCCAGAGCGTGCTTTGGCATCTGCACCTAGACCTCTGGAACCTTCTTCCTATGGGGTGCTTGATGCACGGGCTGAGAGCTGGGCCCATGTTGAGGCGGAGCAGGGCGTTTCTTTGCCGCAGGAGGACACCCTCGGCAAGCAGACGGGGCGTGGCCCATGGCGGCAGGTTTGCGGTGGGGCAGGATGTGCGAGATGGCCTCCATCTGCTTCTTCAACACGGAGAACTGCTGGGCAAAGTCCTCGATGGTGTCGCTGAAGAGGCCGAACTGGGAGACAGGGGTGTTGAGGAAGCGTACTTTGTCGGTCTCACGTATCTCGACCAAGTTCAGCCACAGATGACATTCCTGGACCATGAGTGTGGCCATCACCTGCCTGAGTGACTGCGCTGTGACCTTCGTGGCTCTGAGGGCGAGGTTGGTGGCTGAGCGCAGTTCCTACAGCGCGTCGGGATCAGGGCTACCCCCGTGCAGATCTTAAGTGCCTTGGCCTGGTGGACTTGCAGGTGGGCCATAGCATGCAGGATGGAAGTGGCATGTCCGGTGACGCTGTAGGCTTTGGCGGTCAGTGAAGACATTGTCCTACAGGCCTTGGGCAGCTGTGAGTGGACTAGTCATCCAACCGCGATGGCTGTGGGGAGGACGGAGGGTTCCAGTCCAGCCCCATGCTGGCGGTGGCCCGTATAGCATATCGGACATCTGCGCATCAGTCTCAGCCTGGGCATGCTGGCCCGAAGGCAGCAGCCTAGAGGAGTCATCCGTGTCAGACACCGCGCTCTCCGATGCAGCGGCGAGCTCATCCACCTCGAGCTGCAGTCCCCAAAACGCCTCCATCGCCAGCCGCATGATTCTCAATCCCGTGGGAAGGAGGAGCAATGCGGGGGGTGGCTGGAGTGGCATGTTTTCTGTTGAAAGTGAGCTGCAACCGCAACGTTGCCATGGTCATGCTCTCGCAGTGAGATCATGAACCATCCACAAACGCTGCTTCAGTGTGATCACAGCCCAGATAAACGAGACAACGCCTGTGGCCGTCTGAAGCAGAGAGCACTCTACCACATCCAGGAACTACAAAAGGGCGGAAAGGCATCTTTATAAAGAAAAGGACGTTCAACGCCACTGTGCAATACTCTTTTATAGAGAAAATCACTCTTTTAAATAAACTCTTAAGTTTTTGCACTGTTGAAGCGCCCAGGGGCAAATTGCACTGCTGTGCAGAGAAGGAGAAAGCCACTGAAGTGTGCCATAGATCCAACAGCAGGCAAAGCGTCAGAGGAACAGGAACAGGTGTGTGACTCGCAGCTGACTGCATGCACGACCATCCGCTCCGAAGAAAATTTCTGAATGAACTCGATGTATTTCCCCGCTTTTATACCTGTATTTCTGGGGGCGGGGTATGCAAATACTGTCTGGCAACTTCTCATTGGCCTTTTTTCATAGATCAAGTATACGGTAGTATACATAACAGATTTGGGCCTAATATAACTTCTCTCCAAGGTTTTTACCCAGAATGCATATTACAGTGGCCATTGGATTGCAGAGCTACTTCCTGGAAAATTCTGTGGGAATGACCAGCCTCCATATCCCATAATGACAAAGCAAAAAACTGATTTGTGATGACTTTACAAATGTATAAAAAAAAAAAAAAAGGGGCCTTGGTACCTCAGTGAGTATTGATGCTGACTACCACCCACTGGAGTTGTGAGTTCGAATCCCGGGTGTGCTGAGTGACTCCATCCAGGTCACCTAAGCAACCATATTGGCCCGGTTGCTAGGGAGGGTAGAGTCACATGGGGTAACCTCCTTGTGGTCGCTATAATGTGGTTCTCACTGAGGTGCATGGTGAGTTGTGTGTGGATACCGCAGAGAATAGCGTGAAGCCTCCAAATATGCCATGTCTCCATGTGATTTCTCCACAAGCCACGTGATAAGATGCATGCATTGACGGTCTCAGATGCGTAGGCAACTGAGATTTGTCCTTTGCCACCCGGATTGAGGCAAGTCACTACACCACTACAAGAACTTAAGAATGCATTGGGCATTCCAAACTGGGAAGAAAAAGTGGAGAAAATAAAATAAGTATTATGAAAAAAGTATTATGGAGGCCACTGTGCTCATGGGAACCTTCAATGCAACCAAATTTTTTGTAGCCTTCCCCAGATCTTGCCTTGACACAATCCAACCTCTGAGCTCTGCAGGGAGTTCCTTTGACCTCATGGTTTATTTTTTGATCCAATATGCATTTTCAGCTGTTAGACCTTATATAGACAGGTGTGTGCTTTTTCAAATCATGTCCAGTTAATAAAATTTGCCACAGGTGTACTCCAACAGGGTTTCTGCAGGTATCATCAAATCTAATTTAATGCTTTTTAATGTCTTTTTAATGCCATTTTTTATTTATTTTTTATGCCATACATGACCCATGACTAACCACATACATATATATATATATATATATATATATATATATATATATTTACACACACACACATATACAAACGATACATTTTTAAAAAGCCCATGTCCCAATTGTAACCATTCAATTCGACAATGATGCAAAGATGATAATCTTGGATATTTGAGACAATCTACATAATTTATATAAACTGTATCACTCTGAACTGAATTAGAAATGGCTCAGGAGACAGCTTAAAATATTACAATTTATTTGCAGATGTCAAATTTAATTTAACATAGTACCAATCAACTAGATATTGAATGCTATAGGCATATTGAAAAATCAGGCCATGACTGGAAAAAAGCCATTATGTTTATGTTTGTGTAAATTGTACCGCCATCGAATACACGTGACCTCCTTCAACTATAACCACAAATTCTATTAGTCTGGACAGTGAAGGAAAAACTCAGAACTTTTTAAGGCTGGAAATTAATGTATGCAAAATTCAAGTGCTATAGAATTTACACAGTTTTAACTTTGTGTAAATAAGAGAATTAATCCATCGCATTAGTTTGCTCACTTTTAGTTCCAGCTCTGACTCAACATTTTTCAATTCATTGCATTTGTACTTATATCTCCTCGTAGTATTAGATTTTGTAATCATTTGAGCCATGAGTGTGTTAGATTTGTATATGGTCCTGGCTGAAGCTACAGAAGCCAGTAGTTCACAATTGTCCTGTATTGTTATTCGCAGAAATCAGTTTATTTTTGATGTATGGGGCAAGTCCACATTTTAAAATGTAGCTGGTTTTGTCCTTTCCACATGTGAAACATTTGGCTATTTGCGAATCAGGAAACATGCCCTGGAACAACTCAGAAACACCTTAATTTGATGCGTATGAGTGGTGCTTCACGCTCTGGAGTCTGAAACGTCTGACTGCACCTCTGCCTGCAGTGTTGCATTCAAACAAAACGCTGCTCAAAGGTCGATCGATTTTCCTTCGGTAGTGGATCTGTAGGAAGTGGTGGTCACTACAGCAGCAGTTGTGGTGGTAGTAGTAGTAGTTGCTGAAGATGTTACTTTGTCGGTCACAGCGAAGTAACTTGAGATAGTTAATTGCTGTCTGCCTTTTAAAGCCGATTTGTGGCCATCGGACTGCATATGAGATTTAACGGCTCCATGTTGACAACTAACGGGCTGCAACCATTCTTTGTCTTCTAGCCACTTTTGCTGGAATTTGCACTTACCCATTTCTTAGCAACTTTACTAAATTTACGTTCTCTGTTCTAACTCCTCCAGGTCCCAGCCCGCCGCTGTCAAAACATCCGGCGTTACGTCAACTTTACACCGGCCGGAGGCAATTACCAAACTGGATCCGCGTGTTTATCACACCAATGTACATATTTTGCGACAGCAAATTCAAGTTATTAATTGTGAAAGCTATATTCAAAGTAAATTGGTAATATTATTTTTTCAAAACTATCTAACATTTGTAATGCCTGCAGGAATAACATTTAATGCTTTTTAAGGCCTTAATTTGCACAAAATCCATTTAATGGAGACCCTGTCCAATCAAAGTGTAGAAACATCTTAAAGATGATTCAGAGAAATGGGATGTACCTTAGCTAAATTTCAAGTGTTATAGCAAAGGGTCTGAATACTTATCTCAGTGTGATATTTAATTTTTTTCTTTTTAATAAAGTTACAACAAATCTGTTTTGTTTTTATGAAGTGTAGACTGATGTGAAAAAAATAATGTATCATAAGGCTGCAATATAATAAATGTGGAAAAAATTATGGGGTATGAATATTTTCTGCTTATATGCTTATGCTTATATATGTATATGTTATGCATGCATGATTCTGTTTATAATTACATTTTTGCTGTTTTACTTTTTTTATCTAAAGCACTTTGGACTACTTTTGTATGAGATGGCTATTTAAAAGTGAAAATTAATTGGAACTTGGTTTCATGAAACAAATGAATAAAAACAAACCCAATCTATGTATGTCTTGCTTACCTGTCACTGGGTTTAATTCTGTACCCCACCATCTGGTGATATCTTGTCACTCCTGGTTCTTCAGTCTTCTCATGATCTCACAGGTAATGCATTGCTGTGGTCATTTGCTGAGTGAAGTACAGTACGAGTTTGTTTAAACTTTAAAGTATCTGACAATATTAACACATACTAGCAACACTGGCTACTACGTTGAAATATGTACTAATATCTCAATTAGCATCTCACTTTAACACACGACATCTGGATGAAGACGTAAAAATACACATAAAGAGGTATTTACCCTCTCCAGGTTGCGATATGTCCGTTACCCGTTGGCGAAACACTTAACGTGCATAATTACACTCGGGCAGATTTTACAACTTTCACATGTCTCGTCGGTTTGTCCCATTTTTAGCCTGGGCTACATAAATTAAGGGTATGAAAACAAAACACAACGTTACCTTAGGTCGTTACAGAAAATCACAGGGAAAATGTTTTCACATGATATATCGCCATATCTTTTCAAGATATAAGTTCACTTAACTTACGTGTTCAAACCACTCCCGTCTTTGTCTTCATCTGTGACCATATACATTTTTTTGTTCCCGGTTGACATCCAACAACTCAAATTCACTCAAAATAAGAATTTAGCAGGAAGATGTAAAACAATCCAGTGGACCATGGCGAGTAGCGCGCGCGCCCACACCACTGATCTATATACAGGTGCTGGTCATATAATTAGAATATCATCAAAAAGTTGATTTATTTCAGTAGTTCCATTCAAAAAGTGAAACTTGTATAATGTATACATTCATTCCACACAGACTGATATATTTCAAGAGTTCATTCCTTTTAATTTTGATGATTATAACTGACAACTAATGAAAACCCCAAAATCAGCATCTCAGAAAATTAGAATATTGTGAAAAGGTTCAATATTGAAGACACCTGGTGCCACACTCTAATCAGCTAATTAACTCAAAACACCTGCAAAGGCCTTTAAATGGTCTCTCAGTCTAGTTCTGTAGGCTACACAATCATGGGGAAGACTGCTGTCTTGACAGCTGTCCAAAGGATGACCATTGACATCTTGCACAAGGAGGGCAAGACACAAAAGGTCATTGCTAAAGAGGCTGGCTGTTCACAGAGCTCTGTGTCCAAGCACATTAATAGAGAGGCGCAGGGAAGAAAAAGATGTGGTAGAAAAAAGTGTACAAGCAATAGGGATAACCGCACCCTGGAGAGGATTGTGAAACAAAACCCATTCAAAAATGTGGGGGAGATTCACAAAGAGTGGACTGCAGCTGGAGTCAGTGCTTCAAGAACCACCACGCACAGACGTATGCAAGACATGGGTTTCAGCTGTCGCATTCCTTGTGTCAAGCCACTCTTGAACAAGACACAGCGTCAGGAGCGTCTCGCCTGGGCTAAAGACAAAAAGGACTGGACTGCTGCTGAGTGGTCCAAAGTTATGTTCTCTGATGAAAGTAATTTTTGCATTTCCTTTGGAAATCAAGGTCCCAGAGTCTGGAGGAAGAGAGGAGAGGCACAGAATCCACGTTGCTTGAAGTCCAGTGTAAAGTTTCCACAGTCAGTGATGGTTTGGGGTGCCATGTCATCTGCTAGTGTTGGTCCACTGTGTTTTCTGAGGTCCAAGGTCAACGCAGCCATCTACCAGGAAGTTTTAGAGCACTTCCTGCTGTTGACCAATTTTATGGAGATGCAGATTTCATTTTCCAACAGGACTTGGCACCTGCACACAGTGCCAAAGCTACCAGTACCTGGTTTAAGGACCATGGTATCCCTGTTCTTAATTGGCCAGCAAACTCGCCTGACCTTAACCCTATAGAAAATCTATGGGGTATTGTGAAGAGGAAGATGCGATATGCCAGACCCAACAATGCAGAAGAGCTGAAGGCCACTATCAGAGCAACCTGGGCTCTCATAACACCTGAGTAGTCCACAGACTGATCGACTCCATGCCACACCGCATTGCTGCAGTAATTCAGGCAAAAGGAGCCCCAACTAAGTACTGAGTGATGTACATGCTCATAATTTTCATGTTCATACTTTTCAGTTGGCCAACATTTCTAAAAATCCTTTTTTTGTATTGGTCTTAAGTAATATTCTAATTTTCAGAGATACTGAATTTGGGATTTTCATTAGTTGTCAGTTTTAATCATCACAATTAAATGAAATAAACATTTGAAATATATCAGTATGTGTGTAATGAATGAATATAATATCCAAGTTTCACTTTTTGAATGGAATTACTGAAATAAATCAACTTTTTGATGATATTCTAATTATATGACCAGCACCTGTATATATCTATATATATATATATAGATCAGTGGCCCACACACACAAACAGACATATTTTCAAACCGGTGAGAGGCGTGAACAGTTCTCATTGGCTGGTTTCCTGAATGACAGTCGGATTAACAAATCATTATCAAAGTAACACGATGAGACAGCCAATAGCAATTGTTTCAGCGTAGTAACATATCAAGGGAAAGACGACTTTAAAATACATTTGTATAATTACATTTATTTGTAGGCTGTTGTATTTAATTAATTTCTCAATTGGGTTTTTCTTTGAAGTGCATGAATATAATAATGTATTGTAAAGTTATACACTCACTCACACACACACACACACACACACGTTTCACTGATGACATTTCATAGACTTCCAATGATTTAATAGAAGACAAAATATATTTAATATCCCCTAATCCTCACAGAAACTTGTGCATCCTAATCAGGATATTCCTGTAAAATAATGGTGTTTCTCTGTAGAACTTTTAGTGCAATCACTTAACTGAAGGTGTTTGATCGTAATAATTCAGGAAATACCTGTAACAGAAACGTGTTTCTCTGCAAACCCTTTAATGAAAACTACTGTAAATTTATTGAAACTTTATTTGAATAAAGATATTTTACTTTAATTTATTGTTTAATTTTGTTTGTTTGGCAGCCGATGCTGTCAGTCGTTTGATGTTTTATTTTATTTGTATTTTTTTTTTATACAGTGCATAAGATTTACCTCAAAATTACAAAGAAAAACGTTATATTGTTAGTATGGGCATAAACCTTTATATAATGAGCTACATATTTAATTACAGATAATTATTGTAATTTTACTTTAATGTGTCTGTAATTTTAGAAAACTGAATAAATACAGTAAAATAATACAGTAATTTATCCGTAAAAAAAAAAAAAATTATAATTTGAAAACGTGTAATTTATCATTATTGTCATAAACCGTAAAATTCCAATTGGGTTGTTCATTTACAGATAATGGCTGTAATTGTACAGAGTTTTGAATAGAAATTAAAAAAACAAACAAACGGAAAACTACTGTAACATTTTAGAGTTATTTTCTGTAAAATTAGGATTTTTTTTTTTTTACAGTGAAAAAGAAGGGCTTGGTGGTCACCTGAAAAGGAAAGTAATTTTAGAGGAGGAGGAGGACATTTATTTTATTTCGAATTGCAAAATTTTGTCATAATTTATTCTCCCTCATGTTATTTCAAACCATTAGGTCTCTATAATTTATATATGAATAGTATGGCTGTCAATCAATCACATTTATTAATCAAATGTATTACAAGACACGCTGAATAAATAATTTATTTAATCACATTTATTTTCAGAGAAAGGCCCCCAAATAAAGATAATTCAATATAAACAATGCAAAACTATTCAAATAATTATAAATGTATGTATGTGTGAGTGTAATAGGTGTGGCAAAATTCTGCCGACTATGCCAAATTTAGCCAGAGGTAACAAGGATTAAAAGTCACAATACAAATCTTTGAGAATTAATTAATTAATTAAAATGGAAGCAGACTATGCTACCCTGGAAAATACTCCAGGGAAAATGTTAACTAAACGAAGGGCACACAGTTTCAAGATTTCCAAACAACAAAAGGCAGGAGGTGTGGATACAAAATATTTATTAGCTCACACAGGCAGTAAATAGATCAGATAAAATGCACAAGTAAAGTTAGTTAAAAATACAATCAACCCACAAGGTTTGTGTTGGAACTAATGGCCAGAAGCAGCTGAATGGCACTCTACAAATTATAACAAAATATAACCAAAACAAATTATATTAAAAGGGCCAAGGCTTAGTAGTGGGCAAGCTAGCCAAAAGCTGAATGTTCTCCCTGAAAAAAATATACAATCACCACACTTGCACGTTACTTGCACACACGCACACAAGTGAAATAGGAGGTGATTTTGAAAATAAAATCTAGTTTTAAAGAATAGATCGAAACAGATTTAAACTTTTAGTGTGTCTTTTCAATTACATATTCCAAATAACTATAAGAGTTGAACATGTTACATTTGCAAGAATGTCTCACTCACCCAGACATTTGAACCGTTCAGATAAATTCATCATTGAACTTTCTTTCCTTAGAACTTAAAACACATTTTAAATTAATTTGGTTTTTATTATATATATATATATATATATATATATATATATATATATATATATATATATATATATATATACACTCACCTAAAGGATTATTAGGAACACCTGTTCAATTTCTCATTAATGCAATTATCAATTGCCTAATCAACCAATCACATGGCAGTTGCTTCAATGCATTTAGGGGTGTGGTCCTGGTC
This sequence comes from Moxostoma hubbsi, assembly GCA_032164185.1. Lineage (NCBI taxonomy): Eukaryota > Metazoa > Chordata > Actinopteri > Cypriniformes > Catostomidae > Moxostoma > Moxostoma hubbsi. Next base: position 70,560,203 of record JAVLUX010000001.1, read on the forward strand.
AAGACAATCTCCTGAACTCCAAACTGAATGTCAGAATGGGAAAGAAAGGTGATTTAAACAATTTTGAGCGTGGCATGGTTGTTGGTGCCAGACGGGCCGGTCTGATTATTTCACAGTCTGCTCAGTTACTGGGATTTTCACGCACAACCATTTCTTGGGTTTACAAAGAATGGTGTGAAAAGGGAAAAACATCCAGTATGCTGCAGTCTTGTGGACGAAAATGCCTTGTTGATGCTAGAGGTCAGAGAAGAATGGGCCGACTGATTCAAGCTGATAGAAGAGCAACTTTGACTGAAATAACCACTTGTTACAACCGAGGTATGCAGCAAAGCATTTGTGAAGCCACAACACGCACAACCTTGAGACGGATGGGCTACAACAGCAGAAGACCCCACTGGGTACCACTCATCTCCACTACAAATAGGGAAAAGAGGCTACAATTTGCAAGAGCTCACCAAAATTGGACAGTTGAAGACTGGAAAAATGTTGCCTGGTCTGATGAGTCTCGATTTCTGTTGAGACATTCAGATGGTAGAGTCAGAATTTGGCGTAAACAGAATGAAACATGGATCCATCATGCCTTGTTACCACTGTGCAGGCTGGTGGTGGTGGTGTAATGGTGTGGTGGATGTTTTCTTGGCACACTTTAGGCCCCTTAGTGCCAATTGGGCATCGTTTAAATGCCACGGCCTACCTGAGCATTGTTTCTGACCATGTCCATCCCTTTATGGCCACCATGTACCCATCCTCTGATGGCTACTTCCAGCATGGTGATAATGCACCATGTCACAAAGCTTGAATCATTTCAAATTGGTTTCTTGAACATGACAATGAGTTCACTGTACTAAAATGGCCCCCATAGTCACCAGATATCAACCCAATAGAGCATCTTTGGGATGTGGTGGAACGGGAGCTTCGTCCCCTGGATGTGCATCCCACAAATCTCCATCAACTGCAAGATGCTATCCTATCAATATGGGCCAACATTTCTAAAGAATGCTTTCAGCACCTTGTTGAATCAATGCCACATAGAATTAAGGCAGTTCTGAAGGCGAAAGGGGGTCAAATACAGTATTAGTATGGTGTTCCTAATAATCCTTTAGGTGAGTGTGTATATATATATATATATATATATATATATATATATATATATATATATATATATCTATAGAAAGTTCAATGATGAATTCATCTGATTATATATATATATATATATATATATATATATATATAGTATACATAATTACAATTTGGATTTGTTAATAAAGATCAGGGATGCAAAATCATGAGAGGTGAAATTTTGAGGTGAAAAGTTTTTCCAGTATATTTTCATTTGATTTTTGTATTGCTGTTGTATTCAAAACTTTTTTTTTTCTTAAATGATGAAGGTTTATGTACCATTCACCTGGGGGAGGGGTCATTTTTCAGCTTTAATATGGAACGGAACAACATCCAGGACATCCTGTCTAATATAGTACAGTTCACATTTGCAACCATGCAAACCAGAGGATTTCTATGCTGTACCAGAAATGCTGTGCAAATAATGTCATTATTGGAAGCTATTCCTGCTCTTGCCAGATGATTAGGGCAACAGATTTCTTTGAGCACTAAGGCAAATTCATTTTAACACATTTAAATATTAACTAATTTTAGCTAACCTAGCTAATGTGTTCCCCATCTGTCACTCACTCGACATTGTGTTGATGTAGTGACACTAGGGTTCATTCTGGGGAGCCCGATCCACCTTCAGATCTTTGAGAAAAGGCCAATGAGAAATTGATGAGTTGAATTTGCATGCCACTCCCTCCGACATACGGGTATAAAAGGGAGATCGGATTGTTGATTCATTCAGACTTTTTCTTCAGAGCCGAGCGGTCGTATTACAGCGAGCTGAGTACCACTGCCATTCCCATTCATCAAGACCAGGTGTCTCAAACTGCCGGCCCGTGGGCCACTTCCGACCCAGGTCCGGCCCAATTCTGGCCCGCGACTTGATGTCAAAAAAAAGAATGTAATTCGGCCCTTGAGGGTATTTAAAAAAAAAAATTTGTTTTACCCCCACAATAAATAAGATAACAACATTTTTATATAATAAAAAATACCATTTAATTTTAGATAGTAAAAAAACTATTTTATTAAAAAACAATTATTTTGAAAATGCTAAATAATTGTGCGCAGGTGTGGAACAACACGAAGTTCACGACACGAAGACGACGATGAGAAGGGTAAGTATGTCACTTTCGAAACCTAAGAGAAAGGTGGATAGCGAGCATAGACAGTTTCAAGAAAGATGGACATCACAATATTTTTTGTTGAGTTTGGTGGAAATGCAATCTGCCTCACATGTAAACAGAAACTCGCTGTTTTTAAGGAATACAATCTCAGGCATCATTATTCGACTAAACACGGCAAGCATGATGAGAAAAAAAGGGAGATGAAGACAGGAGACAATGAGCTGAGCAGCTACAAAAAGGACTACTATCCCAGCAAGAACCTTTCCACGAAGCCAGTAAGGACGCTGATGCTGCAGTTGAAACAAGCTATGTGGTCAGTGAATTGATTGCCAAAGTGGGAAAACCATTCACCGAAGGGCAGTTTGTGAAGGACTGTAGGTTAATATTCTCTGTCCCGAAAAGAGGAGCTTATTCAACAACGTTTCTGTATCAGCAAACACTGTGGCCGAGCGTATTAATGGACTGTCAGGTAACATCTATGAACAGTTACAGGACAGAGCCCGCAGTTTAATTGCGTACTCTGTTGCGCTATGAAAGTACTGACAAAATGGACAACGCTCAGCTAGCAATTTTCGTCAGGGGTGTTGATGACAAGTTTGAGGTGACAGAAGAGTTTGTGTCCAATGTATGGCCGTACCACAGCAAAAGACATATTTCAGCAGCTATGCGGTGCGATTGAGCAGCTTGGTGTTTCATGGAACAGACTGGTGGGCATTACCACTGATGGAGCACCGTCCATAACAGGGAAGAAAAATGGACTGGTAGCGCTGGTACAGAGAAAGTTAGAGGAAGAAGATGCTGATCCAGCTATTGCTCTGCACTGCATTATGCATCAACATCAACTGTGTGGCAAATGTTTGAATTTTGAACATGTGATGTCTGTCATCCTGAAATGTGTTAATTATATCAGGTCCAGAGGTTTACAACACCGCCAGTTCCGGGCTTTTTGGAAGAAATTGAGGCATCATACGGTGATGTGCTGTACTTTACTGAGGTGCGCTGGCTAAGCATGGGAAACGTTTTGAAGAGATTTTTTGAGTTAAGAGCTGAAGTGAAGAGATTTATGGAAAACGGCAGGCTGGATATTCCAGAGCTTGATAATCCAAAATGGATAATGGATTTGGCATTCCTTGTGGACATAACACAAGAACTAAACATCCTGAACCTAAAGCTGCAGAGCCCTGGTCAGCTCATCACAACAGCCTATGAGAGAGTGAAAGCTTTCTCCACAAAACTGAGATTGTGGAAAACTCAACTCTCTGCAGCAAACCTCTGTCATTTCGCTGCATGCAGATATTTGGTGGAAGAGGGCACAGCTTTCAGTGGTGTTGAATATGTCTCTGCTATTGAAAACCTGCACGAGAGTTTGATTAATGTTTTGCTGACTTTAAGGTACACCGTGACACCTTTCAGCTATGTGCAGACCCCCTTCTCAGCTGATGTGGAGAGTGTCCCCAGCATTTTGCAAAATTAACTTATTGACTTGCAGTGCAACAGTGAACTAAAAGCTAAATTTAGAGAGGCACGGGGAAAAGCAGACAAGATTGGAATGTTTCTGAGAGAGCTTCCATCATTCCCAGAGCTGTCCAGAGTTTTCAGTTATGTACTGTGCCTTCTTGGAAGTACATATGTGTGTGAGAAATTGTTCTCAACAATGAACTTTACCAAAAGCAAGTACAGATCAAGGCTTATAGATGCCCATTTTGAAGCTGTACTCAGAGTTTCAACTGCAACATCCATTAGAGTAAATGTGACTCAGCTTTGTGAGCACAAGCGCTGCCAAGTATCTGGCAAGAAATAAAGCACAAATGGGCTCAAAGATGATTTGTTTGTTGAGGGCAATACAATAAGTTAAAATAAATAGTTTACAGTTAAAGAACAGTTAAAATGTGGATACAAATGTATACTTGCGTTTGAGAGTGTTATTTGTTGTGTTAGCAAGAAGTAATGCATTCTGGTATTTCATTTATCAGTTCCTTGCCAGGTTTAAATAAGTTATGAGAGGAAAATATTTTTATTTGGTGTGAAACATACACATTTACCTGTTTTTATGCTTTTTTGTTTGTTTTTATAATTTGTATTATATTTATTTTGTCATTATTTTATTTATAAGCTAAGGTTCCTGGCATAGGTGTCTAAAATGAGATAAAAAAGACTTGCACTTTTTATCTCAAAGAAATAAAAATTGCACAAAGAAATATCTTTTTTTTTTATTATTATTCTTGAACACTGACGTGGCCCTCCAATCAGATGACGTTGGCAGCAGGGACCCCCAGCTCATTTGAGTTTGAGACCCCTGACCTAGACTCTTCAAGAGCTTCTGCTGTTGGATATGTCGTATTCCAGCGATTCCCTCTCCACTCTGCACTCCAATGCAGATTACACCCCTGGGTGCTTCGACAGCGCTTCTAAAAGACCTTTTCTCTAGAAGAGTGTGTTTCCTCACAAGGTTCAGTGACGTTGAACGTCTTTTTAAAGATGCCTTTCCGTCTCTGTGCCGTTCCTGGATGCGGTCGTTACCTCTCTGCCTTTGATGGTCACGATCACTGCCTCACGTGCCTGGGCAGTAAGCACGTTGAGGAAGCATTTGTGGATGGCTCATGTTCTCACTGCGAGAACATGACCATGGCAATGTTGCGGTCGCGGCTTTCCTTTTTCCAAGGGAAAGCCACTTCGCTGTCCCCCTCGTGGCTCCTCCTACCTACAGGTACAAGACCGCCTGAGCTGACACCGGAGGTGATTTGAGGGCTTCAGTGAGTACAGCTCTGCAGGGTATATCCGCCTACCCCAATACGCTCATATGCTTCCGTCCAACACTGGGATGACTTGCCTCACCACCAGCCTTGCTCTTCCAGCACTCGTGAGCCGGATGAGATGTTGATTGCTGCACCGGAGGGCGCCTTGGTGATGTCAGATGGTGAGGACTTGACAGGGCTGCCACCTCCAGTGTCAGCTCAGTCTGAGCCTGACGTTGAGCAGACCGCCATGCTTTTCCGGGCGGCCGCTAGTGTTTGGCTGGATTGAAATTTTCCACCTGCCCCCCAACAATCGCGGCTGGAGAACTGGTTCTTGGGTTTGGCTCACCGTTCACGGCCACACCCTCCCAGTCCCATTCTTCCTGGAAGTGCACAACGAGCTGACGCGATCATGGAGGGCACCTTTTACAGCCCGGACACGGTCCTTCGGCTCGTCCACCCTCACTAACCTTGATGGGGGGATGGCCAAGAGCTTTGCCATGATACCCCAGGTGGACAGAGATCACCGCACACCTGTGCCCGCTGAGCACTACCACCTGGCGGAGTCGCCCGGCACTACCTTCCCAAGCCTGTAGAGCAACGTCAACACTGAAGACAAATGCCTACAGCACTTCTGGTAAGGCCACTTCCGGCCTTAACACCATGGCCCTTCTCCAGGTCCATTAGGCCAAGGCTCAGAAAGAGCTACATGAGGGTAGTTCTGATCCCGGTGTGCTACAAGAACTGTGCTCGGCTACTGACCTCGCCCTCCGAGCGACTAATTTCACAGGGCACACACTCGAGCAGACAATGTCCATGCTTGTGGTCCAGGAGCGCCACATGTGGCTGAACCTGGTCGAGATTAGGGATGCAGTAGATGGAGGCAATCCAAAACATCTTGTCCCGGTGCGGTTCAAGAGTGCAGACCATGTCTGTTCGCTGAAGGCGTCCCCCTGCGGCAACCCAAATCCAACAAGCTGCCCCGGCCCAGCCGAGCCCAACTCTCGGCCCCGGTTTAGAGACTCTGCAGGAGAGGGACACCCCCCACTTCTCGGCCAACTGCGAAGACCCCCAAGAGGCCCCCTAAGCGCCCCTGAGATGGGCGACCCAAGGATAGAGACGCCTGCGGAAACGCCAGAGCTAGTGAACAGATCACTCCTTCCCCCGGTGTGCCGGGAGGTAAATCCTTTGTTTCATTATTTTTTGTTCACCACAACCCATTTGGGCTATGGCACCCACATTGTCAAAAAAAAAGCAGTTTCTGCCATCCACGGGTCACAGCAGAAAGGGAACGCTGTCTCCAAACAGAGGCTTGCCCACTGGATTTTGGACTCCATAGCACTAGCATACCAGGTCCAGTCCGTGCCCGCCCCCTTGCTGGTTCAAGCACACTCATTGCTCTTCAGCTGGCAGCTGGCCGGGTGTAAACACCCAATACCTTTGCGAGATACTACAATCTCCAGGTTGAGCTGGTCTTGTCCCATGTTCTTTCAGGGATGAGCAGGTAAGTTTCATTACACGGACAGCTGGCCGGGTGTATAACTTGTGCATAGCGCCTTTCCTCTCCAAGGTAGGTGAAGCCATGCATTCTTTCTCACATGCTTGTTCCCGACTTGTGAACCCTTATTATGAGCATTTAGTCAAGTCAAGTCAAGTTATTTATAAAGCACACTTAAAAACAACAAATGTTGTAACCAATGTGGAAGAAATATAATATGTTCTTTATGTTGGCATTTGATTATATTTAGAATCTTAGAAATATGATGAATTAAATAAGATTAATGTAGTGTCGATATATGTGCATGTCTTGTTAATTTGACTAAGTTTATGATGGAGACAGAGGGTCTCCACTCAAGGGTAGCATGATAAAACAATCTAAACAATATGTCAGTTATGGCTAAGACATATCTTCATTTAGCCTCAAGAAACAACCTTGGGGGAGGAACAACTATAAAGAAGGAAGGCTGCCCCAAATCGTAGTCACACTCTGCAGGCACTTTGTATGACTGTATGACTGTTGACCTTTTCTTGCAAGAAAATAAATAACCTTTAAAGACAATTGGTACATGTTTGTCTCTTATTCAGTGATGTAAAATTGTTTGCCTCCACACCAAAGTGCTGTACAATTTTTTACAAACATTAATAACAGAATTTAATAGAACTTATAAAATATTAAAAAGAACAAATTAATAAAACATTATAAAACCTACACAGAAAACTCTTATAATTCTCAAACAATATTATAGGCTAAAGAGAAATAATGTGTCTTCAATTTAGATTTAAATATTGGCAGTGAGGAGGAAGACCTAACAGCAAATGGGAGTGCATTCCACAACCTGGGGGCCGCAACTACAAACGCCCGATCACCTTTAGTTTTCAGATGGGAACGAGGAACAGAGAGGAGTAACTGATTCAATGATCGAAGAGACATAGGTGCAGAATGTTGATGAAGTAAATCAGCAATGTACTGAGGGGCTAAACCATGCAAGGCCTTATAAACATACAGCACAATCTTGAAATTGACTCTATATCTAACTGGAAGCTATGCTCTCTTTTCTTGGTACCCGTTAGAAGTCTAGCTGCTGCATTTTGGACAACTTGCAGATGTGAAAAAGAAGATTGAGACATACCCACATATAAGGCGTTGCAGTAGTCACGCCGGCATGTAATAAGAGCATGAATCACTATTTCCAAGTCCTTCGTGAGAGAAACTGTTTTAATTTAGCAATGGACCTTAGATGAAAAAAGCTTCCTTTAACAACAGCATTTATCTGCTTATCAAATAATAACTCAGAATCAAAGATGACACCCAAGTTCTTAACTCTATTGTGCAAGTTTAAAGACAAAGTAATTGTTTAAAGACAAAAAAATTGTTTGCCACCACAATTTGGCGTTGTCGGCAGGATTCCTTGGATGTGCCTCTTGACCCTGAGAGTGGACGGTGACTGATCATCCTGGACTGAGAAGTTCCAGCTCTACCTCGTAAACTTCAGAGAGAGGGGCCGACCGCTGTCAGGGTCCGAGAGGGATACCACTGGAATCATCAAAAGAACTGAAGTGGCACAAACTGAGACTGGTAAGAGACAAAGTCTAAATTGTTGAAAGTACTTTGGGGGGATTGACTCATGATGGTCAAAAGAAACACTGTGGTGGACTAGTACAGATTACTAGTCCAGACTAGTACAGATTATTAGTCTGGTGGATTCAGTTAATCCACGAGAGTTGATCCAAGTATTGTGAGCAAGTTGTGAGTGCTCACCTTTTCAATTGAGGTGAAAATTGATCTCTCTAGAGACGTCTAGAGTTATATGTAGGCGCGCCACAGAAAAACCACAGAAAAGAGGGGCCATTATGGGGAAATCTCAGAGTAAAATGTGCAAAAAGAATCAATATGATAAACAAGTGTTTGGTTTTATGAAAAAGCACATGGGGAAAAATGTTTGAAGGGTATTAAAGAATTAATAAAATATCATGATTTCCCTGAAGAGGGAACTTTAAGTGTCACTAGGCTGACAGCGGTGCAAGAGTCAGTAGAGGAGGGGCAGAAGGGGTGTTGTGTGAGACATGTGTGTGTGGATTGTAAGAAAACAAGCATGTTGTGGTTGGGGGAGGCAGAGCGGAGAGAGAGAAAAAGAATGCAAAGGGAACTAGCGCATAGGGCAGTAGGGCCTGAGGAGAGAAAACCTAACGATGGGAAAAAACCCACTGCACCAACACCTATTAACCCTTTTTCTGTTTTATCTGTTTCAACACCACCACCCTATCTGTATCCTGTGGCTGAGCTGCAAGCGCTGAAATTGAATCCAGACCTCGACTGCTCTCCTCCAAGGCCACAAGTTCAAGCCCGGGGAGGCGACGAAGATAACAGCCATGTTTTCCCAAAAGCCTCATCACTGGAACAGGAAGACGAAGGAGCAGCAGGGGGGGCTGAGAAACCTCCAAAAAGGTCAGCTCCAACTGGACACTCAGATAAGTCAAAAAGACAGAGAACTGAAGTGACAATGAGAACTGGACTGAGGTCCCAAATAAGAGAAGAAGAGGAGGGGGAAAAAGAGTGTCAACTCCCAATGATTGAAGTGGCTGGACCAGAAGGTTCGATGCTGGTCTATAGACCATGGACTGAAAAAGAGATAAACCGAGCCATGGCCCATCTGCCCAAACCAAGTGAATCAGGTGAGAGATTTGCTGAGGCACTAACTATTTTCTGTCAAGAATTTAGTCCGACCATACAGGAGCTAAGGCGACTGTTAACTGTGAGCCTGGGAGCGAGCGACTGGCATAAAGTGAGTGGCAAGGTGCCAACAGCGGACAGCAAGCGGAGACATCCGGACTGGGATCATGCTGAGAATGAGGTCTACCGAACAGCTGTCCAGGCGATAGCAACTGCTATGAAGACTGCGTTTCAAACAACGATTGACACAACAAAGGTAACCAATTGTAGCCAGGAAAAAGAGGAGTCTGTTAAGGACTATTATGTTCGATTGTGTGATGTGTACAGCAGATACAGCGGCATAGAGGAACCTCAAGAAAGGGGCGACAAACCAGGGCTCTGGGAAAGTCACCTGAGGAGCAGTTTCATGAATGGACTGAGAACGGAGATCACAATCGAAGTGAAATCAAGGTACATTGACTGGAAAAATGGACGAATTGAAAGTTTCCTAAATTATGCATTGCATGCAGAAGAACAGCTGCAGGCGAAGAGAGACAAAAGTAAGGCGAAGCAAGGAAAAGAACTACAGCTTGCCATGATAGAAGGAGCGGTCCAAAGGGGCACCAACAACAGACAAAGGGGTCAACCGGATGTAAGAGGAAGAGGAAGAAGAAGAGGAGGTTGGGAAAACCGCAAAGGCTGCTACCTCTGCAAAACTGATGATCATGATGTGAGAGACTGTAAGAAATGCAGACTATGTAAAGAAATAGGACACTGGGCAACCAACTGTCCGAACAGCGAACAGGCCGACTGAGAGAGAGGAGAGAGGAAAGGAGGGGGTCTGGATGCGCAGCCAGCAGCAGCTACAGATAAGGGAAGTGAACATTCCATTACTTCACACACGCACACATACACTGATTCTTTGGCTCTCTGCAACGAAGAAAATGCTTTGGTTTGCAATGCTTTTATTTTTCCTGATGACATGTGGCAATTATGTAAAAATGATAGCTTTCGTAAACTACCAAAATATCCCCTTAAAGTTGAGGGTACAGTAATATTGTTCACCGTAGATAGCGGTGCCAGCAGAAGTGTTATACGAACATGTGATTTGCAGTGTTTACCAAGGTTGTCTGATGATATTCACGTTTCCCTGTCTGCATCAGGCCATCAACTTACTGACAGGTTCACTGAACCCTTAATTTGTGAGACAAAGTCAGGGCATACTTTGAATCATAAATTTATTATGTCACCAAATTGTCCTATCCCATTGATAGGAAGAGATTTAATGTGTAGTTTGGGCCTGACATTGATAGCAAATTCCGAGGGAATTAAAATATTTGAAACTGAACAAAGTTGTTTGTTAGAAATTCCAAAATGGGCTTATGAATGGGGTGTCAAAGACGAAAACTGGGCTTCATTAATGTGTAAAAGGGCAAAGGACAGGGTTGAATCACAAAATGTAGACATTATGACTTCGACTGAATTATACTGCACATCACATGTTGTGGTTGACAGAGATGAAAGCTTCGAGAGAGAATGGTTGGCAGAACCGATCAGAGATAAGTTATGTTTCAATTGTATGTTTTGGAATGATCACATGTGTGCCTTATCTGTAAGCTTGACAGAAGAACAGAGCGTGTTTCATTTAGTGGCTGGGTCTGTACCGCATTTATCTTTAGCTAAGGCTGTAAACCAATGATGGTCCGAGTTAGGGCCTTTTGTGAAGAGGTGTGTTGAATCTGAAGATTGGACAGAGTATGATCAGGGCATAAAATTTAACAAAACTTTGAATGCATATGCTACTTGTTGCAATGAGGATCATAAAGTAGAATTTATGAGAACACTAGTCCCGATTCAGGACAATTATGATGAGAGCTGCTGCAGCACAGACGTTAAGGCGGATAAAATTCATCCGGCCTTAAGTGAGGTCCCTTTGAAATTGTGGGCAAAACATAAATATGATGTGGGGTTAATTGCGGGCTGTGAACCAGTGACGATTGTACCAAAGTCTGATTACAGACCATGTCAACAACAATACCCGTTGAAAAAAGAAGCAGTGCTTGGAATCACGCCAGTGTTCCAATCACTACTAAAAGAGGGGATAATTGTGCCATGCAGTAGCTCTCCTGTACGTTCTCCCATTTTTCCTGTGAGGAAAATCAGAGATAAAGGTGAGCCTATCGAATGGCGATTTGTACAAGATTTACAAGCTGTTAATGCTGCAGTCAGAGCCAGGGCTCCAAATGTGCCGAACCCTTATACTATTATGTCCCAAATCACACAGAATGCATCATGGTTCTCTGTAGTGGATTTGGCTAATGCATTTTTTAGTGTGCCAGTTGATAAAGATAGCCAGTTTTGGTTTTGCATTTCATTTCAATGGCGAGGCATATACCTTTACGAGATTGTGCCAAGGTTTTTGCGAATCCCCAACAATATACAATGAGGCACTTAGGCGAAGTCTTGAATCACTGACTCTGACTCCAGGCACAGCATTGTTACAATATGTTGATGATCTTTTAATTTGTGCATGTGATGAACAAACGTGTGTGACTGACAGTGTGACTCTCTTGAAGCATCTGGCGAGAGAGGGCCACAAGGTCAGTGTGTCAAAAATGCAATTTGTGAAACAGGAAGTAACCTTTTTAGGTCATGTCATAACGCCACACAGTAAGTCCCTATCTGACAAGAGGGTGCAAGCTATTAGAGAGGTTCCAAAACCAATTACTAAAAAACAAATGCTGTCATTTTTGGGGATGTGTTCCTATTGTCGAACATTTATTCCAAATTATGCTATTGTGGAGTATCCCCTGAGAGAATTGACTGTAGGAAAGGGGTTAAAATCCTCAGACAGATTAATTTGGACTGATGAGGCTGAGCAAGCTTTCAATGTTGTGAAAGCCCAGTTGAGTATGGCTCCAACATTGGGCCTTCCAGTACCAGAAAAACCTTTTGTACAGATGGTGGATGAGAAAAATGGCTTTATGACCTCTGTGTTGTTGCAGAATCATGGGGACAGATTGAGACCAGTGGCCTACTTTTCTGGTAAATTAGATCCGGTAGCAGCAGGCCTACCTCGTTGTTTAAGAGCAGTAGCAGCTGCTGAGAAAGCTGTTTTGGCTTCAAGAGAATATGTGGGTTATTCTGATGTGACCTTGTTTGTCCTTCATGCCGTATCTATGATTCTGCAGGAACAGAAAACTTCGCACTTATCAACCTTGGTTAAGGTATAACAATTTGTTACTTGAAATGCCAAATGTTATTGTTAAGCGTTGCACTGTGTTGAATCCAGCCACCCTTCTCCCCACAGAGGAGGATGGCGAGGAACATCACTGTTGTCTGACTGCTATTGACCAAATATGTACACCACGACCAGACCTTGCAGACACACCGCTCGAAAACTGTGAGAATGTTTTGTTTGTGGATGGCTCTGCCTTCAAAGACAAAACAACAGGCTCAAACTGTGTAGGTTACGCGGTGACGACTGAATTTGAAGTACTGGCCTCAGGGTCATTGCCCTCAAATTACTCTGCTCAGGCAGCTGAACTTGTGGCTTTAACAGAAGCCTGTAAACTAATGACTGGAAAATGTGTGAAGATTTACACAGATTCACGCTATGCATTTGGGATAGCTCATGATTTTGGGGCATTGTGGAAACATAGATATTTTTAAAATCAGATGGGCGTCCAATTCTTCATGCTGGCTTAGTGACAAACTTATTAGATGCTATTTTGCTACCTGACAGGATTTCTATTTGCAAATGCGCAGCGCATAACAACAAAAATGATTTTGTTTCAGTGGGAAATTGCAGAGCAGACGGAGCTGCGAAAACAGCTGCGGCACACCAGAAGGAGCTGGAGTGTACAATGTTATCTGAATGTAACCTTGATTTTTCTGATTCCTTACAGGGCATGCAGTCTTTTGCTTCTGAGGCAGAGAAGGCTGGTTGGAGGAAATCAGGATGCAGCTATAAAACCGGCGTTTGGTTGAGTGTTGATGGCAAAGCTTGTTTACCCAAACATTTTTTTAACCATTATGGTAAATTGATGCACGGGTTGGACCATGCATCAAAAGGGTCGATGGTAACCCAATTAACGAAAGTCTGGTTTACAAAGGGGTTCACAACATTTGATGAGAATTTTTGTAAACGTTGTGTCATTTGTACCACACACAATGTGGCAAAAGGGATAAAAATGCCCTTGGCATCCCATCCACCACCAGAGGGAGTGTTCGATCATCTAATGATTGATTTTATAGAACTGAATCCCTGTGAAGGGAAGAAATATTGCCTGGTGATGGTGGACATGTGGTCTAAATGGGTGGAGGTTTTCCCAACATCAAAACAAGATGCAGCAGCAGTAGCAAAAGCCCTGTTAACTGAAATAGTCCCGAGATGGGGAATTCCGAGAAAAATTAGTTCAGACAATGGAACACACTTTGTGAATGAAGCAATCACACAGGTGGGAAGATTTTTGGGTATTGATATGAAACGCCACTGTGCCTATAAACCTTCAGTGGGCGGAGCTGTAGAACATGAGAACGCAACAATAAAAAACAAATTGGCAAAATGCTGAGAGGAAACTGGGCTCAATTGGATAAAAGCCCTACCAATAGTCCTGATGTTTATGAGGATGAGACAGAGGCCCAGATCAAATCTAAGCCCTTATGAGATAATGTTTGGGAAGCCTCCATTCATGGGTATGGAAGGGGTAAAACAGCGAGTGCCATCAACTGAATTGTGTGAACATAACATGTTGAACTATTGTAAAGAAATGTCTTGTCTGCTATCAAACATTTGTGTGCAGGTAAAAGCAGCTCAAGGAAAAGCAGCTGATACCCAATTGCATGACATCAAGCCAGGAGACTTTGTGGTGATAAAGGATCTGAGAAGAAAGAGCTGGAAAGCAAAGAGGTGGCTGGGTCCGTTCCAGGTGCTGCTGATAACGCATACAGCGGTGAAAGTAGCAGAGAGGGCAACATGGGTCCATGCTAGCCATTGCAGGAAGGTTCCACCTAAAGAGCCAGGAGAAAGATCGGAGGAGACAACGACGACCATTATCCGCACAAGCAAGGATAACCAACAAGAAACCATTCTGAAGTAACCAGTGTGCAAGGACAGGCACGAGCGGAGCTTTGGTACAGAGTGGGTAGAAAAAAACCCAAAGCAATTTAATGATGACACAACAAGCAGAAGTTAAAGTGAAATGTACTAATTAAGTTGAGATATGTTTTTCTATTCTGAACATCTATATTATTTCTTGTTTATACTGAGGTGACTGCAGGTCTGATTTTATGTCAGGAGTGCAATAACAGTGTTTATTCATTTAGCCCGGCTTCAGATAAAGTCTTTTACTAGCTTGCTAAATTAGAAGGGATTATCCTAATAAAACAGCTTAAGCTTTCTTCTTTTAAAAACCTTATTTCACAAGTTTAAGAGGGTGATCATTTATATGAAAATCAGAGATGAAGAGTATAAGTGTGATGTAGTAACTTAAACTTGCTTTATTATTATTATTTTGTTTATCAATGAATGATAAAAAGAGGGGAATTGTGGAAGAAATTTAATATGTTCTTTATGTTGGCATTTGATTATATTTAGAATCTTAGAAATATGATGAATTAAATAAGATTAATGTAGTGTCGATATATGTGCATGTCTTGTTAATTTGACTAAGTTTATGATGGAGACAGAGGGTCTCCACTCAAGGGTAGTATGATAAAACAATCTAAACAATATGTCAGTTATGGCTAAGACATATCTTCGTTTAGCCTCAAGAAACAACCTTGGGGGAGGAACAACTATAAAGAAGGAAGGCTGCCCCAAATCGTAGTCACACTCTGCAGGCACTTTGTATGACTGTATGACTGTTGACCTTTTCTTGCAAGAAAATAAATAACCTTTAAAGACAATTGGTGCATGTTTGTCTCTTATTCAGTGATGTAAAATTGTTTGCCTCCACACCAAAGTGCTGTACAATTTTTTACAAACATTAATAACAGAATTTAATAGAACTTATAAAATATTAAAAAGAACAAATTAATAAAACATTATAAAACCTACACAGAAAACTCTTATAATTCTCAAACAATATTATAGGCTAAAGAGAAATAATGTGTCTTCAATTTAGATTTAAATATTGGCAGTGAGGAGGAAGACCTAACAGCAAATGGGAGTGCATTCCACAACCTGGGGGCCGCAACTACAAACGCCCGATCACCTTTAGTTTTCAGATGGGAACGAGGAACAGAGATTCGATGATCGAAGAGACATAGGTGCAGAATGTTGATGAAGTAAATCAGCAATGTACTGAGGGGCTAAACCATGCAAGGCCTTATAAACATACAGCACAATCTTGAAATTGACTCTATATCTAACTGGAAGCCAATGTAGGGAAGCGAGAACAGGGGTAATATGCTCTCTTTTCTTGGTACCCGTTAGAAGTCTAGCTGCTGCATTTTGGACTACTTGCAGATATGAAAAAGAAGATTGAGACATACCCACATATAAGGCGTTGCAGTAGTCACGCCGGCATGTGATAAGAGCATGAATCACTATTTCCAAGTCCTTCATTAGAGAAACTGTTTTAGAAGAGGAAAAAGAGCCGGCGTTCTCATCAGATTAAGACGTCGCGCAAATCGCCCCCCGCTACCCAGTATACTACTGGCAAATGTTCAGTCTCTGGACAACAAGCTCTGCGAGCTGAGAGCGCGGATCTCTTTCCAACGAGAGACGAGAGAATGCTGCATTATCTGTCTTACGGAAACCTGGATGTCCGCGGAGATTCCAGACTCGGCCATCGAACCCACAGGTTTCTCCGTGCACCGAGCGGACAGAGCGAAAGACCTCTCAGGTAAAAGCAGAGGTGGAGGTGTATGTTTTATGATCAACAAATCATGGTGTGATCAGAGGAATATACATTTTATCAGGTCTTTCTGCTCTCCTGATCTGGAATTTCTCATGCTTCTGTGTCGACCATTCTGGCTACCGAGGGAATTCACAGCGGTCATTATCACTGCTGTGTACATCCCCCCACAAGCCGACACAGACCGGGCACTTAGGGAACTGTATGGCAGTATAAGTGAGCAGGAAACCGCACACCCTGAGGCTGCGTTCATTGTTGCCGGGGACTTCAACAAAGCCAACTTCAAAACAATAGCACCAAAATACCACCAACACATCAGCTTTAACACACGAGGGGACCGGGTTTTGGATCATTGCTATTCTCCTTTCCGGGATGGCTACAAAGCCCTCCCCCGCCCACCATTTGGCAAATCTGACCACTCTTCCGTTCTGCTTCTGCCCGCTTACAGGCAGAAACTGAAACGGGAATCACCCACCATTAGAATGATCCAGTGCTGGTCGGACCAATCAGACTCTGCGCTACAGGACTGTTTTGATCACGCAGACTGGGAGATGTTCCGGTCTGCCTCCGATGACGACATCGAGATTTACGCTGATAGCGTAACGTGTTTCATCAGAAAGTGCGTAGAGGACGTTGTTCCGACAAAAAATATACGGATCTACCCCAACCAGAAACCATGGGTTAACGGCGATGTTCGCGCGGCACTTACTGCACGGACCACCGCTTTTAATTCCGGGAACGCGGAGGAGCGTAAACAAGCCAGTTATGCCCTCCGTAACTCCATCCCTGCAGCCAAACGCCAGTACAGGCACAAAATTGAAGAACAGTTCAACACCACTGACTCCAGAAGTATGTGGCAGGGAATTAACACCATCACGGACTATAAACAGAATAAAAACTCCCCCATGAACACCGCTGCCTCTCTCCCGGACGAGCTTAATACTTTTTATGCTCGTTTCGAGGACAACAACACCGCCCTCACGGAGAGAGCACTCGCGGCCGATACTACAGATGATGGTTCACTCTCCGTCTCTGTTGCGGATGTAACCCGATCCTTTCGACGGGTGAACATCCGTAAAGCCGCGGGTCCAGACGGCATTCCGGGCCGCGTCATCAGAGCATGCGCGAACCAACTGGCTGGTGTTTTTACGGACATTTTCAACTTGTCCCTATCCCTGTCTGTAGTCCCCACATGCTTCAAAACATCAACCATTGTGCCTGTACCGAAGCAATCAAAAATCACTTGCTTAAATGACTGGCGTCCTGTTGCCCTCACCCCCATCATCAGCAAATGCTTTGAGAGGTTGATCAGAGATCACATCTGCTCTGTTCTGCCCACCTCTTTGGACCCATTGCAGTTTGCCTACCGTAACAACCGCTCCACTGATGATGCCATTGCATCTACAATACACACTGCTCTTTCCCACCTGGAAAAAAGGAACACATATGTGAGAATGCTGTTTGTAGACTACAGCTCAGCATTCAACACCATAATGCCCTCCAAGCTTGATGAGAAACTCCGGGCTCTGGGCTTAAACAGCTCGCTGTGCAGCTGGATCCTGGATTTCCTGTCAGGCAGACGTCAGGTGGTTAGAATGGGCAGCAACATCTCCTCATCACTGACCCTCAACACTGGAGCCCCGCAGGGCTGTGTTCTCAGCCCACTCCTGTATTCCCTTTACACACATGACTGTGTGGCAACACATAGCTCCAATGCCATCATTAAGTTTGCTGACGATACGACGGTTGTAGGTCTGATCACTGACAATGATGAAACAGCCTACAGAGAGGAGGTGCACATTCTGACACGCTGGTGTCAGGAGCACAACCTCTTCCTCAACGTCAGTAAAACCAAGGAGCTTGTGGTGGACTTCAGGAAGAAAGACAGAGAACACAGCCCCATCACCATTAATGGAGCACCGGTGGAGAGAGTCAGCAGCTTCAAGTTCCTCGGTGTCCACATTACTGAGGAACTCACATGGTCCGTCCACACTGAGGCCGTTGTGAAGAAGGCTCACCAGCGCCTCTTCTTCCTGAGACGGCTGAGGAAGTTCGGAATGAACCACCACTTCCTCACACGGTTCTACACCAGCACCGTAGAGAGCATCCTGACTGGCTGCATCACCGCCTGGTACGGCAATAGCACCGCCCACAACCGCAAAGACCTGCAAAGGGTGGTGCGAACTGCCAGAAACATCATCGGAGGTGAGCTTCCCTCCCTCCAGGATATATATAACAGACGGTGTGTGAATAAAGCTCGGAGGATCATCAGAGACTCCAGTCACCCGAGTCATGGGCTGCTTTCACTGCTTCCATCAGGCAGGCGGTATCGCAGCATCAGGACCCGCACCACCCGACTACATGACAGCTTCTTCCCACAAGCAATAAGACTTTTGAACACATGATCTCTCATGATCTACAATCAGCACTGCACTTTATTAATCATCACTCTGTCAATATATTCTCCCAATTCAATTAGTGTTTATATATATTTATACCCGTATCTAGTGTATGTGTATTCTACATTGTGTGTATTGTGTACATTTGTTATGTAAATTGTTGTGTAAGTATGTGTACATTTGTTATGTAAATTGTTTTGTGTAAATATGTTGTTTATTGTAAAGTGGTTTATGTCTCGTCACTGTCATGACTGCTATGTTACTCGGAACTGCACACAAGAATTTCACCTACTGTTGCACTCGTGTACACAGTAGTGTGACAATAAAGTGATTTGATTTGATTTGATTTGATTTGATTAATTTAGCAATGGACCTTAGATGAAAAAAGCTTCCTTTAACAACAGCATTTATCTGCTTATCAAATAATAACTCAGAATCAAAGATGACACCCAAGTTCTTAACTCTATTGTGCAAGTTTAAAGACAAAGTACCAAACTGATTTTCAATGTCAGCGATATGTAGCAAAGAGCCAAAAGCAATGACCTCGGTTTTTTCCTCATTTAGCATGAGGAAGTTTTCAGATATCCATAATTTAACTTCCTCAAGACAGGAGATGAGATTACTGATGGAACTAGAATCGTTAGACCTGACAGGAAGGTAAAATTGTGTGTCATCAGCATAACAATGATAAGCTACACTGTACTTCTGAAAGATAGAGCCTAAAGAGAAAAAAGCAGAGGACCCAACATGGAGCCTTGTGGGACGCCACATGTGAGCAGAGTTGGGGAAGAGAAGTGATTGTCAATATTGATAGAAAAAGTTATTTCCTTAAGATATGATGAAAACCAGTTTAATGCAACTCCCTCGATGCCAACCACCTTCTCAAGACGATGTAAGAGAATGGAGTGATCGATCGTATCAAATGCTGCACTGAGGTCTAGAAGGATTAAAATGGCCCCGTTGCCAGAATCCAGGGAGACTAAAATGTAATTTGACACCTTTAATTGTGCAGTCTCAGTACTATGCAGTGACCGAAAGCCTGATTGAAATTTGTCAAATATGCCGAAGGTGGTTAGATAAGAATACAGCTGCAAATAAACCACCTTTTCCAAGATTTTGGACAGAAAAGGCAATTTTGAAATAGGCCTATAATTCTTAAAAACTATAGGATCAAGGTTAGGTTTTTTCAGCAGAGGCTGAACCACACCATGTTTAAAACTGGCAGGGACTGCTCCATTTCTCAAAGAACTGTTGATTATGGCCAGCATAATGGAGGCAACAGTACTAAAAACATCTTTGAGAAGCCGTGATGGTATGACATCCATGGGAGAATTTGTAGGTTTAATTAACGAAATTATATCTGACAATTGAGCAGATGAAACAGGGTCAAAGTGACTAAAAGAACTGGATGACAGCATGGGTTCAGTGTATCACAGATGGTCCCATTACATGTGTTCTAATGTATTCAATTTTGTCAATAAAAAATTCAAGAAACCTTTCACATGTCTCAGGGGTTGCATCTGGATAGCCCACAGGGGCAGTTTTCAAAACAGAAACAATTGTATTAAAAATTACCTTAGGCCTATGGGCATTTTTAGCAATTATTTCAGATGAGTAGTTCGATTTTGCAGACTTGACAGAGACTTGATACTGCTTTAAGGAATCACAAAACATTTCAAATTAAACCATTGAGGCCCCCAGCTGATTCTAATTTCTAAGTGAATAGAAAAGCTGCTCCCATACTGGACACGTCTCCTTCCCCCACCTCAGGGCTATGGGGAAGCACCCGATGTGGTGTCTGGGGAGGTTCCATGCAGCCTGATTGCATCTGTTCTTATGCACATAGTAGCTGCCTACACATGCATCGACAGTTCACGTGACCAGTTCAGCCTTTATGGCGTTTCATATTGGGAACCCTATTGTCACTACATCGACACAACATCGAGTGAGTGACAGAAGGTTGCTGTCGTAACCTCAAGTTCCCTGATGGATGGAATGAGACGTTGTGTCCCTCTTGCCACAGTCTGAACTGCGCCGCTTTAATGTCCGGGACCTTGTCTCGGCTCCTCAGTGCAAAACCTGAATGAATCTGCATTTCGATCTCACTTTCCGATCTCCCTTTCCGATCTCCCTCTCCCTATACCCGTATGTCTGGGGGAGTGGCATGCAAATTCAACTCGACAATTTAAAATTGGCCTTATCTCAAAGATCTGAAGGTGGATCAGGCTCCCAAGAGCGACCCCTAGTGTCACTACATTGACACAATATCTCATTCCCTCCATCAGGGAATGGAGGATATGAAAGTAACCAAGACGATTTCTTTGTGGCTCTTATTACCTTCAAATTCTCATTTTTTTTTGATAATGAGAGCATCTTCACAGCTGGAAGGCATAAATTCCGCTGAACTTTAATGTTGTTTCGCTTTTCTCTTTTTTTAAAGAGCAAATAATGTCGAAATTTACAAGAACATAATGCATGTACTTCCGTGGCCATTGCGTTGAAGCAGCTGTTTGCCTTGAGATTAGTGCTGATGTGAGACAGGTGTTATTTGCGCATGCAACAGTAGGAGGCACTCCTGACTCAAATGAGTCATGAGAGGGAACCTGAAGAGGACACTTATCAAAACATCTTTCTCTCTAATTAAAAAGCTTATTATGTAACTGTAATTTAATTACAATGTTTTTTATGTTACTGTAACGGATTACAGTTATCTAATTGTTGTATCCTGATTACCTAATGTCGTTACAAGTAATATGTTACTCTCCAAGCCTGGTGACAGGGGGAACCACCAACGCAAACGGTAACAGTTACTCTTGGGCTAGGTCTCCTAAAGAAACACACACACACACACACACACACACACAAAACACATAAGAAAATAATTAACGAAAAAAACTATAACAAAAAGAAAAACTCTACAATAATAATAAAAAAGCGCTGGCCACAGTAAAATGGACCAGAGCCAAAAAAATACAAGTCATGCAAACCTACAACATAAGATCATAAACACTCAAATATTAGTATTGATTTCACAAAGCGATTTGTGAAAATCTAACAGGACAGGAAAAGATTGAGACTAAAGAAGCAAAAAGACTTTCTTATGCAAACCAATATAAATTTTAGGCCAAACATAAATGTTAAAGCAATATAAATAAAAACAAAGAAAACATAGCACAGGCAGCAATAGAGTAATGAAAACGCTAAACTAAAAAATGCAAGAGCAAACGAAGCAGCAATGTCCCACAGACAAACTCTGGAATCAGGTGTATTTGCAGAGAAAACAGAGACGTAGTCATTAGTGCGTAAGCAAAACACACAGCATGAACAACATAAACGAGCTGGAAGAAGGCAACAGGTTTATTTGCAGAGACAGAGACGCAGTAATTAATTCATCCATAAACACAACACCAGCAGCAGGTTTATTTGCCTAAAATAAGACAAACAGACTTTACAAATTGCCTAAGGCTGAAACCGCATACCTCTCAAATCACCCCAGTAAATTATACATTTCGAAATGGCAGAGTCACAGTCATTAGTACATATGCAAACACACAACACTGACAGCAGAAACACACTGGAGGAAGGCAGCAGTCAACAGATGGCACTGAGCTACCACAATGCAACATATGTATGAATGAACGCTACCGTAACAGAAGCTAACATTAACAGAGAGAAGAAAGTCAGCCAAACACCACATACCTTTAGTGTGGAAACATGTGATACCGGAAAGGGGCACGGAAATTGGACAGTGACACCTTTCCAGGTGGCATGTAAACGGCCAAATACACCCCACGGTGCATGCAGATTGGGTATGCAAACCCACCTAATTCTTATGGGCCGTGGTAAAACAAACAATCTGGGAGAATGATACAGGGAGACAACAGTCTTTCCCACCACATACAGTATATATATATTAGTGCTGTCAACAGATAACAAAAATGCTATCATGATTAATCAAATTATTTTTCATAGTTAATTGCGATTAATCTCAGATATTATAAGTGCTGAAATTTGACTCTATGTATACTTATTTCCTCTCAAAATGCATTTATTTCCTTCAAAGACAATTGAACAAAATGTCTCGGTTGCATGGAACGTAACCCTGGTTCCCTGAGTGGAAACAAGATGCTGCGTAATCGCTATGGGACATGACTGAGTGTCACATGGTCGGACATATAACACCAATTTGTTTGGCTGATAGCGCTGATAGTCCTTAAGTGACGCCCCTAGGGAGCTACATCACAGGCTTCATGCATGTATGCAGGTTAAATGATGCTTTGTGTTATCACTTTTAACAAGCACAACTGAAAATGAACAGATGACACACCCATTTAACACTTGAAGTATGGAGAATAGAAGCAAACGTTTATGTGTATTTTCTTAAAAGGTTCGGTTTTCATAGATTTTTCTTTTGTTGAAAATGGATGTGCATATAAGCTGACATCACTTCTGAGAAGTATTTTTTACGTTTTTAGTTTTGACTGCACCTGTTAGTTAAGTAATTTTCATAAATACATTTTGATTGAATAAGAAGCGACAAATTGTGCTCACCTAAATGTTGCTGGTACAAGTTTTAAAGAGCAGTGTAGCCAAACTAAGCCCAGACAAGCTTAAACACACATACTGGATAGATTTTAATGAATGCTGATGCTGTTGCACGTGCCACTGTGTGTTGTTAAACTCACCGCTGAGTTTTGCGCAGAGAGCGCTCAGATGTTTAGACTGTGACACAATTGTTTCTTTATCAATTGGAGGGTCAGATAAACTGGTGGTCCGCATCAAATCATCCACTGTATTACTTTAAATAAAGAAATTACATCGTACCGGGAGACTCTGAGAAGTGGTGGTATGCAAGAAAATCTGCCAGTACTCTGTTGAATAAATTAGAGAAGTGCAGGTACTGCAGTGCAGGTACTTTGTACATGCCCAATTGAAGCACTGTGGAATTATGAGCTTAGTTGTAGCATTATCCATGAACAAAGCCATCAAATGAACACAACATCACATTCCGCAGATCAGACAGACCCCCCTCCGAGCCATTGGAGAGTCATAAAAATGAATATATGATGCCTAAATTGCTGAAGGAGACCGTCTCTCCCATGCCTGTTTAATTTCAAACTAGGGTTTGTAATGACAGAGCTGACCAATAAAGAACTTCTAACTAACAAATCGATAATTATAATATTTAATCTTGTATGGTAACTTCACAGTTCAACTGGATATTATACCCCAACAATCAGGTTTCTCATAATGTGTAATGTTATATCCATGTTGTAAAACCAATGAATTAACCAGAATGATTTGTAACCAGGGATGTTAATGTTTTTTTTACTTACACGTATAACATTAATGAAACAATGTCATATTTAGTATGTAAATGCTTGCTTGTTTACGTAGAGAATGTTGATGACAACAAACATCATGTCTCTTGTACTGTTGTCAAGATATAAATGTTAATGATTAAGCATGCACTATTCATGAGCGGGAGTTTGTAAGAATGCTCCACAAAGGAACGTAAATCAACTTTGGGAAATGAACAGACCAGTCAACCATGTGACTCTGAAAAGCCACTTCTGATTGGCTCAGGACACCTTTGGGGTTCAGCCAATTTCAGTTCAAAACTTTCCTACCAATGAAGTAAGCCCCTCTTCTGCTGAACTTCTCTCTTGCAATGCTCTCTTGGAACCATCGCTTGGTCTCCTCTCTTTGGCTCTCTTGCCCAAGGAAAACTCGGGACACACAAAGTCCCGAGGAAGCCTCTCACTCTCTGCTCTACATTTCACACACCCAACAGGAGTCGCAAGTTCTCCATGCAGAAGGCCTCACTTCATCCAGACAATAGCTATCCGCATCATAACAGAGTCCAAAACATAGATGGAACAAACTTTCTACAAACGCCAAAGAATCAAGCAACACAAGGAAACGCAACAACACACAAGTACATCTCAGTGCTTTTGCTCAAAGTGCTGGTGTATTAGTTGAATACTTTGAGTCTAAATCGATTTGGAATCGGATTACCCAAAGAAGGATAAATGGTTCTTAAGGCATTGTTAACGGACTCCATAAAGTTAATTTTCACTGTTTTGAGCAATCTGTCACTTTACACACCAACCTGTTTCATGTGTTAGATTAGTTTTATGTTAAGAATAGCAATAAAGTTTGTCTGTATTCAAATATAATTTGTCTTTGGTATATTTTGATAAATAATCTCATCCCTGTTTTTAAAAGATTTTGCTTCAAAGCTGTACCTAATTATGTGTAATATTATTTTCAATAAACCATGAGAATAATATTACTCCAATAAGTTAATTAATCATAATTCCCTTATTAAAGCTAATTCCCTATAATAGAAACAAGACGTTGTATTATGATTTTTATGATAGAGAATTTTATTCAGACAAATAATCTAGTTATTTGTCATTTATCTAATCTATAATGGTTGTTGAAAGGACAAATTCCATTCTAAATTTCCTTGCATAATAATGTAGAATAAGGACAGTTAATTTAATTCCTAGCTCACACAAATTGTTCCTACATACAGGTGAAACTCGAAAAATTAGAATATCGTGCAAAAGTTCATTAATTTCAGTAATTCAACTTAAAAGGTGAAACTAATATATTATATAGACTCATTACAAGCAAAGTAAGATATTTCAAGCCTTTATTTGATATAATTTTTATGATTATGGCTTACAGCTTATGAAAACCCCAAATTCAGAATCTCAGAAAATTCGAATATTACATGAAATCAATAAAAAAAAAGGATTTTAAATACAGAAATGTCGGCCCTCTGAAAAGTATAATCATGCATATGTACTCAGTACTTGGTTTGGGCCCCTTTTGCATTAATTACTGCCTCAATGCGGCGTGGCATGGATGCTATCAGCCTGTGGCACTGCTGAGGTGTTATGGAAGACCAAGATGCTTCAATAGCGGCCTTCAGCTCTTCTGCATTGTTTGGTCTCATGTCTCTCATCTTTCTCTTGGCAATGCCCCATAGATTCTCTATGGGGTTCAGGTCAGGCGAGTTTGCTGGCCAATCAAGCACAGTAATACCATGGTCATTGAACCAGGTTTTGGTACTTTTGGCAGTGTGGGCAGGTGCCAATTCCTGCTGGAAAATGAAGTCAGCATCTCCATAAAGCTTGTCTGCTGAAGGAAGCATGAAGTGCTCTAAAATGTCCCGGTAGACGGCTGCGTTGACTCTGGACTTAATAAAGCACAGTGGACCAACACCAGCCGATGACATGGCTCCCCAAACCAACACAGACTGTGGAAACTTCACACTGGACTTCAAGCATCTTGGATTGTGTGCCTCTCCATTCTTCCTCCAGATTCTGGGACCTTGGTTTCCAAATGAGATGCAAAATTTGCTCTCATCAGAAAAGAGGACTTTGGACCACTGAGCAACAGACCAGTTCTTTTTTTCTTTAGCTCAGGTAAGACGCTTCTGACGTTGTTTGTTGTTCAGGAGCGGCTTGACAAGAGGAATATGACATTTGAAGCCCATGTCCAGGACCCGTCTGTGTGTGGTGGCTCTTGATGCAGTAACTCCAGCCTCAGTCCACTCCTTGTGAAACTCCCCCACACATTTGAATGGCCTTTTCCTGACAATCCTCTCCAGGCTACGGTCATCCCTGCTGCTTGTGCACCTTTTTCTTCCACACTTTTCCCTTCCACTTAACTTTCTATTAATGTGCTTTGATACAGCACTTTGAGAACATCCAACTTCTTTTGCAATTACCTTTTGAGGCTTTCCCTCCTTGTGGAGGGTGTCAATGATGGTTTTCTGCACAACTGTCAGGTCAGCAGTCTTCCCCATGATTGTGAATTCAACTGAACCAGACTGAGAGACCATTTAAAGGCTCAGGAACCCTTTGCAGGTGTTTTGGATTAATTTGCTGATTAGAGTGTGACACTTTGAGCCTACAATACTGAACCTTTTCTAATATTCTAATTTTCTGAGATTCTGAATTTGGGGTTTTCATAAGCTGTAAGCCATAATCATAAAAATTATATCAAATAAAGGCTTGAAATATCTTACTTTGCTTGTAATGAGTCTATATAATATATTAGTTTCACCTTTTAAGTTGAATTACTGATATTAATGAACTTTTGCACAATATTCTAATTTTTCAAGTTTCACCTGTATAATGGTAGCACTTTAATCTGTACCATGTACATCTACATCAACCATATTTCCTACATAAAATAGTGGGAGTACACAGGCACTTTAACCCATCCCGTGTACAGTTAAACTACCAAATTCCCAACATAGTGAATTATGAGTTTACTCCTGTTCCAACAGAGAGAACCTGGGAAGTAGGAGTCCAACCTTCATCCAGATAATAAAATCTAACAAATGTATGTGGAGAGGACCACCCTGCCACCATTCAAATTTCCTCCAAGGATCCACATCTAGCCAAGGCCCACGAGGATGCCATGCTCCTTGAAGAATTGGCTCAAATACCCAAAGGTGAAGATAGACTGCGTGTTTCATAGACACTTGACATTATATTAAAAGCCAATAAGACAGTCTTTGCTTGGCTAGACAAGAACACAAACAATTGCTTTGACTTATGCCACTGGCTAGTACAGTCAACATAATCTCACAGCGCCCAAACTCAGCAAAGCATATGCAAAGTTTCATTCTCCTCCGAGTCAAATGGAAGAGGATAGAAAGCCTGAAAATTAATGGTCTGCAAGTGAAATTATGAAAAAACTTTTGGGCAAGTAGCCTAAATGAGGTCTTAACATGACCCTTGAACACCCTGGCACAAAATTCATACATAAGATATTGAACAACGGGGCATGCAATTCACAGACTCTCTTAAACGATGCCATTAGGGCCATATTAAGAGTCAAAAACTTAAAAGTGACTGTTGCCAAGGGCTCAAATAGAGCACACGAAAGCACCTATAAAACAATAGATGGGACGATGGGACGAAAAGATCTAAGCCTTTACCCATAAAACTCCACTCATAAAACAAGAGACAAGAAAATATCTACCAACAGAGACTCCATTGATAAGCACATGCTCAGCCGCTATAGTGGCAACATAGACTTTAAGCATTGCTGCTGCAACCCCAGCCCCGAAACGTTCCTGCAAAAATATCAGCACCGTACCGACAGGGCAATGAACTGGATTTTCACCTCACGCTGTACACAAAGATGCAAAAATGCGCTACTTGAATATATAAAGCCTTTTTAGTTGATGGAGTTCTAGCATTTAGAATTGTATCAACCACAGCGGGGGATAACCCAGCATTCAAAAGGGCAACCTGTTGGGGGCCATACCCATAACTTCAACAAGTCCGGCCAGGGCTGCCAAATGCTGCCCCGAGCCTGAGACAACATGTCTGTTCTGACTGGATTCTCCCAAGGTACATTCTCCAGGAGAGAGACTAGAGTCAAAAATCATACTTGAGATGGCCAAAACAGCGCCACTAACGAAAGCTGAAAACGATCCTCCCGAACTCTCTGCAGAACTCCGTGCCTCAGACTGATTATTGGAAACGCGCAAAGACCCTCTATCGACCACTGATGTGCCAACACATCGATGCCCAGTGGTGCCGGGGGCGAGAGGGAAAACCAGGGGGACAGTGTGACATCACGCTTGAAGCGAACAGGTCAGCTTCCGCTCTGCGAACCGTCTCTAGATTTTTTCCATAATCTGAGGATGTAATGTCCACGTTCTGGGCATCAAGCCCTGTCCGGACAGGAGATCTGCCCCCAAATTCAACTGGTCCAGAACATGCATGGCTCGTAGAGCCAACACATTGTCCCTGCCCACAGAAAAATGTGACATGCTAGCCTCAGCATGGCATGAGAGCACACTCCTCCCTGGCGATTAATGTGGGACACCACCATCCTGTTGTCTGACCAAAAAAGGACATGGCTGTCCTGAATCTCTGAGAAGAAAAACATTAATGCCAGCAGCACCGTGAACATCTCCAAAAAATATTTGTGCCAATATTGCTGCTGGCCCATCCAAACCCTATAGGCTGGACCTGTGGAGGTGCGTCTGTCATCATTATCAGCTTGCGGCAACACACCTGTCCCAACGCAAAACCTGACATCAGAATGTGGGTCCGTTTCCATGGTAACAGTGTTTGGTAGCACCCACGCATCACTTTGAAGAGACGGGATGCATGCATAAGTAGTTGAAGTACCTTTGTGGAGTTCATCCAGCACTGAAAAAGTCTCTTATGCAACATGACCAGGGGAATGACAGAAGATGCCTCAATCATGAGCCCCAAAAGCCTGTGAAATGTTCTCGTAGAGAGAACGGAACCCACTCTGAATATCGCTAGACACTGACAAAAAGATAGAATGTGAGCTGAAGACAGATGTGCCTGCATCACCAGCAAATCCAGTTCCACACCTAGAAACAGAGTCTGTTGCCCTGGAAATAGAACACTGTTTTCTATGTCTACATGCAGCCCTAGATTGAGCAAATGTCTGAGAATGACATCTCGATGTTGGGCAGCCAATGTCTCAGAGTGGTCTAACTCCAATCAGTCATCAAGATAATTCAAAATGTGGATGCCTTGAAGCCTCAAGGTTGTCAAAGCCACATCCATGCATTTTGTGAACGGAAGGGTGCAAAATTGACACGCTTTGCCCTTGAAAGCGAATCTGAGAAATTGCCTGTTTTGGTGCAATCCTAATGAAATA
This sequence comes from Moxostoma hubbsi, assembly GCA_032164185.1. Classification (NCBI taxonomy): domain Eukaryota; kingdom Metazoa; phylum Chordata; class Actinopteri; order Cypriniformes; family Catostomidae; genus Moxostoma; species Moxostoma hubbsi. The sequence goes on from JAVLUX010000001.1 coordinate 70,589,261, forward strand.
AGCATCCTATTGTCACAAACTCATCACCAGCAGTAATGGTGACATCATTTCTTTCTGCGTTAGCATTCTAAATTGATATTTCTTTAGAGTGAAATTCAAATGTCTGAATTTCAGAATCAGACACAAGCCGCCATCTTTTTTCGGGACCAGAAAATAATGGCTGTAAAAGCTAAATTATCTCAGAGAAGGGGGAATCTCCTCTATTGCCTTTAATTCTAAGAGAGTGTGAATTTCCTGAATCAAAAATGGGGCTTTCCGAACAGAAATGGCAGTCGGATCAACCCTATTGAATACCGGTGGAGCCCGTCTGAATTGAATTACAAAACCATGCTTTATCTTTCGAAGTACCCAGTTCAAAACACACTTCTGCTGCTGCCAGGCAGACAGACGGGCATATAGAGGGATTAATGCATGGCTCTTGCCTGCAGCGCGACCTGTAACCATTACATGGCACGATTAGCTTAGTTTTGGTGACTGCCACAGTCTTTGCTTCTCCAAAACAGTGGCTGGTTGAAGGGAAATTGATCATGCTTTTGCTTTTATTGTATTTATGTATAAATTATGAGTGCCTTGAACTGTATCTACAGCAGGTTCACTGACAGAATAAACCTTTTCCCTGGTATTTTGAACAGGGAAGAGTGAATAAACATTTGGAGGAATGTTTATTTGAGAAAACTGGATCACCACAATGCCCCCAGTATTTGTTATGGGGGGACAACGTGTGGTGCTTATGTTCACTGTGTGTGTTGTGTACACTTGTGCTTGATGAACATTTGCTCATAGAATTCATGCATGTCTTGAGACCTTTGGTCATGGACACAGATACGTTTGTACAGTCTGGTTTTGTTCACTGAATGGGGGCTCGTCCTTCTTTCACTGTAAGTTTATCAGGCTCATTGAAACGCCTACTCGGACACTCCTGTGATAGCAGGAATGAACAAGGACCCCAATCCTTCTGAGGGGGTGCAAAACTCATGTCTGGGGCCTTATGTGGCTCTCTGGTGGGATGTTGCAAGGATACCGAATGTGAACGTACTGGAGCTTCAGCAGGCTTTTCTCTCTCTCTGTGAAGAAGCATCTGCTAAAACACGGCAGTCTGCTGTTTCACAGCGCAGAATTTTTCTACCACCAACTGGAATGCATCACCAAACAGTTTGAATTATGACAAAGGAGCATTCATTAGAAAGGCCTTGTCATAAATATCCATGAGCTTAAGCCATAGATGGCATTCTGCAACCACAGGGCCCGCCATATTCTGACCAACAGCATGAGAATTGTGTTTAGAGGCTGTCAGCGTCAAATCAGATGCTCAGCGTAGATCCTTGACAGCTTCAGCAACCAGCCCAGCTCCCTCATTTAAATCTCTCATAAAATGGGCCTGGTAGGCTTGCAAAACCACCAGCGACACACACTAGAAAATTCCAAGGCCAATTGATTTGTAATCCTGGATGAGTAAGGTTGATCACAGGACTTCTAAATCTCTCTAAAAGTCTTCCAAGATAGATTTACGATCCTCTAACTGCGTTTTATCAGGCCAGTCCAGGTGCAATTCCTCGACTGCAAATGTAATAACCTCCAGCCACATCAAATAAGTTAACGAAGGTCTGGAAATCCGTCCGCTAGGAGGACTCCCACGGGTCAAGTGGCCACGTGGCCCTGGCAGACACGAGGTCTCCACCAGCCTGTGGCCTGACCAAATTTCCAAGGAGGCAAGCCTTTCGCAGAACATGCTGACATTCATTAAATTGCACTGTGGGCAATCCAAACACTTCAACATGGCCTCCACATGGCGAAACCGCAGACAGGCAATGCACATGTCATGGGAATCTTCACTGACGAATCTGCGTTCTTACATTTTATCCTGTGTTGCCACTCAAAAGGCCAAATAATAATGATCCTCGCTGCAATGCGAGTAGCTAGAACAACACGGGCAGGTGAGACTGTGCACTGAAGAACAAAAAAATCCATGATGTAGCTCCCAAGGAGCATCTCTTAAGTGCCATCAGATAATAAATTGCCATGATTGCATAAGGGCTTCAGACCACGTGACACTCAGACATGTCCCATAGTGATTACTCAGCTCGAGTTTCTACGAAAGGGAACAATATGTAACAATAATGCTTTATTAACCCATATCATGTTGTGTGGTCATTTGACCCGAAGAGGATTTCCTTTTGTCTGAAAATGCTAGTTAATGTTATTGGACTAAAACTTCTGGACTTCGCTTACACAGGGTATCACAACATACTAAAATAATTTGGATAATTTTTGTTTGTTTGTTTTTTCTACCTTTTAGTGTTCCCGGTCAAGAATGGCCTATAAAATTGCTTATACATCTCTCATTATGCTATATTGGAATAGATATTTTTGCCAAATTAGCACAGGTTTTGTATTTCTTTTTGGAACTTATTGATTGTAGGCCTCTGCATGTGTGCTTGCAAACATAAAGGCCTCAGACCTGTGCACACGCACATACACACACACATGCACACTAACACACGTGCGCACGCACACACAAACACAAACATGCTCACGTACATGCACAAACTGTTTTGAGTATTACGTGCTTCCTTACATGAGATAGATAGATAGATAGATAAATAGATAGATAGATAGATAGATAGATAGATAGATAGATAGATAGATAGATAGATAGATAGATAGATAGATAGATAGAAAGAAAGAAAGAAAGAAAGAAAGAAAGATAGAAACAGTTAGTTCCGGTCCTCGAATGACAAGAGACATTCCATGAGCACTTGTGGTCTGACACCATCACCACTCCAGCGCTTCACTGTGTATATCATTCCGCTTGTGTTCGTGCTGTTTAAAACTAAAGTGTAAGAGCAGTGCAGATGTGTTAAGAGCTACTGTTTGTCTTTTTTTTACTATTTTTTTTACATTATATATGTTAGCCAGCAGGTGGTGGCAAAAGATAGATATGAGCCGGTTATGTGATGTGAAGTGAAGCCACGTCGGCCAGTGTTTACATACAGCACTCCATGATCGCTTGTATTACTACTATCCTCCCTACTACTCTTATCTGACTTTCCACATTGGAGTGGACACACTGTTTAAAATGGCAGATGACATTGCGGTTTCTATAGTGAAAGACTCTTGCTCACCGGCGACCGTAAAATAGGGAGAAATAACCCTGCTTGGATGGCTACTTTGCCTCTCAGAAAGCTGACAGCATCTCTCCTGGCAACAGGAGATCACACACGCTCACATCTCTCCCTCTCTCTCTCTCTCTCTCTCTCTCTCTCTCACACACACACACACACACACACACACACACATAACAGCACAAGCCATGATTCTATTTCTGAAGTGACATTTTTTAATTAATAATTAATGCTTGGACACATCATTTGGTTTAAACCAGCAACAGCAGTTTCTGATCCACCACATAATAAAGTAGATCCATGCACAAATGCGTTTTTATGACCATACTCAGTTATTCCTATTTTGTTTATTTTTTTATTTACGTGTTCATTGAACTGTTGTATATAAGCAATATCACACTCGCAATTGTGCTATATGACTCTAAATCAGCACTGCTGAGATTACCTATGGCACTTGCCCTGCGGCCGCATCACAACAGTGCTGATGTAGGGCCAAATCACACTCTTGCTCGTGTGATATTGCTTAAAAAATAAATAAATAAATTAATTAATATATATATATATATATAGTTTTATTGTAACACTGATGAGTACAGCATTGATTAGACACTCAAAAAGTGAGTCTATATATGGTTTGTTTTATTCCTATATCATTGGACATAAGCCTAAAGTCGACAGCAATCCAATTTGAAATTGAAATATGTCCTGTTCTCACAGGATGCATTCTCAAGTTCAGTCTGTGTTATTTTGGAGCCTCTAACTGGTTTTCAGCATCATAAACGCTGCATTTTAAGGATGCCGTGCCAAGTTAAAAGTAGTTCAAACTTTGGAAATTGTGTCTCGATCCAGTTGTCAAGAATACGTACTGTGTGACCGGCTCTCTTTATGAGGCTGTGCTGCTCTTGAGGTTTGTTGAGGTGTGCTAACTGCCCCCAGCCAACACAGCTTGTAAAAAACCTGTACTTCAAACTTGTATCTACGTATTACAGAATGTACATACGGTACAAGGCATGATTTATGCATTAATTTTGCTAATGGGTTATTTTTTAAATAACAATCAGTTAATTCAAATTAAAAAATTAAAGCTTTAAATTGACAGCCCTAATATTTTGGGGTGTTTATTAGGGTGAACTATCCATTTAAAACCAAAAAATGCACACACATCACTAGTTAACACCACAGCAAGTCAAAGCTTTACTGTATTTGCCTGTCTTCTATTGACTTTTGTTGAGAATGCTTGAAACCTGTCTATCAATTTCATTGTCTTACATGAATTTGTCAGCAGTCTGTCATGTTGTCATTGGTCACTTATTATGTCCATAAACATTTCACAGCAACATGCCCAAACAATTTACTATCAAAATGTGGACAAATGCTACATCCTGTGGTAAACCTCATAAGCTTAAATGCACACACAATTCACCTATTGATCAAATCGTCTTGGGTATGAAGAACATCATAAAAGAATGAGAGAAGGAGAAAGAGATGAATATGGGACATTGATGTGGAAGACAGGTGTATGAAGATTGTAGATGCTTGGAACTGATTGAGTTCAGAGAATGTCAGCATGCAATCAAATCCATTAAAATCCAATATAATATAACAGACAAGAGTTAACTTATACATAAAGACAGACAGAGATAGAGAGAGACAGATAATAACATGTATATTAGGAATTTTATTTTTTATTTTTTTTTTAAATTCTGTGTTTGTAATGATTTCAATCCTAATTTAAAGTTCTTAAACACCTTTCTTATCAACTATATAATACTATCCTGACGGGTTTGCACTTCTGAAACATATTAACTGAGTTCATTCACATTAATTTGACCTACTGTAAAATGCAAATAGTGTATTGTGCAAACAGTAGCTACCACTATTTACACTAGAAATAGTTTATTTTAACTATTTCTGCAATTGGGTTAATTAGATTGTGCCTTATAATATATGTGCAGTTAGAAACAACTAAAATAAACAACATTCCTAGAAATAAAATTTATATCAAGGCTTACATTTTCTGTCATGGTCAAAGTGTAAATACACCCAGAGGTGTTACGAGCAGACATTATATGAAGAATTGAATCATGCATTCAGCTCATTTTCAAATGTGCTACTTCTTCTATCACAGCGGTCAGACAGGTTAAGCAGACGCAAGCAAATGTTTCTCTTTTCAATTTCAGCTAATTGCAAACACTCATACGCAAACACACAAATACATCCAGAGACAAACATGCACACACACAGACACACACTTTTCCCTTTTAAACTAATCACAAACCAGGCAAACAAAACATATTTGTGGCATTTTCGGAATCAAAGCAGGACCGACTCTCAGCTAACAAGTCCCACCTCATCACCAAGCCCTGAGCCACAATTAGCACGGATACTGTTGAAAACACACACACACATTTACACAAACAATGTTTTTTTTTCTTTCTTTTTTTTTTGGTCTTTCCATTGACTTGTTTTTATAATGAGCTAATGGTAAACCAATCAATCAAATAAACCCTTTTACCGAATAAGTACATTTTCATTAAGACATTATTTAGTATGCTTTATAAGCCATTTTCCTCATACCTCCTCATATTTCGCTCTTATGACACTCAAAAACACGTGTGCCTCTTTTACCATAGTGCAACACTGCTTTAAATTGATATTTTCTTAGATTCTTGGAACTTCCATTAGAGGGACACAACTGAGAATTACTGAAAAGCAATAACTAATTAATTCCATCTCATATTCGGTAATCTGCTACATTGAAAATTTGTTACAGAACATTACCTGTTGTGAATGTTTTGTTAAAATGGATTTAGGTTTTGTAAGCAGATGGTTTAGTGTGTTTCTGTTGAAAGTATTGAAACTTTTGGAAAAGAGCTATGACACCGTGGCTGGTGCATCATGCACTCACAAAACCTAAAACCCCAAAAACAGTCCAAATAACTGTTTGTCCAAATAACCCCTCAATTTCATATATCTTTTCAGATTTTCCCAAATGATATCACTATATGCCAATAACTACTGCACAAGATAACAAGTATTTAAGCAACTGGATTTCGTCTCAAAATCATTGTTACTAAATTATAGCCCATGTGTCATCTTTCTAATATGAAACTAGACCCAGCCTCCCTCTAATATATAAGTTTTGTGATTAGATTTTGGCATACAGTGATATTATCTGGGAATTTTTATTTTGTATAGTACATTTTTGCTATTTCAATTAACAGTAATTGTTTTGTGTTTCAAAATTGTTTAATGTAGCTCAATTTATCTTAAAACCAATAGATATATTGTGTGATACCAATTATATATATATATATATATATATATATATATATATATATATATATATATATATATATATATATATATATATTTTTATATATATATATATATATATATATATATATATATATATATATATATATATATATATATATATATATATATTTATTTTTTTATTTGAGAAATCATTTTTAAAGAATGTGTCAGAATTTCTCTTTCCAAAAGTTAAATTACAAGATGGCTGGGAGAATTCAAAACAGAAGCAGAGGGTACATTACATTATATACTTTTTATCACTAAAACAATTCTGGCAGAATCTTTACTGATTATTTTCTGGTTCCCTGTGGTTAAAATCAACATCACATTTGGATTGTTCAATTACATTTTATTGCTCTTGACTCATATCTCACATTTTTCACTGTGCTTACTCACGTTTCACAAATCTGTTTTAGTTTCAAACAAACATGTTATCAGAACACTTAAAATTTCATAATTCAAACAAAGATGTATTCTTCTGAAATCATTGTCAAAAAACAGCAGGTTTCCATCGTGACAGCATACCCATACAGTGCGACAATATGCCCGCTTTTCTCACCTGGGCAGTACTAGTGGAATAGCAGGTTTTGAGCAGCTTTCTTGTAGTTAAGACTTCTAGGTATGTGAACTAACTTTCAAAAATAACTCCACCCAGATATATTTTAGCAGAAATATTACACTCAAGTAACACCTAACAACAAAATCAGCTAATGTCTTCAATCCTCTTAAATGTATTTGTAAACACTTGTACATCTCTAAAATTGTTCATACTTAAACAATTACTATTTTATTTATTGTTGCAAGATTATAAATATTTTGTACATCAATGACTAACCAAACAAATAAAAATGTATGTGTACTAAAGTCACACATTACGTGTGAATACTTAGGAATACTAATGAGATCAGAGTGCAACAGCTTAACGACAGAGTGGCATATACAGTAAACTGTGTGATTAGAGGAATGGGACATTTGGCCCATATACCAGCAGATGGGCAGATATGAGTAAGAGAAAGGACACAAAAGAGGTATCTTATGTCTCCTTCTCTTTTGATGGACAAGATCCAACCTGTGGGTGTGTAAATGTACTTATTATGAGTGTATGTCTCATATCACAAAACACTCCAGCACAGATCTGACGCACGTCACTCCTGTAGGCAGGTCAGCCCCTGACCATCTGTCTGACCTACTGGAGAGCAGTAGAGGGAGAGACACTGAAGTGACAGGCAATTACATTGACGCTGAGCTTGACGGACAGCAGTGAAGGTCACAATGCCAATCTGCAACACAAATGGGACTTTGGGACATTCCTGTGAAAAAGACCATGTGAATAATTCTGAAAAGATTTACATGAATATTGCAGCATGAAATTGAACAGTAACTATTTATTCTAATGTTCAACAAAAACATATGGGTGTGGTGCCTGGGTGTACTTTCGGCTATATAGTGCAACTCACAATTAATCAACTTACAGGTCTTTGCTGTAGCATCTTCAACCTGACTGAACAGGAAACTTGCTCCAAATTATTCTCCAAGTGACGAATTTCGGACAATTGCAACAATGAAGAAAACGTTCATACCCTGAAAATCGTAATTACCTCTCAAATGTTTCTGAAAATTGGTAAATCCATTCAAAGTAGTAAAATTATGCAGTAGCAAAAGTACGTATGGGCATGACTGCATGTTCCAGCTTTGACCACTGGGGACAGTTCGTAAAACACATACAATATATTTGACCTCCTGTCACCATTTTTCTGGTGAGGTCAGACTGGAATTTTTACATTCTTGTTCTGATACTATAAAATTACAACTTTTTACTACGTTGAGAAATAAACATGTTTTTACTCAAGGACTCTGATTCTTAGATGAATGAAGCATATGTTTGCATATGTGTGTTGGGTTGGTTTTAAAAAAACACTACATATTTTGTATATATATATATATATATATAAGTTGTCAGTGTAAAAAAGAAAAAGGAAGAGGAGGAGAAAATAAGTCAGACCACAGGTAAAAAAAATAAAAATTAAGCTAGCTACCTAGCTAGGTGGTTTTTGTTCATTGTCATGCATTAAATTGCAACAATTAGGTAGTTAACTTATGCAGTCGTCTCACATTGTACAGTATATATTTATTTAGACCTATTTATTGTCAGTTATTGTTCATTTGTATAGCTATTTTATAATTTTTTAATAAAAAAAAAATTCTCCCCTTTTGGAATGCTCAGTTCCCAATGTACTCTAAGTCCACGTGGTGGTGTAGTAACTTGCCTCAATCCGGGTGGCAGAGGAGGAATCTCAGTTGCCTCTGCGTCTGAGACAGTCGTCTTATCACGTGGCTTGTTGAGCGTGTTACCACAGAGACATAGCATGTGTGGAGGCTTCATGCTATTCTCTGTGGCATCATCAGCTCGCTGAGATACCCAGGCCCCCCTAGCAATTTATTATTACGCCTGCATTTTATGTACTAAATATATTCCAATTTCAAGTTACTTTATTCAAATTTGTTGTTATTGTGGTGTCATGGTCATAAACGGCCCAGCATAGCTGTACTGTTTACATGGAGCAAACTCCACCCACAGGAATAACATCAGTTACACATATCAGTATTCCTACATAAAAAGGATAATTTAGTTCAAGAACGTAGAAAGGACAAGAAACTAGAAAATGTGGTCCCATATACACATCTTCCATTTTGTGCCCTTTATAGTATGTAATTTGCCTCTTTCAGACACATTTTACATCTCTAATTTCTTACAGTGATCCATGCATTTACCACTGACCTTGACATGGTGTGGTGTTGGTAAAAATGTGTGTGACTGAAAAGGTGGGATTCATTTTGGTGGGATACACTGCAGTGACATACATTACTGAAATTTCAATTTAGGCCATAGTTTCAGCATATTTGGACCGGACAGCCCTTGTACCGGTGCCCCAACCCAGTTGAGAGGCATCTGTGGTGACCACGACACATCAGGACACCTGCTGTAGGGGGACTCTGTCCAAAGGTTGAAAGTGCTGCGGCACCATGCCCATCTTGGGACTTGAGTCTGAAGCCAGTGCTGAAACGGTCTCATATGCATCAACCCGAGCAGCGCTACCACGGCTGAGGATGCCATATGCCCCAGGAGCCTCTGGAATTGTTTTAGAGGAGCCGCCGTGCCGGGCTCGAAGAGAGCGAGGCACCTGAGCACTGACTGAGGTGCACTGTCATTGAGACTGAGTCTAACTCCATGCTGAGAAAAGAGAACTGGGGTGAGCTTGCTCTTTTCCCAGTTGACCTGAAGCCCTAGATGGTCCCTGTGAGCGCATAGTAAATCTAGAAAGTGAGCTAGAATGAGCCAGTTGTCAAGGTAATTGAGTATGCGGATGCCCACTTCCCGCAGCGGGGCAAGGGCTACCTCTGCAACCTTGGTGAAGATGTGATGGGACATGGACAGGCCGAAGGGGAGGACCTTGCGCTGATACGCCTGGCCGCTGAACGCGAACTGTAGGAAGGATCTGTGTCGAGGCAAGATGAAAATGTGGAAGTATGTGTCCTTCAGGTCTACCGCCACGAACCAATCTTGCTGTCAAATGCAGGTTAGAATCTGTCTGCATGAGGATTTTGAACGGGAGTTTTTGCAGAGTCCGGCTGAGAACTCGCAAGTCCAAGATTGGTCGCAACACAACTCCTTTCTTGGGTACGATGAAGTAAGGGCTGTAGAAACCCTTCTTAATCTCGTCTGGGGAAATGGGCTCTATTGCATCCTTGAGAAGCAGAGTCATGATCTCTGCCTGTAAAACGCTAGTTTTTTCACCGCGTACGGAGGTGGATTGAATTGAATCGCGTAGCCGAGTCGGATGGTCCTGGTCAACCAACGCGGTGGGTTGGACAGCGAAAGCCATGTGTCCACACTCCACGCGAGGGGCACTAGAGGGACGATAATTTTCGACGTACTGGTGAGGCTTTGCGGCAGTGGGGAGGAGGTAATAGCTCTTTGGGAGGCGAAAGCGCATCCCGAGGCTTGGGTGCTGAGAAAAGACTCAAAGCACTTACCTCCCTCCACGCACCCGGCAGGGGGCGGGTTAGAGACTGATGAAGAGGTCCTTGAAAGGCGTATTCAAAACTCGTCAGCACTGGCCTGCCGGGGCTGAGCAGTCATGGGTCCGGAGGTGAGGTGACTGCATCCGGGGAACCGGGACTGTAAGATTTTGGAGCTGGGGCGCCATGAGAAAGCCGCCCTCATCTCGAGCCGGAACGGAAGCAAACTTACTGAGGTGAGACACTATGCCACCATGAGGACTTATGAGCACATTGTTAATTGGGTATCTTCCTTAAGTTGCACTTAATGGTCTTTAAATCTGTTATTAATTTGCAAACGTTTTTACGTACATCTTAGATAACAATGCTTTTGGGAAATGTATTGTAGAGATTATGTACAATTTAAGTGCTACTAACGTTCTACTGAGAGCTTCAAGAAACCCAGCCTTGAGCTAAAATGAGTAGCTCATTTTTCACGTCTAAATTTCAAGTAAAAATATATGAAAGTCATATGAGGGATGACTGAGTGTATTTTTCACAGGATTTTGGAATATGGTAAAAAAGTGAACCCCTTGAGTGTTCTATCAGAAGAGTCAACAGTGTAAGTATAAAATGCAGAGCCTATAGCACCTAAAATACATGAAGATGAAAAGATCAGGAACGTGACATGCACTGAAATAATACATAGAACAATACCAAACAAACCGACAAGTAGAATAAAATGGCTCTATGGTTTCTAAAGTAATAAACACACAATATTTATTGTAAGGTTAAAATTTCCATGTTTTCTATTTATGTTTTCTGCATTATCAGTCAGAATAAAATGGGTTAAGCTTTTATTGAACTTGTGGTGTGCGCTCACATGCACATATGCATTTACTTATTTAAATATGGACATAATGTACCTTCTTGTTTTTATTTGTAGCCAAGTGGAGAAAATGAATGTAATTTATCTCTAGTCATACATCTGACAAGGCCCCTTTAAGAGTTTTGCAACAACCGCTTTCCGGTACTCTTTTGTGTTAGAGCCATAAAAAAAAAAAAAAAAAAAGTTTGCAAGAGAACTCCGGATTTTGTTCATCGTTTGATAGTTCTTTGGGTAAATATCTACTTTTACACAAAATGTTGTTAAATTGCATTAAATATGTTTTGACAAGAGTTAAAAATGTAGTTAAAATTGTGTGTTTGTTATGGATAATTTTTGAAGGATGCATCCGGATTGCATGTGTGGAGTTTGATAACGATTTCTACATGTGTAAGAACTGGGTATGTAAATTTAGTATTAATCATAGAGTATTTAATGATTTATAGCCCAGAGCTTTTTCCAATTTAGTGAGTGAGTATAATATGTGTTATATGTGAAAACATGTGTAATGAGAACATATGTAATGGGAATTATATTGTTTTAAACTGTTATATATGTCCTCAAAGCAGGCTTAAATGCATAAAATGATTTGAGTGATTTAAGCATGTGTTAAATGCATAGAATGCTTTGAGTGATATGAGCATGTAATTGAATGTAAAAATTACTGTGAATGAGTAGATATTGTTAAGTATGATTAATATTCCTCATTGTAACTGTTGGCTGTTCCCTACAATTTAGACAAAACCTTGCATACAAACACACACACACACACACACACACACACACACACTCTTTCCCCAGATTAGTGATGAAAAAACATCAAATTGTGCTTTACTGCTGCGGTCTGGGTTTGAGATAGATAAGATCTAATTATATGACAAGGGTCTATCCATATACTGTAGCAATAGTGATTGTGTATTGACTCATTCCACCTCTGCCCCTCTGTAGTCTCTCTCCTTCTCTCATCCTCTTCATGCATCCTTCATTGTCATTAGATGCTTTTATTCTCCAGTTCTGTTCCTGGGTAATTCTCAGATTAAAGGCATATTTCTATCCCTGGGATGTATTTCTAGAAAAAACACATTTCACACAACTATTTTAAATGTCCTTTGTCAGTTTAGACAAAGACAGGTCTAGACCTTTTGTGTTGTGTCTCAAGATAATTATTTTAGTACATTTTATTTGTGTTTTATGGTAGAAAATGCATGTTTTGGTGCTGTTCACTGAGTTTCAAATATAATGCCATATTCAGATGAAAGATTTTCTAAAAATAATTAGCAATTTTTTGTGTATTTCAATTAAAAATGGTTTAAGCTAGCATTTTATTAGTACATTTTAAGTATATATCTGATTGTGATCTTTATATTCCTTTAATGTATACATGTCCCTTAATGTATCTTACATTACCAACACACTCTACATAATGCTCTGAAATAAAAAAAAATGTAAACATTAAGTTTTCTTGGTAGCCTTGGTAACTTAAGATCATATTGGCCATATCAGTCACCATTTACAGTAAAGATTGACAAGCAGCATTCAATACTGTATATAGATAAACATGCACAGAAAAGTACCTTGTTATTATTATTTGATAGGCTTTATATATTGGGGTCCAATGATTTCACATTTTTGTAATTTAATATATAATAAACAGTAATACAATTTTTCTTTCTTTATATTAGCATAACAATCTTAATGCATTAAACGTACAAGCATGAATTTGAGGTGGTCTTATTACTTGGTACATCTCCTAATTTTCTTAATGACAGTATACACTTAAGCTAGCTCAGTCTCCACAAGTTTGTGTAAAACCTTATGATTCATGTAGTCTTGCGTAGCTAGACCTTTTACTTCACAGCAAAGTGCAGAGACTGTGGGCATGCAATCTGAGGTTAAGACGATGATCCATGTTATCCAAGATGATTTAAACATTTTCAAAGCGCACTTTGAGTGATAAATTGGGAGCAAGGAAATCTGATCTCATCTCATTTACCAACATAAACATAAAATTTTGCAAAACTCAAAGACTTTCTTTTAATTAAATAGGTTTCTGAATACCACATTGTCAATGTGTTCTGTATTTATAATTACAATTACAATTATTATTAAATAATGTATACAAATATATTATTTTTTAAAATAATTTTGTGTCTAGAGTTGTTTTAGTACCCATCCCTACTTATAAGGGCATTTATATCTATCTATTATATTGATATCTTATCTGGTTAAGTGAACGTGCTAACATTATTTAAAGGTTAAGCTAGCTAGCTGCAGTTTTATTTGCTAGTCTTCACTAACTCCTCACTTTTTCCATGTTCATCTTCGCCTGTCATACATAGTGCCTCATGCTTGGCAAGAAATTTGGCCATCGCCTCTCTGCTTCTTTCATTCACTTTTGCTCTCTGTTTGCTCGCATTTCTTTTTTTGTGCCCCTCATTTTAGCCTTTGGGGAAGCATTTTGACTCTCTAGTCATTCCCCGCTTAGCACAATGCACATTGTGTGTGTTCTGCACATCTGATTGGCCAGGTGTTTCAACTGAACCTTTTTCACATTAACAGCGGGTGGATGGGGTATCAGAATCAGATGACAAATTGAAATGTGTTTTAATGAAAACAGTTATGTATTTATCAGGTAAATACATATGCATTCTATTTTCGGTGATATAAGTCAGTAAGTAAATTGTTGTACTTGAGTCCATTAAGGGTCAACTATAGCCTTGGGCCCAAGGTCATCTGCATTTCGTTGTCTTTGTTCTTGTACTCTGCACAATGACAATAAAGTTGAATCTAATCTAATCTAATCTAATCTGTACACTTTGACCCACCTGATGGCGGGCCTGATTGTACTATAAAATCATACTGTAAGTTGTACAACTGAAATCTTCCCCCTTAATGGAAAAATATAATTTAATTAAACCATGCTGTTGAAACAGCTCTTTTTCGGGGCCCTGAACCTCTGTACATTTCACGCACAATAATAAAGCGGCTGAGAAATTACTTGAGGTGATTACGTGAGCAGTTGCCAGACTACAGCTAGACTGGCCACACGAACAAGAGTCCCACAAACGCTCCAAACTAGAAGACAAATTTCTGTCTGGTGGCCAAAATAATTAAATAAATAAAAGAGGGAATGGAACTCTATATCAGTCCCTTCCTTTCTTCTATGACCTCCATAACAAGTATTTTCTTTATGGAGTAAATTTATACTTCCCGTGTCTTCGTGCCCTCGACGTTGGTGTATTCAACTATCGTGGGTGCTGAAGCTCGGGGGTATTCGGTGATGCCGCCGGTAGAAGAGACACCTGCGGGTTTTCTCTCGCCTGGCTCGGCATCATCGCTAAAGAGACCTAATCTCCCCACAAAGCTGTGCAGGACCACCTCCACGCTTGTGGGGAAAGCTTATCAGGCAGCAGGTCAGGCTGGTGTTGCCCTGCACACTATGGCAGTGTTACAAGCACACTAGGCTAAATCTGTTGAAGGACCTGAGTGTGGGCACCCAGCCCCGCCCCGGTCCTTCTAGATGGGAGGCTCTAAAACAAAACGTGGCGAGTCGTGCTCCCCCTCGTAAAGACTGGGGTCCAGTTTGTCACCCTCAGCAGCCCCCAATGCAAGACCTCAGGGGTGTCAACCCTGACGGTCTTGTACCCAGCCTTGTGGGGGTAGTTGCCCTCGGGACGGGGCGCGTGTATCATCCGCTTCGGCCCTCCCGATACCCTCACGAAACCTCTTCACTCCAGCCGCCTTTGGTGTTTTGGATGATAGAGGCTTCCAACAAAGAGTTGGGTGTACCGTTGCTTCCTGCCTTGATCCAGGACGCGGAATACTCGACATCCCCTCAACAGGAAGTGTCAGAAATAATACAAATCTCAGAGAACCTGGCAGCGTGGAAGCTTCTGCCAGGTATTTCTATGTGGGTTCTAGAAACTGTAGAAAGTGGCTACAGAATTCAATTTATTCGCCGTCCTCCTCGTTTCAACAGCATTGTTCCCACTACTGTGAAACCGGGACAGGCATGTCTACTGTGGAAAGAACTGCAAAATCTCTTGGTCAATGGGGCCATAGAACATGTTCCCCTTCCAGAGAAAGAGTCAGGCTATTACAGCCGATACTTCCTGGTTCCCAGGAAGGGTGAGGGGTTGCGTCTGATTCTAGATCTTCGAGGCTTGAACCGCTCAGTGTTCAAGTCCTAGATGCTGACTATCAAGACGATTGTGTCACAAGCCCAACATCACGTTTGGCTGGTCACCATCGATCTCATCGACGCATATCTTCATATAGAGCCACAGCACAGGAAGTTCCTGAGGTTCGCTTTCGGGGGTGAAGCCTTCCAGAATCGGGTTCTTTCATTTGGCCTAGCCCTATTAACCCGCACATTCAGGAAATGCATGGATGCAGCACTGGCTCTTCGGCGACTCCAGGGCATCTGCATTCTGAATTATATAGACGACTGGCGGATCCTAGCGCAGTTCCAAGAACTGGCAGTTCAGCGCAGGGATATCGTCTTGACTCATCTGGGGGTTAAATGGAATTCGGTCACGATGCAGGCACAATCGTCTCCCGCACGAATCGTTTCCATTCAGAACACCCTGAGCAAGGTCAGGCTAGGTCGAGGTTGCACTGCTCGTCAGTATCATTGAATACTAGGTCTCATAGCATTAGTGTCCGCGGTGATCCCTTCGGACCTTCTGCACATGATACCTTGGGTCCCACTCTAGGTGCGTCTTGTCGTCACAGGCTGCTAACGACAGATGCCTCCCTGACGGGCTGGGTAGCGGCCTTAAGTGGTCATCCAGCTTAAAGGGATAGGAGGGTCGTCATTTTGGTTGTCACAGTAACTGTCTCAAGCTGATGTCCGTATTTCTGGCCCTGAAATACTTCCTCCTGAGGCTGCCATGTCTTGTTGCGGGTGGGCAATACAGCGGTAGCCTCTTACGTAAACCATCGGGGGATCCACGTTCACGTCAGCTGAATTTCTGGCACGTTGGTTCCTCCTTGGGGCCCAGGGCAGCTCCTGTCACTCAGGACAGTTTCGTCCCTGGATGCCCATGTGTGTGGGAGCAGATTTACTCTGAGGTAGTGAACAAATCTGGGTGAGATTTTACAGGGCAGAAGAGGACCTCTTCACCTCTATGATAGCGCAATGTCTCCTCTACTTCTCCCTAAGTCACCCAGCCCCCTTGGGTCTGGACTTAAAGGCACATACATGACCCTGAATGCGTCTGTATGCGTTTTTGTCCCCCGGTTTTTCTGCTCCCAGGAGTCTTGGCAAGGTTCGCCAGCAAGGGTCTTGCCTCCTTCTATTGGCGCTGCGCTGGCCGAACAAGATATGTTTCTCGCATACCTCTCCTCGACGGCTCGCCTTGGCGATTCTGAACAGGGAGGACCTTCTCATCACTGGCCCGAATTGTGAAACCTTTCATGCTTGGCCCCTAAGGGTACCAACTGAGGTTCACAGGGCTTTCTCTTGAGGTTATAGAGACCATTTGAAGTGCTAGGGCTCCCACCACTTGGAACTGATCTGGGTAGATTTACAGGGCAGAAGAGGACCTCTTTGCCTCTGTTGATAGCGCAATGTCTCCTCTACTTCTATGTTGCCCAGTCCCCCCCCCCCCCCCTAAGTTCATATTACAGAACCAGCTAAATGCCAGTTTGCTTCAGTTCTGGATTTTCTGTAGAAAGAACTGTCAGCGGGCACTTCCCTCGCCACTGCCAGGTTCTATGTGGCCTCCAATTCGATTTGCAATGCCTTGGTGGGTGGGGTGCCCCCTAAGAGGCATCCTTGCTAGAACCTCTTCATAGGGTAAGACTCCCCTTTTTAGACCTCTAGAGTCAGCGTTTGGTAGACTTCTGACTCTCAAGATGGTTTTTCTTATGGCAATTACATCTCTAAAGAGACTTGGGTACCTACAGGCTCTGTCTCTTTTGCCAGCCTGTTTAGAATTTTCCCCAGCTATGACCAAAAGCATTCTTTGCACCCTCACCCTAACTACCTGCCCAAGGTACCTTTCGTGACCCTTGGCCGGTTATTTTCTAAGCCTTCTGCTCCCTGCCATTTGTAACGCCGGAGCAGCTAAGACTTCTCAGACTTTGTCCAGTCTGTACCCTTCAGACTTATGTCCACCGCTTTTGCTAGTGGCGTAAAGTCAGGGCAGCAATTCTTCACTTGGAAGCCATGACCAGGGGGCGGTCACCTCCTGGAAGACTGTGTCACTTTGGGTGAGAGACATTATTGCCCGGAACTACAAGGCGCGCGGTCAAGCTTCACCAGTAGGTTTTAGAGCGCATTCTACCAGAGGGCTCTCCACCTCTAAAGCCTTGGCTAGAGGTCTCCCTCTGCAGCAAGTTTGTGATGCGGCAGGCTGGTCCTCTCCGCACACATTCATCTGGTTTTATGGTCATGTTACTAGATGTTCATGCTACCCCGGGCACTTGTGCCCTTGGGTCGACATCTACGTTCATGTCTAAGCAAGTTTGTGGTATGGCAGGCTGGTCCTCTCCGCATAAATTCTCAGATCTTATGGCTTAAATCTTTCATGCCTGAACAAGTTTGTGACGCGGCAGGCTGGTCCTCTCCGCACACATTCTTCAGGCTCTATGGTTTGGATGTTCATGCTACTCCGGGCTCTTACGCCCCTGAGTCGACATCTGCGCTCATGTCTAAGCAAGTTTGTGATGCAGCAGGCTGGTCCTTTCTGCACACATTCATCTGGTTTTATGGTCATGTTACTGGATGTTCCTGCTACCCCGGGCTCTTATGCCCTTGGGTCAACATCTACGCTTATGTCTAACAAGTTTGTGATGCTGCAGGTTGGTCCTCTCCGCACACATTCTCAGATCTTATGGCTTAATCTTTCATGCCTGAACAAGTTTGTGATGCGGCAGGCTGGTCCTCTCCGCACACATTCATTAGACTTTTTATGGGCTCTTATGCCCATGAGTCAACATCTCGAGCTCATGTCTGGTCAAGTTTGTGATGCGTCGGGCGGGTCCTCTCCGCACACATTCATACATTTTTATGGTTTAGATGTTTTGCTACTCCGGACACTTATGTCCTTGAGTCGACATCTCAAGCTCATGTCTGAGGCCTCTCACATTCTTGTGAGCACACTTCACAACCTTTGGGGTCTGGACAGCCCCAGTGCGGCAGCGTGGGTATTGCGTTCCCAAAGCACTTTGCAAAGCGCAGCATCATAGTGAAGCTTTTTGTAAAGGGAACGTCTCGGGTTACATGTGTAACCCTTGTTCCCTGAAAAAAGCGGAACGAGATGCTGCGCTTCTTTGCCGCACTGGGACGTCCCAGGACTGCTCTTCAAAAAGAAATATCTGACGACACCTGGTGACGCAACCATTAGCCTGGCCACAGGTGCGTCTAATGACTACATCAGCCGAGGCTATAAATTCCGGTCAATGTTCATTGACGTGTTACACACATATTCACAGCTCGTTCACAACTAGGATTGTTCCCAAAGCGCATAGCAAAGCGCAGCATCTCGTTCCGCTTTTTTCAGGGAACAAGGGTTACATATGTAACCCGAGACGTTTTGTTGGCAAATAGGTGTATGGAGAGAGCGAGAGAGAGAGAGAGAGAGAGAGAGAGAGAGAGAGAGAAAGAAAGAAAGAGGGAGAGAGAGAATGTTTGAACATTCAGTTCAGATTGCTCTGAGCCTATATCAAGACAGATTGTCCACAAGGAAAGTAAACAGAAATCCTGTTTGTCTGCTTTCTTTTGTGGGACTATAATTTGGTTGAATGTAACCCAGGAAAACAGAAGCCCTGAAAATTGTTTTCAACAGTTGCTAGTTGATTAAGGTTGCCAGAGGTGTTATATTAGAGAACAACACAATAGTGTTGGGATCCAATTCTTCGCCTGATTACCTTCCAGTACCCATAGAGAGAAGATAGTTACAGAGATAGTAGCACAACAAAGAGAAAATAACAACATGCTCATTTTGTCTTCGTATTATACAAAAATTAGGCTTTGGTGTTTTTAATGTTTTTAATCATAATTCAGAAATGGGTTATTGACCTTATTTAGGCCTCCCCTTTTCAGCACTCCACGCTTCCGTGTTTTGTCTCTTAAATTCCTGTTTGTATTGAAGCTACCGAAAAGAGTCGATCTAAATGGATTATGTAAGGGAGCACAGAACATAGTTTTCCACCAAGGGTTGATGATGTGAATCAACATTGAGGTGTTTTTTCTGTCATATTTAAATTTTTCCGATACACACACACACACACACACACACACAGAGGTACATTGGACCTGACAGAAAACATTCAGACAGCTATGACACACTGCACTTTTATATGATACAAGAGTTTAATTGTTATACTTGTAATTCTGCTTTATGTTTGTTAGGTATAAACTTGTTAATCATTTGTGTTAAAATGTGTAGTTGAAGTGAAATTTTAAACTGTGACACAATAATACAATGTGTATTATTTTACATACAATTTCATAACATCAAAGGAAATTACATTTTTACTTTTTAAACTTTATTTGTCACTCCATGTTTTAATGTGCTTAAATGTGATTTAAATATTTGGAATATAAACAAAAACATACACTTTTTCATGTATATATATATATATATATATATATATATATATATATATATATATGTGTGTGTGTGTGTGTGTGTGTGTGTGTGTGCGTGTCTGACACCCCTTCCTCCATCTTGGTTAAACACACAACATCTACTTACATGAACTATAACGCGATGGGTGAATGACACGAGTCGATGGTCAGTATTACGTATATAGAAATATTTTTAATGACTTTGTGTTGGACTATCATGTGGACAGAGGCATTTCAGTACATCCACAGTGTGAAGGTAAGATCTTGCGTGTTTATTAATGAAGTTAATTAATGGTACATCGGCAAAGGAGAGTTAGAGAGTGAATGGAGCTGAGTGTGTAGGTGTATAGACATGCATAAGAGTGTGGCAAATTTATAAGAGCCGAGGGTCCTCTGAACAAGTTTCTTAGGAAGACTCAAGATTGTTATAAGTTGTCTGCACTGTGACTTCAAGAAGTGAATATCGTTTGTTAAAACAATTTATATTTTCTTTCATGCACCTGCAAGTTTTAGTCGGATTGCATGAGAAGCGGACAGATCGCGTTAGAGACTGACGCGGACACTAAGCGATAGAAAAGATTGCTGAAATCCCTCTCTTCTCAGCTCAGCAAAGTGCAATACATCCCAAGTCATAACAAAGCATCACAGTCAAAACTTCAACTTTCTCATGATACTTCTATGGACTGGATTACTGTAACACCTGTCTCTCATTATAGTGATGGAAGAGGGAGACCTGATAAGGCACGCCAGAGTGTCAGTGTGGGAGAGAGACAGCAGAGAGAGTTGCCTAAAGATTTGTTTGTGTGTATTTGGCCAGTAAGTGCCCTTTTTATGTTAAAGCTTTTGTGTGATGCTGAAGAGTCATAAAATACTCATGCCGACAGTTTGTTGCCTCCTGATTCCTCCATTGCCCACAAACTTAAATGTATACCCCTTGTCAGTTCTGGTAACATTTCTGTTAGAAAGCTAAGCCACCACATACATACAGGCAAATGTAAAGAGATTAAATGCATTGTAGAACAGGGATAAAGAGCACCTTTACACCTGGCATTAACATGCCTTTTCTATGATTGAATCACGATCGGAACACACTTGACCACATTAAATGCCAGGTGTAAATGCACCCAAAAGGTATTGTGAATGCATTGTGATCGGATTACTAAAATCACATTGGAGGTGATCTGGAATGGATTCTGCCCACATTCAAAGAAAGTGCAATTGCAAATACATTTTCATTATCCGGATACAACTATGTAAGTAATTAATTATATGACGAGCTTGTGCTACATTCATCTGTTGTTAAAGCGCTGTGTTGTGTGTCTTTGCCCTTTTCTGTGAATTCAGCCATTGCAATGTGAAGTACACATATTCTCTTGTCTGTCTATGCCTGTTCCCTCTCTTTTGTCAGATTGTCGTGTGCCGTTTGCCCTGTACTTTCCGGTTTCTACCACACCACTGTTTATTGGATTATCGTGTTGGGACTATCCTTTGTTTATTAGATTCGGTGCTTCACTGCTGACAAGTCTCCCTGCACTGAAAAGAGTTTTATAAAAATGTTTAGCCTTTTTCCCTGTTCTTCAGTATTTTCATTAAAGAATTCCTCATTTACTTACCTTCTCTCGCTTTCTCAATGCCCCCATCTCCCAGCTTGGCCTATTCGGCGACAACGTCGACGACTTCGCCCTGCAGTTCTCGGCGGTGAAGAAACAGACAGAGGCCAATTCTCACATCATGCACCACCTCTGATCCAGCGCAGGCCGTGCTCCATCTGCTCGCCGATGGCATCCCTCTGTGGCTTCCAAATGCCAGGCAGCCCCACCTCACCTGGGCCCAGCTCTCAGCCCCAGCATCGAGTACCCTGCAGGAAGTGCACACCCCCCGTCTCTCGAACGTCCTCAAGGACCCGGAAGACTCCCAAGTGTTCCTGAGACGGACGACCCAGAGAACGAGATGTTTGCTCTATAGCTGGTAAGCAGACTCCTCCGCCCCCTGGTGGAGGGCCGGGAGGAGAATCCTTGTTTAAAGTTATTTCCTTTGCTGCACCCCCTTCAGGCTGCGGTACCCCTATCCTCAATAAAGGAGAAAGGCGGCGGCTTACGACCGATCACGGACTTGCGAGTTTTCAACCAGGCCTTACACAAACTCACGCAAAGACACATTCTAACTTGTGTCTGGAATCAAGTGTTTAGCAGCGGTAGACCTGAAGGACGCATACTTCCATGTCTCTATCTTGCCTCGACACCAACCCTTCCTACAGTTCGACGGCCAGGTGTATCAGTACGAGGTCCTCCCCTTCGGCATGTCCCTGTCCCCTTGCGTCTTCACGAAGGTCGCAGAGGCAGCCCTTGCCCTGCTAAGGGAAGTGTATATCCGCATACTCAATTACTTCGATGACTGGCTCATCCTAGCCCACTCTCGAGTGCCACTGTACGCCCACAGGGACCAGGTGCTCAGGCACCTCAGCCATCTAGGGCTGCAGGTCAACTGGGAAAAGAGCAAGCTCGCCCCGGTTCAGAGCATCTCTTTTCTCGGGATAGAATTAGACTCAGTCTCAATGACAGCACACCTTACCAACGAGCGCATGCAGTCGTTACTGAAATGCCTCACCTTATTCAAGCCAAGCACAGTGGTTCCTCTAAAACAATTCCAGAGGCTCCTGGGGTATATGGCATCCTCCGCGGGGGGTTGCACAACTGGGATTGATGCATATTAAACCACTTCTGCACTGGCTTCAGACGCGAGTCACAAGATGGGCATGGCCCTGTGGCACATACCGTGTGTTCATCACCCCCGCCTGCCCCCAGACTTTCAACACCTGGACAAACCTCTGTTTTCTGCAGACAGGAGTCCCCATACAGCAGGTGTCCCGACACGTTCTGGTCACCACAGATGCCTCCAAACAGGGTTGGGGTGCCATGTGCAACGGACACGCAGCCTCCGGCTCCTGGATGGGCCCTCAACTGCATCAGAGTTGCTGGCTGTAATCCTTGCCCTTATGAATTCCTCCTGCTACTTCGGGGCAAGCACATCTTGATTCGTTCAGACAGCAGCACCACGTGAGTGTACATAAATCGCCAAGGCGGTGCGCGCTCTCATCACATGTCGCAACTCATCTCCTTCTTTGGAGCCAGCAACGACTCGGGCAACCTCAACACGGCAGCGGACATGCTGTTGTGACGGGGCACACTCAGCGGAGAGTGGAGGCTCCACCCCCAGGTGGTCTAGCTGATTTGGGAGCAGTTCGGCAAAGCACAGTTAGACCTGTTCGCTTCCCAAGAGACCTCCCACTGCCCACTCTGGTACTCCCTAGCAGAGGTTCCTCTCAGGAAAGACACGCTGGCACACAGCTGGCCCCAGTGGCTTCGCAAGTACGCATTTTCCCCAGTTAGACTACTTGTGCAGGTGCTGCGCAAGGTCAGGGAGAATGAGGAACAATTCAATCTAGTGGCTCGCTATTAGCCCACACAGACTTGGTTCTCGGATATCACACTCCTCGTGACAGCCCCTCCCTGGAGAATTCCCCTGAGGGAGGACCTTCTTTCTCAGGGATGGGGCACCCTCTGGCATCCGTGCCCAGACCTCTGGAACCTCCACGTCTGGCCCCTGTAGGATATGCTGAAGATCTAAGTGGCCTACCACCTGCTGTCGTAGACAAGATCAACCAAGCCAGAGCTCCCTCTACCAGACAACTTTATGCCCTGAAGTGGCACATGTTCACGAATTGGTGTTCTTCCTGATCTGAAGACACGCAGAGATGCGCAGTCGGGTCAGTGCTCTCATTTCTGCAGGAGAGTTTGGAGAGGAGGCTGTCCCTCTCCACCTTGAAGGTTTATGTAGCCACCATATCGGCTCACCACGACGCAGTGGATGGTAAGTCCCTAGGGATGCACAATCTGATTATCAGGTTCCTTAGTGGAGCCCGGAGGCTGAACCCTCTCAGGCCATGCCTGTTCCCCTCATGGGATCTCTCATGGTCCTTTCAGGTCTTCAGAGACTCCCCTTCTAGCCACTAGAATCAATCAAGCTCAAAGCCCTCTCCTTGAAGACGGCCCTCCTGATCGCGCTCGCTTCCATCAAGAGGGTTGGGGACCTGCAAGCGTTCTCTGTCAGTGACTTTTTAATTACAATAATCTAGTCTTCAGGTCATGAACGCATGAATTAGTTTTTCTGCATCAGCAACAGTGAGCATGTGTCGTAACTTAGCAATATTTCTTAGGTGTAAGAATGCTGTTCTACAAACATTGGTAATTTGATATTCAAATGACATATCGGTATCAAATATAACACCTAAGTTCTTCACTGTTGAAGACGATGTAACAGTACATCCATCGAGAGTCAAATGATATTTTAGCATCTTATTATAGAGGTTTTTGGTCCAATAGTACCTATATTTTGTCAGAATTGAGTAGAAGGAAATTTCTGGCCATCCAATATTTGATTTCATTTATACACTCGTAGGATTTAAAAGAAATACAAAGTTGGGTATCGTCGGCATAACGGTGGAAACTTATTCCATGATTCCTGATAATATCCCCCAGGGGAAGCATCTATAATGAGAAAAGTAGAAGCCCTAAAACTGATCCCTGTGGCACTCCATACTTTTGTTTGATTTTATAATTCCTCATTTACACAGACAAAGTGGTAGTGGTCTGCTAAATAGGTACATATCCAGCTTTGGTGGATACTGGCTGTTCTCAAACCTCCATCTACCAACGTTTGGGACAAGACGGGCATTGGGCACAAATAGTTGGGTGAAGGTGCAGTGTGTGCATGGGGATATTCACACGTATCTGGTGTTTACCATTGAGATACTATTCAGGGGAAGAAAACATCCTCACCCATCTACTAATTTTGGGGATTAATTGGCCTGATTTCAAGAATTTATTAAGGGAAATATGTGTGGATGGGTCCTATGGATAAAGTCTCATGAATAAAGTTCTCAGGCCACATACGGCATATGCCGGCTATTTGTATATCATTATTTATAGTAACTATTGGACATACATCATCTGAGAGCTGTCCCAAAAATGCTTTTTGCATTTCGAGTGGTCCTGCAAGCCTCCACAGGGTTTTCCCCATTCGAGCTGCTGTATGGGCATCGGCCGCGGGGCATGCTCAATATCATACAGGAAGCTTGGGAGGAGGGGCCTTCAAACAGCAAAAAATTAAATGAAGTACTTTCTTGATCTTATAAAAAAACTCCACACTTTGGGTCAACTAATACAGGGGAATTTGTCTAAGCTTAGGAACGTCAAAGCCAACTGTATGTCAAATTGCTCAATCAGTTGGGCACGGCTCAATTTTATTCAAAACTAGATTTATCAAAGGGTTATTGGCAGATCCCCTTAAATCCAATCTTCTGAGAAAAACTGCTTTCCACATCATTTGGCTAACACCAATTTGTGACTCTACAATTACTTTTTTTTTGGATACGTCTCATGGATAATGACTCATGGATAAAGTTCTCAGGCCACATACGGCACATGCCGCCTATTTGGATTATATCATTATTTATAGTAATGATTGGACATACAGCATCTGAGAGCTGTCCTAAGATTTCTGTGATGGGTGGGGCTTATGGCCAACCCGAAGAAGTGTGCAATTGGATGGGTGGAAGTTCGGTATCTGGGGTTACACTTGGGTCATGGGCAGGTAACAAAACCACTGCGATTGTGGCCTGCCCATGGCCCAAGACCAAAACGGAGGTGAGACAATTTCTGGGGCTGGCTGGGCAAAACTACTGAAGGTTTGTGCCTAGTTACTCTGACGTCACCAGCCCGCTGACTGATCTTACTAGAAAGGGGGCTCCCTATCCGGTCCAGTGGATGGAGTCGTGTCAACTGGCTTTTCTAAAAATAAAATCTGCACATTGTGGGGGACCACACTTACATGCTCCAAATTTCGCTCTCCCCTTTATTTTGCAGAAGGATGCATCTGAGGGCTGGGGGTAGTGCTCTTGCAGGATGGGGATGAGGAACATTAGTTGAAAACTCTCTAAGTACAGTAGACTAAGTACATATCCGTGGAGAAGGAGTGTCTAATGGGCCATCCTCACTCTCTGCTACTACCTGCTGGGGTGGGCCTTCACCCTCAGATCACGCCCCACTCCAATGGCTCCACCCTATGAATTCTACCAATGTGCGGATCATCCTTTGGTACCTGGCAATTCAGCCATTCAAATTTGACATGAATTCTAAATTAAAACATCTGAGCACACCAGAGAAGGTAGACAGAGAACATGTTGTGTGTACAGCATTGGCATCTGTTGATATTGAGTGTTTATTATACTGAGTGTTGTGAAGAAGTTTGTTTATTTTGAGAGTGTTATTGAACTGAGTAAAGCACAGAAAGAGTGCATACACTGTGCACAGAGGCAAAGGAAATAAAAGCCTAACTGAAGCGTGTCACTGCTCCCCATCTCCTAATTTCCACACATGAACTTTGACATGGTGTCACAGTGTAATTATAACACTGATAATGTTTTCTGTGTGTCCCTTGATTTATTGCCCACCCTGTTATGTCATGATACCATGACCTTTCGTTGAAGATATATGTTAGGAAATTACATCACACACACACATGAGGTGGAAATCAGCCATTCTGCAAAATTATGTTTTTTTTTTTTTATTTTTTTTTTTAGGTTATAACTCTAATGTTATTGTTATTTTTGTTTTCCTTTATCTTGTCATGTTAGTCATATGTGATCAGGCATAACATGTCTACTAGTGTCAACCAATATATCGATGAGGCAGATAAATCGGACGATATTCTGACTGATTTAATTATCCCATTGGAAGTGTAGGGCTCACAGTTTAGTAGTAGGTTTGGTTATCAGCAATAATTAATAATTATCATAGATAACTATCAATTATTAAAATCAATAGAAGATTGATTAGAATCAATGTTAGCTTTTTAATCCTTTAAATCAACAATCATCAAATCTAATAGAATATTAATTATTATCCAAGATAATAATTAATTATTAAAATTAATTAAACATTTATTAGACTTAACACTAGCTTACTGATCCTTCAAATTCAACAATCATGAAAGATAATTGTCAATTACAGACTTTAGTCGGATTATTCTGCCATTCTATGATGGGTAGATTGAGAATAAATCCTATTTTGAGGTTCTGAGGATTTACATGGGTTTGAATTGCACTGCCAAGACTATATGCCAGGTGTATCTGTGAAGGTTGCACAACGGAGATAGTAGCAGATCTAAGGATTTGTTCGACAAGGTCTAGGGAGACCAGGTAATCTGGAATCCTTCAACCACTCAGACTGTTGACTGAGGAGCTAATTTCCCTGATGAGGTCCTGCATTAGTTCTCTAACGATATGCACATGTTATGTCTTCTGACCACCTTTTGCAAAGTCCCTAAAGCATGCAAAGTTTTTTTTTTTTTTTTTTTTTTTAAGAGCGGAGTACAAATTTACAGTGACTATAGTACTCTGGAGGGATTTACCCAGGCACTGTAATTGTTCTTGGAGTCTCTGTCGGATTTCCACCTGAGGCTGGCAAACTGTTTTCTGGACCAAGTGGTCTCGGTGTGTCAACCTGAGCCCATGTGTCCATGACGGCAGTCAATGAGAGGAGCCAATCAGTTCAGTAGATTCTGGCCAATTAACACTGGTTCCGTATTAAAGGGACATAATTAACAGGGTGTGCTAGTGTCATCTCTTGAAAGATAATGCCAATCCAGGCCCATTTGTGATAGACTACCTAACTTGCGTGTAGCTTGTGATGCTTACATTGCAGGTCTCTGTCTGTAACGGTTTGCCATGGGAGAGCTTTGATCCATCCACCTCTGCAGAGTTGTTAGAACCCCTTATTTCGGAACCAGTGTCAAGTAATGTGTGGGAGCTGATGCACCCCACTACCACTACTGATGTATGTATGCATTGGGCGTTTTATGGACAAGGAAGCCCAAGAAGGTCAGAAAAGGAAGGTGTGGTGTATTAGGAGTGACCGTTTTGGGAAGCAACTTGGGCTCTCCTGTTCCCCTTTCCCCAACCTACAAAGTAAACTTTGGCATTAGTGGGAGGGGGTACATTGTCAAGTCATGCTGACGGGAGTTTAGCGCCGTGTTCCTTGTGACCTGGTGAATGACGAATGAGCGTCAAGCTGTTTTTCAAACTCCATCAAGCATCTCTTTATATCCTCTATTTCCCTTCTCAAATCTCGTTCTTTGAGGGGGTTTGAACCCTTGTCTACCCATTCACCTTCTTGTTTGGGTTTTTGTTGGTACCGTACCTTTCCTTTTGGCCGGCAAACTTTTTGCCATTTTGGCTTGGCGTGACCCTGGTGGTGTGTCTGGTCACCACCCCCCTGGTTCTGTTGCCCACCCCGCTGGCGGGGTGATTGACGCCTCTGGGGTCTTGTCTTTGCATTCCATTTAATGCGAGGCATTTCGTTGCCTTCAAGCACTAGGTCTGCATATTCTGAGACTTGGATCACCAGGACTCTGGTATCCCCTTCATGCCCTCGGGCAGGGCGCACGCGTGTCTCCCATGCCAGTTGTGCATACCTTTTGATTTCCTGCATGTTGGGGTTGCCCATTCTGCATTGCATCGTGACGTCATACCGCACACTCTCATGGAGGTTGTGAAGGAAAAGAGACTTGAAAGTTTGTTCCTCCTCCAGACCTGGTGCGTTACGTTCTTTGGAAGTATGTGGTTCTCAGGCGTCTGTAATACTCACTCGGAGGCTCATGCCTCTTCTGTGTGATGGCGATAGCATCTATGGTAGCGGGGCTTTACACATAGCAGAGTAGCGGTCTCAGGTACCAGTAAGTAGCGTTAGCATGAACACATAGACACTCCTTACCGTGGTCTTCCATATGAGCTTGAGTTTTTCACATGACGAAGCATGAGGCAAGTCAACCAGACAGAGCTCAACTTCTCTGAGGTAATCATCGATGTTTGAATCTTGATTACTTCGGTCAAAGCGTTCTATGTCCCTTGCCAGGGACTCGAGTTGTCGAATGCGCATGCCTTGGTGTCGGTATGACCATGTGTCATCAAAGTCACCCGAAGCACCATAGTCACTCAGATCGCTATGGCAATGAGGACGACTTCCTCCCCTTTGTGGCGGGGGTGGAGTCCAGTCGACGCATGGGGGTGGATCCCGGGTTGTGTACAGCTCCCTGGCTAATGGGATCATCGAGCTGCTTACACCACTCTGGGCTTGGAAGTAATTTTCCCCCCTCCACACTGTGGAATCAGTCGGTTTGAAACACAAGGCGGCGTGACTGAAACCTGACTGTAGGGGGCGACTGTAAGGAGGGAGGCCTGCGTCCAACCAGCGGGCTGCTGGAGGAGCTTGAAAGGCATCTAGGAGGACGAAGTCAGAGACTGTACCACTAGGGGCAGCTCGGCTCCTAGCATGTGTTGTGATAAAGAGGGGGCTCTCTTCGATGTCAGATGTTGTGCTGTGCATTTCAGATGCACTTACCTGATCTGACTCTGCTCTTAGCTGGTTGCACCTAATTGCTTGGTGCAGGCTGATATTTTCCCTCTGTGCCACTTGGTAGCTGTTCTGCAGCTGGGCGAGCAGGGCCTGGTGCTCTGCGGTTTGCAGTTGGGTTCTGTGGTGATGGAGGAGAAACATTTGGCCCAAGAGGTCCAGGATTGTACGCTTTGGTTTTCCGACTGGGTTGTTGACATAATCAATTAGTTCCTGCAATGCTTCATCACAACGACTAATATCGTAGCCGTTAAGGTTATCTATCTCCTCTACGGAGAGATGGAGGACAGCAGCGACCACACATTGCAGTGCTGGGTTGTCTGCCCTCTGAGGAGCTTCAGCTCCAGTCATGTGAGGTGATTGAAGACTCATTTTACTGGGCAGTACAAATGCTCGCAACACAGTGCCTCTGATAGCTTGTTGAGTTACAGTTGCTGTAATGCTAGCACGAACACACAGGTGAGAGGCTTCGACCTGTGGCTTTCGAGTTACTGTTATGTAATATTTAACTGTTATGCAATTTCACTGCGTTCTCTCCTTGGTGGATGTCACTAAAGTGACTTGACACCACTCTGTAAAATCTAGGTGAAAGCGTTAGAAGTTAAATAACAACAACAGCAGGCTTTGAGAAGACTATCGTAAATTTACCAACTCCTAATTCACTCTAAGAGCACTTTCACAACACACTGGCTTATGTTTGGCAAGTCGTGAGAAGTCAAACAGAACCAAACTTTGAAGTAATGATTCAAGTTATTACTTTGGATTCCTATGCATACACACTGTGACAAACTGGCATGTAGGAGTCCTCACACGGGGCACCAATTTATGTAGAGCTCACAGTTTTAGTAGCGGGTTTGGTTATTAGCAATAATTAATAATTATCATAGATAACTATCAATTATTTTGGAGGAAGGAGGTATTGCCCCAAGTGAAGGAGTTCAAGTACCTCGGGGTCTTATTCAGGAGTGAGGGGACAATGGAGCGGGAAGTTGGCCAAGAATTGGGGCAGCGGGGGCGGTATTGCATTCGCTCTATCGCACCGTTGTCATGAAAAGAGAGCTGAGCCGGAAGGCAAAGCTCTCGATCTACCGGTCAATTTTTGTTCCTACCCTCACCTATGGTCATGAAGGTTGGGTCATGACCGAAAGAACTAGGTCACGAGTACAAGCGGCCAAAATGGGCTTCCTCAGAAGGGTGGCGGGCTTCTCCCTTAGAGATAGGGTGAGGAGCTCAGTCATCCGCGAGGAGCTCGGAGTAGAGCCGCTGCTCCTTTGCGTGGAAAGGAGTCAGTTGAGGTGGTTTGAGCATCTGGTAAGGATGCCCCCTGGGCGCCTCCCTAGGGAGGTGTTTCAGGCACGTCCAGCTGGGAGGAGGCCTCGGGGAAGACCCAGGACTAGATGGAGAGATTACATCTCCACACTGGCCTGGGAATGCCTCGGGGTCCCCCAGTCAGAGCTGGTTAATGTGGCTCGGGATAGGGAAGTTTGGGGGCCCCTGCTGGAGCTGCTGCCCCCGCGACCCGATTTCGGATAAGCGGTTGAAGATGGTGGATGGATGGAACTATCAATTATTAA
The DNA here is from genome assembly GCA_032164185.1 of Moxostoma hubbsi. NCBI lineage: Eukaryota > Metazoa > Chordata > Actinopteri > Cypriniformes > Catostomidae > Moxostoma > Moxostoma hubbsi. The sequence continues at coordinate 70,620,208 of JAVLUX010000001.1, forward strand.
AATCAATAGAACATTGATTAGAATCAATGTTAGCTTTTTAATCCTTTAAATCAACAATCATCAAAATCTAATAGAATATTAATTATTATCCAAGATAATAATTCATCCATCCATCGTCAACCGCTTATCCTGTACAGGGTCGCGGGGGGCTGGAGCCTATCCCAGCTAACATTGGGCGAAAGGCGGGGTACACCCTGGACAGGTCGCCAGTCCATCGCAGGGCCACACATATACAGACAACCACTCACACTCACATCCACACCTAGGGCAATTTTTTTGGGAGACATCAATTAACCTAGCCTGCATGTCTTTGGATGGTGGGAGGAAGCCGGAGCACCCGGAGAGAACCCACGCAGACACGGGGAGAACATGCAGAAAGGCCAGGGCAACCGGGGTTTGAACCTACGACCTTCTTGCTGTGAGGCGACAGTGCTAACCGCTGCACCACCAATTTTTGGCACCACCCTGGAATCAGGGACTAATAACAAGACAGTATAACAGTCTCAATATTAGATTGTTCTCTTAGGAAAATCGATATCCGTAGATCATCAAGATTAAAAAGGGAACAACGAAGGGTTGAATTCGAGCACTGGCATCCCCTGCCAGCCTTTGACACATGTATGCAAAACAAACCAAAACACTTCTCTTTTAATTATAACGAAGTTTACTGAAAATATAATATCAATTAATAATCAATATAATGCAGTCAATAAAATTCCGACATTCAACTACAAACTAAACAGTGACGTGATTAGATATGGTAACCAAAATAAGCCTATAACACATGAGAGGACGGTATGTGTGTGTGTGTGTGTGTGTGTGTGTGTGTGTGTGAGAGAGAGAGGAGTGACGCGCACAAAATGGCGGACGTGACTCTCGTGGAGAGTACGTCACGTGAGATTTCCGGCCAGAGAGTATGGCCGCGAATGTGGGCGGAGAGGAGCCGGTTAATGGCATCTGCCCATTTACAGCATGTCTCCGCTTGCCCGATAACCCGGGGACAAAGCTGAGCTTTACCACAAAGTTATCTACTAGCAAATGGTTGTGAGGGGTCGCGCGCGCGCACGTGTGTGTGTTTGTGGTTAGTACGACAGAGAGTGGGAGAGAGAATGAAGTGGCAGTGTTGAAGCCAGTTTCGCGATCGTGGGAGAGAAGACAACTGTTAGTTTATCACTCAGAGACGCGGTGAATGGCTCGTAACCCGTCCCGCGACCTCTGGTCCTTTAATGGATAAACACAGAATGCTGTCTCATCCGCGATGGCGTAAACACACAACAGTCCAACGTGGTTGGATTATAACACAGCAAACTCTAATTTATGATAACAGTATGTTACATTAATACCTTGAGTGTTAATAGCAACAATGAGCCTTCTCGGCAGTCCGTAAACTGTACAAACAATAAACTTGATCCACAAAAATAACACACCTAAATATCCTATCTCTGCCCAGACGTTAACCTCTTACTTGGATCGCATGGGGACACATGGAGAACGTGTGTTTATCCATCGTTCGACTCCGACTCAGTTCCTCGAGGCTCGTGTGATAATGGGAGGCCGTTTCCTCGCTCTGTCGGTGGGCGGTATGGCTGCTGATTCTTGGCGGGCTGGCGGAGAATCAGCGACGTCAACTTGATTGAAGAGGGAAGGGAATTCTTCTTTCTTCACTTCTGCAGGCAAACGGATGAAGATTGCTCGACGGATTGCTCGGCGCTTTCCTCGGATCCGTTAAAGTGTTCGGTGGAACACAATGTAATCTCAACTTGTCCATCGAGATTCAGTTTCAAGTTGCACGTTACTTCCTTGTGCATTGAGGCAACACCAGCGATTGATTGCATCTATGCATGGCGGGCAAAGTGGAATGGAAGTGGCGTAGGAAACTATTTCCGAGGTATTTCTACTCCTGATGGCATCATAGTTGAGGTGCGTTCTGTTGAGTGCCTCATCCAATAGGAGTTGAGAGTTCGATCCTTTGGAATTTCACACAGTTATAAAGTAAGCAAGGCTTCTTGGGATTTGTATTTGGTTTTGTACTCCCTTTGTTTGATTTTGGCGTGATTTTTATCAGCAAGATTTATGACTTTGTTTTTGTGGGCCTCAGTCAGGCTTTACGACTGTGTTAGGCCTGCCTTTGTCTTGTATCTGAATACATGAGGCCCAACAGAAGATACATTTTCCCGTTTGGACGATTTGTTTCTTGAGGTTGCCAAAAATTGCCTGCTTGCACGTGACGTGACTGAGACATGAAAATGGCCAGTCAGGTTTGTTTTGTTGCTATGTGCCATAGTGTTACTATAATAATAGTGCGGTGTGAAACACAGTCTCATTTAAACTGTCTGCATATCAGAACCACGGCAGACGCATTTGAGCTCATAATGTTAAAGTGCTCACCTGTTTAATTCTCCCTGTCTCTCCTCAGCAGTTCCCTGTAACTTTTAACTGGCTTGTCTAATGATAAAATGGCAAATATCAATAAAACTAATATCATATACTGTCTGCAAATATGCACATATCACATTTAAACAGATGTAATAAACAAATCTCACAAAACTTGAGTAGATCCAACATCCTGTGGAGCGCTCATTTTTTTACCTCTAAAGCACGTATTCTATCAGCCTCTTCTAAGTTTTCAGCTTTATTTTCTAATGATATAAGGCAAATATCAATAAAACGTATTTTATATACCATTTGCAAATATGCAGATATCTCGTTTAAAACGATGTCATTCACAAATCTCAAGAAAATACAATATTATTTTTTACAAATTTAAAAGCAATTTTATGTTTTTACTATATTAAATTGTGTGATATATCGGCATTGTATCACCCTGCTCTATTGGCATCGGCCTTTAAAAAACGTATATCGGTCAACCAGTAATGTCTACCCACAGGGCTGGACTGGGAAGAGAAATTGCTTGGGATTTTACATGACAACTGGCCCAATTGTTGAGCAGGGGGTCCGTTCTGCATAATGCAGCGGTTCATTGTTGCTTATTGAGGCCCATTCGGCACGTTTCGTGGCCGAACCACCGGCCCACTTGGTTCTCACGATGGCCATTCTGCCCCTGATTGGCCCAAAAGTGCGTCAGCCCACTGGGAAAATGCACGGTATGCCAGTTTACCAGTCTACCCTGTTATGGGAAGATATATGTTTTATTCAATATAAAATTTCAATATACAGTTTTTATGTTAACAGAAATAAAATCATAAAAATGTATTTACAAATATGTTTCCTAGACATCAATCACAGACCATGTAGTGGCTAATTTATCCACTGAATATCCACCTTGTTATTGTCCACCCTGATGCTGCGCATTTAACTGGATGTGCAGTACATCTGAATTTTTTTGTAATTTAGCTTGACCAGTATGACTAATACAATCATTAATATGTCTATTTTATGATTAAACATGAAGAAACTTAAAAGTGTGCTTTATTTTTCAAAAGTTTCAAATGTCACCAAATTGTAGTTTCCTTTCGATTGATGAGCTTTCGATTACAGCATCAGAGAGTGGGGTGTTTCAGTGTGTCACCATGCGCAGCTAACGGCCATGCTTGCCCGGGCGGCTGCGAGTGTCGTGTTGAATTTCTCTGCTCCCCCCTGAACACTTGCGGCACGATGATTGGTCCCAGGGCTCCGAGCACCACTTACGTCTGCGCCCTGCCCCTGTACCTTTCTTCCCAGAAATGCATGATGAGCTCATGCTTCGTCTCTTCCTGTGGAGTCAGCTGCGGCTCATGTCGCAGCAAGCCATTCACATCCCAGGCCTCCCTCGCGCCAGCTTACGCTCAGGGGAGAGTGGAGACTCCACCCACAGGCGGTCCAGCTGATCTGGAGTTGATTCGGCCAAGCACAGATAGACCCCCAGAATCCTCCCACTCTCTGACAGAGGCTTCCCAAGGCACAGATGCCCTGGTGCACAGCTGGCCCCTGGGGCTAAGCAAGTGTACGTTTTCCCCCACTGAGCCTACTTGCACAGATGTTGTGCAATGCCAGGGAGGACAAGGAGCAGATCCTTCTAGTGGCCTGTTAATGACCGCCCTAGACTTGGTTCTCGTACCTAATGCTCCTCACAACCTTATTTCTCAGGGACGGGGCACCATCTGGCACCTACGACCGGACCTCTGGAATCTCCATGTCTGCCCTTTGGATGGGACATGGAAGATTTAAATGGCCTACCACCCATGTGGTGCATGTGGTTTAGGTTAATGAAATGGCTAAAATGACTTACAGTACATTTGATACTTGACCAATTATCTTTTCCAATTTCTGGCTAGCCAGTCTAAACTAAATGATGATCTATATACAGTATTTGGTTAATAAATAGCTTTTATCCAGTGCATTTGGGAAGTTCTGGAATTGCAGCCATTTTTGCCTGGAATAAACCAAATATTTAAAGTCAGTCAACGTATGTCGCTTAGCATGTCTCAAGGTTTCTGTGTTCCAGGGCCGGATTCAGCATTTGGGCAATTTGGCACGTGCCAAGGGGCACCATGTCCAGGGGGGCAGCACGAGACAGCATTTGTAAAATTGTCTAAGGTCAATTTAATGTTTTTTACATTTTTCAGTATCATTAATCAGGTGTAAATTATTATCCAGATATCCAGACCGCTACCAAAACAGCATGTAGATGGCGCTGTCACGTGGCACATTTTCTTTTGTCAGCGCTGGAAAGGATGGGCTAATCACAATAATTTATTAACGGATGAGGATTTTATAAATGCCAGATATATACAGGTGGATTTACATTCACAGTATTAATCCTTGTAATTATCAGCATGCAGCAATTTACAATCCATAAAAAAAAAGTCTCCAATGAGATATAAAATGCTTTAAGTTGTATTGGCAAAACAGCACGTAGATGGTGCTGTCATGAGCTACATGGCCCTTTTCTCATGCCAACATGATAAATCTTGAATGTATTCTAGCGAACTTGTAAATAACATCTGGCCTGCTCGCTCAACCAGTTAAAATTATGTTATCATTAACTCACCCTCATGTTAAATTTTTAACTCACATGACTTGAAAGAACAAATGGTGTTTCATGTCAAAAACATCATCCAAAGGTGCTATTTTTTGATTGAACACAACTGCAAATGAGCTTTTAGAAAAGGGAAGATTATCAGTGCATAAAAAAAACTAAAGTAAATTTGCCATACTTAAAAAAAGTTTAAAAAAATCATACTTTCGCTAGCAAGCAAAATCTCAGTATTCTGCTACACATCTCAATTTGGATTAGAATGATATGCATACATGATTAAAAATAAAAATTTGGGGGTGAACTATCCCTTTAAATTACTGTTTTCATTCCAGAAACATTTTGTCTTTAAAATTGGGTTTGCCCATCTATTTTCAAACATTTCTTCTAAAAATCACAAATGAGATCTCCTCAGTTTGTTTCGTCTAGAGAGCAATGGGATTAAATGGAGATCAAATAAAGACTTAAGTCTCTTGCTTGTCAGATTTTATTTCTAGCACCCATAAAAAACTCACATTAGCATAGATTTGCCAAAATACCAAAGCATGCAATGAAGAGATATTAATTATAGCTCCTAAGCTGTGCTATCGACATACTGTATAATGTTGTAAACCATTTGTTCACTTTCTGTCATTAGAGCAAAGGTATTAGCTCTAAATAAAAATCCTACATGTATTACTTGATATCATGTGGATTTAAAGCATTTGATGAATGTATACTCCTCTCTTTGAATTCAAGAGCTATTAAAGGCTTGAGAAGAAGAGAGAAGGGCTGTAGCCTTTCACTAAGAGTCAGCTTTGCCACTACAGCACTCTGTCAGGAAGGCTAATTACTGAAGAGAAGTTAAGACTCTGTATAAGGATCTTGGGGGTACAAATTGGTCCAGAGAAACTAGTGATTTAATGTGGATTGTTTCAGAAGATTGAACAGTTTAATTGATTGCATTGATTCCTTAAAGTACAGACTGGCCCACCAGCAGAACTTCCTAGAAAAATATATGATGAAATCAGTGCTCGAGACACATACCGATTTACATTAAACAACATATTTACACAACACAATTTACATATCAAATGTACACATAATTTTACAACTCAATAATAATATACAATGTTCAGTAAACAATACACACAATATAGAATACACATGCAATAAAAATAAAAAGTATATAAAGTGTATGTATATATATATATAAATTAGTTGTATTGTGAAGAGAATATAATTTATGACAGTCCAGTGTGAGATAATAAGATTAATAAATTGCAGTGCTGATGTATATTGATCGTGAGAGATCAAGTGTTCAAAAGTCTGATTGCTTGGGGGAAGAAGCTGTCATGTAGTCGGATGGTGCGGGTCCTGATGCTGCGATACTGCCTGCCTGATGGTAGCTGTGAGAGAAGCCTATGGCTCGGGTGGCTGAAGTCTCTGATGATCCTCCGAGCTTTTTTCACACACCGCCTGGTATATATGTCCTCGAGCGAGGGAAGCTCACCTCCGATGATGTGTCTGGCAGTTCGCACCACACTTTGCAGGGCTTTGCGGTTGTGGGCGGTGCTATTGCCGTACCAGGCAGTGATGCAGCCAGTCAGGATGCTCTCTACAGTGCTGGTGTAGAACTGTATGATGATGTGGTGTTTCCTTCCAAACTTCCTCAGCCGTCTCAGGAAGAAGAGGTGCTGGTGAGCCTTCTTCACAACGGCCTCAGTGTGGACAGACAATGTGAGTTCCTCAGTGAAGTGGACACTGAGGAACTTGAAGCTGCTGACTCTCTCCACCGGTACTCCATTAATGGTGATTGGGCTGTGTTCTCTGTCTTTCCTCCTGAAGTCCACTACAAGCTCCTTGGTCATACTGGCGTTGAGGGAGAGGTTGTGCTCCTGACACCTGCATGTCAGAGTGTGCACCTCCTCTCTGTAGGCTGTTCATTATCAGTGATCAGACCTACCACCGTTGTATCATCAGCAAACTTGTTGAGCTGTGTTGCCACACAGTCATGTGTGTACAGGGAATACAGGAGTGGGTTGAGAACACAGCCCTGCTGTTGAGGGTCAGTGATGAGGAGATGTTTCTGCCCATTCTAACCACCTGATGTCTGCCTGACAGGAAGTCAAGAGCTATGTCTGAAATCGCTCACTCGTTCACTCATTCACTATTTCCTATATAGTGAACGGTTGTGAGTGTACTACATTTCAGCAGTGAGTGAACGAAAAGAGTGAGCGATTTCAGACGCTGACGTAAATTTCATGCGTCAGAGCACAGGGAGCCGTGGCAGACATTTTTATGTCATGAACATTTCTCTTGTGCGGTTTCATGAATTTTAACATCTCGCTATTAAATATGGTAATTATGAAGGCAACGTAGACTTCTTGATTGGCAACATTTTGTTGTTTTCCAAACATTTTATACACAAATGTGTGTGTGTGTATATATATATACACACACACACATACACACTTTTATAATATGCAATTCTATGTTTTATTATGCATACATTAATAAAAAATGAATCACAATACAATTAATCTTTTCACAACTGTTCATTTGTTATGCTTATTAAATTAATGATAAAGCGAAAATACTTGAACTTGTCATGTTTGTATAATTTATTTAAAAAAATAAATTATATATATATATATATATATATATATATATATATATATATATATATATATATATATATATATATATATTAGAACGGTTTACATGTTATTAATGATAAAAAAGGATGCAAACGCTACTTATATATAAACTAAAAATAAAAACTGTAGAAAAGTAAACTACCAACAAAAACTAACACAAGTGCACGAGCACACATTTTCGCGGGATTCTTCTTGTCAGTGTCCTCAACCCGAGTCCGGAGCAAAACTTGTTGCAAAAATGTACTCCGTCTTGTTGGTTTTGGTTCTGGTGAATCTTATTTTCCTAAGGAGAAGAAAGAGGCTGATTACACAAAGAGCAACAACTTTGAGGCGTGCGTTGTTAACTCGTCGACGCCACCCATTGGTAAGAAGTTAACAACAATATACATTCAGCTGAAAACTAAATAACTGAAGAATAGATCCACTAAACTCCTGGAAAATTCCGTACAGGATATTTAAAAACTAAACTTAGACTTCAGTTTTTAATTTAGTTAAATGCATTTTGTCTACATAAGATAAACTAATAATAGATAAGTGTTCAAAGTTGATGTTAATAATACACTGCTGTCATTGGCTCTTTTGTGCATCTTATGTTATATATATATATATATATATATATATATATATATATATATATATATATATATATATATATATATATATATTCCCTTTTTTTAAATGTCCAGAAGAATGGTTTACACATTTAACATATTTTACCATAACACATTACTTTACACTATAGATTAAACTATTTTAATCATAAAAAAAAAATAATTAATTATTTTTAGTTTGGGACCCCAACTCCTTACTGTCAGCTGAAACCGCAAGTGCCTGTGCTCAGGTTGTACCTGGATGGGACAAGTGACCTGAGGCCAGACTTTAGGCTGACCAGACAAACCCTGACCTACCTCATTACCACCCTCCGTGAGGATCGTGACCACGGATGGGGTCAAGATATTGAAATTCTTGTCTTTACATTTTGGCTGGCAAGTGCAACTTCTTACCGGGTTGTGTGCAGAGCATTTGACATACCCCGTTCGACAGTGCACATGATTGTTCACAGAGTCACAAAAAAGATCCTCCAGATCAAACAGAGAATAATCCACTTCCCATCTCTGCAGGAGCTGGAGGAAATCAGTGCTGGCTTTGCAAACCTGGCTGGCAGTCCTTTCTTTGGTGCAGTTGCTGGTAGCATTGATGGTTGTCACATTAGAATCAAGCCACCATCTGCTGATTCTATGTGCTACTTAAACAGAAAGTTGTTTTATTCCATCCAGCTACAAGCAGTCTGTGACCACCAAGGAAAATATCTGGACATTTTTGTTGGTTATCCCGGATCCGTCCATGACTCCAGAATGCTCAAGAACAGCCCGATCTACACTAAGGCACTGTACCCACCAGAGGGATACCACATTTTAGGAGATGGAGGTTACCCCTGCCTTAGCTGCCCAATCTCTCTTATTACACCATACAGAGAGCCACTCCAGAATGGAAGTCAGCGTCGTTTCAACTACTACCATTCAAAAGCTCGGTCCATAATTGAGAGATCACTTGGCAGTTTGAAAACATGATGGCGATCCATCTTTTTTAAGACCCTTGAGGTTAAGCCAGTCTTTGCTCCAGAGGTCATAGCATGTTGTGCTGTGCTGCACAACATCTGTATCACAAATGGGGACATCACGGAGCCAGATGAAGACCAGCTAAGCAATGATGATCCTGATGACCAGCATATCATATACCCGCAGAGTGGTGAACAGACAAGAGACCGCTTAGCTGCAGCTGTCTCTGCTCCAGATTTTGATGATCTTCCTCCAGCCCTACAACATCATGATTATTTATAAAATCTAATTCTATAAATTTATTATATAGTTAAACTATGAATAAGGATGTAGGGTGTTTGTTGGTATAAATCATCTTGTGTAAAATAAAAAAGAACAAACATGACTCAAATCATACTTTTTATTCTAAATGGAACTACACTTATCCACAATTTTCTCAAGAATTGAGAGAAGTCTCTCCTCCTTCATCTCTTCTCTTCTCATTCTCTCCTCTGCCCTCTCAGCCTCTCTTTCTAAAAAATCCAGCACAGAGTCCCTTCTCTGTCTCTTTGCTGACCCTGCATCTCCACTCCCTCTCATGTCTGCCTGCTCTGGCTCCTCTGGTACTGAATCAGGGGAACTCACAGCAGCAACAATGGAGTTTTCCTCTGATGAGGCAATTATGATGGGAGGCTGGATGGATGGCCTCCCACCTATTGCCTCATCCATGAGGTTGTACCACTTCCATGTTCCTGCAGTGGATTCCCCTGATTCAGTCCCAACTCCAGTGGGTGGCTTCCTTAGCTCCTAAAAACGATTTAGAAGAGAATGATAAATCTTAGCAGAGATGCATGACATTTTCATATATAAAGGCTCTGACAGCATAAAGTCATTCAGTATGGTTTTAAAGGAATAGTTCACCAAATAATTATAATTTGCTCTTCATTTACTCACCATTAAGTGGTCCCAAACTTGTAAGACTTTCTTCCATGGAGCACAAATAAATATGTTAGTGATATGATCTGTTTATCTCCATACAATGCAAGACATGAAAGCAGCAAAATGTTATGCATAAGACTTTCTAATAGCTTTTTGATTAGAACAGAAAAAATAAAAAAATAAAAAATGTTCAGTATAAATCTTGACATAAGCGCTATATTTCAAGTTTGATTACACTTCCTGACACTATCTAGCATTCAGAACCATTGGAGTCATAAGTATTACCATAATGCTGCCTTTATGTCCTTTTTGGAGCTAAAATATTTTGGTCACCATTCACCTGCATTGTGTGAACAAACAGACGTCATATTTCCACTAAAATATCTTTGTTTGAATTCTGTGGAAGTGACATAAGGGTGAGACATGATGAGAGAAATGATGAGAGAATTGCTAAATATGATTGTTGGGTAAGCTATTCCTGTAATTCAATGCATGATAGTGAGCATACTACTATAGTCTAAAATGAATATATTACTACCTTGTATGTTTTCTTTAGGTTTTCCCACTTTCTGGCAGCTTTGGCAGGGGTTATCACACCAAGCAACTCCATCTCTTTCAGTACAGTTCTGTAGTGCAAGTAACGTAATGATTTAAATATTACTAATTACACATATCAACTGAAACTTAACTCTAATTCCTGAGGAAAAGTTATGAAACTCACTCCCATCCAAGCTGGGCTGCGTTCCTACGCCCAGAGAAGAGATGTCCATTGGCCATTCTGCTCATTATGAGACGTGATACGTCTTCATCCGTCCCTAAAACAATAGAAAATGTGTTTGCGAGTACAGTAGTTATATGTGATAATTAAAATATGTTAACAGTCAAACAAATGATCATTTGCTGCGTGAAATCTCGACCATAAAAATACTAGTTTCGAGTCAAAAAATGCATTTAAGTGGAGTTAGTGGCCAATCATAAATTAATCCATCAATATGTATAAATTTACTTCGTTATATCTCGATAACAGATTTATTTGTATTCAAAAAATGTTACTTACATTTGTAAAAGTTGCCGCCTCCAGCGATAGCATCTGCCATTTGCATTTTTTGCCATTTGGTCGAGTGAGTGTACATCGTATGTACACTCGAAATCAGATTGCATCGTGGGTAAGAATGAGTGTACAAATGTAGGGGACGAGATATAGGGAATGATTTCGGACACCACTACAAAATGGCCGACACCCGAAATAGTGTACTATTTAGTGGATAGGGGGCGGTTTCGGACACAGCTCAGGATCCAGCTGCACATCACATCACATCAAGCTTGGAGGGCACTATGGTGTTGAATGCTGAGCTGTAGTCTACAAACAGCATTCTCACATATGTGTTCCTTTTTTCTAGGTGGGAGAGAGCAGTGTGTATTGTAGATGCAATGGCATCATCAGTGGAGCGGTTGTAGCGGTATGCAAACTGCAATGGGTCCAGTGAGGTGAGCAGCATTGAGCAGATGTAATCTCTGATTATCCTCTCAAAGCATTGGCTGATGATGGGGGTCAGAGCAACAGGATGCCATTCATTTAAACAAGTGATTTTTGATTGCTTTGGTACAGGCACAATGGTGGACATTTTGAAGCGTGTGAGAACATCAGACAAGGGACAGGTTGAAAATGTCCGTAAATACACCAGCCAGTTGGTTCGCGCACGCTCTGATGACACGGCCTGGAACACCGTCTGTACCCACAGCTTTATGGATGTTCACCCATCAGAAGGATTGAGTTACTTTCGCAACAGAGATGGAGAGTGAACCAACCTATGTAGCATCGGCCGCGAGTGCTCTCTTCGCGAGGGGCGGTGTTATTTCCTTCGAAACGAGCATAAAATGTATTTAGCTCGTCTGGGAGAGAGGCAGCGGTGTTCTCGTCGGAGCTTTTATTTTCTTTGTAGTCCGTGATGATGTTAATTCCCTGCCACATACTTATAGAGTTGGTGGTGTTGAACTGTCCTTCAATCTTGTGCCTGTATTGGCGTTTGGCTGCTCTGATACTTTTAATTTTGTTTATACTCCTCCACGTTCCTGGACTTAAAAGGTCCACGCATTAAGTGCCACGCAAACATCGCATAGCGTGGATCGATTTGCGCGACATCTTACTCTGATGAGAATACTGGCTTTATCCCCTTTTCCTTCTGCGTTTCCGCGACCGGGCTGCCCAGACAAAGTGCTCTGCTGTAGTGTTTGTAAACAGCGGGTCGGCATTGAGGAATTTGAAGTCCGGTTTGTAATTGCAGGACCAATGTCAAAAAGCGTTTGTCTGTCGTATACAATAAGGCAAACAACATCCAAGACAAAAAAAAAAACTGTAAACAAAGCAAACAAAAAACTGCAGTATTGTGTCAGAGCTTGCAACGCAGCAGCCATACTCGGCGCCATCTTGAGTCCAAAATTCTGTTGAGGCTCCGCTCAACGGAGAGTGGAGGCTCCACCTCTAGGAGGTTCAGCTGATCTGGGACCATTATGAAAAGGTACAGGTAGACCTGTTCACTTCCCAAGATATCTCCCATTGCCCGCTTTGGTACGCCCTCAGGTCGGATGCAAGTCCCCAAGGGACAGATGCATTGGCACTCATCTGGCCCCGGGGGCTGCGCAAGTACGCAGTTCCCCAAGTGAGCCTACTTGCACAGGTTCTGTGCAAGGTCAGGGAGGACGGGGAACAAGCCCCTTACGCCAACCCGGACTTGGATCTTACGCTCCTCGTGACAGCACCTGGCAAATGCCTCTGAGGAAATACATTCTTTCTCAGGGATGGGGTACCCTCTGGCATCCGCACCTAGGCTTCTGGAACCACCACGTCTGGACTCTGGACGGGATGCAGAAGATCTGAGTGGTCTACCACCAGCTGTAGTAGACACCATCAACCAAGCCAGAGCTCCATCCACCAGGCAGCTTTATGCCCTAAAGTGGCTCCTGTTCGCAAATTGGTGTTCTTCTCAATCTGAAACCGCCAGAGGTGCAGAGTCGGGTCAGTGCTCTCATTCCTACATTAAAAGCTGTCCCCCTCCACCTTAAAGGTATATGTTGCCGCCATAGCTGCCCAACATGATGTGGTGGATGGTAAGTCCCTAGGGAAGCACGACCTGATTATCAGGTTTCTAAGAGGCGCCTGGAGGTTGAACCCTCCCAGGCCATGCCTGTTCCCCTCATGGGATCTCCCCGTGGTCCTTACGGGCCTCCAGAGAACCCCCTTCGAGCCTCTAGAATCATTCGATCTAAGTTCCCTTTCCCAGAAGACGGCCCTCCTAATTGCGCTCGCTTCCATCAAGAGGGTTGGAGACCTGCAAACATTCTCTTTCAGTGACACTTGCTTGGAGTTCGGTCCGGCAGATGCCCCTGACATCCTAAGACCTCGACCGGACTATATGCCCAAGGTTCCTACGACTCCTAGTGAACCTGCAAGTGCTGCCCCGGGAGGAGGCTGACCCAGCCTTATTGTTGCTGTGTCCAATACGTGCTTTGCGTACCTACTTGCATACCGCACACAGAGCTTTAGACTCTCTGAGAAGCTCTTTGTATGCTTGGCGGACAATGGAAAGAGAACGCTGTCTCCAAACAGTGGCTTCCCCACTGGGTAGTCGACCCATAGCATTGGCTTATCAGACCCTGGCTGTGCCCACCCCCTTGTGGGTTCGAGCACACTCTACAAGATGTGTGGCATCCTCGTGGGCACTGGTCAACGGCACCTCTCTAGCAGACATCTTTAGAGCAGCGGGCTAGGTGACACCCTTTGCAGGATTCTAAAATCTCCGGGTTGAGTTTGTTTCATCCTGTTTTTTGTTAGGTCTGTGCAAGTAGAACTCAGTAACAATGATTGACCGGGAGTACCACTTGCACTTGAGCCTTTCACCGAACATGTGTGCTTTTACTCCCAGGTGAGTCCTCAAACTCGTGCTCCCTGGATGTTCCTCCTCCCCAGCCCACTAGCTCACGAATTCGAGGAATTCCTGACCAGAACCACTATGGGTACTAGTTAGTCTATATTGGAATAGGTCCTCCATAGATGCTGGTTATCGCGGTAATCCCCCGTGATGTATTTTCCGCGGTACGGTCCCCCTGTCAGGTGGACCTGCAACTCCCTCGGGCAGTCCCCTCTGCCCCATCGCTGTCGTTGTAGTTTGTGTTCCCCTTGCCACAACACTGTACCAAGACGCTGTAATGGCCAAACCTTATTCTCGGCTCCTCAGTACAGAACCGATCTGAACGTCTGAACAGATGCACGATCCACGACTTTTATACATGTATGTCTGGGGGTGGGACATGCAAATTCTGTTCACCAATTTGGCATTGGCCTTTTTCATATTCAGAGGTATCTGAGGCTCCCAAATGAAGCCCCTTGTGTCACTACAATCAACACAATGTCTCGTTCCCTCCATCAGGGAACGGGGGTTACACTAGTAACCTAGACGATTTCCTCAGTAGGCCTATATATGACAATTTTAACTCAATTTTATACAAAATCCTTGGTATTATTAAGGTTTTCAGACTTTCAAGTTTAAATTCTTCTCATATAATTCAAATGTGCACACATTCAGTTACCAGTTGTAGGGCCTCATGTATTCAGATACAAGACAAAGGCAGGCCTAACACAGTCGTAAAGCCTGACTGAGGCCCACAAAAACAAAGTCATAAATCTTGCTGATAAAAACCGTGCCAAAATCAAACAAAGGGAGTACAAAACCAACTGCAAATCCCAAGAAGCCTTGCTCACTTTACAACCGTGTGAAATTCCAAAGGATCGAACTCTCAACTCCTATTGGATGAGGCACTCAACAGAACGCACCTCAACTATGATGTCATCAGGAGTAGAAATGCATCGGAAATCGATTCCTACGGTGCTTCCAGTGACTTTGCCCACTGGGTATAGACGTGGTGTTGCCTCGTTGCACAAGGAAGTAAAGTGCATCTTGAAACTGCGGCATTACAATCCCGCTGGACAAGTTGAGATTACATTGTGTTCCACCGAACACTTTAACGGATCCGAAGGAATCGCCAAGCAATCCGCCGAGCAATCTTCATCCGTTTGCCTGCAGAAGTGAAGAAAGAAGAATTCCCTTCCCTCTTCAATCAAGTTGACGTCGATGATTTCTCCGCCAGCCCGCCGAGAATCAGCAGCCGTACCGCTCGCCGACAGAGCGAGGAAACGGCCTCCAGTTATCACCCAAGCCTCGAGCAACCGAGTCGGAGTCGAATGACGGATGAACACACGTTCTACATGAGTCCCCACGTGATCCAAGTAAGAGGTTAACGTCTGGGCAGAGATAGAATATTTAGGTGTGTTATTCTTTTTGATCAAGTTTATTGTTTTGTACAGTTTATGGACCGCAGAGTCCGCTCATTGTTACTAATAATACTCAAGGTATTAACGCAACTTACTGTTATCATAAATTAGAGTTTGCTGTGTTGTAATCCAACCACGTTGGACTGTTGTGTGTTTACGCCATCGCGGATGAGACCGGCATACTGTGTTTATCCATTAAAGGACCAGAGGTCACAGGACGGGTTACGAGCCGTTCACCGCGTCTCTGAGTGATAAACTAATAGTTGCCTTCTCTCCCACGATCAGGAAACCGGCTTCAACGCTGCCACTTTATTCTCTCTCTATCGTACTAACCACAAACACACGCACGCGCGCGCGACCCCTCACAACCATTTGCTAGCAGATAACTTTGTGATAAAGCTCAGCTTTGTCCCCAGGTTATCGAGCAAGCGGAGACATGCTGGAAACGGGCAGACGCCATTAACCGGCTTCTCTCCTCCCACATTCGCGGCCATACTCTCTGGCTGGAAATCTCACGTGACGTACTCTCCACGAGAGTCGCGTCCGCCATTTTGTGCACGTCACTCCTCTCTCTCTCTCTCTCTCTCTCTCTCTCTCACACACACACACACACACACACACACACACACATACACACACACACACACCGTCCTCTCATGTGTTACTGTCACTATTTAGTTTGTAGTTGAATGTCAGAAGTTTATTGACTGCATTGTATTGATTATTAATTGATATTATATTTTCAATAAACTTTGTTATAATTAAAAGAGAAGTGTTTTGGTTTGTTTTGCATACACATGTGTCAAATGTTGGCAGGGGATGCCAGTGCTCGAATTCAACCCTTCGTTGTTCCCTTTTAAATCTTGATGATCTACGGACATCAATTTTCCTAAGAGAACTAATATTGAGACTGTTATACTGTCTGGTTATTAGTCCCTGATTCCAGGGTGGTGCCCCGTCGACATTAATCCTAATTCTATTGATTTTGATAATTGACAATTATCTTTGATGATTGTTTAATTTGAAGGATCAATAAGCTAGTGTTAAGTCTAATCAATGTTTAATTAATTTTAATAATTCATTATTATCTTGGATAATAATTAATATTCTATTAGATTTGATGATTGTTGATTTAAAGGATTAAAAAGCTAACATTGATTCTAATCAATGTTCTATTGATTTTAATAATTGATATTTATCTATGATAATTATTAATTATTGCTAATAACCAAACCCGCTACTAAACCGTGAGCCCTACACAATGATGTTAGCGCTTCAAAAGCAGTTCTTCATCAAGTGATTTACTGTAAGTGATTGAAAAGAGTTGTTGTGGTTTACAATTTTTGTTCTCTCCATTACATGACCTTCAATGAAACATATTATTTCCTGCATGTTCTTAGTGTGGGTTAAATCCATAAAACATCCCCCTGCAGACATGTACAAAAAAAGAACACCTGTCAGTCTTCGTCTGGGTCATGCATCATTTATGAGCATAAACTGATTCGATTAATTTAAAGGACACATAAAATAGATGAGTTGACCGAGCCAGCCATGGCAAGTAGGAAAGGAACATCCAGAAGGCACAAGTGGAGGGATGCAATCACATGCAATACATTTGTAATGCCTGTTTAATGTGGAGAACTATAGAATAAAATATTTAAGGGTTTTGTTAGAACCACACTTACAGTATCAATGTTCATCTGAAGTGCAAAATGCATGTGGCTTCTATGAACCGACTTACCAATTATTGCATAACTGAAGACATTGTAATGGTAAAAAGCAATTTCTTAAAGCTATGCACGATTTATAGCATTTAATATCTGACAGAAGAAACAGACCCAGCAGCATTAGGATGGATGCAAAATTATTTTATCTTTAACTTAAACTGAATGTGTGTAACCTACAGTTGTGTAATGCGCTGTGTAAATGCAAGACATGAGTAGACATATACATTTGTATAATATAAATAGAGTAGTATCATATAAATTAGAACTGTCAGCGATAACGCGTTAATGCATATGATTAATTTAAAATGTTTAACGCGTTAATTTTTCTTAATCGCAATTTAGGCATGTATTGATTTGACATTTGATTCTGACATTTTATTCAGCTCTGTGTGAGTTGTAAACACTGTTAGTGGGCAGGGCCTTTGCAATGTGTTTAATGGGGACATTACACTCAAATACACACTACAAAAAACACACACAACATCGAGTCTGTGCCAATGATCAAGTGCAGGAAAAAGAAAACCTTATAAAACGAATGCTGATGGGACTTCATGGAACTTCACTGAAGTCCTTCACATGTCTTTAAGAAGTCAGCATTTTACCACATAACAATGTCAATACTTACAAGCCCGCTGTGCAGCTAGTTTTTCTCCCTGTTGACACTCTGCTCAAATTTCATATAATTTCAACTTTGTACCTTTTGGCGCCAAGCATTTGTCAGCTAATGATCACTGTACAGTTAGATGAATTATCTTTACATCAGAAGTGCCACCGCTAAAAGCAGAACAAGAGATGATTTTCATATGGAGTTCAGTCCAGCGCTGGATGCCCTGACATGAATCATGTGCTTTCCATATCTAAAGTGAAAAGGCAGCCTGCCGGCGATTAATATTAAATGAGGGTTTAATACGCATTGCAATGAATTCTAGTTTTTCATTAAGTCAACATCACACATAGATTTTAGGAAATGTTTAATGTTCTCGAATTTTAGTGAATTTCTGTCTTTATACTGTGGAGTTTGGAAAATGTTAATAAAGCATTTTTGTTACATACTGTATTGTTTTGTTCTATTGTGTTGTAATTTCCAAAGAACAAATAAATACATTATGACATGAAATAAGTATATATAGAGTCAAATTTTACTACTTTTATAATCAGGGGGGTGGGGGTGTTGTTCGCTGTCCTTTTCTGCATACCGCTGGACTGTTTTGTGGTCCGTTCTGCATAACGCGGCAGCACATTTTAGCTTATCGCGGCCCATTTGGCATGTTTCGCGGCCGACCCACCGGACCCCTCGGTTCTGCTGATGACCAGTCCTCCCCTGATCGGGCCCAAAGTGTGCCGGCCCACTGGGAAAATACCCAGTATGTCAGATTACCAGCCCTGGCTGCAGGCCAAACTTAAAAAATGGCCAGGAGCTCCAAACTGCCAAAAATATGCAGAGCCATTTACCTTCCTTATTTCCCCAACCATGTGTGGAAGAGTCACAACCTTTTGGAGCTGGCCCAACCACTTCTGGAGTTACCCTGACCTCTTTTGGTAATGCTGCCCCCTTTTGGAAATCTCCGTCCTTCAACTGAACCTACTTTAATTTTTGGGGCATGACCATTCAATGCATAAGTGTGCCTGCGTTGCCAGCCTTGTCCATCCCAGAGCCTGAGTTACCAGCCTCATCCATCCCAGAGCCTGTGTTGCCATTCTCAGCCTATGTTCACGACCATAGAGGTTGTCTCCAAGTCTCTGCCTATGTTCATGATCACAGAGGTCATCTCCGAGTCTCACCCCATTTTCACAGCCGCAGAGGTCATCTCCAAGTCTCTTCCCTTTTTCACGACCATAGAGGTCATTCCACGGCTCCGCTCCTCAGGCCTCCCACGGCTTCACCCTTCGAGCTTGCCATGGCTCCAACTTCTCCAACTTAGCCCCTCGAGCCTGGAATGGCTCTGCCTTTCATGGCTTCACCCCTCGAGCCTCCTACGGCTCGCCTTCCACAGCTCGCCTTCCACAGCTCGCCTTCCACAGCTCAGCCTTCCATGCCTTTGCACCTCGTGCCTCCTACAGCTCCGCCTACCACAGCTCCGTTCTCAGAGACTTCCATGGCTCCAGTCTCTAATCTGGGGTCACCACCCAGGCCTCCTGACCCTGTTTCAGTTCTATGGTCATCAACCAGGCCTTCTGATCCAGTCCCTACCCTGAGATGGTCTTCTGAGTCTTCTGGCCACCCACCTGATCTGCTCTGGTCTTCTGAGTTTCCTGGCCACCCACCTGATCTGCTATGGTCTTCTGAGTCTACTGGCTGTCTGCCTGATCTGATCTGGTATTCTGGGTGTTCTGGCCATCCGCCAGACATACTCTGGTCTCCTGGGTCTCCTGGCCATCTACCTGATCTGCTCTAGTCTTCTAGGTCTTCTGGCCGTCCACCTGATTTACTCTGGTCTCCTGGCTGTCCGTCTGATCTGCTCTGGCCTTCTGGGTCTTCTGGCTTTCCACCTGATATACACTGGTGTCCTGGGTCTTGAGTGATTTTGTGCATATGTTTAAGTTTAGATTAGTTATATGTTCGTATTTTAGTTAAATAAACATTTTTGTACATTCTTGCGAGTTGATTCTGGTCTGCTTGTAAATCAACGTAAATTTAACGATTCGATCTCAGCTCCATGCTAAGGAAGAGTTATTTTGTGTGGCCACGAAAAATATAATTTCTGAGTGTTCGCTGGATGAACAGAAAATGTTCATAATTAATTATAACAAGTTAAGATTAATTATTCATATTTCCCTTTTAAGGATAGTTTGACTGGTATATTTTGATGAATAATCTCATCTCTGATTCTAAAAGATTTAGCTTCAAAGCTATACCTATATGTGTAATATTATTGTCAATAATCCATGAGAATAATATTACTCCAATAAGAGAATGAATCATAATTCTCTTATTAAAGCTAATTCCCTACAGTAGAAATTGTGAGCTGATACAACGAGACGTTGTATTACGATTTTAATGGTGGAGAATTTTATTCAGACAAATAATCTAGTTATTTGTCATTTATCTAAATTATAACGGTTGTAAACACGACTGATTTCATTTTAAAATACCTTACATTAATGTAGAAATAGGACCCTTAAATATTCCTAGCTCACACATACTGTTTCTCTTACAAATATTGGTAATATACACTACAATTTAACCCGTGCAGTGTACATTTATCATACCAAATTCACTACATATATTGGTATGATAATTTGGGCACTTTAACTGATTACTGTTTATTTGTGCATTGTGGAACGCGCTGATTAGTTTTATTAGTGTTGACCCAGATCACAAATCACTGGTTTTGGTTGCTATGGCGACCAAAGTTCACAGGAAGTCCTAAAGAGACCTTTCCGGGGCAACTAAACGTACATGCGCAACTTGCCGACGCCACATTGTCAACACAGTACAGCTAAGCTAATAGCATAACATAGCACCGCTAACCTAAACAGTTAGCAAACTTTCATTGAATCCCCTAAATAGGCTACAGGCACATATCAGTGGCTTTCTCCTTCTCTGCACACCAGTGCAGTCTTACCCCTGGTTTATTTTCCCCTGGAGTTTATTTTCCTTACATAAGAGTATAATTTCTCTAAAAGAGCACACACAGCAGGCATTGAACGTCCTTTTCAGGATGCATCTTTTTAAAGATGCCCTTCCGTCTTTGTGTAGTTCCTGGATGCAGTCGATATCTCTCCACTCTTGATGGTCATAGATGCTGCCTCGTGTGTCTGGGCCATGATCACACTGAGGATGCATTTGTGGGTAGTTCTGATGCGGAAGACTCGACTGAGCTGCCGCCTTCAGGTTGGCCCGCACAGTCTGAGGCTGATGCCAAGATGGCCGACATGTCTTGGCCACTGTGACCGTGAGGTTGGACTGGAACCCTCCATCCTCCTCGCAGTCCTCGCAACTAGACGATTGGTCCCTCGGGTCTGGGTGCCACACACAGCCACCCCCCAGTTCCTTTCTTCCCGGAGGTGCACGATGAGCTGACAGGGTCATGAAGGGCACCTTTCACTGCCCGCAACTGACCTCCTCGCTCATCCTCTTTCACTACCCTCGATGACGGGGCAGCACACGGATACTCTGAGTTCCCCCAGGTGGGCAGCTTGGTTGCTATCCACCTGTGTCAGGAAAACGCCGCTACCTGGTGGGATCACCCAGTGCTCCCCGTCTCCAAACGGGGCTCAGATTGCTGCACGCCACTCATATCCCGGGCAACCTCAACATGGCGCGTTGCGACAGGGCATGCTCAGCGGAGAGTGGAGGCTCCACCCCCAGGTGGTCCAACTGATTTGGGAGTGGTTCGGTAAAGCATAGGTAGACCTGTTCACTTCCCAAGAGACCTCCCACTGCCCGCTCTGGTACTCCCTTGGGGAGGCTCCTCTCAGGACAGACGCACTGGCATGCAGATGGCACTGTGGGCTGCGCTAGTATACATTTCACCCAGTGAGCCTACTTGCACGGGTGCTGTGCAAGGTCAGGGAAGACAAGGAACAAGTCACTTTAGTGGACCCCTATTGGCCCACGTGGATCTCATGCTCCTCGTGACAGCACCTCCCTGGCGAATTCCCCTGAGGAAGGGCCTTTTTTCTCAGGGACGGGGCACACTCTGGCATCCGCGCCCAGACCTCTGGAACCTCCATGTCTGTTCCCTTTGTTCACAAATTGCTGTTCTTCCCAATCTGAAGACCCGCAGATTTGCGCAGTCGAGTCAGTGCTCTCATTTCAGCAGGAGAGGCTGGAGGGGAGGCAGTCCCCCTCCACCTTGAAGGTTTTATGTAGCCACTATATCGGCTCACCACGATGCAGTGGATGGTAAGTCCTTGGGGAAGCACAACCTGATCATCAGGTTCCCCCTGGATGCCAGGAACCTAAAAGGTTTATGATGTTTTTATGGGGCGTTGGGGAAGGGTACATGCAGTCTGATACAGACTGCTGCTTTGGCATGCAACTGCCTGCCCGCACCTGTGCCAGCAGTTCACGTACATGGTTCAGGGCATGGTGTTGATGTTTTAACATATAACCTCCGTTACCTGACGGAGGGAACGAGACACTGTGTCCCCCCTGCCATGACGCTGTACTGAGCCACTGTAATGGCTGAACCTCATTCTTATCTCATTCTGTCTGCCAATTTAAGGGGCCAGAGGTAACCGAGGCCTTCAAGAAAGACCATTAGGGAACAGAGGTTACAATAGTAACCTAGACGTTTTGCCCATTGTTGATGTTTCTTTTGTTCCTGAGATTTTCCCATCATGGATGTTTTCTTTGTTCCTGTGTTTACTTCATTATTTTGTACTGGCTGTTGTGAACTTTCTAAACTCCAAGGAGGACAAATGGCTGAGAAACAGACCAAAAGAAAAAGGTCAGACAAATATAAACTAAAAAAGATGGATTAAGATAAGACAATGTAGCGAGGCTTCCGTAGGTGGGGATCGAACCCTGGTCTGTAGTGCTCGAGTGTTTGGTGTTCTACCACTGAGCTAACTCCCTTGTGTTTTCTCCAAAAATACTGAGAAAAAATTCCACAAAATTGAGAAACAAAAGAGACACAAGGGTCAAAAAGTACAACAAGGATGAGTCTTAACTTGAGAGTTGGTCAGGGGAGGAACACGGTAAAAAGGCTCAAGACTGAACACATTGGTGAAAAACAAGCAGGCTTATATAAGCCTATGCACAGGTGAAGGGAATGAGGGTTAATGAGCGGAGGGTTGAACCGGGTTAGGGGCGTTGGTGCCATCTGCAGGAGTGGAGAGGAGCATGGCACGGGAGGTCCAAGGCGAGCGCCCTCTGCTGGTCTGGAGGGGAACAGCACCCCAAAGAGGAGATCCCTTACAGACAAGGGATAGGAGCCACATCAACATAGGTGAGGCTTTTCAGCATGCATGAATTTACATTTACATTTACATTTATGCATTTGGCAGACGTTTTTATCCAAAGTGACTTACAGTGCACTTATTACAGGGACAATCCCCCTAGAGCAACCTGGAGTTAAGTGCCTTGCTCAAGGACACAATGGTGGTGGCCTTGGGGATCGAACCAGCGACCTTCTGATTAACAGTTATGTGGTTTAGCAAGGGAGGGAGGGGTTTGTTTTTTTTGGCAGTTGAATATCAACAGTGTTTCTCAGGGATCATTGAGTGCACCTTTAAGGGACATGGTCTGTGAGACCTTCCATAATGACCATGAGAACAGCAAATTCAGCATTCAGTAATACACAAATACAGCCTTTATTCACAATGAGATGATTCTTCTTCTAAACCTTCATGGCCAAACATCTTAATTCTCCTTGGTGGCATATCGCATACTTCCTGTCTGTCTGATGGATACTAATGCACCAAATTAGTAGTTTATTCTTATAATGCCTCTCTAGTGGCGATATGGAGCTTGATTGTACCAAAGCGAAGAAAATAAGTATGTTATCAATTTACAGAGAAGAACAGACCTTTCAGTAATTCTTTTGAAAATAGTTGAAAATATTTTTTTAAATATTAAATCGAGTTTTAAAATATCTCTCATCTCAGTCTCTCTTCTGCTGAAAGTATGATTGATTGAACAGGGAATATTGAATGTTTACATCCATATTTGTGGGTGTAATAAATTTCCCTGAAAAATTAAAAAATCAAAAGCAGGACCATGTGTTCAAGAAATTACTCAGTTACTCTAATCTCTTTTCTAATGTAACTTTTCTCACCATCGTGTTTTTTGTTCATGGATTTAGTAAGGGATAATGTACAGTCAGCAGGTCAAATGAAGTGAAGGTTATTCAATGACTTGTATCACCTTGAAGAGCTTTACTAAGACTAGATGACGTTATGCAATCTCGCTTATTATGGCTACTTGGCTACTAACTAAAATAAATAAGTAAATTAATGTTTACATTATTTTGTTATGTAAAATGAAAGAGAGAGTGGAGTGACATGAGAGAGATAAAAACTAGCACAGCAACCGACTAAATCGGTTGGCTTGGACAACAGTGCTTTAATGTTTTTGTGGTCATTATTCAGAGATATATGACCGCAGAATGGCTAAATTGGCCAATTAAGTATTTCAGACAGCAGTGTAATAAAATCTTTATAATATTTCACAAGGGGCCCCTCCTTATAAGTGTCATTCCTTTAAAGACTACATAATGGTTGAGTCACATACTGTACATATCAATGGACTGTCAATCAAATTATCCAGCAGGAATCAAAAATAGAAAATGCCTGTATTCCACTATCCATTGCTTTAAACTTTCCATTTCCATTTAAATTATCCACCTGTGCCAATTATGCTGATCAGGCTGCTTGGATGAAAGACATCCAGACTACAATCTCAGGATCTCTAGATAATATTCAGTTTCAGTATGACTCCTAATTACTGTGATCCTTAACATGAAATTACAATTCATGACACAAAGACACGGTCACACCGCAGAACATGTCTAGATCTGAATGTTAATGCACAGGATGTGAACATCCATGAGTACGAAAATAAATAGAAAGAAATGGACCCTATATACATTTCCAGGTTTGGAATATGTTAGTAAGCAATATTAGGCACAGCTGGAGTATAAAGGTAAATGGGAGACCCTTGCAACTTTTACTGTGGCATGCACTTGCTGCTCCAATAGTAATAGGAAAAAATAAATCCACTATTACGTTATTATGACTTTCCAGAAGAGAAAAAAGAAGAGAGTGATGAAATTATGCTGTTTATTTCTTGCTAAAGATTAAAATATTCTTCTGTTTTTAGTGCCCTTATGAATCTTGACAATTCATCAATGCACCATTAATAAATGAGCTTTTAATGTTGTACTTGTAATTGAAGAGATAATCTATAATACTTTGAATACCCTAAAATAACCTTTTCAACTTTTATTTTTGTTTTTGGAAATTAAAATGTTATAATAAAAATCCTGGGGGTGTTTCTAAAGCCATTTATGGATGGTTGGTAGTGACATCGTAAAATAGTATGGATTAATTTGCTAGATGTTTTATAATTTAAAATGCCAGGGTAATATAATACAAAGTGCAGTACATACACAGATATACAGTACATACCGTGCACATTAAATAATACACATACAAAATGTTCTGACATTTTTTTTAGCATAATTTATTTGTATTAACATAATTTTAGAGGGTAGGTTGCAGGAGGATGAAATGAAAGACCTGCGCCTCCTCTTTCTCTCTCCCTATCTCTCCTGCGTTTAACAGCTATTTGTCTTGTCCTTGAATCTGACATACTGGTCAGATGGATTTACCCACTGATGGCTGTCAGAAAGGGAGGGATGTCTCCAGAATAGAAACCTGTGCCTTAGGGAGGCAAACGGCACAGTGGCCATGACCCTCTTTCTAGGAGCGGATAAGTTCTGCATGAAAAAAAAATTGCCTTGTGATGACCTGACCTAAATGTGCACATGACTAAGAAGCTGAAAAAACCCTGGGCAGAGACAACATGAATGCACTAAAATCTGTTGCATTTATTGTAATTTGTTTTAAGTTCTGAAGAACACTACATAATAGCTGGTGCTAAACTGGTACAGCAGTGCTAGCAATGCCAAGGTCGCAGGACTGATCCCCAAGGAACACACATACTGTGACCATATTGTGGTTGTCCAAAAAGAGGACACTGTGGAGTGTACATTAAATGCACTGTATTTAATATATTTAAAAAATTACATTTATTGTAACATATATATTTCAAAATGTATAATATTTTATACATTTGAAATGTGTAAAGCTTAAAAAAAATAAATAAATATGAGTTTAGATGGTTGTTTCACCCCTCACATGGCCTGATCTGTGTTTAGTTTTTGTATTTTCTGAATTTTTTAGCATTGAAGTACCAGCTTTACAGGTCAAGTACAGAGGTTGCACTACAAATATAAGAGGAAGTGTAACGATTCTGACTGTGACACAGGAGCAGACGAAGATGATGATGATGAACCCAAGTGCAGTTTATTAAACAAAAGTAAGATCCAAAACCCTGACTACAAACGTGAACTAAATATAAATAAGCACTACTACACTAAATGTCTAGGTTACGTATGTAACCTCTGTTCCCTGATGGATGGAATGAGATGTTGTGTCGAAGAAGCGACACTAGGGGTCTCTCTTGAGCACCGAATATGCCTCTGATCTATGAAAAAAAGGCAAATGAGAAGTTGGCAGACAGTATTTGCTTACACTGCCCCCGGACATACGGGTATAAAAGCGGGGAAATACGTTGAGTTCATTCAGAATTTTTCTGAGGAGCAGGAAATCGTCCAGCCACTACAGTGGCTCGGCTCAGCGACGTGGCCGGGAGGACACAACGTCTCATTCCCTCCATCAGGGAACGGAGGTTACATACACATTCCCCGTCTGTCGCTCACTTCGAAGTTGTGTCAAAGAAGCGACACTAGGGGTCCAATTTAAATCACGCCATGCGCTGAGCCATGTACGTGTTCTGCTGACACAGGAGCGGGCAGGTATTTTACGTGCAAAGGCGACCAGCTGTGTCAGACTGCACGTACCCTTCCCCAGTGCCCCAAAAAAAGTCATCGGAATCCTTCTGGTTACCCTAGGCAGGGAAACAAGGCGACGCTTGGCAACCTGGGAATGGGCCTTGCCTGGCTGGGTCTCTTTTCTCTCTAAGTTTCTCCGCATAGAGCAAGAACGGCCGGGGCCCTTACACGCATCGAGGGAAGGGGGCCTTACCCAGTTTCCTTTTTTTTCAGGGGGAAAAGACCCTGCGGAGACCACCCCTGCCCTGAAGGGGAGGTAAGAGTAGTGAATACATCACATGTGTTTTTTTAGGCGGCATGTGGAAATGGCGCAGTGGTAGATCCAACCTCGTTGGAGGGGGGAGTTGCTACAACACAGCGTCCGGAGGGCAGCTGGAACCGCCTAAGGGAGACACGGGTCCACTCGTAAGGGTACCGTACTGCGGATAATACACACAGGGGAAGTCCACGTAGGAGTCCTGCCCTGTGGAGCACCTATTCCAGTACAGTATCATTAAGTACCCGCAGTGGATTGGGTCAGTGAGTTCCTCCGCTGAACTGCAGACCCAAAGGGCTAGGGAGGAATCATCCAGGGATCCGAATGAGTGGGATCTCCTGGGAGAGAAAGCGCACAGTTTTACCTCATCTGAGGGAATGAGCGCCAGGTGCAAGCGATCCACCCGGCCAGACCGTCAGCGTGTTACCGAGTTCTACCGGCTCGGACCTGAGAAAACATGGGACGATACTGACTCAACCTGGAGATTGTAGAATCTCGCAAAGGTATTATGTGTTGCCCAACCCGCTGCTCTACATATGTGAGGTGCCCCTGGCTAGTACCAACGAGGACGCAACACTCCTTGTTGAGTGTGCTCGGACCCGCAAGTGGGGGCACGGCCTGGGTGTAATAGGCCAACGAAATGGTGTCCAGGACCCAGTGGGAAAGCCTCTGTTTGAAGACAGCGTTCCCTTTCCACTGTCCTCCAAAACAGACAAATAGCTGCTCAGAACATCTAAAGCTCTGCTTGTGGTCCAAGTAGGTACGCAAAGCACGTACTGGACACAGCAACGAAAGGGCTGGGTCTGCCTCCTTCCGGGGCAGCACTTGCAGGTTCACTACCTGGTCTCTAAAGGGCGTGGTAGGAACCTTGGGCATGTAGCCCGGTCGCGGACTCAAAAACCTCTCCAAACCTCTTGATGGAGGCGAGCACGATCTGCAGGGCTGTCTTGAGAGAGAGGGCCCTGAGTCCAACTGATTCTAGTGGCTCGAAGGGAGGTCTTTGGAGGCCTGCCAGGACCACTGAGAGATCTCAGGAGGGGAACAGGCTTGGCCGGGAGGGATTCAACCTCTGGGCGCCTCTTAGGAACCTGATAATTAAGTCATGTTTACCCAAAGACTTGCCGTCTACTGCGTCATGGTGGGCCGCGATGGCATTGACATACACCTTTAGGGTGGAAGGGGACAGCCTCTCTTCCAGCCTCTCTTGCAGAAATAAAAGCACTGACCTAACTGCACACCTCTTTGGGTCTTCAGCCCGGGAAGAACACCAATTTGCAAACAGGTGGCACTTCAGGGCGTAAAGATGCCTGGTAGAAGGGGCTCTGGCTTGGCTGATTGTGTCTACGATGGCAGGTGGTAGACCAGCTAGATCTTCTGCGTCCCATCCAGGGGCCAGACGTGGAGGTTCCAAAGGTCTGGGTGCGATGCCAGAGCGTGCCCTGTCTCTGAGAAAGTAGGTCCTTTCTCAGGGGAATTCACCAGGGAGGGGCTGTCGCGAGGAGTATGAGGTCCGAGAATCAAACCCGGATGGGCCAATAGGGAGCCACTAGAGTGACTTGTTCCTCGTCCTCCCTGACCTTGCACAGCACCTCAAGGACCTCTCCTTGATGACGGCTCTTCTGATAGTGCTTGCTTCCATCAAAAGGGTTGGGGACCTGCAAGCGTTCTCTGTCAGTGACACATACTCACATTATCCTGAGACCACAACTGGGCTACGTGCCCAAGGTTCCTACGACCCCCTTCAGGGACCAGGTCGTGAACCTGCAAGTGCTGCCCCAGGAGGTGGTAGACCCAGCCTTTACATAGCTGTGACCAGTACGTGCTTTGCATATCTATGTGGACCACACGCAGAGCTTTAGATGTTCTGAGAAGCTCTTTGTCTGCTTTGGTGTATGGCGGAAAGGGAATGCCATCACCAAACAGAGGTTAGCTCACTGGGTCATTGACGCAGTCTCTCTGGCCTACCAGACCCAGGCTGTGCCCGCCCCCTTGCGGGTTTGAGCACACTCGATGAGAAGTGTGGCATCCTCATGGGAACTGGCCAACAGCAACTCCCTAGTAGACATCTGCAAAGCAGCGGGCTGGGCAACATCCAACACCTTTGCAAGATTCTACAATCTCGGTGTTGAGTTGGTTTCTCGGTAATACGGAACAGCCAACTTGTTGTTCTGCTTGCACGTTGCACCCTTCACCTATGTGATCCAGTGTGCCTTCTCTCCCAGGTTAGCCACTTTCGCTTTCGCTTCCTGGATGATTCTTCCTCCCTAGCCTTCTGGCCTGCGAATTCAGTGGAGGAATTTGCGACCAGACCCACAACAAGCAGCAAGTGCTCTGTACTGGGGTAGGGCTCCACCGGCTTAATTCCCTCTTCAGGCAACTCCCTATGATGTATTTTCTACGGTACATTCCCCCTGCCCCCGGTCGCTGTGTTTGTTGAGCTCCTCCCTCTTCAGGTAGGACCTTCCACCGCGCCGCTCCCATGTGTGGCCTGACAGCCCACGTGGTGTATTGGCCACATATCACCTCCCCCTATTCTGGGCAGGATGTGGCCTCCGCAGGGTCATTTCCCCCTGAAAGAATAGGAATGGGAAAAACCGCTTTCCTCAACACATTTCATAGCGTTAAGATAGCTCCAGCTGCTTTACACTCTATGCGAGAGATATATAGAGAGAAAAGGCCGTGGCTGCCAGGCTTGCTCCCATACTGGTCATGTAGCACCTGTTCCCCCCTCAGGGATGCTGTGAACCTAAGGTCTGTATATGAAACCTTTTCTGGGGGCATTGGGGATGGTTACGTTCGGCTGGTACAGTTGCTTCTAGCACGCAGCAGCCTGCTTGCACCTCTGTCAGCAGTTCATATAACACGGTCTAGTGCATGGCGCTTTTGAATAGGACCCCTTGTGTAACTTCATTCGACACAACATCGAGTGAGTGACAGAAGGAGAACGTCACAGTTACTTTTGTAACCTCCATTCCCTGAGGGAGGGAACAAGACTTTGTGTCCCTTCTGTCACGACACTGGACCTACCACTGTAAATGGCCGTACCTTATTCTCGGCTCCTCAGTGCAAAAACCTGACTGAGAGACACATGCCAGCTTCCCTTTATATGTATGGGGGCGGGACATGAAAATTCTGTCTGATAATTTCTCATTGGCCTTTTCTCAAGTTCAGAGGTACGCAAGGCTCCCAAGGAAGACCCATTGTGTCACTTCAATCTCGTTCCCTGCCTCACTTACAACAGTAACCGTGATGATTTATTTGTTAAATGTCCATGTAATAAGGGGTATAAAGTACACTCAGCCATACAATAATCACAAAATAAATTCATTTAGGGTGATACATGATCCCCCTGAACACCCTGCCAGAGTTTACAATATCTAGAAATAATTACCTGACTGACTGTACTTTATCCCTTAGATAAGTTAAATGGTTATAAGTGAGATGATCATTACAGAATTCCTTTTTGCATCAATAAAGTAAGCATGGAGTCAGGAACAAGTGCTGTTCAATACCAATATAGTATAGTTCATTATTTCTAAAATATGAACTTTTTTAATGTTACATTGTATTAAAGGAGGCCATTTGGAGGCCTGGGTAGCTCAGCAAGTAAAGACGTTGACTGCTACACCTGGGGTCACAGATTTGAATCCAGGACATGCTAAGTGACTCCAGTCAGGCTTCCTAAGCAATCAATTGGGCCGGTTGCTAGGGTGGGTAGAGTCACAGTGGATAAACCTCCTCATGGTCGCTATAATGTTGTTCTCGTTCTCGGTGCACAGACGCTAGGTCTCCGCGGTAACGCGCTCAACAAGCCACGTGATAAGATGCGCGGACTGACGGTCTCAGATGCGGAGGCAACTAAGATTCGTCCTCTGCCACCCGGATTGAGGTGAGTCATTACACCACCACAAAGAGAGCATTGGGAATTGGGCATGCCAAAATGGGGAGAAAAAAGGCCATTTGCTTTTTTAGCCAAACATTTCAGGTCAGATTTATATTGTGACATGCTAAGGTGGAGCCTAATTGTATCTATGTACATGTATAAATAAATGTAGCAATATTTATTGTGCTGTGCCATTATCTGTGCATATTTTGTTTTTTGGATCAACATGGACATTCAGTGGCAGTAGAAGCAGGACAGATATTGGAAGACAAAATTGTATGTAATTATTGTATATATTAAAGTATATCTTGCAGGTTGCTTGAAACCCCTTATTGACTATAGCTTTACAGTGATAAGTGTTTTCTTAATTTAATGAGTTTTCTTGCAACTGGGCACAATCAGAATCATTTACAGGAAATGTCAATTCAAGTCAATGAAATTTTATTTGTATAGCACCTTTCACAACACAAATCGTTTCAAAGCAGCTTTACAGAAGATCGGGCATTAATAGACGACATAACTGTAATGTCTATTATAAGTCGATGAATAATCATTGTGTAATTAGATAAAATACGATTGTTAATCGTGTTTAAAAATAAGTATTGTATAAATAACCCCAGTGAGCAAGCTGAAGATTGCAAGGAACACAAAACTCCATAAGATGTTGATTAATGGAGAAAAATAACATTGGGAGAAACCAGACTCACTGTTTGGGCCAGTTCCCCTCTGGCTAACATCATGAATATAATGGAAATATTACTTGTGTATACTGCCCTACAAAACAAAAAGGCAGTAACTGCATTTTTGGTCAAAAATGAGTTATTATCATTTTCATGACATTCAAGGCATCCTTTGTTATGTGATAAAACATTTTATCTCAAATGTGTGTCGTTTTGGAGAAAAATGGTAGTCGTTTGTACAGTAACTGCAAAAAGCCCTGACAGGATAACTTTAAAGTCATTTTTCTCAGTTCTGCACTCTGTGTAGTTACTGCCTTTTTGCTTTGTAGGGCAGTATAGGTAAAGTCATGGTTTAAATTATTAAACTAAATCAGTCAGTGTTTGTGGTGGTGGTGTAGTGGCTAGAGCACAGGGCTGCTAATCAAAAGGTCACTGGTTCAAACCCCACGGCCACCACCATTGTGCCCTTGAGCAAGGCACTTAACTCCAGGTTGCTCCAGGGGGATTGTCCCTGTAATAAGGGCTCTGTAAGTCGCTTTGGATAAAAGCTTCTGCCAAATGCATAAATGTAAATGTGTTTAAACACTGATTTTGTTTTAACTGTAAGATTATTGACCAATGTCTTTGAAGTCCAGCCTGGATTTACTACAGAAGTTCACATAGATGCAATTGTCCTTGTAAATTGGCTGATGGAGGCTTTTGTTGGCAATTGATAGTCTATGCATTCCATTTCAAGATTGTAGTCCATCAATAGACCGAGGTGATGCAGGTAGAGATCAGGGATGTGAAACGCCGGTAATTTCAGTGAGATTTGGTGTCATCCATCCTAAATCCAAGGTTCAGACAATGGCATATGAAGTATCCCATGTCTTATGGTTGGAGTTGGCATCAGTTCATCCTCTGAAGTCTGAAGTGATGTTTGGTTGGCACCATCATTCATCTACACGTAGCAGTGGAGTCCAACACGAAGCAGGAATGGTGCTGGATCCAGCCGGTTCTGGTGACCTCAGGATAGGAGTCCCGAGGTTGAGACAGGGAAACAAATAAAATAGTATAAGCAAAGATGCCATTCAATTTATTGCAGAGTTATCAAATCAAATCAAAATCAAATCACTTTATTGTCACACTACTGTGTACACGAGTGCAACAGTAGGTGAAAGTCTTGTGTGCAGTTCCGAGCAAAATTGCAGTCATGAAAGTGACGAGACATATACCAATTGCAATACACAACATATTTACACAAAACTATTTACATAACAAATGTACACATAATTACACAACAATTTACATACCAAATGTACACATAATTACACAACATAGTACTAATATACAATGTACAGTAAACAATACACACAATATATAATAAACATACACTAGATAAGGGAATATACAAATATATATACACTAGTTGAATTGTGGAGAATATATTTGACAGTCCAGTGTGTGATATAAGATGATGATTAATAAAGTGCAGTGCTGATTGTTGATCATGAGAGATCATGTGCTCAAAAGTCTTATTGCTTGGGGGAAGAAGCTGTCATGTAGTCGGCTGGTGCGGGTCCTGATGCTGCAATACCGCCAGCCCATGACTCGTGTGGCTGGAGTCTCTGATGATCCTCCGAGCTTTTTTCACACACCACCTGTTATATATGTCCTGGAGGGAGGGAAGCTCACCTCCGATGATGTTTCTGGCAGTTCGCACCACCCTTTTCAGTTCTTTGCGGTTGTGGGCGGTGCTATTGCCGTACTAGGCAGTGATGCAGCCAGTCAGGATGCTCTCTACAGTGCTTGTGTAGAACCGTGTGAGGATGTGGTGGTTCATTCCGAACTTCCTCAGCCGTCTCAGGAAGAAGAGGCGCTGGTGAGCCTTCTTCACAACAGCCTCAGTGTGGACGGACCATGTGAGTTCCTCAGTAATGTGGACACCGAGGAACTTGAAGCTGCTGACTCTCTCCACCGGTGCTCCATTAATGATGATGGGGCTGTGTTCTCTGTCTTTCTTCCTGAAGTCCACTACAAGCTCCTTGGTTTTACTGATGTTGAGGGAGAGGTTGTGCTCCTGACACCGGCGTGTCAGAGTGTGCACCTCCTCTCTGTAGGCTGTTTCATCATTGTCAGTGATCAGACCTACCACCATCGTATCGTCAGCAAACTTAATGATGGCATTGGAGATATGTGTTGCCACACAGTCATGTGTGTACATGGAATACAGGAGTGGGCTGAGAACACAGCCCTGCGGGGCTCCAGTGTTGAGGGTCAGTGATGAGGAGATGTTGCTGCCCATTCTAACCACCTGACGTCTGCCTGACAGGAAATGCAGGATCCAGATGCACAGCGAGCTGTTTAAGCCCAGAGCCCGGAGTTTCTCATCAAGCTTGTAGGGCACTATGGTGTTGAATGCTGAGCTGTAGTCTACAAACAACATTCTCACATATGTGTTCCTTTTTTCCAGATGGGAGTGAGCAGTGTGTATTGTAGATGCAATGGCATCATCAGTGGAGGGGTTGTTGCGGTAGGCAAACTGTATTGGGTCCAAAGAGGTGGGCAGAACAGAGCAGATGTAATCTCTGATTAACCTCTCAAAGCATTTTCTGATGATGGGGGTCAGAGCAACAGGATGCCAGTCATTTAAGCAAGTGATTTTGGCTTGCTTTGGTACAGGCACAATGGTTGA
The DNA here is from genome assembly GCA_032164185.1 of Moxostoma hubbsi. Taxonomy (NCBI): domain Eukaryota; kingdom Metazoa; phylum Chordata; class Actinopteri; order Cypriniformes; family Catostomidae; genus Moxostoma; species Moxostoma hubbsi. The sequence goes on from JAVLUX010000001.1 coordinate 70,654,372, forward strand.
TGTATTGAAGCATGTGGGGACTACAGACAGGGAGAGGGACAGGTTGAAAATGTCCGTAAAAACAGAATGCCATCTGGACCCGCGGCTTTATGGATGTTCACCCGTCGGAAGGATCGGGTTACATCCGCAACAGAGACGAAGAGTGGACCATCCTCTGTAGTATCGGCCACGAGGGCGGTGTTGTTGTCCTCGAAACGAGCATAAAATGTATTAAGCTCATCCGGGAGAGAGGCAGCAGTGTTCACGGCGGAGTTTTTATTCCGTTTGTAGTCCGTGATGCTGTTAATTCCCTGCCACATACTTCTAGAGTCAGTGGTGTTGAACTGTCCTTCAATTTTGTGCCTGTACTGGCATTTGGCTGCACTGATAGAGTTACGGAGAGCATAACTGGCTTGTTTATGCTCCTCCGCGTTCCCAGAATTAAAAGCGGAGGTATGCTCAGTAAGTGCCGCACGAACATCGCCGTTAACCCATGGTTTCTGGTTGGGGTAGATCCGTATTGTTTTGGTCGGAACAACGTCCTTTACGCACTTCCTGATGAAACACGTTACGCTATCAGCGTAAACCTCGATGTCGTCATCAGAGGTGGGCCGGAACATCTCCCAGTCCGTGTGATCAAAACAGTCTTGTAGCATAGAGTCTGATTGGTCCAACCAGCACTGGATCGTTCTGAGGGTGGGTGCTTCCCGTTTCAGTTTCTGCCTGTAAGCGGGCAGAAGCAGAATGGAAGAATGGTCTGATTTGCCAAATGGTGGGCGGGTGAGGGATTTGTAGCCATCCCGGAAAGGAGAATAGCAATGATCCAAAACCCGGGCCCCTCGTGTGTTGAAGCTGATGTGTTGGTTGTATTTTGGTGCTATTGTTTTAAAATTGGCTTTGTTGAAGTCCCCGGCAACAATGAACGCAGCCCCAGGGTGCGCGGTTTCCTGCTAACTTATGCTCCCATACAGTTCCCTGAGTTCTCTGTGTCGGCTTGTGGGGAGATGTACACAGCTGTGATAATGACCGCTGTGAATTCCCTCGGTAGCCAGAATGGTCGACACAGAAGCATGAGATTTTCCAGATCAGGAGAGCAGAAAGACTTGATAAAATGTACGTTCCTCTGATCACACCATGATTTATTGATCATAAAACATACACAACCACCTCTGCTTTTACCTGAGAGGGCTTTCGCTCTGTCCGCTCGGTGCACGGAGAACCTCCTCTGGAATCTCCGCAGACATCCAGGTTTCCGAAAGACAGATAACGCAGCAATTTCTCGTCTCTCGTTGGAAAGAGATCTGCGCTCTCAGGTCGCAGAGCTTGTTGTCCAGAGACTGAACATTTGCAAGTAGAATACTGGGTAGCGGGGGACGATTTGCGCGACGTCTTACTCTGATGAGAACGCCGGCTCTTTTTCCCCTTTTCCTTCTGCGTTTCCGCGGCCGGGCAGCCCAGACAAAGGACTCCGCTGGAGTGTTTGTAAACCGTGGGTCAGCATTGAGGAATTTGAAGTCTGGTTTTCGGTGTGTGATAGCCGAATTAATGTCCAAAATTGTTTGTCTGTCGTACACAATAAGGCAGACAACATCCAAGACAAAAAAACACAAAACTGTAAACAAAACAAACAATAAACTGCAGTGTTTTGACGGAGCCCGCGATGCAGCAGCCATGCCATCTTGAGTTAGAAATCATGATCAATGTTTCTGGTTTCTGGTTCCGGCAGACTAACCTAAAGCAGCCTAATTGTGGGTTGGAGGATAAATTAGGTGTATGCCTGGCTAAATAGATGAGTCTTTAGTCTAGACTTAAACTGAGGGAGTGTGTCTGCATCTCAAACAGTGTTAGGGAGACTATTCCATAGTTTAGGGGCCAAATACGTAAAGGATCTACCTCCTTTTGTGGATTTTGATATTCTTGGAACTATTAACAGGCCAGAATTTTGCGATCGTAATGAACGTGATGGAATATAGCATAGGTAGAAGGTCACTTATGTACTGTGGAGCTAGACCATTCAATGATTTGTACGTAGTTAAAAGAATTAAAAAATGTATATGAAATTTAACAGGTAGCCAATGATACAATGATAATATGATACTATTTATTGGTTATAGTCAGCACTCTGGCAGCTGCATTTTGAACAGATTGAAGTTATTTATTGAACTTGCAGTACAATCTACCAATAATGTATTACAATAATCTAGTCTTGAGGTCATGAACACATTAATTCGTTTTTCGGCATCAGCAACAGAGATCACGTGTCTTAATTTTGCATTATTTCTGAGATGGAAGAATGTTGTACTACAAACATTGGAAATTTGATTTTAAAAAGACAAATTGGTATCAAATATAACACCCAAGTTCTTTCTTGTTGAAGACAACGTAACAGTACATCCATCGAGAATCAAATTATATTTTAGTGGATTATTTTTAGAGGTTTTTGTTCCAATAATTAGTACCTCTGTTTTGTCAGAATCGAGTAGATGGAAATTTTTAGTCATCCAATCTTTGATTTCATTGATACACACTGCTAATTTAGAGAATTGTCAAATTTAATTGGGTTTTGAAGAAATATAAAGTTAGGTATCGTCTGCATAACAGTGGAAACTTATAACACGATTCCTGATAATATCTCCCAAGAGAAGCATATATAAGGAGAAAAGCAGAGGCCCTAAAACTGATCCCTGTTTCACTTCATACTTAGTTTTGATTTGATTTGACACTTCCTCATAAAAAGTGGTAGCGGTCTGATAAATAGGACCTAAACCATGCTTATTCAAATCCACTATTGCCAACATAATTCTCCAGCCTACTTAAGAGAATGTTGTAACATATCGTGTCAAAGGTAGTACTAACATCTAAAAGCAGTAGAAGAGAAATGCAACCGCAATCAGATGCTAAGAGCAAGTAATTTGTAACTCTGATGTGTGCAGTCTCTGTACTGTGATGAGGCCTAAATCCTGACTGAAATTGTTCATATATACGATTTCTCTTTACAAATGAACATAGCTTTGATGACACTATCTTTTCTAGTATTTTCAACATAAACTGGTGATTTGAAATCGGTCTATAATCATCCAGTTCTCCAAGATCAAGCTATGAATTATTAATAAGCGGTATGATTACTGCCATTTTAAAGTTTCTTGGGACATGTCCTAAGACAGGATAGTGAGGAGTTAATAATATTAAGAAAAGGTTCTGAGATTTCAGGGAATACCTTTTTTAATAGCTCAGTTGGTATTGGATCTAACATAGATGTAGTGGTTTTAGATTTTTCTGCCTTGGCGATTTATATAGGCTACTGTCACCATGATGTCTGTCGGGACAAACGTGCTTTCCCTTGATCAATGGCCGAAACTTACAAAGAGCCAGCAATACATCCAGCAACTCGAGGCAGTTGTATACAGTACGACGAACTGTAGGTGTGCATCATGATAGAAATAATGTACCACGTCTACAGTGTGTTGTATGTTCAGAGGTGCTTGAAAACTACAGTTAAAACCGGAGGAAACTAATAAGAGAGTGTTTCCCAACCACTGTGCCGTGAAAGATTGTCAGGTGTGCCGTAGAAAATTATCAAATTCCACAAAATAAATAAATGCATGAAAAAAAAATAACAAATGCAGGGATCCAAACTCTTCACCTTTCGGAGAAATTTGCCATTTTGAAAGCATCGGTCACTTTTGTGACTGTGAAGAGCAATGATTAATGTGCAAATCTGACTGATATTTATACGCGTTAAGGTTCTTTCACATTACTTGCATCAGCAATGCAGAATACATTGAAGTATATGAAGTGATGTCACTTTACACCAAAGTGTTTTTCACACACACGTTTTTACTTCACCAATAATATATTTGAGAGTACTAAGCAATAAGAAATATTTAAAAACTGTCCAAATTTGTGAAGAGACCTTTAATGTCTAATAATTTATTTTAATTAAATATTACCTTATCATTTACAAATATCAGAGACCCCAATTATTGAACTAATTTATATTCACCAAGAAAATGCTTAGACCTAAACATAAACAAGTCCTTTTATTGCTTTCTTCTATAAAAGCAACTGCAATTTTTTTTCTCCCTTCCAAATACATGTTTTCAATGTTTATTGTGCACATCTCCCGCTTTTTTTACTTGGCAAACTCGGTGTGGTGCTTGATGCTGGGTTCAGCCTCCAGAACCAAATTAAAATGAAAAGTCATCTGTCCGAGGCAAAGATGCAAAATCTAATGACAATTGCCTCAGCATCAGTCTCACTTGATGCGTTTGATTATGCACAGGTGAGCAGTTTAAGTCAATGCGGAACAAGAGGAAGGTTTGAGTTGTCGATTTGAGTTTGTTTAGTTTATTTTTTATGTGTTTTGTTCATGTTTTAATATTTTTAGTTTTTTGGTTATATTGTGTTGTTCATATGCCACGTTTTAGTGGCCTCCGCTGACACTGCGGGGGGAAAAAGCAATCTGCTTCATGTGGTGTCTCTGTTATTCATCTGTTCTCTTCATAATTAAACAAAAGCATAATCTGCTATATGCTCATCCTGTAAATTCATGATTAGAAATTTAAATGTGAATGAAAATAAAAGCTAATAAAAGGAGCTCTACAAACACAGCAACCTCTGCCCAAGGGAGACGCGGGTCTACCGACAGGGGGACCGTACCGCGGAAAATACATCTCAGGAGGTGTTGGAGTAATCAGAACCTGTGGAGAAGGTTCCAGTACAGGCAAGTCGGTGCCTGCAGTGTGTCTGGCTGCAAACTTCCTCCGCTAAATTCGGAGCCAGAGGGCTAGGGAGGAAGGACACCCAGGGTCCGTGACTTGTGGAATTAACTGGGGGAGTAGAGTGCACGTCTTCACCTCAGGAGAGATGTAAATCTTTATGCACAAGCGATACACCTGGCCAGCTGTACCGTATTACCGAATTCTAAGTGTTCGGACCTGTCAAAACACGGGACAAGACCAGCTCAACCTGGAGATTGTAAGACCTTGCGAAGGTATTGGGTGTTGCCAAGCCTGCCGCTCTGCAGATGTCTGCTAGAGAGGTGAAATGGCCAGTGCCTATGAGGATGCCACACATCTTGTAGAGTGTGCTTGAACCCGGAAGGGGGCGGGCACGATCTGGGTCTGAAAGGCCAACACACTGTCCTGTGGGAAAGCCTTGTTGGAGACAGTGTTCCCTTTTCGCTGCTCAGAGTGTCTAAAGATCTACATGTGATCCAAGTAGGTGTTCAAAGCACGCACCGGATGCAGCAATGCTAAGGCTGAGTCTGCCTCCTCCTGGGGCAGCGCTTGCATGTTCACTACCTGATCCCTGAAAAGGGGTTGTATGAACCTTGGGCACGTAGGCCAGTCGGGATCTTAGGATGACGTGAGAGTCTGCTGGACCAGACTGCAGGCAAGGGTTGCTGACAGTGAATGCTTTCAGGTCCCCAAACCTCTTGATGGAAGTAAGTGCGATCAGGAGGGCCATCTTCAAGGAGAGGGCCTTAGTTCGACTGATTCTAGCAGCTCAAACGGGGCACCCCGCAGGCTCCGAGAGGACAACGGAGTGATCCGATGAGGGGAACAGGCATGGCCTAAGAGAGTTCAGCCTCAGGGCACCTCTAGGGAACCTGATGATCAGGTTGTGCTTCCCACACGACTTACCGTCCACTGAATTGTGGTGAGCCACTACGGCGGCTACATAAGGTGGAGGGGGACATCCACCCCTCCAGCCTCTCCTGCAGGAAAGTGAGCACTGACCCGATTGCGCACCTCTTTGGGTCTTCAGATCGGGAACAACACCAATTTGCAAATAAGCACCACTTTGGGGCATAAAGCCTGGTAGAGGAAGATCTGGCTTGCGTGATCGTGTCTATGATGGCTGGTGGTAGACCATATAGATCTTCTGCATCCCATCCAAGGGCCAGACGTGGAGGTTCCAGAGGTCTGGCACTGATGCCAGAGTGTGCCCCATCCCTGAGAAAGAAGGTCCTTCCTCAGAGGAATTTGCCAGGGAGGTGCTGACGTGAGATCTGAGAATCAAGTCCGAGTGGGCCAGTAGGGGTCCACGAGAATGACTTGTTTGTCATCCTCCCAGACCTTGCACTGGACTTGTGAAAGTAGGCTCACTGTAGGAAATGCGTACTTGCGTTGCCCACGGGTCCAGCTGTGTGCCAGCACATCTGTGCTGAGGGGGGCTTCCATCAGAGAGTACCAGAGCGGTCAGAATGTGGATTCTCGGGAGGCAAACAGATTTACATGTGCTCTGCCGAAACGATCCCAAATCACCTGGACCATCAGAGGGTGGAGTCTCCACTCTCCACTGAGCGTTACCTGTCGAGAAAGCGTGGCAGCTGTGGTGTTTAGGTTGCCCGTGATATGAGTGGCGTGCAGTGACCTCAGCTGCTGATGACTCCAAAGGAGGAGATGGCGGGTGAGTTGCGACATGCGAAGAGAGCAAAAGCCGCCCTGGCGATTTATATACGATACTGTCACTGTGTTGTCTGAGAGAATCAACACGTGCTTGCCACAGATCAATGGCAAAAATATGCGCAGGGCAAGAAATACAAGAAAAACTCTAGGCAGTTTATGTGCCAACCCAGCCGGGGCCCCTTTCATGACCCAGTCCAACTGGAAGGCGTCCATAGTAACTACAAAGCATCTGAACACCTGCTGTAGGGTGACTCCTGCAAATAGAAAACAGAGGTCTGTCCAAGGGCTGAATAAGTGATGGCAGTAAGGGGTGAGGGTCACACGGTATGTGCCATGGCGCCATGCCCATCTCGGGACTCGAGTCTGAAGCCACTGCTGAAGAGGTCTCATATTCATCCACCCAAGCAGCACGACCATCGCTGAGGATGTCATATGCCCCAGGAGCCTCTGATATTTTTCAGTGGAACCGCTGTGCCCGGTCTGAACGAACTCAACATCAGTTGAGGCAGTTCAACATTGACTGCGCATGCTCGTTTGTGAGGCGCGCTGTCATTGAGACTAAGTCTAACTCCATGAGGAGAAAAGAGACAATAAAAACCACTTGACTTGACTCTGAACCGGGGAGAGCTTGCTCTTTTTCCAGTTGACCAAAAGCCATAAATGGCTGAGGTGCATGAGCAATAGGTCCCTGTGCGTTCAAAGCAACTGTCGAGTGTGCGCTAAGATTAGCCAGTCGTCGAAGTAGTTGAGTATGCGAATGCCCACTTTCCTTAATGGGGCAACAGCTGCCTCTGTGACGTTCGTGAAGATGTGAGTGGAGAGGGACAGACTGAAGGGGAGGACCCTGTACTGATACACCTGGCTGTCGAAAGTGAACCACAGAAAGGGTCTGTGACGGGGTAATATTGAGATGTGAAAGTACGCATCCTTCAGGTCTACCGGCGCGAACCAATATTGATGCCAGACGCACGTCAGAATACGTTTCTGCATCAGCATCTTGAACGGGAGTCTGTGTAAGTCCCAGTTCAGAACTCGCAGGTCCAAGATTGACCCACCGCCTTTCTTGGGTACGATGAATTAAGGGCTGTAGAATCCCTTCTCAATCTCAGCTGGAGGGACAGGCTCTATTGCATCCTTGCGCAGATTGTTTGTGATCTCCGCACGCAGGGTGGAGGCCAGGGATGTAGTGGAGGCTAAACGCACGTAAACGCCGTTTACGCACCTCCTAAAATTCGGAAATAGCGTTTACCCACCTCCAAAGTGCGTTTATCCACCTCTAAATTGCGTTTATCCACCTCTAAATAGCCTATAGTTCCTAAGCCATTTTAAATTAAGCTTATGCCGTTTTAGTTTTATATTGTTCATTATTAGTTTCATAGGTTGTTAAACCTAAGACGAAGTCTTTCATATTGCGCTGCATTACTGTCAGTGTTGACCAATCTCTTGCGTAGCCAGCAAGCAGCAGACTGCATCAAGATTCATCAGTCACTAGCCCAAAGTATACATAAGACATGATTTTTGAACACTTCATTGAGTTTTGACTGAGCGTAATGAGCAAGCGGATCGGAATATTCAGAAATGCGCTCTCCGCGCATGCTCTGACCGGAACAAACCAAGCATGACAAATTCAAACTTTATTTCATTTTCTCCATTGCTTTGAACACTCACTACATTATCAAACACAGTATGTTATGTCTATTTTAATTTATTTATTTTTATTTCACGTTTCTAAGTAGGCTACAAAATTATGTAAGTCCACAAGGCGGTCCACAAGCTGATGCTATGACGAGGGGGGCTCCTTCCCGCACTACTGCCTACATGTAATGATGAATGAATTGTAAAAATGGACATCCGGCAATTTTTTAAGCGCCGTCAAGACAGCAGCCCTCCTCCTGATGCCAGCAAACGGTCTCGGCTACAAGCCCAAAGTGAGTGAGCTCGGAAAACAGTACTAAACTTCATGTTTTTGAGGTTAATTTGGTTCACGGTAGATTCATGCCACTGACTCAACAGTCAGTGCCAATGTTACAAGTAAAATTCAGGATACATTATTAAGACAAAAGTAAAAAATTATTTGATTCCAGCTTGTTAAATGTGAGTTGTGGACAAAACGAGACATTTGAGGACGTCATCCTCCTGGGCTTTTGGTAAAAACTGATCCACATTTTTCATGACTTATTATAGACCAAACAACTAATCGATTAATCAAGAAAATATTCAACAGATTAATCGACTATGAAAATAATCCCAAATCCCTAATCAGTACAAGTGCATTACATTGGAAGCCCTGGATATAAGCCTCCCTCTCTATCTCTCTTAAATATTTTAGTTCTCTCTGTTTTGTCATTTAGTAAACTTTATAGATTTCAACTATATTATTCCTTCTTGAGTCTCTTTAACAAGAACTTAAATGAATGTATGAATTGAATAGTGATTGTGTGACCTATGATGAGGGAACAACCAGTGATACCCTTGGAAGTACCATCAAATGATAGCCTATAGCGATGTCATCAGGATACACATACACCGGTAGGCAGTGGCCCACCTTACCGGGTGACCACGTCATGGTCCACCAGAATTTATAGTTTACCCACCTCTTTTTTTACCACTACACCTCTGGTGGAGGCGTTTTCGCCCTGCACCGAGGTAATGCGGACGCTGCTGAAGCGGGACAGGCATCTGGCGAACTGAATCGCGTTGCTGATTCAGACGGTCCTGGCCAGCCACCGCGACAGGTTGGAAAGCATACGCCGTGCATCCAAGCTCCGGGCGAGGGGAACTAAGGGTACGATCACGTGTGACGTACATATATATATCAAATCAAATCAAATCACTTAATTGTCACACTAATATGTACACAAGTGCAACAGTAGGTGAAAGTCTTGTGTGCAGTTCAGAGCAACATAGCAGTCATGACAGTGGTGAGACATATACCAATTTACAATAAACAACAATTTACATATCAAATGTACATATACTTACACAACACAATACTTATATACAATGTACAGTAAACAATACACACAATATAGAATACATATACAATAAAAATAAAAAATAAGAGTATATAAAAATATATATGCAGTAGTTATATTGTGGAGAATATATTTGACAGTCCGGTGTGAGATAATAAGATGAAGATTAATAAAGTGCAGTGCTGATTGTTGATCGTGAGAGATCAAGTGTTCAAAATCTGATTGCTTGGGGGAAGAAGCTGTCATGTAGTCGGCTGTCATGGATACCGCCTGCCTGATGGAAGCAGTGAGAGCAGACCATGACTTGGGTGGCTGGAGTCTCTAATGATCCTCCGAGCTTTTTTCACACAGCACCTGTTATATATGTCCTGGAGGGAGGGAAGCTCACCTCCGATGATGTTTCTGGCACCCTTTGTAGGTCTTTGCGGTTGTGGGCGGTTTTATTGCCGTACCAGGCGGTGATGCAGCCAGTCAGGATGCTCTCTACAGTAATGGTGTAGAACCGTGTGAGGATATGGTGGTTCATTCCAAACTTCCTCAGCCATCTCAGGAAGAAGAGGCTTCTTCACAACGACCTTAGTGTGGACGGACGATGTGAGTTCCTCAGTAATGTGGACATCGAGGAACTAATGGTGATGAGGCTGTGTTCTCTGTCTTTCCTCCTGAAGTCCACTACAAGCTACTTGGTTTTACTGACATTGAGGGAGAGGTTGTGCTCCTGACACCAGCGTGTCAGAGTGTGCACCTCCTCTCTGTAGGCTGTGTTTTATATATATATATATATATATATATATATATATATACATACAATCATACGTATGTATATATGTTTGGTTTGAACTAGTCAAACCATACTTCTTAACTTTGGTTTTTAAAAGATCAATTTTGAGACTTGATGAATGGATTTGATGAATGGATATCGTGATTAATTGGAAAATCTATATTTTTACCCAGCCCTAATCCCTGTTACATTTAAGTTAAATATATTGTTTTATAAATTCAACATAGAAAAAAATCCAATTCTTTTTGCATGCCCTCTGGAACCTGCTCACATAACCCCTGGGGTATGTATGCCCCCGGTTAGGAATAACTGATTTGTTATAGGAATAACTGAGCAGTTCACCATTTACTGTGGGAGTGGATCAGAACCATATGACTGCAGGAGAACAAGGCTTTTAATGACCTGCCTCTGGAAAAGACCATTGACCTTTGTGAAAGGAAGAGTAAATGATAATGATGTAATGACTATGCAGAAGAAAAAATATTTCTCAGCAGAAAATGGAGGAAGAAGACAACCATCTCATTGAGATCATCTCATTCAGCCAGTTCCCACCTCCTGCTTTCCCATTTTCACCTTGTTACAATCACATTCTGAAAAGCAGTATTCCCTATCAAAAGCTACACTTTGATTCTGCGCTGATTTAGTGCTTTGGGAACTCACTAATTTGTTAGGCAGTGCGCAGAAACCTGTCTTTTTAAAAAAAAAAGCTCTATGACTGAAACGGAAACTCACCAGTTTTGTTTTGTGTATTTGGGGGAAGAGCATGCTGCTCTTGCGAGCATTGTGATCTGTTCTCAGTCAAAATGCTTCGCACTCACTCTTCCATTGTGGGGCTCTCATATGGATCTGGCTGAGGAGCGAGAGATGGGTCCATTCCTATCGCTCGCTCTCTCCCCAGATCCAGCCGGTCCTTCTCGTGATCCTGAAGTGCGCTCCGGCGCCTCCGGTTCATGAGGGGGACCTTGAATCTCTTGAGTCTGCGGACTTCAAGCTACCCACCTCTGAGCGTTCCTTGCATGATAATAAAGCAGCTGAGGAATTAATCGATGTGGTTACCTGGGCGGTGGCCAGACTTCAATTAGACTTGCCAGGCGAACAAGAGACCCCTAAGCGCTCCAAACTGGAGAACAGAACACTCACTCACTCAAACATACCCTCGAACAGGGTATGTTTCTCGGTGATAATGTCTATCCTCGAAGAATCGCCTTGGGTGATTCCGGACAGGAGGGCCCTTCTGTCTCAGAGCAGGGGACAATATTTCACCCCCGCGTTTCTCTGCTCCCGGGAGTCTTGGCCAGAGATCGCCAGCAAAGGTCTTGCCTCTTACTGATAGCGCCGTGCTGGCCAAACAGGGTATGGTTCTCAGAGTTAATGTCTCTCCTTGACGAATTTCACCCCTGGCCCGAGTTAAACCTTCATGTTTGGCCCCTGAAGGGTACCAACTGAGGGCTTTCACCTGAGGTTATCGAGACCATTCTAAGTGCTAGGGTTCCCTCTACTAGAAGAAGATATGCAAACAAATGGGGTGATGGTGCATTGCACATAATGCAGATCCCGTTAACTGCCAGATTGCTTCAGTTCTGGAATTTCTGCAGGAAAAATTATCTAAAGCTTTGGCCAGAGGCGTCCCTCTGCAAAATATTTGTAATACAGCAGGCTGGTCCTCTCCTTACACATTCATAAGATTTTATAGTTTGGATGCTCATGCCACTCTGGGCTCTTATGTCCTTGAGTCAACGTCACAAGCTCATGTCTGAGACCTCTCGCGCTCTTGTGAGCACAACTACACAACCGTAAGGGGTCCAGACATACGCAGAGTGGCAGTTTGGATATTCTCGTTCACAAATCAGTGCAGCATCAAAGTGGCTGTTCCCTGTTCCCTGAAAAAGCGGAACGAGATGCTGCGCTTCATTGCCGCACTGAGGATGCCCCAGGACTGCTCTTCAGACAAAATACCTATTTAGTCAAGTCAAGTGGTTTTTATTGTCGTTTCAACCATATACATTTAGTACAGTACACAGCAAAATGAGACAACGTTCCTCCAGGACCATGGTGCTACATAAAACAACATAGGACAAACCCAGAACCACATGAGACTACATAGACTAAATAAAATACCTATATAAAGTGCACATGCAAACCTATGCAAAAAGTACGGGACAGTACAATAAATTGCTAAAAATTAACAGGACAATGGGCACAGTGACAGTGCAGCGCCGAGCAGTACACTGTAGTGCAAAAAGATGACAGTTTCTAAAAATGCCAAATGTAAACATAACACACTATGAGATAGTTTTCTAAGGATATAGAAGATATTGAGGTAGCAGCCAGTTATAAAGTGACAATAATTCAAGTGTAACTCTGGACATGTGTGTGTGTCAAACCAATCTCTGAGTATTGAGGAGTCTGATGGCTTTGGGGAAGAAGCTGTTACACAGTCTGGCCGTGAGGGACCGAATGCTTTGGTACCTCTTGCCAGACGGCAGGAGGGTGAAGAGTTTGTGTGAGGGGTGTGTGGGGTCATCCACAATGCTGGTGGCTTTGCGGATGCAGTGTTTTTTGTAAATGTATTTGATGGAGGGAAGAGAGACCCCGATGATCTTCTCAGCTGTCCTCACTATCCTCTGCAGGGCTTTGCGGTCCAAAACGGTGCAAGTCCCAAACCAGGCAGTGATGCAGCTGCTCAGGATGCTCTCAATAGTCCCTCTATAGAATGTAGTGAGGATGGGGGGTGGGAGATGTGCTTTTCTCAGCCTTCAAAGAAAGTAGAGACGCTGCTGGGCTTTCTTTCTAGCTGGTGTTTAGGGACCAGGTGAGGTTCTCCACCAGGTGAACACCAAGGAATTTGGTGCTCTTGCCGATCTCCAAAGAGGAGCCGTCAATGTTCAGCGGAGAGTGGTCACTCTGTATTCTCCTAAAGTCAACAATCATCTCTTTTGTTTTGTCAACATTCAGAGACAGGTTGTTGGCTCTACATCAGTTCGTTAACCGCTGCACCTCCTCTCTGTATGCTGACTCGTCATTCTTGCTGATGAGACCCACCACGGTCGTGTCATCGGTGAACATGATGATGCGATTCGAGCTGTGTATTGCTGCACAGTCGTGTGTTAGCAGAGTGAACAGCAGTGGACTGAGCACACAGCCCTTGGGGGCCCCAGTGCTCAGTGTGGTGGTGGTGGAGATGCTGTTCCCAATCCGGACTGACTGAGGTCTCCCAGTCAGGAAGTCCAGGATCCAGTTACAGAGGGAGGTGTCCAGGCCCAGCAGGTTCAGCTTTCCAATCAGGTGCTGGGGAATGATTGTGTTGAATGCTGAGCTGAATTCTTTGAACAGCATTCGATCAGTTATATGCAAACTCCAGTGAGTCTAGTGAGGGGGGTAGCTGGGTCTTAATGTGCCTCATGACGAGCCTCTCGAAGCACTTCATGATGATGGGTGTGAGTGCGACGGGACGGTAGTCGTTGAGGCAGGACACTGAAGACTTCTTTGGAATAGGGATGATAATGGTGGTGGCCTTGAAGCACGTTGGAACGACGGCGCTGCTCAGAGAGATGCTGAAGATGTCGGTAAAACATCTGCCAGCTGGTCTGCACATCCTCTGAGCACTATGCCAGGAATGTTGTCTGGTCCAGCAGCCTTCCGTGGGTTGACTCTACGTACAGTTTTCCTCATATCAGCCGTGGTAAGACAGAGCAACTGGTCGAGGAGGGGTGGTCTTCCTCGCCACCACATCATTCTGCACTTCAAACCGAGCGTAGAAGTCGTTCAGCACATCTGGAAGGGAGGCATCTTTCTCACAGGCAACTGATGTTGTCCTGTAGTTGGTGATGGCCTGGATGCCCTGCCACATGCGCCGCGTTTCACCGCTGTCCTGGAAGTGACTCTGGCCCCTGTACCGGTGCATCCTGATGATGTCACCGGTGGAGGCTATAAATTCTAGTCAATTTAATTGATGTATTGCACACATATTCACAGCTGGTCAATCCCAAAGACGATCCCAAAGCGCTAAATAAGCGCAGCATCTCATTCCGCTTTTTCAGGGAACAGTGGTTACAGACAAGTAGCCCGAGACATTCTCTAATCAGGTCTTATTTAGTTACTTTTGACCTCACTTATCTATCAAGCAGTAGCATTGCAAATTAAGTAATCTTAGCAAACTGATGTATATAAATGTAAAATGTAATGTGACCCTGAAAAAGACTCCTAACCACTGGTTTTTCTGTAGTTTTTCCTAAACCTTTAGCCTTGGCTTTTAAAAGCTAGAAGGTGTTTTACCTTTAATTTGCTTTGAATGCAAGTGATGATGATAGATAAGAGAACAGACAGATAATGTCTGCAGTCAGTTTTTGTGAATCCAGACACATCTCTCAAATTGGAGCTGTCAACAATTGTTGAAATGCTCCAAGTAACAAGAATTATTCATATATAGTACTTGTAATCCTTGAAATGTTGAGTAGATTGGGGATGTCTCCAGCTTGGTTAAAGTTCATTGTTTCAAGGTGCACATGTTTGCATAATGTGTAAAGGGATGTGAAGGTAAACCTAATTTTGACATTTTATTTAATGGTGCTTGTCTGTGCAAAACTTGCCAGCACTATGCTAGGGTGTTGTGAGTGGTTGCCAGGGCTTTGTGAAGTGAGGCAAAGAGTCCACTTGCAAGTCTTAATATGATATTTTGGTCCCTAAATGTGATTTGGTTCCCTCCTTTAATAAAAGTAAATGTTATTGTCTGCCAAGTAAAAACTGTAAATCTGATCTCTAGAACAAGATCAAAGTGTTTCTTAGAACAAACTGTACATATCTGAGATATCATTAATCACTTTTCCACCATTGGTCCAAATTGCCCTCATTTTGAATCTGTGCCTTTCCTTGACAATCAATGGTAGTTGGTACTGTTATGTTTTTTTTTTTTTTTTTTTTTTTTAATTGTGCTGCTGCGAAATCAGGATTAGAATGTACATAACAAATTTGACAGTTGGTGACGGTGTGAGAGGTAAACATTGGAACAAGTGCACTATAGAGAATGTTCACATAAAGTATTCCGGTTTTAGGACTGATCCCCCCCACCCCCACTTAAGCACAGGAAAGACACAAACAGTAAAGCAAAGCTAAAGGACATTTACTGACATAATATTCTACGAGTAATATATTGATATATTATTAGATTTTATGAGCTATCTATAGTGTAAACTGCCACCCTGGCGAGAAAGGAATGTAGAAAATGTAAAGATACACTAACATGTACAAATTTTTATAAACTTGGCAAGCTACCTAGAAACAAATCAGCTAACTTTCACAAGTGACCAGTCGTTAGTCGCCACATTCTAAAGCCATTCCACCAGCACAGTTTAGAAAGGTTAGCTAACTGCGTTTGAAATTGTTCTGTGCACACTCAAGTGGAAATTATGCTACTGGAACCATTCTTCACCTTGCTCAGAATCATTCATCCTGATGGTGGAAAATAGCTTATGTTTATAGCACAAATGTGGCAGTAAGAGTTTGGCCTATGCGCAAAGGTTTAAATGTTAAAATATAAGTATATTATTAATATTATTATATTTATTAATAATATTTTTTATAAAAAGTTAAAATATGAATATATTGTTCATTAAAACCCTAAGTATGAGCAAAAGTAATATTGATGCTTGCAATAATAATAGTCTATACAGACAAAAGGTGGAGTTAGTGGTAAAGGATAGATTGAGGAATCATTTTTAGTAAGTTAAGCATTTGTTTATATATTCTTTATATTTAACTCCACCTTGGTGAAAAGACCAGCTTAAACAGCATGCAGTTTCCATTCTGGTCAGTGCTGGTTTGGTGCTGGTCTATTCGGTGGACCAGAATATTTATTTTGATTACCAGCCAAACTTTAGACTGATCGCACTGTGAAATCGGCAATGGTAGTTGGAAAGTTCAACAGCTGCAATCAGTCTAATGTTAAAATGTATGTTTTCTAATTTAATGCAACTCCCTTAAATTCTTTGGCCTATTCATTAATGATTTATTTGATTTTATATGATTTATTTGAAAGAATTAAAATAACATTTTCATTTCTATTCTTACATTTTTCATCTGGTTGAGGTTGATAAGGGTTTTACAATGTAATTAGTAATAAGTAATGCAATTACTTTTCAGACTTTAATCTAATTACACTGTAGAAGATTTAATTAGTAGTTAATAATTAATTAATTTTTAGAGTAACTTACCCAACAATGCCAGGGCAACGATAGCATGGTGTCTTTGTGGCATGCAGAGGTATATTAGGAATTAAAATCAATTAGGAAAGATCGTGCATGCTGCCCTCTCATCACCCTGCACTGTCTGGACTTTAGAAATCTCTCTATCTGCCAGCTGCTCCTTTTAGCTATCTTTTAGCTTGTCTATGTTTGCCTAGATGTGTCTGTCAGAGATAGTGTGATTAATAGAGAAGGATTATTGCACAAAGATTTTCTGGTGTTGTTATTGGTGTCATCTCAGAAGATAAGTGTACAACCTTGTAGACGTATATATAACTGAGGGCATGTAATTATAGAGGTTATTTGTCTTAAAGGCTTCGTAATAACAGGGTGTAAGGTGATTAATGTGCTGTATCCAGCAAAGCATAAAAAGCAAAAGAAACAATCTCTCAACTAGATTTTTCCATTTGCTGAAGAAAATGTAAGTGATGCTTGTTCATAAACTTCTAGGGTGTTTTTGGTGGGCTTTGCTAAGTGGTTGATTAGGTTTTATGAATGGTTTCTAGTGTGTTGCTGTGTGGTAGCTAGGGTCTTCTTAAGCTTGATTTATACTATGGAAGATGGGGGCGTTCAAGAAGCGTTTCTTGTTGGCCTTAGGCATCTCTACCAGGTTAAGCAACAGATGGTGCTCCTGGACCAACAAAGTGGACATTGTCTGCCTGAGAGACCGTGTCGCGACCTTATTTGCCCATTGCAGAGGGCAGCTCCTGCATCAATCCCGGGGCGGAACTACCCTCGTGCAGTTTTTTCTGCGCTTTGTCTTGGTGTAATTGCAGGAGACGCTGCCGCCCAGGAAAGCATTTCTGTCATCTCAGCTTCTGCCTGTGACTGTGCGACCACAACCAAGGGGGGAATCCCAGCTGAGGTTTTCGCGTCAGACAGGACAAGCCCGCTCTCTGATGCTGCGCTTGAGAGCTCATTGCCTTCACGGGCACCGATTACGAGGTCGAACTCACCCTGGGATGAGCCGGCGCACTCTGAGTGCCTAACCGGAGCAAACGAGTGTGCCACAGAATGGGAGGTCCACGGGGATTTAACAGGCAGAGGTGGTTCCATTGTGGTCCCAAATTGCCCCCAGTGCTCGCCGCGCTGGCCTCATACCTGTAGGTTGAAGGACCAAGGCAGGGAGCCGCTGTGGTGGCTTGCTTTCTTACGAAAGTGAGCTGTGACCACAACATTGCCATGGTCAAAAATGTCTTGGCGTGGGCAGCGCCGTTGGAAGGCGAGAGATATCGACTGCAGCCAGGAATAACGCACAATGGGAAGGGCATCTAGAAAAAGACGTTCCGATGTGTGCCACTCTTTTAGAATATGCTCTTTTTGTGAGGGAAAACACTCTTTTAGAAAATACTCTGAAGATCTGCTGAAGCGCCCAGATGCAATCTCTGCAGTGCACCCGTGCAGAGAGGAGAGAAAGCCGCTTTAATGCGCAGTAAGGATCCAGCAGTTGAAATCATTTGCTCAGCTTGAACCTTCGACCATTCGGCTCCGAAGAGAAAATCTAAATGAGTGGTATGCACTTCCCCTCCTTTATACCCATATGTCCGGGGAGGGGCATGCAAATACCACTCGCCAATTCCCATTGGCCTTTTATCAAAGATCAGAGGTTTCTCGGGCTCTCAAGAGTGATCCCTAGTGTCACTACATCAACACAATGTTGAGTGAGTGACAGATATGGATTTCTAAGGTGACAGATTTTCGTATCTTACAAATTGATTGAAATGATCAGGTGGAGGCTGATTTAATATCACATGGTGTCACATGCCACCATCCCATTGTAATACGATACTGGGGAACAATTAAAAGTCACATCCCTTCTAGTGAAGTCTAGGTCTGTGTATAGAGAGATAGCACATATGTTCAGCACCTACACAGGGAGCTCTTGGGCTTTAAGAATTGAACCTTTTTGACTTTTAGGCTTTATGGTTTTGCACATTTGTGTGTATGCCTTATGTTCTTACTCTGAGGATGAAGGGCCCAGGCTAGGTCCAGCATTGAGCTTTGGATCAGTGTTGAACTGGCCCCTGGTCCTCCCATGTGTTTGCCATTTGTGGCTAACTATTTGCTTCTAAAGATTTACATTACCTCCAAGCCTTTTACCAAGCTTGAGGCTGAGGTGTTGATTTTGGGGTGATTTGCTTGTCTGTTTTGTACAACCTCTGTAGTTCCCAGTGGTTCAGCATTGCCTCTCTCAGCACAAATCAAGCACTAATTTAAACACACTTGGCTAATCGGATAATCACGCTCTCTCAGCATGTTTCCACTGTGAATATACAAGTTTTAAACTGTTATCTTGGTGCTTTTGTGATATGTTGGCTGTCTGTTTCAGAAAACAAACATATACAGGCATATGCCTGAAAAGACTGTTTGAGTTGCTGTTTGTGTGAATGAAAACTGCATCTGCACCTAATAAGTAGACGTGGCTGCTTTCCTTGGAAGATCGCGTTTAGATATGATGAATGTGCAGATACAAGCTGTGAACTGTTATCGTGGTACTTTGGAGACAATTAGGCTGTTTGTTACATAAAATAAATATATTATCTGCTTGAAAAGACTATTTGAGTAGTTGTTTGTTTGACGAATGACAACCGCTACTAATGAAAACATATGACAGCACACATTGGAGAAAGATCGCATTTGATGTATTGACTATGTGTTTAAAAGCTGTAAAACTTTTATCGTGGTACTTTGGTGATGAGTTGTATTTACAGTATGTATATAAAATAAATGTATTCTGTTGACTATATAAGTAACTGTGAGCTAATATAAATTTCAGACGCTTGACCAGTTTAGGTGAGAATGCCGATTTGAATCTAGCAGCTTGTTACAAAGACTAGTTTTTGCACCAGTGTCGAAAGTTTTGCTGTTAAAATCAATCTGTGCTAACTGAAATACAAAACACTTCCCATTTTTGGGGTGAAATATACTGTAAATAGAGTGGAGCATACAGTTGTATTTTAAGTTGTAAATTATGTAACACAGTCAAACATAATGCATTTTTATTAACCATACACCCTAACCCACACCCCAACCCTAAGCCTAACTGTCAGTGGAGTAAAAAATTAGTTTTAGAGAGAAAAAGCAGCATCCGAATTGCACTCACTATTGTTTGTTTGAAAGAGGTTGCTCATGCAATACCCTATCTGTAGCGCTAGAGGTAAATTTGTTCACATTTAAATTTATCCAAAAACCTTCATTTTTGTTTTGTTTTTCATTGTTTTATATCAGCTCGGATTTCTCCCGTGGAACAGAAAAGGTTAGTGATCACAGAATGTTACGCTCTGTCACTATTCACATTCAAAATAATTCAAAATGTTCAGTTTTGGGTAAACTATCATTTAAATGCATGATTCGTGTAACTGGCCCAGGAGCAGAACTAAGCACCCCATGCTAGTAATACATAAACAATGATCTGAAACACCTGCACTGTAATTTGTGCTTTGGTATGGATCACAGAAGAGGCCAGTTTTAGGAAACACAAAAACAATGCTTAATCAAGATAAATGCCAATGCAGACTGCTATTGAATGCATTGTGCCAACAATCCAGTTTTGTAAACCAATAATTGTGGATGATGTGTGGGAAAATGTTATGCTAGAGAAAAGTGGATATAGTGGGTATCTAAAGAAAAGACTCAAGTGTAGAGCACAGGAGGTAAAGACTGCAGCCAGAGAGAGAAGGCAAATGCTGGGAAAAGCCTAAAAAGGAGAAATAGATGCCAAATTTGCCATTTTATAGTTTAAGTTTACCCTGAAAGCCATTAAATGCTTTTAGTAGAAGTATGTAGTACTTCATCAATCTGCATCAATCTGCCTAGTGCACACAGAAATACAATTAAAAGAGTTTATCCTTACAAAACATTGTATAAAATAGTGTCTCAAATACACAAAATATTTTCTTTGTCAAATCAAAATTGCGAAGCATTGCTGGCATCAGTTGGCACTAATGATCTTTCATTCAGTCATTCAGCCCACATAAGCATCCCTATTTAGCTTTTGCCTTTGAATGCCTCACAGTGTTCCTTCCTTCCTTCTTCTCTCTAATTAATTATTTCCAACTGTCAGATTTGCACAGTGTAGTTGTGGAAATATGAACTCATTTTCAATGACAAGCATTTCCACCTGCAGTATGTTTGATTTCACAGTATGTCTAGAGCTTTTTCCAGCTCTTTTTGTTCCTTTTTTGCCATTTATGATTCAGAAATCTTAATGCATTAATGTGGTGTATAATATAGAGTGTCATGCACACCATTGAAGCATTAAGATTCAATGAGAATCACAATGATTTTGTGTGGTGAGTGTTTCTCATGACATTAATTACTGTGTTGCATCATGCTTTTGCTTAGGAAGCCCTTTAGCCATAACACTGTGTGCTAAATAAAACATTTTCTGTGGCCCAAAGTGACAAAATTTGCTGTGGCTTTTATCAAACATTATGGTGACATTTACAGAATTGTCTTGTGGTTTGCATTGAAAACTCACAAATAATAGTATTCTCTGTGCAATTTACGTAAATGACACATATAAATTGCACGTAAAATTGCAATTAACTGTCATTATTGGGGTATAATTAACTGAATCATTAAGCAAGTAAATGTAATAAATACACATTAAACTAGCTTGCATTTAATATGTGAAGTTATGATTGGCTATTGATATGGCTAATATGAGTTCAGTGGAAAACATCTCGGTTACTGATGTAACCTCCGTTCCCTGATGGAGGGAACGAGACATTGTGTCGATGAGTTGACACTCTGGGTCACTCCTGCAGAGTCCAGACATCTCTGATCTTGAGAAAAGGCCGATGGAAATTGGCATATGGAATTTGCATGCCACTCCCCCAGACATACGGGTATAAAAGGAGTGCCGCTGCAAACACACATCAGGTATCGCACCGAGGAGTCGAGCCAAAGACCTGGCCATTTCAGTGATTGGTTCAGTGTTGTGGCAGGAGGGACACAATGTCTCGTTCCCTCCATCTGGGAATGGAGGTTATATCAGTAACTGAGACGTTCCCTATCTGTCACTCACTCGAAGTTGTGTCGATGAGTTGACACTAGGGGTCCCAATGGAAAATGCCACAAGAGCTGAATCGAGTTACACGGACTGGCAGTACGAGATGGGCATACCACTGTGTGCCTCGTGGCCAGCACAGCAAGCCGTCGCATAACTACCCCCAACACACTGGTATGCATGAAGCAGTCCCCTGCACCTAGGGGAATGGCTAACTGCTCAGAAGTATAAGGACTGGCTGGCCAGAGGACTCTCTGCCCAAGGAAGACGCGGTTTACCAGCAGGGAAACCGTTTTGTGGAATATACATCACACAGGGTTGCCTAGGGGGGCAACCAGCACATGTGGAACACATACCTCAGTACGGGGGCCTGGTGATGCCCGTACTGGGGTGGCAGCGAGCCTCTCCGAAGACTCGATGGCCGCTAGGCTAGGGAGGAAGAACGTCCAGGGTTCACACTTCTTGTGAACGCAACTGGGGAAAGAGCACACGTCTTCGCCTCAAGGGAGGGGAAAGGCACTATACACAAGTGATACACCCGGCCAGCTGACTTGAACTTACCTGTTTGTGTCACTTGATAACACACGGGACGATACTGGCTCAACCCTGAGGTTATAGAACCTCGCAAAGGTGTTAGGTTTTCCCAGCCCGCGGCTCTACATATGTCTGCTAGAGAAGCGCCATGGGACAACGCCCAAGAAGCTGCAACAC
Organism: Moxostoma hubbsi; assembly: GCA_032164185.1. Classification (NCBI taxonomy): domain Eukaryota; kingdom Metazoa; phylum Chordata; class Actinopteri; order Cypriniformes; family Catostomidae; genus Moxostoma; species Moxostoma hubbsi. The sequence continues at coordinate 70,676,481 of JAVLUX010000001.1, forward strand.
CCCTGGTAGAATGGGCTCATATGCCAGCAGGGGGCGACATGTGCCATAGTGATGGCATCAACGACCCAGTGGGCGATCCTCTGTTTGGAGATAGCGCGTCCCTTCCGCTGTCCAACGAAGCAGACAAAGAGCTGCTCGGAGCTTCTAAATCTCTGCGTGCGATCCAAGTAGATGCGAAGAGCGCGCACCGGACACAGCAATGCCAAGGCTGGGTGTGCCTCCTCCAGGGACAGTGCTTGCAGGTTCACCACTTGATCCCTGAAAGAGGTCGAGGGAACCTTGGGCACATAGCCCATGGTCTCAGGATAACGTGAGAGTAAACCGGACCGAACTCTAGGCCCTACCCTCTTGATGGAGGTGAGCGCCGTCAGGAGGGCGGTCTTCAGAGAGAGCGCCTTTAGCTCTGCTGACTCAAAGGGCTCAAAGGGATCTCCCCAAAGGCCCCAAAGGACCACAGAGAGGTCCCACAAGGGAACGAGGCACGGCTTGGGGGGGTTTAATGTCCTCGCGCCTCTCAGGAACCTGATGATCAAATCGTGCTTCCTAATGTAAATCCTGCATCATGATGAGCCGATATGATGGCTACTTACACTTTCAAGTGGAGGGGGATAGCCGACCCTCCAACTTTTCCTGCAGGACGGAAAGCACTGATCCAACTGCACACCTCTGGGGGTCTTCACCTCGGGAAGAATACCACTGAGCAAAGAGACGTCACTTCAGGCCGTAAAGGCGCCTCATTGAGGGGGCCTTTGCCTGATTGATCATGTCTACCACCGCGGGTGGTAGGCCACCTAAGTCTTCCATGTCCCGTCCAGGGGCCGGACATGGAGATTCCAGAGGCCTGGTCACGGGTGACAGATGGTGTCCCGTCCCTGAGAAAGAAGGTCCTTCCTCAGGGGAATTCACCGGGGGGGTCTGTCGCAAGTAGCATGAGGTCTGAGAACCAAATCTGGCAGGGCCAAAAAGGGGCCACTAAGAGCTCCCCGTCCTCCCTGACTTTGCACAACGTCTGTGCAAGTAGGCTCACGGTGCGCAGCCCCAGGGGCCAACTGTGTGCCAAGGCATCTGTTCCGAGGGGAGCCTTGATCAGAGAGTACTAGAGTGGGCAATGGGAGAATTCTGGGGAAGCAAACAGGTCTACCTGTGCTTGGCCAAATCGACTCCAGATCAGCTGGACCACCTGAGGTTGGAGCCTCCACTCTCCCCTGGGTGTAACCTGCCATGACAGCGTGTCCACAGTGCTGTTGAGGTGGCCCAGGATATGAGTGGCTTGTAGCGACTTGAGCCGGTGATGACTCTAAAGGAGGAGACGGCAGGCGAGTTGTGACATACGTCGAGAGCGTAGGCTGCCTTGGCAGTTGATATACACTACAGTAGCTGTGTTGTCCGTCCGGAGCAACACGTGTTTGCCCCAGATCAACGGTATTAGCCTCCTCAAGGCAAGTAGTACCGCCAGCAACTCGAGGCAGTTGATGTGCCAATGCAGTCACAGGCCAGTCCAAGGGCCAGAGACTGAGTGCCCATTGCATACGGTGCCCCAGCCCAGTTGGGAGGCATCTGTCATAACCACGACATGCCTGGGGACCTGGTCTAGGGGAACTCATGCAGTCCAGAACGTTCCTCCATAGGAACGCTAGGTCTGACCAGGGGCTGAAAAATCAGCAACAAGCCTGCGTGACAAGGACGTGGTGTGTGCCGTGGCACCATGCTCGTCTCTCGACCTGGGTCTGTAGCCAGTGCTGAAGTGGTCTCATATGCATCAACCCAAGCAGCGTGACCGTTGCTGAGGATGCCATATGCCCCAGGAGCCTCTGAAAGGATTTCAGTGGGACCAACGTGTTCTGTCTGAACACATGCAGACAGCTCAGCACTGACTGCGCACGCTCGTTGGTGAGGCGCGCCGTCACTGAGACCGAGTCCAACTCCATATCAGGAAAAGAGATGCTCTGAACCGGGAGGAGCTTGCTCTTTTCCCAGTTGACCCGAACCCCCAAGCGGCAGAGGTGCCTGAGTACCAGGTCCCTGTGAGCACACGGCATGTCCCGTGAGTGAGCTAAGATTAGCCAGTCGTCGAGATAGTGGATGCTGATGGCCACTTCCCTTAGTGGGGCAAGGGCTGCCTCTGTGACTTTCGTGAAGGCGCAAGGGGACAAGGACAGGTCGAAAGGGAGGAATTTGTACTGATATGCCTGACCCTCGAAGGCAAACCAGAGAAAGGGTCTGTGTCGAGGAAGGATCGAGACATGGAAGTACACGTCTTTCAGGTCTACCGTTGCGAACCAATCCAGATGCTGGACGCTCATTAGAATGCATTTCTGCATGAGCATCTTGAAAGGGAGTCTGTGCAAAGAGGATTGGCCGCAACCCGCCGCCTTTTTTGGGTACGATAAAGTAGGGGCTGTAAAACCCCTTCTTCACCTCGGCTGGAGGGACAGGCTCCTTAGAAGGGAGGCTATCACCGCACGCAAGGCAGAGGCGTTCTCGCCTGTCACTGTGTGGGAGCAGACGCCGTTGACCCTGGGCAGGCAACGTGATGGGTTGGGGAGCGCGAGCCATGGCCCCAAGCTCCATGCAAGAGAGACCAAGAGGACTACATCGTTGGATGCACCAGCGGGCGGGGCCACGAGGTGGAGCCCGAGGTGCTGAGTCTAAAGACATTGAAGAACTTACCTGGCTCCTTGTGACCACTCCCGGAACAGCCTGGGACGGCGGAGGAAGTTTTTCGTCCTTGTGGCCCGTGGAGACCATTGGCTCGGAGGTGGGCTTGTGCCACGGCGGGGCACGTGAAATCGGAAAGTCCGGTAGTGAAGGATTCCACTCCAGCCCGGGCAAGCATGGCCGTCAGCGCCGTGTCAGCCTGCGTCTGAGCCGCCGCACCCGAGGGTGGGAGTCCAGCCGAGTCCTCAGCATCAGACATGACGAGCCCGCTCTCCAATGCTGCGATCGAAATCTCAACATCGTCAGGCGCCCCGAACGAGATCACGGGTCCGCCGTGAAACTAACCAGCAACCTCGCCCCAGCGCTCAATTGGAGCATACGAGCATGACGGGGAGTGGGAGGTCTGTGAGGGAATACCCGGTGGAGAGGCTCCCACTGAAGTCCCCATATCGCCCCCAGTGCTAACCGACCCCGCCTCATACCCGTAAGTAGAAGGACCGAGTCAGGGAGCCGCTGGGGTGGATTGTGCTCTTACGAGGGCGAGCCGCGACCGCAACTTAGCCATGGTCATGTCCTCGAATTGAGGACATGAACCATTCACGAACGCTGACTCCGCGTGAGTGGCACCCAAGCAAGAAAGGCAGATTATGGCCAACAGATGCGGAGACACATCGACCGCAACCAGGAAATAAACACAAACGAAAAGACATCTTGAAAAAGACGCTTTCCGTTTGCGCCATTCTTTAAGAGAAATATACTCTTTTGTGTATTTTATATATATATATAAGTAGGTATATAAATATATAAACAAAGTTATTCACTCCGTAAACCTTTTTTCTCTGCTGCTGATGCTCAGCACAACGTAGTGTGCGAGGGGGAGAACCGCTGGAAAGCGCGGTAAATCCAACAGCATTGTGTAGAGATGAATGGAGGTGGCAGAGGAATTCAGCTCTGTGACTTGCTCTCTCGGCTCCAAAGAAGATATCTGATGTGTGTTTGCAGCTGCACTCCTTTTATACCCGTATGTCCAGGGGAGTGGCATCCAAATTCCACACGCAAATTTCCATTGGTCTTTTCTCAAGATCAGAGATGTCTGGGCTCCACAGGACCGACCCCTAGTGTCAACTCATCGACACAACGTCGAGTGAGTGACAGATAGGGAACCCTTAACTATTTTCATGTTGAAATATTCTTCTTGAATGGACAAAGCAAGTACACTTTGGTAAGGTTAAAATGGTGTGCACTCAATAAAACTGTAAAATACAACACAAAAACACAAAAAATGTGCAACTCAATAATCATGGGAATGTAATATGTTTGATTGAAAAAGTAAATAAAATGGAAAAATAACAACACAATAATAAACTCCTTTGTTTAAAAATAATTGTATTGCACAGCATTTTCACTTACAATGAAGACACATTTGTTGTCACACTTAGTTAGGACACAGTGTAAACTTTTCAGCAGCAGATTTTAAAAACCACACAACTAACTGCACCACAACATGTCCATTCCCCCCATCTCATCCAATACTGCTAGTAAAAAGTAAATCCATTAGAGAAGGAAAGTCATCGGTTTTATTGGTTTCCTTTGGTCTTTCTCAGAAAGGTTTGATAAGTGACATCCAATAACACACTGTCGAGAGAGCTGTCTATAAAACATTACATGCTCTGTCTTTAAACTTAAAAGTGCACCCCACAATAAGAAGAGTAAAAATTGCCTGTGTGTGTGTGTGTGTGTGTGTATGCGTGCATGCGTGTTTGTGTGTGTATTTCAATTGAAATCTTGTTATATAGTTTGCTTTAAAGACTGAGCAAAAGGGCGTTACAATCTTAGACTGTTTCTGTTTCTCCATGAATAATGGATGTTTTTAATACTTTCTGAATGTCCTTTTACTCTGATGTAAGTGTAGCGGTGTGTTATCTGCGTTGTGTTAATTACTAAGAATCACTCTGGGATACTGTAATTCGTCCCTTCAATCCTCTTTTATTTTATCTGAAGAAACAAACAACAGATTATGAGGATTTGTGCAGCATTTAAAGCAGTGCGCGCAGCAATGCACGAGGCGCGCACACACACACTGTGAATACTCATGCAGACTGGGCAATAAACTTTTACAAAAACACATTTTAAAAACATACACAATAATTAATGTACCTGAAGAAACAAACAACAGATTATGAGGACTTGTGCAGCATTTAAAGCAGTGCGCGCAGCAATGCACGAGGCGCGCACACACACTGTAAACGATAAAGGATAAAATTAATGCAAAGAAAACCACTTAAAGAAATAAAATAATTATAAAACATACATGTGTCCATTACAGAGGGACTTAAAGTCACAATTACACAAGTATAACATATGAAACAATCATTTACAAGAAATGCGGCCTTATTAAATCAGCACATTAACTTGCATGACCTACCACTGTGAATACTCATGCAGACTGGGAAGGAAAAAAATGCGTCACCCCCCCCCCAAATATGGTCATGGCAAGTGGAATCACAAAATAAATATTCTTAAAGCACACCTGCTACATTCCCCCCCTACCGACTTCCACTTGTACATGACAAAACAAAAGAACACAAACATAACATATCAAAATGCTACAAAGTCACCCAAAACAAAACAGGTACATAAAACCACATAGAGGACAGTATGAGAAACCAAATCTGTTCTACAGCACCAAGAGAAAATACTGTAAATCAAGTGACACACTAAACTCCAGTCTTAAGACTATTCTTATCAGAATTAGAAATGTAAGAGGGTTGCAAAGCCTCCCAACACTCAAAGGTATAACATGCCTGTTACATATTACATACATCTAGTGGTCATTTTCGCACAGCATTTCATAATTAACGTATCTACTTTTAGATCACTCGTTAATTCCCTCTCTTCAAGGTACTACAAACACAGATATGCACATTTTAATTATTCTCATATAGGATACCTCTACTAACATCAGAAGAAAAAAAAAACACTACAACCCAGACATAACCTTCTGGTGCATATTCTGGATCAGTCTAATGACTGGTCTAACCACCCTCCCACATCTGGTTTTGACAGTTAATGACCCACCCTGAGTTGAAGGTGCTCTGGAACACAGCAGTAAATGGTCAGTGGCTCCAGTATCAGTATATACTTCCGCATCAGCCTGATTACTGGTCCTCTCAACATCAGGTTCACATGTCAAAGATCTACATTCTATTTGACCATCAAGGCTTGTAGAATGAGATGCAGATAGGGCAACAGACTGTTCATCTTCCATAAACTGGGCAAAATGAGACTCAGAAAGATCAACTTCAGAAACTGGGAGTTCCGACACCCACTCCACAGTTCTCTCATCTGATTCGTTGATGGCCGATCTCAACTCCGCATTTTCGCTCACAGACAGACTTGACTCACTCGAGGCAACATTCCAGGAAGAATTATCTTCTGATAACTTGTTCTGAAGAGGTAGGAAGTTCACTGGCATGATGAGATTTCTATGAACAACTTTCTCAGTTCCAGTCACACAATTTCTGATACGGAATGTGTGGACCTCATTGTTCATTCCTGTCACTATGTAGATGTGACTCTCCCATCTATCAGCGGTTTTCCTCTTGCCACGCTCGCCCCTATTGGCCAACAGCACTCTATCGCCGATGTTCACAGGAGCACCTTTCTGTCTTTTGTTGTAGAGGTTTGCTTGCCTCTGCTGTTGTTTTGAAGCTGAACATTGGGCCACTTTCATCGCTTGTGCAAGATCATCTCGGAAAGACTGCACATACTGGTTATAGTCGACCACCTGCTCATCAAGCAGCACAGAGTCAAACATCATGTCGACGGGCAACCTGGGAGTTCTACCAAACATCAACTGGAATGGAGGGAAACTGGTTGTCTCGTGTATAGTTGCATTATAGCAAAAAGTGAGAGACTTCAACATTTGAGGCCATCTGTGCTTCGCTTTAGGTGGTAAGGCACGAATCATGTTCCCCAATGTTCGGTTGAATCTCTCAGCAGTCCCGTTTCCCATTGGGTGGTATGGAGTTGTATGAGATTTCTGAACACCAGCAAGCTGAAGCATTTCAGAAATCAGACTGCTTTCAAAACTGGCTCCCTGATCTGAATGTATTCGTTCAATAAAGCCATAAACGCAGAAAAAGTTGTCCCATAGCTGCTTTGCAACTACCTTCGCGGATTGATTTGGACAAAGGTAAGCCTGTGCCAGCTTAGTAAAATGATCTGTCAAGACTAATACATCCAGAGACTTATTGGACGAGTCTTCAGCTGACCAAAAATCCACACAAACCAGCTCAAGTGGTCTTGATGTCCTGACACTTTCAAGTGGAGCTCTGGCCTCTGGCTCTGGCGACTTGCTGACAATGTATCTTCTGCAGCATCTGACATACTCCCTTACATCCCTTTCCAACCCTTGCCAGTAAAACCGACGTCTAGTTAGATAGAGTGTTCTGTGTTGCCCCTGATGTCCAGCTTCATCATGTACTCCCTTGAGGACTACATCACGGAGAGCACCAGGCACAATAAACTGAAAAGTCTTCTTCTTTGTGATGACATCTTTGGAGACTCGATATAATAAACCTGTTCTTACTGACAGTTTGTTCCAGTTTCTCAAAAACCGAAGAACACTAGGTGACTCCTTGTTCCTCTCTCTCCTAGACGGCCTACGTTTACGCTCCACAAAGAAAAGCACTCTGTTCAGTTCAGGATCAGCATGTTGTAAATCTGTCAGCTCCTGTTTTGACAGAACCGGATCTTCTGACAATCGAGATGGAATGATTGACCCAAGTAACTGTGGAAGCAGGTAAGCATATGGCTGAACATGATTTTCCTGTGTTTTACTGCTGTGCAGAACAGCAAAAATGTTCTCCTGAGAAATACCAGACTGCCTGGATAAAGCAGCATTATTCATCTCAATTTCAGAACAGGGACTGTCTTGTGCTTGCTTCTCAAAAGGATGACATGACCAGTGGAACACATCTTGGACATTCTCTGCATTCACAGCCCGAGACTCCTCCAAGAGAGCACCATAGGGCACTCTGGTAAGTCGGTGGAACACACTGGGTCGCACAAAAGGTTCACGGCTGAGGGCATCTGCAACTGCATTCTTAGACCCCGGAATGTATTTGATGTTGAAATTATATGGTGCAAGCTTTGCGACCCATCTTTGTTCACAAGCATCCAACTTGGGTTTAGTAAGAATGTAGGTCAGTGGGTTGTTGTCAGTCCATACGGAGAACTGCTGACCCTTGAGCCAGTGACTAAATTTGTCACAGACTGCCCATTTGAGAGCAAAAAACTCTAGCCTGTGTGCTGGATATTTTGATTGGGCATAATTAAGTGACTTGCTAGCAAAGGCTATGGGATGAGCAACTTCAACACCCGCCACCACCTGAGAAAGGACTGCACCAAGCCCATTACTGGATGCATCAACAGACAGCAAGAAAGGTCTACTAAAATCTGGGTGAGCCAACGTGACTCTGTCGAGTAAAGCTTGTTTCAGAGAACTAAAGGCATCTCGACATTCCTGGGTCCAATCGGAAGAGGTAAGTTTTCTTCCTGCCATCACACGTTTCTGTCCTTTGGTGTGCCTCGGTTTCTTCGTGCCTGATGTCAGTGCAAAGAGGGGTCTACCAATGCGTGAACAGCCTTCGATATACTGCTGGTAGAAAACTACCATCCCCAGGAATGACCTTATTTTTGTTTGTGATGGAATATCAGTGTCATCTTCCATAAGATCCAGCTCTGTGATGTCAACAATAGCTTTGACCTTTTCAGGATCTGTAGTCACGCCTTCACTACTCACAATGTGACCAAGAAACTTAACGGAAGGCTTCATGAAATGACACTTCTTCTGAGACAGCTTCAGATTGTGAGTTTGAAGTCTGTGGAACACCATCTCAAGTCGTTCCAAAGCAAGCTGTTCATCAGGAGCAAAAACAAGGATGTCATCGAGATAGCACAACATGCTCATCTTCTAGCCACCTTCAGGTCTGCTCGCCCAGTCTGAGGCTGACGCTCAGATGTCCGCTATGCTTTCCCGGGCCACCATGAGCGCGAGGCAGGAATGGAAACTTCTGTCCCCCCTCACAGCTACTGGATCGTCCGCTCTCTCTACCCTGGATAGCGGGGTGGCCCACAGGTACACAGAGGTCCCCCAGGTGGACAGAGTGGTTGTGATCCACTTGTGTACCGAGAACGCCGACACATGGCGTGACCACCCGGTACTCCCCTCCAGAGCCTGTAGAATGAAGTCATCACTGACCTCGAAAGCCTACAGTGCCATCAGACAGGCCGCCTCCGCCCTCCATGCCATGGCTCTCCTGCAAGTCCACCAAGCCAAGGCACTCAAAGATCTGCACCTGGGTAGTCCTGACCCCGGCGTGCTGCAGGAACTGCACTCTGCCACCGACCTCACTCTCAGATCCACGAAGGTCACAGCACAAGCACTCGGGCAGGCAATGGCCACTCTACTGGTCCAGGAGCATCACCTCTGGCTGAACATGGTCGAGATGCGTGATGTTGATTAGGCACTCTTTCTCAAAGCCCCCATCTCCAAGCTTGGCCTCTTCGACGACACCATCGATAACTTCGCCCAGCAGTTTTTGGTGGTGAAGAAGCAGATGGAGGCAATATCCCACATCGTGCCGCAGCGCTGGCAAACCTGCATGCCCGGCGCCCCGCCTGCTTGCTGAGGGCGTCCCCCTACGGCTAAACAACAGGTAGCTCCACCTCAACCGGAAAAAGTACACAGATGAAATTGCTGATGGAAAAATGTCAAGGAAACTTGCCTGTTAATTTAATGAGGATCTTCTAAAAGAGTTTACATTTCTAAAAAAGGAGTCACAGGCAGAACCTAGTAAAGTAAGGTGTGAGATTTGAGGAGCTCACTTTTCATTCGCCCATGGAGGCTGCACCGACATCGCGCAGCATGTTCATACAAAAAAGCATGTGGATGTTGCTAAAAGTATGTGTGCCACAACAAGTGTTAGTGATTTTTTTGAGAAGCAAAGTTCAGAATCTGACAAGGTACATGCAAGTGAAGGACTTTGTTCTTATCAGTATGGATTAAAGTGCTGCAATTCTCCACAATTATATGTAGGAAATTTGGTAGTATAAATGTATATGGGATGGGTTAAAGTGCTCCAGATTATCCAAAGTATTCAATTAATACACAAGCACTTTGAGCAAAAGTGTCGTTGCATGTCCTTTCATTGCATATCCTTGTGTTGCTTGGTTCTTTGGTGTTTGAAGAAAGTTTATTCCGCCAATGTCTTGGACTCGACTTTGAAGTGAGGCCTTCTGCAAGGAAAACCCGTGACTCCCGTTGGGTGTGTGAACCATAGAGCAGAGAGTGAGAGGCTTCCTCAGGACTTGTGTTGCAAGTTTTCCTTGGACTTTCATGAATATTACACGTGTAAATAACAAAACATGTAAATCCCTTGTTTCAAATCATACTGGTTAATTCATTGGTTTTACAACATCGATAATACATTACACATTATGAGAAACCTGATTGTACATTATCAAGTTGAATAGTTACCATTCTTAGTAGAATGAGATGAGTCATACAAGAGTAAAGATTATAATAATCGATATGTTAGTTATAAGTGATTAAAAATCACTGCTCATATTTTAAAAGGTGCATCAGGCTATAATCATTAATTTTTTATTTATAAAAGTAATCACGGGTTATATAAAACATACATGATACATAAGATATATCTAAGGCAACTACTGGTGATTAATACAACTTACTGTTGTCTATGAAAACCATGAGAGTGGAATCCATGTGATCTCTGCTGAGATAAAAGAGTGTAGGATTATCCATGAACAAAGCCATCAAATGAACACTACATCACATTTCACTGAGAGTCATTAAAACAAATCTTTAGCACCTAAATTGCTGAATGAGACCATCTCTCCCATGCCTGTTTAATCTCAAATTAGGATTCATAATGACAGAGCTGACCAATTATGTAGATCCTTCTTTTTTCCACAAACTTAAACCCTTGGTAAGACCAAATGGCCAAGTAAAACCATGTGACCTTAAATCCATAAATCCGTGGCCACATCAGGAAACGGAGACTCATGAAAACAGTCCCAAGGCCCGAAATCAACATGGACCTATAACAGGGACATATGTTTCTCCCCCTCTGCACATTCCAAGGACATTCTCTCTTAGCTCAGCAGAGACCACATGGACCCACAAAATATACACTATATCTAATTCTGAAAAAGACTCTATGGCCTGGGATCACTTATATCAGACAAATTAATGATTTTAGCCTGATGTACCTTTTTAAAATATGTGTAGTGATTTGTAATCACTTCTAACTAACAAATCGATGATTATAATCTTTAATCTCAAGTCAAGTCAAGTGGTTTTAATTGTCAAGTGTTTTTTATTGCCGTTCAAACATATACAGTTAGTACAGTACACAGTTAAATGAGACAACGTTCCTCCAGGACCATGGTGCTACATAAAACAACATAGGACAAACACAGAACCACGTGAGACTACACAAACTAAACAACATACCTATATAAAGTGCACGTGCAAACGTGTGCAAAAAGTACGGGACAGTACAATAAATTACTAAAAATTAACAGGACAATGGGCACAGTGAGAGACAGTGCAGCACCGAGCAGTACACTGTAGTGCAAAAAGATGACAGTTTCTAAAAATGCCAAATGTAAACCTAACATACTATGAGATAGTGTTCTATGCACATAGCAGTTATTGAGGTAGCAGCCAGGTATAAAGTGACAATAATTAAAGTGCAACTCAGTGTGTCAGTCCAGTCTCTGAGTATTGAGGAGTCTGATTGCTTGGGGGAAGAAGCTGTTACACAGTCTGGCCGTGAGGGCCCGAATGCTTCAGTACCTTTTGCCAGATTGCAGGAGGGCGAAGAGTTTGTGTGAGGGGTGTGTGGGGTCATCCACAATGCTGGTGGCTTTGCGGATGCAGTGTTTTTTGTAAATGTCTTTGATGGAGGGAAGAGAGACCCCGATGATCTTCTCAGCTGTCCTCACTACCCTCTGCAGGGCTTTGCGGTCCGAAACGGTGCAAGTCCCAAACCAGGCAATGATGCAGCTCCTCAGGTGCTCTCAATAGTCCCTCTATAGAATGTAGTGTGGATGGGGGTGGGAGATGTGCTTTCCTCAGCCTTCGAAGAAAGTAGACATGCTGCTGGGCTTTCTTGGTAATAGAGCTGGTGTTGAGGGACCAGGTGAGGTTCTCCACCAGGTGAACATCAAGGAATTTGGTGCTCTTGACGATCTCCACAGAGCAGCCATCGATTTTAGGCAGAGAGCAGTCACTCTGTGCTCTCCTAAAGTCAACAACCATCTCTTTTGTTTTGTTTACATTCAAAGACAGGTTGTTGGCTCTACACCAGTCCGTTAGCTGCTGCACCTCCTCTTTGTATGCTGACTTGTCATTCTTGCTGATGAGACCCACCACGGTCGTGTCATTGGCGAACTTAATGTTGAGGTTTGAGCTGTGCATTGCTGCATGGTCGTGAGTCAGCAGAGTGAACAGCAGTGGACTGAGCACACAACCATGGGGGGCCCCAGTGCTCAGTGTGGTGGTGGTGGAGATGCTGTTTCCGATCCAGACTAACTCTCCCAGTCAGGAAGTCCAGGATCCAGTTGCAGTGGGAGGTGTCCAGGCCCAGCAGGTTCAGCTTTCCAATCAGGTGCAGAGGAATTATTGTGTTGAATGCTGAGCTGAAGTATATGAACAGCATTCAAACGTATGAGTCCTTTTTATCTAGTTGGGTGAGGGCTAGATGGAGGGTGGTGGCGATGGCGTCGTCTGTTGAACACTTTGGACGATACGCGAACTACAGTGGGTTTAGTGTGGGGAGGTAGCTGGGTCTTAATGTGCCTCATGACGAGTCTCTTGAAGCACTTCATGATGATGGGTGTGAGTGCGATGGGATGGTAGCCGTTAAGGCAGGACACTGAAGAATTCTTTGGCATGAGGATGATGGTGGTGGCCTTGAAGCATGTTGGAACAATGGCGCTGCTCAGAGAGATGTTGAAGATGTCGGTAAGAACATCTGCCAGCTGGTCTGCACATCCTCTGAGCACTCTGCCAGGAATGTTGTCTGGTCCAGCAGCCTTCCGTGGGTTGACTCTACGTAGAGTTTTCCTTACATCCGCCGTGGTAAGACAGAGCACCTGGTCGTTGGGAGGAGGAGTGGTCTTCCTCGCCACCATGTTGTTCTGTGCTTCAAACCGAGCGTAGAAGTCGTTCAGTGCATCTGGAAGGGAGGCATCTTTGTCACAGGCAACTTATGTGATACTGTAGTTGGTGATGGCCTGGATGCTCTGCCACATGTCGTCGCTGTCCTGAAAGTGACTGTGGATTATCTGGCCATGTGCGCGCCTTGCCTCTCTGATGGCCCGGGACAGTTTGGCCCTCACTGTTCTTAGAGCGGCCGTGTATGGTAACTTCATGTTTCCACTGGATATTATACCCCGACAATCAAGATTCTCATAACATGTAATGTATTATCCATGTATTATCCATAAAACTGATGAATTAACCAGTATGATTTGTATCCAGGGATTTTAATGTTTTGTAACTTACACATGTAATATTTATGAAAGAATTGTATATTTTGTATGTAAATGCTTGCTTGTTTACGTAGACAATGTTGATGACAATGAATGTCATGTCTCTTGTACCATTTTCAAGATATAAAAGTTCATGATTAAACATGCACTATTTTCAGGACACCTTTGGGGTTCAATACTTTCTGACCTAAGGAAGAACTCTCTCCTCTGCTCTCTTCTTCCTCTATTCTCTTCAGCTGAATTTCTGCTCTTGCAGTGCTCTATTTGGGAGGGTCTCTTGCTTCTTCCAGATCATCCTTGCCATGTAGAGTCCAAGGATAACTCAGGACACCAAAAGTCCTGAGGAAGCCTCTCATCTCTGCTCTATGGTTCACACACTCAACGGGAGTTGCGAGTCTTCTTTGCAGAAGGCCTCGCTTCATCCAGCCAATAGCTATCCGTGATCATAACAGAGTCCAAAACGTCGAAAAAACTAACTTTCTACAAATTACAAAGAACCAAGCAACACAAAGAATCCAACTCAAGGAAACGCAACAACACGCAAGTACATTTCCAAGACTTTTGCTCAAAGTGCTGGTGTATTAGTTAAATACTTTGGGTAATCTGATTGCAAATCAATTTAGACTCATAAAAGGATAAATGGTTCTTAAGGCATTGTCAAAATACTCCATATAATTAATTTTCAATGTATTGATCATTCTGTCACTTTACTCACCATCCTGTTTCATGTTTTATGTGTTAGATTAGATTTATGTTTAGAACAGCAATAAAGTTTGTCTGTATTCAAATATAATTTGACTGTGGTATATATTTTTTATATAATCTCATCCCTGTTTTTAAAAGATTTTCCTTCATAGCTGTACCTAAATATGTGTAATATTATTTTCAATAAGCCATGAGAATAAAATTACTCCAATAAGTGAATTAATCATAATTCCCTTATTAAAGCTAATTCCTTACAATATAAATTGTGAGCAGATACAACAAAATGTTGTATTACGATTTTAATGGTGGAGAATTGTCTTTAGAAATAATCCAGTTATTTGTCATTTATCTGTTTTATAATGTTTGTCAAACATGACTAATTCCATTATACATTTCCTAAGTAGAATAAGGACATTTTAATTGAATTCCTAGCTAAAACTTACTCTTCCTACATATAATGGTGCGGAATTGCGGCACTTTAATCCATACGTTTACATTTATACAACCAAATTTCCTACATATATTGGTGGAGGTACATGGGCACTTTAATCTGTACCGTGTACATTTACACCAACCAAATTTCCTATGAGAGAATGTCTTTGGAATGTGCAGATGGGGAGAGGAGGTGTCCTGGGGGAGAAACAGATGTCACTGTTTTAGGTCCATGTTGATTTTTGGCCTTGGGACTGTCTTCACCAGTCTCCATTTTCTGATATGTCCACAGATTTATGCAATAAGGTCACAAGGTGTTACTTGGCCATTTGGTTTTACAGAGGGTTTAAATTGTGGAACAAAGAATGATCTTCTTTATTGGTCAACTCTGTCATTATGAGATTAAACAGGCATGGGAGAGACAGTCTCCTTCTGCAATTTAGGCGCTAAAGATTTGTTTTTATGACTCTCTAATGGCTCGATGGGTGATCTCTCTGATCTGTGGAATATTAAGTTGTGTTCATTGATGGCTTTGTTCGTGGATAATCCTACAATTTTATTCATTTAACACATGCTTAAATCACTCACAGAATATAACTTATTTTTAACTAGGCTTAAGGACATATATTGCAGTTTAAAACAATGGAATTCTCATTACACATGTTCACTTAATTGCAAATAAATCTGGGCAACAATTCATCAAACGAGATCAGTACCAAACCTACACTCCCAGTCCTACATGTGTGCAAAAACATGGTCATACTCCACACATGCAATCCATAGGCATCCTTCAAAAATGATCCATAACAAACTCTCAATTTTAACATACAACTATTCTGAACATATATTTAATGCAATGTATCAGCATTTTGTGTCAAATTAGATATTTACTCAAAGAATTATAAACCGATGAACAAAACCGAGAGCTCTCTTTCCCAGCGTTTCTAACTCGAGAGAGTACCAGAAAGCGAGCGTCACAAAACTCCTAAAAAGTCCATGACCAGAGTTATATTACATGAAATTTCTCCACCTGGCTATATATATATATATATATATATATATATATATATTTGTTTTCCACTGGCAAGCACCACTCAGATTTACTTTAAATACGTAAAAAATTTACAATTGTATTTACAAATGTGGTTGAAGATTAAAGATCCAAGTGTATGCTACACTGAAACCGCACTTGTATGATGTTGTTCAGGGTTGTGAAAAGTGTGACACATTCAACACACTTTTTGTGAGGTTTCTGATTGAATCTATAACTAGCATGAAGAAAAATCTCATCAGCCAGCAGACTTCTGCAACTAAGCTCTTCTGCTTTCTCTTGTGAATTGAGTAGAATGAGAAAGAGGTGATTCAGGTTTAAAATGCAGGTAGGAGTAAATGCAGATGTTGTGTGCCTCAGTATGCTTGTTTACATGTCTGATGGCTACAGTGCTGAGCTCTGTCGAGGGTGCATGATGGCAAATGATTGAGTTTGATTGGATCTTGCGGTGTGGTCTGACATACCTTGGCAACTGTCTCTTTCCGACTCTCTCCCAATCTGTCATCTCCAGAATATCTCTCAGTTTCAGGGCACACTGCACCTGTCAGACAGAGATACTGCTCAGTTATGATATTACCATAGTGACAGAGAGAATAGAAAGAGGTTGCTTCCCCTCATGCATAGAACACGCTGTCATATGAGCACACTTTTCTATTTATATGCAGATAACAGGTGGCTACTTTCTACCCTCTCCAGCTTCAGCACAACTCTTTACTATTGAAGCACATGCATTTTCTGTGTTCTGATATTCAGAGTGTTATTTGCTGTTAAAAACTTACCAGCCCTTCATTCACATAAAGGTGCTATATGTAAAGTTTACAAGTGTTTGAAATGGATACTGCAGTCCAAATTCAAAATATTGGAGAGTTGTCTGCCCCACCCCAGACTCAATGCTCATACAGGTTGCCAGAATGTTGACATGCAAATGAGAAAACTCATAATCAATTTTAAAGGATTTCTGGGCTTTAAGCTGTCTCCATCTTCCAAAAGCTTCTCCAATATGTGTTTTACTACACCTCTGGTCATGGTGGTTTTTAGATGGATGGCAAGACTTTTTACCAGGCTCCATGGCTGCAGCACGCAGTGTTGTTTGCCTGCAAACTTGTTCAAATCTGGCAACCCATTGGTGTTGAAATACTATTGGTGAATGGGCAGTGGGTGGGATCACACAGGCCAAAACTTCGGTCAGGAATGGAAACTTCAAAGTAGAATATACTGGCTGTAGCATTGTTGTCAGAGAAGCCAGTATTTCAACTTAGCATGTTTCCTAATTCTCTAATGACATATCATGGTCATTTTATGATTTAGTACAGTAACAACATTACATATAGCACCTTTAAAGGAAGTGCACATTGGTAAGTTCATACACCTAGAAAAGTAGTCCCACCACAAAGGATAACCTTACAGATTAAATAAACATTTAACTGATTATTTCATATAAATGCATTAACAAAAATATGATCTTCACATTTGTTTTTAAACCCCCAGAATGCCTTAGACTTTCATTGTAAGTTCCACTCACTTTTTTAGTTTTTACAAATGTGTAAATCACAACATGTCACATATGCTGTGTTAGAACTGAGCCTGAACTGCAAAAATCCTAAAAGGAATTAAATGTGATGAAGAATCTAGTAGAAACTGTGACTGTTTACAGCATCTGATAACACACTTTGCCTTAAATGTTCATGTACAACTTTGTGAGGTTCCGGACACTCTCACTTAGTGTTGGGATCCTGTCACCTTTGTTCTAGTTTTTGTTTTCTTGTGTTTTATTCTCCTCCATATAGTCTGTTTGGTGTCTTGACCCCATGCCCACATTTTCATGCTATCTGCTTATTTGCCCATCATTTGCATCCTGATTTTCATTTTAGCTTCTAGTCTAGCTCTTTCTGCTGTTAGTTAGTCTTAGTTTTTTCCCATGTCATGGAAGTTTTAATTTTCAGCCCCATTGACCACTATCCAGGCCTTTAGTGTTTAGTTTTTGAATCCTGTTTTTGTGTTGCTTCCCTAAATAAAAGACTTTTAAAAGTTTTGGACTGTCTATACTTAGGATTGCTTGCACAATTGGACTTATTTTAATCTAAAATCTTAATGAAAAGTTCCCAGTTCAATACTAGTTAAGCTCAGTTGACAGCATTTGTGGCATAATTTTGATTATCACAAAAACATTTTGACTTATCACTCGTTATTTTTTTTTTTTTTTTGTATATTTATACACTGATAATGGAAGTGAATGGGATCAGTTCATTAGCTTAAATTCTATTGAGCCTGGAACATTCGCTTTAATATTAAAATAAATGTCCAAGTTCATTTTTGTCAACAACCCTGTTTATTGATTCTTAGTCTGTAGTCAGCCTGTGGCCTCCAAGCAGAATACCTGTTATTAGTTTAAGCTCAGTCACACACCTGATTTAAGCAATCTTTTAATCACTGTCCAAAATGTTTCCCTGGGGGAAGTTTTTGACCATCTGTACAGGTTTGATCTAACACAAGAGTAGCTGTTTTACACTACAGTGTCAGTTGTAACCAAGTCAAAATGGAAGAGCACTATTGATCATGTTTCAGTGCTGTTCTTACATGAAAACAAACATCAGTTTGACTTGATTGTTATAATCTTGATCGAAGGCCTCTGATGTGTTTAAAGCTTGACGGACTCTTAACCACAATATGACAAACTGATTGATGAAATAAATTCAGCAAAAAGAAACAATAATTTCAATTATTGTTAACAATAATAATTTTTTAAATATCCAGTAACTTTACAGACCTTTATTGTAAAGGGTTTAAACAATGTTTTCCATGCTTGTTAAATGAACCATAAACAATTAATGGACATGCACCTGTCGTTAAGGCACTAACAGGATCAGTACATCCGAATATCACACCTGCGGGACAGGTACAGTATGGCAACAATAACTGCCCGAGTTACACCAGGAACGCCCAATCCCTCCATTAGTGCTCAGACTGTCCGCAATAGGCTGAGAGAGGCTGGACTGAGGGCTTGTAGGCCTGTTGTAAGGCAGGTCCTTACCAGATATCACCAGCAACAATGTCGCCTATGGGCACAAACCCACCTTCGTTGGACCAGTCAGGACTGGCAAAAAGTGCTCTTCATGGATGAGTCACGGTTTTGTCTCACCAGGGGTGATGATCGGCCTCCTGCTATCGAAGGAATGAGCGGTACACCGAGGCCTGTATTCTGGAGCAGGATCGATTTGGCACTACAGTACAAAGAGCAAACAAAGCAAACAAAGAGCTGCTCAGAGAGTCTAAAGCTCTGTGTGCGGTCCAAATAGGTACGCAAAGCACGTACCGGACACAGCAACGATAAGGCTGGGTCTGCCTCCGCCAGGGGCAGTGCTTGCAGGTTCACTACCTAGTCTCTGAAAGGGGTCGTAGGAACCTTGGGCACATAGCCCAGTCGAGGTCATAGGATGACATGAGCATCTACCGGACTGAACTCCAGGCAAGTGTTGCTGACAGGGAACGCTTGCAGGTCTCCAACTCTCTTGATTGAAGCGAGCGCAATCAGGAGTGCCGTCTTCTGGGAGAGGGCACATAGCTCGACTGATTCTAGAGGCTCGAAGGGGGTTTTCTGGAGGCCCGTAAGGACCATTGAGAGATCCCAAGAGAGGAACAGGCATGGCCTGGAAGGGTTCAATTTCCGGGCACATCTAGCAATTTACATATACCTTTAAGGTGGAGGGGGACATCCACCCCTCCAGATTTCCCTGTAGGAATGAGAACACTGACCCGACTGCACACCTCTGCGGGTCTTCAGATCGGGAAGAACACCAGTTTGCGAACAGGCGCAACATTAGGGCGTTGATGGTGTCTACGACAGCTGGTCGTAGACTACTCAGATCTTCTGCATCCCATCCAGGGGCCAGATGTGGAGGTTCCACAGGTCTAGGCGCGGATGCCAGAGGATGCCATGTCCCTGAGAAAGAAGGTCTTTCCTCAGGGGATTTGCCAGGAAAGTGCTGTCGCGAGGAGCGTAAGATCCGAGAACCAAGTTCGGGTGGGCCAGTAAGGGGCCACTCAAGTGATTTGTTCCCCATCCTCCCTGATCTTGCGCAGCCCCCAGGGCCAGCTGTGTGCCAACGCATCTGTCCCGAGGGGACTTGCCTCTGACCTGAGGGAGTACCAGAGCGGGAAATAAAAGTTATCTTGGGAAGCGAACAGGTCTACCTGTGCTTTTCCACAATGGTCCCAGATCAGCTGAAGCACCTGGGGGTGGAGCCTCCACTCTTTCTTGAGTGGAGCCTTTAGCGAAAGCACATCCGCTTTGATGCTCTGAACTGGGGAGAGCTTGCTCTTTTCCCAGTTGACCTGAAGGCCTAGATGGCTGAGGTGCCTGAGCACCTGGTCCCTGTGAGTGCATAGTGCCTCTCGAGAGTGAGCTAAGATCAGCCAGTCATCAAGGTAGGTAGTATGCGGATGCCCACTTCCCTTAGTGGGGCAAGGGCAGCCTCTGTGACATTCATGAAGATGTGAGGGGACAGGTACAGGCTGAAGGGGAGGAACTTGTACTGGTATGCTCAGCCCTTGAACCATAGAAAGGGTCAGTGTAGGGGCAAAATCGAGACGTGAAAGTACGAGTCATTCAGGTCTACCGCTGTGAACCAATCTTGATGCTGGACGCATGTCAGAATGTGTTTTTGCATGAGCATCTTGAACGGGAGTTTGTGCAGAGCCCGGTTGAGAACTTTCAGGTCCAAGATTGGTCTCAACCCACTTCCTTTTTTGGGTACGATGAAGTAAGGGCTGTAGAAACCCTTCTCCATCTCGGCTGGAGGGACAGGCTCTATCGCATCATTCTGCAAAATGTAGTGATTTCCGGGCGCAAGGTGCTGGCCCTTTCGCCATGCACCGAAGTGGGGCGGATGCCGCTGAAACGAGGCAGACACCTGGTGAACTGAATCACGTAGCCAAGTCGGATGGTCCTGGCCAGCCAGCACGACGTGGTTGTAAAATGTAAGCCATGCATCCAAGCTCTCACGGACACCAAGGGGATGATAGTTTTTGACATACCCGGTGGGGCTTTGCAGCGGTGTGGAGCAAGTAGTGTTGTGTCGGGAGGAAAAGTTGCGTCCTGAAGCATGTGTGCTGAGAAAAAACTCAAAGTACTTACCTTGCTCTGCGTACCCGGTATGGGGTGAGTTATTGACTGAGGAGGAGGTCCTAGCGAGGCATCCTCTGGACTCGTCAGAACCGGCAGGCCGGGGTTGTGAACGCTGTACAGGCGTGGACGTGGAGGTGAAGTTTCTACGTCCAGAGTGCCACTTCGTGTGAACGACATTTGTGGACACTGGCTAGGATGTGTTGGACGGCCTCCGTCTGATTTTCACCGCTTCAAGTCTTTAACAGTGTCACCGAATAGGCCGAGCTGGGAGGTGTCGTTGAGAAAGCTGTCTTTGTCAGTTTTCTACATATCGACCAAGTTCAGCCATAAATGACATTCCTGGACCTGAGTGCCCGCTCTGTGACCTTTGAGGCCTGGAAGGAGAGATCGGTAGCTGAGTGCAGTTCCTGCAGCACATCAGGATCAGGACTACTCACGTACAGATCTTTTAGTGTCTTCGCCTAGTGAACTTGCAGGAAGGCCATGGCATGCAGGGCGAAGGCGGCCTGTCTGGAGGCCCAGTAGGCTTTTGCTGTCAATGACAACATTGTGACAGCATGAGAGTGGACGGGTAAGGATGTTGGTTCCAGGCAGGAGACCGGGAGGGTGTGGCGTCAGCTGGGCATCAGCCTCGAACTGGGTGGGGAAGCCCAAAGGTGGCAGCCCAGCTGAGTCCTCCATGTCAGATGTCATCATCCTGCTCCATGGCACCAATAGAGACATTAGACTGGCCATGAGGTGAGCTGGTCTCACGTCGAGCGTGCTGGGGGCCAGGTGGTTTGTGGGAATTTACCCTGGCAAAACCACCCTGGTGGCTGGAGTGGCGTTTCCCTTGAGAAAGGAAAGCCGCGACCACAATGATACCATGGTCAAGTTCTCGCAATGAATACATGAACCATCCACAAATGCTGCCTCGGTGTGATCGCGACCCAGACACACAAGGCAGGGCCTATGGCCTTCAGAAGCATCTCTTGAAAAGCCTCTTGCAAAGTGTGTAAGCGACGCATCCAATTGCAAAGCATTAGCCAATCTCCTGCTGAGGGGCACTAAGGGTATGATCGTGTCTGAGGTACCTGGGCGTGGGGCCTCACGGCGGGGGGAGCAGGCAATGCCACGTCGAGGAGCATTGCTTCGACCCGAGGCGTTGCGCTGATGGGGACCTCAAAGCATTTACCTTGCTCTGTGTACCCATCATAGAGCAGGATAGCGACTGAGGAGGAGGGCCTCTTGGGCCGTCCTCGAGACTAACTGGGTGGCCATAGGTGTGGCATGGTCGGGTGTGCAATGGCGGGGGGGGGGGGGGGGGGCGTGTTCGAGGTTCCCTATCTGTGAGTGCTCAGTGCCTGGCGACGGTGACAATGGCGAAATCCCAAGGAATAAGGAAACCGCTCTTTTTTTGACAATGTGGGTACCACAGCCCATTCGGGGTATGGCAAACACAACACAAAAGGAAACAAGAGATTCACCATCCGGCGCTCCACCGGAAGATGGAGTTGTCTTGGGTAAGAGCTCCGTAGTGGACATCTCTCTTCCTGGGTCGTCCATCTCAGGTGCGCTTAGGAGCCTTCCGGTCCTCGTGCCAGGCCATGAGGTGGGGGTGCCCGCTTCCTGCGGGGGACTCTATGCTGGGGCCGAGAACTCTGCTCAGGCTGTGGCAGAGCTGCCTGGGCTTTTTCCGCTGCAGGGGGATGCCCTCAGTGAGCAGAATGGGTACTGAATCAAGAGCCATGCTTGGAAAAGTTGTACTGTACAGCCTCCGTCTGCTTCTTCACTTCCGAGAACTGCTGGGCACAGTCCTCAATGGTGTTGCCAAATAGGCCGATCTGGGAGATGGGTGCGTTGAGAACCACCAATGTGGACATCGCCTGCCCGAGTGCTCGAGCCGTGACCTTCGTCACCCAGAGGGAGGGCACAACATCGAGTGAGTGACAGAAGGGGAACATGATTTATTAAAACTTCAACCAGCACCTCAGTATCCAGACCATTGAACAGAGAGTCAGAGAAATGGACCTGGTAGTAGTCAGTAAATTGACTAGCAGTAGAGGAATGAATGCCCCATGAGAAATATGAAGACTGTGAGATAGAGGGTGGTTAGAGGAGCTGAACTGACAGATTCAAATACAATTGAATAGTGGTCAGAAATACCATCATCAGAAATCTTTAGATTGGTTACAGAAAAACCATAAGACAAAACCAATTCAAGTGTGTTACCCAAGTTATGAGTTGGACCAGAGACAGATTGTAAAACATTATAGGATACTAAAAGGCATAAAAAATCCTTTACCAGAGGTTTGGATGGACAACAAAGGTGGATGTTAAAATCACTGAGAATCAGCAGTCTATCACTTCGAGATACTAAGTCAGAGAGAAAATGTAAAAATTGAAAGATGAAGTCCTTTTTAGATTTTCGAGGTCTGCTCATAACTGAACTACCAAACGGCCAGCGACGGATGGGGAAATGTCCATTCACTTACCATTCACTTGGAGTAATATACTGGGGCTGCAAGGGCTTCAGGTAGATTCAGTTTAGATACAGTTTAGTTCAAACTTCTAAAGCACATAGCACAGGACCCATTATGTTGATCTTTATTAATTGTACATGTCATTTCGCAACATTTTACATCTAAAATTATTTAAATAAATCCAGTGGTCCTTGGATAACTGAAGAACAGGGCTGAGCCAAGTCTCAATCACAAATAAAAAGTCTAAAGAATGCGACAAAAAAATTCATTCAGAAAAATGATTTATTTGATAGCGGCCTTGCATTTACTAGAGCCATCTTAATGGTAGTAGGCTCTGAATCCATGTGTAACGAGGCAGACGAGGAGTAGGATCTAAATGCAGCTTTTAATGAAACAAAAGATGAACCAGGTAACTCAGAATATAAAGAGAAAACAAAAACACAGGGAATCAAGAACAGGGCTTGGAACAAGACATGTAAACATAACAACTGACCATGACTGAACAGAAATCAGGGCATTATATATACAAAATACTAATGAGAAAATTAAACACAGGTGAGGAACAATGGGGAACAGCTGGAGAAGATCAGAGCAGGGGATGATGGGAAGTGTAGTCCATGGGGAACAGATGACAGAGGCAAAACACTGGGCAGACAACAGTGAATCGTGACACCATGGTAGACATAGGAGTAGAATGCTTCAGCATATGGAGATTATCAGGATTAACATCCCAATTATCCTTGTTCTGGGTTGGGGGGCGGCGAACTAAAGACCATATCACCAGTAATCATCAGAGGAGCCATCACAAGCCAATTCGAATGATGACGAGTTCCTCTGTGGACATACTGTGGTCGACAGCACATTGATTGTAGATTCCAGCAGAGAGATGATATGTGGAGTTCAGTTGATGAAAGTACATGATGGAATCATTAAAAACCATATTGAGAAGAGGATCAGAGCCTGAATCCATAACAAAGTCGCGTATTTCCAGCTCCAGATAGCGTAGATGAATCATAAAAATCCATCATTACCAGACCTTCAACCAGACTTGAAATTCAGTCCATTTAAGCCCACACACCCCGGTGCAGCCAAGGTAGTGGTCAAGCAGCCTGCCAAGGGCTGCTCATAATTGAACTACCAAATGGCCAGCGACGGTTGGGGAAATGTCCATTCAGTCACCAGAGTCGGTGTAATATACTGGGGCTGCAAGGGCTTCAGGTAGACTGTTGGATGCTCTGCACAGATGGAAAAACAGTTTAGTTCAAAAGTGCAGTAAATCCCAAACAATGGAACAGTTCACCATCCAAGAGCAGATCGAAACTTATTTCCACAAGCGGTCACCCCAGTGTTACAGCCACAATGTTCAGAAAGTATTTTTTTAAAACTACACACGTGACCTATAACAACATAATCATTGTGGAATTATAATTAATATATAAAATTAGCTTCAATATTTTAAATTACCATTGTCTTTATTTAAATACCACGACACTATATTGAGAAGACCCGTTAACATTTATTTAGAATTATTTCTTAGCTGAATGTTAAAAACACAGCAGGACTTGAGGGGTAATCTTGACTTTAATTAGGCAGGAAATAAAAAGCTTATAAATTAAAGCATGTGCTTACACTCGATATTGTTACTGCCTTTTTTAGTTAAGTTAAGTTGGTAATTAGTTTGATATTTCTGCATCATAACTTGCTGCATAATGCACCACCATTCATTCTTTTGTATGTGATGCAGATGTCATAATTACGAGGCAAACAGAAAAGAGAAAGTCTTGGTTACTTTTGTAACCTCCGTACCCTAATGGAGGGAACAAGATGTTGTGTCGATTTATTGACACTAGGGGTCGCACTTGGGACTATTAGCACACATATTGGGCCGGCATCGAGTTTATCTGCAAGTTCTCCTGCCACAGGGCCAAGGAGGAAAGACATCACAAGATGGAGGGAGACAGCTGCCCCTCCAGGCACTCCTGCAGGAAGGGAAGCACCAAAATGACTGCGTAGCCTGAGTGATCATGTCTACTACTTTGGACAGAAGGCGTCACGAGGAGCGTGAAGTCCGAGAACCAAGTCTGGGTGGACCAGTAGGGTGCTGCTAGGATGACCTGTTCCTCATCTTCCCTGACCTTGCACAGTGTCTGTGCAAGTAGGCTCACTGAGAGTAACGCATAATTGCGTAGCCCCTGGGGCCAGCTGTTTGCAATTGCATCTGTTCTGAGGGGAGCCTCGGTCAGGGCGTACCAGAGCGGGCAGTGGGAGGATTCCCAGGAAGCGAACAGGTCTACCTGTGCTTGACTGAATCAACTCCAAATTAGCTGGACCACCTGAGAGTGGAGTGTACGGTACTGTCACCGTATTGTCCATCCGGACCAACATGTGCTTGTCCTGGATCAATGGCCGAATGCCTCTGCATACTGCCAGCAACTTGAGGCAGTTGATATGCCAACGCAGTTGTGGCCCTGTCCAGGAGCCGACAACTGCGCACCCGTTGCACATGGCGTCCCAGCCACGCTTGGAGGCGTCCATCATAACCACGACATGCCTGGAGACCTGCTCTTAGGGAACTCCTGCCCACTCCTGCAAACACTAGATCGGTCCAAGGGCCAATGCGGTGTGGGACAGCATGCGGTGTGTGCCGTTGTGCAATGCCCATCTCGCGACTCAAGATTGAAGCCAGTGCTGAAGCGGTCTCATCCCAAGTGGTGTGACCATCAGTAAGGATGCCATATGCCCCAGGAGCCTCTGAAATTATTTTCTTCTAATAGTCTTCAGCACCGACTGCCATTATTGAGATTGAGTCTAACTCCATACCGAGAAAAGAGATGCTCTGAACCGGGGAGAGCTTGCTCTTTTCCCAGTTGACCTGAAGCCCTGAGCACCATGGACACCAACTGTATGGCCCAGGAGGTGATGAAACTGCTCTTTTCTTGAGAATGGAAAAATCAAACGAAAAGGAAAACAAGGATCCTCCACCCAGCCCTCCACCAGGGGAAGGAATGGTATGCTTACCAGCTCCCGAAACGCATATTCCTGACTTCCTGGGCTGTCTGTGTCAGGGGCACTTTGAACCTTTCTCGGGTTCTTGGCGGCTGGCCGTGAGACGGGGGCCGTCTGTTTCCTGCAGGCGGCTCCACACCTAGGCTGGCCCACAGCCGGTGTTGTCTTCGCAGGGGGAGGTTCTTGGTGATGAGCACACAGAGTGCAAGGTCTTGAGCCACGCTGGGGCAGGATATGTTGGATAGCCTCCGTCTGCTTCCTCACTGTCGAAAACTGCCAGGAAAAGTCTCCAGCGGTGTTGCTGAATAGACTAACCTGGGAGATGGGGGCATCAAGGAATCAAACCTGGTTAGCCTCTTTCAACTCGAACAGGTTGAGCCAAAGGTGGTGCTCCTGGACCACCAAGGTGGACATCGCCTGCCCGAGAGGCCACACCATGACCTTCGTTGCCCAGAGGGCGAGATCGGTCACAGATTGCAGCTCCTGCATCAATTCCGTGCCAGGACGACCCTCGTGCAGTTCTTTAAGTGCCTTGGCTTGGTGCACCTGCAGGATAACCATGGCATGCAGGGCGGAGGCAGCTTATCCAGCAGCACCACAGGCCTTAACCGCCAGTGACGACATAAGCCCACAGGCCTTGGAAGGGAGCCTCGGATGACTCCGCCAGGTGGCGGTGCTCTGTGGGCACAGGTGCACCGTGACCGCCTGATCCACCCGAGGAATCGCCGAGAACCCCCTGGCCGCCCCACCATCCAGGGTAGTGAGAGTGGAGGAGCCCGCATACCGGGTACAGGCAGTTAAAGGTGCCCGCCATGATATCGTAAGCTCCTCATGCACCTCCAGGACTCGCCCCCAGTGCCAACCGATTCTGCCACTTACCCGTAGGTAGAAGGACCATGGCGGGGAGCCACTGTGAGGGCTTTCCCTCTGACGAATGAAAGCCACAACCGCAACATAGCCACGGTCATGTTCTAGCAATGAGGACATGAACCATCGACGAACGACATCTCCATGTGGGTAGCACCCAAACACGTGAGACATCGATCGTGGCCGTCAGAAGCGGAGAGATAGTGACCGCAACGAGGAATAATACACAAATGGAAAGGCATCTCGAAAAAGATGCTTTCGTAGGTGCCCCTCTTTAGAAGGAAAAAATATTCTCTTTTTAGAAGAGAAAATATGCTCTTTTGTTGCTGAAGCATCCAGGTGCATTCTCTGCACAACTGCGGTGCAAGAGCCGCTGTAACGCGCCATAGAATCCAACAACTTTACAAGAGACTTCGAGGTGCATGGTCGGCAGAGTAATTCAACTCGCTGTACACAACCGCTCGCCTCTGAAGAAAAAATCTGAATGAGTGGTTGCATTCTAGCTCCTTTTATACCCGTATGTCCTAGGGAGAGGCATGCAAATTCCACTCTGCAATTTTCATTGGCCTTTTCTCAAAGATCAGAGGTGTCTGGGGTTCCTACGGGCGACCCCTAGTGTCACTACATTGACACAAAGTTGTGTGAGTGACAGAAGGGAACTGTATATTCATTAATTTAGACAGGGTTGGGAGGGTAATTTTTAAATATATTCCACTACAGATTACAGAATACATGCTGTAAAATGTCATTTGTAATGTATTCCGTTAGATTACTCAAGATCTGTAACATATTCTAAATACTTTGGACTACTTCTTCAGCAATGGTAGATTTTTTCACTTGTTTTGACTATAAAAACTCTGCCAGTACAGTAAGACAAAATATGCATGTTAAAAATACATTCTCTGAAAAACCTAAATATCTTGTGCAGTATTGTTTCTAAAACAATTTGTTTCAAATGGGATTTTTATATATTTTTATAGGAAAACAATAAAAAAGTATTATCATGAATACGATTTTTGCCCTAATATCAAAGGTCTTAGAAATTATGAAATTATGTTCCAACGTTAATTTTTCTTTATAAAAAAAAATTGATCATGCCTGGTATCATGTGCATGTAAAATGGCTAGAAATAGCATTCTAGCTTAGCGTAAATCTGAAAATTTACACAAGATTTATTTCTATTTCTTCTGTTCAATCCTGAACTTAGATGTTACAACTTCCCTGTGAGACAACTACATTGCATATGGATCCAACAGAAATTGTTATCTAAGTTAATTTATAAGTTCTGCTAAAAATCCACTTGTCACAGAAGAGTTAACACAGTCCATTTGGAGGACTGCAATGCCCTCTCTTCTGCAATACTGTAATTACAGTCAACTACTAAACTAGGTGACACATAATTAAATGAATTATGGGAGCAGTGTGTTAGAGAGACTTTTTAATGGGAGACTCAGTGATGTGTGAAGTCTTCCGGATGTCGATTAACATAGAGGTGAAACTCAAAATTATTTTGTAAAAAGTGGAAAATGTCTTTGAAAGGTTTTGGATCAATTTGCCATGTGGCTGCCTACAGGTTTGACAACTGCCTTCCACTGAAAAGGGCTTAAGTGAAAAGAATTAACAGACAGACAGACAGAGGAATTTGAATTTGATTATAACTGTTGTATTATTATCATGACTTTAGTTAAAATACAAACACATCAACCATTATTCAGCAGCCATATCACTCTGTAGCTCAAAACCAGTTGCCCACTGATGCTAAGCAGGGTTGATCCTGGTCAGTCCCTGGATGGAAGACCTCATGGGGAAAACAAAGGTTGCTGCTGGGAGAGGTATTAGGGAGGCAAGAAGGGAGTGTAAACCCTGTGGTCTGTTGGGGTCCTAATGCCCCAGTATAGCGACAGGGACCCTATACTGTAAAAAGCCACTGTCTTTTGGATGAGATGTTAAACCGACTCTCTGTGGTTATTACAAATCCCAGGACAATTCTCAAAAAGAGAAGGGGTGTAACCCTGGTGTCCTGGACAAATTCCCCCCATTCCCCCCATCAATCATGGCCTCCTAATAATCACCATCCATTAATTGGCTCTATAACTCAACTTTCTCCTCTCCACCAATAGCTGGTGTGTGGTGTGTGTACTGGGGCCGGATTAAAAAAAAAGCGTTATTATAAAGAAATTTCTTCTTAACTACCATTTTCTTTTTAATTTCTAACTTAAGAAAAAAGTTAAGAATATTTTGTATTCCCAAATAAACTTCTTAAGAAAGATCTAATCTTTTTTCTTAAGATTATAAGATTATAAGGTAAGTTATTAAGAAAAAGACTTAAGAAGTGTTCAAATTCTCAAAAAAAAAAAATTCTTAAAAATCATCGTAAATAACATAGTTAGGATAACCTCATAGTTGCCTTAAATTCTAAAAGGTAAGATGTTTATTGAATTTACTGTTTTTTTCATGTTGAGTCTGAGGTCGCAGTGGGCTGATTATGTAGAAATGTTATGTTAGTCTGTTTTTGTTTAATTATATTTTTATTTTCAGCTTGTAAACCATGTAAATGTTATCACCAAATTCAAACAATAAATGTTGCTTTGAAGCTTCTTAATGTGGTGACCAAACATGCTAATGGCTGTCCTGCATATAGTGCTCTCTCTCCATGATCTGTAGTTCATAGAAACATAATGATTATAACATTAGAAAGCTGAGCTATTTTACCCCCCATCCACATCCCAATCGGAGTTGGGCACTGCGGAGACAGCCTTCATCACCCTTTCCCATTTACCCGCCTCTTAATTTTTTTACATGATATTATTATCAAGCTTCCCAATGAGAACTTTTTCCTTGCAGTAATTCCCTCAACAAGAACATCCAGCTTTTGGAATTTTTGTTTCTTTTCTTTTCCTCCATGTCAAATTAAACGTTATCAAATGATTAGCAGCAAGTAAATTCTCCTTTGACGGTTAATGTCATTAAACTTACACATCTCCTGCACTTTACATTAAAAAAATTATCAAGGTGCTTGCTACTAAATTTATCGTTACAATTTACCAGTGTTGAAGTATTGAATTTGTTGTAGGCCATTAGACAAGGCAACACCATAGCAGGCTGATCAGACAATGTCAAAGCCTGTATTTTTATTCTTAAGAATAAAAATTAAGACGATCTTAAGAAAATATTTGAGAACTTCTTAAGAATTTTTCAAGAATTGCACTTAGGAACGTTCTTATGAGCTTCTTATAATTTATCCTAAGAATGTTTTTTTTCTAGAACATGTAGCATCTGGACCAATCAGACACACAAATATTCATTATTTAATTAATAATCAACAGACGTCTCAAGACCGTAACAAGCAAAGGTCCAATAGGCCCAAGCAGACTCCGAGATGTCTGCTCTCCTACTGATCATTATCAGCTTTTATTCCCCCTTGTTGACACTGGTCCAGCAACTAGTGGACCTCAGAGACATTCCAGGTGGGGGAAGGTAGCCACATGCAAAAGCAAAGGAATGTGGGGAGAGTAAATCACTCCATTTCCCCATAGGAAAGACACATAAAGCCCATAAAACAGACTATTCCTCATTAAGTTATAGATAAACTGTTCTATAAATTAACATGCATTTCCCCAGGACATAGTGTGTATGATTATTACTGTTTCGTATAGTGTCTTTTGTACTGTATACGTTGTATGCATTCTTTATGACAGAACCACTAGATAATGAAAAATGATTGGTATCATGCTTCCTATCAAATTAATCCTTGTGTGATGCCCTGCACATTGGTGTATATCACCTCCATATAGCATGCATTGTATGTAGGTTATATTAATCAGTGCATAAATGGGCACAAACTGCAAGCTTACTCCAATAATGAAAATGAGTCAGCTTCCAAACAATGGAACTTTTCCTGCTGGAAAATTTAACTTTTCTCATTGGTCAAGCCAAACTAGAGAGGAGTGACCTCCCTCAGGATTTAACGGGCACTGTCAGAGTGACCTCCCTCTCTCATCCTTCTTCTCCTGGTCACTGATCGTGAGGGACTGGAAACACCTGGTCCGACTACAAGGTCGCGGGCCAGCAGGCGTCAACACATCAAGCCATGTGTGACTTCCTCAAACATAACAGAGTCAAACTGACATCGCAAGTTCATCATCATTTCTTCATTCAACATGGAAGAAGTTGATTGCAACTTCAATACCATCAACTCAAGCAACCATCAAGACTGCATCCGGGCACTCTCTTAACAGCCAAGGCATTGCAAGTATCGTACAATTAACTAACTAAACAGAGGTTTAGTATAAGCTGTGAACCTCTTTGTTTGTGTGTATGTGTTTGTTTAGATTAGTTAAGTCTTTGTGATTTAGTTAAATAAAGCTTTTGTGTACATTCTTGCGAGTTGATTCTGGTCTGCTTGTAAATCAATGTAATTTTAATGATTTGATCACAGCTACATGCTAAGAAAAAGTTATTTTTCTGTGGCAACGAAAAATATCCTTTCTGAGAGTTGATAGACGATCAATACTTAGGGTTCGTTGGACGAACAGATAAATTGATTTTAATTCAGCTACATCAAGTTAATTATTTTAACTGATCAAAATATTTATAGTTAATTATAATGAGTTATGATTAATTATTCATATTTCCCTTTTGAGTTAATTTGCTACAAACATTTTCATGAATCTGGCCCCTGGTGCCCTATGGCTGCAGTCGCATCATCCCGGTGTATGCTGCACACTGGTGGTGGTTGAGGAGATTCCCCTGTTCACTGTCAAGTCATGTCAAGTGGTTTTTATTGTTGTTTCAACCATATACAGTTAGTACAGAACACAGCTAAAAGAGACAACTTTCCTCCAGGACCATGGTGCTACATAAAACAACATAGGACAAACACAGAACCACATGAGACTATACAGACTAAATAAAATACCTATATAAAGTGCACGTGCAAACGTGTGCAAAAAGTACAATACATTTCTAACAATGAACAGGACAATAGACACAGTAAGAGACAGTGCAGCGTGGACCAGTACACAGTAGTGCAAAAAGATGACAGTTTATAAAAATGCCAAATGTAAACATAACATACTATGAGATAGTGTTCTATGGACATAGCAGTTATTGAGGTAGCTGACAGTTATAAAGTGACAGTAATTAAAGTGCAACTCTTTATGTGTGTGTGTGTGTGTCAAACCAGTCTCTGAGTATTGAGGAGTCTGATGGCTTGGGGGAAGAAGCTGTTACACAGTCTGGCCATGAGGGCCCGAATGCTTCGGTACCTCTTTCCAGATGGCAGGAGGGTGAAGAGTTTGTGTGAGGGGTGTGTGGGGTCGTCCACAATGCTGGTGGCTTTGCGGATGCAGTGTTTTTTGTGTATGTATTTGATGGAGGGAAGAGAGACCCCGATGATCTTCTCAGCTGTCCTCTCTATCCTCTGCAGGGCTTTGTGGTCCGAAACGGTGCAAGTCCCAAACCAGGTAGTGATACAGCTGCTCAGGATGCTCTCAATAGTTCCTCTATAGAATGTAGTGAGGTTGGGGGGTGGGAGATGTGCTTTCCTCAGCCTTCGAAGAAAGTAGAGATGCTGCTGGACTTTCTTGGTAATAGAGCTGGTGTTAAGGGACCAGGTGAGGTTCTCCGCCAGGTGAACACCAAGGAATTTGGTGCTCTTGATGATCTCCACAAAGGAGCCGTCGATATACAGCGGAGAACGTTCACCTTGTGCTCTTCTAATGTCAACAACCATCTCTTTTGTTTTGTCGACATTCAGGGACTGGTTGTTGTCTCTACACCAGTCCGTTAGCCGCTGCAGCTCCTCTTTGTACGCTGAATCGTCGTTCTTGCTGATGAGACCCACCACGGTCGTGTCATCGGAGAACATTCAAGCTGTTTATTGCTGCACAGTCATGAGTCAGCAGAGTGAACAGCAGTGGACTGAGCACACCGCCCTGGGGGGACCCAGTGGTCAGTATGGTGGTGGTGGAGGTGCTGTTCCCGATACGGACTGACTGAGGTCTCCCAATCAGGAAGTCCAGGATCCAGTTGCAGAGGGAGGTGTCCAGGCCCAGCAGGTTCAGCTTTCCAATCAGGTGCTGAGGAATTATTGTATTGAATGCTGAGCTGAAGTCTATGAACAGCATTCGAACGTATGGGTCCTTTTTATCTAGGTGGGTGTGGGCTAGATGGAGGGTTGTGGCGATGTCATCGTTTGTTGAACGGTTTGAACGATACGCAAACTGCAGTGGATCTAGTGAGGGGGACAGCTGAGTCTTAATGTGCCTCATGACGAGCCTCTCGAAGCACTTCATGATGATTGGTGTGAGTCGTTGAGGCAGGACACTGAAGACTTCTTTGGCATGGGGGCGTTGGTGGTGCCCTTGAAGCACGTTGGAACGATGGCGCTGCTCAGAGAGATGTTGACGATATCGGTAAGAACATCTGCCAGCTGGTCTGCACATCCTCTGAGCACTCTGCCAGGAATGTTGTCTGGTCCAGCAGCCTTCCGTGGGTTGACTCTACGTAGAGTTTTCCTCACATCTGCCGTGGTAAGACAGAGTAACTGGTCGTTGGGAGGAGGGGTAGTCTTCCTCGCCACCACATCGTTCTGCCCTTCAAACCAAGCATAGAAGCCTTTCAGCGCATCTGGAAGGGAGGTATCTTTGTCACAGGCAACTGATGTTGTCCTGTAGTTGGTGATGGCCTGGATGCCCTGCCACATGCGCCGCGTGTCACCACTGTCCTGGAAGTGACGGTGAATTCTCTGGGCATGTGCGCTTTGCCTCTCTGATGGCCCGGGACAGTTTGGCCCTCGCTGTTCTTAGGGCTGTCTTGTCGCCTGCTCTGAAGTCCTCAGCAGCGTGCGCCCTCAGCAGCCATGGCTTCTGGTTGGAGCGTGTGGTGATGGTCTTGGAGAAAGTGACATCATCAATGCACTTGCTGATGTAGCTGGTCACTGATGCTGTGTATTCCTCCAAGTTGGTAGAATCACCATATGTTGCAGCCTCTCTGAACATGTGCCAGTCAGTACACTCAAAACAGTCCTGAAGAGCAGAAGAAAACCTGCTGGCCAGGTTTTCACCTGCTTCTGAAGCGATTTTGTGTGTCTGACGAGCGGTCTGTATGCTGGAATTAGCATAACAGGGATGTGGTCTGAGTAGTCGAGGTGGGGGCGGGGCTCCACCTGGTATGCACCTGTGATGATTGTGTAAACAAGATCAAGTGCTTTTGCCCCTCTCATTGCAAAGTCCACATACTGATGGAATTTAGGGAGCACTGTCTTGAGATTCGCATGGTTGAAATCTCCGGCGACAATATACAGTCCGTCGGGGTGAGCGTTCTGCAGTTCGATCATAGCCCCATACAGTTCACAGAACGCTTCCTTAGCGTTAATGCTGGGGCGAATGTAAACTCCGGTTATGATAACAGTGGTGAATTCCTGTAGTAAATAAAAAGGTCTGCATCTAACAGTCACAAGCTCCACCAGTGAAGAGCAGTAGCTAGAGACTAGCATAGAGTTCTTGCACCATTCTGTGTTGATGCAAACACACAAGCCACCACCGCAAGTCTTACCGCAGAGAGCTGCATTTCTGTCGGCACGAAACGAGGCAAGCCCGTCTAGCTGAATGGTGGCATCCGGAACTCTGTCGCTGAGCCACGTCTCCATGAAAACAAAGACCCAGCAATTTCTAAACTCACGCTGCATAGCCTGCTGGAGTCGGATGTAGTCCAGTTTATTGTCCAGGGAGCAAACATTTGATAGCAGGATAGATGGGAGAACCCCCGCCCTCTTGCCGTGCTTCTGCTTTCTCGCACACCGCTTACGACGTCCTCTCCCCTGGCCTGGACTGGAGGCCTGGTCTCTGCAGCAAGGCGAGTACGCGTAGCACCTCCTGTAGGTCATCATGCAGCTTGGTTGTTGCATGAATCCTATATTTGAGCAGTGTCTGGCGATGGTAGACTCAAACACCGGTTGCTCCGATGTCCATGTGCTGCAAAAGTTGGGTTTTTTAACAAAAATAGCACCATTATGGATTCGGAGTGGCCGCTGCGTGCTACCGCACCACCATCTCTGAGATCATCCACTGTGTAAAGCGCTTTGAGTGTAGTGTCAGAAAATCTCTATATAAATGTAATGTTCATTCATTATTGCATGACTGGGTGACATACATTGTATGTAAGCAGTGTGGAATGGGGAGCAGATTTGGATAATTTTGCCTGGAATAAGAAATATTTTTAGTCTATTTAAGTCTATTTCTATCACCCAAAAGATTGCCATGTTAACACTCCGTCACAAGAAAAACATGCATGTTAATGGCACAAAATACAATGCATGTAGTTTAAGTATTCACCATGTATTAAACAGTGTTAATAAACTATTTTTATTCAGAATGAAATAGTGATGGAAATTATTTTGTTACAAGACAACAATAAAATATAATGATGAAGAGGGTGAGTGAAGTGTGGCGAAAACCAAATCTGTGTTGTGGAATTAAAAATGATATGTCGGAAAACAACAAAAAAACACAAAAAAAAACACACAAAAAAAAAACATTGTGAACTGTTCCTTTCACATTATTGAGGGAAAAATAAACAATTTAGGTAATACATCTCTCTCCTCTCGTAGATGAGTAAGTCTTTACAAAATTTCAAAGAGTAATGTCATAATACTAATGAATTACCTTCATTCGCAACTGTATGGAAATTGCTCAAACATGATTTCATTTAATACATGTTGTATCCAATACTCATGATATTGGACAACATATTGAAAGTACTTGAAATGTATGTTGTGAACCCGGAGCCAGGTATTTCTCACCAGTGAGCGGAAAGCAGGAAATGGAAAACCTGGAGTGGAACAGGACCGGAGTGATTACCAAGCTTTGAGTGAGGAGGGAAAATTGCTCCAATCACTTCAATCCTCTCACATGCTCTGGTGAACTCAACAGATTCTGCCTCAAGCTGAAATGTAACTAGGGAGAGATAGAAAACTAATGAATAAAAAAACAGAAATGTAGTGGACGAGAAGCTCCAGACTGTCAAAGTACAATAGAGAATTTCATCCAAAACCACATCCTTTAATTACACACACTGTGAGGCAACTGAAGCACTGCAATCAACGAGGGTGGATACAGTAACCATGGAAACACATTGCCATTGCATCCAAAGCACAATGGAGCAAAATAGGGGAGCACAGTGATATGAAGAGGCGAGAAGGTGGCAATAGATATTTATAAATAAAAATCTAACAAATTAGATGAGAGAAAAGATGCTCAAGGATTTGAGGGCTTATCAAAGCAAGGCACATCATATAGGCTACTAACATTCTGAACTGTGCTAAAACAGAATAAAATTGCATCTTGTTGCTGGCCCTAAATGCCATGTTAGATCACTACAGCACTACATTGTGGTGGTATGACATTAAATACTGTATAGTTAGTGATGCGGTAGGAATGAAAAACTATTGAATTTGTTTAGAGGGGATGGTTGTTTATGAAGTGGAGGTATAATCCATAACTCTATTTCAACAAGATAACAAGGCAATGAACTAAACCAATGACAAACTAGAACTGATAACAAAGTAATCAAACAATGAATCAATGAAAACCAGACACATGAACATGGAGGGAAAACAGGAAATCACATGACTAGGAACAGGAACTAAACAAGAATTTCAACATAAAAGTACACAAATAAAAGACAACAGGGAATGTGACAGGAGCCCCCCTTTAAGGAGCGGATTCCAGACGCTCCAAAAAAATTTAAATAAAAAGGCAAATTGTCCATGGAGCATAGGGGCAAACAGGCAGTTCAAGGGGGCACCAGGGACAAACAGGCAGTTCAAGGGGGCACCAGGGGCAAACAGGCAGTTCACGGGGGCACCAGGGGCAAACATCTAACAAATTAGATGAGAGAAAAGATGCTTAAGACACTCAAGGAATTGAGGGCTTATCAAAGCATGGCACACCATATAGGCTACTAACTGTACGAGCTGTTGCTTGCCCTAAATGCCATGTTAGATCATCAGCACTACATTGTGGTGGTATGACATTAAATACTGTATAGTTAGTGATGCCATAGGAATGAAAAACTAATGAAATTTGTTTAGAGGGGATGGTTGTTTATTAAGTGGAGGTGTAATCCATAACTATTTCCTCAAAATTCAAAGTCAAATGTTTACAGTCTTGCTCTCGCATACCTTATCATCTACAATCATAATTCCCTACCTTACATATAGATGTCTCATATGATAAACCATTTTGTTGCCATATATGCAAATATATGATTTGGGAACAATCTAAAACCAGCCTAAAATGAATTGGTCTGTTGACTAGTTTAGAGGGGTTTTGGGCCCTTTTCACCTTTTCAGGCTACACTAGCTAAGTTTCAGCTTGACCAGAAAGACAGGCATAAACCAGCTATTACCAGCAAACCATCTTAGACTCTTTTATTTTTTTCTCCAGTAGGTACAACGATGACAACATGTATGGTATGTGTTCACATGGGCTATAATACTAAAGCAGAAGTTTAGGGCTAATAAAATCAAAGAAGGCAGGACTCACTTTTCATAGAAGCTAAGTGGTAACCTAGTGCCACGAATTCCATCAGCACAGTCAGCAGTTCATATTAGGGTGTTAGTGCTATGTAAATTGTAGGTATCTAAACATGTGATATTTGCCCACTATCTTATAATAGAAATGTTGTACAGACCGACAAATACTCACCTTTTGGCAATATTCACTGTTTGGAGTTGAAAATATATCATGTCATGTGATTTGTCTTTTCATTCTTATTTGTGAATGTAAAAACAACAACAGAGCAGTTTTTTGTATTTCAGCCATAAAACAAAGAGAATGTATGCATATTGTGAATTAACTGATTGAATGTGTCTTGATGTGTCTTTTGAAGCTGTCCTTTAGAAAATGTGCATGCCATTGTCTTAGAAAAAAAGGTCTATAAAACTAAAAGTAGGAGAGTTATAACCATCAAATTTGAACTAAAACATGGTAAGCTCTGTGGCTTTAACACCATTGTGTTTTTAGGATGTGCCAAGGACAGTAACATATATTTTTTATTAAAATATTGCTTGCAAAAAAATACAATAAATGTGCATTTTTTCTAACCATTTTATTTATGATTAATTCTGAAATTTGGACAATAATCTACTACGTGTATTCTTTCAAAAGAGACCAGTGTTCATAAAGCGCAACTATTTCATACTAGGTATAAATTTGTTGTGAGATATCAGTTAGAATTTCACCTAATATTTAAAAAAAAAAAATTTCATATATTATTCATGGAACCTGTACACAATAAGACAAAATGCCTCCCTGCATTAGAGAGAGTGTGTAAATCTGAAAAGTGTTGCAGACAAAGTTAACAAAAGTTTGCAACTACTGATCTAGGTTTGAAAATTAAAACAACATTTAAAATGTAACTTCGAGAAAATTAATTTCTCTATTACAATATATACTTTTCTCAAATCTTGCCATATTGCATATTCAGGCTTTCTATATATTTCAAATTGTATATAATATACAGGTGCATTTTATATAGTGTATATTTAAAAAACAAAAATTATTACATTTTGGGCCTTTATAACATTCAAAGATTTTATTCAAAATTATTTCATTCAGCACCTATATAAAGGAACAAAAGAGGCCTCAACCATTTTCAATTATGTTAACTTGCTCACTTTCAATAAATATATGAAAATTAAATGCAATGTAAGTTTATTACACAACTCTCTTGAATACTCGATTCTGACTGGTCAATTGTGCCATCCATTGGTCAGATATTGCTCTGTAACAGCCGCACATCCAGGGATTAAGACATATCCGGGTTCGGTGAGCCATCTGTCCTGTGTGACTTCTACAAGTATGCTAATAAAATAATTAAATCAATATTTCATGTGCATTTATTTATTTATTTGTCAAGTAGTCTTGTAATAGGTTGAAATATAAGGAGTCAGACAGTTATTTTTTACAAAGTACACACCAACAGAACTACAAGGCAAACCGGAGGAGGATTTCAGCTGTTCAGCAATTTTTTTCTTCTCAAATTATATAATTTCAACACAAATCAATATTTTAAGTCTATAGATTTATTTATTTGTTTTAATAACCATGTAATAAGCCCACCCTAGCAACTGGGCCAATTGGTTGCCTGGAAGCCTGACTGGAGTCACTCAGCACAACCTGGATTTGAACATGCGACTCCAGGTGTGGTAGTCAGAGTCTTTACTTGCTGAGATAACCAGGCCCCCTTGTGATGAGTACATTAAAGGTTTGGGTGCACTTATTCCTTATAATTGTTGACGTAATATATGTTTCATTTTATTTCAATTAAATATGTTAAAAAAACATTTATGTTTCTGTTAGGGATAATGTACCGTCAACCAGTTGTTATCACACTATAAGTGCCGTAAGGGTGATCAGGACCCCGATGCGAATATGTTTAAAACCATTTATGTTTCTGTATTGTGTTATTTTATGCTAGTTAGTGGTGTTAAAATGAATCAATGAGACAGTGCATTATGGCCAGGGTTGGGAGGGTTACTTTTGAAATGTATTCCACTGAAGATTACAGAATACATGCAGTAAAATTTAATTGTATCTTATTCCGTTAGATTACTCAAGATCTGTAACATATTCTAAATACTTTGGATTACCTCATCACTGGTAGATTTTTTCACCTGTTTTGACTATAAAAACTCTAATACATTCAAAAATACATTCTCTGAAAACCTAAATATATTATGCAGTGTTGTTTCTAATACAGATAAATCGTCTCGGGTTACGTATGTAACCCTTGTTCCCTGAAAAAAGCATGAGATGCTGCGCTGCTAAGCACTTTGGGAACGATCTTGCATTGTGACCAGCTGTGAATATGTGTGTAACACGTCAATGTAACATTGACCGGAAATGTATAGCCTTGGTTGGTGAGATCATTGGATGCACCTGTGACCAGGCTATAAATAGAGGCGTCACCAGCGTGTTCGTCAGATACTACATGTCTTTTCTGAAGAGCAGTCCTGGGACGACCCAGTGCGGAAAATAAGTGCAGCATCTTGTTCCGCTTTTTTCAGGGAACAAGGGTTACATACGTAACCCGAGACGTTCCCTTTACAAGAAGCTACACTTTGATGCTGCACTGCTAAGCACTTTGGGAACGAAATACCCATGCATCCGCACTGGGGCTGTCCGGACCCCCGTGGTTGTGAGGTGTGTTCACAAGGACGCGAGAGGTCTCAGACATGAGCTCGAGATGTTGACTCAAGGGCGAAAGACCCGGAGTAGCAAAAATCCTACTCATAAGAATCGTAGAATGTGAGCGGAAAGGACTAGCCTGCCACATCACAGACTTACTTGAGGCTTGGCCTCAGATGTTGACTCAAGGGCATAGGCCCAGAGTATCATAAACATCCAAACCATAGAGCCTGAAGAATGTGTGCGGAAAGGACTAACCTGCCGCATCACAAACTTGTTCAGGTATAAGGATCTAAATCGTAAGATTTAGGAATGTGTACGAAAAGGACCCGCCTGCTGTACACAAACCTTCTTAGACTTGAGATCATAAATGAACACAAGGGAATCCAGATATGGGGCCTGAAGAATGTGTGCGGGAAGGACTAACCTGCCACATCACAAACTTGTTCAGGCATAAGGATCTAAATCGTAAGATTTAGGAATGTGTACGAAAAGGACCCGCCTGCCATACACAAACCTTCTTAGACTTGAGCTCATTAATGAACACAAGGGAATCCAGATATGGGGCCTGAAGAATGTGTGCAGGAAGGACCAGCCTGCCGCATCACAAACTTGTTCAGGCATGAATCGTAAGATTTTAGGAATGTGTGTAGGGTGACTCAGAGAGAAGTAGAGGGGACATTGCGCAGTCTCTTGAGAGGTGAAGAGGTCCAATTCTGCACTGTAAAATTTCTCCCAAATTTGTTCCACTACCTGGGGGTGGAGTTTCCACTCGCCCGTCGGTAGGTTGTGTCTGGACAGAAAATCTGCTCCCACGTTTAGGCATCCAGGGATATAGATAGCCCTGAGTGACAGGAGCTTGCCCTGGGCCCAAAGGAGAATCCGACGTGCCAGCAAATTCAGGTGGTGAGAGCGTAGACCTCCTTGGCGATTTATGTTGGAGACTGCCGATGTGTTGTCCACCCGCAAAAGGACATGGCAGCCTTCCAGATGCTGGAGGAAGTATTTCAGGGCCAGAAATACCGCCATCAACTCGAGGCAATTGATGTGCCAATTGAGTTGGTGACCCTCCCATTCTCCTTGGGCTGGACGACCACTTAAGACCGCACCCCAGCCCGTCAGAGAGGCGTCTGTCGTTAGCATTTTGCGACGGCATGACACACCAAGAGTGGGACCCAAGGTAAGAAACCGGGGTCTGAACCACATGGAAAGAGAATGAAGCGCTCGGCGCGTAACCCTTATTAGCCTTAGGGGATTGGCCCGTGGATGAAACCCATTGGCTTGAAGCCACAGCTGAAAAGGTGTGGAGCAGGCCCAAAGGAATCACCATGGACGCAGATGCCATGAGACCTAGTATTTGTTGGTACTGGTAAACAGTGCAACCTTGACCTAGCCTGAGAGTGCTCAGGGAGTTTTGTATGGACACGATACGAGTGGGAGTCAGTCGTGCCCGCATCGTGATCAAGTTCCATATAATCCCTAGATAGGTAATCTCTTGGGTCGGAGAGAGAATGCTCTTTTCGGCGTTGAGTCTCAGACCCAGAGAAACCAGATGAGCCAAGACGATATCCCTGTGCTGAACTGCTAGTTCCTGGGACTGAGCTAGTATCAGCCAGTCGTCTAGATAATTTAGAATGCGGATGCCCTGGAGTCGCAAGGCACTAGTATTGTACACAGCCCTAGCTCTGTAAATGGGACAAAAACAAAGTGGATCAGACCGATCCATATAACAATACTCCAGGCAATCAGCAACAAGTTGTGGTTCTTGCATGTGCACAGGATAGGGGGTGGGGCAGAGCAAGAGCAAGAGGGAAATTCATTAGAAGAGCGACAGCAAATCTGGCTGATGCGAACTTTCTAAACTACAAGGAGGACAGATGGCTGAGAAACAGACCAAGAGAAAAAGTTCAAATGAATATAACCTAAAAAAGAAGGACTATGATAAGTCGAGGGCGAGGAGCCACATCAACATTTGCAAAGCTTTTCAATGGTGGAGAGACCTCAGAGAGATAAAAGGCTTGAACATGGATGCAGAAGTTGGGGGCGGAGCTTCCAAAGGAGCACTGAAGGGAGGGGTGTGTTTGTAGTTGAGTTTGAATATCAACAGAGTTTCTCAGGAATTGCTGAGTGCACCTTTAATGTAGATGGACAATGCAGTTTACTTTTTTGTAGTAACTTGCAGTGTAACTGACTACTTTTTTTACTTGACTTTAGTTGAATTACTTTGTTTACATTTTCAAAGTAGCTTCCTCAACACTGTTTCAGAGTGTATCATTACACAAAACCATTGCAGTCTAGCAGTAAGGAGGATCTGTTCAGACTATGCTCATTCTGATTTTGTATTTTGGTCGAACAGAAATACTTGAGTGTTTGTTGATGTAATGTTGCAGTACATTTCACCTGCTTACAGAATTAAAAGACAGAAAAGTGGTGCTCAATCTCTATTTTACTTAGGATCTCAATGTAAAAACAAAAAAAGACTTCAAGAGATTTTTGGTGTTAACATATTGATACAGTTTCCTGTAGTATATTTATGATAAAAAAAATAGGTTTTTTTCCCTCACCCATAGTGTACACCTCCATGTGTTACAATAACATGTTGACACTAGCAGCCAATTGCCACAAATTCAGTCTTTCAATTACAATCCATCTGTGCTTCAAGCATCTATGTGAAATCGATAATCTACTCACTCAGGTTTACTGTAAAGCACGTACAGTACAACACTGACATTTTACCATCTTAAGAATTAGCAATGGACCCTTGCACACTCTCACACTGCTGGTGATATAGATGCAGATGTTACAATGATTTAACGTTCAAGCGAATGCTCAATTAAATGTAATCATGTATTTGAGAAGTCATTATGAGGATAGTGAACTCTTGACTGTGCATAAATTAGATGTAGAGGTAAGGATATTCAGGCACTAGATTATCTAGAAATATATATTTTGTATTATTAGATATTGATATATATATATATAGAGAGAGAGAGAGAGAGAGAGAGAGAGAGCAATTTTATTTGTATTATTTAGAATGGCTATTAACATGTATGTTTGGTGGTTGATATATCTTGCATTTTTATGTTTCCACTAGGGTGTCATGTATGTTTAAAAAAAATTTACCATTGCAACAAAGAGTGTCTCTCAAAAGAAAACATGCAGGGCATTCGCTGTCCCCAATTCTCAGTGCAGGGGTTAAAATACCATTTGGAAAACACACATATAGTCACTGGGTATGTTGTTGTCTTGGGTAAGCAAGATTGCATGGAATGATGTAAGACCTGTCACACTCACCTGTGGTGTCCCACTAACAAGCATTTCTTAAAATATACTCACAAAAATACATGAGACATGCAAGCCTGTAGAAAATTTAACAGTGGCCATAAGGAGATCTGAAAACAGACAGATCTTGTATTTAGAAGAGAGTGATATTTATACAAGATCTGTGTACTTTAGCATTGATGTTCCTTTTGTTTGTGCTGTGCAAGATATATTTAATTATTTTCCTTACACTCTCATAACTGAATATTCAGATTCAGTTGAATATTCAAATTAAATTTAATTTGATTCAATGTATCTGTGTTGTTCTTTTCACAATACACATTTTTATAAAGAAGCTTTACAAAGAATATGATTAGTGGTCAATTAAAGTCAATTTTAAATGCCAAACATTTACTTTTATCTAACTTTTGTTCACATCTTTGTATTGAAAAGTTTTATTACAGGAAAATCAAAATGTAACTTGCATGGAAGCAGGCCATGCCAGTCGCGGCCCTTTCTCTCTATGTTTTCTCTCCACAGAGTATTTGATTCAGCTGGGGCCTTCTAACGCTATTATACGCATCAGGGGAGGTGTTCATTTGCTTTCCTATTCTATCAGGGGGAAAAGACCCCGCGAAGACCACATCCTGCCTGAAGGGGAGGTAATATGTGGCAATACGGCACGTGGGCTCATCAGCCGCACATGGAAGAGGTGCAGTGGTAGGTCCTGCCTTGAAGGGGATTTCGATTGCAATTACAGTGACTGGGGCAGAAAAAACTCTGCCCAAGTGAGACCTGGGTCTGCCGACAGGGAGATCATACCGCGGAAAATACATCACAGGGGGTTACCGGAGTTGTCAGCAACAGTGGACCACCCATACCAGTACAGGGCATATTAGCACCTGTATTGGGTCTGGCTGAGAAGTCCGCCGATTTCGCAAGCCACAGGGCTAGGAAGGAAGGCATCCAGGGTTCATGGGTTTGTGTACTCGCATGGGAAAGAAGCAGATGGAGAGGAAAGGTGTTGTACGCAAGTGGTATACCCGGCCTGCTGTCCTGTAACCTTACCTGTTCGTACCTGAAAAAGCACGGAACAAAACCGGCTCAACCCAGAGACCAAAAAGTCTCGAAGGTATTGGAAGTTGCCCAGACTGATGACCTGCAGATGTCTGCTAAAAAGGTACCACCGGCCAATGCCCACAAGGATTCCAGACTCCTCGTAGATTGTGCTCGTATTCCCAAAGGGGCGTGCACGGCCTGGGGCAAGCCTCTGTTTGGAGACAGCGTTCCCTTTCCGCTGTCCGCCAAAGCAGACAAAGAGCTGCTCAGAGCATCTAGAGCACTGCGTGCTATCCTAAAAGGTGCGCAAAGCACGCACCGGACACAGTAACGATAAGGCTGGGTCTGCCTTCTTCAGGGCAGCTTTAATTGTAGGCTCACCACCTGACCCCTAAAGGGATCATGGGAACCTTAGCCCGGTCGTGGTCTCAGGATCACGTGAGAATCTACCGGACCAAACTCCAGGCAA
Organism: Moxostoma hubbsi; assembly: GCA_032164185.1. NCBI lineage: Eukaryota > Metazoa > Chordata > Actinopteri > Cypriniformes > Catostomidae > Moxostoma > Moxostoma hubbsi. The sequence continues at coordinate 70,721,356 of JAVLUX010000001.1, forward strand.
GTGTCGCTGAGAGAAAATGCTTGCAGGCCCCCAACCCTCTTGAGGGAGGTAAACACAATCAGGAGGACCGTCTTTAAGGAGAGGGCTTTCAGCTCGACTGACTCTATCAGCTCAAACGGGGCACTCTGAAGGCCCAGGAGGATAGATTCCATGAGGGGAAGAGGCGTGGCCTAGGTGGATTCAGCTTTAGGGCACCTCTGAGGAACCTGATGATCAGGTCATGCTTCCTCAAGGACTTACTGTCCAACACGTTGTGGTGTGCAGCTATAGTGACCACATACACCTTCAAGGTGGAGGGGAACAGCTGCCCCTCCAGCCTCTCACAAAGGAGGGAAAGCACTGGCCGACTATGCATCTCCCTCGGGAAGAATACCAATTTGCGAAAAAACTTCACTTCAGGGCAAATAGCTGCCTCGGAGGCATGGACATGGAGATTCCAGAGGTCTGAACGTTGGGTGCCAGATAGTTCCCTGTCCCTGAGAGAGGAGGTCCTTCCTCAGGTGAATTTTTTAGGGAGGCGTTGTCGTGAGGAGCGTGAGTTCTGAGAACCAAGCCTGGGTGGGCCAGTTTGGGGGCCACGAGGGTTACTTGTCCCTCACCCTCCCTGACCTTGTACAGGGTCTGTGCCAATACCCAGTGCCTATACCCTGCACGCACCACTAGGCCATCCCCAAGCCAGGCATTCAGAACATCGTCAGGTTAAGTGGCCTGCCGCTAATAAGGAAAAGGAGTGGCACCAGTTTGATGAGGATGTGAACCAGATCCTCCAATTAACAGCCAGAGGGGATGCTGACCGGAGGCTGCAGACAATGTGCTCAATAATCATCAACATAGCCGCTGAGAGATTTGGCCTGAAGGAGCAGCGTTTGACCAGCGGCATGGCAGGACCAAATCGTCGGGAGGAGAAGATCCGGCAGCTGCGGCAGAAGCTCTGTGTACTCAGAAAGCAGTTCAAGCAGGCAAGGGAGGAAGATAAGGCTGCCCTGGCAGAGCTCCGGAACATCGTAAGGAGCAAGCTCACTAGCACACATCAAGCTGAGTGGCACAGAAAGAGGAGCAAGGAGAGAGCTCGCAAACGTGCATCCTTCATCGCAAGCCCCTTTGGATTCACCAGGAGACTCCTCGGGCAGAAGCTTAGCGGTCGACTCAATTTCACTCAAGAGGTTGATAAGTTCCTCAGCACCAGCTACAGCAATAGTGCAAGAGAGCAGGACCTTGGACCATCCAGCACTTTGATAACCCCACCAGAACCCAGCGTGGCATTCAACCTCAAGGAACCAACCCTGAGAGAGGTTCAGGAGGTTGTCAAAGCAGCTAGGACTAACTCAGCACCTGGTCCAAGCGGAGTGCCCTACGTGGTATACAAGAGGTGCCCCATTCTCCTCCAATGACTATGGAAAATGATCACGGTCATCTGGAGGAGAGGAAAAGTGGCACATCAGTGGAGACTTGCAGAGGGTGTCTGGATTCCTAAGGAGGAGAACTCAAGCAACATCGAGCAGTTCAGAGTCATCTCACTCCTCAGTGTGGAGGGAAATATATTTTTCAGTATCGTTGCCTGTCGCATGACTGAGTTCCTCCTGAAAAATGAGTACATTGACACCACTGTACAGAAAGGTGGGATCCCAAATGTACCAGGCTGCATTGAGCACACAGTCATAATCACCCAGCTAATCCGGGAGGCACGAGAAGGTGATGTGGCTTGATCTTGCCAATGCCTATGGGTCAATCCTGCACAAGCTGGTGGAAACCTCGCTGATTCGACACCATGTTCCAGACAAGACCAGACACCTCATTCTAAACAATTATAACGGTTTCAGTCTGAGAGTCACCTCTGGATCAACAACATCTGCATTTCAAAGGCTGGAAAAGGAGTAATCACTGGGTGTACTATCTCTGTGATCTTGTTTGCCTTAGCCATGAATATGCTAGTTAAATCAGCAGAGGTGGAATGCAGAGGCCCACTTACCCGGTCAGGTTCATGGATGATCTGACGATGACCACAACATCTGTACCGGGCTGCAGATAGATCTTCCAAGGCCTTGAACGCCTCATCAGCTGGGCCCGAATGGACTTTAAACCAGCCGAGTCCCAATCCCTTGTGGTGAGGAAGGGAAACGTAACCGACAAGTTCCGTTTCTCCCTGGGAGGAGTCCAAATTCCATCAATTAAAGAGAAGTCAGTTAAGAGCCTGGTGAAAGTCTTCAACAGCACATTTAGGGATACAGCCACACTCATGAAACCGGGAAGGAGTTGGATTTCTGCAGTGGACAAGTCAGGGCTGCCAGGCAAGTTTAAAGACTGGATTTACCAGCATGGCATCCTGCCGCAGCTCCTCTGGCCACTGCTGGTTTACGATGTCCCTCTAACCACCATTGAGGGCTTTGAGAGGAAGATAATCCACACCCTGCATAGGTGGTTGGGCCTCCCTCGCAGCCACAGCAGCATAGCCTTGTATGGGAGTAAGAACAAGCTACAACTCCCCTTCATCAGCCTTTTGGAGGAGTTCCTGGTTTTCCGGGCAAGACAGGTGCTGCTGTACAGAGAGTCCACTGACACCAAAGTCTACTCAGCTGGTATAGAGGTGAGGACAGGTAGGAAGTGGAGGGCCCAGGAGGCAGTCGCCCAGGCTGAAGCGCGGCTGCGGCACAGTGTGCTGGTGGGGACAGTGGTGTCAGGACGTGCAGGGCTTGGTTGTATCCAAAGACCTTGATATGACAAGGCCCAGGGAAAGACAGGCGTCGACTGGTCCAAGAAGAAATTCGATCAGGGGTGGAGGAAAAATGCACCAGATGGTGGGGATGTGACAACAGAGGGTGTGGACTCAATGAGAAGAGATAATGGACTGAAAGATCTCATGGTCAGAGTTGTGGAAAGCAGAGCCACACCGGATCCAGTTCCTTATCCAATCAGTCTACAATGTCCTCCCCAGCCCAAACCAACCTCTTCTCCTGGGGCCTGATAAACACCCCTGCATGCCCTCTGTTCCAAAAAAAGAGGTTCCCTGGAGTACATATTAAGCTGCTGCCCTAAAGCCCTGGGAGAGGGACGTTATCGGTGGCACCACGATCAGGTGCTAAGGGTCATTTCTGAAGCCATCAGCACAGGGATCTCCCTCAGCAGGCACCAGCAGCCAGCACAGTGCTCAATTGCATTTTTCAAGGCTGGAGAGAAACCACCACAGAGCAGGAACCCAGCAGGGGGACTTCTGGCAACAGCCCGGGACTGGCAGTTAAAGGTTGACCTGGGAAGGCAGCTCAAATTCCCAGAAACCATCGCCATGACTACACTTAGGCCTGACATGTTCCTCCTTTCAGAATCATCAAGGCAGGTGGTCCTACTGGAATGAAAGAGGCGTTTGAACGGATGAGGGCCATGTACGAGGAATTGGCTGGTGAATGTCGTAGCAGGGGATGGAAGACCCGCTGCCTCCCCATCGAGGTTGGCTGCCGAGGGTTTACTGGTCAGTTGCTCTACAGGGCCCTCAAGATCCTGGGAGTAAGGGGACTGCACAACAAGAAAGTCATCAGGAACATCATGGATGCTGCTGAGAAGGCATCTAGATGGCTTTGGATCAAAAGGGGTGATCCGTGGATCACACATGCTACCTAGTCACAAGTTGGGGACTGATCACCCCTGGCTGGGTCACCTGGGCGGGGGTGTATAATGTTGAAATACCTGAAACACCCGATGACTCCAGGTTACATAACTGATGATGTTCTAGGTCACACCTGCAAGGTGCATGTTAAATATGTGTGCTTATCCTGGATGTCTCAACTGATATGACATCCATAACATGAGATTACATCTGTAAAAATGCCAATGCAAATCCCTCACTCAATGCTCTCATGAATGCGTATAATGCTGCTGAACAGAGGCGATGTTTATAGTTCAGAAGTACTTAATTATTGATCTTTGTTGCACCATTAGTGATCGTATCACTTTAGAAAACATTAATTTAACCACTGGAGTCCATGATGCCCGGATGACATTTATGCTGACTGTATGTCATTTTTGGAGCTTTAAAAGTCTGATCACAATCCACTTGCATTTTAATGACCTACAGTACTTCAGATGGCATGAGGATGAGTAAATGATGAGGGAATTTTAATTTTGGGGTGAACAATCCTTTTTACGGATAATATATGTTTGAGACAAAATATGTTTGAGCATCCAGACCAACCAGACACAACAATTTTGGCTCAATCAATAGCGTAAGTTTGGGCCAGGACTATTTGTTTGCTGGACCAATTGGAGACAGGGGGAGTGTTACGTGCCCCTGCTCTTTTGTATTAGTTTTTCCTGTGTGAGGCTGCCAAATAAATGTTGGCGGAGACTCTACCCAGCTACACATTAAGTCCTGCCTATTTAAGAGGTGCTGGCATCATTTCATGGCTGCTGCTTCCCCAGGAAAACTGTTTTGTGTTTGTTTGCTGTTGTTTTCAGTTCTTTTCTTTATTTTAAAAGGATGGTGAGTTTTAACTTTTGTTTAGTTAAAATAGACTACAGTAGATACGGGAGGTAAGAAAGCTGACACAGAAGGTTATTTTTGGATTGGCTGAGTATTGTATCGTTACATGTTTCCTGTATCATGCTTTGTTTCTGCCGTCGGTCTGTATCACTACTTGTGTTACATAGTATGCTTCATTTCGGCCATTGTCCAGCATTGCTGCTTTGTTGTTTGTAGCATGCTTTTGTTTCTGGCTTTGGCATGCATTGCTACTTTGTTTCCTTTAGCATGGTTCATTTCTACTGCATTTTGCTCATTTATATAGGTTGTAACTCGTTCAGGTAAACATTACAACCCCAAACTTGGGTTGTAACATAATTGGGGGCTCATCCGGTATTGATCCAACTTGGACTGGCTGTGTTTTCCATCATTACTTTGTTTCCTGTTCATGCTTCGTTTCTGCCATCGGTCTGCATCGCTACTTGTGTTACATGGCATGCTTCATTTCTGCCGTTGTCCAGCATTGCTGCTTTGTTGTTTGTAGCATGCTTTTGTTTCTGGCTTTGGCATTCAATGCTACTTTTGCTTTATGTAGGATGCTTTGGTTCTGCCATTGGCATGCATTTATACTTTGTTTCTTTTAGCATGATTAATATCCACAGCCTTTAGGTCCTTCCTGTTCAGAATTGCCAAAGGCGGGGACGTCAAGAAGAGATATTAACTCTGAGAACCATACCCAGCTCGGCCAGCGTGGCACTATTAGTAAGAGGCAAGGCCCTTGCTGGCGAACTCTGGCCAAGACTCCTGGGAGCAGCGAAACTGGGGGAAATAACGCATACAGACGCATTCTGGGTCAAGAATACACCAGAGTATATATATATGTATGTGTGTGTGTGTGTGTGTTAAAGCATCATGTTATTATTTCTAAAATCTGAAAGATGCCTAATGCGGTTCCCCCACCCATCTACACTCTCTCTACGCCTTTTGTTGAGCAATGATCCTAAACCTTGAATGGGCTGTAAAATTGCGTTCAATATCTGCCAAACTGATTTTTCATGCCTAAAGAAACCATCGCTGGGTTTGTCGTTCTATTTGTATAATAATATTGGGAACCATGTTCAGCCTCCATGCAAATGGCTGTGATCAGTTTGTTAGCGAGCAGACATGTGGTTATTTCTTCAAAGGGGAATGGCGTTAACTTCCCAGTCTTTGTACAAACACATGGTGCTCTCTTATGACTAACATTGTTATTTTCTGTCTCACTTCAGTGGAGTGGATTTACTTTAGATTCAATTTGATTGTTTTATATAACAATGTCTACTAACAATCCGATTTGGATCTTTGGGACCAGAATGAGCAAATAACACTTCCATATCACAAAGACACCATCAGACATATAGTTTTGTCGATTTGTTTTGCTAACCATTATTTTCCTTCTTCCTTACTGATTCAGGTTTGGCATTGTTAATGTTTTTTTTCTGTTTCATACCCAAATGCCCTTGGGTTATGCTTCAAAGTCTGAGCCATTTAGACCCATCCATCCAGGGGGATTTGAGTTTTTAATCAATATGCAAATTTGTAATTTGTTTGGTTAAGTGACAGTGAAGTAAGTCCATGCCAGTGTGTGTGCTTGTAAGTATATCTGTCTGTAGGGAGAAGACAAGTATTAGCATTAAATCCAAAAAGCCTTGCAAAATCAGGTGTTATAGACTAGATTGAAAGATGCACATACTATTAAAATTGAGCCGAGTACACAATGCAAAAAATGGTAGTGCAATAGAGTCGATAGGCCGATCTTGCTAATAATTGATGACAATACTTTTGGTATAATAGTATATTTATTTGCTTACATTTATCATGTATAATTTAAATATTTTTATTGGGATTTTACAAAATATGGCATATATATTTGAAAGACATAATTTCTAACTAACATTTAACAAACTGTAAATTATTAACTCACTGATAAGGGACAAAACTGCAAAAATTCTAGTTTATTTTTTTATATATTAAATTAGTTTGAAATGTAAATATTTGTAGAAAAAGCTCTCAGCTAACTAACCATGTAAGGTAAAAGGTTTTTACAGAAAAAGATTTGCGTTTTTTACCCTGAAAATTGACAACTTACTGTAATATGTGTCAACTCCATCAGATAAACTGAAAAGTATGCTGTTGTAATTTGATCCATCCAACAAGAGTGCAAAGTCTTTAATTATCTAATAATGGTGTTAAGTAAAAGTTAAGTGACCAAGTATGTACATTCTATAAAAAAACATTTCTTCACTTTTCACACTATTCTGAAAATTCTGACAGAATTATTTTCCATCTTAACCATGTGTTTCCCCTCAGTTAAAGCTGCCTCTATTGCCTAAACTAAAATGACAATATATACAGTGATAGGCAAGGGGGAGGTGGGAACCGGCTTATCAGTCAACATAAAGGATTAATGAAATAAATGAACTTAAAACAACATAAAACATAAACGAGCAGACACACATGCAGCATCGCCACGTGCATCTCTCTCCCGAACTGACACCTCCGGCTCGTCTTTATCCCCCTCCTGGCTGATTAGCCAGATTCAGGGCTGACCATGTGTCCTCACGTCCCAGCCCTGCCCTCCTCCTCGCCTGACTCAGGCCATTGAAACCCCCGGCATGATGCACCTCCCTTCTCTTTCTGGAGGCCTAGGAGATACAATGGGAGGGAAAGAGGAAAGGGAAAGAATGAGGCGGAGTGACAGAGAGAGAGAAAAAACTTGATTGCCGGTTCCCAGACACGCTGTCGCCCGGTCCTCATTCGCTCCTCCACCCTCTGGTAGATGCCAGCTTGCTCTTCCCCGGCAGATGGCAGTCTGTCCTCTGGCCCCTGGCGGACGGAACTGCTCCTCCCCCTCTTCAGAATATGGCAGCGGTTCCTGGCAGATGGCTGCGGCTGCTCCCCTGGCAGATGGGAGCATAGAGGACTCTGCAACAGTGCATCCCTCCTCCCTCCCAGGTTTCAGCACCAACGTAATGGGGTAAGGGATGGGCAAGGAAGAGGCAGGAAATGGCTGAACAGTCAAGATAAAGGTTTAATTAAATAAATTAACTTAAAACAACATAAAACATAAACAAACAGACACACATGCAGTGTGGCTGCATGCGTCTCTCTCTCTCCAGAACTGGTGCATCCGGCTCATCTTTTTCCTCCTCTCGGCTGATTAGGCCGATTCAGGGCCAGCCATTTGTCCTCACGGACTGGCCCCGCCATCCTACTCGACACACACACACACACACACACACACACACACACACACACACATACACACATACATGTGCATAAGTGTATACGTGTGTATATATATATATATATGTATGTATATGTATATATATGTATATATGTATGTATATGTATATATATGTCCATCCATCGTCAACCGCTTATCCTGTACAGGGTCACGGGGGGCTGGAGCCTATCCCAGCTAACTTTGGGCGAAAGGCAGGGTACACCCTGGACAGGTCGCCAGTCCATCGCAGGGCCACACATAGACAAACCACCATTCACACTCACATTCACATTCACACCTAGGGCAATTTTGGAGACATCAATTAACCTAGCCTGCATGTCTTTGGATGGTGGGAGGAAGCCGGAGAACCCGGAGAGAACCCACGCAGACACGGGGAGAACATGCAAACTCCACACAGAATGGCCGGGGCAACCGGGGTTTGAACCCACGACCTTCTTGCTGTGAGGCAACAGTGCTAACCGCTGCACCACCGTGCCGCCCTGTATATATATGTATATGTGTGTATATATATATATATATATATATATATATATATATATATATATATATATATATATATATATATATATATATATATATATATATACATATATATGTATATGTGTGTGTATATATATGTATGTATGTGTATATATATATATATATATATATATATATATATGTGTATACATGTGTATATATGTGTGTATATATATATAATGTGTGTGTATAAGTGTGTGTGTATAAGTGTATACGTGTGTGTGTGTGTGTGTGTGTGTGTGTGTGTGTGTGTGTGTGTGTATATATATATATATATATATATATATATATATATATATATATATATATATATATATACACTCACCTAAAGGATTGTTATGAACACCTGTTCAATTTCTCATTAATGCAATTATCTAATCAACCAATCACATGGCAGTTGCTTCAATGCATTTAGGGGTGTGGTCCTGGTCAAGACAATCTCCTGAACTCCAAACTGAATGTCAGAATGGGAAAGAAATGTTATTTAAGCAATTTTGAGCGTGGCATGGTTGTTGGTGCCAGACGAGCCGGTCTGAGTATTTCACAATCTGCTCAGTTACTGGGATTTTCACGCACAACCATTTCTAGGGTTTACAAAGAATGGTGTGAAAAGGGAAAAACATCCAGTATGCGGCAGTCCTGTGGGCGAAAATGCCTTGTTGATGCTAGAGGTCAGAGGAGAATGGGCCGACTGATTCAAGCTGATAGAAGAGCAACTTTGACTGAAATAACCACTCGTTACAACCAAGGTATGCAGCAAAGCATTTGTGAAGCCACACCACGCACAACCTTGAGGCGGATGGTCTACAAATAGGAAAAAGAGGCTACAATTTGCAAGAGCTCACCAAAATTGGACAGTTGAAGACTGGAAAAATGTTGCCTGGTCTGATGAGTCTCGATTTCTGTTGAGACATTCAGATGGTAGAGTCAGAATTAGGCGTAAACAGAATGAGAACATGGATCCATCATGCCTTGTTACCACTGTGCAGGCTGGTGGTGGTGGTGTAATGGTGTGGGGGATGTTTTCTTGGCACACTTTAGGCCCCTTAGTGCCAATTGGGCATCGTTTAAATGCCACAGCCTACCTGAGCATTGTTTCTGACCATGTCCATCCCTTTATGGCCACCATGTACCCATCCTCTGATGGCTACTTCCAGCAGGATAATGCACCATGTCACAAAGCTCGAATCATTTCAAATTGGTTTCTTGAACATGACAATGAGTTCACTGTACTAAAATGGCCCTCACAGTCACCAGATCTCAACCCAATAGAGCATCTTTGGGATGTGGTGGAACGGGAGCTTCGTGCCCTGGATGTGCATCCCACAAATCTCCATCAACTGCAAGATGCTATCCTATCAATATGGGCCAACATTTCTAAAGAATGCTTTCAGCACCTTGTTGAATCAATGCCACGTAGAATTAAGGCAGTTCTGAAGGCGAAAGGGGGTCAAACACAGTATTAGTATGGTGTTCCTAATAATCCTTTAGGTGAGTGTATATATACATATATATGCATACACACACACACACGTGTACACTTATACACACACATATATATATATATATATATATATATATATATATATATATATATATATATATATATGCATGTATACACATATATATATACGCATACATACATATATACATGTATACACACACACACATATATATATATATATATATATATATATATATATATATATATATATATATATATATATATACACATACATACATATATACATGTATACACACACAATGGAAAGGAAATGGATGGCTTAATGTGTGTGTGTGTGTGTGTGTATATATATATATATATATATATATATATATATATATATATATATATATATTGCAGGACCTCTCAAACTGCGAATAACAGGCCACTCATCCCAATTCCGAGTATCTTCGTGCACAAACTTACCAATCGTGTTTTTCATGTTTTATTAAACAGTTCAACCTAGCCATCCCTCTGTGGGTGGTATACGCTTGTCTGAATCAATTTAATATCCAATAATCCGTACACTTCACAAAGTGTACGTGACAAAATTAGTGCCTTGATCATTGAGGATTTCTTTCGGAATCCCCACTTGGGAGAAAATTCTGAAGAGTGCCTCCGCTACACTACCTGCGCAGATGTTGCAATAACACTGCATCCTGATATTGCATTGTATAGTCCACCAGAACCAACACAAAGCGATGCCCGTGTGCTGTCTGCTCTAATGGCCCAACGAGGTCCACACCAATTCTTTCAAACGGGACCTCGATCAAAGGAAGCAGGTGCAAAGGCATTCTTAGGGTGGCTGGCAGATTCACCAGCTGACATTCACGGCATGCTGCACACCATGTGAATGCCCAGCCAATAGAAACGTGTGTCTTTTCCTGCCCTAAAGTGACTTGCCAGTGGATTATAATGAGCCGTCAGAAAAAAACATTTCCAGACGGTTCTCTGGTATCAATAACTGGGTTGCATCTTCCTTTTGTCTGAGTGCCCTGCGTCACTCAATACAACCGGTCATTTATAAAAAAGTACAGATAGGTGAGGGCAATGTCTGGCTGAAGACAGTGACCATCAATTACTCTCACTTTGTCGAAGGCATGCCTAAGAGTATCATCTCGTGTCTGCTCCAGAGGGAAATCCTCTATGGGCTGGGGAAGCAGAGACTCCCCCCTCCCTTATGCCATCCTGGTGTGGACTGCATCCCAAATCCCACACCAAGACGCTCTGTTTCAGGATCCATCCACACAAATTTCCCTTAATAATGTGGAAAACACTGGCCAATTCATGCCCAAAATTAGCAGATGGGTGAGGCGCGAACTAACCTCAACATTTGCCCCCAAAATGTAATTGTCACAGTCACAACAGGATAAACATGGATATTCCCATGCATACACCTTACCTTCACTTTGTGACTAGCACCCAAAGCCTTGTTTTGAACCAGGCATTGATGGATGGAGGTTTAGCTGCAAACCGAATCCACCAAGGCCTGGTATGTACCCCCCCCCCCCCCTTAATACTAACAGGTATGTGGTACATCCCAGCTCAATCGTGGGTGTGTCTGGGACCCTAACCAATGTCCCCAAATTCCATCACCGGGCATTGGTCACTGTTGGCATGCTGGTAACTGCTGCACTGTGAGTTGGGCTTCCCTGGACAACAGTGGAATTAACTGGACTGCCCACTGCTTGGCCATCTGCATGCCCCTGCCTTCCACTCAATGAGCTCCAGGAAGGCCTCCAAATCGTCTTAGGGGCCCATCTTGACTAGGGGAACCTGTGACAAGGCGGCCGTGAGGTCTGGGGATGTGGCGGCAGCACCCTCCTGGTGCAGCAAGCTCCGGAACATCTGCTGGTCCTCAGCTTGGGCCTGGAGGAGCGCAATGAACTGCTGCTCCTGTTTGGTGCACAGCTCGATGAGGGCCTGATGTTGTGTCTGATGTATGCTGGCAAGGGTCTTAACAAGGTCCTCCAGAGGTGAGGGTGGCAGTGTTCTTCCTCCCTTAAATTGAGTTTCGGCACCAGGGGGCTTAAACCTAAAATTCTAAATGATTTAACTGATCCCCCCAGCGTGATTTGTTTTTCGGCAGTTATTTTGCAACGTATACAATTTTAAACTCCATTGTGACGCACCAAGCGTGTCACGTGACACTCTGGGCAGTCACTTGACGGTTTACCGCTGACTCGTCTCACTTCGAGCTGGAGGACAGATTGTAGGTAAGCATTGCAAGTCATGTTTAGCTTTTTTCTTCACTTTAAAACCTTCTATATTATATTGACATTTATTTACTTTATTTTCTCGGGCTTTGAATTTCGCTCCCACATGCACAATGCATTTCAGGATAGCTACTGGTGAGTACATTTCAAGTCTTTTTCGATTGAGAATTGTTGAAAATTGTTTGCAAATATGAAGACCATGATAAATGCATGAATGTTTATGATCTGCATTTATCGTACTTTGATGTAGTTTACGTAATGCTCATGCTGTTCACTGCTTGTGTAATTGTAACGCAGACTCAGGTTCAGAGGGATCCCTATGCGGTTTATTTAAACAGGTAAGTTAAGAGTACAGACAGGCGAGGGTCAAATAATCAGGGCAGTCAACAACATCAGAGACAGAGCAGAAACAGGGTAAACAGGCAGAGGTTCGGGACAGGCAGCAAAACAGCAGTAGTAGTATTCCAGGCAGAGTTATAAATAGACAGGCAGCAAATGAGGTAATCCAAGGCAAGGTCCAAAGACAGAAAAGGCAACTCAGGGAATAATCAAAACGCTCAGAAATGTAGCCAGGGCAAACAAGACTTCGCAATGAGTGAACTAACAGACAGGGCTTAAATAGTGTGATGATATGGAACAGCTGTGGGGTAATCAGACCAGGTATGCGGGCATAGGGAAATGTAGTCCAATGTTAATATTCAGGTGAGAGAGACCTCTGGTGGCCGATTGTGGAATCTTCACTGGCGTTCGTGACAGTAATGTTGTGGGCATATTGTACATATCTAATGTTTTATCGTGTTCGCTTTGATCAAATGCTATTGTGTGAGGTATAGCCTATATTCTAATGCTAATATTAGGAAATGTTACAATTGAAATTAGCATTATATGTAGGCTAATTCATCAGCAATAAAATCTAATGCAAAGTCAACATGCTTATTTTATTTCACAGTTCTCAGTAATGCTTCAGTGTGTGGTACTCAAAACAAGGGCTAACACAAAAGCAAGTGTTGCATAGCTCTCGTGTACTCGGTGAGTACCTTACTTGCATAGTCATTCTCATCCTTTTTGCCCCCCTGCAACACAGGCCCTGTAACATTGCTATACATCATAACAATGCCAGCCTGCCCTTCCACTTCGTCACTGATTCATCCATGGAGAGGAACAAAAACATTCTGAAAGGAGTGTTATTCACTTGTAAGTTGTAAATGTCCTGAGTCTACACGATAGTACTATATATGAAGTACTATAGTACTTGGCTCGCTGCTTCATCAAGAGGCATAATAAATGACATATTGAATAATGATGAAATGTTAGTTTTATTACAGTTATGGTTAAACTAAAGATACAAATTTCATACACCATAGCAATTTTAACAACTACTTACAAATTTCATTAAATAAAACAATATTCATATAATAATATTTACTAAGCTGTATGAATTAACATTACATATTAACTATTAAGAACATTTTAAACAACCTTTTATAGGTTCAATATTGTCTGTGTGTGGCATGGAGTAACACACAAGGGAGTGTTGCACGGCACACAATTGTATTTTTTAAAGTGCCTTTTCTTTGTCTTCCGTGTGCTGGCGACGGACCTTGCAGTGCGGACTGATCCTGCTGCCCTGGGAAGTGGTTTGTGAAACTTCAGAGGGGAAATGCCTGGCTCTCTTGAGGCAGGACTGCCCCTGAATTGCAGGGAATCAGTGGAGTGCCCTATCAATAGTAAGGAGCCAGTAAGGACATAACAACAGACCCAGAGATCCAAGTCCCTTGTAGTGGTGGATGTCAGTGGTGGATCCAGTGTAACCAGTGAGTACATCACACAAAACTACAATATAAGCTCAATTACATTAATCAAATTTATATTAATCAGTACCCACTTTGCCAGCTTTCCTTTCAATCCAGGTGGTGTTTTCTCCAGCTGTTCTGTGGAATAGCATTTTTTTTTCCTGATCTCCTCAGCATTAGACCTCTGTGGGAGATGCAGGTGTGGTCTGACTTTGAGGTCCAGGAAGGGTAAAATTGCTGGTAACCCTCCTGCAGGAAGAGCTTACCTCCTCCACCTTCTTTGGTGTAGTGTGTGCAGGCGTCTTCTGAATTAAAAAATATATAGATTTCTCTGATCTCTGTTTTCTTTTAAAAGCAGACCTTATTTTCTGTGGCAATTGTGTAAATAAAACATTTTATTTACATAAAAAGATTTGTTATTAGATTCTCAAATATGTCAAGCGTGTGTTTATATAACTTTTATAATGACCATATTATTATCCAGATTAATTTAATTATTGATGGGCTGTGAACATGGCTATGTTTGTTTACATTGCAATGCAGACTTCAGTGTCCAGAGCATGTCAACATAATATTTGTTTCATATGAATAAAACATTATGTTTGAAAGGTGATCGTTTTTCTCAGTTATTATTGCTGCTGTCATATGATTTGCGCTGTAACCTTATATTCTAATACCTCTGTGTTTATTTGAATGCCTGTTATATACATTTATTTTATCATTTGTTTGAAAAGACTGAGCAGCTATTTTAGATATAAATGACAAGCACTCTCTGAATAGCAGCAGCAGCACAACAGCAGGTTTGATGAGTTTCTCAGTTTTTCCGCGAGTACACAGTGTATGTATATGGACAGTAAACTTGTATTCTGTGTTTATTTGAATGTTTGTAACATAAAATAAACATATTCTTTGGTTTAATAAGACCATTCTAGCAGCTGTTTTAGATATCTAAATGACAAGTGCTTAGCCAATCTCTTTCTTTGTAGCTGTACACTGTGTGGATTGAGCAGTGTAGTCTGCTGTGTTACTTTGAATGCCTGTCACATAAAATAAACATCTACAACATCTACTTTTTTAACCTATGGTTAAAAAAGATTGTTCAAGCAGCTGTGCTAGGCATTGCTTAGCCAATCCCTCTCTGTAGCAGTGGCAGCTAAACAATGGGGAAGCAGATTTGAATTTTAAAATTTGCCAGTTGATGACATCAGACACAAACGTTCTAATCAAACCGGTTTGATGGTATGTGTGAAAGGGTTAATAAATTCAGAGTATGCCCACCTCTTCAGACACTACTACACCACTGGGTCACAGGTCAATTTAATACAAATGTCACTCAAACCTATTAATATTAACCCAATCCCATTGATTTCTCAGACAAGTGTGGATCTGTGGCAGTCTCAATTGTTCTGGGGCATTTTACCCAAATGCATCATTGGCTAAGGGTTTTGCAGAATGTGGTGTTCCTAATACGTAAACATCATGTAAATGCGAATGTAGTCATTTAAGGGATGAAAGTCTGTTAAGAGAAGGTGCTTTATCACACACAGTTTCTGTCTGAGAACATGGCTTTTATGTGTTTATGGTAATGCATGTGATGTTTAAATGTTTTTGAAGAGTGCGCATATGCGTATGTGCTCAGGTGCTTCAGGGAAACCCTGATGTAGAGGGAAACCCCACAATTGCAGTGCAATGTTTCTGTTGTATTACAAAGTGCATGCCACTTTTGTGCCTTCAGTGCATTTTGCGAATTAAACAGCTTTCTGGTGTACGTGTAAATGAGCTATTATAATTTAAAATCTGCAGTAGTTATTACTCCACCCCCTGCGTAATGTCTTTAATGACAGCACTATATTGTTGAACCAATCGGGTTCGAACGATAGATTTGTGACACAGTTACTAGGGTTTCGGGAAAGAGTTGTGCTACTAACTGGTTAATCTCATATGGTGTTAAACCGTGTTACGTCGTTGTTTGTAAATGCACCTCTGTTTGCTTGTCTACACAACATAGCAACATTGACGCAACCAATGGCATGAATTTGGGATGGGACTCTCTTTGTTCATGGCAGACAGGGGGAGTGTTCAGGAAACAAGTTTGAATACAATCAATATTTTCGTGATTCTGTTTGGTAGGGCAGAAATTACACACTTCAGCTTTAAAATTAAAAAAAAAAAAAAATTATATCATACACAAGAATTTGCTAAAAAGGCATTTGTTTTACTTCAAAGTTCATGATACACATTCATTTTCATAAATAAATGATAAAAAACACTAAACATAACACATATACAAAAGTATTAATTCTTCAAGATCTAGCCACACATCACTAATTCAAAAGAGAAATTTGAATCAAGCAGACAGCACTCAAATCTTTCCCTCTCCCACAATCACACACCAAAATGAACACAAACACTTGAGCTCTGACACTGGGTGCCCTGACGGAAATGAGACTGTCTGAGAAGATGAAGGGCTTCAAAATAAACTTTAATAAGAGTTACAGAATTACATTGTAAAAGTAAAGTACTTTTGCTTGAAATCCCTCCAGCTACAGAAACCTCTTTTTTATCTCTTGATGAGGATATTCTCTCAGTTTTTCTTGATTTTTCTGACTATGAGCTATGAGAAGAATGAATCAGACATGACAAGACCAAACTGTCAAAAAATCAAAAAGAGAAATCTTGGCTTAATATCTAAAATTAAATTATCCGTAACAATCACAAGAAAGCAAAGACTCCATTTAAAAAAACTCAGCAACAACAAACTCTAGTGCCTTAATTGATTTTAAGACTATATCAACTCTCTCTATAAAGTCACTATAAGGACTTTATAAACAGAAATGAGTATAGATAGTTACTTTTTTCTTTGCATATTGTCTCTTGTCACTCACTCGACGTTGTGTCAATGAAGTAACTCTAGGGGTCACTCTTGGAAGCCCGAGACACCTTCTGATGTTTTATAAAAGGCCAATGGGAATTGGCGAGTGGTATTTGCATGCAGGAGGGACGTGCATACCGCTCATTCAGATTTTCTCTTCGGAGCCGAGTGGTCACTGGTGCACTGCAGAGATCGCGCCTGGGTGCTTTAGCAGAACAAACTAAAAGAGTATATTCTAAAAGAGCAGCACACAACAGAAAGTCTTTTTAAAGATGCTTCTTTTTAAAGATGCCAATCTGTTTGTGTTATTCCTGGGTGCAATAATGACCCCATTCGTTATCTCTCACCTTCAGATGGCCACGATCGCTGTCTTTCGTGCCTGGGCACAGCCCATGCAGAGACATCCTTCGTGGATGCGTCATGTCCTCATTGCGTGGACATGACCATGGCAACGTTGCCGTCACAGCTCGCTTTCGTAAGAAAGCATTTGGGGCCGATTTGGGGACTCCAAAGGGACCACCTCTGCTAGGTAAATCCCCATGGACCTCCCATTCACTAGCACGCTCATTTGCTCCGGTTAGGCTTCTGGATGAGTGCGCAGACTCATCTCTGGGCGAGTTCGACATTTTGTTTGGTCCCCGTGAAGGTGATGAGCTCTCGAGCTCCCTTCGGGTGAGGTTGCCCAGTCACACACTGACGCATAAATGACGGATGTCCTTTCCTGTGCAGCCACGAGCGTCGGGCTAGCGTGGAATCCTCCGCTCTCCCTTGAACCCTCGCGGCTCGATGATTGGTTCCTGGGCCTGCGGCGCCACTCACAACCCCGCCCCAGTTCCTTTCTTCCCGGAAGTGCATGAGGAACTGACAAGATTGTGGATGACACCTTTTACTGCCCTCTTACCTTCGATGTTGGGGTGGCCAAGGGCTACTCAGTGATGCCCCCAGTGGATAAGGATAAGTGCACCTATGCACACAGAGCGCTGCCACCTGGCACGGGTGCCTGAAGCTCCCGTCTAGCACCTTTAGGTTTATGGCGTCCCTTGCGGCCAAAGCCTACAGTGCCTCTGGACCAGCCACCTCCACCCTGCATGCCATGGCTCTCCTGCAAGTCCACCAAGCCAAGGCACTGAAAGAGCTGTACGAGGGTAGTTCTGCCCCGGGATTGAAGCAGGAACTGCACTCGACATCTGGCCTCGCCCTCCGGGTGACAAATGTCATGGCGCGGTCTCTCAGGCTGGCAATGTCCACTTTGCTGGTCCAGGAGCACCACCTTTGGCTCAACCTGGTCGAGATGAGAGAGGCTGTCAAGTCACGGTCACCTGTCTTACCAGCGATGTCTGGCCCTGACTGTCCGACTCGGCTACGCGATTGAGTTTGCCAGGCGCCCGCCCAGGTTCAGCAGCATCCACTTCAACTCGGTAATGGACGAGAACGCCGCCACGCCGCTCCAACAAAAGGGTGCGATAGAGCCTGTCCCTCCAGCTGACTTGAAGAACGGGTTTTACAGCTTCATTGTACTGAAGAAAGGCTGCGGCCAATCTCAAACCTGCGAGTATTGAACCAAGTCTTACACAGACTCCTGTTCAAGATGCTCAAGATTGGTTTGTGGCGGTAGACTTGAAGGACACATGCTTCCATGTCTCAATTCTACATTGGCACATACCATTCCTACGGTTTGCTTTCGAAGGTCAGGCGTACCAGTACAAAGTCCTCCCTTTCAGCCTGTCCCTGTCCCTTTGCATCTTCACAAAGGTTGCAGAGGCAGCTCTTGCTCCGCTAAGGGAAGTGGGCATTCGCATCGTCAATTATCTCGATGACTGGCTAATCTTAGCTCACTCTCACAATGTGTTGTGTGCACACAGGGAGCTGGTGTTCTCACATCTCAGCCGGCTAGGGCTTCGGGTCAACTGGGAAAAGAGAAAGCTCCTCCCAGTTCAGAGCATCTATTTTCTAGATCTGGTGTTGGACTCCATCTCGATGATGATGTGCCTCACGAACAAGCACGCCCAGTCTATGCTGGCCTGTTTGAAAGCGTTCAGACAGAAGACAGCAGATCGACTGAAACTATTTCAGAGGCTCTTGGGCATATGGCATCCTCAGCAGCAGCCACACCACTCAGGTTGATGCATATGAGACTGCTTCAGCACTAGCTCCAGATTCGAGTCCCGAGATGGGCATGGCGCCATGGGGACATATCATATCATGCTCCCGTCGTATGTCACAACTCGCCCGCCGTCTCCTCTTCTGGAGTCAGCGACAACTCATGTTGCTGCGAGACACTCACATCCCTGGTGACCTCATCATTACAGCAGACGTGCTGTCATGGCAGGTTACCCACAAGGGAGAGTGGAGACTCCACCCTAGGAGTCGATTTGGGAAAGCACAGGTAGACCTGTTCCCCTCCTCAGAATCCTTCCACTGTCTGAGGCGCCCCTCTAAGGTATAAATATGCCTTTCTCCCAGTGAGCCTACATGCACAGACCCTGTGTATGTCACGGAGGATGAGGAGGAGGTCATCCTAGTAGCACCCTTCTGGCCCACCTAGACTTGGTTCTCAGACCTCACGCTCCTCACATCAGCCCCTCCCTGGCGAATTCCCCTGAGGAAGGACCTTCTTTCTCAGGGAAGGAACCCACGAACAGACCTAGGGGACCCCTAGTGTCACTTCATTGACACAACGCTGAGTGAGTGACAGATAGGGAACGTCATGGTTCCTTCCATATCTCCGTTCTACTTCAAGTGTTGTTGAGAGTATGTGCACATGTGAGCTTAATTTTCCATGTTAAACGAAGGGGCACCAAAAGCGAGTTGTGAAGAGATTTGTGATGAGAGTTGCTTTAAGCTGTACATGATGCAATATAGTGAAGAGCGATGCATATTTTATAAACTGTACCCCACAATACAAATCCCATGTCTAAACCTAACTATAAGAGGAGCACTTGGGTGCGAACATTTGTTTCCTGGTTTCAATGCGAGATATGAATCCGGATCTCCCACGCTGCTGACGCAACATGCGCAATATAGTTATTGTTACTTTTAGTTGATCAAAATGAGCTAATCAAAGACAATAACAAGGCAAAAGTTTGCTGCAATTTAGTTTTTTGTAAGTGGGGGCATTGCCCCCCTAGTTTTTCCTTAAGCCCCCCATTAGGGTTGGGTTGGGGTTAGGATTAGGGTTAGTACCTAGTAATTATTGCAGTTCTTGTAATTATATTGTAGTGTGGGGAATTTGGTCACCACACTGAATTGCTTCATGAGAGAGGGAATACGCAATTGGCTGTGAGAGATTGGTGGCTAGACTTAATTTTTTCCACCTGTGAGTGCATGCAGGATGAAGTTTCTAAAGTGAACTCTGTCAATGGAGGAAAGAGGTGGAGGTGGTGACTTATGTGGGGTACGATTTGAGGTCTCTTGGTGGCAATAGTCTCTCTGGAGATGAAGACAGAAAATTAGTTAGCTTCAGGGGGTGTTAGATAGCTGAGTTAGGGCTGACTCTTTTCACCACAGAGCAGAGAACACATCCATTGATCTAACAACACTACCAGTTGCCACGTGGCTAATTTACATGACATTTTTGCCTAGATCAGGCTTCTTAAGTGAGACAGACTAACACTACATCTAGATTGAATGAGTGTAAAAGACTGTCGCCGCTGGAAACAAAACTCCTCTGCATTCCACACCCCATGGATGGGTATTGCCGTTTGAGGACAAGATTAAATTGACTTGTATGATTTTGATGATATTGTCTTTTGATGATATTGTCTTTTGTGTTATGTGCTTTGTTGCCATTATTGGGAAGGGTGAGCAGGGGGTGCGCCTTATGGGTGTGCTGTGTATATTGCAGTGTCAGTGTTTGTAATGGGGTAACTGATTAATGAATTTAACTGGTATCAAATCCACTGGGGTGTTTTATGAAATTGTGCTGTGATTTATGAAACTTTGCTGTGCATTGCATACTGTCTGCGACCATCTCTCCTTTAAGTGTTTGCAGCATTGAGTTTTAGCTTGTTGATTTGTGAAATAAATAAAACTACTGTTCTTTTTTGTAATCTGGGTGGTTGCGTTATTTATTATTATGTCCAATTAGGCAAAAATGAAAGGTCAATTACAATATAGTTCAATATAGTTCAGTTTGCCCCTGGGCGCTTCGACAGCGCAACTAAGAGTTGTTATTAAAAGATTGATTTTCTCTAAAAGATATTTTCCTCTGAAAGAGCAATACACAGCAGCGTTGAACGTCCTTTTCAGGACACGTCTTTTTTAAAGATGCCTTTCCACCCAGGCGCTGTCTCGTGTGTCTGGGCTGCGATCACACTGAGGCAGTGTTTGTGGATGATCCATGTGCGTTGCAGTCGCAGTTTTCCTTCAACCGAAGGAACGCCACTCCAGCCGCCCCCTACATCGTTCCATCTTCCCACGGGATTGAGGACAATGCGGCTGGCAATGGAGGCGATTTGGGGATGGCAGCGGATGCAGATTTGCAAGGTAACGTCCCCCGCGAACCGCCCGCCCCCCTGGCACGGTTGTTGACTTCCGTCCAGGCTCGACGCAACAGCGGCTCGCCTCACAGCCAGTCTGCCTATCCTCTGGAGCCCCTCAAGCTGGATGAGTTCGCCGCTTCATCTGACGCGGATGACTCGTCTGGGCTGCCGCCTTCGCTGAGATGTCCAACATGCTTGCCCGGGCAGCCTTAGTATTACCTGCTCCGCCCCGCTGTGAAGCCCCACCGGGTACGTCAAAAATAATTGTCCCGTTAGTGCCCCTAGCACGGAGCTTGTATGCATGGCTTTCACTTCCAAACCCGTTACGCTGGCTGGCCAGGACCATCCGACTCGGTTACGCAATTCAGTTTGCCTCTTACTCAAAGATGCGATACAGCCAGTCCGTCCAGCCGAGATGAAGAAGGGTTTCTACAGCACTTACTTCATCGTACCCAAGAAAGGCGGCGGCTTACGACCAATCATGGACTTGCAGGTTTTCAACCGGGCTTTGTACAAACTCCCGTTCAAATTGCTCACGCAAAAACACATTTTAACTTTCGTCCGGCATCTAGATTGGTTTGCAGTGGTAGACCTGAAGGACACGTACTTCCACGTCTCAATATTGCCTCAACATCGACCCTTTCTATGGTTCACGTTCAATGGCCAGGCATATCAGTACAAGGTCCTCCCCTTCGGCATGTCCCTGTCCCCTTGCGTCTTTATGAAGTTCGCAGAGGCAGGCCTTGCCCTGCTCCGAGAAGCTGGCATCCACATACTCAACTATCTCGACAACTGGCTCATCCTGGCCCACTCCCGAGAGTTACTATGCGCCCAAAGGGGCCAGGTGCTCAGGCACCTCAGCCGTTTAGGGCTTCAGTTCAACTAGGAAAAGAGCAAGCTCGCCCCGTTTCAGAGCATCTCTTTTCTCGGCATGGAGTTAGACTCAGTCTCAATGTCAGCGCGCCTCACCAACAAGTGTGCGCAGTTAGTGATGGAATGCTTTCTGCGGGCAGGAGTCCCCTTGCAGCAGGTGTCCCGATGCACCTTGGTCATGACTGATGCCTCCAAATTGGGTTGGGGAGCCGTGTGCAATGGGCACGCAGCCGCGAGCAGTTGGAAGGGGGCCCCGCTGTGCTGGCACATCAACTGCCTAGAGTTGTTGGCTGTATTCTTTGCCCTGCAGAGGTTTCTCCTGCTAGTTCAGGGCAAACATGTCTTGATCAGATCAGACAGCACCACCAAGGTGGCGTACATAAATCGCCAAGGCAGCGTACGCTCCCGTCACATGGACGCCATTTCTTTGGCATATCACACCCGGGCTGTGCCCCCCCCTTGTGGGACAAGGAGTGTTGCGTCCTCATGGGCACTGGCCAGAGGCACAACCCTGGCAGACATATGCAGAGCAGTGGGTTGGGCAACACCTAATATCTTTGAGAGATTCTACAGTCTCAGGGTAGAGTCAGTTTCGTCCCGTGTTTACTCAGGTCCGAGCCAGTAGAACTTGGTAACACGCTAACGGACTGGCCGGGTGGATCGCTTGCACCTTACGACTTTTCCCTCGGTTGAGGTAATACTGTGCGCTTTTTCACCCAGGAGATCCCACTCACTCGGCTCCCTGGATGACTCCTCCCTAGCCCTCTGGGTCCACAATTCGGTGAAGGAATTCACCGACCCAATCCACTGCAGGTACTCAAATCTACCCTGTAATGGAATAGGTGCTCCACTGGTCAGGGCTCTTACGTGGACTTCCCACCTGTTTGTATTGGGCAGTTCCCACTGCCCCCCTGTCACCGTGTCTGTAGAAACTCCTCCCTCCAAAAGCCCATGTGGTGTATTCACCACTCTTACCTCCCCCTCTCTGGGCAGATGTGGTCTCTGCAGAGTCTTTTCCCTCTGAAAGAATAGGAAACTGGGTAAGACCCCCTTCCCCGTTGTGTGTAAGGGCCCCAGCCGTTGACTCTATGCGAGAAACATAGAGAGAAAAGAGGCCCATCTAGGCTCAGCCCGTTCCCAGGTTGGGAAGCGTCACCTTGTTCCCCTGTCTAGGGTAACTATAAGGATTCCAAAGACTTTTTGGGGCATTGGGGAAGGGTACGTGCAGTCTGATACAGCTAGTTGTTTTGGCACGTCAAGTACCTGCCCGCTTCTGTGTCAGCAGTACACGTACACGGAGTGATTTAAATTGGACCCCTAGTGTCGCTTCTTCGACACAACATCGAAGTGAGCGACAGACGGGAAACATCTAGGTTACAGATGTAACCTCCATTCCCTGATGGAGGGAACGAGACGTTGTGTCCTCCCGACCACGTCGCTGAGCCGAGCCACTGCTGTGGCTGGACCTTCTCTGGCTCCTCAGAAAAATCCTGAACATATTTCCCCGCCTTTATACCCGTATGTCTGGGGGCGGGACATGCAAATTCTGTCTGCCAACTACTCATTGGCCTTTTTTCATAGATCAGAGGTATATTTGGCTCTCAAGAGAGACCCCTAGTGTCGCTTCTTCGACACAATGTCTCGTTCCCTCCATCAGGGAACGGAGGTTACATCCGTAACCTAGACGTTTTGAGTGAACTTGTAATTTAAGTATTTTTAAAGAATTTAAGAATAACTTAATAACTTTTAAAATAGAATGAATTTAAAGGATCAAAATTATCCCAGACCCAACACAGCAAAAAAAATTGTCAATACCTGCTTTAGATGGTTTGCCTAAAATGGTTTGCTGGTCTTAGCTGGTTTTAGAGGGGTGCCCAAACACTTTTCAGCTGGTCAAGCTGGAATACCAGCTGGTCAATCTGGAATACCAGTTGGGTGACTGGCTAAACCACCTGAAAACCATCTTAGACCAGCTTAGATCTTTTTTCATTTATTTTTTTATTTTTCAGATGGATATGAAAGCATTTCAGCTTTCAAAAAAAAAAAAACAACAAAAAAAACAATCCAGTCCAGGAAAGCAATCAAAACAATGTTCTCATGGAAAGATAGAAAAGATGGTCAGTCTGATGAGTCAACACTAACTAATTAACTTGATTTTAAAAACATCTGATATTTTTCACACACAGTGCTGAGCCTTTAAAACTACCTGACATTTACTTTCTGTATTTTTACATAAGCCATACATACCTCTCAGTATGACACCTGCTAGCTACTGCAGCAAAACCCCTGCTAGGCTTGTGTTTTTCAACTGACGTGATGTTTGTTTCTTTTTTGTTCAGTGCATTCAGATTAATCAGTGTGTTGTCTGAGCTATTAGTCAACTAGTTAATAAATAATAACTAATAAATAGGCTAAATTACTAACATCTACTGTAATTGCATAAAAAGAATATATATATATATATATATATATATATATATATATATATATACAGTATATATATATATATATATATATGTTTAAAAGAGCATGACTCCAATACAGAGCTGCACAAAATTGCTTATGCGCATTTAAATGTACATAACTGTTAGACTATAAATATTGTGGGGGCGCACAAAGTAGTTTACAGAATCCAACCATTTATTGAGCCTTTTTGAACTAATTAGCAAGGCTGCATTGACAGAATCTGCAAAATGACTCCTGAAAAAAATTCTCCACAACACCTCACAAATAAATCTGTGAATTATGCTTGTGATAGTATATAAAATATTAATATGATGGTAAAATGTAACTAAAATATAAATATAAAAAAAGATTTCGCAGTTAAACACGCCAAAATTTGCCGGAATCCTCCAAACTGAGGTGAGAATGGCATTCTGGCATTTTCATAATGCAGACAAAAATCAATGGGGATATCTTGACTGCCCTACTCAGTTAAGTTTCATTTAAAGGGATAGTTCACCCAAAAATAAAAATTATCTTATTATATTAAATCCCAGATGTATTTGAACTTCTTTCTTCAGCAGAACATAAATTATGATTTTTAGAAGAAAAATCTGTAGGTCCATACAATGCAAGTGAATGGTGATCAGATCTTTTGAAGCTCAAAAAAAAATCACATAATCGAGACATAGAGATATTCCATATGACTCCAGTGTTTATATCCATGGGCCCTATTTTAAGAGTGCTAGTGTTAAGTGCAGCACTATGCCATAAGTCGTAAGTGCTAAGTCAGTGGGCATAGCCATGAAGTTTAGGTAGTTTAGTACAAGCATAAGCTTAGTCTAGGCGCGAGTAGGTTTGGCAAAATCGCACGTGCAATGAGAAAATGGGCTGGATTAAGTTTAATTTAAAGTAAGCACATTCATAAGAAGTTTGTTGTGTGAATGGATTGTATGCAATGAATTAGAAGAATAATTAACATTATTTTGTGGATTAACTGTGCCCTTGATGATTGTGCTTACTACAGGATTACATTAATTTGCAAACTACTTAATCAGCATAATGTGTCTGATTCTAGAGTACTGGAACTCTCGGAAACAACATGCAGACTTCCTGTGTGATCATGATGTAATTTCAGAAAGAGAGAACATGAGAGCATACATTGGGCAAAAGAGCTCCCGGTTTTGTTCATCGGTTGAAAATTATTTGGGTAAATGTCCTATTTTACATTGCATTGAAACTGAGTGTTTGTTATGGACAGGGTTGGGAGGGTTACTTTTGAAATGTATTCCACTACAGATTACAGAATACATGCTGTAAAATGTAATTTGTAATGTATTCCGTTAATTACTCAAGGTCAGTAATGTATTCTAAATACTTTGGATTACTTCTTCAGCACTGGTAGATTTTTTCACTTGTTTTGACTACAAAAACTGCCAGTAAGTAAGTAAGTAAGACAAAATACATTCAGTTTTCTTTTGAAAAATTAGATGTGTGAAGAAAAATGAAAGGAGAAATGAATGCAGGTGGCTCTGTATTCCCATTCCTAACAGAAATTTTAGACAATAAGCAAGTATGATGTGAAAGCAATCCACCATAAGTTTGCGCCACCCTCCAACCCGTGAGTGTGTGGCAGCAGACATACTTGTTCCAAATTGACTTTGCAGGCATGCAGCATCACAAATCACCTCCCCTTATTTCCCAGAGGGACAGCAACATTATTAACATGCATTAATGAACTGCTCCAATCCATTCATCCATCCATCCTTTCTTTTCTCCTCTCTCTCATTTGCTCTTCATTCCTGTAACTCCAATCTTTTCTTCTCCCTCTCTGATTTTCCCCACTGAGCCAAAACACATTACATCTCTTAATGGCTCTCCCTCTATGCATTGTGTCAGGCATCTTTAAACAAGTACCATCCAGTCGTACCCTCACCATCCTTTTTTGTCTGAGCTATTACTGCTTTTTCAGACAGCACACGGGGTGTCCATACTGCTCTCATTTACTGGATATGTCATACATAATAGAGGAAGTGCAGCCACATGTCTTCTTGTTATTTGGGCTGTTGCATTCTGTTACTTAGAGGGAAAATGTAGTAACAGTTCAAACTGTACACTATATGCAGGGCTGCAGTTAGTGATTCTTGGGCCCGGTACAAAACATATTCAGCAGGCCCCCCCTCCATCAATGTGCGCTACCCTGGTGGCTTTCACTTTCACTGTTGCGCACTCTCTCCATGTTTATATCCGCATCTTCTGCTGAACACAAATGGATATGCTCTACAATATGGAAAAGCCATTCTGTGGGCCCCCCTCAAGCATGGGCCCATGAAAATAGGTCCAGTTTTCCACAATTTATCAGCGGCCCTGACTATATGGCCAAAATATGGACACCTGAACACCACACCCAATGGTTCATGCAATTCCATTGGTGGTGCGTAATGGTTTAGTCTTAGGTTAAGTTTTTAATCATTCCTGTGACTCGAGTCTTTTTAATTTGTTCACCAAAAAGATTAATTCATATTTGTGCATTGATTCGTTCATTGACCATTCCTTTCAAATGACACCTTTGCACCAGTAGATAGTGACAAATGAGCCATTGCATTTTACCCAAGGCAAAGAGTAACTCACGACCAAAACAAACATTGATGTTGAAACATCATAAGAGTTTCTCTACAAATGACAACAATGCATATCTATCATACTTTGCTGAACATGCTTTTTTTATCAAGCTATACAAAAAAACTACAAGATAACACTACTAGCCTAAAACATTTTCAGTAAATCAACAGGCCTAAACCTGTCTAGCACCCACATTTTTATTTAAAGTTATTAATTTAAATTTAGCACAGGGGCTGCCCCCTTGCGTGTTCAAGCACACTCTACAATGAGTGTAGCATTCTTGTGGGCACTGGCCAATGGCACCTCTCTAGCAGTCATCTGCTGAGCAGCGGGCTGGGCAACACCCAATACATTTGTGAGATTTTACAATCTCTGGGTTGAGCCGGTTTCGTGTTCTTTCAGGTACAAACAGGTAGAGTTCAATAACATGGATCAGCTGGCCGGGTGTATCACTTGAGTATAGCACCTTTCCCATCTCCTGAGGTGAAAATAGTGTGCTTTTACCCCCAGTCGAGTTCACAAATTCGTGGACCCTGGATGTCCTTCCTCCCTAGCCCTATGGTTTGCAAACTCGGCGGAGGAGTTTCAGCCAGCCCCACTACAGCGTCTATTATGCCCTATACTGGGATATGTGCTCCACAGGTGCGAATACCTATTTCATGTGCAACTGCTGAGCCCATGTGTCTTATTGCCACATGTTGACCTCCCCTAGGAAAGGAAAAGAACACCTTCCCCGATGCGTATGATATTGTTAAATGGCCCCAGCCAAATCTAATACTCTGTGGAGAGAAAACATAGAGAGAAAAGGCCATGGCTCCCATGCTCTCATGCTAGTTATGTCGCGTCCCCCCCTCAGGGATGTGGGGAACTACATGATGTCTTTTGGGGAGTTGGGGGAGGTTACGTGCAGTCTGATGCACCTGCTATTACACACGCAGCAGCCTGCTTGCACCTGCATCAGCAGTTCACATAACACAGTTCAGATGTTATGGCATTTTTCTGTAGGGACCCCTAGTGTCGACACAACGTCGAGTGAGTGACAGAAGGGGAACATCTTGGTTACTGTCATAACACCCATTCCCTGAATGAGGGAAAGAGACATTGTGTCCCTCTTGCCACAACACTGTCCTAGCTGCTGAAATGGCTTGAACTTGTCTTGGCTCCTCAGCACAAAACCTCAATGGAATTGCATTCCAGCTCCTTTTATACCCGTATGTCCAGGGGAGTGGCATGCAAATTCCACTCACCAATTCTCATTGGCCTATTCTTAAAGAATGGGAGGTGTTCGGGGCTCTCAAGAGCGACCCTTGGTGTCACTACTTCAACCCTCTCATTCCCTCCATCAGGGAACGAAGGTTACTACAGTAACCAAGACGGTTTCCAACATGATCACAAAGAATCTCAACATGGTGAATGTTCTTATGCCATAAAATTGACTAAATTCTGCTGAATTACTGACAAGCCATCCCCCTTCAGACATTTTTGCATAAAATCGCACATTTTCCCCTCTCGATGTGGTGCTACTGATAACACATTGCACAAGCAATCACCTAGACACTAGTTCTGCCAAGACTACCATCCCTGGATTCATGAGTTTGAATCCAGGATGTGCTGAGTGACTCCAACCAGGTCTCCTAGGCAAATAAATTGGCCCGGTTGCTAGGGAGGGTAGAGTCACATGGGGTAAACTCCTCGTGGTTGTGATTAGTGAATCTCGCTCTCAATGGGGTATGTGGTAAGTTTTGCGTGGATCACAGAGAGTAGCATGAGCCTGCACATGCACAATCCCCACAGTGTCATGCATAACGAGCCACGTGATAAGATGCACGGATTGACAATCTCAGAAGTGGTGGCGACTAAGACTTGTCCTCTACCACCTGGATTGAGGTGAGTAACTGTACCACAACGAGGACCTACTAAGTATTGGGAATTGAGCATTCCAAATTGGGAGATAAAGGCATTAAAAAAATCTTAAAACAACATAAAACATAAGACAAACACACAGACATATAGCACGGCCTCTCTCTCTCTCTCTCTCTCTCTCTCTCGAACTGGCGTCTTCAGTTCCCCTTTATCTCACTCTCCCACTGATCATCTGACTTAGCACCGGCCATGCACTCTCACAGCCAGGCCACACACTCTTTCTTGTCACAGTCCTGCATTCAAAACCTTACTTAAGTAAAAGAATGTCAGTATTATATTGTACAAAATTATACAAAATGTACTTAAAGTGCCAAAAGTAAAAGTACTTAATCTGCAGAAACATTTTCCCTGTCAGTGTTTTAAAATTATATATGATGTTTTTGAATTAATATTACTGCTGCAGTAATGCATATGTTACATTTTACTGCTGTAGATGTTTAAGGTTGAGTTAACTTTAAATAATTTATATACTGTTGGGTAGTTTAAAGCTACACAATGTATGACTGTTTTGTTAGAAATTAACAAAATTTAATTAATGAGCAAGTACACTAACAATCCATCTTCCAAACCATGTTTTTGATTCCCGATTCACTAAGGAAAGCCTATAATAATCATTTATATTTTAGAGCTGTCGGGACAGATTTGGCGGTATATTTCATACTTCAGTCATTCATCCATGCGTTTTTACATCATGTCCTTGAATAAAGAAAATAAGGTCCAGAGCTTAGGGACGAATTAACCACCGGGCTGATTGGGCCGTTGTCCAGGGGCCTCAAACCTTATTTATTTATTTTGAGATATCTATTATAAATCCATGTATATGTCAGCCTTATATGAAATATCATTTGTTCAGCAAATGCGTGCAGAACTACAACAGCACTAACACAGACACTCAAGTGCTCGCTCAGTAAATCTGCGTCTCACAGGTGCAGCATGTTTATTTGAAGGACTGCAGAGAACAGCACCTGATTTACAAAATGCTTCCAAACATGATGATAAGGTGCAGTTTAACCTGGCTGTGTACAAAGCTGATGGTTTAAATTCATAGAAGTATTCATGCAACGTCTTTTTAACCTTAGCGGTATTCAAAGCACTTTACACTGCGTCTCATTCACCCATTCACACTCCAATGACAGCAGAGCTGCCATGCAAGGTGCTAGTCTGTTGTTGGGAGCAACTTGGGGTTCAGTGTCTTGCCCAAGGACACTTTGGCATGTGGAGTCATGTGGGCCAGGAATCAAACCACCAACCCTGCGATTGGTGGATAATCCGTTCCACCAACTGAGCCACAGCCACCTAACTACCTTGGTCTATTTGCCAGCTAGCTATAATAGTTTCCGTGATTTCACTTTATCTGATATGACTAGCAATCGTTGTCTAATATCAGCATTGCCAAACTTTTGTAACATTATTTATTTTGAAACAATTGCTTTCAATAAGTCAAAACAACAGCACAAGATATGCTACATACCTGCTAATAAGAGGTTTTTTGCATAACCATCTTTTTCTTCCTTTCAAAATTTTTTTTTTCTCTTTTTTTATTTTAAGGGGAGAGGGTAAGTTTTGTTGTTGTTAGTGACATTCGCTTCGATAAGTTGATCAACTTTAACAATTGTTACACAATTGTACTCCTCAAACCATCAGATTCATCCGCACAGAAGAGCAGAGCCAAAGCCCAGCTCACGTAATTACCAAAACAGAGTTCCTCCGCAATTAACTTGTAGTTCAACGCTTCAACCGTTAAGAGGGCCAAAAGTTTTCATAGTGTAGCTTTCAGTTGTCTCTCTATTAAACTGGAACATGGAACATTGAAAAAATTACTAAATCATCTTCAAGTCATTTTGAACATGTTCCCCTACACCAAAGCTCTCATATATCATATGTGCATATTCAAACTTGTTTTGTCACATTCGGTTATGAAATATGCAAGAACCAATAATGTTTCTGATTCACTGGTGTCAAACATGGTGCAACACAAGTCATACAGCTTTTGAACAACCAAAGGAATGAATCCCGCACACTGCTGTTGCTTGAAATCTGTGTATAAATTCATTAATGCAACGTTTCGGTCATGCAACCTTCATTACAATGCCTGATGATGGTTGCATGCCAAAAAGTTGCATTTATAAATTCTACACAGATTTCAAGCAACAACAGTGTGCGGGATGCATTCATTCAGTTTTCCTTCTCACAGGATTTATCAGATGTTGCGGTGGTGCTTCATTTTTTTTTTTTATGATTGTTTATTTTTCAAGGTTGAACATGGTCCACATGTGCGACCACAAATAACTATGTACAAGACCAGGGTTTGCTTGTAAGAAAAAAAAAAAGTAGAATAGATAAATGAATAAATTAGGGGGTGGATTAGCAACACCAGCAAAGCTCCAGGATATCCACTGCTCCTTCTTGATAGCGTTCAGAAGCAATCAGTACGGGTAGCCTATTGAGTTATTATATGAGATAGCTTTGTAACAAATTCAGTCCAGTTCTTAAGTGTTTTTGGTTTGGCTTTGTTAATTCTCGCTGTAGTGAGTTCTAATAATGCAATGTATTTCATTTCTATGAGCCAGAATTTGGCTGCTGGGATTGTAGGCTCATGCCAAATCTTGAAGATTATCTTTTTGGCTGCAGTTAGTGCAGTGTGAAGAATCCTTCGCTGGCTGACATTCAGATCAAGATCCGCATCATCATTCAACAAACAGAGACTGGGGTGCTTCAGGATTACCTTATCACATAGTTCTGTCACTACTTGAAATACCCCATCCCAAAAGTTGCCAATACGTTGACATTCATAAAACATGTGCATATAAGTACCCACAGTATTTGAATTACAAAGTGAGCAGAAGGGGGTAGGCAAGCGCTTCATTTTGTGTAAGATATTTGGAGTAGCATAAGCCCTATGGAGCAGTTTATAGTGTATTAACTGGTGGGCACGATTTTTTGACATAGTTGGAATAGTGTCCCAAATCCAGTCCCAATTTAGTTTGCAAGGAGCCAATTCCTTTTCCCATATCGTGGTGATGGGAAGCTTTCCACAGCCGTGCTTAAGCAGTCTGTTGTAAATGAATGACACTGCTCCTCGTGCCTGTGGAAATGTCACACAGTCCATCAAAGGGTGAGAGTCCAAGTTGCAATTCCACAGTCTCCATAAGCGCGCATAGCACTTCTCAACCTTAAATACATAAAATAGGAATGACCGGGAAGATTATAACACTCTTTCAGATCCTGAAAGGACCTTAAGCCCTGATTATTGAATATATCACCAAAAGTATGTACACCTTTATCCGACCATGGTTTAAAAACAAAGGGTCTGTTGTCAGATTGCAAATTATGATTATGCCAGATCGGCGATTCAGATGTGAACTTAGATGAACTTCCCATGAATTTGCACACCTCGTGCCAGATTTTAAGAGAATTGGCACAACTGTATTCCCAGACCTTAGGATATTGTTTGATAAACCTGTGAATAGAATATCCTGGAGCCGATGCTTAAGCACAGTTGAAGCTTCCACGTCCCGCCAGGCGATCTGTGAGTCAACCTGTAACCCAATCTTAAGAGAGCGCAGCTGACATGCCCAAAAGTACAATTGAAATTTCGGAAGTGACAAGCCTCCTTTGTCAGATCTTCTCTGTAATGTTGAGAGTTTAATTCTTGGTCGTTTCTTATTCCAAATTAATTTTGTAATCAAGGAATCCATTTCTTCAAAAAAGGTTATAGGAGGAGATAAAGGAATCATGGAGAACAGAAATAAAAGTCGAGGGAGGATATTCATTTTAATGATTGCGATTCTGCCTTGTAGTGAGGTTAAAATAATGTCCCATCTCTGTAAATCTTGTCTGATAGTAGTAAATAAAGAACTATAATTTTCTTTAGAGATAGTCTGCAGTAATGGAAAGATCAGAATTCACAGATATTTAAATGTCTTACTAATTGGTATCGAGGAGGACGTTAATGCAGTATTTGTTGACGCAGACAAGGGCATTAATACAGATTTTCCCCAATTAATTTTGTAACCACTTATAACGCTAAAATCATGAAATATTTTAAGACACTGAGGTAGAGAAGAGGAGATATTAGACATGTAGAGTAGGATATCATCTGCGAAAAGAGAGATAGAATGCCTGGAGTCACCGACAGTAATCGGGGAAATAATATGGTCCTGCCGAATTGCCTGCGCTAAGGGCTATAATGAAATTGGAAATAACAAGGGCAATAAAGGGCAACACTGTCTAGTGCCTCTACTCAACGGGATTGCATCCGAACAGCACAAACCTGTTGAGACCCGTGCGAAAGAGTTAGCATAGAGGGTCTGAATCATATGAATAAAACGAGGGCCAAATCCAAAACGGGTTAGGGTAGACCATAAATATGTCCACTTGACTCGGTCGAAGGTCGAAGGCTTTCTCAGTGTCTAGCGAGAGGATAGCACGTTCTTTGATACCTGGGTCGGGTGTGTCGATAATGTTCAAAAGGCGCCGCACAAACTTATCCGTAGCAAAACGTTCCTTAAGAAATCCTGTCTGATCGTGGGCGATTAGGAAGCTGGCAACTGTTCCCAAACGATGGGCTAGAACCTTAGCATATAACTTGACATCCGTACCAATTAGCGAAATCGGCCTGTAGCTAGAGCAGCATAGGGTTCTTTCCCTTTTTTCAGCAGCAGAGAAATAAGAGCGGTGTTCTGATCTCTATGGAAACAACCTGTATCAATAGCGAAATTTATGGAGTCAAGGAGGAGTGGTCCGATCAGATCCCATATCGCCAGATACAGCTCCGGGGGTAAACCATCCAGACCAGGGGCCTTACCCTTATTCATAACCTCTAGAGCCTCCTTCAATTCTTTTAATTCTATTGGAGAATCAAGAAAAGTACATTGCTGCTCGCTTAATTTAGGTAGATCTAAATTTAATAGAAAATCAATGGCCGGTTGTTCATTCCCTCCCACCTCAGATCTGTATAGATGCTCATAAAATTCCTTGAATATCCTGTTTACCTCACCCGGAGCTGTATGAAGAACATCTGCATTATCCTTAATGGCAGTTATTGAGGCCAATGCCTCATTGCGTTTCAATCTTAACGCCATTAGTTTGCCTGGCCACTCTCCATTAAAATAGTAATTTTGTTTGGTACGGTTTATCAAAAATTCTACCCTTTTTAGTAAAATCGCCTTGTAGTCAGTTTTTAAATTCCCCAGGATTCTGCTTTTCTTTTCCTTAAAAGTTTTTTTAAGATCCTTCTCTACACATTTAATCTGAGCCTCCAGACGGGTTACTTGTTTTACTCTGGATTTATTTACATAGGAGGCAAAATAAATACAGTTTCCTCTCAAAAAACACTTGGTTGCTTCCCATAGGATTTGTGGATTAGTAGATGAGCTCGAATTTTCTTTGAGAAACAGAGATAATTTAGAACGTAACTGTTTTACAAAATCTTCATTTTGCAAAAGAGTCGTATTCATACGCCACCTTTTGGAGCTTAGGGGAATTATCGGAGGAGATAGATTACAAATCACCGCGGAGTGATCCGAAATCAGTATGGGTAGAATCTCAATATGGTTTACGCCTTGGGTAAGGGATTTAGAAATCAGAATGTAATCTAACCTAGAAAATGATTTGTGGCATGCTGAAAAAAATGTATACACTACAGCTCTCATTCTTCACTCTCCAGATATCACATAAATCGTTATCAGCGATGAGATCGTTTAACAACTGTGAAGCCTGATCACCATGAGCAGAGACAATGGATCTATCGATTACGGGGTCACAAACTGCATTAGCATCTATTCCTACGACCAAGTTGTAGTCAACAAAATTAAGAAGGAATTTGGTAAGAGATGGAAAAAAATTTACATCATAATTATTAGGGGAGTATACTGAGAAGAGAACCATTTTTAAATTATTCCATGAACCTGACGCATATGTAAACTGCCCGATTTCATCTCCTCCCGTTTTCTCTATTAGAAACGGGAATTTTCTGCTCTGAAGGATAATAACTCCTCGAGGCACTATTATACGATAAGAACGCTATCACTTTAAAATGCCTATAAAAAGCCTTGAGATGGGATTCTTGTATTAGGGCAATGTCAGCTCGTTTGCGATGCAGATAATCTAAGCATTTGGATCTTTTTATGGGATAATTTAGACCATTGACATTCCACGATATCACATTAAAGTCCCTCATTCTGTCACAATATAGTTATACATGAGACAAAGGTAGCCATAGTAACCAACCGCATCAATAAGTATTTCACCCCCATGAAACACATAAATATTACAACAAAATCGGCAAACCCTGGTAGTTCTAACATAATAATGAATAAAAACACACACAAAAAATAAATAAATAAATCCAGAAAGCAATTTACTATCGGCAGCTTGCAGAGAGGAAGAACACACTCTCTTATCTGCCTGGAAAATAAATTTACTCGAGGCCATGACTCAGACTGTGAGTGGCAACAGTTACTCAAACCTCAGCATCTCTCACCTGAGTGTCCATCACAGCGAAAATTAAACCTATATCCCTACTCAAAGTGCTATAATACAAAACAAAGAAGGCCGAATTTACTCATCATCAAGCATCCCTGTAGGCGCGGTGGTGTCCATTTCCGTAGTGACGCTCAGAGATGAAATGATACGCTCCAGGTCTCCGGGGGTTTTGAAGAACAAGTGGTCCTGGCCGTTACGCACTTTGACCGATGCAGGGTAAAGCAGGAATAACTTGATGCCTAGTAGTTCGAGGTGTTTCCTCCCTTCGGCCATAGCTTTCCTTTTTTTGGACGTTCCCTGGCTGAAGTCAGGAAAGAACCGTAGATTACCCCCTTCGTAAATCAGAGGTGATGCGCTTCTGGCTCCGTGCAGGATCGCCTGTCGGTCATTGTAACGAAGGAGTTTGAAAATCAAAGTGCGCGCTCTATTCCTGGAGGAATCGTCGTTCGCGTAGAGGCGGTGCGCCCGTTCAATCTCAATCGTCTTCCCTTGTAGAGCTGGTATCCACTTGGGAATATGGGTCTGCAAGAACTGAATTGCATACCCTCCTTCAGCTCCTTCCCGCAGGCCCACCAACCTTAAGTTATTTTGTCTGGATTTATCTTCATAAAGAAATAGTTTCTCCTGGAGCTCCTCTAGGCCGGACTTGTTAGCAATGGAGTCCTTTTTAACCTCCCGCACCATAGCCTGGATGTTGTCACATCTTTTGCCGAACAATTTGACATCCTTTTCCAGCGAGTCCAAACGTGCTGTAATCATCTATATTTCCTCACGAACAATCGTCGACATGCTTATCTTTATGGCGCTCAGTTGCTTATCAAGCATTTCGGCAATGGCGTTGTGAAGGTGCTCATCGTCTTTAAACTTTTTCTTCGCCGGGGAGTGGATTAAATCTCGTTTAGATGCCATCTAGAGAACCACTTAAAACAAGGAATTAACATAAAATTCTGCCAAAAATTTAGTAGGGATAGATAAATCCAAAAAATAGACAACTTAGGTAGAGTGTCGATATTAAGCAGCCATCACCGTCTCCGGTGGTGCTTCATTTTTTGATACAGGTTTTGAACAAAATATGTGTGAGTAAATGATGACTATTCCAAAAGTTTTCAATTTTTATGAATGCAAATTATTACTAAACATAACATTTAAGGGTTATTCACAGTCCTTCATTACCAATCATGTAACAAACCCCCTAAGGGTTAATCATTTAGTCTGCACCATTTTAATGCCACTGAATATACAATTACTCAAATCCAGAAATTGTATGCTATTCTCCTCATGTTAAATGACAGGTTTCATGTAATACTGGCAAGATGATACTTTAGCTTCCCTCAACAGGAGAACAAAAGTTGTTTATTAACCTGTTGCAATACTCTGCAAAGGATTTATCCATATAACCTTTGGGATATTATAATCTTTATGAACCTCTTCTCACTAAGGACTGATGGATTGGAATAAATTTATTTTCATCCTGAGCCTTAAAGTCGGCATATTGACCTTATTTTCTTTATGATTCATCCATGCATATTTGTATATTTATAAAAGATTTTCACCTTATAATATTTAATCAAAATGTCATAACTTGCTCTTCCACTTATATGACTGACTTTTCTTTGCTAATATGTGAGACCGCTTGGCAGTTAAACAAATATTCCAAAGTTTTTAGTCCATATAACTCCGCCCCTTCAACAGCGTTGCAGAGATGGTAGGATGGTTATTTTCAGCTGTTTCTCTCTCAAAACCCTGTTCCCTTCCCCAAACTACCTTGTTTTTGGGGAACACTGGCTTGATATTTTTTATTTAGAAGAAGGAAGAATAACGGCAAATATGTGGTTGGGTTTGAGGCATTTCACACATGAATGTTTCCAGGAGTGATCACTTCTGAATGAAACACCATTCAGATGTGGAGAAAATGGTTGGTGTTTATTCATATGTTTTAATGCAGTTTTCGGAGGTATCTGGGATGTAAAGCATGAGAAAGTGTTCTATATTCTTTAAATTTAATGTTTTGTGATTCAGAACTTTGAAATGCTGTTATATTTACCTTCTTGCACAACTGCTCTAGTCTTGCTGAGACTACTGTGTGTGTTTCTGGGCCAGTTATGTATTAATGTTGTCAGTTAGATCATTGTTCGGCTTTAAAGTCAATGGAAAACAAGGCCGGTATTGAGATTTTTAGTTTCCCCAGGCTCTGACATGAGCAGCACAGTGGTATATATGTGTGTGTGTGTGTGTGTGTGTGTGTCTGTGCAGAGATTTAAACTAAACACTATTTTTTAAAAGAGAAAAGCTGTTCCACATGTCACACCCACACTTGTTTCAGTAGGAAATTCATCAAAACACCAAATAGAACTGGGCTCGTTAAGGCACTTCACTGCGACTTCAAGAGTCTTTGTCCTTTTCAACCCAAGAGGGCTTTCGTCCTATTCTAGGCCAGTGTACAGTATAAGACCATGTTATCTTTCTTCAGAAAAGTATCTAAATAGAAAGCAGCAGATCTTTGTGTAAACAATTCACATTGGCTCATCTTTGAACCCCATAGACTGGTAAGTCTCCTATAGTTTCATAAATGTGTACACATTAGACCATCTGTTTGCTAGTTTCTGTTTATTACAATGGAAAAGGTCACTGTAGGGACTTCATACTCATAGGCTGAAATGGCTGTAGCCCTGAATCGCTTCTGGATAGGCCTGCAGACAGTAAATTAGCTTTGACTCTATTATATGGCCAGGGGATGCACGGCAATTCTTCAGTCAGATAAGGCGGTTGCCCGTCCAGGGCTTGTAAGGTCACGTCATCCCTGGTGACCAAGGCTTACAGTGCCACTGGGCAGGTCGCCTCCGCCCTGCACGACATGGCTCTCCTGCAAGTGCACCAGGCCAAGGCGCTGAGAGAAATGCACAAGGGTAGTCCTGACCCGGGATTGATGCAGGAGCTGCACTCGGCGACAGATCTGGCCAAAGGTCACACCACGGACTCTTGAGCAGGCGATGTACACCTTGGTGGTCCAGGAGCACCACCTGTGGCTTAACCTAGTCAAGATGAGGGAGGCCGACAAGGTGTGTTTCCTTGGTGCCCCCATCTCCCAGGTTGACCTATTTTGCGACACCATCGAGGACTTTGCCCGGCAGTTCTCGGTAGTCAAGAAGCAGATGGAGGCCATCCAACACATCCTGGCCCTGTGCGGATCATGGTCCCGGAGTGGCCCAGCCTTGGAATAAAGCCCCACGCAGGAAGCTGACGCCCCCGTCTCGTGGTCCGCCACCAAGAACTCTAGAAAGGCTTCAAAGCCCCCCTGAGATGGGCAACCCAGGGACATGGTGACCCGCTACAAGTTAGGAGTTGGTGAACAGACCACTCCATCCCCTGCTGGAGGCCCAGGAGGAGAATCCATTGTTTCCTTTGATTTTGATTTTGCCACATTCCCGGTACCCACATTTTCAAAGAAAGAGCAGTTTCCTTATTCCCTGGGTCACACACCCTGTGTTTACTTGCAAAGGCATTGGATGTTGCCCAGCCCGCTGCTCTGCAGATGTCTGCTAGGGAGGTGCCTTTCTCCAGTTCCCACGAGGATGCCACACTTCTCGTCGAGTGTGCTCGAACCCGCAAGGGGGCAGGCACGGCCTGAGTCTGGAAGGCCAAGGAAATGACGTCAACGCCCCAGCAGGCAGTTTGGAGACGGCGTTCCCTTTCCGCTGTCCGCCGAAGCAGACAAAGAGCTGCTCAGAAGATCTGCGTGTGGTCCAAATAGATACGCAAAGCACGTACCGGACACAGCAATGAGAAGGCTGAGTCTGCCTCCTCCCGGGGCATCTTGCTTGCTGGTTCACAACCTGGTCCCAGAAGGAGGCCGTAGGAACCTTGGGCACATAGCCCAGTCGCGGTCTCAGGATAATGTGAGTATGTGCCGGACCGAAATCCAGGCAAGTGTCGCTGACAGAGAACGCTTGCAGGCTCCTAACCCTCTTGATGTAGCTAGTGCTATCAGGAGGGCTGTCTTCAAGGAGAAGGCCTTGAGCTCAACTGAGTCATGACTCATGGCATGACTATGAGCGGCGCCCTGACCCGAGGAACTGATCAACTAGCCTTGAGGGGGGGACAGATGTTCCCAGTCCAGCCTCATGCTCACGGTGGCCCAGGAAAGCATAGCGGACATCCTCGCGTCAGCCTCAGACTGGGCTAGCAGACCCAAAGGTGGCAGCCCAGATGAGTCATCAGCATCAGATGCCGCTGTGACACTCTCCAATGCAATAGCGATGTCATCATCCAATACCAGTTGTGAATGCCGGCTGGCCGCGCGCCACACTTATCCCGAGCTCGGACGGAAGCAAGTGAGCGCTGGGGGGCAGATGGTTCGTGGGGATTTACCTGTGAAACGGACCCTGTCCTCATCCCCAAATCGCCTTCATCACCAGCCGGGGGAAGGAGCAATGCGGGGGTGGGGGGCTTTTGAAGTGGCTTTCTCTCGTGAGGAAAGAAAGCTGCAACCGCAATGGCTATTACCATTACCATGGCTATTTTCCCACACTGAGAACATGAAAGCCCAGGCACGTGAGGAAGCTCTTTTGACCGTCAGAAGTGGAGAGAAATTGACCGCATCCAAGAACTGCACAGAGGCAGAAAGACATCTTTAAAAAGACACGTCCTGAAAATTACGTTCAATGTCTGCTGTTTATTGCTCTTTTGTGAGTGAAAATAAACTCTTTTAAAGAAATAAACTCTTTTAGGAGGGAGAACACTCTTTTAGACAGAAGAGCTGTCGAAGTGCCCAGGGCCTTGGACTGCACAGCGTGCAGAGAGAGAATGACGCTGGAAATGTGCCGTAGATCAAACAGCAGTGCTCTGCCAAAGAGGTGAGACTCAGCTTGCTCATGAACTACCGCTCGGCTCTGAAGAAAATATCTGACTGACAGACGCACGCCTGCTTCCCTCTATACCCATATGTCCGGGGCGGTACATGCAAATTCAGTCTGCTAATTTCTCATTGGCCATTTCTCAAGTTCAGAGGTATGAGAGGCTCCCAAGGAAGACCCCTTATGTCACTTCATTCAACACAACATCGAGTGAGTGACAGAAGGGGAAATGTATATAAATACATACACATACATGCATACACATATACTGTACATACTGTAGGATTATCCATGAATGAAGCCATCAAATGAACACAACACCACATTCCACAGATCAGAGAGATCCCCCACCAAGCCATTATAGAGTCATAAAAACTAATCAATTGTGCCTAAATTGCTGGAGGAGACCATCTCTCCCTTGCCTGCTTAATCTCAAATTAGGGTTTGTGATCACAACGCTGACCAATAAGAAAACCCTTCTTTTTTCCACAAACTTAAACCCTCTGTAAGACCAAATGGCCAGGTAACACTTTGTGACCTTAATGCATAAATCTGCGGCCATATCAGGAAAAAGAGACTCGTGAAGACAGTCCCAAGGCCCGAAATCAACTTTGACCTAACACAGTGACATATGTTTCTCCCACGGGACACCTCCTCTCCCCATTTGCACATTTCAAATAAATTATCTCTTAGCTCAGTAGAGACCACATGGACCCAAATGTATACAAAACCTAGCCTTGCAAGATTATCCTGAAAATTACTTTACAACCTGTGATCACTTTTATAACTGACAAATTAATGATTAAAGCCAGATGTACCTTTTAAAATATGTGTAGTGATTTGTAATCACTTATAACTGACAAATCGATGATTATAATCTTTAATCTTGTATGATTCATCTCATTCTTCTAAGAATGGTAGCTATTCAAAGCTTATTATAATATTAATATTATACCTCGACAATCAGGCTTATCATAATATGTTATGTATTATCCATGTTGTAAAACCAATTAATTAACCAGTATGATTTTTAACCAGGGATTTTCATGTTTTATTACTTACATGTGTAATATTCATGAACGCATGTCACATTTAGTATGTAAATGTTTGCTTGTTTATATAGAGAATGTTGATGAAAATGAATGTCATGTAGTGGCGGATGCAGAACGTGACAGATGGGTGGGCCTGGATTAAGTCGAGGTGGGCCTGAATCTATGGGTGTCCCGAAATCAAAGCAGTTGTCCCGAATCCAGGGCTGGGTTTTCCAAAACCTTCTTAACGCTACGTCGTTCTTATGTTACACTGTACCTTATCGTATATGTGCACGTGTACATCACTTTTGAATAAGAAACGATAACAAGTCTATAAAATTTGTCAAAACTTTGCGAATCACAAACGTATTGGTGAGAACACTCATTTAAACAGCAAACACACACACACACCCGAACTTGACTGCACGTCACATTTTTGACATTATTGATACTGCTTTAAATCGTAATGCAATGTGACATTAATTAAGCCTTTTTAGTAAAAAAGTTATTGGGCTGTTTACACTGTCAAGTACAAAAAAAAAAGAGCCTGCACAGTGACAGGAAATATAAATGAACATAAAAAACCTAACACTTTTTAAATAGCCCATTAAAGTGTTTATTACAAATAAATTACTAAATGCTTAATGAATAAGTGTAAATGAACAAAATGTTGCTTTACATGTAAAAATAGGGAGGGGGGGGGGGGGGGGGGGGGGGGTTGTGGCTGCTCCACTTTCTCACATAACGCAGTGAAACAGCCCGTGCTTGAGAGAATAAACAATTCTGGAGCCATCGATATCAACCAATTCAGCACCATCGCCACGGACAGCACCTGGTGCTTTCCTAAGGTATGGTTCGGGGAACACGCCTAGAAATGGTATACCTTTAGTTAAGTTATACCTTAAGCGTATAATTACATTCGTAGCACGCTAAGAGACAACATTATCGGGAAACGCAGCCCTGAAATTATACTAGAGCAGCAGAGTCTTGGGCTATATTCAATACAGTTGAACCTTTCATACCACTTGACGTTGAAGCTTCGATATTTCCCATCAATTATGGTACTCGGGAATACCTGTAGATGAGGTTGGGTAACAGGTTCCCCCAGAGCTGACATATCCGATGGTGCAATCAAGTGTAGCAGTAATCGTCGATTAGCCAAGGGAGTGTGCATAGGCAGATCTGCTCTCCGGTTAGCATCAGTGGAGGTGGTTGGTTCGGAGTTCATCTCCGCTCCATTCTCAGAGCCAGCGGTTGTTCCATTACAATCCACAGACTGGTGGTCCTCCAAATAATTATTGTTCTCAATACGAGGTTTTTTAAAAAAATTAGTGAGAGTAACTTGTTTTGCCATACTAAAGAAAAATCAAGATACCATAACACTTCCAGCGAACATTAGCATACCGTTGGTTGTTCGTGCCAGATTGCTACGTTGATGTTGCATTGACCAATGAAAACACGTCACCAACACACTTAACTTTTTAAATTATCAGGCTTATAATTTTACTGTTTTTAACATAACATGTTATAGATAAAATACACCACATAAAGTAGTATCCATCTTTAACTATACAGAGTAGTATTTATTAAATTTTGTTCTGATTGGGCGGACCAGCTGTCAACGTGGGCGGGCCCAGGCCCGTGCAGGCCCGCCCACAGCTCCGCGCCTGATGTCATGTCTCTTGCATTGTTTTCAAGTTATAAAATTTCATGATTAAACATGCACTATTTTGAGTGGGAGTTAAAAGAATCCTCCACACAAAGGATTGTAAATCAACATTGAAAAGGACAGAC
This sequence comes from Moxostoma hubbsi, assembly GCA_032164185.1. NCBI lineage: Eukaryota > Metazoa > Chordata > Actinopteri > Cypriniformes > Catostomidae > Moxostoma > Moxostoma hubbsi. The sequence goes on from JAVLUX010000001.1 coordinate 70,764,501, forward strand.
TAGTTGACCATGTGACTCTGAAAAGCCATTTCTGATTGGCTCAGGACACCTTTGGGGTGGGCCAATTTTAGTTCAAATCTTTCCTACCAGAAAGAACTCTCTTGAATCCTTCTTCTCTCTTGCAATGCTCTCTTTGAATCTTCACTTGGTCTCCTCTCTTTAGCTCTCTTGCTTCTTCCTAATCCTCAGTGCCATGTAGAGTCCAAAGAAAACTCGGGACACAAGTCCCAAGGAAGCCTCTCACTCTCTGCTCTACAGTTCACACACCCAACGGGAGTCACGAGTCGTCCTTGCAAATGGCATTGCTTCAAAGCCCAATCATCATCCATCCAGAAAACATCTATCAATGATCATTACAGGGTCCAAGACACTGGTGGAACAAACTTTCTGCAAATGCCAAAGAACCAAGCAACACAAGGAAATGCAACGCATGGATATGCAACGACACTTAAGTACATCTCCAGACTTTTGCTCAAAGTGCTGGTGTATTATTTAAATACTTTGGGTATTCCGATTGCAAATCGATTTACTGTAGACTCAAAGGATAAATGGTTCTTAAGCCATTATCATATATTAACAGACTCTGTAAAATTCATTTTATCTGTATTGATCATTTATTGAACGTCATATAACTCACCAACCTGTTTCATGTTGTGTGTGTTGTATGTTCAGAATAGCATTAAAGTTTATTTGTATTCAAAGATAATTTGACTGTGGTATATTTTGATAAATCATCTCATCCCTGTTTTTAAAAGATTTCGCTTCAAACCGGTATCTAAATATGTGTGATATTATTTTCAATAAACCATGAGAATAATATTACTCCAATACGTGAATTAATCATAATTCCCTTAGTAAAGCTAATTCCTTACAATATTGTGATAGTGTTGATACTGCACAGTGCTGATTCTGCTAATTAAGCCTCTGAAAGGGATAAAGGCAGACTGTGGATGGTGGTGCGACAGAGAGAGATCGTTTACGGGCAGCTGACTGTCGTGTGTGTGTGTGTGTGTGTGTGTGTGTCTTTTGTTTAAGTTTGCCATTAAAATATTATTTATATTATCAGGCCGTTTCTTGCCTCCTCCTTTCCATTGTTCCCTTTACAAATAGAAATTGTGAGCAGATACAATGAGACATTGTATTATGATTTTAATGGTGGAGAATTTTATTCAGACAAATAATCTAATTATTTGCAATTTATCTTGCTTATAATGGTTGTTGAATGCAGAGGTGGGTAGAGTAGTCAACTGCACTCAAGTAAAAGTACAATTATTTAAAAAACATAATTACGTAGAAGTAAAAGTAACAAAAAACAAACAAGTAGAAGTAGAAGTAAAAGTAACAAAATAAATAATTACTTAAGAGTAAGAAATTATCCAATTAAAAGAGTACTCAATATATATATATATATATATATATATATATATATATATATATATATATATATATATATATTGAAAGTGAATGGTGACTGAGACTGTCAGTCCCTAACATATTTTTTGTTCCACATAATACAAAGCCTCACACTGGTTTGGGGCAAAATGAGGGTAGAGAAATGATGACATAATATTAAATTATGGCTGAGCTATCACTTTAAAGAGATAGTTTACCCAAAAATTACAATTCTCTCATCATTTACTCCCTCATGCCATCCCAGATGTGTTTGACTTTCTTTCTTATGCATAACACAAATTAAGATTTTTAAAAGAATATTTTAGCTCTGTAGGCCAAACTTTTGGTGCTCCAAAACAAAAATAAAGGCAGTTTAAAAGTAACCCATAATACTCCCGTGGTTTAATCCATGTCTTCAGAATTGATATGATAGGAGTGGGTGAGAAACAGATCAATATTTCTAGACAGAAGGGGCGATATGCAGAAAAGAATGTGAATTACCAAAACCACAAGAAGAAGGTGAAAGTGATCGTTTCTCTGTTTCTCATCCACACCTATCACATCCATTCTGAAGATACTGATTTAACCACTAGAGTCTTATGGATTATTTTTTATGCTGACTTGTGTTTGTTTGTTTAGCTTTAAAATTTTGCCACCAGAGTATGTGAGCTGAGTGGAGCGACAACAATTTCCCCTCCGCTCTCAAGGCATTTTTTAATCACTCTGCTCCAGATCCATTCTGGGTTGTCCATTTTCCGCCCCTCGCTCACACCACTCTCCTGGATTAGAGAAACCCTGCTCCGTGTTCGTTCCATGGCAAAATTAGTGCCTAACTACATCTCCACTGTAAAGTTATTTCAGTATACTTTTAATATCACAACCTTCCATGCAGAAGATGTATTAAAAATAAAACAAATACACAATACTAGAAGAAGGGACATTATATATAATATAATGCCTTATTTTGCTATTTCATAGCTTTTAAAGTCCTGTGTGGATTCTTATTTCAGTGTAGTTAGTTTTCATCATTTTAAGTATTTAGAACGTTAGGTCTGTACAGCAGAACCGCCGCTCTCTAAATGCAGAGAATCCAGCCTATGTAGGGCACCAACTCTGGTCGTGGAACACTAACTGTGTCTGAAACCGCCCCCTATCCACTATATTGTGCACTATTTCAAGTTTTTGCTATTTTGTAGCAGTGTCTAAATTCTGAGTGAGCCACTCATTCCCTACTTTTGTTCACTCATTCTTACCTACAATGCATTCTAATTTCTCACAATCCACCACGGGGAAGACGTACGTGCTAGGAGTTTACTGATTCCTTCACTCCTGCAATGTTTTAAATTACTTTTTGAAAATCATTGGATTGATTATGGATTAAAAACTGGATTAAAATAACATTGAGACAAAACATACAGATACATTTTAAAATGTACTCTTTATTTTATCAAATGTGTTTACTCTTTATATTAACACACAGTATATATTAAAAATGACAAACAGAATGAAGATGTATTGTATTACTATATTATTTAATAAGATTAATAAATAAGGCCCAAGTATTTTCAAATTTCATGTGACGTTTCTGCACCAGCCCAGAGCTCTGACACTCACGTCCGAATTCACTCATTTCATTGACTTACTGCTGAGATGTAGTGCACTATATAGGAAATAGTGAATGAGTGAACGATTGCGAACACTCTCGTCGCAACGATTGCCTTGCACACATCGTGTGCGAGCCCGACGCACCTTGTCTATTTGCGCTCCTGTCGTTGATCATGCAAATGGCAGTGATTAACTCTGATGTTTACATGGATTTATACAATTAATCAACCTGAAGTAGTTAGTTTCCAGTACCTCCATGAGGGCGCAGAGTATATGCATAAATACTGCTTATGACATGCAGGAAAAAGCACACTGATATATTGCTGCACTGATTTTAAAAATGTACACTTAAAAACCAAAGAGCCCAGTTACAGAATCACCCTGAAAATGACCATCTCATTACACAGAAAAGCCCGCGTTAGAATTAATTAGGTTTTCCCTTGGGGGTGGGAACATGTGATGTGACAAGCATTGGAGCAGGCCACGCCAGTCACTGCCTTTTCTCGCTCTATGTTTCTCCTCATTGAGTGTTAGTTGTGGCTGGGGCCATCTAGCTATAACAAGCATCAGGGAAGGTGTTCTTTTCCAGTCCTATTCTTCAGGGGGAAAAGACACCGCGGAGACCATATCCTGCTCAGGCTGGGGAGGTGAAAATGTGGCAAATACGTCACACATGGGCCTGTCGTCACACATGAAAATGGTGCGGTGGTAGATCCTGCCAAATGAGGGAGGAGTTCTACAAACATGATGACCGGGGCAGTGGGGACTGCCCAAGGGAGATGCGGGTCCACCTGACAGGGGGACTGTACCACGGAAAATACATCACAGGTTGCTACTGTGATAACCGGCACCTATTGAGCACCTATTCCAGTACAGAGAAATTAGTACCCGCAGTGGGTCTGGTCGGGAATTCCTCCACTTAATTTGCGAGCCAGAGGGCTGGGGAGGAAGAACATCCAGGGAGCATGAGTTTAGGGACTCAACTGGGAGTAACAGCACACGTGTTCGACTCAGTGGAGGGGAAAGGCACTAGCGCAAGCAGCATACTCTGTTAGTTGTCCTGTGTTACCGAGTTCTACATGCCCGAAACTGACAAAGCACGAGATGAAACCGATTCAACCCAGAGATTGTACAATCTAGCAAAGGTATTTGGTGTTGTCCAGCCCGCTTCTCTATAGATGTCTGCTAGAGAAGTGCCTTTGGCCAGTACCCACGAGGATGCCGCACTCCATGTAGAGTGTGTTTGAACCCGCAAGGGGGCGGGTATCGACTACCCAGTAGACGAGCCTCTGTTTGAAGACAGCATTCCCTTTCCCCTGTCCACCAAAGCAAACAAAGAGCTAATCAGAGAGTCTAAAGCTCTGTGTGTGGTCCAAATAGGTATGCAAAGCATGTACCGGACACAGGAACAATAAGGCTGGGTCTCCCTCCTCCAGGGGCAGAGCTTGCAGGTTCACTACCTGGTCCCTGAAAGAGGTCATAGGAACCTTGGTGGGCCACTATAGCGGCTACATACACCTTTAAGGTGAAGGGGGACCTGTGCAAGTAGGTTCACTGGGGGAAATGCATACTTGCGCAGCTCCTGGGGCCAGATGCGTGCAGCGCATCTGTCCCGAGGGGACTTGCCTCCGACCTGAGGGAGTTCCAGAGTGGGCAATGGGAGTTCTCTTGGGAAGCGAACAGGTCGACCTGTGCTTTGCCATAATGGTCCCAGATCAGCTGAACTACCTGGGGGTGGAGCCTCCACTCCCTGTTGAGCGAAGCCTGTCGTGACAGCATGTCCGCTGTTGCATTGGGACTGCCTGGGATATGAGTGGTGTGCAGCGACCTCAGTCAGTGCTGACTCCAAAGGAGGAGATGGCGGTTGAGTTGTGACATATGACGAGAGCGCACGCCGTCTGAACGGATCAAGACGTGCTTGCCTCGGATCAGTGGGAGAAACCTCCGCAGGGCAAGAAATACAGCCAGCAACTCTAGGCCAATGTAACTGCGTGCCTGTGGCACACAGCGCCCCAACCCTGTTTGGAGGTATCTGTTGTGACCACGATGCATCTGGACACCTGTTGTAGGGGGACTCCTGTCCATTGAAAACAGTGGTCTGTCCATTGGTTGAATAACTGAGTGCAGAGGGGGGTGAAGATCACACAATATGTGCCGTGGCGCCATGCCCATCTCACGAATCGAGTCTGAAGTCAGTGATGAGGCGGTCTCATATGCATCAACTCTAGTGCCTTGACCATGGCTGAGGATGCCATATGCCCCAGGAGTCTCTGGAATTGTTTTAGAGGGACTGCTGTGCCTATTTTAAATGATGAAGTGCAATTCAGCACTGAATGCGCATGATCGTTTGTGAGGTGCGCAATCATTGAGACTGAGTCTAACTGCTTGCTGAGGACAGAGATGCTCTGAATCGGGGAGAGCTTGCTCTTTTCTCAGTTGACCTGAAGCCCTAAACTGCAGTGGTGCCTGAGCACCTGGGCTCTGTGAGCACATGGTGCTTCTCGAGAGTGAGCTAAGATCAGCCAGTCGTCCAGGTAGTCGAGTATGTGGATGCCCACTTTCCTTAGCGGGGCAGGGGCGGTCACTTCGACCTTCGTGAAATTGAGACATGGATGTACGCATCCTTCAGGTCTACCGCTGCGAGCTAATCTTGATGCTGAACACATGTTAGAATATGTTTTTTTTAATGTTTTTGAACGGGAGTTTGGGCAAAGCTTATTTGAGAACTCACAGGTCCAAGATTGGCCTCAAACCACCTTTTTTTGGGTACGATGAAGTAAGGGCTGTAGAAACCCTTCTTCATCTCAGCTGGAGGGGCAGGTTCTGTCGCGTCCTTGTGTAGAAGGGTTGCGATTTCTGACCGTAGGGTTCTGGCATTCTCGCTGTGCATCTAAATGGAGCTGATACCGCTGAAATGGGGCGAGTGCCTGATGAACTGAATCGCGTTGCTGAGTCAGATGGTCCTAGCCAGCCAGTGCCACAGGCTGGAAAGCGTGGGGGGGGGCCCTGACCTGAGGAACCAATCGTCTAGCCGTGAGGGCTTTAGGGGATACGGGAAGTTCTTGTTGGCCTGGGCAAGCATGCCGGACATCTGCGCATTGGTCTCAGAGTGGGGGAGCAGACCCAAAGGTGGCAGCCCAGTCAAGTGCTCAGCATCAGATGCCACAACGCTCTCCGTTTCAGCAGCGATATTCTCATCCAGCTTGGGGGGTCTGAAGGAGACATCGGACTGGCCGTGGGGTGAGCCGGTATCACATCAAGCCCAGACGGAACCAAACGAGCGTGCAGGGGGGGCGGGAAAATTGCACCCGCCGAACTCCCCAAATTGCCTCTATCGCCAGCCGGGTCGGCCTCAATCCAGTGGGAAGAAGGCGCGACGCAGGGGGCGGCTGGAGTGGCGTTTCCTTTAAGGAAGGAATGTTGCCATGGTCACGCTCTCGCAATGAGTACATGAACCATTCAGAAACGCTGCCTCAGTGTGATCGCAGCCCATACACATGAGGCAGCATATATGACCATCAAAAGTGGAGAGATATCTACCGCATCTAGGAACTACACAAAGGCGAAAAGGCATAGATGCGTCTTTAAAAAGACGTTCAACGCCAATGTGTTTAGTCTTTTAGAGAAAATAAATGCTGTCGAAGCGACCAGGGGCATGGACTGCACTGGTGTAAAGAGAAGGGAGAAAGCTGCTGGTAATGCACCGTTGGATCCAACAGAAATGCTCTTAGAAGTGGATCAGTAGTGAGTTTCTCAGCTCACTGATCAAACACCCACTTGGCTCCGAAGAAAGAATCTGACTGAACAGATGCACGATATGTCCAGGGGCAGGACATGCAAATTCTGTTCGACAATTTTTTATTGGCCTTTTTCATATTCAGAGGAATCCAAGTCTCCCGAAAAGAAGCCCCTTGTGTCACTACAATCGACACAACGTCGCGTGAGTGACAGAAGGGGAACAGCAGAAAACAACCCGATCCAAACCACATCCACTTGTTGTTTGAAGTTCAATTAAATTCAGATTTTTTAAATGCATTTGTTTGAACAGTCGGATCACATTTCAAATATTTTTATTTTTCATCATTCGATGTCTTTATAATGTTATTCAGAGAGCACAATATCTGTGTACAGCTGTGTCTGAATATATCAGATATTTACAAGTTATTTACTACACTCTTTAAACAAATGGATACAATTTCATTCCTTGCCAAATGAAAGTGTGTCAATCCTAAATTGTCTGTAAATCCATAATATAAGATTGAAAAAACAAATCATATTTATGTGCAATGTGAACAATGTTCCTCTGGAGCTGTTATCAAAATTAATGAAACACTTAAAAGATGTAGTCTACATTTTTGCTGCTGTTGAACTGATAACACTCTGACACTGCTGTCAGCTTTTCAAAGGGCATCACTTGATTACCCAGGATTTCTGCACTTGAATGTCTGACCTATCAGTGAGAATTCTCCAGAAAACACTGGCAGGTCTGCATTTCAAAAGCTTATAAAGCGAATCCTTCTTATGCAGCTTGGGGAGAACCAAAGAAAATGATTGCTCTGATGAACACAAATTTCTAATATGCAATATTGACATGAACACAGATAGCCATCAGCACCCTGAGGAGGTATGATAGCTATTTTCTGCCAGACACCACCAGTAATATGTGTAACTGCAGCTTTAAATGCTGTTCGTGGTGTATGGTCAGAGAGATGAGTAGCACTAACTGAGGAACAATTCTGCTCTACCGCTGTTCCACCATTACCATCCTGCCATTTTCTGCACATCGATAGTGTTAATTTTTTTTAGTCAACTAATAATATTAATCAAGGTATAATTAATTACTATACATAATTTAAAAGCTTATGAACCCTATTGAAATTAATATTCAAAATGTATTCTGTGGACTTACATTACCTAAACAAAATGTACAAATGAAAGTGTGTTCTCATACACTTATGAAATTGTCTCTCAATCACTACTGAAGTGTCTTTCAGACAGACATGAAAATGTCTATAGTGCTCATACTGATCTAACAAGATGTTGAGATGCTATTGTCCAGGGGTGTAAAGTAGCGAATTACAAATATTCATGTTACTGTAATTAATGTCCTTATTTTTATCTATCAACATGATTGGCTAGGGAGAGTCTCCCTTTGACTCCCATCAAATCAAATCGCATGTAAAAAAAAAACTTGAATGGCAGCTGTAGATCAGTCGCCATCTGTTATGGATGTGGAGGATACCTCAAACACATTATAATACCTGAACATCACAGCCACATCTGAAAGGGCTTTTCGCAGTGAAAAATGCCAATTGCTTGATTGTGTCATGTGAGTTTAACTTGCTCAAGCCAGATATCAGCACTAATCCTGCCTCTAATTTTAAGAAATATATCGAGGTAAATTTCATATTTCTGCTTACTAGATTCTGTGTCTATAATGAAGCCTGCACTTAATGTAAGAGATTCATGCAATGTTATCAATAGGGATAGGCGATAAAATAATCTTTATGCTTATCTGAAAAAAAAAGAAAGAGATGTCCTCGATATGGATTATAAACTTTTGAGTAATTTTACGTACTTTGCCTATGTTCTACATCTAGAACAGGGGTGTTCATTCATTACATAGATCGTGATAGCAAGACCACTACTGGTTGGTTTATCTAAATGAAATATAAGATAAATACTTTTTATTTCCTCGTGTCTGTAGCTGTGTGCTGTTTGATTGACAGGCGGCTAATGTTTGTGCACTTTACATGCGTGTGTGCTCTGAGTGCGCTATTGCGGGTATGCGCCTAAACGATCAAATACACGTTATAATTCCGCCAATATCTGTCTCGGTGAGGCATTAATGTAAACGCAGTCGGTTTGGTCTAAAGTGAACATAAACAGAGGGACAAAAAGTGTACATGTAACCACACTAGGCTATGTCATAAAAGGCTATTAATCAAACAACAATAACAAGAAAATGAGAAAACCACTCACTGATTTTTTTTGCTGAATAACTAGAGTAGATTTAAAAGTATTAATGTAATAGAATAAAACTGTGACATTTTTAATAATATGTATTTTTTAATAATATTGCTTGTTTTTTTTATAATACCGACCCCTAATGTAGAGAGTGTGTTAATTTGTATAATAAATTATCAACCTTTGTAGAGCAATACTTCAGGCATAACATTCCACCAGTCACAAACTTCAGAAAATTGTGCATCATGCATTAGAATTAGAACAAAACTATTTCTGGGCTTAAAAGATACAAGAACTAAATCAATGTGGAACATTGTACCTCCAAAGGAATACAATGTGGCCTCCCATGTGCTACTTAAAGAAATAGTTCCCTCAAAAATGAAAATTATCTTATCATTTACTCACCCTCATGCCATCCCAGATGCGTATGACTTTCTTTATTCTGCTGAACACAAATGAAGATTTTTAGAAGAACATCTCAGCTCTTTTGCTCCATACAATACAAGTGAATGGATGCCAAAATTTTGACTCCAGTAGTTTAATCCATGACTTCAGAATTTATATGAGAGTTGTGGGTGAGAAACAGATCAATACTTAAGTCCATTTTTGCTAGAAATTCTTCTCCTTGCGAATAGATCCCGATATGCATGAACAATGTGAATCACCAAAAACAAAAGAAGAATAAAGTGAAAGTTTAAGTGGAGATTAACTGAGCAGCAAGGAGAATTTATAGTAAAAATGAACTTAAATATTGATCCGTTTCTCACCCACACTTATCACATCGCTTCAGAAGACATTGATTTAACCACTGGAGTCAGATGGATTAGGCTACTTTTATGCTGACTTGTGTGATTTGACTACATTTTTAAGAAGTAACAGTACTTTTACTTGAGTATTATTTTTCAGTACTCTTTCAACCCCTGATATTGTCACATTGTCTCACATCCTCTCATTAAGTTCTTTAAGAGCCAGTTTCACAGGATGATGAGAATCGATTTCAGGAGTTGATGAGAGCTCATTTCACTGGAAAAGGAAGATGTGTCCCAACTTTCTGTTGAATTCGGTGCGTGTGGTGCAGGGGATCAGGAATTTGCTGTTTATCAGGTCCCTGTTAGCACCTGCTTGGATACCCTAACACCGTACAACCACCCAGAACATTAGCAACTGCCCACCCACCAACCACCTAGCAACCCCCTAACAAACGGGTCAATGACGTATAAGGATTTTCAACAGGCCAATTTTAAAATACAAAAAATAAGGATATCTATTGCAATTGTTCAAACATTAAGAATGTTGTGTACACATAAATTCAAATAAAAAATTTAAATTAAGTGATTTTAGTGTTTTTTCATCTAGATGAATTGGCTGGGGCCTAGAAAAATGTCTTGTGGTGCGACTGTGATTTATCTTAAAATTCATTCATTTTCCTTAACATGCTTAACATTTTTAACAAGTTCTCAGTAATATAAAGTGTTTAGAAATAAATTATTTGCATTTGCTGTGAGTTTTTATAAATAATGATCTCATATTTTTGATCTACAATGTCACAGTCACCTTCTTAAATGTAAATAAAGCCTTATTTTTCCTGTAAATCGCATAAAACTGATAATATTTAAAAAAAAAAAAAAAAAAAATACCATTCACTTAAGCATATTGTATCAGTGATTAATATTTCAGTCACATAAATTAAATATATTATTTTGAATTTAATACAGTAATTGCTAGGTTTGGTCGCACCACATGATGAGTGGTCGCACCAAATGACACGAAGACCTCATATAGTTACAAATCTATTTAAAAAGATCAATAAATGATAAATTACATACAAAAAATAGATTTAAACCAGATTTTATTAAAATTTCAAAGAATTTTCATGAACACAAACATTTCATAAACATTTTTTTTTCTAAACATCTCATCACAAACATTTATAAATGCAGCACACATTCATGGCATTGTTTTGAACAAACATTTAATTTAACTTGACAATCATCATGTTGATGATGGGTATTTGGAATGTCCACATGAAAGTGAGGTACATGGTGTTGACTGCAAGCATTTATTAACCCGTTATTTCTGAACTTTGCCCAATCTTGGCTGCTCAACTTAGCGTGAGGTTGCTGGCTCAGGTTCTGAGATGACAGCATGAACATCTTTCTTACAGTAGAAAATGACATCAGGAGTTTGTGGCCACATGAATAAGCTCTTTTCACCTGCCTGCCGCATGGAGCTAACCTGGACTTCCTCTCGCACAACCTCAAGGACCTGGCCTACATAGGGAAGCTCATCATAGGTTATGATCACAAACTTGCCACTCAAGTCTTGAAGACTAGCTTGTTCCCTTGGAGGCTCAGGTGTGCTTGAGGGATCCTCAGTGTGGCACATGGTGTCCCTCAGGTCTACTTTCACTGGCTGGTAACATAGGCATGTCTTCATTTCTGCATGCTTGCAGAAGCATGACACCTCCCTATGACTAATTTGTGCAGCTTGTGAAGACAAAACCTGGTGTATCTTTAAGGTGCCCCTCACAGCCGTCAATTTGCCTGGAATCAGCTCATCATACTTCTGAATGCTCTCTTCGCTTATCCAATGGTGAGTAATAGTTGACCCTGATTTTTTGGCCAGCATCTCATACAAGTCCAGTGGAGTTTGCAGCTCACCTCCTCGTTGAATGTAGAGATCTGCATCCCTCTTTATGGCACCGCCAATGCCATCCGGGGCACCCTTTCCATGGGACTTTTCTGAATAATTCCATGTAACATGCTTGAACCCAGAAAGGAAAGGCACAGTACTAAGGAGGTAAAAGTTTGCTTTGTTCCTGTACTGTGTAACGGGTCCATCACTGATTACATGTAGAACTGTAATCTGTGGGCAGGTTGCCCGAAGCTCTTTCAGTATGGGCTCCAGGTGTGCCCACACTGCCCGCTCATCATGTCGGAGGCTGTCTGACAGTGTTGCATACGATTTGGTGCCATGGACTGTGTAGAGGACAGAAGTGTGTATTGTGGCCTGCTTTCGGCTGCCTCCAAAATGATAAGCTTGTATTTCTGTACCCACCTTGCAGACATAGTTTTCCGAAAAATCAATGTGAAGAACAGCTTCAGATTCAGTTAGATTTTGTTTTAGGTCACGAAACTGTCCTGTTTGGTGGATCCAGTTGAATTGATGTATGGCTAAAGCTTCTAGCTTTTTGTTGAACAGCTCTTTTAAGTCTTGGATTGTCCCTGTGTATGTTTGTTTTAAAACATTTGCAAAGGTTTTCTCTCCGTTGGTTGAAGTTACCCGCTCCCATTGTTCCCAAGAAACCTCAGTACGGTCTGTCTCAGGAAATTCAACTTCGTCAAAGCAGCATTTCGGGCATGCACGATCCATGCATGCTTTGTTTTTAGGGTCACACACAATCATACTCACTAACTCTGAGATGCTGGATGTCTCCAATATACCTCTCTTGGCGAGTTTGCTAACCAATAGCCGGACATTCTCATGTACCACACATGCACAAGTATCTCTATCCCTAGGCTTCGGATCTGTGATATAAAAAGGCCGTCTTCTGTCAAATTGTCTGTAAGACATGGATAGATGCTGTTCCACCTCTGTTTGATACTGTGCATGGAGCTCAGTGAGTGGCTTTGTTAGAACTCTTCTTTGCATTTTCTGTTTATTTTTGGTGATGGTGTCTTTTTTCCCAGCTAAAAGACGACTGTTTTCATCTCTGGACAGAAAATCAATAACAGCTTGCTTTCTCTTTGCTGACAGTTTCTTGCGACCCCTTTGCTTGAATTTTTCACTTAGACCTTCTCTTTGTCTTGCCATTAACCTTTTCTCACTCTTTCTGGATTTATCATTTAGTTTTCTCATCTCTGCTAGCTGTTTCCTCAGATGTAAGACATGCTTATTCAGTTTACACTTATCTTTCTGCAGTCTTTTGATACGTTTCTCTGCTGAAGATGTATTCCTTCTCTGATCTCTCTCTGGTGTGGAGGACAGAGGTGGATTAAAATCCTCATTCCGAGGTATGGGTTCTACCACAGCTTGACCTGCATTTTCTGGCTGCTCTTGTGCTACATCTACATCAACTAGAACTATCTCCATAGATGGCGGTGTAAGGTCTAACACAGCATTTGCCATCTTGTTCCTTTCCCTGTAAGCACTGGATGCAGCCCTCCATTTCTCTCTCTGTTTCATTTTCTCTCTCTCTGGCAGCTCACTTGACTTCACATATGGAATCTTTCCCTGACATTTTCTTCTCTGGTAGCTGAAACAGTCATATAATTTAGATCTACAGTATATAGTCTATTTTATTTTTGACTAATAATAGATGACAGGAGATGAACATGTTAATGAAAAAAAAATATTTCCTCCAGGTAATGAAAAAAAACACAAGAGCAATATGTACTTCATGTTTCTTTATTTATAGTTTTAATTTTTGTACATTTTTGAACATACCCTTCTCTTCTCCTAGCAAGGTACTCCGCTCTTGCTGCAGGGTCAGAATTAACACGCTGCCTATGACGAGCGCTTTTTACTTTGCTTGGCAGTGGCATCTGGTAAAATAGATTAAAACAGTTATAAATATATAAATACATAAATAAATGAATAAATAAATAATGCATAATAATTGCATAATTACCAAAGTGAAATTATATGATCTAAATTATATTTTTGTATTTTTCTCATGATATTGTACAAAGATAAAACAAACCATTGTGTCTTAAATATTAGAAAAAAATACTCAAATGACTGCATAAATATCTATTCCAAATAATACAAAAATAAAGTCCTTTACATATATAAATCATCAATTGAATGTATATGCACAAAAGCTGCCAATCTAGGACATATATCTATCATGGAAAACACTCTGCAATGGTCACACCACATGATATTTGGTTGCACCACATGATATTTTCAAGTTCAGTTCAAATTTACAGGCACAAAATTAGCCACCTAAATGAAACAAGCTAGCTTCCCACAAAAGGTCACTATGACATTTATAATCAAAATATATATTTGTAGAAAAATATTAATATTCAATGTTTTTTTGAGGTCATACCACATGATATCCAAATGTGGCAACTACATACCAGCCGTTAAAAATGAACTTTTTTTTCAAATTTGAAAGAGAGTTACAAACCTGCTTGCTGCTTCCATGGGTCCTTGGCAAACTGGTACATCATGCAACTTCCTGTCTTTGAATGGATTTCAACATAAAAGTCCCAAAGTGGTTGTTTCTTCATGGTCGCACCACATGATATTTCATAAAACGGACATCATCGGACAAAGTTTGTTTGTATATTATGATGGAAATATAAATACAAATGCTTTGCAATTTTGTACAGGACTACAAAACACTTTGGAAATAATGCCAAATAGGGCATACAATAAATTTGAATAAATTTAGAGTCATTTCAAAAATGTTTTCAAAACAGTTGTCATGGCCGGACGGTCGCACCACATGATATTTTGACTCTTTAAATAACAGAAAAATTACAAATAAATAAAGGTTTTTGAAAAGTTAAAGTGAGTACATATAATAGAGAGGTACAACATATATATGGTATCTTTTTATGCATTTAAATCTTTTTTTAACTGAAAAAAATGCTGTTGGACAGAAAATGTAAGCGTCACGTCATTGACCCAAACACACAACACTGTAGCTACTGCCTTACAACTGCCTAGCAGCCAACTAGCACACAGAACACCTTACCAACAAACTAGCAATGCCCTTGCGACCACCCAGAACACCCTAGTAACCACATAGCAACACTCTCACTACTCTTCTCCCTGTACACAAATGACAGCACCACCAAGGACCCCTCTTTCAAGCTCCTGAAGCTTGCAGATGACACCACTGTCATCAGCCTCATCCATAAATTATGAAAAGTCTGCATACAGAAGAGAGGTTGAACAGATGTCTGGCTGGTACAGTCAAAACAACCTGGAGCTGAACACACTCAAAACCATGGAGATGATTGTGGTCTTTAGGAGGAACACCCCAACACTGACCCTCCTCACCATTCTAAACAACACTGTGTCATCAGTGGAGTCATTCAGGTTCTTGGGCACTACCATCTCATAGGACCTGAAGTGGGGCACCCACATTGACTCCATTGTGAAAAAGGCCCAGCAGAGGTAGTACTTCCTTTGCCAGTTGAGGAAGTTCAACCTGCCACAGGCACTGCTGATACTACAGTTCTACTCAGCAGTCATTGAGTCCATACTTCCAATAGTTCAATATACTTCACTTCAATAACTGTCTGGTTTGGTTCAGCTACTAAATCAGACATCGGACTGGTGAGAGGATTATTGGTTGCCCCCCCTGCACTCCCTTCAAGAACTGTATACTTCCAGAGTGAGGAAAATGGCTGGAAAAATCACTCTGGACCCACTCACCCAGCCCACTACCTTTTTGAACTGTTGCCTTGCGGCTGACGCTACAGAGCACTGAGCACCAGAACCATCAGTCACAGGAACAGTTTTTTCCCCCAGGCCATTCATCTCATGACCAGTTAAAACTGCCCTATTGAGTAATAATGATGTGCAATAACATGCTTAGTCTATTTATATTTATCTAACATACCCTACCTTATCTGCCATACAATCCCTTGCATAACAGATTTTTATATATATAAGTCTTAATGTGTATTTCTATAAGTATATACTTATATTTTTTATTTTATTTTTTTTTTTTTTATTATTATCTCTGACTTGTTGTATTGTTTGTGCACTGGGAGCTTCTGTCACCAAGACATATTCCTTGTATGTGTAAGCATATTTGGCAATAAAGCTCATTCTGATTCTGATTCTGGTTAATGTGTTAACTATTACATTTAATTAATCTTATTATAATTAGGGCTGTCTGTGAATACAAGTTTTTAATAAACTTAATTACATGACATGCCAAATAATTAATTGAGTTAAACACAATTAATTGCATCTTTCAATATTTGCTGAAAAGGCCCCAAAATAATGATAATTCAGTGTAATCAATACTGTGTATGTATGTATGTACTGTATGTATGTGTGAGTGTGTGTGTGTGTGTGTGTGTGTGTGTGTGTGTGTGTGTGTGTGTGGTATGCATATATACATTTTTTATTTTATTTTGCTAGACAACATATTTTGATACAATAAACCAAGGTTTTGCTACAGTAATACTGTAGTATACATATAGTAAATATTAGGGCTGTCGATTTAACGTGTTAATTCAGTGCGATTAATTTTACCAAAAATGATTAATCGCATGCCCACGGACCATAATAAGGAAGATTCCTGAGAAATGCAATCTTGTAGTACCAACTGTTTATATATATATATATATATATATATATATATATAGGGCTGTCAATAGATTACAATTTTTAATCGAATTAATTATTTGGTGTCCCGATTAATTAATCGCGAATGTATATATAATGATTATACACATTTATATCATATATATATATATATTATTTGTAGTAACCATGACTGTAATTGTTAATTTTGTGGTCACAATGGTTTTACTACAAGTAGCATACCATAGTTACTACAGCAATGGGGAAAATCCATTGTAGCGCATGTTCCAGATAAATGACCCTGGAATATCAATAGACCTTTTTCACATTCTGGGTTTTGGAACTTTTGCAGGGTAAATTTAGACAGCTGTGAATGGGAGTGAATGGGAGATCACAGCAAATATTATTTTCACTTACTCATTTGCTCCAAGACCAAATAAAAAAAAAAAAATCCACTCTTACATTTTAAGGACTTTCCAGAAGAGGAAAAAAATAGAGAGTGGTGGATTAAGAGAGTAAAATAGGAGAAGGCAAATTTACTATTATTCTCTCAGCAGCTGTAATAGAACCCCCCTCGCAGAGTGGGATTGATTCATTTAAATTCACTTTAAAACCACGTGTCGCAACACAAATATCTTGTCACCATGACGACAGTAAACATCACGTGTTTACTTCATCTGCTGAAGTGAGGAATTTATTTGACAATCGACAGGTAAGAAGTTTCAGTTGAGTCTTTAATGCGTAGTACTTGTCGGTTCATGTATGAATTTAAATGCATAGTTTAAGATCCAAAGCTGCGGGAGAGCTATTTTTTAGCCTAGTTTCTAATATCTTTACGTTTTTAAATGAACCTTCCTGTATCTTAATGCATACGTTACTACCCTCACTGAAACAAACAATGTGTGTGTGTGTGTGTGTGTGTGTGTGTGTGTGTGTGTGTGTGTGTGTGTGTGTGTGTGCGCGCGCGCGTGCGTGCGTGTATATATTTACTTTGTGGGGACCAAATGTCTCCATAAGGATAGGAAAACCTGAAATGTTTGACGTTGTGGGACAATTTGTCGGTCCCCATGAGGAATAGTCCCCATACTAAAATATGTTTTTTGAAAATGTAATGCAGAGTTTTCTGTGAGTGTTAAGTTTAGGGGTAGGGGATATAATATGTAAAGTTTAGTATAAAAACCATTATGTCTATGGAAAGTCCCCATAAAACATGGAAACCCAACGTGTGTGTGTATGTGTTTGTTTGTTTGTTTTGTTTTGTTTTGTTTGATTAACAAGGAAAATAAAACCATTTCCTTTGGTTGTGTAGGTCATGCAACGCTGTGCCCTGATGTAGAGAAGAAAGATGGCAGGACGAGAGTCAGACAGGAACAGAGGTGAAATGAAGATGTGCCCTCAGCAGAGAGCTCGTTATCAGGTGTACTGCGAACCGTCGAAAGAAGCGCATGATGAACGTCATAATAAACTCACCGCGCAATTAAAAGCCGCTGAGGCGCGGAATCGGGTCCGACAACTGAGGCTGCGCTATCAAGACCTGAGGGCAAGTTTTTTTGTATTATTATTATTATAAAAATGTTATAGCCTACTTAGGCTATGTATATATATATATATATATATATATATATATATATATATATATTTTTTTTTTTTTTCAGTTTATGTACAATACAGCTAATAAATAAATAAATAAAAGCATGACATGCGCCTCTGATGTTTATGTTTGAAGTTGTTGACGACATAATTCTCATGCTATTCTTTGGAAGGATGCTCAATTAAGCTTTTGCATCCTTGACACTTGCCTATAAGTCTAATCTCCTTTTTACACATTTTCAGGCTCAGGAAATTAACTTAATGATTTCATGCCAGTGCAATGCACAGAGGGCTGTGCGCCTGGAACAATTACTACCAGTGAGAGAGAGGAAGATAAACCACACAGAGAGCATGGACCAATTACAGGTATGCTCACTGCCTAAAAACCCTTAAATTGTATTTTGAATATAGCAAATATTATAGATTGCCACCATAGTGAAAAAAGTATACTTTATTGTATTTTAAATATATTATTTTTTTCAATTGTATATTGCAAATATACTAACCAAAATTGTACTATCTTTAAATATATTTAAAGTATATTATCTTGCTTTTACCAATTTTCACAATACAACTTTTAACACACTTTAAAATAATTAAACTTTAGTATATTATCTAAAAATATATTTTAGATAAATATACTTGAAGTGAAAATTCTTTTTATTTTTTAAAAGTGTATTTATTTGCACTTTACTTAAAAATACTTTTTAGGCGAGTGGCCATCAGGCACAAGTGTAGCAATGAGCATTTCAGCAAGAAAAAATAGCAATGCGTAGTTCGCGTGCAGCCGCTGTTCAAAAAAAATATAATTTTTTTGTTTGATTCTTTCTTTCAGCGTTCTTTTAATTTAAAAGCATGGTTGGTAACTGCCTCCCATCTGCAGTTTAGCTGTTTATCCTGCTATTTTTTGGTACCTAGTAATAGTAGTTTGGAGGTGGAAATATTAATTGTTCTGGCGTTCCACCCGTAACTAATTAACAAAACACCTGTTGAGCGAAGTGCCAAAAAAGACAACAGAAAATAAAGTAGCGAGAGCTACTACACTAAGTAATAAACATGCAAGCAGACAAACCTAGAAGAAAGAAGACGAGGAGAAAAATAAAGGAAGATTTAGCTCTCAGAGACAGGCAGCTTACAGGGCTTTTAACCATGACCTCGTGCGCCATGTCTGTCATCGGAACGAAAATAAACACTCTGTTATTGAAGTTTTTATATGTTATTTATTGTAATGGCTTTGAAAACAAGTGCATTTTAGATAAAAATGCATTGGGTAAAAAAGTCCCCCAAGAAATTCAGCCTTCAGTACACTGTAAAATTTAATAGTATTCCTTACTTAAAAATATTAGTATGTTTACTTGAATTTAACCAAAATAGTGAGTTTTTGAAAATGTTAAATTGTTGCTGACATTTTCGAACACATAGCTCCCATAACTAACTAACTAACTAACTACTCAAAATGTTCAAGACGTGCTGTTAGACATGTGCACTGGACGGCAATTTCCCCTCCCACACGGACTGAGGATTCAACGTTCTTCTTCGGTAAATGCAAGGTAATATATTTTGATTTAAACCTAATTTTCTGCTTTATTTGTTTAATACTCTTAATAATTGTTAGAGTTTTTTGTACTTTGTTGTTTTCATGCTGTTTTGTGTGACGTATTAGCTCATGTTAAGAACTTGCACAAACACGTTATTCACTACGCGTTATTTCCCAGCAAACACAGAACGTTCCCCTAACGTTCCCGTATGGTTCCCATTTGGTTATTTTTTTGGGAACCAAACAGGAACGTTCTAGGAACGTTCCCTGTAGGTTATTTTGTAGGTTTCATTTTATAACCTAAGGAGAACGTTCTGGGAATGTTCCCTGTAGGTTATTTTTAGGTTCTATTTTTATAACCTAAAGGGAACGTTCCCATAAAGTTTCCAGAACGTTCCCCTAACCTTAAGGGAACGTTCTATTTACGTTAAGAAAACTTTCCTGGATCACCAATAGGGAACGTTCTTGGAACGTTCTGGGAACCAAAAACTAACGTTCCCAGAATGTTCCCAGAACGTAAAATTGTTAGCTGGGATGGCATTTCTGTTAAAACTAGTCTTTTCCTGCTTCATATCTGTAAAATTAGTTGACTGGTTGCATATTAAATAATTTAGAAATGTATATGTTTTTAATGGGCACGAGTATGGGAGTACTGGAGTAGTTTGAACTGAAGACTGGTCATTAGAACGAGGCAGCGCAGACTGACATGGATGCATTCACTCTAGAGAGAGCACAATCCAGACCAAACAAATGGATGTAACAGACCACGACATCTTGAGCATGGTTCTTTTAATGTAACTATTTTTAATTTGATACGCAATGTTTCTAATTTAAAAACGCAACCATGTGTGGTGAACTCCAGTCAAGCTGGTTGCGGCGAAAATAATATTCTGAGGTACTTTTCAATTGAGTTTATCAGCAAGTCTTTAGCAGACCCCATCGCCGCCACCTCTTCAAGTAGAGTATTATTATCATTATTAGAATTATGTATATCTTATTTAAATATAAATCAGCACAGAAACTTCAACAGGCTTTGTTTTTAATACCTGTTTCCATTTTAGTCATTGTCCAACATTGTAAGTGGCCCACAATTTGAAGAAATATGTGCATCTGATTTTGTTTCTTTTACTTTTGAGTGATGGATTAACTATTATTATTATTATTATTATTTGTAGAGTACCAGATGATGACCTGCTATGCAGTGTAAATGTAAGTTCTGCACTTATACATCTGAAAAGAGGGTACAACTTCTTAAGCACTATCGCATAAGCCATGGAACATATTCTCGAATTTTTTCAATACCATGTCTCCATTCCCAGTGTCCATGTCATTCTATGAATTAAAAGTACATTTATCAAAAATCAATTTCTAACCAAAACTTGAGGAATGTATGGGCCGTTGAGAAATCTATGGACAATTTGATTTGAGGGGAAACATAAGTTCTTCAAGAAAGTGATCCATGTTGCACAAAATGTAAAAAATGTCCCCCTAATGCTGGCCAAGAAGTATCAAATGGCAATTGCCTATCACATGGATGCCATTTCTTTTTTAAAGCCAAGAGTACAAAGGACAGAGTGTGTAGTTCACTTGTCACAGCCTTTCCTGACAATGTTCAGGAATATCTGCAGCTGCGGAGTCCTAATTGTAGTACCACACTTGTTTCATCCAGTGTTTACATTGATGGAATTAAGTACTGCCCAGACATGGTGGTTTCAGTTGGATGTTGTTCATGTTTGCCCAATTTCATGTGGATTGAGAAAATCATTGCAGTCAACACTAACATAATGTTCCTCTGCAAACCATAGACTGCATGGTTGAGCATTTGCTCTCTTATGAGTTGCGCAGTTTGCATTCACTGCAAGTTGTTCAGCCTTCTCTAATAAATGACCACTTCCCTTTAGCAGCTTATAATATCCTTTTTTCTTTGTTTTGTAATTTTAGTTTACCATGTCGATGACACTTCACGTTATTGTGCATGACAGTGACATGTCTGTGAAATCTTGGCCAGCACTTTTCACAGAAAGCCAGGTTTTTTTTCCTCCTCCAAATCCCAGAATTACTTTTTTGTATGAATTGTGTATTTGAATGTAATAACCACTCCATATTTTTGGTTAGGTCTTTGCAGAATTCAATCGCATATCTGGGGAAAATCTGAGTTCTATGCAGCGTTGGACACGCATTCTGCACGTTTGACTGAAAATGTTCAGAGAAAAAGAGGAAATCAGGGAAGAACACGATGAAATTATGCATCATGTTGACTCAAGGTATTCATTTGTGATTATTGTCATCTTTAAATCATGATTTGGCTATGATTGTTACCCTCGCATCTACCTGTATCTACTTTTTCGTAGTCATCCGATGTAACACATGTTTGCACTGCAGTGCTTCAGGGTCTTCCAATCCTCCTGGGGGATGACCCAGAGGAATTTTTCAGGATGAGCTTCGTAAGTATTTTTATCACTGTTTATACTTTTTTAAATTGTCATTTGCTTTATTACTGTCACAGTTCCTCCTGACACTCGCAGCACTTTCACTCCACGATCACTCTCCCCCGAGTTCTAATCACCTGCACCTGAAACCCATTTCCTCTGCAATCAACCCCACTACTTATAAACCCCACTCTCCCTTCACTCGATGTCTGATCTACAACCTACGTCGATCACAGACTCCCTTACCTGATTTCTCCTCACAATGTCATATCGTTGCACTACCAAGCTCCATTCTCTGACGTTCCCTCGACGATCTTGCTGATCCTCCTCTCCGACGCTCCTGTGTGTTCCGCTCTCCCACCTTCTCCACGCCATTCCTCAGCTATCCTCTTCAGGTTAACTCCATCTAACTTGCTCTATTAATAAACTACACCTCCGGGTTCTAACACTACCATCGAGTCTGTGATTCTGTTACAATTACATGATATTATAGATTAGGTTATGAAAAAGTTCTGGGTGCACTTTTACAGTCAATACTGATTTGTGACATTGGTGATTTAAATTCCTTAAATTGATACAATACTACTGTGTACTTAAAGGGTTAGTTCACCCAAAAATGAAAATTATCCCATAATTTACTCACCCTCAAGCCATCCTAGGTGTATATGACTTTCTTCTTTCACCCAAACACAAACACGGTCTCCTGTCAAACAAGCTTTATAATGGGAGTGAATGGTACCTTTGATTTTGAAGCCTAAAAAAGTACATCCATCCATCAAAAAAATTATTCTTACAGCTCCAGGGGGTTAATAAAGGCCTTCTAAAGTGAAGTGATGCATTTTTGTAAGAAAAATATCCATATTTATAACTTTATGAACTGTAATCACTGGCTTCTGGTCATCCCCACATTCACTGGCTGCCTCTATCAGCTGCACTTTCACAGCTTATAACTGGAGCTTACGCTACACTTACATCATACACCGGAACTCGACTCTCTTGTGAACATGTGGACGGCCGTTACCGGATGCCAGTGATAATAGTTTATAAAGTTATAAATATGGATATGTTTCTTAAAAAAACGCATAACTTCAGAAGGCCTTGATTAACCCCCTGGAGTCGTATGGATTACTTCTATGATGGATGGATGCACTTTTTTTGGGCTTCAAAATCTAAGGTTGCATTCACTCCCATTATAATGCTTGGAAGAATCAGGATATTTTTTAATATAACTTTAATATATGTGTTTGGCTGAAAGAAGAAAGTCATATACAACTAGGATGGCTTGAGGTTGAATAAATTATGGGATAATTAAAATTTTTGGGTGAACTAACCCTTTAATCATTCAGAAAAATTTAAAAGTACAGTAAAGTATTCCATTGAACTTGTGATTTTCCAAGTCTTCTGAAGTCAAGTGGTTTTTATTGTCGTTTCAACCATATACAGTTAGTACAGTACACAGTGAAATGAGACAACGTTTCACCAGGACCATGGTGCTACATAAAACAACATAGGACAAACACAGAACCACATGAGACTACACAGACTAAATAAAAATACCTATATAAAATACCTATATAAAGTGCACGTGCAAAAACATGTGCAAAAGTACGGGACAGTACAATACATTTTTAACAATGAACATTACAATAGGCACAGTGATAGACAGTGCAGCGCCGACGAGTATACAGTCGTGCAAAAAAGATGACAGTTACTAAAAAAGCAAATTGTAAACATAACATACTACGAGATAGTGTTCTATGCACATAGCAGTTATTGAGGTAACAGACGGTTATAAAGTGGCAGTTATTAAAGTGCAACTCAGGACACGTGTGTGTAGTATTGAGGAGTCTGATGGCTTGGGGGAAGAAGCTGTTACACAGTCTGGTCGTGAGGGCCCGAATGCTTCAGTACCTCTTGCCAGACGGCAGGAGGGTAAAGAGTTTGTGTGAGGGGTGTGCAGGGTCGTCCACAATGCTGGTGGCTTTGCGGATACAGTGTTTTATGTAAATGTCTTTGATGGAGGGAAGAGAGACCCCGATGATCTTCTCAGCTCTTCTCACTATCCTCTGCAGGGCTTCGCGGTCTGAAACGGTGCAAGTCCCAAACCAGGCAGTGATGCAGCTGCTCAGGATGCTCTCAATAGTCCCTCTATAGAACGTAGTGAGGATGGGGGGTGGGAGATGTGCTTTCCTCAGCCTTCGAAGAAAGTAGAGACGCTGCTGGGCTTTCTTGGTTATAGAGCTGGTGTTGAGGGACCAGGTGAGGTTCTCCGCCAGGTGAACACCAAGGAATTTGGTGCTCTTGACGATCTCCACAGAGGAGCCGTCGATGTTCAGCGGGGAGTGTTCACCTTGTGCTCTCCTAAAGTCAACAACCATCTCTTTTGTTTTGTCTACATTCAGGGACAGGTTGTTGGCTCTACACCAGTCCGTTAGCCGCTGCACCTCCTCTCTGTATGCTGACTCGTCATTCTAGCTGATGAGACCCACCACGGTCGTGTCATCGGCGAACGTGATGATGTGAATCGAGCTGTGCATTGCTGCACAGTCGTGAGTCAGCAGAGTGAACAGCAGTGGACTGAGCACACAGCCCTGGGGGGCCCCAGTGCTCAGTGTGGAGGTGGTGGAGATGCTGTTCCCGATCTGGACTGACTGTGGTCTCCCAGGATCCAGTCCAGGATCCAGTTGCAGAGGGAGGTGTCCAGGCCCAGCAGATTCAGCTTTCCAATCAGGTGCTGAGGAATTATTGTGTTGAATGCTGAGCTGAAGTCAAGTCAAGTCAAGTCAATTTTATTTGCATAGCGCCTTTCACAACACACATCGTTTCAAAGCAGCTTTACAGAAGTTCAGCATTAACAGACGATAAAAAATGTAATGTCTATAAAGTCGATAAATCATCATCCTTGTGCAGGGCTCCAAACTGCGACTAAAAATGGTCGCATTTATGACCAAATAAATTTATTTGCGAGTGTAATTTCTGTCAAGGTCGCCATTGGCGACAGTAAAAATTTACTCCCTTTGATTTTAAAATTTGCATTACATTTCACGAGATACATAACAAAAGTTTATATCAAAAGAAATAGCTGGGAAAACGGAGTTCATTGCAGGAACTAACCATTTCAAAAAAAAAAAAGAGACTGTGAGAAAACACGGTGACAGTAACGAGCATAAAAAATGCACGTGATCACATAATTGCGAAGAATGCTCCACAGACTACACTGTTAGCACGTGCAGTTTTTCTTGCATGTGAGCTGCGGGACGAAAAGGAATGTAAGGAGTTAAAAATGAAAATATTTGGTGCCTGTTTTTCCCCCTATAGGAGCCAGTGGCTCCTTAATTGATTTTTTTGTTTGGAGCCCTGTTGTGGAATTAGATAAGATATGATTCTTTATAGTGTTTAAAAATAATTAAATAATAATTGTATTAATAACCCCAGTGAGCAAGCCGAAGGCGACTGTGGCAAGGAACACAAAACTCCAAAAGATGTTGGTTAATGGAGAAAAATAACCTTTGGAGAAACCAGACTCACTGTGGGGGGCCAGTTCCCCTCTGGCTAACGTCATGAATAATGTAAATAAGAATTATTTATAGTTAAAAAACATGATTTAAAAAATTATTAAACTTATTAAGTGCTAAGGGTCAGTATTTAGACAGTGATTGTGTTTGAACTGCAAGATTAGTGACCAGTGTCTGAAGTCTATGAACAGCATTCGAACATATGAGTCCTTTTTGTTTAGGTGGGTGAGGGCCAGATGGAGGGTTGTGGCGATGGCGTCGTCCGTTGAACGGTTTGGACGATACGCAAACTGCAGTGGGTCTAGTGAGGGGGGCAGCTGGGTCTTAATGTGCGGATGGTAGTCATTGAGGCAGGACACTGAAGACTTCTTTGGCATGGGAATGATGGTGGTGGCCTTGAAGCACGTTGGAACGACGGCGCTGCTCAGAGAGATGTTGAAGATGTCGGTAAGAACATCTGCCAGCTGGTCTGCTCATCCTCTGAGCACTCTGCCAGGAATTTTGTCTGGTCCAGCGGCCTTCCGTGGGTTGACTCTACGTAGAGTTTTCCTCACATCCGCCGTGGTGAGACAGAGCACCTGGTCGTTGGGAGGAAGGGTGGTCTTCCTCACCACCACGTCGTTCTGCACTTCAAACCGAGCGTAGAAGTCGTTCAGCGCATCTGGAAGGGAGGCATCTTTGTCACAGGCAACGGATGTTGTCCTGTAGTTGGTGATGGCCTGGATGCCCTGCCACATGCGCCGCGTGTCACCGCTGTCCTGGAAGTGACTGTGGATTCTCTGGGCATGTGCGTGCTTTGCCTCTCTTATGGCCCGGGACAGTTTGGCCCTAGCTGTTCTTAGGGCTGCCTTATCGCCTGCTCTGGAGGCGGAGTCTAGGGTCTTCAGCAGCGTGCGCATCTCCGCAGTCATCCACGGCTTCTGGTTGGAGTGTGTTGTGATGGTCTTGGAGAAAGTTACATCATCAATGTACTTGCTGATGTAGCTGGTCACTGATGCTGAGTATTCCTCCAAGTTGGTAGAATCGCCATATGTTGCAGGCTCCCTAAACAAGTGCCAGTCAGTACGCTCAAAACAGTCCTGAAGAGCAGTGATGGCTCCCGCTAGCCAGGTTTTCACCTGCTTCTGAAGCGGTTTTGTGCATCTGACGAGCGGTCTGTATGCTGGAATTAGCATAACAGACATGTGGTCTGAGTAGCCGAGGTGGGGGCGGGGCTCCGCCCGGTACGCGCCTGGGATGTTCGTGTAAACAAGATCAAGAGCACTCTCGTTGCAAAGTCCACATACTGATGGAATTTAGGGAGCACTGTCTTGAGATTCGCATGGTTGAAATCACCGGCGATAATAAACAGTCCGTCAGGGTGAGCGTTCTGCAGTTCGCTCATAGCCCCATACAGTTCTAAGAGTGCTTCCATAACGTTAGCGCTGGGGGGAATGTAAACTCTGGTTATGCAAACAGTTGCGAATTCCCGTGGTAAATAAAAAGGTCTGCATCTAACAGTCACAAGCTCCAACAGCGATGAGCAGTAGCTAGAGACTAGCACAGAGTTCTTGCACCATTCCATGTTGATGTAGACACACAAGCCACCACCGCGAGTCTTACCGCAGAGAGCTGTATTTCTGTTGGCACGAAACGAGGCGAGCCCGTCTAGCTGAATGGCGGCGTCCGGAACTCTGTCGCTGAGCCACGTCTCCGTGAAAACAAAGACGCAGCAGTCTCTAAACTCATGCTGCGTAACCTGCTGGAGTCGGATATAGTCCAGTTTATTGTCCAGGGAGCAAACATTTGAGAGCAGGATAGACGGGAGAGCTGGCCGGCTAGGGTTTGTTTTTAGCCTAGCATGGACCCCCGCCCTCTTGCCGCGCTTCCGCTTTCTCGCACACCGCTTACGACGTCCTGTCTCCCGGCCACCGGCATCAGGCGACGTTGAGGCCTCGAGGCCTGGTCTCCGTAGCAAGCCGAGTCTTATATCTTAGACTCGATGGTAGCCCGGTTGATGGTATCTTGGCGATGGTAGCCCGGTTGACCGGTTGCTCCGATGTCCATGTGCCGCAAAAGTCGGGCTTATTAAACAAAAATAGCACCATTTTGGATCCGGAGTGGCCGCTGCGTGCTACCGTGCCAGCATCTTGGATACATGTAATATGATACAGGAAACTAGAAAACAAAGTTTAAAGGAATAGTTCACCCCAAAATTCATTCTTATGCTGAGTGATTTAATCCATGTCTTCTTAATATGTTCTGTTTTGTAACTCTGTAAATCTTGTCATCTCTCTCATGATTTAAAGCTTGATTACATTTCCTTGTGCTTGATGTTTGCATTGATCACTGTACACCTGCTGTGTTTATCAAAAATTTATGAAGTTTTAATTTTTTTGGTTAATGAACAGCCCTTGGTCACTAGAATATATCCAGCTCTGAACAGAAATTCACACTTCCCATTCTCTTATATGATTCAGATGTAGATGCAGGCTTCAGCAAATTAAATGTTGGACTGCTCACAGTTTTATCTGAAGGCATGCCTGCCATACGTCCACATGCCCTCAACATGGATGCAATGGAGGGAAGACTTGTCATGGTTGATGTCCCAAATTTGCCACATTCTGTATGTCTCCACTTTGCTTTGATCTATGCTCTAAATTATTCTGTTCTAGGAATTTCTGTCTTTGGGAGGAAAGAATCTCAAACCCAAACTCCAAACCCTTAAAACTAGTATTTTAAACTGAACTTGTTTCTGGCATATTTTGCTGTAATTGCAGTTCAGTTTAAGAATCTTTCCAAAGACACATGCAGGTTTTTTCCAAATTGTAAATGCTCTTTTTCTTTTCTTTTTTTTTTTTTAAATAAATACTTTTTTGGAGTTTGCACAGTGCCTGTTCTGCAAATGCTTTATACCTTGTTTTTGGTCCAGATATTATGTTGTCACGCAGCAGATTAAGTCTTGAGAGCAGATTGTTTTAAAGGCATAGTGTTTTTTTTATTGTGTTGTTGTTAGAGTTTCAGCTGTTTATTACACAAATAAACAGTTGAGAATTTTCAACTTGTTAAGTGTGTTATTTGAACTAGAAAAACTATGTTAAAGAGAATGTGGAAACTGATTGCACGTAGTATTTTAAGTGTACACAACTTAAAGTGATACAGTAAACTCATGTTGAAATTAGTGGTATTTCAGATGTAAAGTGAATGAATTGTATTAAATTTAAGTTAATTGGCTTAATAGAGTAATCTTACTAATAAATAATTTGTAAGGTTACTAATTAATTTATAGTAAATTAACAAAAAATGACTTGCATAGGAACATTAATATAACTTTTTAGTAAGTAAGTTTGCTTTGCAAAAATAAGGCAATTGGTTTCCTTAATTTTTAAGTAAACTGAACATGTCAAATTTTACAGTGTATGCAGGTAACACATTTAAAATACTGTCTTGTGCAAGATGATGTAATATTTAAAGCATATTTTACAAACTATGGCTAAGTAATAACAGTTTGTTATTGAAGACAAAGTGTGCAATTTGTAGTATTTTGAATAAGCCAAAGGTGTTACTGAGCATATACTTTTTACTCAAATATAATACACTTATGGTATATTGCTTGTATGTTTCGAAGACACTTGCAATTAATTTGTAATGTACTTGTAACACAAATAAAGTACACTTTTAATATCACTAATCAAGCACGTAATTACCCTACACTGGCATATACTTAAAGTATACTTGAAGTTGTTCCAAAATAGCACACTTCAAGTTAACTAATCATTAACACACTTGAAGCATGCTTATTAGTCTGGCTTCAAGTATACTTGGCATATTTTTTTTTTTCACCAGGGCAATGCTGTCCTGTTATTATCTAGCCTGGCCAAGATGGTGCTCAGATAGTTTAGACCAGCTAAAAATGTGTAACGTTTGGGTGTCCTAGGAGTCAAGGAGACGCAGGAGTAGGTACTTTAAATCCTTTAATCTTAAACACAGGAGTAGAACACACGCTGGAGTAGAACACACGCTGGAGTAATATCAAACATAAAAATTCAAACATGACAAACCAAACATCACTATACCCAATTCAAGGACTGACCCAGACTGCCAAAACTAAAGGATATATATACACTAGGAACCAAATGAGGGAATGACACACAGGTGGGGATAATGAAGGAAAGATTAGGGCAGTGATTTCTATGAAATGTAGTGAGGGAGAGAACTTCAAAATAAGAGTCCATGAACCAGGTGCAGACAGAACGTGACATTACCCCCCCCCCCCCCCCCCCCCCCCCCTTTAAATGGGCGACTCCTGGCGCCCCAAGACAGATGATGGAAGGGAAACAGAGAAAGATCCCAGGAGGATGATTGGGGCCTGGAGGCGGCTTCAGGGCAGGGAATGGATCAGGAGGCATGGGAGGCGGCCGCAGGACAGGGACTGGTTTAGGAGGCCTGGGAGGTGGCCGCAGGACAGGGACTGGTTCAGGAGGCCTGGGAGGTGGCCGCAGGACAGGGACTGGTTCAGGATGCCTGGGAGTCGGCCACAGGACAGGGACTGGGTCAGGAGGCCAGGGAGTCGGCCACAGGACAGGGACTGGGTCAGGAGGCCAGGGAGGAGGCCACAGGACAGGGATCGGGTCTGGAGGCCGGGGAATGGGCGGAGCCATGGAAGGCGGAGCCATGGAGGACTCTGGGGGTGGAGCCGTATAAGGCGGAGCCATGGAAGACTGGGGGCGGAGCCGTATAAGGCGGAGCCGTGGAGGACTCTGGGGGCGGCGCCGTATAAGGCGGAGCCATGGAGGACTCTGGGGGCGGAGCCGTAGAAGGCTCTGGAGACGTGGAAGTCTCTGGAGACAAATACGTGGAAAGCACTGGCAGAAACTGGGGAGAAGGTGCCTTCCTTCTCTTTCTCCTTCGGCCAGCAGGGAGCGTGGTTATGTGGACGATCGAGGCTACAGGCGCTGGCTCTGGCACGGTCAAGGCTACAGGCGCTGGCTCTGGGACGGTCGAACAGAACGTGACAAAATGCCCCCTCTAAAACCTACCAAAGACAAGGTCTGGAGAACATCTTTTCTCATTATTTACTCACCTAATAATCTCATTTGTGTATGACTTTGTTTCTTCACCAGACCACATTTGAAGTAAAATAGAAAAAATATCTTAGAAATACTCAAACCAGCCCGTCTGGCACCAAAAATCATGCCATGGTCCAAATCACTGAGATCACATTTTTTCCTTAATCTGATGGTTGATGTGAACATTAACTGAAGCTCCTGACCCATATCTGCATGATTGTATGCGCTGCACTGCTGCCACACAATTGGTTGATTAGATAATCGCATGGATGATTGTTGGTGCCAGATGGGCTGGTTTGAGTATTTCTGTAACATCTGATCTTCTGGGATTTTCACTCACATCAGTCTCTAGAATTTCAGAATGGTGCCAAAAAACGTTCAGTGAGCGGCAGTTCTGTGGACGGAAATGCCTTGTTGATGAGAGAGGTCAACAGAGAATGTCCAGTCTGGTTAAAATTGACAAAGTCTATGGTAACTCAAATAACCGCTCTGTACAATTGTGGTGAGAAGCATATAATCTCAGAATGCTATTCTGAGATGCGGATTGGCACTGTTTTGGTGACACGAGGGGGACCTACACAATATTAAGCAGGTGATTTTAATATTGTGGCAGATCAATATATATATATATATATATATGTCAAATCCAACATTTTTACCTGGTCCTGAGTTGACACGGAATAACTCAATTGTTTGAGTCAGCCCCCAAATTTTCATTGATGCATGGTTTAAGTCAGCAGGAGTTGTCTGATCATTGCTGAATTTCTACTTCCTTATCTTCAACTGTTGTAACATTAACATTAAGCAGCTCCCAGTTGATAATTTCTCATCGACCATCACATCTTCCAAATAAGCATGACGGGAGGGAGAGCTCCAGATCTATACATATTTTGAAAGTAGAGGGATGTGTTCTCATTATCTTCCCTAAGCAGGCAATTATTTAAGTGACTTCTTCTGTTTTGAACTTGTTTTTTAATTGAAATTATAGAAAAAAAATCATGACAACAGAATCCTAATGAGGGGCCGCATGTGTAAAGCCAGTCAAAATTCTGAGAATGATGTAATTTTACTTTTATTCCTAGACTTAAGAATAAATGTGATTCATAAA
Source organism: Moxostoma hubbsi (assembly GCA_032164185.1). NCBI lineage: Eukaryota > Metazoa > Chordata > Actinopteri > Cypriniformes > Catostomidae > Moxostoma > Moxostoma hubbsi. The sequence goes on from JAVLUX010000001.1 coordinate 70,795,967, forward strand.
GGTTCATAAGTGTTAAGGTTTGGTCTCAGCTCCTAAATTGTATAAGAGTGCTGGAGAGGTCTCCGAACCTAGTTAGGAGTCACACAATGAGTTCTGAGGAGACAACACACTCTACAACAAAGAAAGAATGTATTGGACTCATGACAGTGGAAATTGGGTAAATGTGTTTCGTAGTCAAGCAAAATGAAATCCATCCATTTATATAAATCTTTTGATCTGAAGGTGTATACTTAAATGTTTGAAATTAGTTTTGTAGACAAAAATATAATTGTGCCACCATATTAATTTATTTCATTATAAAACTAAAATGTAATAATAAAAAAGGTTTGTGAAATTGATGACTTGGACAAAAAAAATTAAGAAAAACAGTCAGTAAGAGCCCAACATAGATGGGAATTCCTTCAATACTGTTTAAAAAGCATCCCATGGTGATACCTCAAGAAGTTGGTTGAGAAAATGTTAAGAGTACATGTCTGCAAAATCTAGGCATAAGGGGACTACTTTGAAGATGCTAAAATATAACTTTTATTTTCAAAACATAATTCCCATAGTTCCATTTATGTTATTTCTTAGTTCCTCTTCTGTCACTCACTCGATGTTGTGTCGGTGAAGTGACACTAGGGTCCTCTCGAGAGCCTTAGTTGCCTCTGAACTCAGTTGACTCTGAGAAAAGGACAATGAGAATTGGCGAACATAATTTGTATGTCCCTCCCCCAGACGTACGGGTATAAAGGAATCGTGCATCTGTTTAGTCAGATTTTTTCTTCAGAGCTGAGCATTTGTGTGTCCAGCGAGCTGTTGTTAATGACTATTCCACTCACCTCTACAGAGCTTTTGCTGCTGGACCTTACGGCGCGTTACCAGCGGCAGTCTACGCCCCTGGGCGCTTCGACAGTGCTCTCTAAAAGAGTAACACATTTGGCATTGATCGTCTTTTTAAAGATGCGTCTTTCTGAAGATGCCTTTGCGCCTGTGTAGTTCCTGGATGCGGCAGATATCTCTCCGCCTCTGATGGTCATAGGCGCTGCCTTGTGTGTCTGGGTCGCGATCACACCGTTGCAGTGTTTGTGGATGGTTCTTGTTCTTAATGCGAGAAAGTGACCATGGCAACGTTGCGGTCGCGGCTTTCCTTTCTGAAAGGAAATGCCACTCCAGCTGCCCACTGTGTCGTGCCTTCCTCCAACGGGATGGAGGTCGACCTGGCTGGCGATGATGGAGTTCAGCGGGCACGGCTTTTCCGGGTAAAACCCCACAAATCACCTGCCCCTCAACATGCTTGTTTGCTTCCGTACGGGTCGAGATGAGACCGGCTCACCCCACAGCCAGTCTGATGTCTCCTTCGGACCCCCCGGGCTGGATGATGGCATCGCCGCTACATCATGCTGTGTCTGATGCGGAGGACTCGACTGGGCTGACAAAGCTTAAGTTAAAAAAAGCTTAAGACATACGGCCCCTGGCTGTCCTTTGAAAGACATGTTATCTTTAGGAGAAAAATGTCACTACCATATGTGTAACATTGACATACTTAAATAAATTATTACCATGCAAGGCCCTACAGTGGTGGAATTCACTGAGTCATTTAATTTGTTCATGGCTTGAGATTGAACTGCAGTTGTGGATCAGTAGTATGGGCCCAAAAATAGTGCACATTTAATCAAACTTGAATGATTTATTGATCTGTAGATCAATATTAGTGGCTTCATAAGTCTGCTGGTTCTATGTTTATCAAAGGTAATTAAAGGCAAACTTTCTTGGTCTTGTCCCAGTTGAGTATAGTAATGGCATTGTGATAGTGTGAATTATTTGCACTATATAGTTATTACTAATAGTTATTAATAGTTAGTTTGCACCTACAGGCCTAAATCACTTATTTTAAAACATTCCTCATGTGTTCAGCATGTTGCTTTGGATTAAATCATCTGGTCAATAAATAAATGTTATAAGATAAACTTGGGAATATTTTAAATGAGCTTTACAAATAAAACTTTTGGTTTTCACATTAAAAAAAGGACACCATCACTTCAAACTATGCAGCTAACCTCTTTTGAGAAATGACAAAAGCTATGTCACTTTTAGTCTCAGATCTGTTACTAATGTTTTTTTTTTTACACTTTCTTCTACAGAGACAAAGAGTGGAGGAGATCCTAGAGGATGAAAAGGGTCTGACCATCCACCGCAGATAAATTCTAATCTGCAAGCGAAGATCAGACAGAGACATATTTCCTGAGTGCTCTGTCTTAAAAATACTGTATATTGTCAATAGACCTTTTTCACTCTCTGCAGGGTAAACTTTGACAGCAGTGAATGGGAGATCACAGCACATATTATTTTCACTTACTCATTTGCTCCAAGACCAAAATGAAAAATGAACTCTTACGTTTTATGGACTTTCCAAAAGAGGAAAAAAATAGAGAGCGGAGGATTAAGACAGTAAAATGAGAGAAGATGCTAAATTTACTGTCACTCTCTCAGAAGCTGTAATAGAAAACCCATCGCAGCTGTAGTAATTAATTTTTTCCAAGGTAATATAACACAAAGTATAATGTTATAAATTTACACTCAATATTTAAAAAATGTATAATATTAAAAAAATAGCAAGATTCACGCTGTTAAACAAGGTGGAAATGCGCCATCACAGTCTGTGTAAAAGGTCTATTAGAGTTCTGATTTCTTGTTGAGTTTTCAACCATTCTGTTTTGTGAGAAAAGTGCTAACAACTTTTCTGTTTAGGTCACAAAAATACCCAGTCACACTCCTTTTTTATTAAAAACTTAAACATTGAGATAGACTTATTCTGTTTTAGTAGCATTTCATCTGGAAAGAGTGCCAACTATATGTCAGTGGTGGTACTTTTTTATGTTTTTTATAGAAGCTATACAGTAATCCCTTCATTTTAATTGAAAAAGGTAATAATTGCAATACTTACATTGTTTCTGTTTGAAACAAATACAGAATCATGGTTCAGGGTTGAGTCAGCACATGTCAGTGAATAGGTCAAAATGGATTAAAAATCATTCTATATCAAAGTGACTTTTTTTTTTTTATCTGCACAGAAAGACAAATGGCTTTAAATTCATAGAAAAATCATAGAAATTGGTCAAAAAGTGTGGGAACCCTGATGTTATTTATTATTATTATTTATTTATTCAGTTAGTAAGTGATATAAAATATAATTGACTTCCATTGAAAATGTCCCCACACAAATTAAGGCATCAGGGCATCATGGATAATTGAGGATGGTGTCTTTGACTTGGGCCAATAAGCAACAATCTAGTAACCATTTAGCAATGCCTTAGTAACCACTCTTCAAATCACTTTATTGTCACTCAACCATATTCACAAGTGCAACAGTGGGTGAAAGTCTTGGGTACAGTTCAGAGCAACATACCAGTCATGACAGTGATGAGACATACTAAATTACAATAAACTTCAGATTTACACAACACAATTTACATATCTAATATACACATAATTACACACAACACAATATACAAAAAATAATATACAATGTACAGTATACAATACACACAATATAGAACAAACATACACACAATACAGAATACCCAGTATACAATACAAATAGTATATATAAAATATACAGTAGGTTGTATAGTGCTGTGTTGACATTCAGGCTGTCGGTTGATAGTCAGTTGCCAGTGTGTTGTTAAGAGAGAATATAATTTATGACAGTCCAATATAAGATTAATAAAGTGCAGTGCTAATGTATATTGATCATGAGAGATCAAGAGTTCAAAAGTCTGGTTGCTTAGGGGAAGAGGCTGTCATGTTGTCGGCTGGTGCGGGTCCTTATGCTGCGATACCGCCTGCCTGATGGAAGCAGTGAGAGCAGCCCATGGCTCGGGTGGCTGGAGTCTCTTATGATCCTCCAAGCTTTTTTCACACACCGCCTGGTATATCTATCCTGGTGGGAGGGAAGCTCACTTCCGATGATGTGTCTGGCAGTTCACACCACCCTTTGCAGGGCTTTGTGGTTGAGGATGGTGCTGTTGCTGTACCAGGCAGTGATGCAGCCAGGCAGGATGCTCTCTACAGTGCTGGTGTAGAACCGTGTGAAGATGTGGTGGTTCATTCCAAACTTCCTCTGCAATCGCAGGAAGAAGAGGTGCTGTTGAGCCTTCTTCACAATGGCCTCAGTGTGGACGGACCATGTAAGTTCCTCTGTAATGTGGACAACGAGGAACTTGAAGCTGCTGACTCTCCACCGGTGCTCCATTAATGGTGATGGGGCTGTGTTCTCTGTCTTTTCTCCTGAAGTCCACCACAAGTTCTTTGGTTTTACTGACATTGAGGGAGAGGTTGTGCTCCTGACACCAGCGTGTCAGAGTGTGCACCTCCTCTCTGTAGGCTTTTTCATCATTTTCAGTGATCAGACCTACCGCCGTCGCACAGTCATGTGTGTACAGGGAATGCAGGAGTGGGCTGAGAATGTAGCCATGCGGGGCTCTAATGTTGAGGGTCAGTGATGAGGAGATGTTGCTGCCCATTCTGACCACTTGGTGTCTGTTTGACAGGAAGTCCAGGATCCAGCTGCACAGCAAGCTGTTGAAGCCCAGAGCACGAAGTTTCACATCAAGCTTGGAGGGCACTATGGTGTTGAATGCTGAGCTGTAGTCTACAAACAGCATTCTCACATATGTGTTCCTTTTTTCCAGGTGGGAGAGAGCAGTGTGCATTGTTGATACAATGGCATCAACGGTTGTTGCCGTATGCAAACTGCAGTGAGTCCAGAGAGGAGGGCAGCACAGAGCAGATGTAATCTCTTATTAGTCTCTCAAAGCATTTGCTGATGATGGGGGTCAGAGCAACAGGAAGCCAGTCATTTAAGCAGGTGATTTTGATTGCTTTGGTACAGGTACAATGGTGGATGTTTTAAAACATGTGGGGAATACAGACAAGGAGAAGGAAAGGTTGAAAATGTCCATAAAAACACCAGCTAGTTGGTTCGCTCATGCTCTGATGACGTGGCCTGGAATGACGTCTGGACCCACAGCTTTACAGATATTCACCTGTCAGAAGGATCGTGTTACATCCGCTACACAGACGGAGAGTGATCAGGAGAGAGAGGCAGCAGTGTTCACGGCAGAGTTTATATTCCTTTTGAAGTCCATGATGATGTTCCCTTCCACATTCTTCTAGAGTTGGTGGTTTTTGTTTCGGGTAGATCCATGTAGTTTTGGTCGGCACTACGCCATCTAAGCACTTCCTGATGAAACACATTAAGCTATCAGCGTAGACCTCGATGTCATCATCTGAGGAGGACCGGAACTTCTCCCAGTCCACTTGATCAAAACAGTCTTATAGCATAGTATCTGATTGGTCCGACCAGCACTGGATCATTCTGAGGGCGGGTGCTTCCTGTTTCAGTTTCTGCCTGTAAGCGGGCAGAAGCAGAACGGAAAAGTGGTCCAATTTGCAGATTTGCAATGTCCTAAAGAGTTTGTCTATCATATACATTAAGACAGACAACATCCAAGACAAAAAACAAAAGAATTGTAGACAAAAGAAACAAAAAACTGCAATGTTGGGTTGGAGCTCGCAACGCAGCAGCCATACTCGGCTACAGCTTGAGTTCCTTCTTAGTAAAACACCCTGACACTGGATAATTTAATCAAATTTCTTTTTTGTTATTTATTATTCATTTTTGTGGAATATTTAAAGGCATTTTGACAAAATTTCAAGATTAAGATGAGTTTTTCCATTGTTTTTAACTATTATGCTAAAGTGGACATAAATGACCCAAACATGTAGGGTTACAGATCTAGGCAATGAACCTTGATCTCTGAGCAGGCCAAAAGTTATGAACATTACTGTAAAGGGGTTCAAGGGAAAGGAGGAGGCAAGAACTGGATTGTCAACATAAATAATAATTAAATTAAAACTTAAACCAACACTCAAACATTAATCAAATACAGGGCAGCCACCTGTAATTTTCTCTCTCTCTCTTGAACCATTGTCACTGGCCGCCTTTATCCCTCGCGCGCCCCATCAGGCTGATTGGGGACCGGGCATGCGACATTCTAGCCCGGCCCCGCTCCCCTCCACTCCACAATTACATAAATAGAGCCCTTTTGCTTTTTAAAGTAATGCAAGATTACAATAATATATTATATGACCATATTATTACAAACTAGTAAAGCAATTAGTTCTGTTCACACTTGATTGTGGTGCGTTCGGAGAATAACCAGATATCTAAACGTCTGTCATATTTCACTATCTCTGATTAAAACATTTACAGTACAAAGTTCTCTGTTATGTCTCCAACCTGGCTTTGTTCCAAGTGAAAATCTAAGGGTAATTCCAAATGTTCAGTAATCCCATCTCAGTAGATTATGATCTCCTTTCAAGCTTTAATGTGATAGACACTTAAAATCCATTGTCTACACAAAAAGTATTCAGTTCAGACACTGAGGTTTCCAGGGTGAAAAAAACACTGGCAGCTTGCCATGTCAGTGGCAGTCAAACACGGATTGCCAGCAACAGGCTTTTTTGTGTGTGAAGTGTCTGTGGACATCAGGGGTGAGCCTAGCAGCAGGAGGTAGGACACTGAGCTGATGATGTCCCAAGGTGTGAGAGTAGATGCCGGGTCATTGGACTGCATGTCTGATCACCTTGCAGACTGCTGACATTATGAAAGAAGAAGAGCTCACAGTCGGTACAGTGCATGTTTTTACAAGTAAGATCAGCATGACACAAATAGGCTAAACCAGTGAGATCAAAGTTCTTGAAGTGGCGGTGTTTGAGAATTATACTCATGTTCATCACTCTGCTTCAGAGGCAGGTAAACACTGAACCATAGCTGGGTCTAATAGTGGGGCCAGGATGGCAATTGCCTACCAGATTTTCGCATAGAATTTCCACAAATTTCACCTCCCTCCCGAACTAACGCAAAAATGATCAATGTGCCCACCTAAACATGTCCCACAAAAGATGGCATCCTAGTACCGGCCCTGGTCTGGACCAGTAGCGTTTTCTCAGAGTAGGCAAATTTTTGCGTCCTCAAAATTTTGGGTGAGAATAAATTAACAACTACATAAATAAAACAAAGAAAATTTTATGAAATGTGAACTCAAACAATGTGTGTAGTAGCCATATTTCTGCAGTCACTCTGCCAAAGAGTGACACCAGTGGATACAGTTTCAAAGAGAGGCAGTGTCTCTCAAGCCTCTCTTCTGCTCATTTAAGGCTGAAGATGACATGAAACAGATAGCACAATTATCTGAACAGCTTCTTACAGGTGGGGGAGTGAAAATTGTCAGCAGCCCTTAACAGCATATCATCAATTATACCTAAAAGGAATTTAACTATCGAATGCTTTTTAAATACTTTTTTTTTAGCTCGCACAATCTAAATGCTCAGCAAAATGGGATAATTATTCCTTTTAAGAGGGATAAGCATTTCACTAAAAGATTAATTGAACTAGGCTCCTCAATGGTGAAGGGGAGGGGTTCAGCCATACAATGAGGAACATAACTCTACCGACACCAAGTGGTAGTCACAGTGTCTCTTTGTAACCCCCAGGCATCTCCTTCACAGTGTCTACACACTCACTATTGTGGGGGGAAATAAGTGGATTTTTATTAGTAGCTGTACCTCAGATGAGTCTGTCATGGTAATGATAAATAAATAAATAAAAACATTTCTTTCAATAGCACCTCACCATAAAACAAATGTAGTTGATTTTAACGACGTAAACTTGGATAAGCTTGCATATGAACCCAAGTGAGATATATTTATTGATTTATGATTTAAATATACAGTCATTTTTCTGATGGTTCATGGAGCCTCGTTGTTTTCCTTGTTGTGTGCCGCCCCCTGCTGGCTATCCACATAATTTATTTTAAGGAAAGTGTATAATCTATTGCATTTTCTCTTCAGCCATTATTACTACATATAAATGCAACAGAGTGTAAATAAGACATTTCAATACAGTATAAACCGTTTAATGAGTCTACTTGTGGTTAATAAAATAGTGTATGCCAGTACACTCGAAAATAGCAGCAATTGTTAGATACACATTTAGCACGCAGAGTTTCTTTTTTCATTTACACAGGGCACATCAAGGGGAAATCATTGTCGAAATGTAAATAAATGTCAGACAATGTAAGGCCTCGTCAACATTATCTTATGGCTGACGTGCAAACCATTTAGTAAGTCCTCAACAGGAGTACAATTATGTGTGTTGTGTTTGAAACAGCAAATTGTGTGTCGTTTAAAAAGCCTGTTGTGGTGAATATCTGCTCTTTTGAAAAGTTCCAGTAGAAATGGCAATTATTACTGAGGAAGTATTTCGTCAATCGACTGAGTGGAACTGTCTAAATCAGCGCATGCGCAATTCATCCTCAGTCTGCCTCGGTAAGGGTGTTGATTCTCAAGCTAGAACATTGGAGGAAAAAAAAGATACTGTATTTTTACACATAAAACAGGCAAAAAGAAACGGATGTCCATCAGGAAACGCAACGGCTACCACCCTCCAGATCATTTTAATGCAAACATTGTAAGTATTGTCATCGGCTTGTATATGTCTTTAATGCAAAAACGTTCAGTGTGCCAGTGGATGGTGGTTTGTTTTCTCTCCCGTTTTTTAAAAGGTCCGTGATTCACAAAGAATGGGTCTTAAATGCCTATCTTCTCTTTGTACACATCAACCCGACACAGTGGTTTTTAGCACAGTCTAATAACGGGCAGTAACTTCTACGGGTTGGAGAGAATGAAGCTTTCCTATAAATACAGCGAGATAGACTACAGTGGTGATTAGTAGTCGAGCAGGGAGTATCGTTTATTTTCCCGTCTCTGTTACTGCCTGCTTCGACTCATCAGGACGGGATAAATATGTGTTTGGGCTTCTAAACTGAGTTGTCATCTGCCTATTTTGTGTTGTTCATCGGATGTATTTTGTCAAGCTCATGCAGCAGTGAGTGATGTGTTTTCAGTGTACAGTTATTACAGGAAGAACGAGTGCACCCGGTGTGTGTGTGTGTGTGTGTGTGTGTGTGTGTGTGTGTGTGTGTGTGTCACGGGGATTATTACGGTTTTGAGGCCAGCCATATATATGTGTGTGTGTGTGTGTGTGTATTACATTAATAATCATAATTTGCATATAGAAAACAGCCTATTTATGGCAATTATGATTTTTTTCAAACGCATGAATAAGTACTAGGTGCATATATATATATATATATATAGAGAGAGAGAGAGAGAGAGAGAGAGAGAGAGAGAGAGATGAATAAAAACTTTTTTTGTACTATAGCATTTTGACTTGAAATCGGCAAAGGTGTTTTTGTAACGTTGTTTTAAATGCTGTATTGTGCGCGCTGATAAACTTGGAATAAAGCATCTTTACTGTTTCGAAGAGTAAAAGCTAACACGGATTATAGTTGTAGGATGGCGATATTTTCAAATGAAACATCTAGGAAGTGGGGGAGGATAAAGCCCAGGTCATTTCTCACCGCTGTTGAGTCGTCTGTTATTTCTTTCACCTGTACATTAAATGCATGTGTTTTACGTATTCGATGGGAATTTGTCACATACGCTTTGTTATTTGTGGGGATATTTGTGCCTTTTTCTGTCGAAAGATGTTTACTAGCTCCCTTTCGCTGGCTGAGCAAAGCTCGTTCACGTTTCACGCGCGGGACCTTCGGGGGAATGAATTCTGGGCGCGCGTACCCGTCGCGTTCAGGGGGCGGGGCTAACGGAGTCGCGTGGCGGCGCGGAGCTTTGAACGAGTGAAGCGCGTGTCGCTGCGTGGGTCATGCACGCGCTTCGAAAACTAAGGGGTGACACAGCGCTCGTGCTCCTCTGACGTCACTGAGAGACTTCCCTAGGTTAAGAGATATTTATGTCAAATCAATGACTATATTTAACCTTTTTGTTTCTCAGAGGAAGTCAACCCTGTCTGTTTTGTTGGCAAAAGGCATGTCTGTTACTTGACATAATTTAATAACCAGTCAAAGTGTAAATATTTAGCCTTCTTATTGTGTGGTGACAACAACCAGGCTTATATTTATCAGGAATGGCATGAAACACTAAGTAAGCTTCCACTTGGGCATGCCAGCCAAAATTCACCTGTTTTGAAATGTTTTGCTTCTCAGCAGTACCTTTAGGAAGAGGGTTCATTTGGTGCAAAAATGCCATATAGGCACCGCACTGCCACATAACTTTCTGTTTGCAGTAAATATTATGTATGGTTCATTTGTTATGATTCAAACCAGATCTGAATCTTCTAAAAAGGTCAACTGGGATAGAACTGTCCATGGTCACCCCCTTCTACAGCCCATGCTTGGGTGATTGTCATGAAACCTGTCAGATAAATGCCCTGGTCACATTTCACTTTATAATCAAAGTAAGCAAATTAATAATAATAAATTGCATATAAAAAACAGCCTATTTTAGGCTGACACATGAATAAGTACTAGGTGCACAGGTGTTCCAAATAAAGTGCTCGGTGAGGGTATATACACCGATCAGCCACAACATCAAAACCATCTGCCTAATATTGTGTAGGTCCCCCTCGTGCTGCCAAAAAAGTGCTAATCTGCATCTCAGAATAGCATTCTTTGACCTCTCTTATCAACAAGGTGTATCTGTTCACAAAACTGTCACTCACTGGAGGTTTTTTGTTTTTGGCACCATTAAGAGTAAATTCTAGAGACTGTTGTGATTATTGTTGCCAGACAGGCTGGTTTGATTATTTCTGTAACCACTGATCTCCTGGGATTTGTACACACAACAGTTTCTAGAATTTACTCCAAATGGTGCCAAAAACAAAAAACATCCAGTGAGTGGCAGTTCTGTACAGTGAGTGGACAGAAATGCCTTGTTGATGAGAGAGGTCAACAGAGAATGGACAGACTTGTTCGAACAAGTTAAGAATATCATCTCAGAATGCTTTCTGAGATGTGGATTGGCACTGTTTTGGAGGAATGAGGGGGACCAACACAAAATTAGGCAGGTGGTTTTAATGTTACGGCTGATTGGTTTATATTTATACTAGGGAATCAAGTAATTTTGTAGTCAAGGACTCTCACCCACAAAAAACAATAATTGATTACTTGTAAATTTAAATGTACGTTAAAAATAACAAGCATGACATACACGTGAAATTAATATATAAGTACTATGACTACTCTCAGTATGTATTGTGTGCACACAGGGACCTGGTGCTCGTGCAGTGAGGTGACTTATCCAGACATGTTGTTGATACTGATCAACTATGTGTGAGAGGAGATTAAATTGTATCATAGTTTAGATGCTCAAAATTACATCCTCAGCGGAAAGAGTGGGAGTATTGGATCACTCCTATTATTAACAATGAAGCTCTCTCCATGACCATCAGACAAGTTAAGGATTTCTTTTTAAATGATAAAAATATTTTTGTCTCTTTCTTCTGCACTAATTTGTAGCTATACTACTAAAGCTACAGATAAATTAGCAGTTCGATACTGCAGGTATTGTTACCTTGATACAATTTGCTTGATATGTCCCTCCTTTGTAAGTTGTCTTGGATAAAAGCATCTGCTAAATGACTAAATGTAAAAGTAAATGACTTTCACATCTTTATTCATTATAATGATAGTGATATATAGTTACTTTTTGAACTCTATCTCTCAAACTTTCAATTAGTTGGCATATTTATATTCCTTCAACTACCAGAGATAATATATGCCAGGTTTAATCTGGACATCTACAGTTTTTAATACTGCCTGTATGCAGCCATCTCGCTTCAATGCTGTGGTTCATGCGTCCATTTGCAGTTGCTTTTTCGGAGATCTAAACACTTTCATTTCCATTAGTTCCGGGCACCCAGAGATTATACAGCCACCAAACACAGAATAATGGCATTTTATGACAATCATGTTAACGTTTTTAACATTAATCATGTTAAAGTCACTATGAATAAAGCCAAGCGCACAATAGACGACTTGCAGTCAGCACTCTGTGACTCACAGTCTTGCTTTCTGTTGTGCTGGTACACGCACTACAGGAATGATTGGAGACAGTGCATAAACTGAGTGTACAGTGTACACCTGGTATTAAGATGCCTTTTGTGCGATCCAATCACAACTGAACAAGCGGGACACATTTCCTTTACACCTGGTTGTCTCTTTTGAACATTTGTGTTCATAAGGACATAGTCGTTACATCTGTCTATTACTTGAATGATAATAAAGTGCAATAAAGTAAAAGAAGAGAAAGTGCTAAAAACAGGTGCACGGTTTCTCTAAATTATAAGCAAACATGACGTTTAGAGCAGAATTCAGAATTTACTGCAGTACCTGTAACTGAGCTTCTAATGTGCATGCTTCTCATATCTGTCTCCCTCATGTTGATATCAGACAATCTGAATAATTTTGTTAATTTCTTGTGCATGTCCATTCATTCGTTTTTTTATTATTATTATTTTCTGATCTTGTGGTTATTTCCCTTCAAATCCTCACGTAACCTGTTAAAATTTTGTTTAATTATGCAGTGCTCTGCTGCTGTGGCACATGAGCCCAATGCTGAATGTGTTTGAAATGGACAAATCTAAAAACAGTTTGGACTCCATTACAGCAGTCTTTACCATTGTCTCGTTTCAAATGGTTAGCCTAAAACGCATCTTAAAATTACGATAACGGTATTAATTCACAAACTGTCAACAAACATGTCAACAAACACGAAAAGAGCACCCATTCTTACACTTATTTGCACCATTTGCAAAAAATTTTATGATTAACATTTTTATTGATTTTACAAAGACAAAGAAAAGTGAAACATATATAAAATTAATAAACATTTAACACCCACTACTACACCTCCCCAATCAAAAACTCCACCTGACCCCAAGCGAACATCCCATTGGTCTTACATAAGTACACACACACACAGAATAAAAAAAATGTCATGTCTACATTCTCTGATTGGCAACGCCAAGGTGTCTTTAAGACCAAGCCTATACTGTCTAGAGGGGGTCCAGTAGAATCTATGTAGAATCTTGAATTGTATAAGTTGCACCCATGCAGGAGTCCCAGCCCACACTCCTTCCTCCAATATCAAATTAAAATCTTTCTCCCATAATCTCTTGATAGAGGTTAAAGCTTCATCCCCCAGACTCTGAACTAGCAGGGAGTAATACACTGATGCCTCATGACCTTTTCCATAAGCCGTAATCACCACTCCCAGAGTGTCTGCCGCTTTAGGGTGGAGTATGCTACTCCCTAAAATAGTACAACGCAGGTGGTGCTACAGTAAATATAAAAAAAACTGAGATCTGGGAATTCCAAAACGTTGAGCCAAATTACCAAACAATCTCAACACTCCACTCTCATATAGGAAACTGAGTGTAGTAACCCCCCTCACAATCCACTCTGACCAGCAGAAAGGGGATTTATTAATACATAATTTTGGGTTCAGCCATATGCTCAAGGCAGCATTCAAATAAATGTCTGAATTAAACACTCTGGACACTTTTTGTTCAAGTAAATATTTCACCACTAGTACTTTTCACTGAGGGAATGGTAGAAAAAGACTCTCTCTGCTTTATATATTTAGCCAAAACCTTCCCTGCTTTGTCCCCTGACCCCTGAATAACCAAAACGTCACGGTTACTGTTGTAACTGTAACGATCCACACCGTCTTTGGTTTGTGTACCTTTTATTTTTAGTTTTTGGCACCTTTTATGTTCCATATTGTCTTTTGCACTCTTATTTTGAAATTCACTCATGTTCCTGTTTCCCAGTCTTGTCATGTCCTGTTTTCCCTCCATGTTCATGTGTCTGGTTTTCATTGGTTCATTGTTTGATTACTTTATTATCAGTTCTAGTTTTGTCATTGGTTTTAGTTAATTGCCTTATCATCTTGTTTTAAGTTCAGTTTTCCCATTGGCTTTTGTTTCCCCTTTGGTTTTGTATTTAAGCCCTCATGTTCACCTTGTCCTTTGTCGGTTATTGTTTGATGTTTGGTGTATGTTGCATGTGTCTCCTGCCCTCGTCCGTGTTTCTGCCTGAGCTCTCCTTGGAAGATTCCCAGTGGTCATATCCTGTGTTTTTACCTTTGTTTTCCCATTGTGGACGTTTTATTTGTTCCTGTTTTCATACTCCGCTTAACTTGGTGTTATTTTCAATAAAAGCTGCAACTGGATCCTCACTCCTCATCTGCCCGTTTCGTCACAGAATAACCGACCCACAATGGATCCAGCAGCCCTCACTGCCCAGCAGGCGAATTTCCTGCTTCTCGGCCTCAGACAGGAGGACCGCCCGATAGAGGTCCACGTCAGTGAGTTTCTGGAGCTGGCAAATTCTTCGGATTTCCCAGAGTACAGCTTGGTGGTTTTCTTCAGGGCAAATCTGCGCAGTTCGCTAAGGGAGCGGTTGCCTCCAGCGACCCCGCGCTGGACGCTCCAGGACTTCTTGGAGGAGACTCTGAAGATCTGTGGCTCACCTTTCACTGTGAGTGTTGCAGAGGAGGACGCTATCTCTCCTCCCACAGTGGTCACCTCCCAGTCTTCCATGACTCGTTCCTCTACGCCTGCCACGGCCAACGTGCCCCCAGCCTTGTCTGTCCCAGGGCCAGCGTTGACAGCCCTGTCCGCCAGGAGGAGGAGGAGAAGAGGGAAGGCTTCCGCTCTTCAGTCTCTGCCTGCCACGGCCAACGAGCCAACGCCCACGCCTGCCACGGCCAACGAGCCCACGCCTGCCACGGCCAACGAGCCCACGCCTGCCACGGCCAACGAGTCCACGCCTGCCACGGCCAACGAGCCAACGCCCACGCCTGCCACGGCCAACGAGCCAACGCCAACGCGTTGCCAGCCTCGTCCGTCCCAGCGCCAGCGTTGCCAGCCTCGTCCGTCCCAGCGCCAGCGTTGCCAGCCTCGTCTGCCAGGAAGAGGAGGAGAAGAGGAAGGGCTTCCGCTCACCAGTCTCCGCCCTCCACGGCCCCGTCCTCAGAGCCAGAGCCAGCGCCTGTAGCCTCGACCGTCCAAGAGCCAGAGCCAGCGCCTGTAGCCTCGACCGTCCAAGAGCCAGAGCCAGCGCCTGTAGCCTCGACCGTCCAAGAGCCAGAGCCAGCGCCTGTAGCCTCGACCGTCCAGAGCTCCGTCACCTGAGCCTTCTACGCCTCTGTCACCTGAGCCTTCCACGCCTCTGTCACCAGAGCCTTCCAAGCCTCCAGAGCCTTCCAAGCCTCTGCCTCCAGAACCAACCTGGTCTCCGCCTACCATGGCACCGCCCCTGGAGTCCTCCTCGGCTCCGCCTACAGAGCCTACCGTGGCTCTGCCCGCTTCCCCTGAGACTCCTCCCAGGCCTTCTGACCCTGCCTTGTGGCCTCCTCCCAGGCCTTCTGACCCTGTCCCGTGGCCTCCTCCCAGGCCTTCTGACCCTGTCCCGTGGCCTCCTCCCAGGCCTCCTGACCCTGTCCCAGTCCTGAGGCCATCTCCTTGGCCCCCTGACCCTGACCTGTGGCCTACCTCTAAGCCTCCTGACCCTGTCCTAGCCCTGTGGCCATCCCCTAGACCTCCTGACCCTGTCCCAGTCCTGTGGCCTCCTCCTTGGCCTCCTGACCCGGTCCCTGCCCTATGGCCGCCTCCCTGGCCACCTGACCCGGTCCCTGCCCTACGGCCACCTCCCAGACTTCCCGACCCGGTCCCCGCCTTCAAGTTGTCCCCTTGTCCCCTGGGCATCTGCCTGGCCTCCTTGGTCTCCAGGCCGCCCTCCTGTTCTGTAATGGTCTCCCTGTCCTAGTCTTGTTCCTCTGTGCCCTTCGTGTCCCCTTGATCTGCCTGTTTTCCCCTGTTCTCCGTTGTCGTTTTGCCCTTCCTTTTGTTAGGAGCGTCTGGGATACTGAGCGTCACAGTAACCTCCGTTCCCTGAGGGAGGGAACTAGACATTGCATCGAATAAAGTGACACAAGGGGTCTTCCTTGGGAGCCTCGCATACCTCTGAACTTGAGAAAAGGCCAATGAGAAATTGGCAGACAGAATTTGCATGCCCCCACCCCCCCACCCCCACCCCACAGGTCTAGTGCTGTGGCAGAAGGGACACAACGTCTCGATCCCTCCCTCGAGACGTACCCCTTGATGTACCCCTTCTGTCACTCACTCGACGTTGTGTTGAATGAAGTGACACAAGGGGTCACGTTCAAAAGCGCCACGCACTTGCCCATGTTATGTAAACTGCTGACACAGGTGCAAGCAGGCTGCTGCGTGCTAGAAGCAACTATATCGTCTGCACATAACCCTCCCCAATGCCCCAGAAAAGGTGTCATATACAGACCTTAGGTTCCCAGCACCCCTTAGGGGGGAACAGGTGCTACATGACCAGCATGGGAGCAAGCTCGGCAGCTGCGGTCTTTCCTGATTCTATTCTTTCAAGACCCTGCTCAGACTGGGGGTGGATGATTTGTGGCTAATACACCACATGGGTTGTCAAGCCACACATGGGAGCGGCGTGGTGGTAGGTCCTACCTGGTGAGGGAGGAGCTCTACAAACACGGTGACCGGGGGCAGTGGGACTGCCCAAGGAGAGTACCATGGAAAATACATCACAGGGAGTTGCCTGAAAAGGGAATTAAGCCTGTGGAGCCCTACCCCAGTACAGAACACTTGTGGCTTATAGTGGGTCTGGTCGCAAATTGCTCCGCTGGCCAGAAGGCTAGGGAGGAAGAACATCCAGGAAGGGACGCTTAGTGGCTAGCCTTGGAGAGAAAGCACACTGGATCAACTTGGTGAAGGGTGCTGGGTACGCAAGGCTCCCAAGGAAGGCTCCCGAAACAATGTCGAATAAGTGACAGAAGGGGAACTCTACTTTCCGCAACAAAATAGTATTATATCTGAATTTCAATCGGGTAAATTCCCTGAGACCATGAGATGACATTTGGTGCTTCAGCTCTGCCTCTGCACTTTTAATATTCCCTTCTAACTCCATGAGTTCTCGTGCTTTGGGTTTTTTGATGATTGAGGCATACTGTATGATCCGGCCCCTAAGAACCGCCTAAGTGCCTCCCAAGCCACGCCCTCAGATGATACTGAGGACCAGTTGGTCTCCATACAGACATTGATTTCAGCCTTTAACCTTTGTTGAACGCTCGTAGGGACAGTGCAGACATCTAAAGACGTCTAGATATTTAGCTGAAATCTCATAGCGCCTGTGACATGTCGGGGTGTGTCACAGGAGTGCGCACAATACACAACCATTCATTGTGAGATCTGGGACTTCTCGTCGCATACCCGTCTCCGACTGTTTGACAACTAGCAGGAAATGTTCAAGGGACAAAGATGTCACTTCTTTAAACTGACAAACAGTCCTTAAATGGTTTAGAATGATTCAGAATTTGAATTTGTGCCAAAGCATAATGAGCTACATCAGTAAGGTTTAGAGCGATAGCTCTAAGGCAGTGTACAGGATATTTCAGACCTACATCCTATTGCTAGAGAAAACCAAACTCATTCTGTCTGCTGTACAGGCATTATTCAACAGGAGTTCCTGAATTAACTAAACCGAGAAAATAGAAAAGAAATGTGACCAGTCACTAGGGCAGAATCCTGCATAAATGGTTCCCTTATTCAGAGCCTTCAGGGTTGTGCAGGGTTCATGAGGGGCTAGTCTGCCTCCTGGATGCCCTAAAACAATCAGAACACCACTTAAAAAACACAGCTCCTTTTAAAACAAAAGTGCTTTGACATTGCAAGTTTAAACTGAAGTAAAAGCTTTTACTTTACATAAGGTAAAGTTAATGACAACTGACTTTATAATAGCTTTATTGAGAAGTTGTTGGTTTAGTCTAACTGGTTGCTTCGACAGAGGCCTGAAAGTTAACCAGTGAGCAGGCCCAAACTTTTTTTTGTTTCTTCTGCACTGGTTTTAGGGCATACATGGTATGCCAATTAATTAATCGAATTAATCGCAGTTGATCATATATATAAATATTTGCTTAGAAAGCCCTTAAGTAACAATAATTCAATAAATAATGATTAAATACTTAGTCATAATAGTCATTTTTAAATCATTACAATAAAATATATAATTAAAAAATAATAATATAGATAATTAAAATGCATTACATCATTGTGGCACATGAGTAAAGCATTAAAAAAGACAGTAACAATTTACAATAAGGTTCCATTTGTTAACAACATAGGTTAACATGAACTAACAATGCGCAATAATTTTACAGCTTTTAATAATCTTAATTAATGTTAATTTCAGCATATACTAATACATTTCTCAAATCAAAAGTTGTGTTTGTTAATATTAGTAAATGCATTAGGAACTAACATGAACTTACAATCAGCAATTTTATTTTTATTAACAAATATTAACAAAGATAAATGCTGTAAACAATATATTGTTAATTGTTTGTTCAAGATACCTAATGCATTAACTAATATTAACAAATAGAACCTTATTTTAAAGTGTTGCCAAATAGACATTTAAAAAAGTGGCTTTTGTTTGTAATATTTTGTTTATTTCCAGATATATATTTACTATGAGGGATTTTCTAAGGAAATGTCAATGCACACATGCGTCAGATGTTTTGGAGCATCTTGTTTGTGTCGCATCATAAACATACTGTTTTTAGGCCGCTGTGTGAAGTTATACTTAGAAAAATACATCTTGTTTCGAGTGTGGTTTGTTCTCTGTGTAACCGTGGTGCCCAAACAGCTGAAGTTTTGCTTACTGCCCCCTCGAGAAAACAGGTGAACTTCAAGCTTGAATTGCTCAGATGGAAGGAATATTTCTTATCACGGTCCAGGGACATGATTACTTGTGTTTTTTTTTTTTTTTAAATATGGTAAAAAGTTTTAAATGTGGCTAGAGTACTACATTCCTAAGGCCAAAGTATACTTCGGTTGTCCACATGCAGCCGAACATATTTAGACATCTGTGTGCATTGTCTGTACATGCGACTGCCATTGACTGTTCTAACGAGTATCACAAAGTAGCCGTATGAATGCAATTCACAAGCAATGAATGCATCTGTACTGGTTCACAGTCAAAAGAGTGTACTTTGTGCAACTGCGCATTACACGGAACAGCACACGAAAAAAAGCCTTAATGGGTAGCTAAAAGCATAATTCAATTATCCAAAATATTTAATAGACGAACACGCAAGGGCAAGAGTATGTGTAACAGTGGTTTCTATACCACTAATCTTTAGAGCCATGGCAAAATATATAATATTTTTCCAGAGTTTGCAGTCTGAATTGAATGTGATGAGATAAAAAGACTGCGTATAAATAATACAAGGACACTAAGTAGACAACACATCTTTTTATTGCCTTGTCTTGTTGGCTGCATGCAAAAAAAAAACCCCACTGTGAATAGTCAATGTGTAGTAAATAGTGAATAGTTTTATGAGCCCTTTTAAAAAACTGAATCATGTAAACAGGAATGCATTAAGGTATTTCAGGGCCCATGGGCTTACCACCCGTCAGTCGTCCTACAGTTATTCAATGAATATGCCCTACACAGATGGCTTTCAAGGTTGCGCACAGGCTTCGTTTTTATATCAGCATCTCCCGCTGAACATGTTTAGATGCACTCTTCCCCTGAACGTTGACAGGGGAAAATGGGGTGGTGAATGCAAAGAATGGGGCCCCTCTGAGAGTTGTGGACCACTGGGCTTCAGCTAGTGTAGCCTGTGCATTAATGCACTCCTGCATATGAATCAGCAAAAAAATAAAAAAATAAAAAATAAATTGTTTAAAGGTGTACTCAGTAACTTTTTGCTTGTGTAATCTTGGACTTACAGTGACACCTAGTGGTGTGGATGCAGCATCATTAAAAATAAATAGTTTTCAGTTACAGATGCCATTGTAGAAATTCACAATTCAGAATCAGCCATGATTAATTTAATCCAAGAATGAAAGTGTCCAAAAACAAGACAGTTACTGAGATTAAGCGCATAGTATTCAGCTGGTCATGTTATTCTAAATGGCAGCCTCTATGAGGATGCCCCTGCCCCATGTAGAATAAAACAAGTTTTATCATGATTTTATACATATGTTTCAAAATTACAATTCATTTTGTTAGGAGTAAAGCTTTTATAGAGAACAAATTACTGAGTGCACCTTTAAATGAGTTTAACACATTACTCAATGAATCTGTCAGTGAGTAATCACTGTCAGTGATTTCTGATCGGGTGTTAACATGTAGTTTAAGATTCATTCACAAAATAGTTTTTCTCTATTTATGACTCATTGTGGGAAAATGGCCACTGCAAAAACAGAATTATGTAGGAAATACTGATATGTTAGTCTTTGTAGATTTCTCTAGAATTTGAATAAAGTTCACTTATAGAGGAATGGCCAAGAATATTTTTCAAGATGCTGCATGTTCATCTTGTACTGAAACACAATGCCAGTGTCATTGCGTTGTAAAATCAAGCCCTGACTTGAACATCTTGCTTCACAAGTATCGGCTGCAGATGCTTATTGGCCAATTGTTGACTAAATTAAAACTGTCGGCATATCGGTTATAATCAGGAAAACACTGATATGAAAAACGTCATGGTTACTGTTGTAACCTCCGTTCCCTGATGGAAGGAATGAGACGTTGTGTCGATTGTAGTGACACAAGGGGTCTCTTCTGAGAGCCTTGCATACCTCTGAACTTGAACTTGAGAAAAGGCCAATGTCAAGTTGGCAGACAGAATTTGCATGCCCCGCCCCCGGACATACGGGTATAAAGGGAGCAGGCGAGCGAATGCCAGACAGGTTTTCACGAGGATCCGAGAATACGGTTGCGGTGCATTACAGTGGTAGGGATAGTGACGTGGCAAGGGGAACACAACGTCTCAATTCTTCCATCGAGGAATGGAGGTTACAACAGAAACCATGACGTTCCCCTTCTGTCACTCACTCGACATTGTGTCGATTGTAGTGACACAAGGGGTCCCACTTAAAAACGCCATGCACTAACCCGTGTTACGTGGCTGCCTAGCCAGGTGCAAGCAGGCTGTTGCGTGCTAGAAGCAGCTGGGTCGGGTGAACGTAACCCTCCCCAAAGCCCCCAATAAAAGGTGTCATATACCACTCTTAGGTTCCCCATACCCGTACGGAAACAGGCGACATGACTTGCATGGGTGCCATCCGGCCAGCCATGCCGTTTCTCTTCATAGAGTTAAAAAGCGGGGCTATCTTAATGCTATAGATGCGCCAGGGAAGGCGTCCTTTCCCGTTCCTATTCTTTCAGGGGGGAAAGGCCCTACGGAGACCACGACCTGCCCAAACTGAGGGGAGGTAACTTGTGGCTAATACACACAGGGGTTGTCAGGCCACCCGTGGACATGACCACTGCGACTGGAAAATACGTCACAGGGAGTTGCCTGAAGTGGCAACTATGCCTGTGGAGCCCAAGCCCAACACAGAGCACTCGACTCGTGGTGGGTCTGGCGGAGAATTTCTCCACTGAAGCTGCGGCCATTGGGCTAGGAGGAAGAGCATCCAGGGAGCAAGAGCTTGCTGGCTCACCTGGGAAAGAAGGCGCATTGGATCAGCTTGGTGAAGGGCGCAAGGTGCAAGTGGAACACCCGGTCGGTTACAGAGTTCTACCGGCTCTGACCTGTCAAAACACAGGACGAGACCGACTCAACCCTGAGGTTGTAGAACCTAGCAAAGGTGTTGGGTGTTGCCCAGCCCGCTGCTCTGCAGATGTCTGCTAAGGAGTTGCCGTGGGCCAGTGCCCACGAGGATGCCCCACTTGAGGGCGTAAAGTTCCCTGGTAGAGGGAGCTCTGGCTTGGTTGATCGTGTCCACAACTGCAGGTGGTAGACTGCTTAGGGTTCCAGAGGGTGCCCCGTCCCTGAGAAAGAAGGTCCTTCCTCAGGGGGATTTGCCAGGGAGGTGCTGTCGCGAGAAGCGTGAGATCCAAGAACCAGGTCCGGGTTGGCCAATAAGGAGCCACCAAGGTCATTGTTCCTCGTCCTCCCTGACCTTGCACAGCACCAGCAAGAAGGCTCACTGGGGGAAATGTATACTTGCGCAGCCCGGGGCCAGCTGCGTGAAAGTGCATCTGTGCCGAGAGGGGTGTGTCCTTAGCACATGGCGCGCCAACCCAGCTGAGAGGCATCTGTGGTGACCACGACACATCTGGACACCTGCTGTAGGGGGTCTCCTGTCCGCAGAAAACAGAGGTCTGTCCAAGGGTTGAAAGTCTGATGACAGGAAGGGGTGATAAACACACGGTATGTGCCATGGCACCATTCCCATCTTGGGACTCAAGTCTGAAGCCAGTGCTGGAGTGGTCTCATATGCATCAACCCGAGCAGCATGACCGCGGCTGAGGACGCCATATGCCCCAGGAGCCTCTGGAACTGTTTGAGAGGTGTGTTTATTAGTAACACACATTGTAAAACTCTTTGAATTCAAATGCACAGAACCGCTATGCCTGGCTTGAAGCGAGCAAGGCACGTAAGCACTGACTGCGCACGCTCTGTTAGGTGACATTAGGTGACAACCGTAAGAAGGGTCGTGTCGAGGCAAAATGGAGACGTGGAAGTACGCATCCTTCAGGTCTACCGCCGCGAACCATTCTTGATGCCGAACGCAGGTTAAAATTTGCCTCTGCGTGAGCATTTTGAATGGGAGTCTGTGTACAGTCCGGTTGAGAACTCGCAAGTCCAAGATTGGCCGCAACCCACCGCCTTTTTTGGGTACGATGAAGTAAGGGCTGTAGAAACTTCTTCATCTCGGCTGGAGGGACAGGCTCTATTGCGTCCTTGATTAGCAGAGTGGCAATCTTGTTGGGCGTGGCTGAGAACGGCGCCCAGAGCCGAGGTACCAATCATCAAGCCGTGAGGGTTGGGGGAGGACGGTGGGTTCCAGTCCAACCAACGCTCACAGCGCCCCGGAAAAGCGTGTCGACCATGCGCGTCAGACTGACTGGGCGGGCTGGCCCGAGGACGGGAGTCCGGTCAGGTCTCTCTGATGCAGCGGCTATGTCGTCATCCAGACCTGGCTCCAGGGATGAGGCAAACTGGTTGTGAAGCGAGCCGCCGTCGTCCCAAGTGCGGACGGAAGCATACAAGCGTGCCGGGGGGTGGGTGGTGGAAACCAAACCCGCTGCCATCCCGAAATCACCTGCATCGCCAGCCAGGTCATCCTCAATCCCGTGGGAAGAAGGAGCGACGCGGGGAGCGGCTGGAGTGGCATTCGTTTTGAGAAACAAAAGCCACGACCGCAACATTGCCATAGTCACGTCCTCGCAGTAAGAACATGAACCATCCACAAACGCTGCCTTGGTGTGATCGCTACCAAGGCACACAAGGCAGCGTCTATGACCGTCGGATCTGGAGAGATACCGGCCACATCCAGGACCTACACAGCGGCGGAAGGGTATCTTTACAAAGACGCGTCCTTGTGTATGTTGCTCTTTACCAGAAAACAAACTCTTTTAGAGGAAAAATAAACTCTTTCAGAGAAATCAACTCTTTTATGAGAGAAGCGCTGTCGAAGTGCCCAGGGGCAGAGTCTGCACAGCGCACAGAGAGGAGAAAGCCGCTGGAATACGCCGTCAGATCCAACAGAAAGCTCTCTTGCAGAGGTGGGTGAAGTAGTCATGACACACAGCTCGCTGATCACACAACCGTTCGGCTCCGAAGAAAAAATCTGTCTGGCATTCGCTCGCCTGCTCCCTTTATACCCGTATGTCCGGGGGCTGGGCATGCAAATTCTGTCTGCCAAGTTGACATTGGCCTTTTCTCAAGTTCAGAGGTATGGAAGGCTCTCAGAAGAGACCCCTTGTGTCACTGCAGTCGACACAACATCGAGTGAGTGACAGAAGGGGAACATATGGTTTATTTATAATTTATTAGTAACACACTGTAAAGAAGTTCATGCTTACGGGCAAGGAAGAGGCGAGAAACCGGCTTGACATATAAACTAAAGGTTTAATGAAGAACTCAAAAGACAAACACATAAGATAACGGACGTCCGTAATTGAGCTCTCTCTCTCGATCGCCGTCTGCGAGTGGCCTTTATCCCTCTTGATGGCTTAATTAGCCTAATACGGGACCGGGCATGCGTAATCACGCGCCGGTCCCGCCCTCCACCGTGCCAGACACACATTGTAAAACTCTTTGAATTCAAATGCACAGTCCAGGAATAATAATAGCAACAAAATGCAAGGGTTGGCACTCCTAATAACATAATATAAAAATTTTATTCTTTCTCGTTCTCACGTTAGTGTGCAAAAATTAAAATAAAAAATGGCATAAACAAATGTGACAGTTATGAAAGCGGCACTTAAGTATACATGATGAGGTAAACCATTCCAAATGCTTTGAAACCAGCAGACATCGACTTCTGAGACATTGGTATAATATACAAAAATGCTGCATGATTGATTGAATTAAGATTGAAATCGCAATATAGCCTTGCGTGATTACTAAACCTTAAAAGCCTTAGTTTTAAAATATAGTCTGCATTCAGCACTGTGTGAGCAATCGGCGCCCTCTAGTGGTCTAAACAGCATTATCCATTATGACAATATAAAACAGAATTTAAAAGGGTGTTTGTTTCTTTTGTTAAAACTTTTTTTTTTTCCATGATGTGGTTGAGATTTCCATGGAATAGCCCAGCATACGCATAGTATGAATTTGTAATATTTTATAAAATACTGTACATACATGCAAAATGCAAAAATGATTTAGAAATACAGCATAATGTTTTTCATAACTTTTTCATATCAATCATCATGTTAAATTATTTAGTTATTTTGTATATGTTTATCTTCTATTTATCTTTCATTGTTGGCTCTCTTTAAAATTTTTGCCTGTCATTTGTTCAACAGAGCCAATCCATGTTCAATGGAATTTATTTATTGTTAGGACAGTAAAAAAGCTTTTGTAAATTTTTTAAGCATTATTCTTGGAGCATCTCTAATCACACTTGTTTTTGTGTACAAATGTGTAGCCTACATCAACAACTTGCATTAAAATAAAAGTTTGCAAAATAAAAGGTTTGGTCTAAATGAGAAGGCTGAAATTCAAGTCACAGACAGTTTACCCTGGTGTAGCTGTAAGAAAAAACTGATTTTATGGTGGACGCATGAGTCACACATGTCATTCTGCAGCCATTTTGCTCTCTCTTTCTCTCTCTCTCTCTCTCTCTCTCTCTCTCTGTGTGGTGTTGCATGCTGGGAGTGAGTGCGGTGTGTGAGAGGCACGTGTGAGAGCGTGAAGTTTTCCTTAGTTTTTTGGTTCAATTTATTTATTTTTTGCATAGGTTTCATCTATTATCTTTTATTTTTATTTTTTTCCCCCTCACTTTCTTGATCACTGTTTTATTTATTAAGTTTGCGAGGGTAGTAAAGCGGGATGGCTTCTTTCCCTGCGGGGGATGAGCCATCTCTGTCGCTTCGGAATGGTTTCAGGTGCGTTCCCGAGGCAGGTACAGCGATCGAGGAGGTGCTGTTAGCAACAGGAGAACAGGTAGGCCATGATAATATTATTTCTGCATCGCGCATGAACAAGGCAGTTGTCGTCTTTTTAAAAAACGAACAACTAGTAACCAGCATAATTGAAAGTGGCATTTGGGTGAAAGAAACATTTGTACCCATTACACCTCTTTTTGCTCCAGCTACAAAAGTGACTTTTTCCAACGTACCTCCTTTTATTAAAGATGACGCGATAGTGCGAGAATTAACTTGGTTCGGAAAGATGGCTAGTGCTGTAAAAACTATTCCATTGGGTTGTAAATCTACCGAACTTAAGCATGTGTTGTCTTTTAGACGACAAGCGTTTATGTTTTTGACCGCTCCTACTAAAACACTGGATGTTTCGTTTCGAGTGACATGTGGAGTGAGCTCTTATATGGTTTACGCGAGTACTGATACATACTGTTGTTTTGAGTGTGGAGATAACGGCCATAAGAGATTGTCTTGCCCTCATAAACAACAGGCCGAGGAAGAAGCAGGGACGTCGGGTGTGGCGGGTGCGAGTAGTGGTGCGACTGCAGTGGGAAAGCCGTTGAGTGATGCAGGTGCTGGGAAAGAGGATGGAGATGCAAAGGGAGTAAACGAAGCTAGTGATGGAGTAGAGGTGAGTGTAATCGCGTCTGGAAGTATTGAGGGTACAAACGAAGAAGTTTCGACTATTGATTGTATTGGTACTGGTGCTTTAAGCTTTAAAGACGATAGAATGCAAGAAGACATTACAGGTTCAAATGATGAAGCGGAAAAAGAGTCCGAGGACGAAAGTAGAGATGATGATTCATGCATTGATGCAGACATTGGTAGATATGGAGATTTTTATCCTGTTGTACAGATAAATAGTTTCCTGGATGAAACTAAAGGGAGGAGTGTCGATGTTGAAGAGTTTTTTCCTGACCTAGAGAAATTTATCGCATCCGTAATGGAAGCTCGTAAAGATTGCAACGTTGATGTTTTGACGCAGCAAAAAAGGTTCAGACTAAAGAAATATTTGACAGTAGTCAGACAAAAAATAAAAAAGATGAAAGGCAAACGTAGGTCTACTAGAAATAGCTCTAAATAAATGCACATGGGGATCTGGCCTTTTCTGTGTTTTTTTCTTTCTTTTTCTTTTACCTTTCCCCTGGTTATGGATGTTCTTAAAATAGGATCCTTAAATATAAATGGGGCAAGGGACAGAAGTAAATGGCCTTTATTAAAAGAATACTTCAATTTGAAAGAAACTCAAGTTGTGTTTCTACAAGAAACACATAGTAATGAAGAAAATGAAACTGATTTGGGGATGTGGTGGGAAGGAGTTCATGTCTTGAGTCATGGCACTAATCTTTGTTCAGGGGTGGCAATATTATTTTCACCCAGATGCAAAGTTAAAATCTTGTCTAAAAGTGAGGTAGTGAAAGGGTGCCTGCTTGCTCTCAGAGTAGAAATAAAAAATAGAGTTTTCGGGTTAATAAATGTTTATGCTCCTACAACGGGAAAAGAGAGAATAGCTTTTTTTCTTAAATTTAAAGATGTAGTTTCCACTTTTATGGATGAAGATTTTTTAGTAATTGGAGGGGATTGGAATTGTACTTTGGATTTTACTTGCGATAGAAATGGAGAAGAACCTCATTTTTTTTATCAGCAGTGTCTTTAAGTGAGATTATCACACAATTTGGACTTATTGATATTTGGAGAGAGAGAGAAATAAAGCAGTTAAACAATATACATGGATTAAAGTGACAGAAAATAGAATCAGTGCAGCACGTTTAGACAGATTTTATGTTAAGAATACAATGTGTAGTAGAATAGAAGAGACCCATATAAGCCCAAGCTCTATTTCAGATCATCACTTAATTTCTCTAAAAATAATTGTAACACAAGCAACCGCTCATTATTCTTATTGGAGATTTAGTAATAAGTTATTAGAGAATCTTGATTTCCATGAAAAATTTAACCTTTTTTGGAATCATTGGACAGAACAAAAAAGTAATTATGAAAATCTTCTTCAATGGTGGGAGGTGGGGAAAGTTCAAATAAAGCTTTTCTGCCAGCAATATTCATCACAAGCTTGGAATAGTTTAAAAAGGAAAATGTCTAAATTAGAAGAAGATATTTCTGCATTATATGTTTCTTTAATTGATAAGAACGACATGGGAGTCCAAGAAAATTTGCTATCAAAAAAACATGAATTAGAGGTATTCTACATGAAAAAGTGAAATCAGTACTCGTTAAAGCAAGGTTCATATCTATTAATGATATAGATGCACCTACAAAATATTTTTTTAATTTGGAAAAGAAGGTTGTTCATAATAATTGTATGCTTTGTTTACGAAGACCTGATGGACGTATTACTTCAGATCCTTTAATGATGAGAAGAACTGCTGTTGATTTTTATTCTAAATTATTTGCAAAAGAAGACATTGATCTGAATACAACATGTGAACTTTTTAAAGATTTACCAATTTTGAAAGAAGATGATAGACTTTTTCTAGATTCCAACATTACCTTTGAAGAAGTAACTGACGTAGTAAAACAACTCTCAACTGGTCGAGTTCCAGGCCTTGATGGACTTACCGCAGAATTCTACAAATCCTTTTGGGGAATAATTGGACAGGATTTCTTTAAAGTTTTTGAAGAAAGTTATAAACTTGAGGAACTGCCTAAAAGTTGTCAAAGGGCAGTCCTTTCTCTTCTTCCAAAGAAAGGAGATTTGTGTTTACTTAAAAACTGGAGGCCTGTTGCTGTTCTTAATTCTGATTATAAGATATTGTCTAAGTCAATTGCAAATCGTCTTAAGATGGTTTTAGGTTCTTTGGTTCATGAAGATCAGTCTTATTGTGTTCCTAAAAGATGTATTTATGATAATTTGTTTTTAATGAGAGACATTGTAGAATATGTAAGAATGTACAATGTTAGTGCTGGTCTAATATCTCTAGACCAGGAAAAAGCTTTTGATCGGGTGGATCATCTGTATTGGTTTCATGTTTTAAAGTGTTTTGGTTTTGGCGATAATTTAATAGCTTGGATAAAATTGTTGTATAAAGGTTCCGTGAGCATGATACAAATAGGAGGTGGGTTAAGTGTACCAGTTGAAATACAAAAAGGAATCAGACAAGGCTGTCCAATGTCTGGCCAACTGTACAGTTTGGTGATTGAACCTCTATTGTGCATGCTTCGACGTAAACTAAAAGGTTTAACTATAAATGGCAGTGTAAAAAAAGAGTCTATTACAGTATATTATCTGCATACGCTGATGATATCACTGTAATTATTCAAAAACAGGAGGATTTACAGAATTTAAAGGGGGCTTTAGACATCTATGAAAGAGCTTCATCTGCTAGGCTTAACTGGGATAAAACAGAAGCTGTGTGGTATGGTTCCACTGGAAACCTTAATATGGTTTTGCCAAAACTCCCTAATAATATTCAGTGGGGTACACTTGGTCTGAAATATCTAGGAGTATATCTTGGTCAAGAGGAATATAAAATGAAAAATTGGGAGGGTTTAGTGGAGAAGGTCTGTGCGAGGTTGTCTAGCTGGAAATGGTTGCTACCCCAGTTATCATATAGGGGGAGAGTACTGATCGCCAACAATCTCATTGCCTCAATGCTTTGGCATAAATTTATGGTTGTGGACCCACCAGTGATGTTAATCCAAGAAATTCAAAAGAGACTTGTTAATTTTTTTTGGTCCGGTCAGCATTGGCTGAGAGCTGACATTCGAGCTAGAGTGACAGCTTTCCGACTGCAGGCTGTTCAGCGCCTACTATATCACCGGCATCATGGATGGGTGGACCTAACGTGTGCTCTTTTACGCAAGGCTGGACGAATGGGTCTGGATAAACAGCTTTTCACCATGACTCTAAAGAGAACTTCTCTTAGTGGACTTAACCCTTTTTACATCAACATTTTGGATTTATGGCAATTGTTTTCTGTTTCAAGAGAGTGGTCAAAACCAGGTCTGTGGCTGTTTAATGAATCTCTTTTTTTCAATCCTCTCTTTCCGGTTGAGACCCTGAACTCTGAGACCATAAGGTCAAATTTGATTTTTGCTGGAATATCTATGTTTCGAGATCTAAGGAAAAGAGATGGGTGGATTGAAGCTGAAGATCTTGCTCAAAATGTAGGTTTCAGGTCTGTGCGTCTAGCCAAACGAGTGCTAGAAGACCTAGAAGCTGCACTTCCGTCTTCTGCTAAAGAATTTCTTAAAGAGACTGGTAAAGGAGATGATACAGAGCCATATTCTTTTCCAGGATTTGACTTTTTAATGAAAAAGGATGATCAAGAGGAAGTTTCTGGAAAATTGCTATGTTTGAATACTCCAGAAATGGGGTTGTTCAATGGTTTATCGAAAAGAACTTTATATACAGCATGTGTCAAAACTATGAACTATCAAGACCTTAAGGATCAAACAGAAAGCAAATGGACGTTAGTGTTGGGGTCAGACTCTTCCCCGAAAGGTAGCTGGCGGACCCTGTACAAAAAGCCCACTGAAAAGAGAGTAGGAGATCTGCAGTGGAGAATTGTAATTTTTAGCTACAAACAGACACATAGCACGACTGAATCCTTTAGTTGGGGAGGGTTGTCCCTTTTGTAATGCATCAGAAGCTGTTATTCATACGTTTTTGGAATGTTATCGCCTGGAAAACTTGATGCAGTTAGTAAAGGATTGGAATCTGAAGCTAATGGGTTTGTTTAAGGGTTCATTGTTTATTTATGGGCCAAAGTACACAGTAGAAAGCAAAAAGAAAGTTATCATTCTTAATTTTCTTTATGGAATGGTGAAGTTGGAAATTTGGTGCACTAGAAAAAACAAAGTTGAAGAAAGTGGGTGTACTGATCCTATTTTATTGACGAAATGTTTTGTAAAAAAAAGGTTAACGGTGGAGTATGCTTTTTATAGTCTTACACATAATGTTCCGGTTTTTTTTTCATCTCTGGGGTTTTAATAATTTTTTGTGTGAACCTGATGGGAATGGAAGCTTTAATCTAAATATTTTCTAATGTGTCAATGAAGATAACATATGTGAAATTGTTTTAAAAAACAAACAAACAATTATTTGTTTGTTTTGTTGTTTTATAAATATTTATGAAGACAAATCCCAAATGGTTTTGAACTAATAAAGGGATTTTTAAATGTCAAATGTCTCTCTCTCTCTCTCTCTCTCTCTCTCTCTCTTTCTCTCTCTCTCTCTCTCTCTCTCTCTCTTCAATCTCTTTCCTCCTCTCTCATCTGTCTTTTTCTCACTCCTCTTCTCATTCACTGTTATCCTCTGTCAATCTACTCTTTCTCCCTCTCTTTTCTCTTTACACTTAATTTACATGGACATGAATTTACGCTCACATGCTCCATTTCAGTTAGACATGTCACTTTAAAAAATGTCAAAATTAGTGGCCACAATCTGTGAAACTCAAATATGATTTTTTAGCAACTGACAGTTTTCTTACACCATTTTCAGGTATGCAAATGGAATTTCATAATGCATACATCACTGAAATATCAAGTTGTGTCCATAGAAAGGTTGGTTAACAGAGTCCACTACCTCCAACTCTACCAAACCCTTGAGCGCTCAAGTTTTTGCCTTCCATATCTGCTTTTCTTATGCATTTCATCGCCTATGTCCTCTTTTCTTCCTCATCTTCTGTTGACTGTTTCCTCTTTTGTGTTTAGCTCTACATCCTCCTCTCTCCTTCAGAGAGTTAAAAGGGAAGTAGGAGATTATGGCCATAGCAAACTCAGCTGTGCCTTTTGTTTGCTACATAGTCACAAACCCCTCTCCATAAGCTCTAATAGAGGTTACCTCCCCAAACCCAGAGAAATGTAAGTAATAGCATACAGAATATGGAATGCCTTTGAATGTTCATCTTTTTAACATGCTTGTTGATGGTAATAATGTTATACAGTATATTTCCTCCTTATGGTATTAATAGTAGATGTTTTGACATAGGCCTACAGGTAATATTAGAATCATTAATATAAATGTGCATGTTATTGCAATATGACAATTATTAATAAAAGCTTTGTTATTAAATCATATTCAAGAATATGTGCAACTAACTGCAATGCATATGACAATGTGTAGTTAAAGATACACGTTCATGTGTTTCAACAAGTTTTGTTGCACTTAATGGTATTTTAACATTACAATATGACATTTAAAAGATTAATAACATTAAAAATGTACATTGTTTTGGTTAGTACGTAAAAAAACTGAATTCAGATCTTTGTTACTGACTGCTGTTCTGTTCGGGGTTAAAGGGTTTGCTCACCAAAAAATGAAAATGCTCTCATTATTTATTCACCTTTATGATATCCCAGGTGTGTATGAATTGATGATGAAGTGATCTGATTTTTGAAGCTCCAAAAATCACAGACAGTCAGCATAAACATAATCCATACGCCTCCAGTATCGCTTTAGAAAACATTAATTTAACCACTGGATTTGTATCTATGACATTTAGGCCGACTGTCAGTGATTTTTGGAGCTTCAAAAATCAGATCACCATTCACTTGCATTTTAGGGCCTTCTGAGCAAAGATATTTTCAAATTTTCTTCAAATGTGTTCTGGTGAAGAAAGAAAGTTATACATACCTGGGATATCACAATGGTGAGTAAATAATGAGGGAATTTTAATTTTTGGGTGAACTATTCCTTTAAATTGCATTGTTATAAACATGGAGCCCAATGGTTAAAGATCTGAGATCAAACTGTTGTAGTTTCAAATGACTCAAGTTCCAATAAAAGAAGAAGTAAAAACTATCACCATTTTACCCTTGGATTCTCTAGGGGACTGTACCTTTAATTAACATAGTCTCATTGAATAAATGTGTCAGCTAAATGACAAATTAGTTATAGTAAGAGTGCACGTTTAAGATCACATGCAGATTTTGTTCAGTGGGTCATAGATTGACATAAAGATGTGCATCTGTGAACTTCTGATGGTGGCACAGCAACGTTCGAATGGCAGCTGATTAAACATCAGGATTTTTTTCATGATTTGCATGTGATTTTTGGCAGATCTTTAATGCAACAGCTATGGGACACAAGTTTGAAGGTGATTGAGTAAAGCTCTGTATTGGTTAAACTGGAGCACTTGCTCTTACTGTAGATTTGAGTGCATTTCATATGTGTAAAATGGTAATTTTGGAAATATAGAAATATGGTAATACAGTATGGACCTTAGTCACAGAAGACAAAGTTTAAAAGACAGAAGTACAGTCAATAGGTTGGACTGTTGTTTTCTTTGATGTCCCAAACTTTTAAAATGTCTTTCCAAATAATTTATCAGTGGGCAAAATAAGTCATATCAAGTCAATAAAACATTGGTTGTGAAAACTAGATGTGACTGAAGACATTAAAACCTCTTGAACAGTGCTTCTGTCCTTCACAACCTTGTTTTTGATTGTGTAAAATTAAACATGCTTTCAACCCTGAATAGGGTCTGTAGCACAAAGTGTGGGATAGCAAGTTTTAAAAGAATTATGTCAGTTTATGTGCATAAAATATAATGTTAATTTTGTTTACCGCTGTTTTTATTGTAATCTCTCCCTTAAAAACATTTCACATTCTAATGCCATTTGCTAATTTTAGCAGATGATTGAACTGAACATGCCAGACTAATATAAAGTCTCTCTCCTTTTCTCCCTCAACTTTCTCACCCTATTTGTGTGTCTGTGTATGTGTGCATATGTTTTATTGTTCCTTATATCTACCTATGTCTCTGTTTGTGCATTCTTGTAAATTTTCTCTACATTCTCTCTCTCTCTCTCTCTCTCTCTCTCTCTCTCTCTGTGTGTGTGTGTGTGTGTGTGTGTGTGAAGGAGAGGTCCGCGGCCTGCGGGGGGATGACATGCATGTGTCCAGGCAATTAACATCATTGTGGATTTTAAGACTAGTAGGCTGCCATCCGCCAAGCCGTGATGGACATTCTGGTAACTGGCTTTTCTCTCTTATTGGTGTTTGGGGTGTTTTGTGGTGGTTTATTTGTGTGTGTTTGTTGTGGTAGTGGATTGAAGAGCCTTGATGCAACCTGATCTCATTAATATACGTAGCTATGTTTGTATGTTTGGATGGACACTAAAACGTACAATATGGATGATTGAAAGCATCTAAAATGTAATTGTTTTTTACGTATAACGTAAAATATTAATTAATCTATTATAAATATATTTGAATACGCAAATCGATTATAAATATTTTTGTACATTTTTACTGTTTTATAGATATTTTAGATCTCTTAACCCTACCCCACCTCTAAACATAACCACATTTTAACATTATAAAAACAAGTAGATTAATGTACAGTAGCAATAATTTTCAAACAAAATATTAATTGATATATATTTTACAGCCGCTAATTCCACACCTAATCCTACACCTAACCATAACCATTTATTAAGCATATAAAACCCATGAAAGCCAGATACATTTAATCACAATAATTTATTCAGAAACAAAAGTAGTCCAAAGGGCGATGCGCATTCAATGTGCTCCCTAATGGCATATAATAGCTTGTGTGAGGTAGAGAGTGAAATTTAAATGATTAATTGCTGTAAATCTTCTGATGCACTCCATAACGGCGCTGTCATATCTCATTCAAACATATACATCGCAGAATACAGCATGTCACAAATGGTCATGAGACACTTGACAGCCAATTAGCATTCGACATCACTGCCGTAAAACCGCTGGTCAAAATGCTTGAGGTGGCAATTTTTTAATTTTGAAAACGAAACTAATGCTGTGTCCAAAATTGTTCACTCATTCACTCATTCATTATTTCCTATATAGTGAATGGCTTTTAGTGCACTATATCTCAGTAGTGAGTAAACAAAATGAGTGAGTGAATTCGGACACTGACTTGTACACTGAGTGTCGGAGCTCTGGGGCTGTCAAGAAACAACGTCACATATGAACTTTTAAAATACTTGGGCCTTACTTGTTATTCTTATAAAATAATATATTAATACAATAAATATTCATTCTGTTTGTCATTTTAATATATTTGTTTATATAGAGAGTAAACAAATTTTAGCAAATGTATATTATTGTATTTATTTGTTATACTTTAATATCTTTAAACTCCAATACAAGCTTTGTAGTAAACCTATATGTTATAATCGAATGTACACTCGAAATCAGATTGCATTGTGGGTAAGAATGAGTGAACAAATGTAGGGAATGAGACGTAGGGAATGAATTCGGACACTACTACTAAATGACAGACACCCAAAATAGAGCACTATATAGTGGATGGGGCGGTTTTAGACATAGCTTTTGTCCCAAATATATCCAACCTATATTTTATATTTGTTGGTGGTTTAAAAAAAAAAAAAAAAGTTTAAAAACATATATGTGCATAAACTTCTGCTTCTATATTTATGCTTAAAGGAATAGCTTGCCCAAAAAATTATTCTGTCATAATTTACTCACCACCGTGTTGCTCCAAACTCATATGACTCAAAAGGAGAAATTTAAATGAATATCCCATATTTTCAATACAATTGCAGTTGATAGTGACATCCAAAAGTATTGTAAAAATAGTCTATGCATCTTGTGCATCATATTCCAAGTCTTCTGAAGGCATATGAAAGGTTTTGCTGAGAAACATTTCAAAATTTGAGTGATTTTTCATTGAAAGAATTGAGAGAAGTGCTATGAGAGAAGCTTGTTCACAATGGCTTGCATGTTCATGTGATAGCTTACATTGTTTAGTGCTCAAAACAATGCAAATTCTTGCAAGAACATGTGTCACTTTGCAAGAGCTTCACTCGCTTTGAAAAATGGCTTACATTTTTAATTGTTTCTCACAGAAGACTTGGAATATGACACATGGTTCATATAGACTACTTTTATGGTACTTTTGGGTGCTTTTTTAAGCTTTAAAGTGGAAAGACATTGTCCCCACAATGCCAGAGGTTTCATGTTTTACTATTGTTGTGCCCTCACAATGTAGGCAAACCCTGACCCACACAAAAATAGAACTGCAGGAAAGGATAGAGAACAAGAGATCCAGAGAGGTTCATTAAGAGACAAAGACTGTTGATAAGCCTGAAAGATGGCAAAAGAGTCTGATGAGGAGAGCAGTGGAGGGAGGTAGTGATAAGTCACATGATTCATAGCCAGTCAGCCATGGCATCTGGATAAAGTTAGAGCAAAGCAAGATTTAGAGCTAAAAACAGACAAGTGGACAGACATTCATTCTGCTTTGAGACAAGCGGACAGACACATTCTGCTTGTGTGTGTGTGTATGTGGAAGGGAAACATACACACACAAGTTTTCTCTCATTTTTATGAGCAAAGTTCCCAACTCACTCATCCAGGAGTTTGTATAGATGCATATCTTTATAACTTCACCCAGCCACATAGACTACAACTGCCTGTCAGTTTGAGTCATATATTTAGATATAAACCCAAACATCATTGCATGTTCTCTATATTCCCCTCTACTGTGTTCAGTTTCTTGCCCTTAGGAGATCCCAGAGTTTCTCACGCTTGATGCCAGGTTGGGGGTGTTCTGAGTTTATGGCTGCTATGTTACTACTCACAAGCCTGTTGATTTTGTTATTGTATTTAGAAAAGCAGTAGCTGAGTCTTCTATGAGAACTTTATAACATTTTTTCCCTATTTAAAAGGGTGGCAAAGTGGTTTAACATCTG
This sequence comes from Moxostoma hubbsi, assembly GCA_032164185.1. NCBI lineage: Eukaryota > Metazoa > Chordata > Actinopteri > Cypriniformes > Catostomidae > Moxostoma > Moxostoma hubbsi. The sequence continues at coordinate 70,832,029 of JAVLUX010000001.1, forward strand.
AGCTTGTAACCAGAAGGCTGTATGTTCAAATCCCAGAAGAACTGATCCATCAGCATGATCATGGTGGCATCCTTCTGAGTGAAAATGTGGCACTATTGTATTTTCTCCAGTGTGTGTTTCCAGCTGTTGCAGAGCAGTTTGTAATCATTAGGCTATATCAGAAATGATGACAAGTGATTACTAATGATCAACTGTTGAGGATGACGATATAGTGTTAATGTTTACTTTTAATTGTTTATGTTGTAATACGTTGTAGGAGTGCACATTTTATTTCCCTTGTCTGTTTGAATGAGCAACTGGAAAAAGTGAAGCGTATACACTTCAAAATAAGAGTTTCCTGTGTATTTCAGCCTTTAAAGTTAAAAGTCCTGTGCTCTTTCTTGTTATTAGTATTTTGGTTGGACCATAAACTGCATCTGGAGTTTAATTAAATTTGGAATCTTGTAGCCTCTGTCTGGCCCTCCCCATTACAGGAAGGAAAGACTAAAGGCCAAAGCATACTTTGCGCATCCCCATTGTGGATCGCTTCGCACACAGTGACAATATGCGTGATGTAAGTATTTTAAACTTGCATATAGTCTACCCTGTTGAATGTGTGTCCCTTTCTGTTTAAGTAAAAGAAACATGGGGTTTAGTGTCTTGCCCATGGACACTTCGGCATGTGGAGTCGTGTGGGCCAGGAATCGAAACACCAACCCTGCGATTAGTGGACAACCCACTCTACCCCCTGAGCCACAGCCACTAGTTAATGCTAGTTAATAAAAATAAAATTGTCATTTTTAGTTCATGGTGCATTAACTAATGTTAATGAATGCAACTTTTGATTTAAAAAATGTATTAGTATATGTTGAAATTAACATTAACTAGGGTTAATAAATGCTTAATAAGTATTTGTAACAATTCAAGAATGACAAAGTGTCATACACTTTTCAGTGTCACACAATAAGGCTTTTCAGCTGTAATATTCAACGCATGTGCTGCTTTTCAGCAGCCACGTTCAACTTAAAGTCACACACAACCACATCAACATGCGTCTCTCTCTCCTTGTCTGCTGCTGTCTCCTCTCCTCAAGTAATCCCACCTCCCCTCACTGTAACGCGAGTCCGGTGTGGCACACCGGTGGAATTCATTCACCCCTTTTCTTCCCGGCCTCGCTCTACCCAGATGCCACTGTTAGTTAATGTTGTTAATTAATGTTAACAAATTGAACCTTATTGTTAAGTGTTACCAAATTTCCTTTTTCAATACATTAGTGATATCAGAGTTAATTTGGTGTGACTCATTCTGTTGTTGGGTGTGGATAAAGTATGAGCAAGGTTAGCTAAGTTAGGCTAACTGTTTTTCCTCTGCTGGCAGTACAGAAGATGACTGGGCATCTTCTGTGTATGCCACAGGTAGGGTAGAGACATTGAGATTAAGGCTTCATCTTCATTTTCAGCATTTTTGCTCAGCCTCATCCTATAATCCCTAAATATAAAATGTTGTGTTGATCTGCACTAGTCTGTGTGTTTAAGAAATAGCTTGAAAGTCAATAGTTTAGTGACTGAGCCAAAGATAAGCTACAGTTGGAGCTCAGTATTGCTTTTAAGGGCTGATATTTGTGTGTGCTTTGATTTAAAGCCAAAGTGTGGTCAGTTCCTGGTGGGCCACCGCTCTGCTGTGGTTATTTTGCAAAACCACTTCCTCTACTTGTTTCTAACTCCTTGTGTTTCTAACTCTTATTTTCATCGACCACTAATGCTTTTCTGTTTCTTCCACTCTCTCATCCTTCCTGAGCCTTTTTGTTTTTACCTGAAACGTTTTCCTGGATTGGTTTACCACTAACCACAGCACTACCAGCTTAATTGAATTTCAATTCACTCCACATGTTCATCCTATATGTAGCTGATGTTACATTTACTCAATATCACATTTTTGTTAAATAATAATTCATCATTCTTTCTTGTCACATACACCATATTTTAATTATCTATCTTTTTTTACCTCTCTCTTTCAAGTAGGCATACCTGTAAATCTCTAAAAGTGACTCATAACTCTTGTTGTGAAAAAGAGGAAAATAGAGGAAAAGATAGGGCTGTCACAATTATAAAACCTTGCTGATGATTAATTGTCAAACAAATAGTTATGATCATGACGATTCATTGTCTGTTTTAGGGCTATGATGATTAATTGTCTCTTTAAGGGCTTTCATAATTAATTGACATATAATCGTCATAATTCTTAAGGTGAATGTGTGCTTCATAATTTAAGAAGTTGTTTTTACATATTTAACTTCAAATATGTAAATCAAATAATAAAGTAGGGAATGCTTTAAAAACTTTAAAAGGCTTTAAAAACTTGTGAATGACATGAAAAATTATGGTCAACTTTTTGGTCAACTTTAGATTTTGTCAATTTTACATTTACACTGTTGTTTTTGGAACTCACACACATATATATATTTTTGTAATCAAATGTATAATATAAAATATATGAGTTTATATATACATACATATATATGATATTCTAATATACTATACTGTAATATGCACTAGTAAAATAATTCTGTCCTAATTTCTTCACATTCATTTTTTATTTTAATGCTCTTTGATTGAACCCACAAGCCCTTATTTGTCATGAAGCAAAACATTTGAGATTTCGTATGATAATTTTATCACTCCACAGAAAGTGTGTGTCTCCTCCTCTGTGTCACTTTGTGTATGGACACACTATGACCAGTAATATTTGCCATTAGACGATGGTTTAAAGTGAAGCTGTTGCACTTTGCATTCAGTATCAAAGTTTATATTTCTTAATTTATGTCTTTGCGTGAGTTTGGTGCAAGCCTTTGCTGAAGGCACGCACATCAGAGAACTTGAGAAGCATTTCACACACTCTTCCGGAAGGAGCTGCTCTGGTTGACATACATGTTGCGGGTCAGTGACACTCAGAGGTCAACTGAATGAAACACAAACGTGATGGCATTTATATATTCACTTAAAATTCCCTTAAACTGTATGTGCATTAACATTTTATTGGAATTTAAAGTGTACAATAATTGCGGTTATCGCAAAGAATTGCTGTTAGATCAAAAAAACACAATCAGATGATTATTTAATAATAGCGACAAATCTAAGTAAAGTGTCATATTTGTGTTAATAGCTAGAGGTCTGAACGGGCAGATGAAGGCCGAACCCAGCCCGCATCTGAGACATGTCAGCTGACATAGCTTGTTCTGTCAAATTTGAACGTGACATTGTGTCTAAAAAATGTGTTGGTCCTGTGTGAGATGCTAAAAGACAGTGAGATGTGGTGCAGCAGTAAAAGTTGTGCAACCAGCGCTTTCACATAGAAAAGCATGTTTGGTGTAAACAGCCTTAACTCATCTGTTCTAGCATTTCTTTGAGTGAGTGTGCATCTGTGTTTTAAAATGAAAAAGTAATATTATGCATTAAATAAATGTAGACTATATTTGTTTAAATATTATATATAATATTTTCAAAATATTTCTACAAACCTGAGCCGAACCTGAAGTTATACTTGACCCAAACCCAGTCTGAAACCTGACAATTTGTCATGTCCCGTCAGGCTTTGGTCAGGTAGTAGCCCTCTACCACAAGCTTCACCAAATGGAATCGCAGAATAATATTTGTTTTAAACAGGTTTCCAGAACACTTTCCCATCTGCCAAATATATAGTCATACATCAAATGCAGAGTCAGTTGTGCTGTGTCAGGCTGCTCAAACAAACAGAGCAATGTTTTGATGCCACCACAGTTTACACTTTTTGCAGAAAGCAACCTATACATTTTGACTTTTCTGTCTAATAAGATGGGATAGGAGAAAGTATTTTTACATTGAAAAAATTACACACTTGAGCTTTAAGCTTCAAACATATAGTTGTAAAACATGACACAAAATTAACTCTATGAAGTAGAGATTCCTAAAAATTTCCTGCACTGAAATCAGAGCTTATCACTTGTCTCCAGTATGGGGAGTCCTGTCTCCAGCCCTTTTGTAAGTGGAGAGAGTAAGGGTTGGCAAGGATTAGGGAAACCCCTTCTGTTGCCTGGAATGCTCCCAAGCCTTTGGAGGTGCTGCATTTTTGAATAGGGCCATGTAGGAGAACATGAAGCCCAGACAGTTTGAGAAGCTTCAGGAATAATACAGTTAGTGTTGGCTATATTACCGCAGTACACAAAAAACATGAGGTGACATGTCAAGAGTTTGCCTGCTTTTGATGGGCTGGAAAGAACACAAAATAATACTAACATGCACATAATTCTCATTTGAAACTCCCAATAGATTTCCCAGAAGGATGTTGAAATACTGTTACAGGGGAATTACGTAACTCAACACTTGTGGCGCTTTAGAGCTTGGCATTTTTGCCTAAAAACATCTTATTCACCTACCACCCACAATCCATCTTGATATGGCTTTAAATGCACTGGAATAGCTCTGTGGCATGAGTATTGAAATTAAGTCATTGAGCGTGTTTCAATGCACACCAGTATGCTAATAACTACCAGAAATCAGCTTATTCATTCAAATTCGACAGCGCAAGAAAGTCATTGCTGAAGCGTTGTGGTCTCTTACCGCGTTTACAAGAGACTTTCATCACATTAACATCACATTAATCTCTGCTTTTGACGTCAAAACGCAAACAGGTATGCACACAACAATTGCACACATTGGGTAAGCCAGTAAGATCACCGGTAAAGTTGCTTATATGTAGAGCAAAATCAGAGTAATTGCCAAAAATGTGCTGAATGTGCTAAACCCGATAAAGGAAATCTTTTAAAGCCATTTACATGACCTTACATATTGTTTGGCTTATTAAAACATAATCGGTTAGATCATGCATGTGAATGCACTGATTGTCATTTCTTTCTATGCAAATTAGGCTTATTATAAATGTGCTGTATATAATAAAGACAGTGCTATTTGCCTGCTGTAATTAATGTTGCATTAATTTTGTCCCCTCTGTCTTATTAAAAATGGGTGGATCTGGGAAAGACTGCATTATTCGTAATGATGAGAACTTCCTCCTGTGGAATTCTAATTACACCACATTCTTTATTAATTTGCCAGATCATATACTCAGACTAGTTTAAAAACAATTTTGTAATTAGCATACAGCTGCATATTTGAAGTTACAGTTCACATCTGCTCTATTATCGTTAGGGGTCACAACCTTTTTATGATCCCCAATGAGCTGCGAGGAGAGGGACTGTTTTATTGACTTATTTTTTTTTTATTGGAAGCTGGCACATCACACTGGCTCTCTATGGGAACAGGGCTGCTTCTGCTTTTTGATGTCCAGCAGGTCTTGATGTGGCACATGTTAACTCAGAAATCACTCAAGTGTCATATGTCAACTCAGTGTTATTGGCAAACACTGGCATGACAAAAACCTCAGCTTCTCTCACTTGAACTTATGTAAATTGCAGAAAGTTTCTCAAATAGAGAGTCATGATCTCAGGTCAGTCTGGCATATCTAGTGACAAGAATATCAGAGACTGGGAGGTTGGTTCTTTTGAACTGGACCAGTTGGCAATCACCTAGAACACCCTAGTAACGTGCTAGCAACCACTCAGAAAACCTTACAAACCAACCCTGGCACCCAAAAAACCCTAGCATCACAGCAGCAAGCTTTGCATGGGCAAGCAACAAAAAAGGTTCCAGAAATTTATTTATAATCCAGATGTACTTATGTTTACTACTCATGTGGTTTTTATTTATTTTACTTACCAGAAATGCATGTCACCTAATTTGTTTGCCATTATGTTGGTGTCCCAACTGAACATAACTCAGCTAAGCATTCTTCTCTAAAGGTGAACTTCAGATTACAAAACCTTCACCAGAAGTGACGGAGGCTTGCACATTGCTTGCACGTTAACAACTTGCTCATTTGGCTGTGTTGAGTGTGGGCGTGTTATCTGATGTGTGGGCACGTGGGATTGTACGCATATGTTAGTGTGAGCAGTTATAGTGGCATTCTCTTTGTTTGTCAGGACTGATGCCTGATCTCTGGTGTAGTTCTGGTTGTTTTGTTTGATCTGGTTTGAAGTGAGCTGGTAGAAAGAGGAAGAAATGCAGCTGATTCATTATGTTTCAAGAACCCTGTGCCACTTACAACATATAAAGAGTTACAAAACTTCCTCTCTCTCTCTCTCTCTCTCTCAATTCAATTCAATTCAATTCAATTCAACGAGCTTTATTGGCATGACAAAGACATTTTGTATTGCCAAAGCAATTACATAGAAGAACAGGAACTGAACTAGGACATGAGAACAATAATAACTACAAAGAAATAACATTCAGCATTAATGCAACATTATATAGTGTTGGGAACAGGGGTAGGGGATTGGGGTCAGGGGTCATCAATACATCATGTATTGTTATTTATTTGAGTTCTGGTTGTCCCTCAGGTTTCTACAGGATACTACAAATCTTGCAGCTATATTTGCACATTCTTCTTTTTCACCCAGAATAAAACACATTTTTTGTGTCGGGGTACATTCATTGAAATCTGGGCATATGTTGTTAATTTTGTGGTAATATTTGTTTCTAATTGGTTGGTATTTTGGGCATTCTGTGAGGAAGTGCAGTTCTGTCTCAATCACTCCCAGGTTGCATTGGGAGCACAGTCTGTCCTCGCGGGGCAGCCATGTCTGTCTGCGGCAGCCCGTCTCTATATCCAGAATGTGCTCGCTGAGTCTGTACATTGTCAGTGCTTTTCTTAATTTTCTGTCAGTCACTGTGGTCAGATAGTTTGCCACCGTGTACTCTCGATTTAGTGCCGAATAACATTCCAGTTTGTTTTGAGTTAACTCACACTCTCTCTCTCTCTCTCTCGCTCTCTCTCTCTCTCTCTGACTGTCACTTGAGCTTTACAGGATGTTGCATGGTAAATAGAGACATTAAAGGTTAAATAACACTGAAAGAAGGTCTTAAAAGTTTAGTTCACCCAAAAATGAAAATTCACAAACATCCAAACCTGTGAGACTCTCTTCTGTGGAACACTAAAAGAGATGTTAAAATCAAAATGTTAGGATTGACTTTAATTCTATGGAAAAAGACACAATAAGAGTGAATGATGACTGAGGCTGTCAATTCAAATCTCCTTTTGTGCTCCATGAAAGAAATAAAGTCTTCAGGTTTGGAACAATATTTGAATGAGTAAATTAAGACAAAACTACCTTGAGCACCCTAGAAATGCACTAGTGACACTCGGAATTGGGCATATGTGGAACAACTAATTTCATTGATGTTTAAGCATAAATTTTGGAGTCGACTGGTCAGAATTTTTTTTCAACCCATTTAAATACTTAATACTAACAGTCAAATCTGACACTAAATTCAGCTGAAATGGAGCATTTATCTGCAACCTGTTTGCCTTGCATTATGATCATTGTACATAAAATATAGAACATGACACGCATACACTGAATAAACATTAGCGAATACAGGCATATTTATCGAAAACAATTAAAAGAATAGTGTGCAGGACCAATAGAGCAACCCTAATAGCCTATTCTACATGGAATTCGCCAAGTAAAAGTTACTTAACATTTAAACAGTCAGGACATTGTTGAAAGTTATTAACAGGAAAGCCAAATCTACAAGAGAAAGAAATGTGCTGAAAAGTTGCATGTATTTCATGACATGCATTAGCCTATAATCTAATATGACAGCTGTTTGGTAAAGAAAATGAACCATTTACAGTTCGAATATAAAATAAAATTGGGAAAAAGAGAATTGTGAGAAATGTACAATAAACCTAATGTATGTTTCTTAACATGATGTGAACACAGAATAAAAGATAGCTTAACCAATTAAGCAGTCGGCACATCATTGATAATAGCCTTATTGATCAGCAGGGTAAAAAATATATATAAACGGCAAAATATTAGTTTTCTAGGCTACTAACTCAGAGCATGCATTTTTAATGAACAAAATTAACATGTAATTCATGGTCCGGTGAAAGATGTGACCTGACTCACCTGAGGCGATTATCCTGCACGTAAAAAAGCCCCCTCGGTGGGAAAATAACTTGCAAGCATGCACAGATTTAAAGGAGACTCAAATGTGAAAACATCAATAGTGACTTGCAAAATCCGCTAACTGCCCAACCACCACTTCAGATTCCATAGCTTCTTTGCTCTTCTTGCGAAAATGCATTTTCCTACATGTGTCGTGATTGAGATAGGGAAAGTGAATGCGAATAGCACCAGCACTATTGTGACCCTAACCACAGGTGACTCCAGGGAGACTGACATTATCTCAGACATAATGCTGTTCTGTTGTGACATTGGGTGCCAGTCATTGAAGCAAAAACCAAATTCCTGCCCCAGTCTGTTCTATCTTTACTCTATTTTACGAACCATCATATCACACAAAAATAAGTCATAGTTCAGTCATGACTACTCTCGGATTTAAGATGTTAATGTTGACAGGATTAGGACTTGCTGCTGCTGCAGAGTAAGCACAAAGTCTTGCTAGAGCATACACAGACATACTTTGTAGCATGTGGACATGCTGCTGCTGCTGCTGCATAATTAGTAGAGCTTGGTTTTGCCACCTCATGATATGATATGCATTGTGATTAGGGGTGTGCAGTGAAGACACTATCTGTGTTTATATCTGTATCAGTTCATATGAAAAAATTAACTGTATCTGTCTCTGTATTTGGATAGAACTGGGAGTGGGTGGGGCTTAAAAAAGTGCATCAAAACTAAATGAATCTTACATTTAATATAATTTTATTCTATTAAAAAAAATTAAAAATATGCCTTGTATATGCCGTTTCATAATAATAGACTGATAATAATAATAAATATTATTTTAATTAATATTATTATTGTTATACAATTATTATTTGTAAAAAAATAGTAATTTATAAAAAGAAATGATCAGATTAAGCTGAATTTGTAGGCTACATTAACTGTAGAATATGTTGTTAATGTAATTGTGCCAACATATTAATTGATTTCATTACAAAATCTAAAATTGTATTTAAAAAAATATTTTTTAAATGGATGACTTTGACCGAATAATAAAGAAAAGCATCCAATAAGTGCCAGGCATAGATGAGAACTCCTTCGATACTGTTTAAAAAACATCCCAGGGTGATATCTCATGAAGTTGGTTGAGAAAATGGCAAGAGTAAATTTCTGCAAAATCTAGGCAAAGGGTAACTACTTTGAAGATGCTAAAATGTAACACAGTTTTGATTTATTTTGGATTTTTACAACATAATTCCCATATTTCCATTTATGTTATTACATAGTTTAGATGACTTTACAATTATTCTAAAATGTAAAAAAAAAATGTTTTAATTAAAATAAAGGCGCATCATCAGGTATTTTGTCTGAAGAGCAGTCATCCTCGGTGCGGCAGTGAAGCGCAGCATTTCATTCTGCTTTTATCAGGGAACAAGGGTTACAGTTAAGTAAACCGAGACGTTCCCTATCAAAAAGCTACACTTTGATGCTGCACTGATTTAGCGCTTTGGGAACGAGAATACCCACGCCGCCGCACTGTGGATGTCCGGACCCCTTAGGGTTGTGTAGTTGTGCTCACACAAGAGTGCGAGAGGTCTCAGACATGAGCTTGTGATGTAGACACAAAGACATAAGAGCCTGGAGTGGCATGAACATCCAAACTGGAGAGGACTAGCCCGCCGCATTACAAACATGTTGCAGAGGGACACCTCTGGCCAAAGCTTTAAAGGAGGCGACCCCTCTAGTAGTTTCCACTTCCCCATCTGTATTCTCTCTCTGGACAGTAAATCTGCTCCCACATAAAGGCATCCAGGGATATAAACTGCCCTGATTGACAGGAGCTTGCCCTGGGCCCAAAGGGGAATCTGCCATGCCAGTCTGTTCAGCTGGCGTGAAGGTAGACCTCCTTGATGGTTTATGTAAGAGACTACTGCTGTGTTGTCCACCCACACCAGGACATGGCAGCTTCTCAAATACTGTAGAACGTATTTCAGAGCCAGAATTACAGCCATCAACTCGAGGCAATTGATGTGCCAATCAAGCTGATGACCCTCCCATTCCCCTTGAGCTGGATGACCACTTAAGACTGCTCCCCACCCCGTCAGGGAGGCGTCTGTTGTTAGCAACTTGCGACGGCAAGACGCACATAGAGTGGGACCCAAAATGAGGAACCGGGGTCTGAACCACATAGAAAGCATATGACGTGCATGCCGCGTAACCCTTATCTGCCTTAGGGGACTGACCCTTGGATGAAATCCCCTGGCTTTGAGCCTCAACTGAAACAAAATCCCTGTCTCATGTGCAAAATGCCCAAAGGAATCACAGAGGACGCAGATGCCATGAGACCTAGTATTCGTTGATATTGACGAACAATGCAACCTTGGCCTAGCCTGACTTTGCTCAGGGTGTTCTGAATGGTCTCGATTCGAGCGGGAGACAATTGTTCCCGCATCATGATCAAATTCCATACAACCCCCAGATAGGTAATTTCCTGAGTGGGAGAGAGAATGCTCTTTTTGACATTGAGTCTCAGACCCAGATAAACCAGATGAGCTAAGATGATATCCCTGTGCTGTAATGCCAGTTCTTGTGACTGTGCTAGTATCAGCCAGTTGTCTATATAATTCAGAAAGCGGATGCCCCGGAGTCACAGAGGAGCCAGTGCTGCATCCATGCACTTCGTGTATGTGCAGGGTGATAGGGCTAATGGAAGAACCCAATATTGGAAAGCTTCGCCCCCCGAAAGCGAACCTCAGTAACTTCCTGTGTTGTGGTAGAATTTCTATATGAAAGTATGTGTCCATGAGATCGATCGTGACCAAACAATCGTGATGTTGGATTTGAGACACGACCGTCTTGACGGTTAGCATCTTGAACTTGAATGCCCTAACCTTGCCTTGAAGGTCTAAAATCGGACACAACCCCTGACCCTTCTTGGGAACCAGGAAGTATCTGCTGTAATAACCTGACTCATTCTCTGGAAGGGGAACATGTTCTATGGCCCCTTTGACCAAGAGATTTTGCAGTTCTTTCCACAGTAGACATGCTTGTTCCGGTTTCATAGTAGTGGAAACCACGGCATTGAAACGCTGAGGACGGCGAGCAAATTGAATTCTGTAGCCTTTTCCTACTGTTCTTAGGACCCACATAGAAACACCTGGCAGTAGCTTCCATTCTGCTAGGTTCTCTGAGATGGGAATCAATTTTGACACTTCCTGTTGAGGGGATGTTGAGTGTTCCATGTCCTGGACTACGGCAGGAAGCAAAGGAACACCCAACATTTCGCTGGAAACCGCTAACTCCCAAAACACCAGAGGCGGTGGGAATGGAGAGGTTTTGTGGGGTTATTGTGTTCATAGCGTCACCAAATAAGCCAGAAGTTGAAATCGGGGCATAGAGGAGGAAAACTTTGTTCTTGTCTCTGATGCCCAACAGGTTGAGCCATAAGTGTCTCTCCATGCTGACCAAAGCAGCCATAGACCAGGCAATGGCGCGAGCCATCTGTTTGGTCATGCGGAGAGACAAATCCGTGGCTCGACGAAGCTCTGAGAAAGCCTCTTTGTCGACCGTGGTGCCCACACTCAGGTCCTTCAACAAGTCAGCCTGGTACACCTGTAACATTGCCTGATGCCTGATAAGCTTTCCCCACAAGCGTAGAGGTGGTCCTGCACCTGGCTTTGTGTGGAGAGTGGTTCTCTTTAGCGATGATGCCAAGCCTCAACGCAAGAGCAGCATGCTCTTCCCCAAACACACAAAACAAAACTGGTGTGTGTCCCTCTCAGCAATAGAGTGTAAACTTGGTTTGTTTATCAGTATTTTTTTGAAAAGAGAAAGGTTTCTGCTTACAAATTCTAACTCCTAACAGAGGAAAGTAGAAAGTTCTGACAGGTCAAGAAGCACAACACACACAGAGTGATGTGAAGACAAAGATCTGACGATGCGCCTGTGGTGCATCTATTTATAGCCCCTGTATGATGTCACCAGCGGAGGCTATAAATTCTAGTCAATTTAATTTACGTGTTGCACACATATTCACAGCTGGTCACTCCTAAAGACGTTCCCAAAGCACTAAATCAGCGCAGCATCAAAGTGTAGCTTTTTGATAGGGAACAAGTTCTATAATGGGACTGTTTCTTTAAGACTAGCGGCAGGGACAGAAGTGTTTTGGTCGAATTACTTCTTTACAGCATCCGTGCTATGCATAATTAGAATACAATTTGTATTTTGTTATTTTGATAATAACTGACTGCAAAGAACAGAAGGGGTATTAAAAAGACATTATTGTTCAAAAAATATTGTATAAAAAAATATTGTTCAATGAAAAATGGATTGCATGGCTCTCGTCTTTGGACATTACACAGAAAGTTTCTAAACAAAATTTTTAAAACCGCAGTGAAAAGATCTCGGTGATAAACATTTTCACCACTTCACTATTCAAGCACTGGTGAGTGAAATCTGAAAAATTACCAGCAAGTTGTTAATTGCTAACATTTTTTATTGCATATGTGCATTGTAGAGGGTTGTGCATGGGATTAAAGGGTGATCTTGTAAGAATCAACGTCTGAATAGTTGATGCAAATGAAGATTGCAATTAAGCGGAATATCAATATTTTTGCCCAGCCATAGTGCCAAACACATGAGAGAGCCCCTTCATGTCCATGAGAGAGTCACTCTCACACCTCCTAGAAGCATCTCTGACAGCACTGAGGAACGCCACTCTGACTTTGCACTTATTTGGATGACCTGCTTCTTCTTTTTTAACATGCTTATACTTGCTATAAAGATAGAGATAAGTTAAATGAGATGAGTAAGAAGCATACATGTTGTGGTCCTCACTAGGTATGAGCATTTTCGAGTAATGGTAAAAGTTGGCTTTTTATAAAATGTGCATTGTCTGTGTATTTTCACGCTCATACACACATACTGGTCTGATCTGCTTCTGAGTTCGCTTCACATTTTTTTAAAGCAGAAAAGCAGATCCTTATCTGTTGGTTTGCATGACTCCAACAAGAACCGAATAGATCGAAATATTCCAAGTATTGCCTTGTAATATAATTCGACTTTGCTTGAAGGAGGTTAAACACCGGACGTGTCTGGCGGACGACATGGTGTATTCTAAAATTCGAAACAACAGTTTTCAATGAAGGTATTCACATTGCTGCCTCTGCTTAGTGTATGTCGGCAGCAGGAATGGATTACCGACCAGATCAATGGGGCCAGTGCCCAGGGGCTGGCTGGGGGGTCGGATCCTGGGCTTTAAGGTTGCACGATCCAGTTTTCCGATCCCCAGATCAAAAACCCATCAACAATGAAACCCAAACTTTAGGAGTTAATTGGCCCTGGGGCCTTTGCAAGTCATAATCCGTCCCTAGTCAGCAGCACACAGCTATGACTCCGGAGGCTGCTCAAATTATTTTAAAGATTAATTATCAAAGGACAAGGACTATTTACTCTAGAGTTGTTCATTCTTGAAGAAGGGAAAAACCTTGGTAACTTTTGTTTTTACTGTCTGCCACCTGAACCGCATCGACATGCCGTTTGTTTGATTCCTGTGCCGTGTCGTAGCCGCGGCACGACATGGCATGGTGCTTCTCGATCAGTGTGCGACTGCCTTTAGAAGCACAAAATGCCATGATATGTCTTCTTCTCTCATCCAACACCTCAACAACATGTATCCACTGCACCCCCCTGTGGACTCAATTGTAACTGCAAGATTTAGTGAGAAATTCAGAGGGAAAACAGTGTAATTCAGCACTGCTCAATACAGGGAAATGCTGATAGGAAAATCATTTGCGATATTTGATTAGTGTTTTAATACTCAAGTAGCTGGTGCAGAACGAGTACCCTATTACTCGATTACTCATGCACATCCCTAGTCTTTACTCATATTCTTAGCTGAATGAAGATACATGTGTACGGACTATGGTTCTGCTGTAAGACTTCATAAAAACAAAATTATATTAAAAGTGAATTGTGTCATTTCTGCACTTCTAGTGGCACCAAAAAGAACTGCAAAATAATTACGTTTCTGGACCAAATAATCCCTTCCCAAACTCACCCCATTGGTTGAGCCAATGTTGCTATATCAGGCTTGTCATGATGCTCAAATAAACAGCAATGTTTTGATAGTGCCACACAGGAGGCTCAACAGTAACTATTTTAGTAGTTCCAATTTTTACATGCCCTCTCAACATTTTCACTGACTTCAGCACAAAATGGATTTGAGTGACATTTTATTTTTATCAGTGTATTTTTTGTTTATTTTCCCCTTTACATGTTTTCTTCACAAAGTATTACAAACTAGCTTTACTAGAAAATTATTGCATAAGATACAATATATAACTGATTGTTTTTTAATTCTCAACCCATTCTTACAGATGCTTTCAAGACTCGCAATTTTGAGACGTCAACAATGTTTGCCAGATAAAAGTGTAAATCAGCAGAATTTACAATCCAGTTGTTTATGTTTGCAAGGCACAAAAAACACTTTTACTTGATCAATAGATTTTAGATTTAGCAACACAGAACTGGCCCTGGTAATTACAGTTTCAGTATTTGGCCTGAAACTCTCTCAAACAGGACCCTGGCACCACATCAGCCAAAAATCAGCCTAATGGCTTACTTAAAGCTGTTTCTGTATATACTGTATATAAGATTGGATAGGAGAAAGTATTTTAATTGTGCATTTCACCTTTAAATAAACTTTGTTATGATGATTGTGCTCCTAGTGGGAGTGTATGTGCTGGAATGTTCTGCTTATCAGGACTGTTTTAAGGCATATCAGGACTGGTTCATTGCCTGTACATCATCGCCTGGGTTAAAAGCAGTAGTACTATGAGGTTGTTATTTCATACACAGGCTTTTGCTTTTGCCTGGTAGAGTTGATGATCGAAGTGATTTAAGGGAGAATGTAAATATACTTTAGCTTGTAAATCCCTGTACTGATGTAGATTAGTGTGTGCGCACATATGCATGAAGTTTTGAAAACTTGTTCTCTTTGTTAAACTGGGAGCATGAGTTTGCGAGCTTGTTAGAACAAGATCAGAGTGAGCAATTGCCCTTCTCTTCTCTTCTCTTCTCTTCTCTTCTCTTCTCTTCTCTTCTCTTCTCTTCTCGACTCCATCCCTTCTTTTCCATGGACATTTCTTGATTAAGTGTTTTGTGGTGTGTTTATTTTACTGTGTGTGTGTGTGTGTGTGTGTGTGTGTGTGTGTGTGTATGTCTATGTTTGTCCATCTGTGATAACAAGTAAATAATTCTGTATTCCGTCTTATGGTTTTTAAACCCGTTTGATTCCATTCTTCCGTGGAACACAAAAGATGATGTTCAGCCTTCACCATTTAGTTTGATGAAATTTTGTCTTAAAGTTTTTTCATACAATGGGTTCATGGTGACTGATGCCAACATTCAGCCTAATATCTCCTTTTGTGTTTCACAGATAAAAGAATGTTATATAATGTAGGTTTGGAACAATGTGAGACCCAGTTAAATTTTCAGGCCTCTTTTTTTGGGCATGTTTTCTTAAAACTTTGCTTTTTAGAAATCCGTGACCAATTTGACTTTGGCAACGCTCCATTTTTGGTGGAGTTCTGCAACCTCAAAGTTTTCTCAGGATGGTGTCAAGGCTGCTCTGTATAGCTCGCGGCCCTATTTTTCAGAAGTTTTGAGACCTAATTGTGCCATATGTTGCTTTCACAAATGCTAGACAGTAGCAATTTTTATATCCAGCAATTTTGAGGAATCAATATACTAGGGGTGGGTAAAAAAATATAGATTTTCCAATGCATCATGAATTTCGATATCGATTCTTAAATCCCAAGATTGATCTTTTACTCTATGTGCAAACCTCTACTACATTGAGAGAAAATCATTGCATTTGCTTCCAAATTTCGTGTTGTGCGACTAAAATGTTTTTATTTGTCAACTGGCTGGTAAATGTTCAGATTTCACTCACCAGTGATTGTGTGGTATAGTGGTGAAGTATATTTTTTTACAAATATGATGAATTTGAGTCAAGAATAACAAAAAAAAAAATTCAGGGTGAACTTACGCCATATAACCTGAACAAATATATATATATAAAATAATACAATAGAATAATAATTGGAGAATAATTCTATTGATATTTAATTATAATACAAAATTAATTATATTAATCATGCTTTAAAATAAAATTGTTAGTACATTTTTTTTTTTAAAGTAATAATGATAAAAGATTATTATGTACTACCAATGACAGCATTTTCTTTTCTTTTTCTTTTTTTTTTTTTAGCTTTTAATGAGACTGCATTAAGCCCCAGAAGAAAAACCCTAGATGCCTATGTTACATCTCCCTAGAGATTTACTCAACCAACCTCCAACTTGTATGCTTGTACAAAAGCATCAAACATATATTGGTCAAGCACTAGTTTTAACAGAGGTGCGTTAGAGTGTGTAACATGTGAATTTATACTGTTGAACCTCTTAGTGTAAAAAAATAAACATCCACTGAGAGGGCATTCCTCATCACATTGATGTAATTAAATCCAAACCAGAGTAGCTATTTAGCACCAACAGAATAGCCTTCCATTATTTGAACTTGCACATTTACAGTTACTCACTAAAATCTGTTGGGTTAAAAATGACCCAACACATAGCCCAACGGTGGGTTGATATAGCACCGACCCATTGTTGGGTTATTTTAACCCAATGCATTCTGTAGCTTTAGTTTTACCCAATAAATTGGGTTATAAAATAACTAATTTGTTGGGTTTTATTTTTTGGGGGGCCGAAATGTTGCTTTAACCATCCTATTATTATTGGTACTATTATTATTGTTGGCATTATTATTATTATTATTATTGCAGTGTAAATAAATTATAATACACAAATTACATATATCTTGAAAATGCTTTATTTCCATGAAATTAAAAGTTGCAAACAATTTCATTAATTAAGTAAATGGTTGCAATTGTGTTATCAATTTACTTCCTTTTTATCATTAAGGTACTTACAATCATGTTTCAATTTACAAGAACCACCACAAATAAATAAGTAATAAATAAGTAGGCAATGGTCTAACGTTGATGGCAAGGACGAAGACAATGGAGTGACGACCCCAAGTGCAGTTTATAAAACACAAGTGAGATCCGAAAACCCTAACTAGAAACATGAAACATAAACATGACTAAACTAGACTTGACACAAACAAAACATGACTTGACTAAATCTTGAGTTGGACTTGGGGGGGGGGGGGGGGTCTTGTGGAATGGCGAGATAGGGTGTGGGGCATGGGATCAAGGCGGCGGCGGGGGGGGGGGGGGGGGGGGGGCTGTGAGAGGCTCGAGGGGCTGAGCCAAGGTGGAGTCATAGGGATGGAGGTGGAGCAGAGGCTGTGGCATGGCATGGAGCAGGCTGAGGCGTGGCTGTGACATGGCATGGAGCAGGCTGAGGAGTGGCTGTGACATGGCATGAAGCAGGCTGAGGCGTGGCTGTGACATGGCATGGAGCACGCTGAGGTGTGGCTGTGACATGGCATGGAGCATGTCGAGGCATGGCTGTGACATGGCATGGAACTGACTCAGGCGTGGCGGTGACATGGCCTGGAGCTGAATCTGGCGTGTCAGTGACATGGCCTGGAGCTGACGCTGGCGTGGCTGTGACATGGCCTGGAGCTTTTTTTTAGAAATTAATGTTTCAAGGTTTCACTCCTGAAGTGTTTCCCTCACATATGAATCCATCACATCCTATTTAAAAAATATAGTTCATATAAAGTGAATTAACAATTTGTAATTAAAATTTCAAGCAATGGGCTTCATTAACGAGGCGATCACAAAACGAGCCAGGCACCTTGCTGCAATGGTAAAAGAACACCATCAAAATGTTGCTGCTTTTTGGCATTAAAAAGTCACAATAAAAGTGACAAATGTCACAACATGAAAAGTGTCTGCAACACCATATAATGAGTCTAAAAGCCGAGGCGTCTTACAATTTCTTCGCACGTCGGCCAAATATATTATGTATGATTTCCAAAAAAAAAATGTCGGGACGAACACAGAAAGTGAGGGGGAGCATCCCAATTAATAGTTTCTACTCCACAGTTTAAAATTGGCTGGCTTTATATCAAGTGTTATGACAGTAGCCAAGTGAGCAGCAATACA
The DNA here is from genome assembly GCA_032164185.1 of Moxostoma hubbsi. Lineage (NCBI taxonomy): Eukaryota > Metazoa > Chordata > Actinopteri > Cypriniformes > Catostomidae > Moxostoma > Moxostoma hubbsi. Next base: position 70,850,152 of record JAVLUX010000001.1, read on the forward strand.
GCAGACCCAAAATTAAGGGGAAATTATTTCATTATTTAATTAATCAGCTATTATTGTATGTTGATAAGCATTCATATAATGTGATATTATTAACTTACCTCTATATCTTCTGTTGGCAGTGGCACTGGTCGACCGTTGAAATTTAAAATGTCCTTGCTAGACCAGTTTTAACCCAATTATAGAAACAACACAATAAACGTTAGGAATAACCCAACAGAACGACCCAATATGTTTAACCCAGCTATTGGGTAAAATAAATAACCCAACATTTTTTGGAGTGTACCTTTGACCTCCCTTGTTGTACCAGACACTAAATCCCCCCCTAACGTGCGGCAGTGCTGACTCACTCTAAAAGAAAGTACCTCTTTTTTGTCAAAGTGAAATTCCAAGCTCAAATATCAGAGAGTGTGTGTTTTCACTTGTGTTGTACATAAACCACATGTCTTGGCCTGTCTGCGGAACTGTGCCTGCACTGAACATTTTACAGCAAACTGCGCATTCATTCGAAACCTCAAGCAATTGACGAGCAGTTGTAAATTTACAAAGCTACAGTTGAATTTGAAGGTTGTTGCCTCAAACTTGTGGGTATACTGTAAAGTAGACAATTTTGCTTGCGTGGTATTGCTTGCATATAATAAATTGTAATGAGAGCAAATGAGATGTACACACAATTTTTAATTTTTAAAAATATTTTACACAATATTTACTCAAAATGTACAAAAATTTGTTTTAAAATAGGTTAAAAGAAAAATGTCTTTGTGGTTTGACAACTAACCAACTGTTAATTGCCCAAGAGTGCGCAGTTACTGTATAGAGCGCAACAGTCCAGAATTAAACATACTTTTCATATTCTCCATAGAGAGAACAGATTTTTAAAGGGTCATGATACCTCAAATTTTTTTGAGGTATTAACAGATATGTATATGTTGTACATCATTGAAAACAAGTATAGTGGGGGGAAAGAAGGACGAGTCAACATTATTTTCTGTGGTATGCCACAAACACTGTCAATATAGTATAACTTGAATTAAACCAGAAACATTCCTTGTAAGAATAAATATAGGCCTAGGATTGGGGGCAATGCCTGCTCTCACTTTCTCAAAAGTTTGAACAAATATTTGAGACTTTGATTTGCAAACTGTTCTATCATCATCGCGTTCATACTTTTATACATTTGTCCTTCGATTGATATACAGCAAAGTGCCCTAAAACTCTCTTTTTTCTCTCTTGAATCACTTCCAGCCAGCAGTTGATGCATCAGTGAGGTAAGCGCTATGGCGCATTCACGCGAGAAGTCGGAAACGCACGCTTTGTATACAACAGAGGAACGAACGTCACGCGAGAGTTAGTTCATTTCAAATGCCGGAAGCAATCATTTAAAGTTAAAAACATTTGAATTATCTATTTGTTTCTTACACCAATCTATCAATTTGCTTCAGAAGATATTAATTGATCAAATGGAGCCTTGTGGATTACTTTTATGCTGCATAAACATGCCTTATGCACCGTCAAACAGCCAGCAGCCTGATGGCACCTGTTTACTACATTATGAGGACCTACAGCGCTTCAACATTTAAAAAAAAAATCTTAATTTGTGGTCTGCTGAAAAAAGTCATAGACATCTGGGATGGCATCAGGGTAAGTGGATAATAAGATCATTTTCATTTTTGGGTGAACTATTCCTGTTTGCTGCTTGCTGGATCTGCACGCGTGCATGAGAGCAAATTCAAAGTAAATGCTTCATGTGCGCGATGAGTAAATGTCATATTCACCGTGTATTGTATGCACAATTGATTTGACTCTGTCATTTGTGAGAAAACACGATTGCTGATGCACACATGCCATCCATAGTTGCTAGACTACTGTGTGTACTGTTATTTCCTTCATCCTAACATATTAACACTTTCTTTGTGTGAAAATAGTTTACTAAAATTGGATGACCAAACAGAAATCAGAAGCAATGGCTATCTACCATTTAAAACACAATCATATTTTTTTTTCAGATTCTTTTGACAGGTTAAAGTTGTTAAGTTTATGTGAAATTTTGAGTAAATACAGTGCTAAATAAGAGTTTTGTGAATTTTTTTTTTTAGCAGTTTTATGTATATCTTATTTACTATATTGAATTGTGCTATATATCGGCATTAAATCAGCCATTAAAAAGAAAAGATTTCAGTCGACCACTACTTGAGACACCTGCATTCTGTTCTATTTGTTGTACTCAATAGTTTTATATTTTTCCATAATTTTTACATCTTAAGTGGCACATATTTTTAATCACTATGGAAGAAATTAATAGGAAAAAAACTTCTGGAACCAAGACGGCCATAAAAATGGAGTAGGCACTGTTGTGCTCTACTATGGGCCAATGCCAATAATAAACAAAATGTCCAAATATCTGCTGATATCAATCTATCAATAGTACCCTATGATTGTTTTCCCTCCTGTCATTTAATCTCTAGTATGTGTGTATGTACAGTATTTTAGACCTTGATTTCATTTGTCGCCTATAGTGCTTGAATTCCCCACAGTCCGTTTTTTTTATGCAGTGCCTGCCATTATTCAAACAGCCCTTTCTCTCTGTCTCTCTCTCTCTCTCTCTAATACCAATCTGTGAGTGATACTTTGAGAGAATAATCACACAGCTTATTTCTCAAATGAGCTCTTAATTGCTTTAAGCCCCGGGGCATGAACAGCAGAGCATTATTCAATCCTTCAGCACCACCCAGTGCGACACGTCCCAGCATGCCTCCATTGTGGTTTCCACTCCCTCTGCCATGTGCTATACAAGGGCCCAGATGACACTGGAGCTCCCAGAGGCCTGTATCATTGTCAAACTGTTTCCTGTCTCTCTCTCTGTCTCACACATTGTGCCTCTCCTCTATTTCTCATCAGCAGAAATAGATCTCCTCTGGGTTGTATTTCTGTATTGTATTACAGTAGTTCATTAAAATATTTTTTTCTGTTCAGCTTGACATACATGACAAATAGCTATTACTCAAGTTGTTCTTTCTGAAGAAAATGTGAGTGGTGCTTTGCTGTTCAAAACTTGCCTCCAAAATGCCATGGTGTTGTGGGTGGTAGCCAGGCTGTTGCTATGCAGTTGCTAGGGTGTTCTTGGGGGTCACATATTAACTAAAGTACTCATAACCAATATATCAATCCATTTAAATGTATAATCATAGACACCTGCAGATCGAAAATTTAGCAGTACTTACACGATGATGGGAAAACCTTCCAAAACACTGAAACGTGCAGACTTAGACCACTGTGACATCTGTATGATATCCATCAAGGCTACATGATGGATAAAATAAGACTAAAATCGTGACAATGGCCGTGCACCAATACTAAGCCTTAAAAGGCTGTGTTTTAAAGTCTACATTGAATGTTTCAGATAGTGCTGAACAATTGAGTGGTGCCCTCTAGCAGGATTAAGCAGAACTCACTGAGCAGCGCAGCAATATTTGATGATGTTTATCATATTACAATTAAAATCTCAAAATTTGTCAGAACAGTCCCTTCCCAAATGCTGGCTATAAATGAAGTAACTTGAAACAAGTCAAAGATCAAAGCAACAGTCAGTGATCAATCAGAATCATCTTATAAAGTACGAGCTGTTTGATATCCATATGATTTGATATGAAGCGTCTGTAACTGTCACGTCCATAACACTTATTCACCCCCAATTAAAACATTTTTATGGGTGTTTAATGTAAAGAAGGGTGACCATTTGTTATTCATACTTAACATCAAAATAAGTTAGCTTTTTACAGAAAGTTTCTACTTATTTGAATAAATAAATAGTTTGTGTGATATAAACTTAACCTCTTAAATGTTGTGGACGTGACACTGTGCTGAAATGCAGCAACATCATAAATGTGGCTCTTATATTGTAAAAAAAAATAAGCGCTGTAATGACAGCATGCTTATTTTTTCTGAAAATGTCTTGTCTCTCTGGAAAATACTTATTGTTAACATAAAGTGAAAATAAAGAGTCCTTCAATCCATCTGTTGCAATTATAAAATATGGCTGTTTGAAAATTTTGTTTTAGAAACGGTGCACCCTTCACAAGAGGTGGACAAACAATGCCTGTGCTTTTGCTATACATTTTATTTTCTATGGTTTAAATTCTCATGGAATTGCTCAAAACTAGGTATGCACCGATGCTGGTATCGGAATCGGTCGTGTCTGATACCACGCTCGTGTTCTTGTACTTATAATCATAAAAATGCTCCACTTCAAAATAAAACTCAATTTAAATGAAAAAAGGATGACAGAAATAGATCAATACTGTATATTTATGTAATATTCACTGTTATACTACTACTAAGAATAATAATAATGAATCAATAGTAACTGTATTCTAGTTAAGCAATATCTCACATCTGTGATGTATACAGCACTTTATTTGACAAACATAACTCCAATGTTGTATTTAGGATTGTGCTGTGAGGATCTGTATAGCACTTCATTTGATAAAAAAATTATATAATACTATTTTTAACAATTATTGTTATACTTTCGTTTGATTAAAGTTTTAATTAATGTATTTATTTAAAAATGTTGATGATAAAATTGAAATAAACTGCTTATACTGAGTTAAAAAAAAACAACAGGTATCGTGATCAGTATCAACGAGTACTTAAAGAAAAAATATTGGTACTCATACTTATGGTATCAGAACATCCCTACTCAAAACCTCTCCATGAAAAAATCTCCATGCCCTAAACCTTCAACATAAACCTAACTGATAGTGTCATAAAAGCAAATCAGAGATTAAAAACTCAAATGCAAAATGCTGTGGTGCTTCTATGACACTGTGGACTGCATGTGGACTCGTCACTCTTCAGGACTTGTGCCCAGTTTTATTTTATTAAAATTTTTTAAAATAACGAGTGCAATGCTCTTTCTGTTGAACTACTGCATTATTTGTATAGTACAAACAGTACGGGACAAGTTATGCGCCAAAGATTGATAATTTGGTCCATTTACTCATAGAGAATTGTTGTGCAACATGTAATAGGCCAACCTGTTTTGGGATTTGTGTCATTAAAAGAGCCCGGCATATGGACTTCTCTCCCTTCCACTTTCTCTCTCTTTATTTCTCGCTCACTCTTCACTCTGTGGGCCAACTGGGATAGTATTTGTGACTGCCAAGGCTTGACCAAATCCCTCCTAACAGGATTGGAGGGAGATTTAACAAGATAAGAACAGTCTGAGCGGATACTATGCCTACACACTGGACATACACACACGTACACTTCACATTTGTCTGAATCAAATATTAGACACTTAAATACTTCTCGTTTAATAGTGGGAAGACTTACATACTGTTTATGCTATGCAGTACATTTCATCACTTAAAGGAATAGTTATGCAGACTGTTAGGTGCTGACATTTCCAGTCACTATTCCCTTGCATTTTATGGAAAAATTTTGCAAAGTGAACTGAGACTAACATAGTGCCTTGCAACTCCTTTTTGTTCCAACGGAAGCAAGAAAGTCATAATGGTTTGGAACAACATGAGAGTGAGTAAATGATGACTGAACAGTTTACATTCCTGTAAAATCTCTGTGTAGTCTGTCGAGGAAACTCGCGAGCCATTGACTGCAGTGAGGAACAAAAACAGAAGAGGAAGAAGAAAAGATGAAGACTAAACAAAACCACAGATGTTTACAGGACCTCATTAGAGACTGTCACTGTGCAATCGTATAAAAGCAACTATTTACTATAGACTGAGATTCTCCAGAGAGAAATACAACACCATGCGCTGAGAATGAAGGGATGGGGGAGGGTTTATCACTTCTTTGCTTCGACAGTATTTGCGAAGTGTGGAGTGTGTTGTCCACATTTTTGGCCACCACTGACCCCAGTGCAGAAAATAGCTCTCTGGCAGTGAAAAAAGCTGGAGAGGGGAGGATGAATGTGGGTTTGCCAAGAGCTGAAAATACCTCAGCAGGCTGCTGCCAGCTATACAGCGGACAGCATTTCATGCACAAGGGGGAATGAGCAGAGAAGATGTGAACAGAAGGGAAAACTTGGTGGAAAATCAAAGGAGAAAGGAAAAGAAAATAGAGTTGGAGTAGGGGTTGAAGGGATTTTTTAAAATCTACCCTTGTTTACACTCCATTAGAAGCTGAGGGAAAAGAGATGAAAAACCATAGCAGACCACATTCAAAGTTTCTATGTCAGTGGTTTTCAGTTTCATAGATGCCAATAGTCTTCAGTTTCATAGATGCCAGTAGTCTCGCAGAGCCATACTTTTGACTATCAGCATAATGTCTGGTCAATTTTGGACAATATATTATTGCAGATAAAAACTGTTCAGTTATACATGAAAGAGCCCTCTGACTGACATGTAAAAAAAGCTATTTTATTATTTGACATTTAATGGATGGCAAATCTGAAATCAATATGACCACAATAACAGACTGCATTCAACAAAGTGGCTGCTCTTTGATATAATGCAGCAGTTACTGTGAAAGGCTGCCAAAGAAATTGGTGAAAAATGTGTCAGAATATACTATACAGTTGTGCTTCAGGATATTTTGTTTTAATGTTACTCACTGCCACAGACAAACTGTATGACTTTAAATGTATTTCAAAGTTTCATTGCAGCAAAATGTGCAAATTTTGACTTGACAGACAGAAAGACAGACCAACCCGCTTACACTGTCAATATAAATCTATTACATTTTGGGGATTATTGATTACCCGCCATGGCAATACTGTAAGTCTGATCAGTTAAAAAAGATATAGCACACTACTCCAGAACAGTCTGAAGGTCTGTACTGAGTTTGGAAGATGTAGCTTGAAAGCTCTTGGAGTTACAATTGATCATTTAAATCTTGGTTTAGGGATTTTGGAAAAACCCTAAACCAAGTCTGTAGAATAACAAGCCAACTGTAACACAGTTCAAAAGGGCAAGGAGGAGGCAGGAACTGGCTGAACAGTCAAAGTAATGTTTTAATTTAAACTTAAACAACAAGGCACCAAACATAAATGCACACATGGCAGCTGTGTGTGGCTCTCTCTCTTGAACTGCCACATCTTGCTGCACTTATCCCTCTCCTCGGCTGAGCTCCTCCAAGGTTATCTCACAATCAAGATAATTTTTATGCTTAGTCATCAGCTTAGGGAGTTCTAATGGTTCCACAAAGTTTCTAATATGTTCATCAGTAGATGAAGATGTGGAACTATAAAGATCAAGATAGAATTCTTTAAAAGCATTATTAATATCAATGGATGAGGTAAATATTTCACCACCAACAGATTTCACTGAGGGAATGGTAGAAAAAAACTCTCTCTGCTTTATATATGTAGCCAAAAGCTTCCCTGCTTTGTCCCCTGACTCATAGTATGACTGTCTTGCCCTGAATTGCCAAAACTCAATTTTCCGCAACAAAATAGTATTATATCTGTATTTCAATCGGGTCAATTCTCTGAGGCCATTAGACGACATTCGGCCCTTCAGCTCTGCCTCGGCACTTTTAATATTCCCTTCCAACTCCACGAATTCTCGTGTTATGGATTTTTTGATGAATGAGGCATGCTGTATGATCTGATCCCTAAGAACCACCTTAAGTGCCTCCCAAGTTGGTCTCCATATAAACAGCCTTTAAAATATGTTGGAATACAGGATTTTGCAAAAGGGATACATTAAAGCAGGGGTTCTCAACCTTTTGCAAGCTGGGCCCCCCCAAAGCTGGTTCATTGTAGTTGGGGCCCCAGTGCCCCCCACCACCATAGATAGATAGATAGATAGATAGATAGATAGCCCTAGGCTATTATTTTTAGGCCCACATTATTATTATTATTATCATCAGTAGCGGTAGGTAGGCCTATTATCATTACTAGGCTATTGTTATAATTGGCAGTAGCACCAGACTTCTAATGTGAGCTTGCAGGCATTAATATTATTATTATTATTATTATTATTATGAGTAGTAGTAGGCCTATCATCATTACTAGGCTATTGCTATATAATTATATGAGGTTACATGCTTTATTGTTGTTGTTGTTGTTGTTGTTGTTGTTGTTATTATTATTATTATTATTCAGTAGGCCTATTATCATTTTTCATCATCATTTATATTGCTATAATTGGGAATTGGCACCAGACCTCTGATATTAATTTATGCTTTATTATTGTTATTATTACTAGGCATCATCTGCATTTTTTACAGAAGCTTGCAGGTAGGTGATGTTAATGTGAGACCTGAGCCTGCTTTGCCTTGCAAAGATCCTCAATTCTTGGCTCAATGTTTGATAAACATAGCCTCAAATCATCCTTGATTTGTGCACGATTGCGGTATTTCGTTTTGAGTGCAGTCATTTTTGAGAATCCTGCCTCACACAAATATGTCGACGCGAAAGGAAGGAGAATCTTCAAGGCGACGTCACAGAGTTCAGGGTATTCCTGCATCAATGCTGCCCAGAATGATGAAAGAGGGCAGGAGCTAAAGAGTTCCTTCAGTCTACTGTCACTCTTCAGCTCAATAAGCTGTTCCTGCGTATCAATTGATAGCTCGTTTGCTGTGCACACAAACGGATCTCGAACCCACGCAAAAGAGCGATAATCCTCTTTAAAGTACGCCACAAATTGTTTTCTCATTGCTGACAGGTGCTCAGACGCTGATTGAAATAGGGAGGAGAAATCGTGTGATGTGCCTGCATCAGTGATAAAGTCTGCAAGGCTGGGGAACATGTCGCAGTTCCCTCGACTGATGCGGCCATGCCAGAGGTCTAGTTTTTGTGTGAAGGCGTGCACTTTGTCTGCAAGGAGCAAAATATGAGTTTCGCGGCCTTGCAAAGACAGGTTGAGGCCATTCAAGCGGTCAAATATATCGACCAAATAGGACAGAGATGCAAGCCACATAGTGTCATCCAGATGCTTCGCCAGATCTGATTTGATTTCAGTTTCAGACTCAGTCAGGGTGCAAGGACCTTAAACTTTTGAGGCTTGCGCAGCTTCTCGAGGAGAAATCAAACAAATGAGCGCCGTTTTCTAAAGTCTATGAGCGCAGCACACACAAATAAACTAAATTGACATACTGCAGTTAAATTTCAAAATGTGTTGTTTTTATATTTATAACATTTGACTACAGTTCACTGTAGTAAATTAATCACTTAATTTACCATCTCCTCACGATTGAAAATGTGACACTGTTTTCATATGACAGTTCAACAAACAAGTTAATAATATTGTCACTTACATTTTAGACGAAATAATGACTGTTTTTGTCTATTTTAGCAGCGAAAATAGATCCAATGGATCCAAACAAAGATCACAGCCATAGTGCATCTCACAGCAACACTCAATCGTGTTTTGAACGAATCGGTTGAGTCAAAGATTCAGTGACCCATTCACAAACATCTGTCTCATTCTTGATGAATCGGCCGTTTGAACGCATCGTTTGAATGAACGACTCAATGACTCGCTTAATAAAACCGCTTATCACCTTCATTTGCGCTCACTATCGACAAACCAATCAAATTTGTTCAAAACTTTTTTTTTAAATCAGTCCAAACACATTTAAATTTTTATTCAGGAATTATGTATATACAAAACTATAACTTTTTATGACAGTAGTTTAGTGATAAAAATGTTTTGCTATTTTTTTTTTTTTTTTTCCAGTTTTTTTTCCCTCCCATCCTGTAGCCTACTCGTGCCCCCCCGGGAGAGTGTCCGCGCCCCACCGGTTGAGAACCAATGCATTAAAGCAACAACTATATGATTTATTTTTCTCCGTATGTGGCAACACCTCTAAACTCACCAGGGTGTGATCTGAGAATAAGATGTTTCCAATTGAGCAATTCACAGCAGATGAAATGAGGGACTTAGATCAATAAAAAAATAAATAATCTATTCTAGAATAAATCTTATGAACTGATGAAAAAAATGTATAGTCTCTACAAGATGGGTTCAAAAGTCTCCAAATATCTGTAAGACCAAGATTTTTACACATGTGAATCATCAATGTTGCTCTTGGGGGCTTATGCACTTTTGCTTCACTATGATCAATGATTGAGTCCATCAAAAGATGAAAGTCTCCTCCCAATATTATATCATGATGGGTGCCAGCGGCTTGCAATAACACAAGAAATTTGGCCTCCCTCACTGGATCTCCAAGCTGGGACTCTGTGAGCTCACTCGATTTCCAGTGTATGGCCTGTTATGTTGAGCAAACTCGGAAGAGCTCGTCTAGGAATTTCACCATATCTCGACCTTCTTCATTCTCAAGAATTCCAACAATTTGGACGTTGTTTCGTCAGCTACCATTCTCTAAATCTTCCAAATTTTTCAAAATGCGTTACAAGTCCATCCTGGTTGCTAGCGGGTTAGGAGGCCGTCTTAAAAGACTGTAGTGTACACCTTTGTATGAAATCTTTAGTTTTTCAATTTCAAGCATTGTATAGCCTTCAATCCTCAAAACAATGATTGACTGATGAGTTTCTAGATAATTTTTTTTGCCACTTTTGACCTAATATTGACCTTAAGACATGCCAGTCTATTGCATACTGTGGCAACTCAAAAACAAACACAAAGACAATGTTAAGCTTCATTTAAAGAGCTAAATAGCTTTCAGCTGTGTTTGATTTAATGGCAAGTGATTTTCTAATACCAAATTAGCAATTTAGCATGATTACTCGAGGATAAGGTGTTGGAGTGATGACTGCTGAAATGGAGCCTGTCTAGATTTGATCAAAAATGTATTTTTTCAATAGTCATGGTGCTGTTTTTTACATCAGTAATGTCCTGACTACACTTTATCAGTGGAATGCCACTTTGTTGAATTAAAGTACCAATTTCCTTCCAAAACAGCCAAATCTGTACTTTATTCCAAACTTTTGGCCGCCTATTTATATCACCGATTTAATTTTCGTCTATAAAACATTATTTTGAATTTTCTAACTCCTTATGGCTGTTTAGCACAAAATTTGGTATAAGTTATCTACAGACTCTCCTGACAAAAGTTATTAAAAGAATACTGGTATGTCAAAATGTTTTGAAGATAAAAACAAATAAGTTTTGGGACCTAAAATGACTAATTAGATTGTATCTTGTGAGCGCAATTTTCAAACTTAACAAAACTTTGTACACATAGACAAGAGAATGTTCTGAAATAGTTTCATTTAATTTTGATGCAAGGGAGCACTATAATTTATATAAAGTAACTCATGTTGCAACTGTGTTCAAAGCATTTGAAATGTCACACCAAATTAGCTGTCTATGGCATCCACAGGATCTTTTCTGTCAAATTTGATTATTTTGGACATCTTGCCATATGTACTTGGCCCCAGACAATGGCCACTTGCGGCTATATTTACTATTATTATTACCATTATTACTATTACAATTTTTATTCTTATTATTATTGTTTATTTATTCTGTGAAGCTCTGCATTTGATCAAAAATAACTGCAAGGTTTTCTTGAAAATTGTGTTTTTGATTAAAGCTTTATGAATTAATTTGATTAGACACCATTTTGATGGCAAATTTCAATTAAAATATAAAACATGAAATTCAGAAAAATTTGAAAGGAAATCACATTTTTTTATTTATTTTTGGCTCTTATTGGCTCCCAAACTACTGATTTGACTGTGGTCTTGGACTTTGTACTGACAAATCAATGTCAATGCATCACGCTGGTTTCTGAATACCATTGTAGAAATAGCCACATGTATATTTCTGAATAATTCAGAAACTTTTGTGCATGGTGTTCCAGCACAAAAACCTGCATCTTATTTACTATCCACCCACAATCTAGTTTAACTATACAATCAACACTAAAATAAAACCCTCAAATTGTGTAGTATGTGGTCATCTAAAAAAAATAAATACATCTCTTTTACTCTCCTTAACACCCATATGAAGAAAGTGTGTATTGCTACCAGGTGCTCTTTTAGGCCATACTTTTCCTGGAATCCATTTAGAACTCTGTCCATATCCCTTTACACTACTTGCCTTGGCCTATTAGATATTTAACTTTTTCCTTAAAAGGCATGCAGACATCTCCTCATAAGACTTTATACTTCCAGCTTCTTCCATAAAGACAGACTCACAAGACAGTCTGCCACATTGTGCTGGCATTTTGGGTGTGAAACGTAACTTCCTCCTTGCCCTCATGGAGACTTCCCCATGATGTTTGAACTCGTGTTTCCTCATCACAGCAAACAGACTTTCCTCCCATGCAGGCTGGAGCTTGTTCCTGTCTAGAGACACTCAGGGGTTTGTTGTTGGTTTTGCCAGAGGCTGTGGATGTTAGTGAGACTATGGAACTGTTGTGTGTGTACAGTATCTATAAAAGTTTGCTTTCTTAAATACTCTCTATGTGTTTGAATATGACACTATGCTCTGAACTTATCATTAAACAATACAGAAGTGTTGTGTTTTAATGCTGTGGGGATCTCTCCCTTCCTCAATGCACGCACGCACACACACACACACACACACACACACACACACACACACACACACACACACACACACATTCATAGTATGTTTGTGGCACTTTGGTGATGTTATTAGTGATATTCTCTATACAGTGATACAGGGTCTCTCTATTTAGGACAGCTGGTCCAAATTTAATTGGAAAAGAATTATGGCTTAAGCCTTTTAGCCAATTAAAAATAGCCTCAGAATTGAGAAGGTCATGTGGGGGAGGGGAGTTTAAACACATCATCACTTTCTCTATTTAACTTTAGAGGAATGCTGTGGGTTCAAGAAAAGTTAAGTGTAATGGACAGCTTTTGTCCATTAACCCATTCCGATAATTAGAGACTACTGAGACTACTAGACTACTTTCTCATGTTTACAGCAGTGCACTTGGGTGATTCTCACAAAAACTGAATGGAAAATGTCCTGGTCTTATTTAACCCCAAATCAATACAAAAAAATATTATACTTTACACAAAGAAAAGGAAGCATACGTGCAAGACCATTATTATTATTATTATTTATATATTTTGTATTTTCTTGCATTGTTAGCTTACATTATTTTCTGGACACTTGAGCACATATTGCTCCCCAATTCACATTACTGTTACGCATCCGGGCATTTGACTTTTACTATTAGGCATTATGTTGTTTTCAAAGGCACTTCTGTGTATGTGCGGGGTTGGGTGGTTTACGAGGAAATTTTTTGTAGGATACATAATTCAAATCACTTAAAAATAAAACATACTAAACAATGTTTTATTGAAAATTAAAAAATGCAGTATGTTTTTTTGTGAGGGTTAGGTTTAGGGATCGTGTTAAGGTTAGGGGATAGAATCTATAGTTAGTGGATGTGGAGTGGAGGGGGGCGGGGCCGGGCTGGAATGTTGCACGCCCGGTCCCCAATAGGCCTGATGGGGCGCGCGAGGGATAAAGGCGGCCGGTGACGATGGTTCGAGAGAGAGAGCTCAATCCCGGACATGTCTGTTGTGTGTTTGTTTATGATTTTGTTTAAGTTTTCATTAAAATGTTATTTATATTGACAAGCCGGTTCTCGCCTCCTCCTTGCCCATCCTAACCCCGTGTTACATTGGTGCCGAAACCTGGGAAGGAGGAGGGATGCCCATCACAGAGTCCTCGACACTGCCGTCCACCCCGGGGAGCGCCGCTGCCTTCTGCCGGGTGACGGAGTAGCCCGACCGCCCGGATGCGGGAAACGGCCGCTGTCCGCGGGGCGAGCGGGGACTGGATTCCCCGACTGCCTGGAGCGAAGGAGCCGCTGCCGGGGGCGTCCCCAATCGGCCTGATGGGGTGCGCGAGGGATAAAGGTGGCCGGTGACGACGGTTCGAGAGAGAGAGAGCTCAATCCCGGACATGTCCGTTGTGTGTTTGTTTAGGCCTATGCTTTTTTCAAGTTTTCATTAAAATATTATTTATATTGACAAGCCGGTTCTCGCCTCCTCCTTGCCCATCCTAACCCTGTGTTACAGTGGAGTATAAAAATCTTTGCCTTAAGGATAGCCGCACCAACGTGTGTGTGTGTGTGTTGTGACATAAATTGTACTTCTCCCTTATTGCATGATGCATCACAGTGTCTCGTTTCCTGGTACTCTATCCTCTCTGTTCCCTGCATCTTTAACCAGCCCCATACACACATATATAGACTGCTAATTGAAGGGATCAGGTCACATGCTAACTAATATTCTCTAGTCTTGATCCTGATTGGTCACTTTCGGCCCCAGGTTGAGCCTTATCCCCTTTAAAGGGTGGTATTAGGGTGCATTTGATTGAAAGTGGAAAAGCTAATATTTGTCTTTCTATTTGAGAGGATTATGGCCAAGTTGTTAAGTTGGACAGATTCTGACCTCATGACCATCTGCATGTTAATATCAAGCTCAAGTCTTCCGAATTGGTGGATTTCCTGTGTTAAGCATGACTCTGTAACAGTGTTTATCATAGGTGTATGTTTCTGAAAATTTGTGTGCATTGGACTTGTGTATTTACTGGGTGTGTATCAGTACACAGGCCCTGTCCCGGCAGACCGCGAGTCTCCGATGACAGGGAACGAGATGTCCCCTGGCCACGCCCAGCATTCCTCCCCCACACAGAAACCCAACACCTGCTGCTTCTGCTGGTGCTGCTGCTGTAGCTGCTCATGGTACGACTCGCACTCACCTGTTTGTCTGTTTCCACATGGTACAGTCCACTCACCACCTCTGCTCATGTTCATTTCTATTCACATCTGCTCCTCCAAGTGAATTCCAAAGAAGTAATCATTTAAATATTCATGTTTTGTCTCAATTCTGCATTATCTTGCTTCTGCATTTGTGTGTGTAAATGAAATTCACAGTAGAGTAAATGTGGTTAAGATTGATCTCCATTCACCGAAGGCCCTGCAGAAAATGGGAGCCATATTCACACTCCCACACATCTTTCACACACAAACTCCCTCACTAACACACATTATTTAAGGACACCTGCTGTAAATGATTTACAATGACTGTTGAGGTCTCAACTCTGACAATCTCTTAATGGGAGTGCTTCATAAGAGCCAGGTACATGTACCTTCTGAGACAAGAGTAACTCTGCAACAGGCTCTAGTATCACAGATCTTCTGAGTAGAACCATATAAGTCAGAAGGATTGAGTACAGCTCAATTTTACCAGCACTGATAAAATCTAAAGATTTGTCAGGGGTTTGGAAGTTAAAAATGTATAATTGGTTACCAGCTAAAATAGCAGCTGACGATGACTGCCATTGTAGTTTCAAATGCTATGTGTCTTTAGCTCTGCTTTATTTTTATTTCTCCCAATAAATTGTATGAGAAACATCTTGGACACTGTTAATTTGATACTCAAAATTAAATTGTAAAACTTAGTAAAAAGTCCCCTGAACTATGAAAAAGCTTCTTTTTTTTATATATTCACCTGAACTTGAAGTAGTAGGGTGTTGCATGATGTGTGTGAGCTTGTAGTATGTATCTAGGTTGTGTTGTTTTGTTCAGCCACTGCTGTTATTTCTCAATGCCGTTTTACCACCTTCTAGTCTCACTGTTAGGAGTGAAGATGCCAAGCGCGGGCGGAGGAAAGCCCTGGAGACTAAGCTAGAGCCCTTCCCATGTGAAACTTGGTAAGAACACACAGTTAAGGATTCACATATACAGCTGCAATATCGATATAGCAGTATTTTGTATTCTGTAACAAAGCATTATTATAGGATTGAAGATTATTGTGAGATCACAGATCATAATGTTTATTACACAGCTGAAATACTTAATTTTGATTGGTCAATAATGGCAATTCTGTAGTCAAATACAGTAGATATAAAAAGTCTACACACCCCTGTTAAAATGCCAGGTTCTTGTGATGTAAAAGAATGAGACAAAGATAAATCATGTCAGAACTTTTTCCACCTTTACTGTGACCTATAACGTGAACAATTCAATTGAAAACAAACTGAAATCTTTGAGGGGGGGGGCTCACAATAACCTGGTTGCATAAGTGTGCACATCCTTAAACTAAAACTTTGTTGAAGCACCTTTTGATTTTATTACAGCACTCAAGACTTTTTGGGCAGGAGTTTATTAGCATGGCACATCTTGATATGGCAATATTTGCCCACTCTTCTTTGCAAAAGCGCTCCAAATCTGTCAGATTGCGAGGACATCTTTTGTGCACAGCCCTCTTCAGATCACCCACAGATGTTCAATTGGATTCAGGTCTGGGCTCTGGCTGGGCCATTCCAAAACGTTAATCTTCTTCTGGTGAAGCCATGCTTTTGTGGATTTGGATGTGTGCTTTGGGTAGTTGTCGTGCTGAAAGTTGAACTTCCTCTTCAGCTTTCTAACGGACACCTGAAGGTTTTGTGTCAAAATTGCCTGGTATTTGGATCTGTTCTTAATTCCCTCCACCCTGGCCCCGGTTCTAGCTGAAGAAAAAGAGCCCCAAAGCATGATGCTGCCACCACCATGCTTCAATGTGGTTATGGTGTTCTTGGGTGATGTGCAGTGTTGTTTTTGCGCCAAACATACTTTTTGGAAATATGGCCAAAAAGTTCAACCTTGGTTTCATCAGACCATAACACATTTTCCCACATGCATTTGGGAGACTTGATGTTTGTTTTTGAAAACTTCAGCCGGGCTTGGATGTTTTTCTTTGTAAGAAAAGGCTTCCGTCTTGCCACCCTACCACATAGCCCATTCATATGAAGAATATGGGAGATTGTTGTCACATGTAGCACACAGCCAGTACTTTCCAGAAATTCCTGCACTTCCTTTAGTGTTGCTGTAGGCCTCTTGGAAGCCTCCCGGACCAGTTTTCTTCTCGTCTTTTCATCAATTTTGGAGTGATGTCCAGTTCTTGGTAATGTCTCTGTTGTATCATATTTTCTCCACTTGATGATGACTGTCTTCACTGTGTTCCATGGTATATCTAATGCTTTGGAAATTCTTGTGTACCCTCTCCTGACTGATATCTTTCAACAATGAGATCCCTCTGATGCTTTGGAAGCTCTCTGCGGACCATGGCTTTTGCTCTGAGATGCAACTAAGAGTCACTTTAAATGATGGCAGGTGTGTAATGACTGCTATTTAACATGAGTTTGAATGTGATTGGTTAATTAACACAGCCACATCCCCAGATATAAGAGGGTGTGCACACTTATGCAACCAGGTTATTGTAAGGTTTCCCCCACGAAGATTTCAGTTTGTTTTTCAATTGAATTGTTCACGTTATAAGTCACATTAAAAGTGGAAAAAGTTCTGACATGATTTATCTTTGTCTCATTCTTTTACATCACAAAACCCAGGCATTTTAACAGGGGTGTGTAGACTTTTTATATCCGCTGTATGTTTGTATAATGCCTGCTAAACATGGCCATTGACCATTGTCATATGATTACCTTTAGAGGTCGATGATAGTGGATTTTGCCAATATTAATAACTAAGGTGGTGGAAAAGGCTAATAACTGATTAATCGGTCAACAGTTTTTAAAACATTTTCTTAGTCTTTACTATGACAGGCACATACAGAGAGGCTACAAGAGTCTAAAATGAATAAAATCCCAGATGCAGTTTATTGTTCAACCAAAATCCCAATAATAACCAGAAATAAAATTGGTACATACTTTGGACTTAACTATAAACAAGCCCGAAACACATATTTTGGAATGACGGAAACAGGGCTCTGTTACAAAGCTCTATATTTAAGTATTTACCAAATTAAATACTTACATATTCACCAGATGAGGTTTAACAAGGAATAAGGCTTATTATTATTATTATTATTCACCATATATGAACTTGGAGACGGCTATGTACAGTTTGTGCCAATGGTGCATTTTATCATGTAGTCACATTTTTGTTGGCATGCTTTCACTTCAATTTATGCATTGAAGTGAGGATAAAAATATGGGTGAATATTGCCAATGATGAAAGATTTTGATACAGCAAATGCCCACATGGTTGTATTTATTTCACTTCTAGAGACCACTGTTATACTGTAGAACCAAGCCGTTCCAACTGTAGAATCCTTTACCGCCGGTCACAGAGAAATAAATAAAATCTATCAGCACACCTTGTTGCTGATGACAGATAGTTCCAAAAAGCAACCATCGGCATTGACGAACCGGTAAAACAATGTCGGTCTACCTCTAATTTCCTATGTATCTGTGCTGGTTTCTGTGTTATTCTTTCATATTGCTCCTTGGTGTCTTTCCCTAATCAGCGTTTCATGACCATTTATCTATTTATTTGGTATGTAACCATGTAAAAAGCTGGATCATTTAGAGTCTGTTTGAATGCCATGGCAGTGTTTCCCCTGCCATTATATTAGGGGGGCGCCCTGCCCCCCCAACGGCACCCTCCGCCGCCCCCCCCCCCCCCCCTTGAAGGTAAAGTTAATTATATTTTCTATATAGCACCAGATCACAACAGAAGTAATTTAAGGTTACCTTTCCAATAGAACAAACAAAATAGCCCTTAAGTTATTTATCTCTAAATGGTCGCACGTTTACTATTCTCCTCAGCTCTCTGTATCGCGCACGGCGGAGTTCCGCCCCTATGCGCACACACACACACACACAGACACGTTCGCGCGCACACAGGTGAGCATAGGGGTGTTCGATTCCAGGTTTTCTGGTACGGAGGTATGCATAATTACAAACTAGATTCACTATGACTGTTATCTATTTCTAAAGAGATAAGCTACAAGCTACGTGTAGGATAAGTACAAAGTTTCTACGACAGCTCTCTGGCATAGTGTAATGCCGCGGATACACTAGACTTTGAGACTACGGTCGTGATATGACGTCACATTAATTCAACATATAACAAATAGTAATACACTCAGAATGTAAAAAATATACAATCTACTCGAATTTACTGCAAAAATATAATTTTTATAGGGATTAGACACTCACAAGTGAGTGATTTCGGACACAGTAACAGAGTCGACACCAAGAGTCGATTCCTGTGATGGAGTCGACCCCGAGTCTGGGGCTATTCAGAGTCGAGGAATCGACTCTTTGGAGTCGACTCACCATCACACACTCCCACCAGCGGACAGAAAGCGTGCGTCGGAAATATGTTGCGTCAATCACCTGAAAAGAAGACAAAAATATCTGTGTTTTTTAAACGCTCCCAGGGTGGTGAAGATGGCAACTCTAAGAGCCGACTCTTGTAGGTGAACGTTGGGAGCCAGCTTGCATATCAGAAGAGCCGGATCTATTAATAAAAATATTTTAAAAAATTAAGATATGAACAATCAAAAGATTTAAATTAATATAATTAACTAATTCAAAGAATGAAAAAATAAAATAATATAATGCTCAATCACACACATATTTGTTCTGACTGTCTGCTCAGACTAACTGCCTGCTGGCTTCTATTGCTCTGACGGTCCCAGTCAGTAGTGTAAACTGTGAAAGGGCTTCTCAACCATGAACAGGGTAATACAAACTTTTCACAATAGGATTTGCTGCTTTTAGCTATATGTTAAGCTATCACATTTAACAGTTAATGCATTTGCAGGTCAAGACAAACATCTGCAATAGGCTGCAAGGAGACCATCTTGCAGCATGCATGCGGATCTCAATAAATGGGCCAGACGTTTCTGACTTCCCATATCAAGAGACTCTGGAAATGTTTTTCCAGAAGCCCAGAATGATACACTGCAGTGACAAAAGCTGCACACTTTGTGGATAAATTACATAAAAATAAATGTTCCAATGTTTAGTTTAATGTACAGTTCAAATAATTGTTCAGTTAATATATTCACTGCTGCCATTAAAAGAAACAAATGAACACCATGACTCCTTTAAGTGTTTGTGTCAATTTTCCCCAAAGCTGTTACACCCCCCCCCCCCCCAAAGCTGTAAACCTAGGGGAAACACTGCATAGGTAATAACAACTGTACTGATATTCAATACTGCAACACAATTGCAAGTGTAATATTGCTTTTATACAGTTTAACAAGCAAGAAGATAACATTGAGTAACTTGCTTTTGTGATAATGACTGGCTGTATGATACTATAGTATCCGTTACTTATGGCATGGGATTATGTTTAGTGATTCTGGATCTTGTGTATACAGTATATTAGTGTATTTAATTAGAAGTTGCCCAATGTGGGTACTTCTCTCTGTCTCTCTCTCGCAGCATCAAACCGACGGTGGAGGAGATTAAACAGTGGGCTCAATCTTTTGATAAACTGATGAAGAACCCGGCAGGGAGGAACAAGTTCCGTGAGTTCCTTCGGACAGAGTACAGTGAAGAGAACATGCTCTTCTGGTTGGCCTGCGAGGACCTGAAGATGGAAATCAACAAGAGCGCCATCGAGGAGAAATCGCGTGTGATTTACGAAGACTATATTTCCATCCTCTCTCCCAAAGAGGTAGACACACACAAACCCCAGCTCAAATCAACACACTGACTAACAATGTTAGGTAGCACAGTGGTTTATTCTAATCTTCGTGGCTTTATTATACAGTTGGACTTGATAGCTGAGGGTATACCTAGTAAGCACACACATGAGGTAATGTGAGTAAATGTGAGTAAAAGAGCTAAGCATCTGGAAAGCATCATATATTGCACATAGAAACATCAGGGAAATTTAAATAGGTATTTCCAGGCCTGCATCAGCAGTTCTTGTAACACGGTTCAGTGTCACGGTGTTACTGGATAGGGACCCCTAGTGTCACTACATTGACACAACGTCGAGTGAGTGACAGAAGGAAAAGTCTAGGTTACTGTTGTAACCCCCGTTCCCTGATGGAGGGAACGAGACTTTGTGGCCCTCTTGCCACAACACTGAACCAACCTCTGTAATGGCCGGACCTTATTCTCGGCTCCTCAGTGAAAAACCTGAATGAACAGCCATATTTCACCCTCCTTTGTACCCATATGTCCGGGGGAGGGACATGCAAATTCTGTTCGGCAATTTTTCATTGGCCTTTTCTCAAGTTCAGAGACAACCAAGGCTCTCAAGTGTGACCCCTAGTGTCACTATATCGACACAACATCTCGTTCTCTCCATCAGGGAACAGGGGTTACAACAGTAACCTAGAAGTTTTTTGTCAAAATTATACCTAATGATATTGCATTACATAGCAAATATTTAATATTGCATTGCTTATGTGCGTGTTCTGAGCCTTGTTGTACTGACCATGAGAGAAACTGTGGCAAAACAGTACAGGATAAGTTAATTAATTCTGTGAAATCAAAATTAAATAAATAAAATCCAATTTTAAAAGTTCAGGTAGAATCCTATTAGTCAAAGATATAATGTAATTTTTAAGTATTTGAAATAAATACATTTTAAAAAGAAAAACGTAAAAGATGTAACATTTAATGACTTGAGATCAGACTCATTTCTGTCTCAGTTTTAGTGACTCAAGACTTGACTCGGCTCCAGTCTTGACTCAGACTTCAGATGAAAGACTTGTGAATATGTCTGATGTGTAGTACTTTGGGAATTGGATTCTACTAATAGGATTGTTGGTCATTGATTTTAGTTATGACACATGTTTTGCAAGGCTCCTTTCCCAAAGATACTCACACAGGCCTTGTTTACATGTGTCACAGAGTGTAACAGCAAATTTTACAGTTTATCCTGCTTTTGTCTCCTGTCAGTGCACATGCTTCAGTTTGTCTGTTCTCTTTATGTGTAGGTGTGTCGAATGCATATATTGGATCTGTGTCAACAGAACTCACATCTTCAAACTGCCTCGGTTTCTAGGATTAAATAAAGGAACAAAGGTTGACAACAGGAAACTATAAATTGATCCCTGTTGACCTTCCTACTGTAAAGCAATTCTATAAATAGGCTGGAGAGTGAGAGAGGGAGTGAATGAGTAAGGTTTAGATGGATGGGCCCCACTGTCAACCCACCATTTGATTTGTGTTGCTCTGCCCCTTTCAGCTCACTGTACTTACACACTTAAGAGAATGTTTTCAAAAGGACTCTTGGAAATAAAGTAAACCAGAGAGATCAGTGTCCATGAACTCTCTAATGATTTGGCTAACGAACTATGGACATCGATTCCAATTCCAGTAGGTAGTTTTTTGTTTTTCTTGTTATTTTTGATTATTATTAACTACATACTTAGACAGCGGCTGGTATATTAGGCTGCATTTACATAAAAAAATAGACATAAATCACTGTTTACATTAATAAACACAAGAAGACCATTTTCACTGAATGTTTAAATGCATTTACCGTTTTACCTCCTATTGCTTTCAGAATCTGCATATACCTTTTGCATTAGCGGGTCAATTTTGACCCGGTAGTATTTAAGCTTATAAATCATTCATAACCTAATGGTTTTCATCTAAAACCATTTTGTAAATCATTACTTACTTAACTGTTCATACATGTAAAATGATAAATACATGATGATGATGATATATATATATATATATATATATATATATATATATATATATATATATATATATATATATATATATATATATATATATATATATATATATATATATATATATATATATTAAAATCTAAAATAAAATGTATTTTTATTTTGATAATTTTGACAAATTCAGTAAGTTTTCATAAGTTTAGTTTTCATACTAAAAAATATGCTGTATTTAAAAATGATTTTTTACACTACCTCTCCCTGGTTACATGAACTGCTGATGCAGGTGCAAGCAAGCTAAATGACCCGAGGGTTAAAAGAATATTCCAGGTTTAATACAAATCAAGTTCAATCAACAGCATTTGTGGCATAATAAAGATTACCACAAAAATGTATTTCAACTTGTTCCTGCTTTTCTTATAAAAAAAAGAAAAGAAAAAAGGCTATAGTAAGGCACTTACAATGGAAGTGACTAGGGCATATTTGGATGGTTTAAAGGCTGAAATGTGGAGCTTAATTTTACATTAATTCTTCTGTAAAAACTCTTGTATTATTTGAGCTGTAAAGTTGTGTAAATTATACTTTTTACAGTAGTTTTAGTTTTTTTGACATTACATCATCATGGCAATGACGTTGTTAAATTGGTTATAACTTAACACAGAAAAAGTTAGTGATTTTATCACACTAAAATCATTTTTACACGCATATGGTTTATGTCTTGTGTCTATACTATTTTAATGTTCAAATTTTGGCCCCCATTCACATCTATTGTAAGTGCCTTATTCTAACTTTTATTTTTAACTCTAATTTTAACTTTTAAAAGGAGGGGCAAGTTAAAATAAATTTTTGTGGTAATCAATATTAAGTCACAAATTGCTGTCAAGATTGATCTTGTGATTTTAAGGATTTCAGGGTCTTTTAAATGAAGTTTGTGATTATGCTGAAAGCGTATTGTTTTATCCAACCCTAATGACTACGTTACTCAACATTCACAGTTCTTTTTGTCTCT
This sequence comes from Moxostoma hubbsi, assembly GCA_032164185.1. Classification (NCBI taxonomy): domain Eukaryota; kingdom Metazoa; phylum Chordata; class Actinopteri; order Cypriniformes; family Catostomidae; genus Moxostoma; species Moxostoma hubbsi. The sequence continues at coordinate 70,873,473 of JAVLUX010000001.1, forward strand.
GTTCATAAGGTGAGTCTGGACTCTCGAGTGAGGGAAGTGATCAACAGAAGGATGCAGGATCCATCTCCTCACATATTTGAGGATGCACAGCTGCAGATCTACACCCTCATGCACAGAGACTCCTACCCACGATTCCTCAACTCCTCCATCTACAGATCACTGGTGCAGGGGGGGTCACGCTCTTCGTCTGAGTCATAGACCCCTCTCTCTCCCTCCGTCTCACATTCTCCCCACCCACCCCTTTGTTTCTCCCCATTTCTTTCCATTGCAAAACTACTCAAGGATAAAATACTCCTTTTTTGTGTCATCATGGTTGGATTATTATTTGTAATTTTTTTCCTTGGTCAATGCTCCTCTGTAATTTTTGAGGGAATCCCTCATTTGTTGGCGTTTCTCTTGAATCTGCAGACTGAAACTGGAAGACACGGGGTTGAAAATACTTTTGTCTTTTTTACGTTAAACACGTTTTACTTCTGTCTTCTGACGTCTCTAGTTGAAAAGAGCTGAGAGGGCCTCAGCAATAACATATACTGGAGTGACCTGTCCAATCTCCTCCTCTTTCCTCAACTGTGTCCATTTTCTATGTGCTCTGATTGGCTCTCTGAGGCGAGAGGCTCAGTTGTGATTGCCTGGTTGATTGAATAGAGTGGAATAAAGTGGATCTATGGAGATTTCTGCAGGTACAGATTCCGTATGGGCCTGACTATTTCTAATAATTGATATCAATAAGATGAGAGAGAAGGACCACCGATTTTATAAATATAAAAAAAAAACTAAGAAAAGAAAAAAAACAACATGAGTATTCCAGGGTTTTAATTAGACTGGTCACTCAAACACATTTCAAATTGAGTATTTTTAACGTTATTTATTTTTTTATTAAACTGTGATTTTGATTTTTTTTTTTTCTCCTTGCACATACCGTATATTAAAGAAAAGCTGGAAAAGTTGTGACATACTGAGCAATCTGTTAGTACGGAGTGTTCAATAGCACTGTATCAGCCCTCACAGTGTGTGTGTGTGTGTGTGTTTGTGTTTCTAAGAGGTTGTCGGGTGTAAAAATCACGTTTCTCTGGTACCTCCTGTAGGTAGGTTAAGGTACTGCAGTTGATCGTAATAGACATTTACCCATTCTATCCGTATTTGCTTCAGTTCTGGTAAACAGTGTTTCTGTCTGTATTTCTGTCAGAAATGCCAAGGGATTTTTTTGAGGTGCAAAATCTGACACAAAATCAAAAAGCTGTGAGAATGCCGCTCCAATTGTTTTCAGAAATCTCAGACACAAGACATACTACTTAATAGATCATGTGTGTTATATTGTTTCAGCTGAATTAAAAGAACACTTATCTGAAACAAGAGAATCTATGGCCAAAACCTGTTAAATTGCAGTAAAATTGCTAGATTTACCTTTTCCGACAAATTTACCAAATCTGCTATTCACAAATGATATAGCATTCCATCTTTTATCTGTTCTGATGCCATTCACACATCAGCACCAAAACGTCAACTTGAAACTCTGTGATGTCACTTGCTAAATAAAGAGAAGCGCTAAATACGGAAATCGCACACTACAATTCCACTAGTACTAAATACAGAATTTAGCCAAGGTCTTTCATTGGCTCCATCAACTGTTATTTCTGCATTTATATAATGTAATAATTAACATTTTTGACTCACTGGCTCAAACTCTTTGACAGCAGATGTCTTACTTTAAAGCGTCCTGACCTCTTTCAAGTTCAAACCGGTAATCTTATGGCTCCGTTTACACATAGAATAAATACAGATCTTTTCTGACATATTTATGTGACGGAAAAATGTCCAGAGCTGATTTGCTGGCATTTCAACGACAGTCCCTTTTCACACATGACCAAATAGAACAAAAGGTGTTTTCTCATGCCTTTTACACACTGTGCGTTTTTAAGGGGACTTTCTCCTACAATATTTGTTAGCATTATCAAACAAGCACTGCATGAGTTGTATACACTGTACAGGTAGCCTTACAAAGAAGCCATTAGCTGCTATAAAAACCCATTTGAAATCAAAATTGTCTATTTTATTTACAGGTCCCTAGTCTTATGCTACTAGATTTTTCTGTGCACATTATTAAAATGTTAATTTTGGGGGGCAAAACATAAAGCACATATGGGTTTTCATATAGGAACATTTCAATTGTGTCACTCCAAACATTACAAGTTACTTGCTCAGATAGTGAAACAATTTCAATGTTATGCATGCACTCATGCTAAAGCTAGTTTCCTTAACAGATGCCTTCAACGTTGACATGCGTCTCTTTTAAAAGGTATTGTTCACCCCAAAAGGAAAAACCTGTCATAGATTACTCGTGTTGTGCCAAACCTGTATGACTTTCTTTCTTCTGTGGAACACAAGGAGATATTAGCCGAAAGTTTACCTCAGTCACCTTTAACTTTTATTTAAAAAAAAAAAAAAAAAATGCAATAAAAGTGAAGGGTGACTGAGTGTCAATGTGCCTAACATCTCATTTTGTGTTCCATGGAGATCAAGAAAGGAAGTCAAGGTTTGGAATAACATGAAGCTTAGTAATTAACAATTTCCATTATTGGGTTAACTATTCCTTTTAATCACCTAGATATTAAAAATACAGGGAAGTTGACGACAGTGGAATTGGAGTTAGTGTTAACACTGTGAGCTGCGTTTTGTTTGTTTGTTCGTTTATCAAAACATATCATAATGTGAATCTGAAACCCAATCAGTACGGTGCAAATGGGTCCACATGATAGTGGAGGAAATCCAGCGTGGATTTTATCATAGAATTTGTCTTTTTATATCCACACTGATCTGAATATTGATTAATGAAGAGGAATGTGTGTAGAATCGTGTGTTCTCGTCCACTGGAGGTTAGTGTTTCCTGTAGGCATCGATTCTTAAACAGTGGTGGTTTCATGCTTCTTGTAGTTTGAGAAACTGATCGAATCCAGGGATGCGTTCCACTTCACTTTAAACATCCACTGGCTAACTCCCGTTAGCACTTCCCCTCGAGGGAATCCCCACCACCATTTTGGAAGTCCGTTCCACTTTTTCAAGCGAGTGAGGAAAGTTTCTGCTGACAGACCCTCAACCTTTCGATTTTGGCCAAGGGAACGAGCCTACATAGATGCACGCTTTGGCAGCAGACCATGCTTCATGAACCCCACCCAACTCTGATGTATGATGAAAGTGAAGTTAGGTCAAGCAGTTTAGAAAATTTAATTGAGATTTAACAGCATAATACTTGTAATACTTACCTTAAACTGTTTATCACACAGTTTTAGTCTGTGTTCATTGTTATGTTACTGTTTTCGTTTTTGTAAAGCTTGATTAATCCTTTCTAAAAATTAATTCTTATAAATTGTTTTTTAAACATATAAGATTTATACATAAGCCTCTGACATTACAACTAATCTTTACCTCAATCTGTGGTTGCATCAATCTCCGAAAATGTTTTCTCAGGTGCAAAAATCACTAGTTTTATAAACTGACATCTGCTCTCAACATGCTCCAAGTTATCAAGGGTTTAGGATGTTCCAGTTAAACCCATTGCACGGGTTCTACCAGTAGTGGACATTCACGCAATGATGTACTGAGTCCATGAGGCAGAGGGAAGTTAGTGATGAAAGGGCATAAAAATTTGAAGTGGAACACAGCCCTGTATTTCAGAGAATTCTCAAACAATATTAGAACTCTCATTTCATATTGAAATTGGATAAAAGCCACATCCACATCTGCCTGATACTTCCAGGATTTGGTTATTTATAAATATATACACATTAGACAGAGCAAAATATACAAATCTATACTCAAATAAGAAAGCTTAAAAACAGACATTGCAGACAGTGGGAATTTATAGGATTTAGTCATTTAGCATTTTTGCCAAACACAATTTAAACTAAAGATGCCTCTTTTTTTTTTTCTTTTTTTTTTCATTAGTTGTGCATGAAGATGTAGATTTTTAAATATATGTGTAATATATGTGTGTTTATGGGTATACATGTACATGAACAAACAGTATATTTAGTATATAGTATATTTTGCTCTTATTGTCCAAAATCATGTTACCAGTCTAACTTAAGCCAGATGGATTTCTGAATGAGTGTGTGTTTGTGTGTGTGTGTGTGTGTCTGATGAAACAGTTATGTACAGTATAAGGTCATGTGAACTAGTAGTAGGACAACTGGAGTGAGAGATCAGTATTCATTGAGGCCTTTAACAGCTCCCTCTCAATATCATCACACAGATACGCGTGCGCACACACAATCCCATTCTTTAAATAATATACAGCCATAGCCAAAATTATTGGCAGTGACATAAATTGTGTTTTGCAAAGTTTGCTGCTTCTGTATTTGTAGATAATTTTTTCACGTTTCTATGGTGTACTGGAAAACAATGATAAGCGTTTCATAAGTTTAAGGCTTTTATTAGCAAAAACATTAAATTTATGCAGAGTCAATATTTACAGTGTTGACTCTTGTTCTTCATAACCTCTGCAATTCGCTCTGGCATGCTGGATATCAGCTTTTGGGCCAAATCCTGACTGATGGTGATCCATTCTTTACTTATTAGTGCTCAGATTTGACCACAATTTGTGGGCTTCTGCTTGTCCACTCGCCTTATGAGGATTGACCACAGGTTCTTTATGGGATTAAGATCCGTGGAGTTGCCTGGCCACGGATCCAAAATTTCAATGTAATGATCTCCGAGCCACTTCATTATCACTCTTGCCATGTGACATGGTGCTCCATCATGCTGGAAAATGCACGGATCATCACCAAATTGCTCCTGGATCATTGGGAGAACGAGAAGGAGTTTTGTTACCATTCTTTATTCATGGCAGTGTTTTTGGGCAGAATTGTGAGAGAGCCCACTCCCTTCTGCTGTCCAATCCTTGTAATTCCTGCATAATTTCAGTCTGTCCTAGATGTTTTTCTCGGAGAGAAGGGGCTTCTTTGCTGCCCTTCTTGACACCAGGTCATTGTCCAAAAGTCTTCACCTCATTGTGCATGCAGATTCACTCTCAGCAATCTGCTGCCAATATGGAGCAAGATCTGCACTGGTGGTGACACGATTCCGTAGCGGACTCCTTAGGAGATGACAATCCTGGCGCTTGCTGGACACTCTGGAATGTCCTGAAGCCTTCTTCACTGCAGTTGAACCTCTCTCCTTGAAGTTCTTGATGTTTTGGTAAATGGTTCTTTCGGGTGCAATATTCTTTGCAGCAATTTCCTTGCAGGCGAGACCATTTTGATGCAAAGTGATGATGGCTGCACGCCTTTCTTTTTGATTGGAACTTCTCGCCTTTTATGGAAAATAGTCTGCTCTTATAATCCAATCAGAATGATAGGGATTTCACCTGACTAGTACTCGTTCACACTTTCAGAGTTGCTGCTGATATGATTAGTGAAATGATGTTAGCTGGTCATTTTTGTGCCAGGGCCCATAAAGTGAAATTTGGGTTTTTGTGATAGTTCATTTTCTTGGCCAATTGCAATTATTTAAAATCTGATCACTCTGCACAATAATCTAGAAACAATGTGAATCAACACCACAACAACTGAAGTAGAAAAATGTGCGAAACACAATTTATGTCACTGCCAATACTTTTGACCATGGCTGTACACTTTAAAACACAGTAAAAGAGGCGAGTGTGCTTGTGGACCTCTCAGAGTTTCACTTTGCATGTGCAACTTATGTTCACACTAAAAACGATTAAATTGCCGGAGGTTCGCCAAGTCACTGTACGATCATAGCTTCCAACTGTCTCACAAGGCAGATCATATGATCTCCATGGTCAACAGCTCATTTACATAACATTAAACTTTGTCGCATCCTCAATGGTTGCTGTTGTTTATGTCGGCTCAAATTGCAATCTCATCAGAATTATAAACTTCCTTAGGATTTTTGGCCACAAAATCGCTGTCAGTGTGAATGTAACAAATTTTGAACACTTCTATTAAAATCAACAAAGCTGTCTAGGTTACAGGTGTTTAAAACATTCAAACACAAAAATGGTACATCGAAAAGCAAACTTGCGGTGTGGATAGTTTTGCCTCTTTTATTAGGTAATTTAAATAACGTTAAACTCTGTTGAAACCTAAAAGGTTCCCATCACTCATGTTACCTCACATTGCCAACTCATCAAAAATTAACAACTTCCTGTTGCTTTGTTGCTGCAAATCACTGTTAGTGTGAACATACCACCAAACGATTCAGTTTGTGGCTTTCATATAATCAGTGAAACTGTCAACACTGTAGTGTGAACAACTTCATTGATTATAATAGCCGCATTCTAATTTGTCGCAACAAAGCTATATACACTGTAAGTCTGCAAAACATTCAAAACATCAACAAAAACATGCTTGCAGCATTGACAATATTTTGATTAAAACATCAGAAATCTAGTTTGTCACATCAAAGCTGTCGACATCGCAAGTATGCAAAACATTCCGAATGCAAAAACGGTAGATGGAAAAGCACACTCGCAGTGTGTAGAACTGTTGATTATAAAAGGTGCGTGTTTAGTGCAACAAAGCCGTCTACACTGCAAGTGTGCGAAACATTGAAAAACGGTGCATCAATTGTAGTGTGGACAATTTTGATGGGATGTTTTCATTTTTTTTGCATTGTTTGTACAAACAGTGGAACAGTAGGGTGCATCGTTTCCCAGATGATCATCCACTTTCAGCTGAAAACGGTTGCACAGAACAGGCAGACTTTCACAAATTTGTTTTTGATTGGAGACAGGGACTGTGACCTAGTTGCTGCTTATGTTTTCATAGATTTCTTTAAGGTGCCAAATTAATCTAGCCTTCTTAGTCTCAAACTAAGGACATTTGTGTGGATGTGTGAATACAAGAGTAGGTCTGTGTCAATGTGTGATGTGTTCCCTTACAGTTATCTGCATTACATGTTTTCTACATAGTTAACATATTGCAGCACACTATTGACTTGTTTTTTTTTTTTTTTGTTGTTGTTTTTGTTTTTTAAAGATGTTTGGTTTCAGCGTTTTAATTCAAATCAAGAACTCTGTGTGCCCCTCACATGCCAGCCTCAATTTTGCCATCTCATTTACCTTTCTTAATTTTTCTCCTCTCTCAGCCACATATTTTCATGAGATTTGCAGTGCCATGCCAAATAGCAGTGAGATCGTTCTCTCACTCATGGACTTCTTTGGACTCTTATTTATGGACATTAGCATTATATTTTGTATTAAAATAAATCAAGTTATGTTTTAGACTGTGTTTATGGATTTCTGGACCATTTTTTGTTGTTTGTTTCCTGAAGTCTATGGCCATTACTGTGTAAACTCTAGTCACCTTTATTTGCAAAAAACAGGGCACATTCTTCAGGTTGTGGTTGGGATGGACTAGAGGTCCCCTTTAACCCAGGCCAGCTCATTACCGGAATTCAAAGATGATTTCTTCTTGAACTCGTCTGTAATATTCCATAACCTCTGACTTGGTTGCAGAATTATTTGAATGTTTTTTTTTTAAAGAGAAAATATGACTATAATGATAATAATAAAAGATGTTTGTGTTATTAATCATTTACAGCTTTTAAAAATATTTACTGTCTGGCCTCAAAAAGGCCTTTTTCACTTATCCCTGGGTTAAAATATTTTTAAAACTCATGTTTAGGTTCATTTTAATCCTGCATTAAAGTAATATTCAGGGTTCAATACAAGTTAAGCTCAATCGATTGCATGTAGCATAATGTTGATTACCACAAAAATTAATTTCAACTTTTCTTTAAAAAAAGCAAAAATCAAGGTCATATATGCATGATCACACGGGAAGTCAGAATGTTATTTCCAATTGTTTTGGTACACTAGGATTGGCCACATTATACCAACTCAGCTTCAGTGTGTTTACATTCCCCTGTGGTGTGACCGGAAGCACGTTGCATCAGCAGCGTGGGAGACCCGGGTTCTAATTCAGTGTTCTAACCAGAAGTAATCAGATTTGCATAAACAGTGACATGTGGATTCAGAGGTTGCACCTAACATTACATTTTTACTCCACTAATGGTTAGGATTGCTGTGTAGTTTATAAAACATGGATTCCTCTTCACTGTATTACAGCCTGTTCAGCTGAAAACAACTTGCTTTACAACTCGCTTTGTCCTTTATGGACATTTCACAGAAAATGTAGCTCACAAGTCCATACATCCAAAAACACTTACTGCTTTGATCACTGGGGGCAGTGTATTGAATTTCGGTAAGCACAGGCCTTCTACTACTACTATTTATGATTTCACTTTGAAATTAGTCTCGTTACATTGAGGCACTTATAACATCAGTGAATGGGGCCAATCCATAAACCCTAAAATGGCTGTAAGAATGATGAATTAAACAACTTTACAGCTCCAATAATTCAGATGTTTTAACATAAGAATTAATGCAAGTGCTTTTATAAAATTGCAAACTTAACATCTATTTTCTTTAAGCCATTCAAAAATGGGCCCCATTCACATACATTGCAAGTGTGTCACTGGAAGTTTGATTATTCTTTTTTCTTTTTTTTTTTAAATAAAGTCTCCTAGTATTCAAGATAATGACTCAAATGCTGTTGATTGCTCTTACCTTGTATTGAACCTGGAATATATTTACACTTGTAAAATTTACACTTGTAGTTTTAAAAAGGGGTTAAAAATACTCAAAGCAGTGCTAACACCAATTTGCAGTTCCAAGGTTACAGTGTGAAACAATGTATCTCTTGAATTGGGTGAGAAGTTGTTTCGTATTAGGCAACCAATCTTAGGCCATGTCCACACTAATATGTTTACAGTTGAATACACGTTGATATTGCTTCAATTGCACGTTCCTCCTATGAACATCAAATGTTCAAAAAATGCTCTCTAGAACCACATACATTGGAAAATGATGTTCAGAAACTGAAAACTATTACTATTACCACTTCTATTAGTGTAGACGTGGCCTTAAAAGCAACAATGCTTGCCTTAAATATTAATACACTTTGAATAGTAGAAACATTCTTTACATTCCCCTGTGGTGCGACTGGAAGAGTTAAAATTGAACTTTGGGATGCAAAGATCTTGTATGACTTGTTCTCCTAGTATTATCAGTTAGAAATGTTGAATTGTCTCCATTTTCATTCTTAATTTCACCAAAGGATGTATCCATTATTTGAATCGTTAGATTCAGTTTAGTAACCTATGTAGGATTTTCCAATGGTCGATTCTTAAAGTTTTACATTTGGTCCGTCTCAATCCTGTACAGTATGTTTAGTTCAGGTCTTGAGGTTTCACCTTAGTCATAAATGTCACGTGGGTCAAGACCATTTCAAATAGGACTACCAAAAGCTTACCATTGTATTCTCGTTAAGGATTGAGTCAATATAACCTTTCAACAGGGGCTTGAAACCCAGTAGGGTTTTCTCTGGCTTTATCATTCTCATTGCCTTTGCTAAGCAGGAAATACTGTCATTGTACTCTTATGTGACTCTATATGAAGACTCAATAGAGACAGTTGTTTGGGTGATTCCCACCATATTCCCTCCTATCCATCATAGGTTCAAAGGCCTTTAATTCTCAATGATCTGGTGTGTGCTGAACTCAAAGGAGGTGTTGTTTTGGAGCATCCAATAATGCCCTCAGTGATCTCTTCAATCCAAAACCAGATCTGAAAGCATGTATTTAAGAGCCAGATAATTAAGTAATGCTGTGACAGCTCAAAGTAAATTACTGCTCAGGCAAAGGCCTGACACATTTCAGCACCTGTGCCTTATGCAAGTCACAAAGGGTCAGTTCTACTTTCAGATTTAATTAAGTTTAGCTTTGGAATTTGATGTTGTAAAAGGGAGGATATGACCAGTTTTATGCAAAAGTCCTCTGGATCAAAAATGAGCCCTAGTGTTAATCGTACAAAATCAAATTCATATATCTTAATGTTTAATTAAAACTACACAAAAAAAATATTGTAACTGCAACACAGTTGTCCAGTCTCAGTTATCTTACAAAAGTGATGTGACTATTGGCATGAGAGCTTATTGCTCCCTCTAGTGGGAAACATCTCAAACGCAAAAAGTGGCCACCCAAAAATGTAATTATTAGCATTAGATGCACAAATTGAGACAAAACAGTCCAGTTATTCATATAATACATGTGAATCTTCAATCATGTACCACATTCTTATTTGTTACTTTTCTGTCTAAAGGGAGAAACATATTTTATAACTTAAGGCTCAAATACTACCAATAAATCCTTTAAGACCATTTAAACTATGTAAATGCAACCAACCTATCAAGATTTGGTTAAATGGGAAATGCACCAACAAACCTGTATGAATGTGTACAAATTCTTACAGCAATAATCGGCACTCAGAGCAATTTAAAAGGCACAAGCGCTTCATCAATAAGGCAAAAAGAAAGAATGAGCAAGCTGACTTACTTAGTCCAAGTCATTGGCAATGTATGAAATGCAATGATATTACACCAGTAAGTGAAGAAGCGATACTCACATTATATATTACAGAGCTATGAAAAATTTATTTAAAAAAAAAGTTTTTTTTTTTCTAAAAAAATAATAATAAAAAAATAATAGCACTTCCTTGCACTTATGAATTCAGGTCATCTCTTCATATGAAGAATCCTGGTCACTTTAGTCTTTAACAAAACTATGCAGAAAAAGGAGAAACAACAATCATAATCAAACACATTTTCTTATTAAAACTATATAATATAAACTACAAAATTCTCTATTAAGAAGCTTGTTTTGTCAGGTAGAATATAATGAAGAAAAAATAAATTGCATTAGGTATGAAGACCTTCTTGAATAAGATATCTTGAATAATTTGAATAAGAACTATTTATTGTATATAGCGGGGCAGGTTGTCACACTATTTGGGGAAAGTTATCACTTGGAAACATGCCATTAAATAGCATGTTATATGATTATCAGCTACATTAACCAGATTAACGAATCAGCAAGTTGTATGAAACCAACAAACGAAACCGATGCCAACAATCATTTGTGCAGTTGGACTTTGCACTCAAACCTTATAGCAACTTTGATATTGCCCTTGTGACAACCTAGCCCCATCTCCCAAATGTATAAAAATATTCATTTTGTTCCATTGTTTTTTGTGATTGAAGAATAAACCTTAATAAAATGTATTACATTATTTTCTAACTGCCATTTTTTTTGCAGAACAGTCTAATGTGAGTAAATATGTGGTTACATTTTGGCATGAAGACAATGTTCACTGTCATATAATGGATTTAAAATTACCAACCAAGGTCTTATGTAATCCTGATGTTACTGAAGTCAACCACAAGCTTTTGTACTGACAGGTGAGTGAGAGAAATCTTACCTTCCACCGGTTTCCACACTCATTGCACAGCACGAAGGTGGTCATTGGTTCATCAGCGCTGCGTGTCTGGACCTGTGGAGAGACTGTGCATTACACACAACATTTCTGATAGTTTCATGCATCAATTAAGTTTAAGCCCCTTTTACCCTCAAGACAGTCATGGTAATGACACAAGCGAGTTGCGGACTTACGCAAATTTGTACTGAGCACAATACTTACAGTATGAGGGTTTGAAAAATTCACACAAATGTATGAATTCCACTGCATTAGATAAACAAAGACCAAGTGGCATTTTTCTAATGAAAGATAGTACAAGCTAAAAGGTTAATTGTAATATAATACACATACTTCATGTTCAGTACCAGTAGACTAATAAATAAATAAATAAATAAATAAATATAAATTAGTTCAAAATTAAGAAAATAATGTTTTTGTGGAAATGTCCATAGAAATTTTAGAGGAACTGATTTCATACATTTACTACAAATCACCTCCATAAAACTAATTACAAAAAAAAAAATGGCACATAAAAGTTAGTTCTGGGAATTGCATAATTTGTTCTCAGATGCCACTTGGTTTGATATTGTGCATCTTATGCTAATAATTCATACATTTCTAGTGTAGTTTAAGTGGCAAAAATGTTTTGGCCCAATGTATGTGTAATGCATTGCTACATCCCACTCAAACTGACAAAAGACAATTTAAAAATATTATGGCAAGCCAATCAGCATACACACTCCATGGCTCAAGATGATATGTTCTTGACATGTAGTCTGATTAGCCAATCGGCTTACATGGTGAAGCTGAAAGGTCCTTCGACATGTAATCTGTATGCCAATCAAATTGCATACACTCTTTTTGTCTAGCATTTTATTCGCCTCAGGTTTTTGCAGATCAGCTGCTTTCACTGCAGCAAGCTAAAAGAGACTTTCCTCTAAAACCCTCCTCCTCCCTAGCATTACCTGCCTAGATCTGCTTCAAAGGGATTGTAAGCATGTCTAATTCTGTAACAGCAGCATGTCTGACATGCTCAACACAGCATATCTGTATATTCTAATAGTAGCAAGTCTTCGTACTTACTCTACCAGCAGTTCAGCAGATGTAGTCTGCCAAGACCAAACCTACCAACTTGTCATATCTATTATGACACCTTGAATTTATTCTGAGAGTTGTCATGACTGAACTGATTATAAAATCTGATGCCACTGGTAAGACGTTATTAAGCGTTTGTACCTGAGTGTAGGTGCAGTTCTTGCCCTTGCACTTGCCACAGACGAACATGTCAGTCTCTGTGCCACCCACTTTAGAAAGCTGATGCTCTCGAATGGACTCCTTGGTCAGTGCTTTCCTCATCTCTTTCAGCTCTGCACTGGCCATCTCCTGCAACACACGTCTATTAACACAAATATACTTCACATCCTCTAGAGAAACTATCATTTAAAATATCTCAGACCAAATAAAATCTCAGGCTATAATAAAACAATGGAAATTACAAGTGATTTCAAGTTTTTCATGGAAAATTACATATTATAATCTATACAGTTGTACATGTATTATTTTTGACCCACATACTTCTGCAGTCATGTTGGCAATGCGCTCTGGCGAGATGTTTCCGCACAAAACGTTCCGGCGTAAGTCTGGGTTTTTCTGGTCCTTGAGGTTGGATATGCGACTCCTCAGTCTGGTCTTATATTTCATGTCGGTAGACTTGAACTCCTGGTAGATATGTGTATCATGCAGTCCGGTCAAGGAAGTAAAGCATTGACTCTAAAAACTGTGCAGCTCAAATGCATGATTTGACATTCTACTTTAAGCCACAGATGAAGTGGTAAGATAATACATAGTCATGCTGACTGTAACGGGGTAAAAGGGAAAGGAAAAGGTAAGAACCAGACGAAGCATCAAAGTAACATTTAATTAAACAAAAACACACAAACATAAACACATACAGGCCAGCTCTTTCTCTCTGCCAAACTCCGGCAGCCTTTATCCCTTTCCCCGGCTGGATTAGCCTGATTAGGAACAGCAAAAAGATAGGGAGATGCCAACACAGAGCGACAACGGGTAAAAGAGAGAAAAAAAAAAAAAAAAAAAAAAAACTCACCGGTTCTCAGATACACCGTAGTCTAGTCCTCAGTCACCCCTCCACCCTCTAGTGGATGACAGCCACTCCTCATCTTCTGTACGGTGCAGTCCACGCGGATCGGGATGTCGGTAAACGCTGTGCGGAAGCATAGTTCAGATGAGGAGGTGCAAACTCTGGCAAAATCACTCATCAAGACATGGAAGAAACTACTGGGTACAGTTCTAACATCCGCATTCAGGCAGTCCTTCGACCCCTGGTGGATGGAACGCCCTGCCACATTTTGATGGATGGTAGGGGTGTCCTCCACATCTGGCAGCAGTTCTCTCACTCCAGGAGGTTGTCAGTGAGCCCCTACCCGCTCATGGATCGCGGTCTTCTCTTTTTAGCTCTCTCTCTGCCGAACTGCTGCCTCCACCGGCCGTTATTCCTCTTGTCGGCTTGATTAGCCTGATTAGGGGCCAGGCCAGCGTCATCACGGCACAGCCCTCCTCCTCCTCCAGACAAATCTGCAAACCTACATTCCCTCTCTTCATACTTGATTGCGACAAATATACTACAGTAAAAATAGCTAAGGAAAGGCAAGATGTTACAAAGCAACTGATGGGGTTTAATTAAGTTCAGCACCAACATATAAGCAAAATTAACAAAATGTAGTATTCGGTAATGAGAAGGATATAATCTTCAATCTGTGCTGCCAAGTGTTCACAGTCCGCACCGATTGTTTGGTAATCATCTGAAAAATATATATATTAAGAGGGTAATTACCTTCAACATTCAATGTAAAGCTGTTGTGTGAAATTGTTTCCTTGTTACAATACCTTCTTATTTAAGATATTACTGTATATACAGAGACAGCTTTAAATTTGTCATTCCTATTGTAGGTTGACTTTCCTGAAGAGTGAAAACACTGGTGCTATTCAAACTTTGCTCAGTATATTTCAGCAGTCTAACATATCAACTTCAGGCTTGACAAATAGCATGCATTTGGGGTATGGTGGGACAACATGTAATAAGCCATTTAGTGGGGAAATCACTTGTTTTTAAAACAATGGCAGATGGGGCGGTACTGAAGGTTAGGAAGGTGTTTTAAAAACAATCAGTTTGGTGCTGCAAAAGTTAAACTCGTCTTAATATTCAATAAGGATGAAAAACTAAGCCTTCTAATTATTATGTTACTGGTATTATATTACTATTATTTACAATTATATGAGAAGCAGTATCTAGGATGTTCCTAAAAGAACCAAACATGCATCCAAAAGGAACTATAAATGTGCCAACTGGCATGTAACAAATTCTGATATTTAATGTGGCTAATCAGTGGTTCTGTTCCCTTTTCTAACTTTAAATCTGCTCAATGCTTACCGTCAGTCTGTAGGGCTGACACCAGCAGCTCTCTGCATTTAGTGCGCACACTGTCAGTCGTGACAGGTGTAGGTGGGAAGGTGGTGAATTTGGGTGTTACTGGGGTGGTGGGAGTTTTTGGCGTCTCCGGTTTGTTACTAGACAACAAAAGATGACAAAAATTTCAAAGGAATATTCCGGGTTCAATACAAGTTAAGATCAATCGACTGCATTTGTGGCATATAGTTGATTACCACAAAAATTCATTTTGATTTGTCCCTCCCTCCCTATCTTTCTTTTTTTTTTTTTAAAAGCAAAGATCTGGGTTACAGTGGAGGCCAAAGTATACTTCGGTTGTCCGCATTGCTGATCACTCAACGCTCCGTATTGCATGATGCAAATTTCATCACCCGCACAGTTTGTGCGATATTCTCATCATACGGCGAGTCCTCATCTGTGTTCATCGTGGGCGCATGCGCCTGCCATTGACAGTGCTAAAAAAGCAATCAGTGTGCGTGTGTTCATATTCATTCAAGGTCAAAAGAGTAGTATACTTTGAAAGGCAAAGCGGTTGACGGACGCAATTTGATTCGATCACACTAAAATGAACATAAAAAACTATTAAATAAAAAAAAATAAAAAATGCCTTTAGAACATTTTAAGCTTCACATTTCTGCCTTTAAACCCACCAAACATTGACAATTTTTTTTTTTATGCCATTATGCCAAAAATGCTGTAGACTGTGCTTTACTTGATTATATTATATAAGATATAAACAATATATACTAGAATTAATAATATTACTTTAATTGTTTTTAATTAACCAATTAGCCTCTGTTTTTGTAACATACTGTACTTGTCTGTATGTTACATGCTGCTTTGATCCCACAAACCTGGGGTCACTGGATCCAGGGCAGTCTTTCGAAGAATAGGACTGGAGAGGAGATCCTCCTTTCTTTTTCTCCTCAGATTTACCATCAGAACCATCTATAGAGACAATAAAATTTTAAGTCCGGCCTTATCAATCCTTCTCATTACTAAAAATGCATTAAAACACTATTGGTTTGGGGTCTGATATCACGCTCATTTACTCACCATCTGTATTGCCTACCCAATAATTTTGTTATAATTCATGTATTTTGATTTTAGTGCCTTGGTGATTGCCTATAGTGCCCTATGTTTGACATTATTAATAGCATGAAATTTTTAGACGCTCTACCCTCAAACCAATGTAACTGTAATATAGTAATTTTCAATTATATGTATTGTTGAGTTCCAAAAATAAAGTATCAGTTCTCATAATCAGTATTTAAATGGTATCCGTTCATTCCAAATTCCACTTTCACATTTGATTCATGCAGAGATATACGGATTAACCGAGTCACTATAACTATAGCATAACCAAGTACACTAATAACACCTTTAAAGGTATAGTTGATCCAAAAATGTATTCGCTCATTATTTACTCGCCCTTTTACCATTACAGATGTGCATGATTTTCTTGCTTCTGCAGAACACAAATTATGATTTTTAGTAGGGATGTCCCGATACCACTTTTTCCACTTCCGATTTGATTACGATATCGGAAATCTCAGTATTGGCCGATACCGATCTGATACCAGTGTTGTTTTTTTACATAATCGGTTTATAATATCTTTACATTATTGTGTGGAAATAATTGGGTGTACTTTGTAATATGTAAAGAAACACAAACCTTTTTCAATATAAATGTATAGCTTAAGAAGAAACACTTTATTATTAACCAGTATACTGGATAATGTAACAGCTAAATTAAAAGTCATCTATAAGTCATCCATAGTAATTTTGGCAAAAATTTATCAAAAGTTATCAGCTCACTTTTCATTCGCACAGTCACTTTTTGGAACCCATTCAACTTAAATATTATTATAATATGTAAAGAAATTATGATAATAATAATAGTAATATATCTCAATCATGAATGTTTGGTCACTGCCACCACAGCACACCCGGAGTTCTAATTACACACACCTGCATATGATTAGAGGCTAATCAAAGACTGTAAAAATACCCCGGATGTTGTGTGTAAACGGAGACACGCCATTCACTAACGCCTTGCAGCTGCGTTTTACTGCATTTTATGTTTACTTATTAAACACAGCCTATTGCGATTCACAGAGCTATCACACATCTTCAAGTGGCTCTGAATAAAACGCATGAGTCATATGAACTACTTTAATGCCGTTTTAACAGTCCTTTCATTTTTTGAGCTTGACAGTCATGAACATGACTAACACACAGTATCGGATTTGGGTCGGGCTCGTAGGACCGATAACCGATCCGTATAAAAATTTTTAGATTAATATTTCAGCTCTGTAGGTCCATACAATGCAAGTGAATGGGAGCCAAAATTTTGACACTACAAAAAGCACAAAAAGGCATCATAAAAGTAATCCAAAAGACTCCAGTGTTTTAATCCATATCTTCAGAGGTGATATAGTTGTGGGTGAGAAACAGACGACGAAGGTGAAAATGAAAGTTAAAGGGGAGATTGACTGGGCAGGGGGGAAATTATAAAAAAAAAAAAAAAAAAAAAAAAAAAGGACTTAAATATTTATCTATTTCTAATCTACATCTATCATATTGCTTCTGAAGATATGGATTAAACCACTGGAGTCTTATGGCTTACTTTTATGATAATTTACTGTATGCGATTTTTGGACCTTCAAAAAAATTTTCATCCATTAACTTGCATTGTATGGACCAGAAAAGCTGAGAAATTATTCTAAAAATCTTAATTTGAGCTCATCAGATGAAAGAAAGTCATACACATCCTTGATGGCATTAGGGTGAGTAAATGATGAGAGAATTTTCATTTTTGGGTAAACTATCCCTTAAATCAATAAAGACTTGAACAGAAACAAACAGCTGCCTTGTCTTTTATAAGACAACTTATAAGACAAGTTTTTTTGCATAAAATTTTAAGGAATCCATCATAAATTGCACACAGATAAATATAAAAAAAACAATTGTTAAACAGTTGTGAATGCGGATGTTAGAACTGTACCCAGTAGTTTCTTCCATGTCTTGATGAGTGATTTTGCCAGAGTTTGCACCTCCTCATCTGAACTATGCTTCCGCACAGCGTTTACCGACATCCCGATCCGCGTGGACTGCACCGTACAGAAGATGAGAACAAGGGAAATAACATTTTCATTACTATAAATGCAACACTGGATTACTAACATTTTTCTAATGGTAAATTCTGAACCAAATAGTGATATTTAGTGACTTGTAATTCATATTGTGGAACCAGTGATGGACTTCCCATCACAAACACATTTACTCATGTTGAATATGTTCAGGCATTGATCTAGTAAGAATGATGCATAGAGCTCTGGAATATGACCTGTCTTGCTCTATTTTTATAAATTTTACTAACCAAATCGACCCATCTTCAATATTACTACAGTTAGGGCCTTACTTTAAGCGCAGCGCTTTGTGATAATTCATACACATAAAGTCAGTGGGCATGGCCATGAAGTTTAGATATTTTTGTGCATGTCAAGTCAATGCACAAGTGGGTTTGTCAAAATTGCATGTGCATAGTGCTAATGGTGTAGTTTAATTTGGAGGTTCTTCTCCAGTTATTGCAGCGACTGTGTCCTATTATACAAGTCCATTCCCTCAAGCAACACCGATATAAAAAGACAGCACATTCATAAGAATTTGGTAGTGTAAATGGACTGTATGCATTGAAAGAATAGAAATATGGATTTACTTTTTTTGTGCATTAACTGCGTTCTTAAAAAAATTACCATGAAATCCAGAACAACACATGCTCTGCCAGAAGAACCAGTGACCAGTGCATGTGCATGCTAATAATCCAATGGAACCTGCCAAAACTTAAAAAAAAAAAAAAAAAAATATTATATATATATATATATATATATATATATATATATATATATATATATATATATAACACATTTCCTTTGAAGAAAAGATATGGAGTAGAGAAGTATGTGAATTTGACAATGCTTGACCTAAGATCTATTGTGACGAAATTAGTTGGATAGGCTGGTTTGTTGCGTGGGCGATTCGGGTTCAAATCCACTTTGGCAATTTCACTATTCTCCCCTTAATGATCTATATAAGTGAGAACATTATAGTACACACCATCAGGAAGTCATTTATTTGAAATAAAATGAACAAAAAATATGTGTAAATAAAAAGTGTATAAGGGGAGTGTGATATCATTGAAAGTAAATGCATCCCATCGATATCTGGGTGCTCACTAAAGGTTGGGCAGTGCAGAGAAGGGGGTGGACAGGCACAAGCACTCCTTTCCCGGTCTGGAACGTGTAGGTGGTGGCCTTTTCTAGCGGCTTGGTGAAAGGTGAGGGCTAGGTTACCCGTTACCTACACCTGAAGAGGCTGCACTCCCTAAAGCCGCGCTCAGCATTTGAAGATAGCAGTGACGAGGTTTTTTTTCCTGCTGCCAGCAATGTAGTTAAGTTCTGTCACAACACTTATTAGATTGTATACTGTTTTATGATATGTACACCAGGGTGCAAATGCCATTATTTACAGTATGTGCAAATATCATCTACTGTACCATACCTTAATTTGGTAATTTCATTATTTCTTAATAATTTAAACAGAACTTATATTTCTAAATATTTATTAATGTGTGCATGTGATATGTTTGTTTGGTTTGTTTAAAAATGGTTTTTTTTTTGTTTTTGTTTTTTGTTTTTCTAGTTCAGAATTTAAAGCTGTGCACTGAAAAACTATAGAATTGCATTCTGAAGCTTTATGCTTTTGAATAAATAGACTTGATTGTTTGCACAATTTAAACTTGCTTAGTTATTGATGTTGGGTACTTGTAGATAGGGGGGCTCTATTTTGAAATTATACTTAGGGACCCCAAAATGCTAGTGTCCAGTCCAATTGAGCTACCTGTAGGGTCTCCAAAGACATTTTCATGTTCTTCAGCTCTTGCAGCAGGTCAATGGCACCATCCTGAAGATTAAAACACTTGATTAGAAAAGATCATAGCAGACAACACACAGCTGTAGGCTTCAACAAGTTCTCAAATGCATATGCATTATTACTCAATTAGGCTCTTTAACATTAGGAAGGTTTAAAAAAAAAATTCTGCCAATATGCACATGCATGTTGTGTTTTGGGTACGACACAGGGACTGTCTGGTGCAAAGGGTTAGATAAGAGTTTATTTGCGCTGGAGAAATTGAAAACAACCAGCTGCTAGCTCATCACAACACACAAACGCTTCAAACATGAAAGCGAAGGCCACATGTGACTGCAGTCTAGCAGGCTGTCTGTCTGGATGAAACGAGTGACACTGCGCTCCTACGTAGTAATAAATAAATGTTTAAAACCGTGCAATATGTGTAAGCTCTGACCAAACCGTCTGCCTTTAAAAATATGATGCCCTTTTACAGGAATGAAGGCATTGTTGATGTTATCGCCTAAAAAATATTTGTTTGCATTTCATGTTGCATTTTACTGATGCAAAATGCATCAGTAAAATTATGCTATAGGAAATAGCATGACACTTACTGTGTTTTTCTTATGCACCATTTTGTCCAGCTTCTTAGCGATGCGCTCCACTTCTTGGTCTTTCACCATCTTCAGGGCTGTTTGATGCCACCCTATGCTCGAGCCTCCATTTATGTGTGAAAATGCGCCCGTCTCTGTCTCTTTTACTGGCAGTAAGAGAGGAATCTGCCGCCTTTCTGTTCGCTCTCGACTGTTGTGAAGCACGGCATTATGGGAAGTGTAGTTCATATGACCCACGCAGAGTGAAAGCGAGAGATGGTTCAACAGACAAGACTAGGTAAATAACATTAAAATAATAGTTCACTCAAAAATGTGCATTTATTAATTATTTTGTTCACCACCCATATGCGGTTCCAGATCCATAAGCTGTTATATTTTCCATGGAACACATTTTGAAGAATATTCATGTATTCCAATCGGTCACAAATCATTCTTCTGTATTTGTTCTTTTCAATTCGATTCACAAATTTGACTGATCCAGTTCTCGAAGTACGATGTTCACTGGAGCGCAAGAATCAGTCAATACTGACTCTGACTTATTTTTTAGTCTGTTCCTCGTTATAAAGTCCAAGAAGTCTTGGAAGATTGTTATAGTGCTTTTTTTTGGTGTGTGTGTGTGTGTGTGTGTGTGTGTGTGTGTGTGTGTGTGTGTGTGTGTGTCATTTTGAAGCTTGAAGGAGTAGCCAGGATGTCGCAATTGCAGTCTCTATGCATGATCATAATTTCAAGCACGATTTCACTTCCTAGTGCTTGACACATGCCCAGAGTGGTACTTGGAACATATGGGTGCATTCCACAGATGTAGGAGCTGGGAATGACATCACACCCGAGTTGACAGTGTTCCAGTACACAAGTCAGAAATCCAAGATGGACAGGGTGGGGGAAGTAGCCATTGTTCGCTATACCAGTCGATATAAACATAAAAATTATGTATTTTGCACAGATAATGCCAAAGTATCATGTCTATAGATAGAGGTTGGATAGTACTGGATGCACCACTGAGTTTATTGAGATAAAGACAAACAGAAGTGCTAATAAACAATATATTACTACTGTTTCAGATACTGTTGATGCGCTGAACAGCCATTTTGGATTCTTAAGTCGGGGTTGTTGCGGATCCTCTTGAGTTTCTGAGTCAGAACTCCGACTTGAGGGGGTGTTCCAGTTAAAAGATTCTAATGGGAACTCTAAATTTCTGACTTCTGTGTACAAATGGAATGCCCCATTAGATGGTGCTAGGAAGTGTAATCGAGCTTGAAAACTGCTGATGTCAAGATTTAATGTGAAAAGGATTTATGTTTTGGTCTGTTCTCACCCAAAACTAATTGCGTTGCTTCAGAAGACATTGATTAACTACTGGAGTCTAATGGATTACTTTTATGCTTCCTTTATTTGCTTTATGCAGCTTCAAATGTCTGACCACCATTCACTGACCACCATGCATTGTATGGACCTATAGAGCTGAGATATTCTTCTGAATTTTTTTACATTTATTTTCTGCTGTAGAACGAAAGTCATACACATCTGGGATGTCATGAGGGTGAGTAAATGATAACAGAACTTTCTGACCTGTGTGAAGATTCATCAAAATAATTTTTGTTACACAATGGAAAGAAAGCTGAGGTTTGAATGGCATGAGGTTGAGTAGTGACAATATTTAAATTTTTGTGTGGACTTTTCCTTTAACCCTCAGAAAAACAATACCAAAATTTTAAAAAAAAATTATTGCAATAATAATATTTTTTAATTTACTAAATATTGGTTAAAAAATGACAGCAGCATCTAGACATATTTAATGTATCATATTAAGAATTTTGGCAGGGAAATATTGACAATTTTAATCTCCCTAGATGCCAAAGTCACACAACTATTCTAACTGTACTACTGTACTAACAAATGCAAATTTTACAGTCATCCAGAGACAAATGACAACATCCAAAATATAATGTAATGAAAAAATAAATAAATAACAGCAAACACTTATGTTTTTAGCAAAGTTTAGCTAACGATTTGAATTCCATTTCACTTAGTAGTGACTTTAAAAATGTAAAGGCAGACACGTTGATATAACTGTAGTCAAACATCAATGCTTTCTCTGTATGAAACTGCTAAATGTGGACAGACAGTATTTTGGCAGATACTGATAGATACTGACATGGATTTGAAAGACATTATTTTGGTGTGAGGTGATCTGGTTTCAGTTAAACAGATTATTTATCAGTAGAGGGAGTCATTGTAACACAACTGAAAAAGTGTTACCACATTATGTTCAACACATCTGTCTCATGGTAAAGGCTATTAAAGGGATAGTCCACCCAAAAATGAAAATGATCTCATCATTTACTCACCCTCATTCTATCTCAGGTGTGTATGACTTTTTTTATTCTGCAGAACACAAAGATTTTTCTTCAGAAAGAATGTGAAGGTGAACTGACTTAAAATGACAGAAATATTGATCTGTTTCTCACCCACACTTACATATTACATCGCTAACGAATATATGGATTGACCACTGGTGTCTTAAAGATTACTTTTATGCTGTCTTTGTGTGATTTTTGGAGTTTCAAAGTTCTGGCCACCATTGACTTGCGAGGACCAACAGAGCTCCAATAGAGCTGAAATATTCTTTCAAAAATTGTCATTTGTGTTCAGCAGAAGAAAGAAGTCATACAAATCTGGGTTGGCATGAGGATGAATAAATGATGAGATCTGATGAACTATCCCTTTAACTGACAATAAAGTAGACCAGTAAACATAAGACGTGCCCCTGAGTGACACTACACTCAAAGCTCTTCACAGTGAACAGGGGAATCTCCTGTGTGCAGCATCCACCTGGATGATGCAACAGCAGCCATAGTGTGCCAGTATGCTCACCAAACACCAACTATTGGTGGAGAAGAGAGAGTGGAGTTGTAGAGCCAATTAGGTGATGACGTAATTCTATTAAGTGATCATTCAGAAAACTTATGATGACTGACGTTAAAAAAGGAATTACGGCTTAGAACAACATAAGGGTTAGTAAACGAAGACAATATTTTCATTTTTGAATAAACAATCCCTGTAAGAACTTAAAGTGATAAAGCAGTAATGTTGGATGATTATGACAGTAGATGGCAGTACCATAGTTAAGCAATTCACAGTTTTCATTTTAGGCGAACATACAAAGATCAGAATATCTTATCAGTCTCATTAATGTGGTTTTGTTATTATACCAAAAATATGCCTAATTTATGTAGCATTCACCATGTAGATCAGTGGTTCTCAACTGTTTTATACATGTATTTAATGTATTATTTTTCTTTTATCTTGAAAATATCTTGTAGTAGATGAGATACCATATTTAGTATGTATTTAAAGCACAAAATACGAGAGGCCGAATTTTTGCTTGGATGGTCGCAGAAAACTTTTCAACGGAAGGAGAACCATGGCATAGTTCTTTCCCTGCTGTCTGCGACCCAATCCGAACACACCAGTGACCCCTTTTTGGGTTGCAACCCACCAGCTGAGAAACACTTATGTAGATTAAATAGCAAATATGTGTTTATGTACTTCCAAGGACAATGGCATGCAAGTAATGCATTGTTTGTAAAAGCTTCTTCCTTAAATCCTTGCTCATTTGCATATTTTCACACAGTGTATATATGTTTCGATTTGCCTGCATACAGGGGTCTGTTTCTTTGTACGAGAGAGAGAGCAACAGAGTGTGTGAGAGACAGAGAGAGAGAGGGTGACATCTCATGCATGCAATATCATGTGTGTTGAGTTTAAACAGATCACTCTGTCAATAAGCTCTTTCAAATTGGAATCAGATGCTGACCACTTCTAGTCCTAAACCTACATCCTATTTTACAGTCACAGAGGATATTTAACAACACAAGACAGTGTGTGACCTGTCCAATGCAATCTTGGGCACCAACAAATTGAATGGCAAGATGTGTCTGCTTGACCTAAATGAGAGCTAACTGTGTTTTAGTTTTCCTTTGTTTCCTTTTCACCCTGAATAATTTTTGCGTTGTTGCTGAACTGTGCTCTAGTACTACTTTTGTAGAAAATGTATCTTTCTCTGGTCATCATCAGTAAGATAACAAACTCTAGTCTATGCCATATTTAATGTCTGGAGTAATTTTCCACTGTGTTTTTCACTCTTAGGCAGTCCCTCATTCAGTGAGATACTGAGCCTGGTCAAAGTGAACGATGAGTTGCATAAAAACTAAGGGAGAGGGGGACTGAATATCATCCAAGATCTTATTAGAGACAAAGAAGCATTCTCCTTTTCCCTATCAAGGGTCCTCTCTGTCTGCAAGGAAAATGCATGTTCTTGATTTTTAACACATGTATCTGAACACATAAAACAGTGTCTGTAGGACTGCATGATCTATACAGTATATGCTGGGAAAGAGATTCAAGGCCAGCGGTCTGCAGAACACACATACAATATTAGCAATTAGGAATCTGCTGGTCTACTTTGATAGTTTTCATCCTGAAATACTATCAAAGCAATGAAGAGTGAAGTTCTTCAGGGGAGAGAGCCTCGAAAACAAACTTAGGCACATGCACACACAAAAGAATCACTGTTTTATTGACATAGATCCAAAGCCTTACACCTAAGCTTACGTCAAACTTTAACACAAGCCTATTCTTTTGCTGCCTTGCAAGCACTGGTATTTCCTTCTGGAAATATTGTTAATGATTAAAATTTTATTTGTTTATGTATCTCATGAATTCCCACTCTGATGCACATCTCTGGTACATCAGAGTGGTGCTTATGTAACCGGTCCTACTCGACCTGCTCTGAGCAAGGTTCCAAACGGTGTCTGCGGCATGGGAGGCGGACACGATAATGAGGAGGCTAAAGGCTACACCCTCTAGCATCAGTCTCTAGTGTGCCTCTTGAGGCCAGGGGAGTGAGGTTTACACATGCCTCACAGCTATCACATACCAGCTGGCTCCTGTTAAACTTACCTGAGAATAACTGTCTGCCAGTATTCTAAAGCTGGCACCACACTAGTCGATTTTTCCAGTGATGGTCAGGTGTGAGCATCATTATCCTGTCAGGTGGAGGGAGAGGAAATGCGTATTAGCGTCTCTCAATGGGAGGTTGTTAATCACTTGTCTGTCTGGACTCTGTCATTCATTATGAATGATTTCTGTGTTACAGTCAATCCATAAAATTTCCTATCCTAGCTTTTACTGCAGCTTTCTCCAGATATTGTCTTTACCAGCTCTCTTAACACCACCAACGTTTGTGTTGGTGTTGTCGACACTGAGGGCAATTCTTTTTGAGCAAGGCCATGTTTTTCAATGATGTTGGAAATGTAGTCAGTTTGCAAATCTGATGTCTCAACTGGCAGAGATGAAAACTCAATTATCTTGACTTTTATACCGTCTAGAGGACAGAGTAATGTTATGTCTTTGTGATTGGATCCATCCACAGTCAATGTGACAAAGAAGCACTTGTCCAAATCACTCTGAACACCTTCCTCTAACAAAGGAGCAAGTATGTTGCATATGACAGATTCGGATTTGGTGCGAGCAGAAGAAAATTTCAGATCATACAATTTCTTGATCAATTTTGCAGTGCAGTCAGCCGACCGAATAAATGGCTGTGCACAACAGAATGATAAACAAAAATTCCTTCACTTGTGTGCACCTTGTCAGATTCTGAACTTTGCTAACACGTGGTGTGGCACACTTACTTTTAGCATCATCCACATGCTTTTTTGAATGAACATGCTGCGCAATGTCGATGCAACGTTGGATGGAAATGTGAGCTGCACAAATCTCACACCTCACTTTACTAGGCTCTGTCTGTGACTCCTTTTTTAGAAATGTAAACTCTTTTTGAAGATCCTCATTAAATGTACATAAACACTTCCTTGACATTTTTTCAGCCACAATTTCATCTGTCTGCTCTTCAATCAGTTCACTAACTGGACATCTATTGATAGGGGATTGTGATTGGATAGTTTAATCCAATCATGTTCTTCAAATAACACTGTGTGATTTTATTGGTTTTACAAGCTGTTTCCTTGGCTACCTTTGATTAGAATACTCACGTGACCGAGAAAGCTATTTAGTTTAGAGAAATTTTAGGAGAGGAGAAATACGGTACAAAACAGAATCAGAATAATTCGGGACACTAGAAAAAGTGCTTTAAATACAGGACTGTCCTGGGAAAAACAGGACGTATTGACACCATATTCGGAGTGTTTTTTTGTATGTTGCTTTGTGGTTGCTAAGGTGTACAGAGAGGTTTTTGGTGTGTTGCTTAATGCATGCTAAAGTGTGTTGAGTGTTTTTTTGTTTGTTTTGTTTTTAGTTTTGCTAGAGGGTTTGCTACGGTGTTTTGAGTGTTTATTTTTAGTGTGTTGTTATGTGTTGGCTAATGTGTTCTGAGAGGTTTTTAGTATGTTGCTATTGCTGTGGGCTTACACAGGCTGAAGCCTAGGGGCCTACAATTACATGGGGCCCAGCACGTGGTGTCCGCCACACCATTTTCCCATATCCATGTTAGCTGGAGGATCGTGTCTAAACACTTTCAGTGGGAGACGCAGTAGTTGACACAGACAGTGAACTGTTAAAGGTGTCAGTGTAGCGCATGTTCAATGCCCAGCAGTCCCATTGTACATTGTTCTAGCTCTCTGAATGGGTTGTATGAAATTAGTTCATGTCTGTGACAGCAGGCCAACAGCGAGAGTGACGGGCAGCAGACAGGGATGCTGATACAACCAGATCCAAATTTTGCCAGTACTCTAGCAGAGGAAATGCGCACATATCAGGTTTACTGTCCCCCCTATTCTTCTGCCAATCCCACAGGAGAGAGCGAAAGACATGAAAAAAGAGAACAGAACAAAACAAGCAAAAGAAAAAAATGCATGTGTGAGTGCAATGGCAGGCAGGCAGCAGGAGGAAATGCTGAATGGGAAGAGCGCTGAGGTGCGTGTGAGAGTCAGAGGGCTGACGGCTTCCCACACAGCGCCCTGCATCACAGCAACATGGTAACCCTGCTGAGACAGGCTGGAGGAAGCACTCAATTCCCCTGACAGAGGGGTTCAAGGCTGGGCACATGAGAGAGAGGGGAGGGGCTGATTAGATGGAGGCTGTCGGAGGTCTTGATATGAGGTCTGGTGTTGAAATGGGTTGGTAAACTGAAGGTGGTGTCTATGTATAAGAAGGGCTTGAGATACTGGGGGAAAAGAGTTTGGAGGTGTCAGGGCTGAAGCATGTCGGCATGGAGTAACTATAAGTGTGTTTGGCAGAGAGAAAGGGAGCTTGTGGGAGGAGAAATATTGGGGGCGTTTAAGGGGGTGTTGTGTCAGTAGAAAAAGTGAAAGATTAAACTGAGAGGATGAGGATTGAGGGCAATGGGGTTGTGTAAGGTTAAAGGAACAGAAGGCATTTTGGCAATATGATTATGGGGGATTTATGAGACTTGGGGGGAGTGGTTATGATTAAGTAAAATATTATGAGATGAGATATTAGCAAGGATAGTCTTATGGCTGTAGGAAAACTGGAGATTAGTGTGACAGGGGCAATTGTGTTTGTGTGTGATATTTTTTAGGGCTTATTGTGTTACTGCATTAT
The DNA here is from genome assembly GCA_032164185.1 of Moxostoma hubbsi. Lineage (NCBI taxonomy): Eukaryota > Metazoa > Chordata > Actinopteri > Cypriniformes > Catostomidae > Moxostoma > Moxostoma hubbsi. Next base: position 70,901,386 of record JAVLUX010000001.1, read on the forward strand.
TGAACTTCCTGTTGAGAAAGGCAAAATCCCTGGCATGAGTCCAAAAGAGAAAACAGTGATGTCATTTGACATCATCTTAATTAGTGGTGCCTCTTATGGTGTGCTTGTGCTTTTTGTCAAAATCTGTTCAGTTAAAAAACAAATTGAAATAACCTGGGGAAACAAGCTCTTCTGACTTGGGCCTGTAAGCAACCACTCTGAACACTCTAAAATCGAAATAGCAATGCATTAAAAAAACACTTAAAAGTTCTTTATATTTGTGTAGTTTTATTAAAATTCTTTATATTATTTGTAAAAAGTTGCAATACAAGTGCTGGTCATATAATTAGAATATCATCAGAAAGTTGATTTATTTCAGTAATTCCATTCAAAAAGTGAAACTTGGATATTATATTCATTCATTACACACAGACTGATATATTTCAAATGTTTATTTCATTTAATTGTGATGATTAAAACTGACAACTAATGAAAATCCCAAATTCAGTATCTCCGAAAATTAGAATATTACTTAAGACCAATACAAAAAAAAGGATTTTTAGAAATGTTGGCCAACTGAAAAGTATGAACATGAAAAGTATGAGCATGTACAGCACTCAATACTTAGTTGGGGCTCCTTTTGCCTGAATTACTGCAGCAATGCGACGTGGCATAGAGTCGATCAGTCTGTGGCACTGCTCAGGTGTTATGAGAGCCCAGGTTGCTCTGATAGTGGCCTTCAGCTCTTCTGCATTGTTCGGTCTGGCGTATCACATTTTCCTCTTCACAATACCCCATAGATTTTCTATAGGGTTAAGGTCAGGCGAGTTTGCTGGCCAATTAAGAACATGGTCCTTAAACCAGGTACTGGTAGCTTTGGCACTGTGTGCAGGTGCCAAGTCCTGTTGGAATATGAAATCATCTCCATAAAATTGGTCAGCAGCAGGATGCATGAATTGCTCTAAAACTTCCTGGTAGACGGCTGCGTTGACCTTGGACCTCAGAAAACACAGTGGACCAACACCAGCAGATGACATGGCACCCCAAACCATCACTGACTCTGGAAACGTTACACTGGACTTCAAGCAACGTGGATTCTGTGCCACTCCTCTCTTACTCCAGACTCTAGGACCTTGATTTCCAAAGGAAATGCAAAATTTACTTTCATCAGAGAACATAACTTTGGACCACTCAGCAGCAGTCCAGTCCTTTCTGTCTTTAGCCCAGGCGAGACGCTTCTGACGCTGTGTCTTGTTCAAGAGTGGCTTGACACAAGGACTGCGACAGCTGAAACCCATGTCTTGCATACGTCTGTGCGTGGTGGTTCTTGAAGCACTGACTCCAGCTGCAGTCCACTCTTTGTGAATCTCCCCCACATTTTTGAATGGGTTTTGTTTCACAATCCTCTCCAGGGTGCAGTTATCCCTATTGCTTGTACACTTTTTTCTACCACATCTTTTTCTTCCCTTCGCCTCTCTATTAATGTGCTTGGACACAGAGCTCTGTGAACAGCCAGCCTCTTTAGCAATGACCTTTTGTGTCTTGCCCTCCTTGTGCAAGATGTCAATGGTCGTCTTTTGGACAGCTGTCAAGTCAGCAGTCTTCCCCATGATTGTGTAGCCTACAGAACTAGACTGAGAGACCATTTAAAGGCCTTTGCAGGTGTTTTGAGTTAATTAGCTGATTAGAGTGTGGCACCAGGTGTCTTCAATATTGAACCTTTTCACAATATTCTAATTTTCTGAGATACTGATTTTGGGGTTTTCATTAGTTGTCAGTTATAATCATCAAAATTAAACTTTGAAATATATCAGTCTGTGTGGAATGAATGTATACATTATACAAGTTTCACTTTTTTAATGGAATTACTGAAATAAATCAACTTTTTGATGATATTCTAATTATATGACCAGCACCTGTATATTATTAATATTTTTGTTCATGGCTATAACTTCAAAGAGTACAATGCATTGAAATATATGATATAAGAATGACATTGGGTGTTGATCATGAGTAGGCAAATATGATAATATATTATAACTGTTGATGCAGTTATTTATAAGATAACTGATTATATGTAGCATTGTAAGGCATTATGAACAGTGTTGAGTATAATTTAATTACAAAGTAATTAAAAATGGTAAACAAATTAATTTTTTGTATGTTTTACAATACGTTTTATATTCTTGTAATCAGATTACAGCTTCTGAATTCCATTAAGATAATTTTTAGTACATTTCTAGGGTTACACATATTTCTTAAGTAATATCATTTATGTTGAATACTTGCATATATTTAAGCCCAAATCAATAGAAAAAAGGACCATTAAGATTTTGCATTGTGACAATTTATTCAGGACACTTTTGCACATTTTTCCCTCCAATTCTCATTAATGCAGCACATCATAACGTTTTACTTGTATTATTCCCATTGTTTTAAATGATGATTCTCATTACCCGACACAGTTATTTTATTTATGGTATTATAGTAATAAATGATGTTGCACAATTATTTTTCAAATTATAATGTGTTTTAAGAAAATAAACAGCAGTACCAAGGTAATATTACTATGATGTATAAATACTTTACGATTTAAATTATATATTCATTTTGTTCACATTGTGGTAATGTGAATATTAATGTGACATTTGTTGCTGGCACTGACAATGACGATGGAATGAAGAACCCAAGTGCAATTTATTTACATAAGTGATATCCAAAACCCTAACTATAAATGTAAAAAATTAACATGAACATAAACTTGACTTGACTTGACTTTGTTTGACTTGACTTGACTTGACTTGACTTGACAATATTACCAAACACAACCAAAGTTACATTCAACAATACCTGACAATGGACCATGGAAACATAAGGGTTAAATACATGACATGGGAGAACACATGACAATGATAACCAATAAACACAAAGAACTCTAAACAAGATAAAAAGACAATCAACCAATTAAAACAAGACATGAACATGGAGGCACATGCACATCACATGACAAGGGAACAATAACTAAACCTTTCAAAATAAAAGACATGAAAAACATGAATCAACAAAATACATGACAATTAAAAATGGTTATCTTTTTAGTATTGCAGAAATTAGAATTGGGAGATAAAATTAGCATAATTATCAATGTGATTACTTTTTCAATTAAATAATCAGTTTAGTCAGTAATCTTGTAATCTACAATTTTAGATTAGAGATTTCATTAGTTATTTGTAGTGGAATCGTTTTTTGAGTAACTTACACTGGTTTTGATTTCATTATGAATACCTTTATAATGCAATATATATACACATTTTACAAAAAGTATTATCAAATTGTCCTGTTTACTTTTAAAAAAACCCACCTAAACCCAATTCATTTTCTTGATTAATTCAAATGTTTGTGCCATGGCACATTCTTTTCTTCTAAAGGTCACGGTTGAAGATAAAGCTGTAATACATCTCTTTAAGAATTGTTTTCATATTGTTTATGATCCACATCCAGCCCCATTCTGTTTTATTTTTACTTAAGTGAAGGCACTAATTCTTTGCATTCATCTCCACCCATGCTGATCAGCACCATAGAGATTCATCCATCAGCCTTTCTGGATTCACCAACGAGCAGATCGGCTCACAGGAATCTCAAAGTATGGGAACTCTCATCGTTGTGTGAAATATTTAGAATGATGTATCTGGTGATCTCACTGCACTTTGAATCAGTCAGACTCTGGGAGGGTTGTTAGAGTAACGGACAGATGTTGCAGTGAGCGGGGCCCAGAGATGTGTGGCTGTTGCATATTTCAGCATGCCTGCACACATTGTTTGTCCTGTGACATGCCACTATGGTATTGTTTTTTAAAGGCCTCCTGGGAATGTGTGTGTTTGTATGTGTGGGTGGTTGCGCTGGTTGGAAAAATGCCATGGTCTTAATTGGATCTTCGTATATGCTTAAAGAAATATTCCAGGTTCAATACAAGTTTAGATCAATCGGCAGCATTTGAAAGTTTGTATACAAGTAGGCTAATCACGATGGCGGAAGGTAGTTTTGAAGTTGAAATGGCAGAAGGGGATTTCGAAGATCTGTTGCGAGAATGTGATGCTCGCGGCTACCTGTACGATCCGCAATACAGCGATGAACAGTTGCGGGAGATGGAGGAACAAGAGGCGGCCGGAGCCCGGCCAGACTCAAATTAGGGCGGACTGGTGGTGCAGCGGTTAGCACTGTCGCCTCACAGCAAGAAGGTCGTGGGTTCAAACCCCGGTGTTTGTACCACACATGGACAGGGGAGTCCTGGAAACTTATTTTAGGATCCCAAAGATAAATTGGAAATGCCAGCCAAAGCCCGCAGGGACAAACGGACGGCTTAGTGTAAAGTGAGTATTTTGTTTGTTTTTCTTTTTGTTACTAAGACGTCATGTACAGAGTTTGGACACCCGGAATTATCATAATGTTCTTCCCGCGTAGTCAGTCAATTTATCAACTAACTCACGATTTATAGAGTCACGATGTATCAAAGCAAGCCTAGTTGTATCAAATTTTCAGATACTGCCGCCTGTAACCGGTAGGCGTGGTTTGGGAGTGGCCTCGTAAGGGCAGCAAAGCAAGTGCATTCTGGGAGTTGTTGTCTTTCAGCCACATGTGTAAAAAATACATTTTCTGCCTTTTCTCAGTATAGAATGCTTCAAATTCAAAAATAATTTCACATTTATACTATATAAATGACCAATTTTAAATACACATTCATCTTCCCAGAGGTGAAGTATCCCTTTAAGTATATGCTTTATGTGGTAACATCTAAATTAACTGGTTTAATTCAATTAAAACATTTTATTTAATCTGACAAAATTTACCTGACAAATTAGGTTACACAAATGAAATACTTTTCTAGATTATGTAGACATAGATCCTTGAGGAAACATCTTTATGTTACCACTTTTTTAGGTGTTTTAAATAGCATACTATTCCTACTATTTCTGCAGTATATAGTATGTACTTTCAATGCTGCAGTACTTCTGAATTGTAATCCGGTAATGATTACAAATTGCATTACTAAAATTGCAATCAGTAACGTAATTTATTGGATTGTATTTTGGTGTTATCCAATGTGATTACTTTTGGATCACCTCTTACCTAACTCTTATTATTTGATCTCATATGCATTTGAGTAGGATCATCTATATCAGGATGAATGAAAAATTATGATTTAAAATCACTTTTAGATAATTTCTGAGCAAATAAACAGTTACCAAATATCATCAACATGCTGAAAATATTAAGATATTATTTTTGGAGCCATATTGCCCTGCCGTAGTCAGAGAAATGTTTAGGGGGGAACCCCCCTTCCCCGTTTTGAAATGAAAGGGGGCTCCTTGTTAAATGGTTGCTTAAGGCCTGGCAAATCGTAACCCCGCCCCTGACCAGGACATTTTTAAACTGATTTCTTGAGAATCTCCGGCCTGGTTGTAACACTCTTCTCCATCATTTGATCATCATTGGATGAATTAATAAATAATATTCTGTTTATTACCTGCTTTCCACAGGCTGTATTTGCACTATGTTAATTGCTGCAGGCAAATAGTGACTTTAGTGAATAAGTCGCAAACTATAATAAAATGGAAAAATTACAGGGAATTTTACAGGGAACAATATATTATATAGACAGGATGCATGATTATGCCAAAAAAAGAAAAAAGAAAAATGACAATGATGTAATTTAAATATGCATGACACATAACAGTAAAACAATCCAGTCTTGGTTACGTGAAAACTAAAAGTCTGCAGTTATTGTCCATGAAAACAAATGTTATTCCACACACGCACACACACACACACACACACACACACACACATAAACACCCATACCAGTGTCAGCACAATTCCCAGAAACATCCTCATTCCTCAAACAACCTCTCACGGCCTAGAGCGGCCTCTCTCTCTCCTGAAAGAAGGCATGCCAGGCGCCAGGTCCGTGCTCGCATATAAACACACACACACACACATATAGATGCCAGAGGCCATGCCCATTGTCTAATGGGCTCTTTTAACACTGCACACACTCATCCTCAGTGGCTTCATTCTCTTCTCTGTGGTGACCATGTGCTTTTTTGTTTGTGAGTGTAGTTTTACTATGCAAGTGTGTTTTCCCTGACGTGCTGGGCTGCTGACTCTGCAGATTGTGGTGTCTCTGTGCTTTCATGGTTGCAAAGGCCCCCTGTGAGTGTGTGTGTGTGTGGCCCCTCTGCACTCTATCTGCCCTGAGGTCCCCACAACCAAAAAAACCAGCCACTGGCCAGCACAGCAAAGTCCCCAAACAGTGCGTGACCAGGATTTTTATGTACACCCAGTTGTGTCTGTGTGTGATGGTACACTCTCTATATTTAAAGCCTAATTTCACAATCGTGTGTCTATAACTGTTAGTGTGTTAACACTGCTCCAGGAAAGCATGATTGTAAGTTGTGCCAGTTAAGGTCTATATTTAAAGCTAATTGTTGGGGAGACGATTTGTTTACCCTCCTCTGGAGCCATGTGGCTTGTCCATTACCAAACCAAAGGTATTCACACCAAGTATACACACACACACACACACACACACACACACACACACACACATATCTCATTAATTATGTTCATTTAATCCAACCAATCACACCACCAGAGTAAGCGTATATAAATAGCTGTTCACCTCTACGTGGCATCGAGTCTTCTGCCATTACGTCCCACCCCTTCCTGAAGATGTCTCTCGAACTTGAGCTTTTCACTTCCACAAGGAATTCTCAGCCACTCCGTACTCCCCACAACAGCTCGTCGAGCCCAGGATCATCTTTCCATATCCCAATGCTGTTTCTCAACCTTCAGTGGTGAGTCGAAGTTTCACGCTCAGACACCTCTTCACCCAGGCACCGCCACCGGATTACTCCCCCCCCCCCCCCTCCCAAGAGCTTCTCATTCCTTCTTATCCATTACCTCTTTCACGTCCAACCACCAAGTCATTCCTGGAATAGGCAAGTGGACCGTCAATGACTTAAGACACTACTTCACAGTCGCAGATATTCCGTACCCTCAGTGTTCAAACAAAGCTTAGCTCTAAGACTTTCTTTTCACCCAAAAGTGATTCACCCCACCAACTACGTCTTTACCTGCTAAAAGCTCTAAATCACATGCCCTCAACCCAAAAACTGCAGAAATTCCCGGAAATTCATCTCAGCCATCCAGTTCCGGCGCTAATATATATCTGCAGGTCACCACGGAAGTTTGATGCTTGCGTAGAATCTCCAGTCGTGGTAAACGCGTCACTATCCCCTCTCCCACTGAGCTCCCTCCTCCTCCTTCTCTCTCTTTCCAACCTACCACAAATCTTCACTCAATAAAAGAATTTTCAGCAAACCCATATCCCCAAATGCAGCAAGCTCACACCTAGTGGGCCTGGGTAGTTTAGCAAGTAAAGATGCTGACTACCACACCTGAAAGTCATAAGTTCGAATCCAGGGTGTGCTGAGTGACTCCAGTCAGGCTTCTTAAGCAAACAGTTTGCCTGGTTGCTAGGGTGGGCAGAGTAACATTGGGTCAACCTCCTCATGGTCGCTATAATGTGGTTCTCGCACTCAGTGGGGCGTGTGGTGAGTTGTGCCAGTGGGGATTTCTTTAAGACTGCAAGGGAAGCTCAGCTTCCCCTATAATGTCAAAAAATTATGGTAAAATATGTACTATTGTGTAAACAATTTATTGACTAAAAATGCGTTAGAACATGTTCATCTCGAAAACGAGTTCGTTCAGAATCAACTACATATAGCAGGTCGGCTGACTCAATTTCATTCCCATACATTCCCGTAGCGTCACATTGCATTTCCCTGTTGAAGCCGAGCGTCCATTGACTTCAATGGGGCTGCTTTGAACAGTTTTTTTCAGTGCTCTGAAACTAGATGGTCATTGGATAAATGTTGCGATTATGTCCCGCCCACGGACGCTCAGCATCTCTGGGGGTGAATGAGGAGTGGGCTGGCCCGGACTCCGGGCTTCCGCGTAATGATTGGAGGATCTGTCGAAAGACTGCATCTCCTTTTGACTGACAGCGAATCTGTACTATAAGAAGTCGCTGAAGCTATTCGCGCTCAGTCCCACCGCGGATTTCTCAAGTGTAGTCGAAAGACAAACTGCTGCATTCTATTTCTTGATATTTGTTTGGCGAAATTGCTAGTCAATTTGCATAATACATTTCACACAATTATACACCACATTCTTTTTTTAGATCGTTCGTTCATTCATTCATGAAATGCAAGCAGAATGAATTTCTCGTTTGTACATTTTTTACGTAAAAATGTATTTATGAACGATGTAGTTTAGGGGAAAACATTTATTTGAAATTCATGTACAAAAACAACATTGAAACAAATCATCATGTATATTGTTTGTTAGTCCATTTTTACATTAATTGTCACATCGAATTAAATGCAACTAAACGACATCTGAGCTTAGAGGAACATCCAAGTGGTTATTTGAGATTCTAACATTGTTTGGTTGAACACATCCTTCTTTCTTTCCCGCTCCAGACCCATTCCCCTCTTCACTTTCTCCCCCTCCTTTCTGCTATTCTAATCTCCCCTACCCCGAAACCGTTCCTTGAGCGAGGCTGTCTCAGCAAGTGAAACCAGTCCCGAATACTTTCTCAGCTAACCCTGACCTTCCACACAGATGGCGCTAGCTTAACGACTACCTATTTATCATTGCAGAACTATCACTCTCTGACGGCAGCAGTAATATTTTCACATATCACAAGCTTTTTTCAACAAAATGTGGAGGAAGAGTAGCGCTGTGCAATCAATGCCAGTACTGGGGAGCGCTAGAGCTAGATCAATTCCTGCCCCACAATCACACACCCCCAAACTGTCACTACAGAAAAAAAACAACTAACAATGTTCCTCGACCAAGAAGCAATCCGTCAGGTTCCTTCATCAAAGATTATAAAGGCAGAACAGTGAGCTTTTCAGCAGGCAAACAAATATGCAATAATTTCAATGAATTTGGATGCCACAAATCACTGTGCCATTTTCTGCACATCTGCAACTTCTGTGGTGGAGCTCACACTTGCTCTGTATGCCCTGTTAAAAATAAAATAAGTTAAATAAAATTAAAAAAAGTACTTCTGCACTCCTGTCATCATTCCTCCATTAGCCAAAGAATTGGCCAACTATTCAGACAAGTCTTTCACTCAATTCTTTTTGTTTGGGTTAAAACACGGTTTCAGCCCCAGGTTAGAGAGTCTGCCGACCTCTAATCTCATCTGTCACAATTTGCATTCAGCCCTCGCTGAACACCAAGTAGTTCACAACCTCCTAAGCAACTAAGTCAAATCAGGTTTTATGATAGGCCCCTTCGTAAAACCCCCTTTGAGAATTTTCACATACATTTGATTGGAAAAATGCTTCATAATAGACATCTCAGACCCCCACAAAGGGCCACACCTGAGTATTAATCGTTGTGGCAACAGGGGCGGGGTCAAGCGTCCGTCCTGAGAGAGAGAAAGCAGTAAGGGAGCTTACACCTGTCTCTAATTCCAGTGAGCATGGGGAGAGCGTAATATAAACAGCTACGCCACCACCAGAAAGGGAGAGAGAACAACACGAGTGACTAGTGACTGGCGTGTCTTATTAAATGTGTACTGTGAAGCTGAAGTCTCAGAGAAGTTTATGTTGATGAAGTTTGTGTGACACTGACCTGATTGAACTGAGAAAAGCTCTGAGAAGAGTGCATGCAGAGTGTTGAAGGCAGAGAAATAAAGAGTCTTATTTGACTACATCATTGCTGTCTGTCTCCTTACAATCATCTTATCTCAACTGGCAAATACTCTTTTCGCTACCACGACATCAATCAAGCAATCCGAATGAATAAAGTAGGCAGGGAGGCATGGCTCACTAAAGTTGACATAACTTCAGCGTTTAAAATCATGACCCTGCACCCCGATTTCTGGCACCACTCCCCCAGAGACTTCGGTACTAGGCTACCCCCTCACCATCTATCTGCTAACTCAATGCCTAAACTCTCTCCGCCTGGGCATATTTCTCCAATCACCTCAAAACCCTAGACACTATGTTCATGCTTGATTTATTCGGCTTCCTCTGCTGTGCAGAACTCGCCAACATGGCAAAATTCAACCCAAGAATCCATCCCACCATTTTGGATCTCTGTATACTACACAATGATACAATCAGATACCACATCAAAGAAAGCAAATCAGACAAAATCAAAAGAGGGCATTCAGTTTTCAATCTGCCAACTCCCATCCAGCCTTTCCAGTCGCTAGCACATTATCTCCATTACAGAGGTTCCCAAATCAAAATCCCTCTAAATCTACTCTTCACTGACGGCAATTTTCATTGAAAGCAGTTTTCAGATTCTGGTTCCATCACATCGAACCAACCACATCTGTAGGGGGGCTTAATGTTGGGTCGCGATGGCTTGTCTTCACACCTCTGCCTGGGCATGGTCCCCATGTTTGAGCGTAATGATCCCTCCAGCGCAAAATAGCTCCCGCAAGAGCTCATTTCCATGCGGCCGTAACTGCTACTGTCTTTTCAGTGCTTCAGCTTATTTTTTCATTCTTCATTTTCTACCTATCCTGCACCTCCCAGTTTCCTATCCCCTAGCGGACCCAAGCTTGAGGCTGCCTCCACTAGCGGCTCCACTTGTTCTCTCATCTTTTCACACCTCTGCCCATCTCACACAGGGCTTAGCAAGCATGTATATAAACAGCTGCTTACCTCTATGTGGCATCGAGTCTTCCAGCATCCATGCACCTTCCCATCTCCTCCTATTTGTTCATCAATAACTATTCTATGTCCTTGGGAAATTCAAGCTTAGGTCAGGTCTCGAGCCTCAAGCCCTTCGCCCAGGACAGTGAGCCAAACACGTGTACACTATCCTTAAATCAGGATTACATTAACTTGCAAACTACTGAAATTTCAAATACGTCAATACATTCTGTATATTCTAAAACCATTTCACAATTCCAGTTACTTACACAGATCTTATAGTAAAGCAACACGCTACTCTGCTATTCTGCTATTCCAAGTCAACTAGAGAGCCATAGGTTTTGGTGAGATACAAAGTATTTTAAAATAGCTGACAAATGTAAGCTATTTTACTGTGAAAAATCATGACTTTCGACATAGCCCTCCTTTGCACATTTCTAAGTGAAACGTGAAAGCAAAAAACATCTTGGAACATACTGTTAGCCCCCTTATCGGTGGAATTTAACAGCAATATGACAAAAAACACCAATTTTAAATGAACAGTTACATTTATGAATAATGATAATCATAATAAACAATTAATCCGCCAAATAACATTCATTACACCCTGTCAACATCAGACATAAGCGATGCAACAGTGTCATATTCCCTGATGTTTTTGGTCTTAACTTTTATGTTGTAATTCTTGTTTAATTCCTGTTTCCAGTAAATTTTTGTAGTCCTTGATTGTTTCCCCAGGTGTTCCTCATTCCCTGATTGTTTCCCCAGGTGTTTCTTGTTTTCCCTTGTATATTTTAGCCCTTGTTTCTCCTGGTTAGTTTGTCAGTCTTTGCATGTATTGATAGATGCTCTGTGCCTGAGTCCCTGTGATTTGTTTTCATTATATTCTGAGTTAGTTTGATTATTCTTTGTTATTAAAAGCTGCATTTAGATCCTCATTCCTTGCCTGCATCATTGCCAGATGCACAGGATTTGCTGATGCCCACTTGAAGTCCTTGTGCCAGATCGGCCTCCTTGCTCATGAGTGGAAGGAATTGTCAGAGACTGGTGACTACATGTGGGAAGAATATGTAGAGTTCATTTTAGAGTTGTTCGCTTCAGAGAAACCTCATAAAGAGCCAGGCCCATGAGCTGACGCCAATGCATGCCACGCCCAACGAGCTGGAAGCCTTATCCATCCCAGAACCAGCATTGCCAACTTCGGCCATCCGGAGGAGGAAGAGAAGAGAGCCTTCTGTTCCCCCCTTTCTGCCTGTACTCTCTTCCATGGCTCCGCCTTCCACGGCTCTGCCCCGAAAGTCTTCCGTGGCTCCGCCTTCCATGGCTCTGCCCCCAGAGTCTTCCGCGACTCTGCCTTCCATGGCTCTGCCCCCAGAGTCTTCCATGGCTCCACCTTTCATGGCTCCACCTACAGAGCCTTCCACGGCTCCGCCCACAGAGCCTTCCATAGCTCCGCCTTCCACAGCTCCACCCCCAGAGCTTTCCATGACTCCACCCCTGGTATCTTCCACGGCTCTGTCTTACACGGCTCCGCCTGCTCCCCCAGAGACTATTCATCCCGCAGCTCCACCCGCTCCCCCAGAGACTATTCCTCCCATGGCTCCACCCGCTCCCCCAGAGACAATTCACACTGCTCCGCCCGCTCCCCCAGAGACTATTCCTCCCACGGTTCCGTCCGCTCCCCCAGAGACTATTCACGCGGCTCCGCCCGCTCCCCCTGAGACAGTTCCTCTCGCGGCTCCTCCCTCTCCCCCTGAGATTGTTCCTCCCACGGCTCCGCCCGCTCCCCCAGAGAGTGTTCCTCCTGCGGCTCCTCCCGCTCCCCCAGAGACAGTTCGTCCTGCGGCTTCTCCTTCTGCTGTTCTGTCCATCTTACCAGTGCCTCCTGACCCTGTCTCAGCCCTACGGCCACCTCCAGGCCTCCTAACCCTTTGTCTGCCCTGCAGCCATCTCCTAGGTCGCCTGAACCTGTCCCTGTCCTACGGCCGCCTCCCAGGCCTCCTGCCCCTGTCTCTGCTCTGTGGCTGCCTCCCAGGCCTCCTGATGCTGTCCATGCTCTGTGGCCATCTCTCAGAACTCCTGCCCCTGTCTTGGCCCTGTGGCCTCCTCCCAGGCCTCCTGACCCTGTACCTGCTCTGTGTCCACCTCCCAGGCCTCCTGTCCCTGTCCATGCTCTGTTGACATCTATCAGACCGCCTGTCCCTGCTCTATGACCACCTTCCAAGCCTTCTGACCCTGACCCTGCTCTGCGGCCACCACCCAGGCCTCCTGACCTTGCTTCGGTCCTGCGGCCGCCTCCCTGGCCTTCTGACCCTGTCCCTGCTCTGTGGCCACCACCCAGGCCTCCTGAACCTGTCTTGGCCCTGCAGCCGCCTCCTAGACATCCTGACCAGGTCCCCACCTTGAGGTAATCCCCTTGGTCTCCGGGCCACCCGCCTGATCTGCTCTGGACCCCATGGTCTCCTGACCGTCCCCTGGATCTGCTCTGGTCTCCTGGTCGTCCACCTGATCTGTTCTGGTCTCCTTGGTCTCCTGGCCATCCGCCTGATCTGCTCTGGTCTCCTTGGTCCCTTGGCCGTCCGCCTGTTCTGCTCTGGTCCCCTTGGTCTCTCGGCTGTCTGCCAGATCTGCTCTGGTCCCCCTGATCTCCTGGCCCTCCACCTGATCTGCTCTGGTCTATTTGGTCTTCACTCTCTCCGGCCCCGCCTCGGTGTCAAACCTCCCTGTCTTTGCTGTGTTCCTCTGCTCTTTGTGTCCTCTTGAATTGCCTGTTTGCCCCTTGTGCCCCCCTGAACCACCTGTTTTCCCCTACACCCCAAGGACAATTTGCCATTCATTGTGGAGCATCTGGAATCCGCTCCTTTTGTTTTTGGTCTGTAATTATTGTTTAGTTCCTGTTTCCTGTTAATTTTTGTAGTTCTTTTGTAGTTTAATTTTATGATTGGTTTTCCCTTGATTGTTTCCCCAGGTGTTCCTCATTCCCTGATTGTTTCCCCAGGTGTTTCTTGTTTTCCCTTGTGTATTTTAGCTCTTGTTTCCACTGGTTAGTTTGTCAGTCTTTGCATGTATTTTGGATGCTCTGTGCCTGGTTCCCTGTGTTTTATTTTCATTATATTCCGAGTTAGTTTGTTTGTTCATTTTTTAATAAAAGCTGCATTTATTTCCTCATTCCTCGCCTGCCTCATCACAGAAATGATGTGACAAAAGCAAGTTGCTCCCATTATAGTCAATGATGCCGTCTATACCGGATGCGTCCGTCCCTTCGTGCCTTGTTGCGGCTACAGTAAACGGATGCCCCGTTCTGTTTTGACCTGCATGGGCTGCCACTACTCCTGCAAAGAAGAAAAATAAATGGTTTCGAACATTTGCTTTCATGCATCAAGTAGACAGCCTCAAGGCGTTGCAACGTGGGTCACGACATCGCTCACCTCTGGTGTAGACATAGTCTTAGCCTAACTGTTGGATGTTTGAAGTTTCCAAGCAACATGCTGCGTCAAATTACAGTCACGGGTGTGCGTTTATATTCATTTGACAATAGCTTCGTACGCGGCACATCCAATCAAATACATCAAAGTCTAAACTATCCATTTTTTATGGTTTTAATGAAAGAAACAATAAAATCTAAAGCAATCCTCTCATCATTCAACACTCATGTACACACACTCCACAGTCAAGTTGAGGAATCCCCTCCCTCACGTATTTAACATTTTCCAAATAGCTGTGCAAACCACTGAAACGTTCTCCTTGTTTTGTGGCAAACAGAAACATTGGAGGCTATCTACACTTGAAGATGGCTTTCACATCATCTGAAGAGTTTTTAGCAGCTGACTTCAGCTCTACTTTCTCATTTTGGGGGACTGACAATTATAGCATGGACACCACACTGGTAACGAAGCATTATCTAGAAGCCGCAGAGTCTACAAACTTCACTAAAGAATGTAATATCATTAAGTCTATAAACTTAAATCAAAGCTCACTCTTCCCATAGATAAACAGCACTTAACATACAGTAAAACCAACAGAAAACTCCTGCAATGCAAAATCCTATATCTCTGTCAGCAAGGCAGCTGTGATTTTCACAATTGCGACAGAAAAGGCTTACATAATTTAATGTTAGATAATGTAATATGCTATTTCTTGTGGAGTGTTGGGGTATGTTATAAAGTTTAATTAATGCATTATGTAACATTTTTATGAATTGTAGTGTTACATTTGCATTACATTAACATCAAAAAGCGTTTTCTTCCTCTCTTTAAAATAGCAAGTCTACTGTGGGCCTGAGTAGCTCATCAAGTAAAGATGCAGACTACCACACCTGGAGTCGTAAGTTCGAATCCAGGGCATGCTGAGTGACTCCATTCAGGCTTTCGAAGCAACCCATTGGCCTGGTTGATAGGGTTGGTCACATTGGGTTAAACTCCTCATGGTCACTATAATGTGGTTCTCACTCTCAGTGGGACGCATGGTGAGTTGTGCGTGGATGCCGCAGAGAATAGCCCCCCCCCACCCAAACAAAAAAGAACGCCTACTGCTATTTTCACATGGCAAACACTTTGCTCAAATTTACTAGAGATGCATTAAAAATGACTTTTCATGTGTTTGCCTAGTTTAATTGTTTAATTCATCATATTTGTTCATCTTATCACATTTATATTAAATAAATAATGTATTCATGAATTGGTAATGCATTAAAAATTCAAAAATAGGCTTATTTAAAAAAAAATATTCAAAATATATTTCAGCATACTGTTGATCCCAAAATTGCAAAAATGTATTACTTTTTCACATCACTTGAAATGTCACGTGTCCCTTTGTCGTAAAAATAAATGTACATAAACAGCTATTTTGGGAGCAACAGTGTGTTTAATTAGTTTGTTAATTTTCACATTATTTTTTATCATTATTTTGGTCGAGCACCTGTATGTGAACGGAAAAATGCATTTCCTTTGGCACTGCTCAGACTAAACACATTTTTGCCTCTGTATTCCCTGTTTCAAAACGTATTTTAGTCTTTTCAACATCTCATAAAGGAGTGGCAAGTTTTTAAATGGTTGTGCAATTTTCGCTTTTTAAAATATGAGACACCTGTATTCTGTTCCATTCGATGTGCTGTCTAGTTTTTAAAAGCAAGAACGTGTTTGGTCCAAACGGCCCCTTAGATGTGCTTATGATGTTCACTTTTACATACAATACAGTATGCCTAACATGAAAACTGTAAAGTTTTACCAAAATTGTCTCCAGACTTGTTACAGAAGTCTAAATCAGTGGCAAAAGCAAGAAATCTCTACCCCCTTCCTTGTTTGGGTGAGCTGTGCTTTGACCTTAGGGTCATGCCTGACCATGCAAACTCCTTTGCTGATAAAGGTCAGCTGATGTCCTGTGGTACTCCGTTTTGTTACAATCTGCAATCGCTGTGCTCATGACTTTGGGCCAAGTCCCTGTGTGTCTAACGCTGATAGCATTGACCTACAAAATTACCACATCTGATTTAGGCTCCCACAGTGGTACTACAAAAGAAGCCTGGTTATCTGCACACCAGCTCTTCTCATTGAATTAAACAAACCTCACTCACTTTTGAGCACATAGATGGCAGAGAGAGATTGGTTTCGGAAATATACAGCAGTCTGTGTTTGAGAGTTTACAACTTGAAATGAGAAATGAAAGACAAAAACACACCAGACAAAACATTGCAAGATCTATTTGTTGTGTAGCGCAAGAAACGTGAAATTTTGCAAGATTCCTCCCAATGCAATGTCTTATCAAGGGACTGCATCATAAATAGTGCCACCCTCTGCATATATCTAAAAATCAATGCATTGTTCAGACTTCAGCCATTACCTAACTAACTTTTCAAGATAAAACACAAAACTACCACAGTAGGCATTAACAGTGATACTAACAATTTTCTTTCAGCTTTTGTTGAAAGGTTGACCTGATGAGAAAGCCAGTTTGTTAAACCCACTTGAACTCAGCTTTACTGTGCCCTAATGTTTGCTAAAATTGTTTTAATAGCAATTACTTTTAAATAATGATTGATGTAGGTTTAGGCAGCATCAAAGTGTCATAAGAGGTGAACATATCTCTTTTGGATAACTACAAAGTGTTTTAAGATGTGGTTCACATACTTAGATTATATTTAGTATTGGAATTCTAATTGCTAGTTTGTGGTTAACAGAATGCGGTTAACATAACATATACATGATTTCTATACTTTTTTTCCATCTATCCACACAATCAACTTACCTAAAGAGACAGTTCTAAGAGAAGTGCTAACACAAGGTTGAAAATTGCTTATAGAAGGACAGTTATAGAGGAGTGGTGAAAGAATGGATTGAGATTTTTTTTAAGAGGAATAAAGAATTGAGATTGCCATCATTCCACCATCGAGGAACAGTTCAAGTGAAGATCTGGGAGAGTGATTTTGTGACTCTGTGAGATGGCACCACGTGGCGCCACTCTCCCACTGATTGTAAGCTTCTGTAGGGCACATTGGCTTGAAGTAACCAGTTTAGATAGGGCAGTGCAGAGGCAGTGGTTGTTCTGTAAGTGAGCATCAATGCCTTGAACTTGAGGCAAGAAACCACTGGCAACCAGTACAGTTCAATGAAGAGGTGTAATATGCACTCTCTTGGGCTCATTGAAGACCAATCATGTTGCTACATTCTGGATCAATTGCAGAGGTTTGAATGTACATGTAGGAAGTCCTGCCAGAAGAGCATTGCAGTAGTTCAGTCTAGATATAAAAATAGCATTGACAAGAGTTGTGTAGCATGCTAAGGGTGTGATCTTCCTAAAGTTATACAGTGCAAATCTGCTCAATCAGGCTGTTATTGCAATTTGGCCCATAAACTTCAACTGATGATAAAAACCCAAGATTTCTGGCTGTCCTGCATGATGTTATCATGATGAGTCTAATTAAATTTAAAGTTGTAACAAACTTCTGGGCTCATGGGAATAATGAGAAGCTCTGTCTTTGTTGGGTTGAGCTGGTGGTGGTTTTCTTTTATACTGCACAAAATGTCTGCCTCAGGCTGAAATTAGTGTAGCTACTATAGGAATGCCAGGCTGGAATGAAAGGTAGAGTTGTGTGTCATTGGCATAGAAATGATAGGAATGTGCCTGAATGAAAGATCTCAGTGATATTTTATATATTGAGAAAGAAGGGGCCCAAGCACAGAACCCTGAGGTACCTCGGTAGCTATTTTGTGCGATTTGGACACCGCTCCATTCCAAGACACCCTGAAGACCTAACTGTGAGATAAGACTGAAACCAGCGGAGCACCTTTACTTTCTTTCTAACCATATTTTAAGCATAGACACAAATATAACCAATTATGTAGCTATTAAAAATAATGCTAATCCTGAAACAACACCAAAAACAACAACAACAACAATAAGCTTTATAAATCTCCATTCAGTCATGATTGAAACAAAGTAGTTTAAGTAGTTAACGAAGTAAATATATTGTGATGAAAGCCTGACATATGAAATAGTATTCAGATTCTAATCTTTCTAAAAATCTGATTTTTAATATATAAATAAACTGATATACACATAAGAAAACTGTAAATAAAATAGCTGAAAATAAATGCATAAATACCCAGTTAAATAAACATAAAAATAATATAAAAACACACATAAATGACAGGCTGACATCCCACTTCTCCAGTATTTCAAATTCTAACATGAAAGAACACAGAAAATTCCAATAATAAATATTACTACCAGCAATAACTAGTGTAATATGAGTCATTTGAATGATAATTCGATTAAATATCCAGCCAGAAACAGTACAGAAATTCTTCCACCAGATGTCATATCTGCCTTATATTGCACATAAAGTAGTTTGGAAAATATTATATAGATTTAAATTATTTACCCTTACAACCACTGGTAAACCTTAGTTCCCCGTCTGTCGCTCACTTTGAAGTTGTGTCGAAGAAGCGACACTAGGGGTCAGCCTTGAGAGCCTTTTGCATCTCTGATCTATGAGAATTTGCATGTCCCTCCCCGGACATACAGGTATAAAGGGAGGGAAATGCGTCCGTTTCACTCAGAAATTTTCTTCGGAGCCGACTGGTTGTGTGAGCAGCTAGCTGCGATTCACAAAAACTGTTCCTCTCATCTCTCAGAGCATATGCTGTTGTATCTACGGCGCATATCAGCGGCATTCTCCTTCTCTGCACAGCAGTGCAGCTTTGCCCCTGGGCACTTCGACAGCGCTTTTAAAAGAGAATGTTTTCCTAAAAGAGTTTATTTCTCTATAAGAGCAATACACAGCTGGCGTTGAACGTCCTTTTCAGGACACGTCTTTTTAAAGACGTTTTTCCGCCTCTGTGTAGTTTCTGGATGCGGTTGATTTCTCTCCACTTCTGACGGTCATAAAAGCTGCCTCGCGTGCCTGGGCTGCTACCACACACAGGCAGCGTTTTATGAATGGTTTATGTTCTCAGTGCGAGAACATAGCCATGGCAGTATTGCGGTCACTGCTTTCTTTCTTCACGAGAGAAAGCCACTTCAGCCCCCCCACGCCTTGCCTCCTTCCTACGGGATTGTGTCCGGCGCCGCTGGCGATGAAGGAGATTTGGGGATAATGACAGGCTCGGTTTCGGCATTTAAATCCTGCGAACCACCCGCCCCCCCGGCACGCTTGCTTGCTTCCGTCCGAGCTCGGGATTAATGCGGCTCGCCTCGCGTCCAGCCGGCATACTCCCTTGAGCCCTCAGAATTGGATGACGACATCGCCGCTGCATCGGAGAGCGTCGCAGCGGCGTCTGATTTTGATGACTCGCCTGGGCCGCCACCTTCAGGTCTGCTCGCCCAGTCTGAGGCTGACGCACAGATGTCCGCTATGCTTTCCCGGGCTGCCATGAGTGCGAGGCTGGATTGGAGCAATTTTCTATTTCTCTGGGTCACCTGGCCCGCAAATGCCGTTCTCACGGCACTCTGCCGCCACACATCAACAGTCGCGGCACATTGGACGCAGACCTCTCGCCTACAGCTCCACGACTGTTGTCTAGAGGACGCCTCCATGGGACCTCCTCCTCAGTCACTAACCCGCCCTCTGCCTGGTGTGTGGAGGGAGGTAAGTGCTTCGAGACTTCTCTCAGCACCAGAGCCTCGGAATGCGCTTTTGTCTCCCGACGCCACATTACCTGCTCCGCCCCGCTGCGAAGTCTCACCGGGTACGTCAAAAGTAATCGTTCCCTTAGTGCCCCTAGCACGGAGCTTGGATGCGTGGATTTCACTTCCCAATCCATCACGCTGGCTGGCCAGGACCATTCGACTCGGTTACACAATTCAGTTTTCCAGGCCTCTGCCCCCCTTCCCAAAGGGGCGTCTGCCTTACCACAGTACATGGCGAACATGCCAAATCCCTGCGTGCGGAAATTGTGACTCTCTTACTCAAAGACGTGATAGAGCCTGTTCCTCCAACCGAGATGAAGAAGGGTTTCTACAGCCCTTACTTCATCGTACCCAAAAAGGCAGCGGCTTACAACAGATCTTGGACTTGCGAGTTTTCAACCGGCCTTGCACAAAATCCCATTCAAAATGCTCACGCAAAAACACATTTTAACTTGCATCCAGCATCTAGATTTGGTTCGCAGTGGTAGACCTGAAGGACGCGTACTTCCACGTCTCAATATTGCCTCAACATTGACCCTTCCTACAGTTCGCGTTCGACAGCCAAGCGTATCAGAACAAGGTCCTCCCCTTCGGCATGTCCATGTCCCCTCGCGGCTTTACGAAGGTTGCAGAGGCAGGTGTTCTTCCCAGACTGAAGAACCACAGAGGTGTGCAGCTGGGTCAGTGCTCTCTTCCCTGCAGGAGAGTTTGGAGGGGAGGCTGTCCCCCTCCACCTTGAAGGTGTATGTAACTGCTATCCTGGCCCACCACGACGCAGTAGACGGCAAGTCTTTGGGTAAGCATGACTTAATTATCAGGTTCCTAAAGAGGCACACGGAGGTTGAATCCCTCCTGGCCAAACCTGTTCCCCTCCTGTGATCTCTCAGTGGTCCTCTCGGGCCTTCAGAGACCCTTCGAGCCGCTAGAATCAGTCGAATTCAAGGCCCTCTCCCTGAAGACACCCCTCCTGATCGCGCCCTCCTTCATCAGAGGGTCGGGGACCTGCAAGCGTTCTCTGTCAGGGACACCTGCCTGGAGTTTGGTCCGGCAGACAATCAGGTGTTCCTAAGACCGTGACCGTGCTATGTGGCCAAGGTTCCTACGACTCCCTTCAGGGGCCAGGTAGTGAACCTGCAAGCAAAGCTGTCCCGGGAGATGGCAGGCCCAGCCCCTTCGTTGCTGTGTCCGGTACGTGCTTTGCGTGTCCATTTGGACCGCACGCAAAGCTTTAGATGTTCTGAGCAGCTCTTTGTCTGCTTTGGTGGACAGCCGAAAGGGAACGCTGTCTCCAAACAGAGGCTTTCCCACTGTGTAGTTGACGCCATTACATTGGCCTATCACATGCAGGTCGTGCCCCCCCCCCCCCCCCCCCCCCCCCCCTTGCAGGGCTTAGCACACTCGACAAGAAGTGTTGCATCCTCGTGGGCACTGGCTAGAGGCACCTCCCTAGCAGACACCCAATACCTTTATGAGAACTTACAATCTCAGGGTTGAGTTGGTTTGAGTTGGTTTCGTCCCATGTTTTCTCATGTCCGAGCCAGTAGAACTCGGTAACATGCTGTCAACTGACCGGGCAGACCGCTCGCACCTAGCGCCCTTTCCCTCCACTGAGGTAAAACCGTGTGCTCTTATCCCAGGAGATCCCACTATCTCAGCTCCCTGGATGACTCCTCCCGAGCCCTCTGGTCCACGAATTCAGCGGAGAAATTCGCTGACCAAATGCAGTACGGGTACTCAAGCTACCCTGTACTGGAATAGGTGCTCCACAGGACGGGCTCCTACGTGGACTTATCCCCCTCTGTGTATTTTCCGCGGTACGGTCCCCTTGCGAGCGGTTGTGGCCGAACCTCATTGTCGGCTCCTCAGAAAAATTCTGAATGAAACAGACGCATTTCCCTCCCTTTATACCCGTATGTCCGGGGGCGGGACATGCAAATTCTGTCTGCCAATTTCTCATTGGCCTTTTCTCATAGATCAGAGATGCAAAAGGCTCTCAAGAGAGTGCTTCTTCGACACAACATCTCGTTCCCTCCATCAGGGAACAGAGGTTACATCCGTAACCTAGACGTTTGTCATTTAGCACTGTTTGCACCCACAATTTAATGTTCTAATCAAACACACACACACACAAACACACATTGGGTTTCCATGTTTTATGGGGACTTTCCATAGACATAATGGTTTTTGTACTGTACAAACTTTATATTCTATCCCCTAACCCTACCACAAAACCTAACCCTCACAGAAAACTTTCTGTATTTTTACATTTTCAAAAAAAAATAACTTAGTATGATTTAGAAGCTGTTTTCCTCATTGGGAGCGACAAATTGTCCTCACAACTTAAAAAATGTTGGGTTATACTATCCTTATGGGGACATTTGGTCCCCACGAAGTGATAAATACACGCTCACACACACACACACACACATACACACACACACACACACACACACATTGTTGGTGTGGCTATACTTACGAGGACACTCCATAGACATGATGATTTTTATCCCTTACAAAAAACTTTTTAAAAAAAATACATTTAAAAAAAACATTGTTTAGTATTTTTTTTTAAAGCAATTTAAATATGGGGACACTAGAAATTTCCTCATAAACCACATTTATAGCATAATACCATTGTAATTACCAGTTTGTAACCTAAAAAAAATGTCCTCGTAAACCACCCACACACACTCACAAACACAGCTTCCATGATTTTGTCTCTCAAAGCCCTTTTATCCTCTCTGTCTAACTGAAACAGCCACAGGGCTGAATTCACGGTACTTCCGTCTGCCTGTTCCTGCACCACAACTGCACTGTCAACGAGTGAATATTCTTAGACCGAAACCCGGGTGCTAATCAGTCTCGCTTGCCAAGCGCTGTTTATATGTATGACATGACTTTGATTCCTAATTCTGCTCCGTCAGAAAAAATAGATTTATTTAAATAAATAGCTCTGTCTTCCTTTCTGGTCTCAAGCCAAGTCACTATCAGAACATGACCGGTCAGAGGGCCAGAGGAAGGTAGTAGGGAGATGGAGCACGGCTGCAGGCTGCAGATAGAAGAAGTGTACCCTGGGAAAGTGACCTACGCTCCGCCACACCTCAAAACTTAGTAAGACACTCATATGTGATTATTAAACATAAAGGAAAGAGAGAGACTGATGGGCCAGGCTTAATTTAGTCACTTCCTAATTGGACTCCAGCAGTTTTGTCCTCACATTACTCAGATGGGATCATCAGTGAGGAATGTGATATGCTAAACAGCCAGAGAGAGAGGGGAATATAATATTAAATGTCTATTGCCCATCTGCATATTTTAATTGAAGCAATTAAAAAATTGCTCAAGGTCTTTGCTGTGACTGATCTGTCAGTCATTATGTTTGTGTGTCTAACAGACTGGATTTTCTGTTTATGAGAGAAGACTTCATGCTGTACTAAAAAAAAAAAAAAAAGGCTTTTTAAAATTGTCTACAAACATATTTTGAGTATTTACTGTTAGCATCAACCTTTAGATCAAAAGGGTTTTAAAGGAGTATAATATTAATAGAGTGCAACAGTTGTGTTCCGGAAGTAAAAATCCTTTAAAGACAGACCCTCATGAGCTCAGAGGTTGTTAATTGGTTGTTAAATGGCATTCTGAATGCCTTCATTGAAGCCATCAGTCCACATCTTTTCAACTTAAATTATAAAAAAAATTATTATGTGGACTTACTGTTGAACAACTACACTACCCAAGATCTAGCAGAGAAAGTTCCACCAATCAGAAAATTGCAGCCGACAAAGTGCACCAAAAGAGCACAGTAGCGACCGCCCACTTCCATTATGCACTGTGAACGATGCAATTGAGTCATTCTTCCTAAGCACTCAAACTACTTAAATATTTGTAAGTATCTGAATATTTTCCAATATACTTTCAAATATTAATTATTTACTTATAATTATGTAATTTGCAATGCTTCTTGTGGTAGTAGTTCAATCCCTGATTAAAGACATTAAGTATACAGCCTAGTACCTTTGATTTTTTGTCTGATTTTAAAATATTTTTTGCTTCAAATTAAAGTTTATAATATTGTGATTCACCTCAAAGCTGGTTGGTTTGGTTGGGTAGGATTTTTTGAAATCCCTGTGGAAAATTTTCAAACGCTCTATGAAGTGAAGTGCTTGAATAAAATATGGCAGCTATATCAATAACATCAAACCTCATTGGTTCTCATTGCGTCTCGTGACCAAAGCGTGCAACTTGACATCATGCTGTTTGGTAAGAGACACAATTAGAACCAATGAGGTTTGATGTTATTGATTTAAGGCCAATTTATACTACTGTGTCGGACCTACAGCATAGGCTACGTATAGCTTCAGCGGTTATGGCACATCTTAGCATCGATGCAGACCACGACAGCTGTGATTGATCCTCTTTAACCAGAGACCGCCAGGTTGATAACAAGGATATCTGAGGTAGAATCAGTTTTATCTAAGATTATTTTAATATGAATTATATTGCGTTGTATTTGGACTCATGACCATTAAAGCAATTGCCTCAATCAGGAGCATCTGGTGATTTTGTAAGTTACAAGCTAAATGCGACAAAATACATCTGTTTACAGCTTATAAACTCTAAAAGCTTTTTTCTCTGGGCCTTTACTTGATATTAATTTGATATATGAGTGAAATAATATTTGTTGTATTCTACTTGAACTTCCCAATCGGCATGATGATTTGATGACCGTATGTTTGACAGTATGTATACAGTAAATAAACATATTACATAAGTTCTGCAAAAGGAATACTTCTAATTTGTCAGCAAATTAAAAAGCTCCTGGTAAGAGTTGGTTATTTTGCCTACATGCATTGTAAAGTCTTGAAAACTTCACCCATTTTGTGCTCTTCAGTCCAGTTATTATAAATTAATTTGATGATTTCTTTTTCATCAATGAACGTTAAAAATGTTCAAAAATATGTATGTATTAGCCTATTATTTAAGTGAATCAATAGCAAGCGTACAGTAAATTTCTCATTTATTTTCTTGTCTGCAATTCAGGTAACATGTATAGTAATGTACCTACATTTCTATATGTTCACATGTTTTTGATGCTACAATAAATACTTTTGAATCCTGAAATGACATTGCTTTTGTTTTTTATGAAACGTTTAGTTAGCTTTTTGGCTGTGTACCCACAGAACCACGCAGACACACCAACTCAGAACTATAAATGTAAACCAACGCGTTGGCCAATTTGCGGAGCCTACGGCATAGGTTTGACATAGAAGTATAAATAAGCCTTTTTCCGAAAACTTTTCTTTAATTGCCCTACTTAATAAATATGATTTTATTTGAGAGTGAATAACGACTTAAATTTTAGTCTGTTCATTGTACAAAGTGATTGTATCACTTCAGAAGCAATATAGTGCAATATAGTCATGTCGATTACTTTCACAGTGGTTTTATGGTGTTTTTGTCACTTTTCCAGCTGTGCAGACCATAGTCATTATTCACAAATTATGGCACAAAAACCATGTGAAGACTTTTTACAATTTAAAAAAAAAATCTACAGGTTTGAAGCAACATTAGGGTGAGTAAATACTGACAGAATTGTAATTTTTGAAACTATTCCTTTAAGATCATAAAACAATATTTAGTCAAGTGTATCCAAATGTTTTGACCAGTATGATACTGTATATCTAAATGTTGATGAAAGTCTTCATATGTGTGGATGTAATTGTATGTCAATTGTTTTCTCCCTGTGTGTGGATATGTGTGTGAGTTCTTGAATATTGTTAAAGTGGGGGATTCCCAAACACAGTTTGTTCCATCTATCAACACACACTTCCCTTTTTCAAATGGTAGAAAATAGAACAGTGCATGAATATTTCATATGAACCTTCACCTTAAAAACCCACAAGCACATATAGATTTGTTCCTTAATCAATAACCAAAACACACACTCACTGACCTCATTAACACAGTCTTCAGCTGTCAAAAAGCTTTATGTATATATATATATATATATATATATATATATATATATATATATATATATATATATATATATATATATATGTGTGTGTGTGTGTGTGTGTGTGTGTGTGTGTGTGTGTGTGTGTGTGTGTGTGAGTGTGTGTGTGTTGTGCCTGTATGTGTCCTCTCTCATACAGTAAACAGAGAAATAAAAGATGAGAGAGTGTTGTGAAGTTCTCCTCCTCTAGCCGCTGAGTCTGGAGTCTTGGCCAAATTTCCGCTGTGGTGTAGGTGTGGTGCCCGTCTTCTGTTCTTTCACATAGCCACACACACTGACATAGAGACAGCGCTGAAGTGGGAGCGCTGTCGCTTGTGGCAGGAAGGAGGCCAGTGCACTTCGATGCCAGACTTGCCACCTCCAGAGGAGGACCAGAAGGGCTGGGCAGGTCAAAGTCCAATTGTCCTTTCTTTTTCTTCCTGAGCCCTGTCCTTTGTTCTTCAGCACATTGGTTTTATCACTACCAATAAAAAAAGTTAAACATTTACATAAACTGAAATAAAAATAACAATAAACTAATAATACAAAAAATTTTAATAATCACATTTGATCATTATTTGATTAAGTCTTTCTACCTTGATCCCTAGAAAATGTAGACACACACTTCTTTAATATATATATATATATATATATATATATATATATATATATATATATCTGTTCAATGCCTACTTTCAGTAGTAGTGCAATGTTAACTGCAAAGAGCAAAGCGTTTTGTGAATGTTTACACAGAAAGGAGGCATGCTTGCACGAAAAAGAAAAAAAGTCAATCACACAATATTTAAAGACACAGTGCTATTTTAGCACTTGCTTAAGATTAAACTTTATTGTGTAGAGTACAGGTACAGAGCCAATGAAATGCAGTTTTATCACATATCCCAACTAAGCTGGGGTCAGAGCGCAAGGTCAGCCATGAAACAGCGCCCCTGGAGCAGATAGGGTCAAGGGCCTTGCTCAAGCTCCCAACAGTGGTATCTTGACAGTGCTGGGGCTTGAACCCTCGACCTTTCAGTCAGTAACCCAGACCCTTAACCACTGAGCTACCACTGGCCCTTAACTAGATTGCTGGTCGTTATTGAATAAGGCAATTTGTTTGTGCTGAAATAACATGCACAAAAGTCTTTGGAACTGTTTTGTGAATTCACCCCCAAAATAGATTGAACTAAGAACTAAGAAATTCAGAACTTTCATTACTGCAAAACTCAATAAATGAGATACAAATGTCTGCAAATTAGGGCTGTCAATCAATGAAGATTGTTTAAGGAAATGTATTGCATGATATGATGATTAAATCATAGAAATATTTGCAATCTATTGTGGCAGGCAACTAAAAAGCATTGATAAGACAATTTAAAAAGTGGCTTTAGAAGGCAATATATTGGTTATTTCTGTATAATTGAACCTACGCCTGTCAGTGACCAGCAGTCCACGGCAATCCATTTTGCAATTGAAATCATAAATCTGTTCAATGTCGATTTATTATAAGGGTTTGTCTAAGGACGTGGTAATGTACACATGCATCAGGCAGATGCTTTTAGCGCCTCACTTTAGTTGCATTCATTTATTTATTTTTAGTTCCCAGGTCACTGTGTTGCGTTATATGTAGTTTGAAACTTTGAAAAACACGTCTCGATACCTCTGCACTTGGAATTGCGCTCCATTCAGTTTCATATTATTTAGAAGCAATTAACTAAATATTCCATGTTACGGTCCGGGGGCATGATTAATTGATTTAATTGTTTTTTTATAGAATTAATAACACTGAATTAATGCATTAAATCTACAGCCCCACTACAAATTATTATAATTTTTTTTTTAAATCTTTTAATTCACAATATGATATACAATTCGAAACCTGTACAATGTGCCATCATTAAACATGAAAATGCCACTGGAAAGCATGGCCCTAAAAGAATGATGACATTTAACACATTTAAATGAGTTAATCGGTTAACATCCATTCTGACAGCCTCAAAATACAAAAATGCAAACCAAAAACTAAACTTAAAAAAACAAAAAACACTAAAAGTAGAACTAACAAACATTTAGTAAACAAAAAATAAATAAAACCAAATTGAATTGGATAAATGTAAGATCAATTTTAACAAAAAATAAATTAAAAGTTCATAACGATACTAACATCATCATGGCAATCAGCAGGAACATCCCTGACTTCCATTTTCTGGAGATATGGTAATAGGGGCAGAATTGTTGGGTGAGACAGGCAATGCACAAACATTAAATGTGAGAATGTCTAGGGGGGAACGCAGAGCAGACAGCCAGGCGAAGTCCACTGTCACGCATCCAACTTTCACCATCTACAGTACAAGGGAGAGACCTTCCTGTCCATACAGCCCACACAACATCTTCCAGTAAATCGTTGACACAGAAGTGTATGTATGACTGTGTGTACACAAAGACATTGTTCAAGGATTTATTTCATTGAAATCATATAACAAACTCCTCATGCCAAGTCTCTCAGGTCAGTTATTGTGAATACAAGCATTAGCCTCAACTATTTGACTTTGTGCAGGTTTCCCACCTGTCCTCTTGCCTTTTCAATACAATAAAAACCATGAGAGGTGGTGTATTGCATTGATTTTACCATGTGTTAGTGATAAATCACACTAATGTTCTATTAATAATAATAAGATTAGTGGTCATCGTCCAGAAGTATTTGACTGCAGAATTCCGCAACTGACCAGTCAGAATTAAATACCCCAGAGAGCCATGTAATAATATGTGTAAATAACCATCATCCTCACTGCTAGCTCCCAGCAACTCCCAACTGCAGGACAAATGCCAGTACCATTATATTTAATAAAATGATGACAAGTACTCATAGAGTAAACAATAAAAAGCCCTTTTGTGGCCCTTTTGTGGAGCTGCTTACTGAACTAATGGAACGAAATCCAATTCATATTCACAAAAAATTCAATTTTCCCTCTCAACGTGACTCTGTGCGGCCTGAACTCTGATGCCTCGCCATGGATTTATTCATAGAGTTGAGAAATATTGATGTAGTGCTCAATGGGGGGAAAAATTGGCTCAATACAGCCGTCTAAGACTGAATGAATTGCATAGGTGTGGAGGCAAGCAACTGCAGCACTAATTTGTGGCTTTCGCATAGACGTTGCAAACCTCAGAATAGTTTCTTTGCAAAGGCTTCACATTCTCGGCTCTGACAAGGTACATCAAAAGGCAAATTATATGTGTGTTTACGTACAATTACACTCATGTTTGTTTTTCTTTTATGGTATGGACTTTCCATTGAATTCTATTGTCTCTATACTAATTGAAATATACAATATATTCTATCCCTTTACCCTACCAATTTTTTTTATTTTAATATTGTCATTATTGTGTATGTTTATTAAGATATTTAGTCCAGGTGGGTTGTATTATCCTTCTGAAGACATTTGAACCCATACATATATAGTACTGGGTAGTGGCCTTTTTTTATCAAATCAAGAATTTAGGTTAAATGTATATATACTGTATGCATTAGGGAAAGTGTATATTTAGGTGCTGTGACTGATTATTTATTTTATGTTTTCACTATTTTAATCCCTTTTTTGTTCCCTTGTTCACACATGAAATTATGAGTCCATGGTGTGAATAATGAATTTTTGAAAGCACATATCCTATCCCTCTCTTGATTAATAGTCATTCAATCTGCATACATTTTATTTTTTAATGAATTAGCAAAATGCTGCTTTAAATACTATATAGCATGTGAAGCTGCAAGACATGCAAACTTCCCAAAATGTTTTCATGAAATCTACCTAAATGTGTAATTTTATCCATACATGTATATACCATGTATTTTTCAGCGTTACAGTGCCTGTGTGTGAAGCTGTGCATATCTGCGAGTGTGTACAGTGCGCACTTAGCTCTACTTGTGATGTTAAGAGTGATGGTCTTTAACTTTCACATCCTCTTGAGTTGTATGAGGTTAAACGATTGTGTCCAACTGTTGTTGACCATGACCCTTTTTAAAACAAAGAGAGACAGACCAACATCCCATCTCATTAAGAGGTAACCCTCTGACCCACTCAGTGTTTCTTGCATAATAGAGTTGCTTAATAAGAGCTGGAGATTTGTAT
Organism: Moxostoma hubbsi; assembly: GCA_032164185.1. NCBI lineage: Eukaryota > Metazoa > Chordata > Actinopteri > Cypriniformes > Catostomidae > Moxostoma > Moxostoma hubbsi. The sequence continues at coordinate 70,931,352 of JAVLUX010000001.1, forward strand.
ATTCTCTTTCTTTTACTTCATTGGCAACTACATCTATTTTTATATTAGCTTTTTAACTAGCTTGAAGTTAATGAAGCTCATTGTGAAGTGTGAAGTTCACTGTAATCACAGCTTTATAATGGCTCACTTCCTCCCATGCAGAATGTTTCACTTATAGCCGTGTAATAAATGCTGCTGTCACCCAGCACATGGATGTGATTTCAGCTCATTAGACTATCACAACATTGTTTAGGTGAGCAATAAAAACACTTAACGTTTGCATAGAAACCCAGACAGAGGAGAGATCTTGCTCACACTGACCCTGTATGAACAATACAATTTGTATTACAATAAGGCTATTTATAAATAAATTATGGTGGACCACAGATATCTAGCTTCAAAAAAACTATACATATGTATATGTTCTATATACAAAAACGAATAAAATATAGAACCTACTATGTCTATTATAAATAATGCAATATTGAAAATATGTAAAAATGTTGCAAAATGTTAATTAAACCCTAAATTATTGCCAGAGGGGAGAGCACTAGAACTTTGTCTTCCTCTCTCTCTAAATTAGCACCAGGAAAGTAAAAACAAGTGAATTGGTTCTTTCAGACAGTTCATGTAGATTAACTGTTTAAATAAATGATTCACTTATAATTAGCATTGGGATCTCCAGGTTATTTTAGTGAGTCAGTTTGGTTCAGGTGGTTCATGTGCAGGACCGCATTAAGAGGCCATCAGACAAGGGAGAATAGGGTGCTGGATGCGGCAACTGACCTTTTTTGGGGGGTTTATATTTAGTAGTAATTAATATGTTTCATTTTGCCACACTAATTGTATCACCCTAATCAAATAACTATCAATTCCTCAGAACTTCTTATTGCAGAATTGAATAAAGTCATTTTTGTTAGATTTAAAGTATTTTAAGTTAATTGTATACTAAAACAAAAATAAATAAAAAATTAAATAGTGTCAATTTAGTTTGAAAGCTGCTTTTTTGTTTAGTAGCATTTATTGTAGCTAACACATTTTATAAAAGAATAACTTGACTGTAGTTTAACTACTTTTAACTACTTCTAAGTTTTGTGTCGATTGTAACAACATTTGCAGATATTCAATAACAAGGTGTAACGTGATTATTAACATGCACAATATTGTTATCGTGAACACTAAAATACCATAAACTTTTCTAGATAACATTAACCAAATTGTTTCGATTTTTATGAAATCACTGTAGAATTTCCATCAATAAATCAACATTCCCAACACTATTACATTAATAGGAAGACATACCAAATTACTGGGAATATTCTGTAATATTCACGTTTCTTTTTTAATTAAACTTTTCCCACACAATTTTACCATAGTTGTTACTTGTTTATTTGCATGAAAACAAACTTTAATAAATTAGATAAATGCAAAACAGAAGCATTGGACTCAGACTTTTGAAAGCCACCATGTCTCTTAGAATCTTATATGGTTTGATCTTTGCAAAGGCACTTTCTTTGTTTGTGATCTTCTCATTTAAAAAGTAGAAATCAATTAACTAAATCTTTTAATCAAGGTTTGAAATTCACTGTGACTAGTAGTTTCCAAGGTCACTAGCCACTCATCATGTTCACAAGCCAAAATCCCCCGACTCACAAAAAGTGATAAAGTTAACTGGAGACTGTAACTGCATGACTATTTTTTTATTGTAACAAGAATTAGTTTAGTTTAACAGGACACAGGCCTAATGATTTAAGTCACCTTTGGGATATCCGAAGGCAAACACAACCAGTTAGAACAGGAGTAGGATAGAACAGGTCAATAATTTGTCCATAATTCATGGAAGTTTTAACCCTTTCATTAAATTTACCATTCTTCTAGTATTGTTTAACAGTGGAATTTATAATGATAAGGCCAACAAAGGTAATACCATGGGTAGCTCCACATTACTGTGGTTATGTTAATGCTGATAGTCTTTTCTAAAAAATAAAAACAAACAAACTATATTTTCTATTAGAAACCTTTAACTACAACTTTCACAGTTGAGATAACAATAAAGTCTAATTGTGTCACCCTAATAGATTTATGAATCTGTACATGTCACCAATTAGTAAGTTTTTTTTTAGTAAGGATGATGATGTGTATTTTAAAAATCAATTATGTGCATTTGTCTCCTCTTTACCTCGTCAGTGCTGTTGATAATATAGAGGCTGCCCATCAGTTTGATAGGTTTTACTTTCTCTATAAAGATTTACAGTATACTAAAATGTTCTCAGTACAATTTAAATGGGTCACATATGTTTTATGGTCTCCACCTGTACCCGCGATATCGATTAAAGTCAGACTGAATCACGCAAATTTGCACTGCGCTGTCACAGAGCTCTGGCAATCTTCTGAGTGCGCTGATGTTTACTGTGGTGGTGTTAACACGTGAAGTGTTAATCAATTAGTGTTAATTATTAACAAGTGTTAATTTCAATCCCGGTTTCTAATTAAGAACAACAATAAAGTTTATTAATCTTTCAACATGTTTTGTAATTCAATGCAATACAGTGATAATACCATATACCGTGATAAAAATATTTCAGCAATTTCTGTGATATGACAATTTGATACCGTCACATCCCTATTTGTAACTTGAAAAGCTAGTTTCACAGTAACTTCCCCAACACTGTTGTTGAGGTTGTTTTTTTACCTAGAGTGTCAGTTATTTTTTTGTTTAAAAGTGACTTCAATTATGTTATTGATATGGAATATGATATTCTGAATGGTCAGTGGTGCCATCTAGTGGTCTGTTATCTCTGAGTAACAACAGCAAATCCACATTTCAGACCACTCATTTGGGTATTGCATGCCATCTTTCCCGCTTTTCAGATCACTGTGTAACCTCTACAAGTAATCAAATAAAATAATTTAAACTCGATTTAATGTCTCATGTGCATTTATTTATTAGCAAATATTCTTGTAATAAGATACATAACGGGCATTAAGATGCGCATTAATTAAATGTGAACACCAACAGAACTCTTTAGAGACGGATTTCAGTTGTTTAGCAATTCATTTCTTCTAACGTAATAACTTCATTTAAATTCAAAACTATATTTAATGTGTAATAAGTGATATAATGTACAGTCAGGTTGTTATCGCAAAAGTAAGTCCTTCATGATGATACAACACCCATCTGTTTCACTGCCTGAACATTATCCCTTACATAAATTATAGGTGGTATCATTTTAATTAAAATTAACAAATAGTTTGCTTTGGTATTGAATAGGTTGATACTCAGACCTAACTGATGGGACTGTTGCAGTACATAAGACAAAAAAGTTTGTGAAACACTGATCTAAGAAAGTGTTAATTAGGAAACCATCAGGAAAGTACAGAGCCACCTTTCCCTTTCATTCAGATTGAATGGATCTAAAATGGTGATATTACATTAGTGCATATGTGACTTTGGTGTGTAAAATTATCTTGTGTTTGTGTTCAACTTGACTGGCATGTCTTACATTTGTGCTCCTTTTTACAAGTTGTTAACAATCAAATGCACAGCCCCCCCAACAAAAAAGGGTTTTTGTTGTGTGTGCATAAGTGTGTTATGGTTCAGTGTATGTGCCCTATATGAGTGTGTGTGTTCAGACCTGAAACAATGGTCTTCTCAGATTACATCTCTCTGTCTGTAGAGGCTACAAAGGGGGGCTGGAGGGGAGAGACTGAAGACCCACTGGTTTCCCCTCCCGCCTCTTCTGTCCAAGCCAAAGATCTGATTGGCTCAGACCACGTATATATTTACAGCATGGATTCATCAAAACTCACTACAACTTTCAAACTCAGAACAAGAACCATACATTCGTTCTGGAGAGCTTGAGTTACAAAACACTAACATCTGTGGGATTTTATACTTGAAACAACAGAACAAAGAGTGCAGCTTTCTGTTATAGTTTTTTTTTAGCAACTGCTTTTTGTGATTCCTGTCATTTGTCTTACCGGTCAGCCTGTATTTAAAGTAAATACAACAGAAAGACGGCTAGCCCTGGTATTCCCTCTATCCAAAGAAAACAGCTAGCTTTAACTGTGCTGGTCTTGCTGGAATGAATATATCTGAGTCTAGTTGTTGTCAAGAGACCAGTTCTCAGCCCAGCCAGGTTGTGGAGTGTGGGATATGGGGCGCCAATACTCCGGGCTCTGACAGAGGACATGGTTTCAGCCACAGTCGGACCACAGAGCTTGTGCCAGTGCCTGGAACTGGAACCAGGACGGGGTCACGGACGGGAGGCAACGAAGGTGCGACAGAGGCCAGGAAGGGAAGCCCGGACTCAACCCGACCTGGAGTTGTGACCCTTGGCTCTGGCGAGGGAAAATCAGGGGGGGAGTCGAGGATTAGGAGGCCGATGAATGCTTTCATGGTGTGGGCAAAAGATGAGCGCAAACGCCTAGCCCTCCAGAACCCGGACCTGCATAATGCAGTGCTCAGTAAGATGCTGGGTAAGACCAATGACTATAGATCTCTCGTATGGTTAAGATGGGGTCATTCTAGTGCATTAACAGGGTGCAATGTATGTGGCATGCTTAAAATTTTTAGATACTCTGAAATGTTTGGTGTTCTCTATTATTTTATACCAAGTGCTTCTAAAAGCTCAACACTGATTTTATTGATTTATTTTGTCTGAGCTGCATAATGTATTAAAAACAAATGGCTAAAGTGATTTTCAGAACTCTTATTAAGTTTAAATCATTGCCTCTCAGGTCTTTGATTTCAAAGATCAATAAGTACCATATTACCAATACATTCCATTTCACTGGGCCAAAGATAAGCAAACCACAAGACTGCATTATAGCATTATACATGTGGTAACATCTAAATTTACTTGTTTTATTCAAGTCAAAAATATTATTTAGCATTCCTGAGTCAATATGAAAACATTAGGTACACCAACAAAGCTCCGTCAAAGTTAGATCAGGTCGAAATGGCTCATTAGGGTAATAATTGTAGATGATCAATTTTGACATTGTAGAAGGGGTCTTAAAAATGATGTGGTGAATAAAATAATGCGTTAAAATTAGGTGTTACACAAAATCTTGGCCAAATCAACATCCTGCTGTTTTCTGTATAATCAGGCTGTTTCATTTTAATTTAAATGAGCTGCAAGCTAATTAGTTTAGAGTCATACATAAAACACACACATACACATTCCAGTGTATTATTATCATCTTGAAAATTGCATAATTTAAAATTGTTTTCATGCAGTTCCAAATTATAGATGAGATTTATATATATATATATATATATATATATATATATATATATATAAATTTGTCCTGTCACTAGTAGGGCTTTAGCAGACATAAGCTGCAGATTGTCTGTAAGCAGTGACCCATTAATAATTCAAAAACTACAACCCCTGTGTGCCCAGCACCAGTTACATGCAGCGATTTGCCTGTGTCACACGCATTTGTGTTAGTTATTCTATTACATCAGTTTTTACCAAAACAAACACTGCTGCAAAATACATCGTTGTAACAGCTTACTTTATTACAAATTTTTGAGAGTACAGTGAGTGTTCAGTACAATGTGTATTATTTGTATATTTTGTAAATATTTCTGTATTTCACATAATTAAATTATGTATGTTTCATAAATATGTTTTATTTGCATTCATACACTTTAAAAAGTGGTATCCTCCAATTGATACCTTAACGGAGCTATTTGTACTGTAAGGATTTCCCTCAAAATTAGTTTTGGTGTAAACATTGTCAGATTGATTTAGAGATATTAAATACAATTGTTTAACTTGAATCAAACCAGTTAATTAATATGTTATCACACATGAAGCATATTTTAACATTTTTTTAGTATAAATATTTTATGGAATGTCAATAACTTTCTGCCTAATAGTTTATTTATTGAATTCACAAAAAAAAAAAAAACATAAAAACATATGTACTATTTCTAGACCTAAACCTAAAAATAAGTTTTGTTGGTGTATTGTATTCAGGTTGATTCAGATATGTTAAACACTATTTTTGACTTTTAAATCAACTAATTTAGAAGTTACCTCATGAAGCACAATTTAGGTTATTAATTTTTTTTCAGTAGAAAAATACAAAAAACAATGGACATAAAAAATTTGTAAATTTAATGATCCTAATACTTGACCTTAAGTTGTAACTCGGACTGAATGTTAATTTTAGGTCAGTCGTGGAAGGCCCTGAGCACACTCGACAAGCGTTCATTTGTGGAGGAAGCTGAAAGACTTCGGTTGCAGCATCTTCAGGATCATCCAAACTACAAATACCGCCCTCGCCGCAAGAAACAGTCCAAGAAAATGAAGCGAGTGGAACCAGGTCTGCTCCTCCAAGGTTTGGCTCACAGGGTCGCTGGAGGTCCAGGAGATGCCTACTCTCCTCACCGTCATGCCCATCACCTGCTGCCTCCCCTTGGACACTTCCGAGACCTCCACCCCTCTGGAGCTCCAGAGCTGGAGAGTTTTGGCTTGCCCACACCAGAAATGTCCCCGTTGGATGTGTTGGAGGAGGAAGGTGGAGATTCTGTCTTCTTCCCCCTTCACATGCAAGAAGACATGGGTCTCACTTCGTGGATAAACTTCCACCACCCCCAACATCCAAACCCGAGCCACCTTGGAGGCCATCAGAGTGCCCACCACCCTCCCAGCATAACTCACCACAACTCCCATAACCTCCAACATTCCCACCCACACCTAACGCAGAAGTCTCCACTCGCTTGTCTCCCACTGCAGGAGAAATGTCTGGTCGTTGAATCCACGAACCGTAACGGTCTCTTCTCTTCCCAACCTAGCTTGAACCTCCCCGAAACATCCAAGGTTCCTCACGCCCCTAGCACTTCTACACCTGCAGGCTATTACGGTCAGATATATGGGAGCAGTCAGCCTGCATTCACCTCTCATCTGGGCCAGCTATCTCCTCCACCTGAGACTTCTTGCACTGCAGTGGCTCCGGCCCCTCCGCCTTCACTGGACACAGTGGACCAGCTCGGACCCTCAGCCGAGTTCTGGGGCGAAGTGGACAGGATTGAGTTTGACCAGTACCTGAGTGCAAACAGGACTCGATTGAGCAGGAATGGTCCCTGTGAAGAGAGCAGTGCTTTGATATCAGCCCTGTCTGATGCGAGCAGTGCCGTCTACTACAGCACATGTATTACTGGATAAAACTCCCTCCGTTCTCATGACTCAGCCTGGAGTCCTGAAGTCTGGTGCACATATGTCATTTCTGAGTTTCAGATCTTTTTTTATTTATTTGAGTTACCTTCTATGATTAATTCATCAGGGAGTCATCTTGACTGGTTTTATTCTTAAATATGAAAGGCGGTCACTGAACTCTATTTACATGTAAAGGATGGTTCTCACAATATAGACTTGCATTTCACAGTATACCTAGTCATTCTGGCCTTGATAACCTGTACTTTCTGGGGCTGTGGTAAATTTTAACTGATCATTTTGCTGACTCCCATCCAGCTACTGTATGCTTATGGTCTCAAATGAGGGTACTGGGACATGGAAGTCAAGAATGTGAATATTTTTGCTATAGGTGTTTGTCTCTTTCATTTGCTTTTTATATTTGTTTATTTCTATTTTTATAGACATTTTACAAAAGGTTGAATTGAAAAAAGATTAAAATGTTTCAAATTTTGCACTGGGTATGTGAAAACCACTCAAGAATATTTTATTCTGCACTTAATATCTTTCAAATATAATTTTTCTTGGTGGTAAGATCCAGTTGAAAGAATTTTGATGTATTTGCAACTAATTTATATTGCATTCTTCTCTTGTGCATGACTGAATTTATTTGAATAGGGCATTATAATGTGTTCAAGTATACATGTCCAAAATTCATTTTGTAATCCTCTTAGCACTTGAGGAACAAATATAACTCTCTCCCTTTTGGTAATAATTATCTTCAAATAAAAAGAGTTTGCAATAAAAATGGTCTGAGCGCTGTTAAATCAAAGCAATTAAATTGAAAACACACAATTGTTCATAGTATTTCACTAACACTTTCCCACACTACGGAGTGCATGTGTATGTCTAGATTGTTTTTAGTTTAAGAACATTTTATAATTAAATTCTAAAAAAATTGTACCACATATGTATCAGATTATTTTGCTAAATAAAATTGTCACAAAATATGGGTTACTTGTCAAAATTATTATATTTGTACATAGTATGTTTCATATTTGAAATAATATTATTATAACTTTGTCAGAAAATGATTTATGTAAATGCTGATGTGGCTGCAATTGTTGTAGCCATTTGAGAGAAACACAGAGCGTGAGACAGAAAGATAGAGTGCCACAATGTTTAAGTTGTAATCCAGTCCTCTCACTCCAAATCCCTCCTCCAAGATTTTTGATCAGCCACAAAATGAGTTTGGCTCTTTAAGCAATTTTTTTCACCTAAAACCACTGACAAAAAGAAAACACTTTCAACAGAGGAGAACAAAACTGAAACTGTCTTCTCTTATGTCTTCATCCAAAGGCAGGCAGCTCTGAGGTTAAAGAAATGTTCCCTTATGTTGAGTCGTACAATATTGGACAACAAAAAGAGATAAGCCTTTGTTTTAAAAGTGAAAAAAGTCTTTCCAATTCATTTACATTTTGGGCAAAATGCCTCGAGTGTGTGTGTGGGCGGTTTAGGTGGTTTGCGAGGACATTTTTTAGGTTACAAACTGTAATTACAAGAGTATTATGGTATAAATGTGGTTTATGATGACATTTCTAGTGTCCCCCAAATTCAAATAGCTTAAAAATGTACTACACAATGTTTTTTTGAAAGTGAAAAAATGCAGAAAGTTTTTTGTGAGGGTTAGGTTTATGGATAAGGGGTAGAATCTATAGTTTGTACAGTGTAAAAATCATTATGTCTATGAAGAGTCCTCATAAGGATAGCCGAACCAACATGTGTGTGTGTGTGTGTGTGTGTGTATGTGTGTTATTCTTTAAATCAAATTATACACAGTTCTTTTCCTCATGATCCACCCATGTCATGCTGACTATATTTGGATGCCTGTTGACACACCACACATTATGTTGCCAAGGCGTTAAGTGTGCTTGCTTAGGTACAGGTCAGGTCCTCTGTGGTAGAATTTCATCCTGTCGATTAATTAACCAAAATTTGCAGGAATTTCAAAACAGAGGAAAATCCTGTGGAAACTGGGGATGTTGGGATAGCTAGAATCTGTCTTTATGGAATATCTCTGTGTATGTTTTGCTGTAGGGGGAAGGATGTTAAAGGGAAGAGGAGCTTTGTGTTTCCAAATACCTCACTCCTGACCAATCTTGCATGATCTAAATAAAAATAAAAATAAAAAATACTGATCAATCATGAAGGACACCAACTTTCCAACTGCACACTATTGTGTATATAGTAAGAGTACTGTTGTGTATGCAGTAAGAGTACTATTGTGTTTGCAGTAAGAGTACTATTGTGTATGCAGTAAGAGTACTATTTTGTATGCAGTAAGAGTACTATTGTGTATGCAGTAAAAGTACTATTGTGTATAAAGTAAGAGTACTATTGTGTATGCAGTAAGAGTACTATTGTGTATGCAGTAAGAGTACTATTGTGCATGCAGTAAGAGTACTGAGTACTATTGTGCATGAAGTAAGAGTACTATTGTGCATGAAGTAAGAGTACTATTGTGCATGCAGTAAGAGTAGTATTGTGTATGCAGTAAGAGTACTGTTGTGTATGAAGTAAGAGTACTATTGTGTATGCAGTAAGAGTACTATTGTGTATGTAGTAAGAGTACTATTGTGTATGCAGTAAGAGTACTATTGTGTATGTAGTAAGAGTACTATTGTGTATGCAGTAAGTGTAATATTGTGTATGCAGTAAGAGTACTGTTGTGTATGAAGTAAGAGTACTATTTTGTATGCAGTAAGAGTACTATTGTGTATGAAGTAAGAGTACTATTGTGTATGAAGTAAGAGTACAATTTTGTATGCAGTAAGAGTACTATTGTGTATGCAGTAAGAGTACTATTTTGTATGCAGTAAGAGTACTATTGTGTATGCAGTAAGAGTACTATTGTGCATGCAGTAAGAGTACTTCTATCAGGAAGACACGCAGGTTTGAGTGAGGTTTAAGATGCCATTTATTTGATGAATGTAGAACAGAAAAGTAATGTCTCTCTTTGGCGTAGGCCCCGTCTGGTGGTCCGAGGGAGTTGTACTCGGAACCATCATATCCTGCCGGAGATACGAGGCAGGGGTGAGGAGCCTACTCCTGTGCGGGACGGGGCTCAACTGGTGGTGGTGGGGTGGTGGAGGTTGCCGTGTTAGCGCACTGAAACAGCAATGTGATAGATTGTGAGCAGACTTATAAAGCAATGGCTTACATGCGATTGGCTAGGAATTGTACAGATGTGATGATGTACAGCTGCTAGCCTTCCCGCTAGAACTACGCTGCGCTCTCATTATTGTGCATGAAGTAAGAGTACTATTGTGCATGCAGTAAGAGTACTATTGTGTATGCAGTAAGAGTACTATTGTGCATGCAGTAAGAGTACTATTGTGTATTCAGTAAGAGTACTATTGTGTATGCAGTAAGAGTACTATTTTGTATGCAGTAAGAGTACTATTGTGAAAAAAATATATATTTGCCAATGGGGAAGATAAAAATAATCTAAAACATGTAGGCTATATTTTTCTACACCATTTGCAAATGTTTTTTCTTTTCTTTTTTTCTAGTTTTATTGTTTCGGTTACGTATGTAACCTCCGTTCCCTGATGGAGGAAACGAGACGTCGTGTCGAAGAAGCGACACTAGGTGTCTCTCTTGAGCGCCGAAAGATGCCTGATCTATGAAAAAAGGCCAATGAGAGTTGGCGAACAGTATTTGCATACCCCGCCTCCGGATACGGATATAAAGGCGAGGGAAATACGCTTTTTCATTCAGGATATTTCTGAGGAGCCGGGAGTGTTCCGGGCACCTCAGCAGCTCGGCTCAGTGACTTGGCCGCGAAGACACGACGTCTTGTTCCCTCCATCAGGGAACGGAGGTTACATACGTAACCTAGACGTTCCCCATCTGTCGCTCACTTTGACGTCGTGTCGAAGAAGCGACACTAGGGGTCCATTTCAAAACTCGCCTTGCGCTGAGCCGTGTATGTGTACTGCTGACACAGAAGCAGGCAGGTATTCTACATGCACAAGTGACCGACTGTGTTCAGGCTGCACGTACTCTTCCCCAATGCCCCAAAAAAGTTGTCAGAATCCTTTTGGTTACCCTAGGGAGGAACAAGGTGACGCTCCCAACTAGGGAACGGGCCAAGCCTGGCTGGACCTCTTTTCTCTCTATGTTTTCTCGGCATAGAGCAAGAGCAGCCGGGGCCCTTACCGCATCGAGGGAAGGGGATCTTACCCAAATTCCTATTTTTTCAGGGGGAAAAGACCCTGCGGAGGCCACACCCACCCGAAAGGGGAGGTAGAGGTTGAAAAATACATCACATGGACTCTTGGTCACATGTGGGAAGAATGGCGCGGTGGTACATCCAACCTCGAGTAGGGGGGAGTTGCTACAACATGGCGACTGGAGGGCAGCGAAGGACTGCCTAAGAGAGACGCGGGTCAGCTCGTAAGGTGACCGTACCTCGGAAGTACACACAGGAGGAGTCCGCGTAGGAAGCCTAACCTGTGGAGCACCTATTCCAGTAGGGGTAGCCTGGGGTACCCGTAGTGGACTGGGCCGGCAAGTTCCTCCGCTGAACTGTTGCAGACCCAAAAGCGCTAGGGAGGAATCGACCAGAAACCTAAAAGGGGTCTCCTGGGAAGAAGGCACACTGTTTTACCTCGACAGAGGGAAAGGGCGCTGGACGCAAGCGATTCACCTGGTCAGGCCGTCGACGTGTACCGAGTTCTACGGGCTCGGGACGAGACTGACTCAACCCTGAGATTGTGAAATCTCGCAAAGGTGTTAGGTGTTGTCCAGCCCGCAGCTCTGACCCATAGGGGGGGGCCTGGGTGTGATAGGCCAACTGAATGGCGTCCACTACCCAGTGGGACAGCCTCTGTTTGGAGACAGTGTTCCCTTTCTGCTGTCCCCTAAAGCAGACAAAGGGCTGCTCAGAGCGTCTGAAGCTCTGGGTGCATTCCAGGTAGGTACGCAAAGCACGTACCAGACACAGCTATGAGGGGGCTGGGTCTGCCTCCTCCCGGGGCAGTGCTTGCAGGTTCACTACCTGATCTCTGAAGGGCATGGTAGGAACCTTGGGCACATAGCCCGGTCGAGGTCTTAGGATCACATGAGTGTCTGCTGGACCGAACTCCAGGCAAGTGTCGTTAGTAGAGAACGATTGCAGGTCCCCGACCCTCTTGATGTAGGCGAGCGCGATCAGCAGGGCCGTCTTAAGGGAGAGGGCCCTGAGTCCAGCTGATTCTAGCGGCTCTAAAGGGGATCTCTGAAGACCGGTGAGGACCTTCAGAGGCCGGGAGGGTCCTCAAGGCCGGGAGGGATTCAACCTCTTAGGAACCTGACGATTAAGTCGTGCTTGCCCAGAGACTTGCCGTCTACTGGGTCGTGGTGAGCTGCAACATACACCTTCAAGATGGAAGGGGACAGCCTCCCCTCCAACCTCTCCTGTAGAAACAGGAGCACTGACCTAACTGCGCACCTCTTTGGGTCTTCTGCCCGGGAAGAACACCAATTCACGAACAGACGCCATTTCAGGGTGTAGAGTTGCCTGGTAGAAGGGGCTCTGGCTTGGTTGATCGTGGCTACAACTGTGGGTGGTAGACCAGCTAGATCTTCCACATCCCCATCCAGGGGCCAGACGTGGAGTTTCCAAAGGTCTGGGTGCGGATGCCTGAGCGTGCCCCATCCCTGAGAAAGAAGGTCCTTCCTCAGGGGAATTCACCAGGGAGGGGCTGTCGCGAGGAGTACGAGGTCTGAGAACCAGGCCCGGGTGGGCCAGTAAGGAGCCACGAGAGTGACTTTCTCCTCGTCCTCCCTGACCTTGCACAGCACCTGTGCAAGAAGGCTCACTGGGGGGAAAGCGTACTTGCGCAGCCCCACCGGCCAGCTGTGTGCCAGTGCATCTGCCCCGAGGGGAGCCTCTGAGCAGGCGTACCAGAGCGGGCAGTGGAAGGTCTCTTTGGAGGCAAACAGGTCTACCTGGGCCTTGCCGAACCGTTCCCAAATCAGCTGAACCGAGTGGGGGTGAAGCCTCCACTCTCCACCAGACTAGAGTCGCTGCTGGCTCCAGAGGAGGAGACGACGTGCGAGTTGTGACATGTGGCAGGAGCGTACGCCGCCTTGGCGATTTATGCACGCGACCGCAGTGGTGCCAGGATGACCAGGATATGTTCGTCCCGAATTAACGGGAGAAACTTCCGAAGGGCCAAAAGAACAGTCAACAACTCGAGGCAGTTGATGTGCCAACACCGCTGGGCCCCTTTCCAACGGCCTGCGGCTGCGTGCCCGTTGCAAACGGCGCCCCAACCCGATCTGGAGGCGTCGGTCGTGACCAAGACGCGCTGGGACACCTGCTGTAGAGGTACTCCTGCCTGTAAGAAACAGAGGTCTTTCCAGGGTTTGGCAGCAGGCGGGGGTGATTGTCACCCAATGCGTGCCGTGGCGCCATGCTCGTCTCAGGACTCGGGTCTGAAGCCAGTGTTGGAGCAGTCTCATATGCATCAACCCCAGCGGCGCGACCGCTGCGGAGGATGCCATATGCCCCAGGAGCCTCTGGAAAAGTTTTAAGGGGACCGCTGTGCCCGGCCTGAAGGTGGCGAGGCACTTCAACACTGACTGGGCACGCTTGCTGGTGAGCTGTGCTGACATTGAGACCGAGTCTAACTCCATACAGAGAAAAGAGATGTTCTGGTCTGGAGTAAGCTTGCTCTTTTCCCAGTTGACCTGAAGCCCCAAACGGCTGAGGTGCCTGAGCACCTGGTCTCTGTGGGCGCATAGTAACTCTCGCGAGTGGGCCAGAATAACCCAGTCGTCAAGGTAATTGAGTATGCGGATGCCGGCTTCTCGGAGCGGGGCAAGAGCTGCCTCTGCGATTTTCGTGAAGACACGAGGGGACAGAGACAGGCCGAAGGGGAGGACTTTGTACTGATACGCCTGGCCCTCGAACGCAAACCGCAGGAAGGGGCGGTGTCGAGGCAGGATGGAGATGTGGAAGTTGGCGTCCTTCAGGTCTACCGCCGCGAACCAATCTAGATGCCGGACGCAGGTTAAGATGTGCTTCTGCGTGAGCATTTTGAACGGGAGTTTGTGCAACGCTCGGTTGAGAACTCGTAGGTCCAAGATTGGTCGTAAGCCACCACCTTTCTTGGGTACGATGAAGTAAGGGCTGTAGAAACCCTTCTTCATCTTGGTTGGAGGGACAGGCTCAATCGCGTCTTTGGCCAGAAGAGTAGCGATTTCCACATGCAGGGACAGGGCATGTTTGAAATGTACTGCGGAAGAGTGGACGCCCATGAAGGGGGGCGGAGGCCTGGCAAACTGAATTGCGTAACCGAGTTGGATGGTCCGGGCCAGCCAGCGAGACGGGTTGGGAAGTGAAAGCCACGCGTCTAACCGCTGCGCTAGGGGCATCAAAGGGACTGTTAATTTTGACGTACCCGGCGGAGCTTCGCAGCAGGGCGGAGCAGGTAGGGCATCGTTGGGCAGCGACACGGCGACCCGCGGCTGGGGTGCTGAGAAAGGACTCAAAGGACTTACCTTGCTCCGCACACACAGCAGGGGGTGGGTTAGCGACTGAGGAGGAGGTACAGGGTAGGCATCCTCTAGACTCGTCGGAACCGGCTGGCCGGGGAACAGTCGTGGGGCTGGAGACGGGTGGTCCGTGTCCAGGAAGCCGGTAATGTTGAGATCTGGAGGCAAAGTGCCATGAGAACGGCATTTGCGGGCCAGGTGACCCAGAGACATAGGAAATAGCTCTTTTATTGAGAATGTGGGTACCGCAACCCCCTCTAAGGGGGGCGGCAAATTAAATTTGTTTAAGAACAAAAGATTCTCCTCCGGGCCCTCCACCAGGGAACGGAGCGGTCTTACCATCTCCGGAGCTAACGTCTGTGTCACTGGGTTGTCTGTCTCAGGAGCACCTGTTGAGCGGTACCCAGACCCCAGGAACCAGTCATCCAACCGTGATGGGTGTGGGGAGGATGGAGGGTTCCAATCCAGCCCCACCCCGACGGCGGCCCGGGCAAGCATGTTGGACATCTGCGCATCAGCCTCAGCCTGGGCATGCTGGCCCGAAGGCGGCAGCCCAGGGAAGGAGTCAGCGTCAGATGCCACGCTCTCCAACGGAGCAGTGAGCTCATCCACCTCAAGCTCCAGAGGATAGGCAGACCGGCCCGGAGGCGAGTCGCCGTTACCTCGAGGCTGGACGGAGGTCAACGAGCGTTTCGGGGGGCGGGTTGTCCGAGGCGGGCGTACCCGGCGGAACTGCACTTGCTGCCTTCCCCAAATCGCCTCCATCGCCAACCACATCGTCCTCAATCCCGTGGGAAGATGGAGCGACACGGGGGGCGGCTGGAGTGGCGTGCTTTATATTGAAAGCAAGCCGCGACCACAACGTTGCCATGGTCATGTTCTCGCAGTGAGAACATGAACCATCCACAAACGCTGCCTCGGTGTGATCGGTGCCCAGACACACGAGACAGCGCCTGTGGCTGTCAGAAGCGGAGAGCACTCTACCGCATCCAGGAACTACACAGGGATTGAATGGCATCTTTATAAAGACGCGTCCTAAAAAGGACGTTCAACACCGCTGTGTATTGCTCTTTCAGAGAAATAAACTCTTTCACAGAGAAAATTGCTTCTTCGACACAACGTCGAAGTGAGCGACAGACGGGGAACTTGTATTAAGGATGTTCACGTTGAATAATACAATACAGATTAAAAAAGAAAATATTAAATACAAACTTAAGTGTCCCAGTTTACTAGTTGTCCCACTTTACCTGTATTCAACTTAGACATTTTGAATCGAAATAAAACAAATCTGTATTTATTTATTTTATTTTTTTGCAGTGCAGTGCAGTGCACAACATCCTTCCTTTTTTTGACAACAAAGATTTTTTCTCTGTGGACAGATGACTTATCAAAACTCTTGCTTATATTTCAACACTGCTGGCTTCATAAAATATCAGGAATCTGAGTTTTGAACAATGTTTTGTTTTCAGCTTAGAGATATTCAAGTTTTTTGTCATCAGTCTGTCAAATCTGGGTTTTGTGTAAAAACAATTTGGGTCTAATTTTGGTGTTTCAAAGCATTCTTTTCTGAAAGCCTTAAATACATTTTGTTGCAATCTACATCCTGATTGTAACAGCGTTTTCGTTTCTATACCATTGGTATTGGTTTGGGACTCTTTTTTTTTTAATCTCTTTGGCACAGTACAGATTTCCTGATGAAAAATAATATAAATGAGTAGAACAATTACTATTGCTCATAAGATTTGAACAAACCCCTAACCCTAAGTATTAAACTCGGCATTAATTAAATCTGAAACTGTAGAGGTTTTTGTGCTGAAGGGGGGTTCGCACAGGGCACCATACAAGCTAACACCGCCACTGTGATCATCCTTTCCTCTAGCACTAAAGTCACAGGTTCAGGCCCTGTGGAAACCAGGAATAATCATGTTCACATAAAAAAATGGTGAGTGCGTTTGAGAGGTTGCATATTTGCTTTAAAATCACATTATGACTTCAGTGGCAGTTAGGTTTAGAACTGGGGGTTGGGTTAAGGGTAACGTTAATAAAAATGCATTCCTTTGACTGTTTTACATCTTTTAAAACTAAAAATATAACTCACTTTTGGCACCACTTAGTGGACATTGCAATTGAAAACTAAGCCCACATATGCCCATCCTTTCAACAACACTGGAGGGAGTAGTTTAAATGTTGGTAAAAACAGACCGGTTTCAGTAGCAAATGTTTTGACTAGGCCAACTGATTTTAGACACTTTAAAAATTATATTTGTGTAGTATGTTTATGTACGAGTGTTTTGATAGTTTGCCTGTGGGGGTATTAGTGTTTTTATAATCTGTCATTACCTGTGTATGTGTTGTTAATATTGCATTTGAGAAGTGCATGTGTGTGTGCTTGTGCATGTTTTTCTTTGCACACATGCTTCAGCTTTTCCATCAAACTTTGATCTCTCCCCAAAACCTTGTCTGGCAAACCTACCGCATGATGTCATCATTTAATTTGCTGTTTCTTTCCTCCCTTCTTCTTCTAATCAGGAAACGTGGCCCCCTTCTATGCCCCTACTCTTCCTCTCTCGGGACAGGAAGTAGCTCTGCTTCCCCTTCCTGTGTAGGCAGCAGAACAAGGGAGCATGTGTGTGTGTGCAGAACAAGCATGCATGTGCCCATGAACGTGTTAAGGAACCACGTGTCTATTATTGTAAACACTGGTAGGCCAGCCTTCCCACAGCAGAGTTCAAAGGTGAAAAGAAGAAGCTGGTGTCACAAATAGGGTTGCTTTCCAGCAGCCAAATATGGGACACTTTAGGGCCAAATACGATAAAAAAAAATTCTGCAGGGTTCCAGCACAAGACGCTGTGCAAAGGTAAAGTTCGCCTAGAGCTTGTTAAAACAGAAAACAACTGAAAACAGCACAGACGGATGCAAAAATGCATTTAATGTGAACAGTCCCTAATATGCATAAAAAGTAACAAAAAAAAAGAAAAAAAAGTGATTTAATACAATGACCAGGAAGAACCAAATTTCCATCAATGTTTTCCGTCGACTTTTAATAAACACTATTATTTGCCAAAATAATTATGCTGTGAATAATGGAGAAAGACTATCAAGTGTTTTCTGTCAAAATATGGGGCAAACGGAGTCCTGTATGGATTCCACATGGAATGCAATTTTGTCCCCTTTAATACGGAGCAATTCTGTTTTATACGGGATGTTTGGAAAACCTAGTCACAACTAACCTCATACACTGGCTTCTGCTACTTTCATATGACACTAAACAAAGTATGAAAACAAAATATATTGAGATCATTGAGACATTGTGTAGTTTTTAAGAACCATGTTGACATTACAAATATGGATGTATAGAAACCAGACTGATCTGGTTTGACTGCCATCCAGCCACAAGAGGTGGAAAGTTCTGCTGCTAAAATAATTTTTTGCTTACTGAAATTCGAATCAATGTCCCCAGTGGCCAAATCTGGAAGTTTTGTTGAGGTGAAATATCCACAAGGTGGTACCAAAAGTGAGTTGTACTTTTCACTGCAAGTTATGTAATACAGTAAACAGGATTGCATATTTTAAAAACTCTACCCCCTAACCCAAACATTAACCCTAAACATAACCATCAGTGTATTAAAAATGTAATCTAAGAGGGAAAATGCAACCTCACCATTGTTTATATGAACATGATTACTTTCTGGTTCCCCTAGAACCAGAACTCATGACTCATTGGTTGCTTGGTCAACATGCTATCAGTTGTACTAAATGGAAAGGTGAACACTTTTAAATTGATGCAGAAATGTCTGAAGGGGGATGCGCTTGTCAGTTATTGGAAGAATTGGGTTCATTTCGGGAAATGTGAACTCTTAAAAGCAGCATGTTAATTTCCTGTGATCATATATTTTAATCAATTAGTGGGTGTGTTTTCTGAATGACTAGTCACATGTAGTAGGCATGTAGTAAATGTGCTTTGCCCGAGAGGGCTGACATTTTTGTGAGGCAGCGAACGCAAGTATTGTCACGTGCGTGAAGTTAACACTACTGTGGTTTAACAGCATCTTCGGGGTGCTTTGATTTTTAAATGGTTTAAAATCAAATGGCATAGAACAAAAATATGCACATTAAAACAAAAGGAAAAACACCATCTTACCATGTATAAAGCGCTAACTAAACTTCTTCAGCAAGAAGCACAACGCTGAGCAATGAATGAAACAATGCAGGTGTTTCATAATAAGTTTATAAATAAATATATTTATATATATATTTAAAAAATATAAAGCAGATGCACAGAAATTCTTGTTTGAACAGCCCCTAACTCACCATGTACTTGAAAAACTGACCCAAACCTGATGTTTTGTCAGAACATGTCGAGTTCGGGTCGGGTTGAAGATCTCTACTGCATATGTAGAATAACCGAATTGTGATTTTGGTATTCGAATAGTGTTGCTTTGAGCAGTTAACCGAATGTTGACTATCTGTGCACATCCCTAGATCTGATGCATTTCTTAGGGGGCATTCACACAAGATGTTCACATAAGATTCTTGTTTTTTATGTAGAATGCAGGGATCTCAAGATGTGTTGTAAATGTTTTTAACTAAGGTGACATCTTGAAAACATGGAGCTTATCGTGTGAGATACTGACAAACAAAAGCAACAAGATGTGATGCAATGGCTAAAGATGTCCATCAGCATACAGTATATACCATGGGTGTCATTTTGTTTTATAAAATGGTTGGGACAAAAAGGATTTCCATTATTAATTTGATGACTTGAAATGTGCATTTAACACTGTCAGTAGATTTTGTCAGTCAGTGAATAAATACATGGATCCATTGTCTGTTGTTATTTAAACAAACAAAGGCCAGTACTGATGTTGATCAATATTTTAACAAAGGCTTGAGCATGCGTATTCCTGGTGTGTTCTGTTAAATCAGCAGAACTGCAAACTTTAATCATAAATTATATGCGCTGTCTTTCAAAAATATATTGAATAGATTGAAACAGAACCGCATGAACCTGCATATAAGCAGACCAGCACCAACATATTAGGCATTACTTCATCATAAAATAACGAGCGACGGCTGGGTTTCCCGATAACATTGCAACTTAAGCTTTTATGATCATTTTAACCTAATGCCGCTCGCTGTTTTATGATGGAGTAACGTCTAGGTTACATATGAAACATACATATGTAGGCTATATTTTTCTACACCATTTGCAAATGTTTTTTCTTTTCTTTTTTTCTAGTTTTATTGTTTCGGTTACGTATGTAACCTCCGTTCCCTGATGGAGGGAACGAGACGTTGTGTCGAGAAGCGACACTAGGGGTCTCTCTTGAGCACCGAATATGCCTCTGATCTATGAAAAAAGGCCAATGAGAAGTTGGCAGACAGTATTTGCATACCCCGCCCCCCGGACATACAGGTATAAAAGCGGGGAAATACGTCGAGTTCATTCAGGAATTTTCTGAGGAGCCGGAAATGGTCCAGACACAACAGTGGCTTGGCTCAGTGACGTGGCCGGGAGGACACAACGTCTCGTTCCCTCTATCAAGGAACGGAGGTTACATAGGTAACCTAGACGTTCCCCGTCTGTCGCTCACTTCGACGTTTTAATTTAATTCTGGTACAATTTAAGTCTCGCCATGCGTTGAGCCGTGTACATGTACTGCTGACACATGAGCGGGCAGGTAATTTACGTGCACAACATGACCAGCTGTGTCAGACTGCGCGTACCCTTCCCCAATGCCCCAAAAAAGTCGTCGGAATCCTTCTGGTTACCCTTGACAGAGGAACAAGTAGACGCTTGCCAACCTGGAAACGGGCCAGCCTGGCTGGGCCTCATTTCTATCTATGTTTCTCAGCATAGAACAAGAACGGCCGGGGCATTTACCCGCATCAAGGGAAGGGAGTCTTACCTTGTTTCCTATTATTTCAGGGGGAAAAGATCCTATGCAGGCTACACCTGCCCGAAAGGGGGAGGTAAAGGTGGCAAATACATCACATGGGTTTTTAGGCAACATTTGGAACGTGGAGTAGTGGTAGATCCAGCCTCAAGGAGGAGGGAGTTGCTACAACATAGCGACTGGAGGGCAGCTGGTACTGCCTAAGGGAGACGTGGGTCCACTTCGTAAGGGGACCGTACCATGGAAAATACACACAGGGGGAGTCCATGTAGGAGTCCTGACCTGTGGGGCACCTATTGCAGTACAGGGTAGATAGAGTACCCGCAGTGGACTTGGTCAGCGAGTTCCTCCTCTGAACTGTGGACCCAAAGGGCTAGGGAGGAATAATCCAGGGACCCGGGTGAGTGGGATCTCCCGGGAGAGAAAGCGCACAGTTTTACCTCAGCCGAGAGAAAGGGAGCCAGGTGCAAGCGATCCACCCAGCCAGTCCGTCAGTGTGTTACCAAGTTCTACCGGCTCAAACCTGAGAAAACACGGGACAATACTGACACTGAGAATTTAAAATCTCGCAAAGGTATTAGGTGTTGCCCAACCCACTGCTTTACATATGTCTGCTAGGGAGGCACCTCTGGCCAGTGCCCATGAGGACGCAATACTCCTTGTTGAGTGCGCTCGAACCCGCAAGGGGGGAGGCACGGTCTGGGTGTGATAGGCCAATGAAATTGCATCCACCACCCAGTGGGAAAGCCTCTGTTTGGAGACAGCATTCCCTTTCCGCTGTCCACCAAAGCAGACAAAGAGCTGCTCAGAGCATGTGAAGCTCTGTGTGCGGTCTAAGAAGGTACGCAAAGCATGTACTGGACACAGCAACGAAGGGGCTGGGTCTGCCTCCTCCCGGGGCAGCGCTTGCAGGTTCACTACCTGGTCTCTGAAGGGCGTGGTAGGAACCTTGGGCACGTAGCCCGGTCATGGTCTTAGGATCACATATGTGTCTGCCAGACCGAACTACAGGCAGGTGTCACTAAAAGAGAACGCTTGCAGGTCCCCTACCCTCTTGATGGAGGCGAGCGCGATCAGCAGGGCCGTCTTTAAAGAGAGGGCCCCGAGTCCAACTGATTCTAGCGGCTCAAAGGGGGGTCTCTGGAGGCACGCGAGGAACACTGAGAGATCCCAGGAGGGAAACAGGCTTGGCCGAGAGGGGTTCAGCCTCCGGGCTCCTATTAGGAACCTGATGATTAAGTCGTGCTTACTCAAAGACTTGCTGTCTACAGCATCGTGGTGGGCGATAGCGGCAACATACACCTTCAGGGTGGAAGGGGACAGTCTCCCCTCAAGCCTCTCTTGCAGAAATAAGAGCACTGATCTAACTGCACACCTCTGTGGGTCTTCAGCCCGGGAAGAACACCAATTTGCCAACAAGTGCCACTTCAGGGTGTAAAGTTGCCTGGTAGAAGGGGCTCTGGCTTGTTTGATTGTGGCTACGACAGCAGGTGGTAGACCAGCTACGAAGTGTCACGTCCAGGGGCCAGACATGGAGGTTCCAAATGACTGGGTGCGGCTGCCAGAGCGTGCCACGTCCCTGAGAAAGAAGGTCTTTCCACAGAAGAATTCGACAGAGAGGGGCTATTGCGAGGAGTGCTAGGTCCGAGAACCAATCCCGGGTGGACCAATAGGGAGCCACTAGGGTGACTTCACTGGGGGAAGTGCGTACTTGCGCAGCCCCGCATGCCAGCTGTGAGCCAGTGCGTCTTCCCAAGGGGAGTCTCTGATCGTGCATACCAGAGCGGGCAGTGGGAGGTCTCTCAGGAGGCAAACAGGTCTACCTGGGCCTTGCCGAACCGTTCCCAAATCAGCTGGACCAAATGACTGGGGGTGAAGCCTCCACTCTCCACTGGGCAAGCGTTGTTGTGACAGCGCATTCGCTACCACATTGAGAACATTGTCGAACGCGAACCATAGGCAGGGTCGGTATTGAGGCAGAATTGAGATGTGGAGACACGTCCTTCAGGTCTACCGCTGCGAACCAATCTAGATGCCAGACGCAAGTTAAGATATGTTTTTGCGTGAGCATTTTGAACGGGAGTTTGTGCAAAGCTTGGTTGAAATTTTGCAAGTCCAAGATTGGTCGTAAGCCGCCGCCTTTCTTAGGTACGCTTAAGTAAGGGCTGTAGAAACCCTTCTTCATCTCGGTTGGAGGGACAGGCTCTATCGCGTCTTTGAGTAAAAGAGTAGTGATTTCCTCGCGCAGGGATTTGGCATGCTCGCAGTGTACAGGCGGAGGCCTGGCAAACTGAATCGCGTAAACGAGTTGGATGGTCTGGGCCAGCCAGCAGATGGGTTGGGAAGTGAAAGCCACGCATCCAAACTCCATGCTAGGGGCACCGAGGGGATGTTTATTTTTGACTTACCTGGCGGGGCTTCGCAGCGGGGCGGAGCAGGTAATACGCTGTCGCTCTGGTGCTGAGAAAAGACTCAAAGCACTTACCTTGCTCTGCACACCTGGCAGGGGGCAGGTTAGTGACTGAGGAGGAGGTCCAGTAGAGGCGTCCTCTAGACTCGTCAGGACCGGCCGGGGAACAGTCGTGGGGCTCAAGGCGGGTGGTCCGCGTCCAGCATGCTGGGACTGTTGAGATCTGGCGGCAGAGTGCCGTGAGAACGGCATTTGCAGGCCAGGTGACCCAGAAACAAAGGAAATAGCTCTTTTACTGAGAATGTGGGAAGGGCAAATGAAATAAATTCAACAAAAGATTCTCCTCCCAGCCCTCCACCGGGGGACGGAGTGGTCTGATTACCACCTCTGGAGCAAACGTCTTGGTCCCTTGGTCGAACGTCTCATGAGCGCCTGGGAGCCTTGCGGGTCCTCGAGGGGGTCCGTGAGATGGGGGGCGTCTGCTTCCTGCTGTGTGCTCGACATTGGGGCTGAGAGCTGGCCACGGGTTGAGGCGGAACAGGGTGTTTTTTTAGCCGCAGGAGGACACCCTCGGCGGGCAGACTGGGCGTGGCCCATGGCGGCAGGCTTGCGGTGTGGCAGGATATGCGAGATGGCCTCCATCTGCTTCTTCACCACGGAGAACTGCTGGGCGAAGTCCTCGAAGATGTCACCGAAGAGGCTGAACTGGGAGACAGGGGCATTGAGAAAGCGATCCTTGTCGGTCTCATGCATCTCGACCAAGTTCAGGCACAGATGACATTCCTGGACCACGAGCGTGGCCATCACCTGCCAGAGTGACAGAGTGGCTCTGAGGGTGAGGTCGGTCGCTGAGCGCAGTTCCTGCAACACGTCGGGATCAGGGCTACCCCCGTGAAGATCTTTAAGCGCCTTGGCCTGGTGGACCTGCAGGAGGGCCATGGCGTGCAGGGCAGAAGTGGCATGTCCGGCGGCACTATAGGCTTTGGCAGTGAGTGACGATGTTGTCCTAAAGGCCTTAGAAGGGAGCACATGGCGACCCCATGAGGTGGTAGGGTTTCCGGGTCATAGGTGGAGCGCAACAGCCCTATCCACCTGGGGAAATCGCCGTATATCCACGGGCCACTCCGCTGTCGAGTGTAGTGAGAGCGGATGAGAGATTGGCTTTGTGACAAGTGGAGAGGGGTGCTCATTGTGCACTTCCGGGCTGTGAGTGGCGCGCAGACCCCAGGAACCAGTCATACAACCGCGATGGCTGTGGGGAGGACGGAGGGTTCCAGTCCAGCCCCACGCTGGCGGTGGCCCGGGAAATGTTGGTCATCTGCTCATCAGCCTCAGCCTGGGCGTGCTGGCCCGAAGGCGGCAGCCCAGGGGAGTCATCAGCGTCAGATGCTCCGATGCAGCGGCGAGCTCATCCACCTCGAGCTCTAGAGGATAGGCAGGCTGGCCGTGAGGCAAGTCGCTGTTGTCTCGAGCACGGACGGAAATCAACGAGCGTGCTGGGGGGCGGGTGGTCTGAGGGGGCATATCCGGCAGAGCTGCACCCACTGCCGTCTCCAGATCGCCTCCAGCGCCAGCCGCATCGTCCTTAATCTCGTGGAAAGAAGGAGTCGTCTGAAGCGGAGAGCACTCTACCGCATCCAGGAGCTACACAGGGGCGGAATGGCATCTTTATAAAGATGCGTCCTGAAAAGGACGTTCAATGCCGCTGTGTAAAGCACTTTTAGAGGAAAATTATCTTTTATAGAGAAAATCACTCTTTTACAATAAACTCTTTTAAGCTTTCTGCGCTGTCAAAGCGCCCAGGGGCAAGCTGCACTGCTGTACAGAGAAGGAGAAAAGCCGCTAAAGTGCGCCGTAGATCCAACAGCAGGCAGAGTGTCAGAGGAACAGAAACAGGTGTGTGTCTCGCAGCTGACTGCATACACGACCATTGGCTCAGAAGAAAATTTCTGAATGAACTCGATGTATTTCCCCGCTTTTATACCCGTATGTCCGGGGGCGGGGTATGCAAGTACTGTCTGCCAACTTCTCATTGGCCTTTTTTCGTAGATCAGAGGCATATTTGGCGCTCAAGAGAGAGCCCTAGTGTCGCTTCTTCGACACAACGTCGACGTGAGCGACAGACCGGGAAATCCTGTTTCCCAAACCATCATGTAGATCACTCATTGTAAAGTTGAACATACGTTCTTTGTTACAGGAGATGCCCGGTTCCAAGGATGCTGGTTACTCTGGACAATATACAGAATTTACGCAAGTTTTAGGCACTTGTGAAAATGTTGCATAGTGAGGATGTCTTCAAAATAATGCCAAAATTACTTTTCATTTATCAATAAACATCATACAAAGTCCAGTAAACAAAAAAAGCTAAATCAATATTTGGTGTGATCACCTTTGCCTTTAAAACAGCACCAATTCTCGTAGGTACACCTGGATACAGTTGTTCTTAGTTGTTGGCAGACAGGATGTTCCAAGCTTCTTGGAGAATTTGTCACAGTTCTTCAATCTATTTAGGCTGTCTCAATTGCTTCTGTCTCTTTATGTAATCTCAGACTGACTCGATGTTCAGTGAGGGGTTTTGTGGGGGCCAGGATATCTGTTGTAGGGCTCCCTGTTCTTCTAGTGTAATCTTTTCCATGTGCAAATGTAATGTCTGGGAGTCTAAAATGTATTTTTCCTATTGACACACTAAAGTTGAAGATATAAATAACCTTCTTAAGACAAATGTTTTTGTGAAACGTCTTTAGTGCCTAAAACTTCTGCACAGTACTGTATGTCCAAGAGATTATCTTCTCAATAAGAAAATGTGAAAATAAACACTCATGGAAGTTGTTTGTAACTTGTCAAAATGTATTAACAATTATAGAATTTAATACAAGAAATAATGATGGCATTAGGAGTTTCAGATGTAGTCTATTGATGCTAAATCACAGAGATTAATTTGTTACTTTGTCTGGAAACTGAACAAATGCTCCCAGAAAAGGATTAAAATGACAGGGATCAGTATTGAACTACTCATAGACCTATCTAAATATTAATAGATTGTCGCACTGTGTACTTGTAGCCTTACTGCCATTATTCATCATGCAATTTGTTACTGCCTTGTAAAAAGACTATAGATGAGACGATTTGAATCAGCCATAGGAGGAAGGAAGAGGAAAAGAGGGAATATCTCATTGCACACTCTCAATCTAATCTCCTTTTTAACCATATTTTATTTATTTATTCAGGCATAATTATTTAAGTTTTAAACTGTATGGTCACATGACTCACGTCTTTTAAAAATAATCTGTTTTTGTCATGCTCAGACTGCAGAGACTGCCTATTGCCATAGCCATTTTTTCAACACTTATTTTCCTCTGAAACAGTTTACAATTGCTTTCCAATTATCAAAAATATTAATACAATTGATTTAATTTCCCAGTGTCTTTGATAAACTGTGAAAGATGGCAGAAAGATAAGTTTAAGTTGTACTTAATAGTTCAAAGGTTTGTTCATTTATGAAATTTTTTATGAACCACTTAGATAATGACGCTTTTCAAAAACGCGACTTAGAGATTAAGTACTACTTAATTGCTAATAACCTTTAACTTGAAACTTCAGGAAACCCAGCCAATATTAGTGGGAGATTTTTGGGGGGATTTTCTCCCCTTTTACTCCCCAATCTGGAATGCCCAATTCCCAATGTACTCTAGGTCCTCGTGGTGGCGTAGTGACTCGCCTCAATCCGGGTGGCGGCGGACGAATCTCAGTGGCCTCTGCGTCTGAGACCGGCAACGCACAACTCACCACGCGCCTCACCGAGAGCGAGAACCACATTATAACGACCACATGTACCTCATGTGACTCTACCCTTCTTAGCAACTAGAAACTTAAGTTGCAGTGTTTTCGGGAAACTCAACCCTCATCAGTTGTTGCTTGCACACATTTCACTTCTACTGGTCGATTTTGCTTTCAAAATAACAAATTAATTGAATCACAAAAAATTATAATAACACTTCAAACTAAATTAAAAATCACAGTAATGGAAAAAACTACTCAAATCCAAACATTTTAAACTAACTTCTATCACTAGCAATTATAAATATAAGCATAATTATAACTGAAAAATAAACTATGCCCTCTATAAAGTTTAACACAAATTGTATACTTTTTTGTTTCATAAAATATCTCTAAAAAAGATTGTCAGGCCGGGATATAATTTTCCAAAATTTTTTCACAAGTTGTGTGGTGAGCTGCGCCTTGCGCAGTCCCAAAAATAGAGCTCAGAGTCTTATTCACTCTTCAAAGAATGTGTCTGATCAACTAATTTTCACCCAAAAAGTTTTTTAGACATTCTCCATGAACATACATGCAGAGTAAAAAAAGTGTAAGATTTAAGTGTACACAAATTACTTGTTGATTGTCTTTCAATACAAGTATCTCATTGAACACTGAATAAAAATTAAACCGTTTGTAAAATATCATATAATATTAAACTGTAAAATGTAAAAAACTATTTACAGTTTGTATTGGTTTTTATTGAATCAGGTAAAAATATTCAATGCCAAACCAATTTAATATAGCTAGTCAAATATTAAACATGACTAAATATCAGTAAACAGCTGGATAATAATTAAATGGTTCAGCCCAACCATGGTTGAAAGCTTTACAATTGTCAGGTGTTTTTAATCGTTGTCTGTCTGGGGTTACAATGTTTCCAGCCACACTGAAAAGTTCTGTCAATAAAATTACTGACAAACATTTATGATGTGATTTATTCTTCTTATTATTATTAATAATATTCTTCTTATTATTCCATTAACAACAACATGGAAATATGCACATCATGAGGATAATAAGACATTTCTACTTAGGCTACTGCTGATGAAAATATGATGAGAAATAAATGACCTTGCAAGATAATGCACTGACAATGTATAAGAATAAATCAAATGTTCAGTCAAATGATCCAGTCATAGTATTTTGAAAAGACGGGACATCTGATCTGTGGGAAATAAAGAGCTGGACACGATAAACTAAAGCACTTTGTGGGTTAATCACCTTTTTTCAAATGCATCCTGTATAAATGACATTAATGAGCTATATTAACAACATAAATATAATATTGCCACTTACATCTGCACAGAATTAAGTAAATTTACAGCTGAACTTGAACAAGGTGCATAAAACCTTGTGAATAGGCTGGTGCAATAACAATGAAAAGTCTGAGCTGGGACCAAAAAGGGAAATAATCAATATCTCTAGCATAAAAAATTACATGATTAAAGGATCTAATACTTCACTGTACTGATAGTATGCTATTATTTCAGGAATTTATTTCAGGTATTCATGGGTTTAATAAGATGTTACATTCACTTCACTGCTGGTAGCACTCCACCAACGCTGTTGGGTGGTTGACACGGTGATCCTAGCAGCCCTATGCCCGTGCCCCAACCCTACGCCTGTGCCCAGGGGAGACTTATACATACTTTGCCCTTGGTGGGGACACTTATGTTTGCATTTTGTTTTGCAATTTAACTGGAAAGGAGCGCAAGCTGTTCTACAGCGGAGTGGGTAGTTAGGCGCGCAAACTGGTACACGAGAACATTGCTAGCTGTCAATAAACATCATTGATAACAGCTGCAACTAGTGCTAATTTTAACAACTCCAGTGCTGAATTGTCACTTATTATAGTACACACAAATGAAATGGAAACTCCTGCTCAAGAACTGGAGATATTTCTTCCACATTAGACACTTTCCTGATGA
The DNA here is from genome assembly GCA_032164185.1 of Moxostoma hubbsi. NCBI lineage: Eukaryota > Metazoa > Chordata > Actinopteri > Cypriniformes > Catostomidae > Moxostoma > Moxostoma hubbsi. The sequence goes on from JAVLUX010000001.1 coordinate 70,960,078, forward strand.
AAGGTATTTCAGAAAGTGGTGGGGACAAAATTGCAAAAAATAAAATGTCAAAAAGTGCGTGGGACATGTCCCACCTGTCCAACCTGTAAATGACGCCCTTGATATGAACATAGACTAACTTTAAAAGTTGACAAAAATACAGTACTTGCAAAGTAGGCTAATACCTATAACCATTAACAAAAAGCTGTTAATACTTCACATAATAAAGAGACCTATGAATTTCGCATAATAACGGCAGCATTGCTTACAGCCGGTGATCTGAAGTCTTACAGTAACTTTTGAAATTTATTGTTGAAAACTGTGAATTTGTTACAAAAGAAAAGTTTTGATGGCTATAGCAGCATATATTTTAGGAAGAATTTAGAGGCACTGACAATCTAACTGCACACTGAAGCACAGCACAATGTCAGCAAGCAAAAATCCTCTCAGAAAAGTTGTCATAATTCATCCCCTTTTAAGCACCTCCTCTAGAAATACTGTATGAAAGCTGAAGCAAATTTTACATAAATTACTCAGTCTCATTAATTGTGGACGACTATTCGACTAGCCAACCATCCTAATCCATCCCTTGTAGCAAACCTTTTTTTTTTAGCTCTTGGCAATATTTAAAGATCGCAGTGACTTTGTGCAACTTAATCCCTGTGAGTAGGTGGCTTTTTAAATAGATATATTATTCCTGAGAAAGCACTGGAAAAGATTTTGTGTGTAATCTTTATAGTTGCACTGGAAAGTAAGTCTCCTCTGACTTTCCCCTTCCTGAGCTGTCAACATAATTTATGAGCAAGGCTGTGTGCAGGCCTGGTGGTTTGGTGGCTTTGGGTTTGTGTGACCCGTGGGTTGTGGGTTCAAACCCCGGACAGGACAGTCACTGTGACCCAACCAAATGGAACTGTGCCTTTCCACTCTGGGCTTCAAGCACAGGTTTTAACTTTAGTTTAGGTTAAAATAAACTGCTAAGACTTCTATGCCCAGGTTCAATTAAAAAAAAAAAAAATGATAAAAATGTGTTTTGTTTAAAATAAGCCTATTATTGGGACAATTATCCTACTCCCCACAATTCCCATTGTTATTTTTGTAATTCCCATTTACTCAATTGTGATTCTCACTATTGTTATAAAGTCAGTTAGATTGCATTTGGCAGAAGTGTTTTAATGTGCATTCAATCTATTCATTTTTATCAGTATGTGGGCTTCCTGGGAATCATACCCATAACTGTGGCATTGCCAGCGATATGCTCTACCAGTTGAGTTATGGGATACTCATATAAAACCTCATGTTTTATATTTGAATATATCAGTTGCATTTGAAATCATTGCTCTAACTGCTAAAATTGAAGTCAGCCATGTTCTTGCGTAAACAGCACTAAGTTCAGTGTTATGAGGGGTCATTTTCTCCAAGGCTTTCTGTAGTTTCCATGACAGTGCCATAATTGACAGTGCAGCGTCTGTGAGACGGGCTGCTGACCCGGAGTGACGCCTCGCTAAAGATCGGGGAGTGAGCCAGGAGACAAAAACAGCCCTCATAAATGCTCTGTTCTTTTTTGGGGGTTGTTTTGGTGTTTTTGATGTTCAAGGTTATTTTTTCCCTTCACACAATTCCCCTTCTCAGGTTTCCATTTTCTCTTTTACAAACATATCATTGCGAGTCCCTGTCTCTGCAAAGTCAACCAGGACTTGGCCCTGAGAGAGTGTGTGAGTGTGCTCACCCACACAAACAGCCAATCACACACTTAAACACACTGTTAAAAGGACCAGTCATTGCCCTAGCCCAGAGGTTTCCAGGGCAGTGTCTCCACTCAGTCTTTGACAGAGAAGTTTCAATTGTTGACTCTCACAGAGACAGTTGATCACACACACACACACACACACACACACACACACACACACACACACTTTCCAGGACCCACAGTCTCTTAACCCACTGGTGCCATGTGGCCGTTGTGTAGCATCCACCCAGACTCTGTGTCCTGCCTGTTATTTGCCATCCGTATAATTATAAAAAAAACAACTCTATGACCTTGATGAGTGAGTTTTTTTCTTAAAAAGTCTCTGGGATGTAAAGACACTACCACTTACTCATTGATTTATATTCACTGTGTTAAATGGCTGTTTCCAAAGAGATGTGACAGGGCTCTGCAAACTGAGGACAGAACTCTTTTTTATTTGCATTAAGTGGTTTTCTTCTGGAGAAAAAAAATGACAGCAAGACCGCAAGTGTGTGGAGAGTGGCCATGAGCCAAGATGGGGAGGGAAGCAAATCAGAGGTGACAGAGAAAGAAAGAAAGAAAGAAAGAAAGAAAGAAAGAAAGAAAGACAGAATGAAAGAAAGAAAAAAAGAAAGAAAGAAAATGAAAGAAAGAAAAGAAATAGAGATAAAGAAAGAAAGAAAGAGAAAAAAGGAATACAAAAAAGAATGAAACAAACAAATATAAAGACAAACCAACAACAATAAAGAAAGAAGAAAGACAAAACCAAACAAACAAAAAGACAGACTACTAAACAAACAACCAAACAATCAGATGAACAAACAACAAGAAAGAAAAAGAAAGAAACAAAAAAAACAAAAACAAATTATAAAGTAGAAAAGGTTAAAAATGGGAGAGGCAAATAGAGAAGAGAGGGTAATTTTAAAAGAAATGCTGTGTCAGCTTTCATCACTCTCTCTCTTTCTAATATCTGTAAACAACACTCAAATACACACACGCACACACACATTATGCAACTATGCATCTATACAAAGCTTGCCTTCGTGTTGCCTTCCACCTATATTATTTGAATAATTTTTTCCCATTAAATGTTTGTCAGTATATTCTACCTGCTTACTCTTCATTACAGCAACAAAACATTTTTGGGAAAGTTCCGCCCAAAATTGAATACGACAGGAAAATAAGAGGCAAGATGTTGCTATGTGTCACTTGTGAGTCCCTGAATTTAACCACCCACTACAGCCCTGATCGGCACATCAAAAAAGGCTTAAGTTCCTGATGGAAAGCCAAACATTTCTTCTGTCATTTTTTATGTGTTCTGCAGCAGTCTCTTTGACCAGCATGGGAGGAATTGTGAAAGAGCACTGCACTGATCCTATTTCCACAATGTTTTGAAGGTGAACTTTGCAAGCCAAATTTAGATAAAAATGCTTACAGTTAAATATCTTCCCATTTTTGCTATGAATTTGATATGATGTAGTAAATTTGGAATGCCTACCTGAGACATAACAGACTAAGAACTAGATTTAAATCATCTGAAGTAAATATGAGCACTTGCAAAGCAGCGAAAAAATTGTATTAACGTTTTAGGTAAGTTTAGGTTTAAGGTTTGGTTCTGTGTAAATTAACAACATGATCACACTGGAAATCAGCATGTTGTTTCCGAGAGGCTCTCCATCAAGTGCAGTGTGCTTACCTTCCCCTGTGGCACGACCGGAAGTGCGTTGCATTAGCAGAGTGGAAGACACGGGTTCAGATCTGTGTTGAAACCAGAAAGTATTTTCATTTGCATAATTAGTGACAAACTAAGGTAAAATGCAAGAGGTTGCATTTTTCCTTCTAACATTAAATTCCTTCTCCACTGATTGTAAGGTTTAGTTTTGGGATTTGGTTTGATGGGTGCAGTTTATAAAATATGCATTCCTGTTCACTGTATATATAATAGCCTTTAGAGCTAAAATCAACTCGCTTTTGGCAGCCCTCCATGGACTTTTCACCTGGAAATTGGAGCTCAAATGTGCCCATACGGCCAACAATATTTACTGCTTTAGCCACAAGGGGCAGAGTTTCACATTTCAGTATGCACAGACCGATTTTAGTTATATAAAGATTCAACCTACTGTTTTCGATTTCACTGTGAGCTCAGCCTGAAATGAAATGCTGCATTAGAGCCACTTTGACTCAGTTTTGCCATTGGCGTGTCATTTTCTGTTGACTGAATGAAAATCAACACAAATGCAACCATTTTTGCAGTGCAAAAGCAGAAATATGGTCAGAAACTGTAGCTGCAAGAAAGAAAAGACCAATGTTGCCTAAACAGCACATCATTAGACTAATTTCAACATCCTTCAATGCTGCACAATTAATCAAAATAACAGAACTGCAGAGCATTTCCAGTGATCTGCCAAAATAAAAGCTCCAGGTGAATGTAAATATGACAGAAATACATTACTAATGTACAGTATAAAACAAATCCTCAAAATAATCATAAATATTGCATTAAACAATTTTAAATGCACAACGTGGACACCAAGAAACACCCGACACAAAGCAGAGGGTGGTAGCCTTTGTAAAGTGCTTTTAAAACTGTTTAACGCACACCTAACAGTGTATTATCCCGATTATACCAAGAATTGATTAGTTACAGCTGTCATGTGTTTTTGCTGTGCAAATTTTGACTGGAAGAACAAAAAATAATGGTTAATTTTATCTGATGGTCGTTAGATCTACAGCCACACCTGCTCTAAATCAGACACAGAGAAAATGTAGTGCGACCACACACTTGGTCAAAACTATTAGTTTAAATGCACAATCCAGAAATAATAATATCCACAGAATGTAGAGGCGTTGGCACTCCAGAGACTCCAGTCCAGTCTTATTGAATTTTTATTCATTGTCATTTTCACCTAAATATGGACGTTTAAATTCACATTACAGTTTAAATCGTCTTACATCGCCTTGCCGGATAGTTAAAGACCCATTTTATAGGTCCTGATTTGAATCTCTCACCCTCCGTGCAAAACAAGCTGAATCAATTACATTAGCTATGTTGATGAAAGTGGTTAGGAAATGTGTTCAGTTGCTGTCCACAATATTCCTGAGTCCCATGATGCTTTGCGGGCGATGTGGGTGGAACTTCCGGTTAAGCATAAACACTCAATATGTTATGTACTAACACAGCATTATAAATGGCAATAACTTGAGAACAAATGATCAAAGAATTATAGTGAGGCAATATTGTTCTTCTTCACCCATCTGTTAATGATTATGGGTTTCAGGATGATGGCAAAGTATTGCAAATAGAAGCATTTTAGTTATTTTGTAGAGTCTTTATCCATAGATGGAAGAAGGTGAGCAGACTGACCTGACCTGACCTATGTAGCCTATTATCAACTTCACAGCTTTAAAGTTGGACATGTTTTGAGAACTGTAGATAATTATGGTTATTTCAAAGCATCTACTGAGTCAAGTCAGAACCTGAAGTGTTTGTTGTACTGAAATTATGTACTTATTGCAGATACAGGGGAGGTCCAGACAGCAGGATGGAAGAGGGTGTTGAGGTCACCCGAGATGTGAGTGGCTCGCAGGGATTTGAGGTGCTGCTGACTCCAGAGGAAGAGACGGCGGGCGAGTTGTGACATACGAGGGGAGAGTAATCCATCTTGGCGGTTGCTACATGCACATCGCCATGTTGTTTGTTCAAACCTTGGACAAGGTTTGCACAGGATCAATGGCCAGCACCTCCGCAAGGTGAGCAGTATTGCCAGCAACTCAAGGCAGTTGATGTGCCAACGTAGCCGCATCCAGGGCCGTGTGCCCCAGCCTGTCTTGAAGGTGTCGGTTGTCACGACATGCCTGGAGACCTGTTCTAGGTTAACCCCTGCCCATAGAAATTCAAGGTCGTTCCAAGGGCTGAAGAGGTGGCAACAGATTGGCATGATGGCCACGCGATGTGTGCCATGGTGCTATGCCCATCTCGGGACTCGAGTCCGGAGCCAGTGCTGAAGTGGACTCATATGCATCAACCCGAGCGCTGTGGCCACCGCCGAGGATGCCATATGCCCCAGGAGACTCTGAAATAGTTTCAATGGAACTGGGATCTTTTGCCTAAATGCAGCCCGGTCCGCACCTACTGGGCACGCTTGTTCGTGAGGCGTGCCGTCATCGAGACTGAGTCCATCTCCAAACTGAGAAAAGAGATGATCTGAACCGGGAGGGCTTGCTCTTTTCCCAGTTGACCTGAAGCCCTAGCCGGCTGAAGTGCACGAGCACCAGGTCCCTGTGTGCACACAACACATCTCGAGAGTGAGCTAGGATTAGCCAGTCATCGAGGTACTGTAGTTCAGAAGGCGAATGCCCACTTCCCTTAACGGGGCAAGGGCAGCCTCTGTAACCTTCTTGAAGACGCGAGGGGACAAGGACAGGCCAAAAGAGAGGACTTTGTACTGGTGCGCCTGACCCTCGAACGCAAACCACAAGAAGGGTCTGTGTTGAGGTAGAACCGAGATGTGAAAGTACGCGTTCTTCAGGTCTACCAACGCGAACCAATCTTGATGTCGGAGGCTCGTTAGAATGTGTCTTAGCATCAGCATCCAAGATTGGCAGCAACCCTCCGCCTTTTTTTGGTACAATGAAGTAGGGGCTGTAGAACCTGCTCTTCATTTCGGGTGGAGGGACAGGCTCTATCTAGTGCTTCCGTAGAAGGGTGGCGATTTCCGCACACAAGGCGGCGGCGTTCTCGCCCTTCACCATGGTGAAGTGGACGCTGTCAAACCTGAAAAGGTGCCTGGCGAATTGAATCACGTGGTCGAGTTGGATGGTCCCGGTCAGCCATCGCGACGGGTTGGAAAGCATGAGCCACACATCCAAACTCCGGGCGAGGGGGACCAGGAAAACAATTTCGTCGGACGTACTGGCGGGCAGAGCCTCACGACGGGGCGGAGTCAGGGAGGCCACATTGATGGGGTTTGAGCCCTGAGGCGTTGCTGATTCGAGAGACATCAAAGCCCTTACCTACCTTCTGGTGCTCACCAGCAGATCGGTCGAGGAGGGGGGAGGAGGTGTTTCATCCCCACGGTCTGTCGAAACCTTCTGGGTTTGAGTACTGTGCCACAGCTTGGTGCCCCAGTATGGGGGAGCTGCTGGCAAGGTGTTGAACCTGCCAGAGAGAGAGAAAAGCAGGTTGTTGGGGTGATGGCCGAACACACCGGTTATATGACCCAGGGACTGAGGAAACTGCTCTTTTGTTGAATGTTTGGGTACAGCAGCTACTGGAGCATGCAGCGAAACATAAGGAAAAGGGAAGAAAAGATTCTCCTCCCAGCCCTCCACCTGCGGATGGAGTGGTCTGCTTACCAGCTACGAGGCAGTGGCTTCTCATGTCCATGGGTCGCCAATCTCAGGGGCGCTTTGAGGTCTTCTTCATAGCGGCCGGCTGTGAGACGAGCCACTACCGGGTGATGGGGTGCGGGATCGTGAGCCATGCCATGGAAGAATATGTTGGATTGCCTCTCTCTGCTCCTTTACTGGCAAGAACTGCTAGGCAAAGTCCCTGACAGTGTTGCCGAATAGGCCGGCCTGGGAGATGGTGTCATTCAAGAAGCTTGTCTTTTCGTCCTTGCACATCTCGACCAGGTTCAGCCACAGATGGCACTCCTGGACTAACATCCGGACATAATCCCCCTGAGAGACCTCAATGTAACCTTCGTTGCCCAGAGGGCAAGGTCGGTCGACGAGCACAGCTCATGCATCAATCCCAGGGCGGAAATTCCCTTTTGCAGTTCTTTCAGTGCCTTGGCTTGGAGGACCTGCAGGAGAGCCAAGGCATGCAGGGTGGAGGCGGCTTGTCCGGCGGCGTCGTAGGCTCTAGCCGTCAGGGAAGACGTGAACCTACAGGCCTTGGGCGGGAGTTTCGGGCACCCACACCAGGTCGTTTATCAACTGAGTACATCGGCGAGTAACCCCTGGCTGCTCTGCCATCGAGGGTAGTAAGGGCGGGGGAGCCGAGAGATCTGGACCGGGCAGAGAAAGGTGCCTCCCACGAACTCGTCAGCTCCTTGTGCACTTCTGGGAAGAAAGGCACTCCAAATTAAAACAATTATAAAAAATGATCAAGATATACATCGAATAACCCCAACAGGCTTACAGATATCAAAACATTTTAGGGCTGTATCACACCACCCCTGTTGGATGGCGAAAGGGGGCCCCTGGTTGGACTGTTGCTTGGGGTCTCAAAAAAATTAACCCCTAGCCAAAATGTATGCCAGGACATTGCTATGTGGTTGATAAGTCTGATCACTTAGAAAAGCCACACAATTTGAGATGTCATTCATGTCCATAGGACAAACGGTGCAGGATAATTTATGCACTTAAATGTAATTCTTATTCTGCATATCATTCAACTCGGAAAATCAGAAATTCCATCATGCTACTAGCAAAAGTGCAATGGAACACCTCCTGAAGTTGGACTGCCAGCTTGGAAACTTGTGTATAAATCTTCACCTCTGATTTTGCCTAGATGTAAGTGCGTGACGCACACAAACATGTTGGCACCCGTGGAGATCTACAAAGTCAGCAATAAAAATTTACTTTTATTGAATAATATCTATCAATGAGTCAAGTCCCTACATTACATGACATTAAAGCTTGTTGAAAAAAATATTTGCAGAGACGGGTGTTCAAAACATTAAAGCTGCTCTACTTACCTTTTTGCTCTCTAGCGACATCTGTGATTGAAACTTAAAATTGTAAGCAAATTGTGGAATAATACATTATGTCAGTTGTGCTCTGGTACTGCTCTTCTGGCGAATGAATCTCTCAATTTGAGTTTACTTTGACATCACCTGTGTGTGATCATAATGTGCTATTTTCATGTTGATATTATGTTATATGATTAAACATTTGAAACGGAAATATTGCTGTGAATATAAACAACACTCTTATTTACATATTTGAATGAATTTTACACTTAAATCGCTTTTCTGACACTACACTCAAAGCACTTTTAAATAGAGAACAGGGGTCTCTCCTCAGCCACCACCAGTACATCTTAATATAATTATTTCAATGTAAGAGGTTAAACTCATGGAAAAGCCGATATGAGTTCAATAGAAGACTTTATTATTTTATACCTCAGTTACTACAATAGCATGTCTATGCAATGCACACAATAATACGTAAACCAAAAAAATAAAAAAATAAATAAAAAAAATAAAAAAAAAATAAACAAGGATTCAGTAATGATGGGGATAAAATATACTTTATTAAACATGAAAATAATATGCTTAAATATGCAATATAACAGTTGCTAGAAGTCAATTGCAGGAGTGTTTGTGTTGTAGTATTTGAGCTCTTGACTATACTATAAGGACTACATCCGCACGTTGTCACCTGTAAAAATGAGTGTGTTCATTTGTACAGCAGCTCTGTTTCCTCTTCCTTGTTATTCCAGTTACTTCCTGTTTCACACACATTAATTTCACCCTGAAACACACACATACATGCTTGCGTGCGTTGGTGGGGCTATACTTATGAGGACTCTCCATAGACATAATGATATTTATACTGTACAAACTATAGATTCTATCTCCTAAACCTAACATAACCCCTAAACCTAACCCTAACAAAAAACCACTGCATTTTTACATTTTATGATTTTTAAGTGATTTGAATTATGGGGACACTAGAAATGTCCGCATAAACCACATTTATAGTATAATACCCTTGTAAATACCAGTTTGTAACCTAAAAAAAAGTCCTCGTAAACCACCCAACAGGAACACCTGTAAGGCGTGATCTTTTCTCTTTCCGTAAACAACATATTGAATGCCAACGGTGCCGCTAAAAACATATGGCAGACATGCAATGTTATCTTAGCTGCAGCCTTACTGTTAGACTTGTAAACAACATTTCCTATTTCTCAGTCTATCCCGGTCCCTTTTTTTTTTGCAGTCGGAGGAAGGTTTTTTTTTTTTTTTTTTTTTTTTTTCTTCTTCCTGGTCACGTATACTATACCTCAAGGTGTTATTTCCCATTACTTTGTAAACAAAAGTTTTATCATTAGCATTTATGCATATCACTGCACTGTTGAACCTTTGGCCAAAGCAAGGATATTGACCAGGCCTAGGAATTCGTAAACTTTTTTGTACTATTTTTGTTTGTTTATGTAAACATGGTAAAATGTGTTAACTGGACCAAAATAGCCAACATCTTTAATAGACAAACATACAAGGCATGGGAAATGTGTAGAACTTTGGTAATGACCTTATTACCCATTGGGGATTAATAAAGTTGTTTTGTATGATGAACATTCCAATTCTGTGTGAATCTGTAGAGCTTTCTGCTGACCGCAGATACATGTGTGGCTTGTTACTGGCTTATCCAATACAGCACACACCCAAAGGAACTGCATATACCTTTGGTAGGTGTCATACTTGGTTATACACTGTTTTTCTATTTGGTCACAGCCAGCTGTGAAATAAGGTGGTGATGTGGGTGTTGGCTTATCAAAGAACATTGGGGAATGTTGTAGTATAAAGTTTACTGGGTACAGTAGGTGTGCTGGGACTGTGTTTACTGAACCGAAGCCTTGACAACATAGCATCTTTGAATGATTCGGACGTCAATAAAACCCTCTTGTCCCATCTCTGTTATTCTCACATACCTCCCAGAGGAGTTTGCCTCACTGTGTGTGCGTGTGTGTGAGGATACTGAGGTTCCTCTGTTGGTCCTCAGAGACAACTACAACTTTGTTGGAAAAACAGGAAACAGCGCTGGTGGTGATGCAAAGAAACAGAAGCCTGGGAAGACAGAGAGAGAGACTAAGAGAAAGACAGCAACAAAAAGACAGCAAGCATGTCTTCATGCATGTTCTTACCGTGATTATGCTTAATAAGCTGATGGCACGTGTTTTCATGTAAACACATTAAACAGCGTTCCTTTATCTGTCCTTTATCTTTATATAAGAGTAAATGGATCGTCACAGATTTTTTTGCCCATTACGCCGATTTCGCATTAAAGGAATAGTTCACCAAAAAATTAAAATTCACTCATCATTACTCACCCTCAAGCTGTCCCAGAAGTGTTTGACTTTTTTTTATTCTGCTGAACACAAATGAAGATTTTTAGAAGAATTTCTCATCTCTGTAGGTCCATAGTGAATGGTGACCAGGCCTGAAGCTACAAAAAGGAGATAAAATCAACATAAAAGTAATCCATGTGACACCAGTGCTTTAATCAATGTCTTCTTTGATCCAAGAAGTCCAAGTTGTTTCTGCAGAAGAAAGAAAGGCATTCACATCTTAGATGGCATTGGGATGAGTAAATGATGAGAGAATTTAAGTTTTTGGTTGAACCGGTGTTCTTACTGGCTTATCCAATGTGCTACCTATCTGTCGCTTTTGTGTGTATGTGCATGAACATGCCGTTGACCATATCAAGATTAATTTTTTTAATTTAATTTACAAGAATACAAAACATAGGTTCCACTTTATATTCCAAACTTTACATTTTTGAAAACATTTTTCTAAACAAACCAGCTGTAGTGGCAGTATGCCAGAAAATATAAATTCTCATGCTTCCTTGGTCACAAAATTGTTCTTTTATCAGATTTTGTAAACACATCCATCATCTTTTGGTGGCAAAATATAGGCTTTATTAAAGTGTCGTTGAATCCAAAAACAGGATGTTTTTAATGCAGCCATATACTTTACATTTACACTAAGTAAATTAGAAAAATAGTATGTATGTTAATATGAAGACAAGTTGTTGTTTATAACATTTTTCATTTGCTTTTGTATTGTCATTGTACAAAAGCCAAAAGATATGGCTAACATTGTAATTGAAAATATTACTTCCTATGATAATTTTTTTCTACTCAATATGTTATGATTAATGTATAAACCTGAAGAAAAAACATTTTAAATTCAGTAGAAATATATGTGTACCACAGCAAATCTTGAGCCATTACGTTACCCCCTCAATTATTTTTATGGTAGTTGTTGTTTAGATATAACTTTTGGGTTGGAGTGGTTGGCTATCAGTTAGTATGCACATTTGCAAAACATTGAGCAGGTGGTTCTCACATAGGCAATGCAAGTTCAAATTTTGCTCCCAATATTTCCCAATCCTGTTCCCCCCTTCTTCTCTTTATCATTTCCTTTTTTTCCTCCACTCCATCTGTATTCATGAAAGTGCCAAAATTAAATGTTTTTTTTTTAAATTATTTATACCGTTCTTATTTAATAATTCTTTCAAATAATATTACTGTACTGTATATACTGTATACAGTGTATGAAGATACAATCCTAAGAGCAAAGTCTTCCTGGTCTCATATTCCTGGCTGGTAGATTCTGATATCTGTGGCTGTGAGCACGCAGGACTAGTGTGGACAAACTGAGGATGACGAATATTGTGGACAGTGGGGTTAGACAGGTTTGGTCTCTGTGGTGTTGAGCTTGCTCCTGATGGAAGACTAGCAAGCAAGGACAGCCACACCAGGCCAGTGGAACGTCCTTCAGCGGTACACCAGAACCACTTTATGTCTGTATATCTGACCATACCTTTCTCTCTTCCTCCCCGTGAAGGAAACTCTGTGGTGTGGCGTGTTGCAAGTGGAAGCCCAAAAGAGCGGCCGTGCTGACCTGCTAACCATGAATAGGTCTGGCCCGGTGCTCTGTGTTATCTCGTTCACACTGATTATACATCGCACTGCCATTAGAACAGCTGCCGGATGACTGACCACTTGGACAGATACTTGTTTTTGTGTGCACGTTACCACTAAATTGCAAAGCTTAAAAATAATAATAACATCAGTTATAGATTTATATGAATAATGTTGCATTGTACCAGTACCACTCTACACAGCTTAGATAGTCTGTTACTATGTAAGATGTGTACTTGACAACATGTGGGTCATGCGGGTTGGATAACAGAAAAGGTACTGACTTAATGATTTTAACTTGAAACTTGTTGCTTCCTGCATTGAAAGGAAATTTGTCCCAACAGCAGGTGTTTTAGTCTTTTTATCTACTTTACACACACAAACCTTTGTCTAAACAGACAAACACAAGCCTTTCCTGAGGGTCTGCTGACAGGATGCGGTCCCTAGACCCAGCAACAAACTTTGCGGAAAAACAACACACACACACGCACACAATAATAAATGGACCATTAGCAAACAGGATGGCCTGTATGGCCTGAACACTTTGTTTACATCATCTGCTTAATGGGTTGTTTTTATTGTCGAATTATTGATATGCATTGATTCATATTGTTCCAGCTACATTGTTACACCTGACGTGTTTGATCTCACCATGCATTTGTGTGCGCTGTCTCACAATGGAGCCCATCTATATTTGATATGTCTAGACAGTCTTATCAGAGCTGCTCATCTCAGCAGAAAGGAAAGGGTCTGAAGAGACTATACTCATTAACTTTGTGCCTGTGTGTATGTGGTAAAATTAATAGAGCTTTTAATGCAACAAATACATTTTGCTTTTCTTTGCAACCTAGTTTAACACTGATCATCCCTGAATTGTAGCTACACTGCGGAGTCTTACTTCTGTCATCATTTTGTCACCCTCATGTCATTCCAAACCTGCATGGCTTTCTTCTTTCTGTGTATCACAAAAGAAGAGATTTTGACCATTCTTTTCCTTATAATAAAAGTGAATAGGGATCCAGGCTGTCAAGTGGCAAAATGACTAAAAAAAGCATTATAAAAGTGTCAAAAGTTGTCCATATGAATCATTTGCAATATTTCAAGTTCTCCAGAGCCATAAGGTAGCTTTGGGACGAAGAGACTAAATTGAAGTCTTTATTCACTGAAGATATTGCCCTTTGCTGTCTGCACTTGTATCGATTAAGATTGTACATCAATCTTAATCGTTATTGATTATCAACCCGGTATCACGCCGAGGCGTGAAATAGACACGCTGGTCCACTCGCGGATGCGTGTCTATTTCACGCTTTGCCTCCTCTAGGCGTGTACATGACACGCGCGCGTCTACGTAGAATACCGGCAGGGGGCGATCGTTTCCTCAACGCCAACAACTCTCCGCGCACCAAAGAGGAAGCGATATATCGCGTTCTCCAGTTCCGGTTAGCAGGATATATATTTTTGTATATAAATACACTTTTTAAATAAATATATATATATATATATTTATTTATTTATTTATTTACATCAGCACAAGATACTCGACAGCCCACACACACACACATATAACAACGTTAGGCTACAGCAACGTTAGGATTTCTTCATGAAAGCAGCACTATAATGAACCTTTATTTGTCACATATGGTCACAAGTGAAAGTAACCGGCGAAATTGGCCGGCATCCTGCCCGCACGAACGTGCAACGCGACGACAACGGTATCACTTCCTCTTTGGTGCGCGGAGAGTTGTTGGCGTTGAGGAAACGATTGCCCCCTGCCGGTATTCTACGTAGACGCGCGCGTGTCATGTACACGCCTAGAGGAGGCAAAGCGTGACACCAACACGCATCCGCGAGTGGACCGGCGTGTCTATTTCACGCCTCGGCGTGATATCGGGTTGTGATTATAATGATGACTGCAAATCACATAATCGATTGCAGTGCAGCAAGTTCGAACATGCAAAAGTGTGGATGATGTACAGTATGTGAGCTACAGCAGAGGGGAAGATTATAAGAGAATAGCAATATAAATTTGGTCTTACTGGCACAGAAAGCTATACTTGGCTTCAGAACACTGGAACTATATTAGACAAGTCATACAAACAACTTCTATTAAACCTTATAGTGCTTCTTATATAATTTTGGAGTTTGACAGTCCACTGAGCCCAGATCCCCATTCAGTTTCATTATAAGGACAACCGTGAGCAGTACATTCTTCAACATTTCTCCTGTAGTGTAACACTGAAGGAAGAAAGTCACATGGGTTTGGAATGCAGTGAGGGTGAGTGAGGCTACACTCTTAATCAATTTCAGTGAGAAATCTCCATTTTCAGTTTCTAACATCACAGTTTTCCAAAGTATGCAGTTATGGAAAGTGTTTTCGAAAGACGATGTTTTCGGTAGAGGAAAACGCTGTTCCAGTGTGGATGAGAAGCACTGGCCTAAATGATGACTGAATTTTCTACTTTATGGTGAAGTATCCCTTTAACACCACATGCCTTTTCTGAAGCCTTTTCTGGCAATAGTGAGTGTGGCATATGGACGGATTGGACTGCCCAACAATGCTCTGTTATTAAGACTCCAGACTCGTTATGGTTGGCCGTATCACACACATTCTCACTCTCCTCCTTCTCGACTGCATCTTTGTCTTTTTCTTCTTCTTCTTTCAACCTCTCATTGCCCTCTCTCTCTCTCTCTTTCTCTCTGTTGTTGTGTTATGTTGTGTTATACTGGATAGGCAGCTGCAGTGGAGCTGATAAGAGCTCCTGACCTTGGCAGATGGAGTGACTCCTAGAGAGAGCTAATCATAGAACTTCCTCCTCCAGAGAGGGAGAGATGTACATTCTTATATGAACCACAGTGTGGCAGCATCTCAGTGTTTGTAGAGCAGTCATAAGTGAACAACCTCAGCAACTAGAAGAGCTGTGTTTGTGTGTGTGTGTGTGTGTGTGTGTGTGTGTGTGTGTGTGTGTGTGTGGGCAGGTTTAAGTGGTTTACAAGGACTTTTTTTAGGTCACAAACTGGTAATTACAAGGGTATTATGCTATAAATGTAGTTTAGTGTTCTAGTGTCCCCATAATTCAAATCACTTAAAAAAACATACTAAACAATGTTTTATTGAAATTATTTATTGAAAATGTAAGAATGCAGAAAGTGTTTTGTTAGGGTTAGGTTGAGGGGTCGGGTTAGGGGATAGAATCTATAGTTCGTACTGTATAAAAATAATTATGTCTATGGAGAGTCCTCATAATGATGGCTGCACCAACGTGTGTGTGTGTGTGTGTGTGTCTATATAGGGTGAAATCTCAGGAAGCTTGTCAAGAACAAGTCCAGGTCACATTTCATCACAAAATCTAAATAAAGGAATGTGACTTTTAATGCCTTAGAATGATTCTGCATCCTGAAAGCATAGTTTAACGCTACCATAGTGTTTGTCGTAATGGTTAGAAATTATGTCTTACATTACCAGGATTGAAAAAGTGATATTCAGAGTCAGGATGTTATGATGATCTTTATTTGAAATCATGGGGTCACAATATGGACTTTATAAAGAATGTAAAATAAGACCCCAGGCACTCTTGTCAATACTGCATTTCTCTGGACCAATAACTATTTATTATGGTAAGAAGGGTCTAGGACAAATATAATTAAGGTTAAGTTAACAATTTTTTCATCATTATTATTATTAATATATATATATATATATATATATATATATATATATATATATATATATATATATATATATATATATATATTATTGTTATTCATCATTGTTATTGTAAACAGTGACATGTTCAAATAAAATTATTTGAGTAAAATTAAATAAAATTATAATAAAAGTATAATTAAATTATACTTGTTTAAAGAATATAAAGCCTGTTTTAGGACCATTAATATTTTCTGCAATGTGCGAAATTAATTACCTGCATTGTAAAGTATTTATACAGTATATTACAGTAGTGTTTTATTGCCTTTAATTATCGTGATTTAAATAATAAAAAACATGTATTTTTGTATAGTTTCAGGGGTTTTTTTCTAGTAAAAAAGCGTTATAGTAGATCAATTATGGAATTTCTGGGGTAACTGTTACATCTGGGGGTAAATTCATGCAAATAATGTCATAATACAAGAAATAGTAATAGTCCTAAAGAGGCTTAATTTTCCTTATGCCAAATATAATATCCTCTTTTTGTTTTTCCTTTGACTTGGAGCTGCAGTGGGACCAGGACATGTTTTTGCGATTCACCTATAAAACATCAAGAAATCACTGTATACTTGATGGTGTAATGTCTATGTGAGTTTCTGCAAGCCAGTCTATGCTGTGTGCATGCATTTACCAAGTACTGATGTGCATGTTCTACAATGACAATAATAATGAATGTATTTCATCCCTGAGGTAAGGTCTCATGTCTTTCTCGTCTCACTTTTTAATGTCACCTCCTTTCCTCTAGGTTTCAGCCAAGAAAGTCTCTCTCTCTCTCTCTCTCTCTCTCTCTCTCTCTCTCTCTCTGAGAAAGACAATAGTCTTCTGCTCCAGTGCTTAGATGAGATTCTGTGGTGCTGGTGACACTGATGCTCTCATACACTCCTCTGTGTCTGTGTATATGTGTTTGGCTTTATTCATTTCTCTTAGTAATGTTACTCCATTTGCCAGATGTTGGATCAATATGAAGCATTAAAATGCAGCTCCAACTGCAAAGGTTGTAACATTGATGACTTTGATCCAAATTTGTGTTCGCTGTGAACAAAAATTTAGTTTATTTGGCATATATATTCAAAATCTTTCTCAGACAAAAACCTTGATAAAGAAAACATTAAAAATATAATCACCGTTTAAATCATTATGCAATTCAGGAAATAGCTTCAGTTTTCAATAGTCTTCTACAAGAGCATTCACTGTAAATTCTCATATATTTATCTTTCACATAATGCAGTTTCATCTTTAGTTATATTATATTCTGTTGTTAAAGGTGAAAATAATTTTCAGAGTAGTAAAAGTTTCTGTATTTGTCCACTATTCTATATGATTTTGTCTGCTACAACATACATGGATACATTAAAAATTGTTGCTTGGAAAAGAAATTATCAGCAGTCTGATGAGTTTGATTCGTACATTGATAGATCGTTCATCATATTAATGATATGATGCAACAAGCACTGCAGCAGTTTTTGATAAAAACACTCACCCCTTCAGAATGTTAATTTTTGGTGACAAAAAACCTTGTAAAACTTGATTCCCTGTCAAAATAGAATTATATTTTAGTTTTATCAGCAATATGTAATATTTGGTGAAATTTTCAAGAGATATGGCCAGACGTGCAGTCAACTAATAGCGTTAGAGTGACAGCAGAAGGAACCCCCATTAGCGACTTCACAGTACAGAGACAATTGACATAAAGCGACAAAGTAGCTGCATGTGCGAACAGGGCTTAACATTGCAGTACTGGTTCAACCTGTAATTCAAACTTTAGTTTAGAACAGCATGAACCGGAGTGATACACACACAGTGAAGCGTCCGAGTGTCACCATCAGTGCTCATAGAACGTCTCACATTCAATCAGATTCGAGGACCTAAACTGTTTTGTGTATATATATAATTTTTAGAGCAAATAGTATTACTAAAAATGTGCTTCCTCTGCAGGACTAGGTTGTTAAATTTAAATTAGATTTTTTTTCAAATTCAAATAGTTTATTTTGTAAAGCTTATTTGGAAAATGATTTGTGGGAAAAGCACAAATAAAAACTATACAAAACAATATATATATATATATATATATATATATATATATATATATATATATATATATATATATATATATAAGGCTTAATCCAACTTTTATGTTATAATGTTTTTTCTACTTTGGCAACAAAATCTCAATGTTCTCTCTTTGCAATGTCAAACAAACAAGTAACAGCAAGTGCTGAATCTTTTTATCAATCAGAAATCAGCATAATTCATTCTGATACAAGTAATGGCCAGTATCATCCAATCAATGCCAACCATTATAAAATAAATGTGTACATTGTGCCGTTGAAATCTATGTAAATTTATAATCTATGTACTGATTATAATTATCTGCCAAACATGTTGAGTAATCCAAACATCATCTGCAGCCTATAAACTTTTGATCGGATGTTGTAAGTCAATGTGTAGGAAAGCTATAGGATGCTCCCTTGCTCCCTATTTAGTGAATGACTTAAGTGTGATGTCTGTCTGCACTTGTCTCAGAACAGTTTGTCATCCTGACTCCATATAAAGCCTCTGAAATCAACATTTTAGCTTTTGGAAGAACTCATTAATTCTCAGTGTTAAAATGCAGAGTTAATATAGGTTCCCCGTCTGTCGCTCACTTCGACGTCTTGTCGAAGAAGCGACACTAGGGGTCTCTCTTGAGCGCCGAAAGATACCTCTGATCTATGAAAAAGGCCAATGAGAGTTGGCGAACAGTATTTGCATACTCTGCCTCCGGATACGGATATAAAGGCGAGAGAAATACGCTCGTTCATTCAGTAATTTTCTTCGGAGCCGAAGGTCGTGTGTATGCAGTCAGCTGCGAGTAACACAACTGATCCTGCTTCTGATCCTCTGACGCTCTGCTTTGCTGTTGGATTTACGGCGCACTACAGCGGCTTTTCTCTTCACTGCCGGCGTGCAGTTTGCCCCTGGGCGCTTCGACAGCGCAGAGTTAAAAGAGTTGAAAGAGTGATTCTCTCCGTAAAAGAGTTTATTTCTCTGAAAGAGCATTACACAGCGGCGTTGAACGTCCTTTTCAAGACGCGTCTTTATAAAGATGTAATTTCCGCCCCGTTTCTGGATGCGGTGATTTCTCCCCACCTCTCTCGGTCATAAAACACTGTCTTGCATGCCTGGGCTGCGATCACACGCAGGCAGCGTTTTATGAATGGTTCATGTTCTCAGTGCGAGAACATAGCCATGGCAACATTGCGGTCGTGTGGCTTTCTTTTGTAATGAGAGAAAGCCGTTTCAGCCGCCCCCCGCACCTCGCCTCCTTCCTATGGGATTGACGCAGGCGCCGCGGGCGATGAACACGATTTGGGGACAATGACGGGCTCTGTTCGCCGGGTAAACCCCCTCGAACCTCCCGCCTCCCCGGCACGCTTGTTTGCTTCCGTCTGAGCCCGGGATGAGCATTCTCTCCAATGGTTCATCTTCTCAGTGTGAGAACATGGCCGTTAAAGCATTGCGGTCGCACGGCTTTCTTTTGTAATGAGAGAAAGCCACTTCAGCCGCCCCCCGCGCCTCGCCTCCTTCCTACGGGATTGACGCAGGCGCCACGGGCGATGAAGGCGATTCGGGGAATATGATGGGCTCTGTTCGCTGGGTAAACCCCCTCGAACCGCCCGCCTCCCCGGCACGCTTGCTTGCTTCAGAATTGGATGACATCACCGCTGCATCGGAGAGCGTTACAGCGGCATCGGATGCTGATCGCTCGCCTGGGCCGCCACCTTCGGGTCTGCCGCCCAGCCTGAGCCTGACGAAGGGAGATCCTCTATGCTTTCCCGGTCAGGTAGACCCCTCTGCCTCCCGAGAGACCTCCCACTGCCCGCTCTGGTACGCCCGTTCAGAGGCTCCCCTCGGGGCAGATGCACTGGCACACAGCTGGCCGGTGGGGCTACGCAAGTACGCATTCCCCCAGTGAGCCTTCTTGCACAGGTGCTGTGCAAGGTCAGGGAGGACGAGGAACAAGTCACTCTCGTGGCTCCTTACTGGCCCACCCGGGCCTGGTTCTTGGACCTTGTACTCCTCGCGACAGCCCCTCCCTGGCGAATTCCCCTGAGGAAGGATCTTCTTTCTCAGGGACGGGGCACGCTCTGGCATCCGCACCCAGACCTTTGGAACCTCCACGTCTGGCCCCCGAATGGGATTCGGAAGATCTAGCTGGTCTACCACCCACGGTCGTAGCCACGTTCAACCAAGCCAGAGCCCCTTCTACCAGGCAACTCTACGCCCTGAAATGGTGTCTGTTCGTGAATTGGTGTTCTTCCCGGGCAGAAGACCCACAGAGGTGCGCAGTTAGGTCTGTGCTCCTGTTTCTACAGGAGAGGTTGGAGGGGAGGCTGTCCCCATCCACCTTGAAGGTGTATGTTGCCACTATCGCAGCTCACCACGACCCAGTAGACAGCAAGTCTCTGGGTAAGCACGACTTAATCGTCAGGTTCCCAAGAGGTTAAACCCCTCCCGGCCAAACCTGTTCCCCTCCTGGGATCTCTCGGTGTTCCTCGCCGGTCTTCAGAGATCCCCCCCCCCCCGAGTCGCTAGAATCAGTTGGCTCAGGGCCCTCTCCTAAAAAGATGGCCCTGCTGATCGCGCTCACTTCCATCAAGAGGGTCGGGGACCTGCAAGCGTTCCCTACTAACGACACTTGCCTGGAGCTCGGTCCGGCAGATACTCATGTGATCCTAAGACCTCGACTGGGCTATGTGCCCATGGTTCCTACCACGCCCTCTGGAGATCAGGTAGTGAACCTACAAGCGCTGCCCCGGGAGGAGGCAGACCCAGCCCTCTCACTGTCGTGTCCGGTACGTGCCTTGCGTGCCTACCTGGAACGCACCCAGAGCTTCAGGCGCTCTGAGCAGCTCTTTGTCTGCTTTGGAGGACAGCAGAAAGGGAACGCTGTCTCCAAACAGAGGTGTCTCACTGGGTGGTGGATGCCATTCAGTTGGCCTATCACACCCAGGCCGTGCCCCCCCCCCTTTTTTTGCGGGTTCGAGCCCACTCTACTAGGAGCGTGGCATCCTCATGGGCACTGGCTAGGGGCACCTCCCTAGCAGACATTTGCAGAGCTGCGGGCTGGGCAGCACCTAACACCCTTACGATCTCAGGGTTGAGTCAGTCTCGTCCCGTGTTCTCTCAGGTCCGAGCCCATAGAACTCAGTACACGTCGACGATCTGACCGGGTGAATCGCTTGTTTCCAGCGCCGTTTCCCTCGATCGAGGTAAAACAGTGCGCCTTCTTTCCCAGAGAACCTAGGTCCCTGGTTGATTCCTCCCTAGCCCTTCGGGCCCGCGGCAGTTCAGCGGAGGGCCTTGCTGGTCCAGTCCACTACGGGTACCCCAGGCTACCCCTACTGGAATAGGTGCTCCACAGATCAGGCCTCCTACGGGACTCCTCCTGTGTGTACTTCCTTACGAGCTGACCCGCGTCTCCCTTAGGCAGTCTTTGGCTGCCTTCCGGTCGCCGTGTTGTAGCAACTCCCCCCTCCTCGAGGCGGGATCTACCACCGCCCCATTTTTCCCACATGTGACCCAAGAGGCCATGTGATGTATTTCGCCACCTTTACCTCCCCTTTCGGGTGGGTGTGGCCTCCGCAGGGTCTTTTCCCCCTAAAAGAATAGGGATTCGGGAATAAGACCCCCTTCCCTCGATGCGGTAAGGGCCCCGGCTGCTCTTGCTCTATGCCGAGAAAACATAGAGAGAAAAGAGGCCCAGCCAGGCTTGGCCTGTTCCCTAGTTGGGAGCGTCACCTTGTTCCCCCCTAGGGTAACCAAAAGGATTCTGACGCTTTTTCGGGGCATTGGGGAAGAGTACGTGCAGCCTGAGCACAGTTGGTCACTTGTGCACGTAGAAATACCTGCCCGCTTCTGTGTCAGCAGTACACGTACACGGCTCAGCGCATGGCGAGTTTTGAAGTGGACCCCTAGTGTCGCTTCTTCGACACGACGTCGAAGTGAGCGACAGACGGGGAACGTCTCGGTTACGTATGTAACCTCCGTTCCCTGATGGAGGGAACGAGACGTCGTGTCTTCCCGGCCACGTCGCTGAGCCGAGCTGCTGAGGTGCCTGGAACACTCCCGGCTCCTCAGAAAAATCCTGAATGAACGAGCATATTTCTCTCGCCTTTATATCCGTATCCGGAGGCGGAGTATGCAAATACTGTTCGCCAACTCTCATTGGCCTTTTTTCATAGATCAGAGGTATCTTTCGGCGCTCAAGAGAGACCCCTAGTGTCGCTTCTTCGACACGACGTCTCCTTCCCTCCATCAGGGAAAGGAGGTTACATACGTAACCGAGACGATTTCTTAGGTGAAAAAAGGCCTGTTGTCCACGTCAGGGGTTATTATTTTTAGCAGTGTGCCGTTTCACAATAAATTGCTCAAATTTATTGACTCTAGGCTTTTGACTCAAACAGGTTTCAATGTAAAAACGTAATTAGGTTTTTTACCAGATGTGGTTATGTTGGTTTTTATTCCAAAGACAAACTACGCTGTGATCGGCGCTATATAGTTTTGTCACATGACTCGTGCGTCAAAAGTTTAACCCTTTACTGACAGCCCAGAATGTCCTGAACTGAGATCAGTCGGTTTAAAATTAAACTAAATTATGTAATGCATATAGCGGAGACAAAACACAATGTCTGCGCTGGATGATGCGGGGTCGCACAAAGTTATAGATCAAACTTGGTGCATATCAGTATTTTAGTGAACAAAAGTGTAAAGTATTAAACATTACTATTGTGCTGTTTGTTAAATAACACAATCCCCTTTTTTCTACACTCTTACTGTATATCCAAAGTCAGTGGACGGACAGCCCATAGCTCCCTACTGAAGAGGTCAATAAGAGTCTATGGGAGCTTTCTGAGTGCTATTTGCATTGGAAAATGCATCTGACTGCTAATTGGACACTGGGCTTTCAATCATTGTATTTTTGTTCTGCCTAGAAGCATGATGTTTGGTTGGATGATTGGACGATCACTCAAATAGGTGGTACTTCACAACAGAACATAGTTGTTAAGGTGATGACATGATTTACAGTGAATTAAGTGTTAATGTAACGCTGTCTGATGAAGCAGTGGCAGGTTGGAGATACAGACTCAGTTCTTTCCAGTCTGACTTAAAACAATTATTTTGGCTCCCATAACCTTATCTTTTGCCTATTGGTGTTTGGAATTTATGAAAAAAACAGTCCTGAGCTTTGTCAATTATTTAGGTTAAGAGCAACATTGCTGACACCAAAAAAAAAAAAGAAGAAAAATACGTTTTTGCTTTCCCCACTCTTGAAAAGCACCAGCCACCACTGTCCTTCCAATTTATTGTGGAATGAACTGATTTTCAGTTGAACAGTAATCTGGCAGCTGCAACCAAATTTGCACTACCATTTTGATTCCCAAATTCCCAAAACATTCTTGATCTCTTGCAGTAAGGATAAATGCAAGCTCCAGACACGTTAAGCTGTGCTACTCATATAGGAGACACGGGCTAAATTCTAGCCTTGGCCAGGACAGTTCAATGTTGTGCCCCCATCCCATTCACATTTGCCCTCTCTACTGTCTCTATAGTTAAATGAAGGGATAAGCAACTTAACTTAAATTAATTAAAGTGCCCACTGACATATATACAACAACATTGACAGTTAAGTGGTGTTCATGTAATGCAAGAGCAATGCAAGCTTGAATCTCATTTGCGTCATTTCCCAATCCCCTCATTCCCATCTTTTCCTGTACTTTAATATAGTATACTATACTATAAAAAAGTGCCAATAGGCCAAACAATTGTGTGCAGGCAATACATGCAGGTCACAGGCTTCTCTTTTATATAGTTAAAATGCTTTATTTCTTTATGTGTGTGGGTGTGTGTGTAAGTTCCTCCTGTAGTCTCTCACACGCGGAGATGGTTTAACTGGAAGACACATTTGATGAAACAGCAGCAACAGTTCTGGGCAGAACCCACTTGAGTAATTAAAGGAATTAAAAAGGGAAATGAAAACACAAAATGAAATAAATAAGAGAGCAATAGACGTCACTCAATAAGTTGAGAATGCTGAGTGTGAAAGTCCAAAGGGAGCATGTGTATGCGTGTGCGTGTTTTTGGCAAGGGGAGCTGAAAGACTATTTTCATTAGGATATAGGCCTGAATGCTGCAGATATGCTGACAGGGGCATCTATAGCTTCCTAAAGCTAATCTTCTTCACTTGATAAAAACTTCTCCCTGCGCTCTGGTAACGGCACATTAATTCATTGCAGCGCGTTCAGCGCTCCTCCTCTCCTCCTCCCTCGCTTCTGTCTTGCTGTCTCGCTATTTAACACTCACACTGCTTCTCCCCCATATCCTCTTTCTACAAAACTGTCCTGTCCATTAAAATGTATCATTCTGTTTTCTTCCTTCACTCTATCGCTCTCATTCACCTCCTTCTATTTTCTAGGAATCATGGACCTTGTCAATGTCTCTTTCTTTCTCTATGTATTCAGCTGTTTGCTCAATGAAACATTATGCCTATAAACCTATCTCTGATGTTAAAGTTATTGTGCAGTTTTGTGATTTTTTTAAGTGATTTGAGAAATGAGTAATGGGGTATACAGCAACTTAAAATATGAATAGCTGAAATTGTTGAAGGAATGTTAAAAGGTACCCAGATATTATGCATTTCCAAACCCAGTTCTTTTTATTCTTTTATTTTCTTGTTTTTTTTTTTTTTCAGAATTTGACAGTTTTAAAGGAATATTCCAGGTTGAATACAAATTAGGCTCAAATTAATTTGTGGCATAATGTAGAGTACCAGGAACATAATTTTGACCGTTCCATCCTTTTCCTTAATAAAAGCAAAAATTGAGGTTACAGTGAGGCACTTACAATTTTTGGAGGGTTTAAAGGCAGTAAAGTGAAGCTTATATTTTTATAAATGCACTAACATTAAGTGTCTGTTAAACTTTTGTATTAAGTTTAGTTTTGTATCACTTCCGGTTAAGTGAATGCTGGCGTGTTTGACTGCCACTGCTCTCCGGTCTGTTTGGCGTGGATTTTAAATTAGTCTCCTGGAACTACCTCTCCTGAAAATAACTATATGCCATTTTATCTACTACAGACTTTTTATCCATTTGGGATTTCCATTTTTTTTGACAGTGCTTTCTCCAGCTGGCAAAGCCTCTATCTGATCATGCTGATGTGCCTAAAAAGATTAACTGTTTTCTGCTGTTCACTCTGCCCTTATGGAATTTTATTTTTGACTTTCGTCTCTTGCAGCCAGCTATCCGCATTTTTGCTTTCCCGACATGGTGATTTACAGGATTTTAACTCTTCATTTCTCCTCCCTGCTGGAATTTTTAATCATTGTGTTGTCCTGGGAATTACACGTCACCTCAGGTATATCCTCTGAGGATCTTGTCGTAAACTCTATAGGAAAGTGTGTGTTGTTACATACGGCAATCTGGTCCTCATCTCGCCATCTCCTGGCCCGTGCAGGTGCCAAGGCATGGAAGGCCAATTTTGAAAATGACAGTTTTCTGAAGCACTCATCTCCAATTACAACCAAGAATATGGAGTCTCTTACAATCAGGTTGACCTTATTGAATACAAGATCGCTTTTGATCGCTTTTGCTTTCCTCGTTTTAGGGTTTATGACATTACGTTGTCATGCCAACGAAGTTGTAAAGTTGGAATTAACTTTACAAAGAAAAGATTTGTAAACAATTTTAAAATAATGTTAGCATTGTTACCAGCATAAAGTATTTTTTTAACATTGTCCTTCCTCGAAAATGAAATCAAGCACTGCAGTACCACAATCCATAATAAAATACACTATTAGAGTGGCTAAAACTATCTTACAAACTACCACACTAAGCAAGCAACCTGGCTAACTATCAGTCCAATA
The DNA here is from genome assembly GCA_032164185.1 of Moxostoma hubbsi. Taxonomy (NCBI): domain Eukaryota; kingdom Metazoa; phylum Chordata; class Actinopteri; order Cypriniformes; family Catostomidae; genus Moxostoma; species Moxostoma hubbsi. Next base: position 70,986,047 of record JAVLUX010000001.1, read on the forward strand.
AAATATCTTACCTGTCAAGTGAGAAAAACTTGCTTCACAGCATAAAGGATAAGACAGGCCTGTTTCTCAGCACAACACTTTGCGGTGGAGCAGAACTGCGCACTGCCCCTTTAAGGATCCACCACCACCAACTAATATGGCTGCTGGTCAGATTACCAGGTGTAAACAATAAAGGTAACCAGGAAGATGGTCGTTCAAGAAAAAGAGAAACAAGAGAGATTTGAGACTGGTTTGAGGTGAAGTTGTGGTGTGCCAAGCTGTGTAAGGAGAAAGAAAGCTTGCTGCTTTGTACTGTGATGTGGATAAGGAACATGATTGGAGGAGAGAGGAAGAAACAACAAAGGGACTAATTTGACAGTGCTCATCACCAGAGTGTGAGGCCTGAATATCATAGCCGTTCATTGCACTTCTTGAGTAAAAGTGGGGTGGTATGAGTTTGTAGGATCTGCAACTGCCGAAGAGCTCCATGGTCAAGGTGTGATGGAAAATTAAAGGTCTAAAGTGGAAGTGCCAAAGCTTATGCTTTGGAAAGTGAAACACTCTTTTGTGAATTTATTTAAAATGCATATAATGCATGTAACTGGTGGCTTTTAAGGGCTATCTGGGACAAAGTATTAATTTTGACAGGCCTAAACCTGTCTGGCACCCGAATGTTACTTTAAATTATTTATTTAAATTTAGTACAGGGGCTGGCACCGTTACAACTCTATATGAAACACTCTGGTAGCAGATACGTAGTCTCTGCCCTGTGTCTCTCTCTGCGTACTAGGATGTCTTTTATCTCCCCCAAATCTCACTGTGCGTATAGAAAGAGTAATTAGTAACAGTTCATCTCAGATGGATGCCCTTACTGCTTTCTCTCACCCCAGATGGGCACTCAACCATGCCCTCACCTCCACAAACTACATCTCTGGGTCAGTTTGAAATCTATTCAGATCAGAGTTGTGGCCACCACTGAAAAAGCCAATCTGATGTTGTTTCATGCTTTATTATCACGGGCTCTGTTGCTTTCCATTTTTGCTTGTAGACTCTTCTCGTTTTGAGGTTTCTTTATTTAAAAAATGGGTGATTTCCCAGAGGGTTGCATTTTTGAATGATCCATGGCCAATGTTGCTCATATGTTGTGGCTACAATCTTTCAGCTTCAAACTACCACCACAAATTTCACCGCACATATACACACGCTGTAGTAGCTAGATGGACATTCTTTTCTTTTTTTACGGACATGACGTAAATATGCATGGATGACTGAAGAAAGTATGCAATTTCCTGCCAAATCCGTCCCGGCAGCTCTAAAATATAAATAATTAGTGTAGGAGTACCATAGTGAATCGGGGTAAAAACATGGTTTGGAAGACGGATTGTTGGTGTACTTGATCATTAATTAAATTTTGTTCATTTCTAACAAAAAATAAATAAAAAATCTTAGTGTAGCTTTAGGAGTAAGTCAACATTATTTTTGTGGAAATCCACATTGAGCCACAAATGGTGTCAATTAAGCTAAACCAGAATAAACGATGTTAACTTATTTTTTTTTTTCCCCACAAAAGTAGACTTTGTTCCAAAAGTGATCCATATATATGCATAATAAAGCAAGTCTTCTCAAGCCATGTGATAGCTTTGTGTGCAGAACAGACTGTAATTTTTCCCTAATAATAATGAAAAATTTTATATTTAAAGATATAAAAATAAAGTAATTGACTTGAAGATTTTCAGTCAATAACAACTAAAGGTCCTACACAAAGCTATTGTAAGACTTGAAATTTATGGTGCACTTTTCGTAGTGCTTCTATGTTCCACAGAAAAAAAAAGTAACAGCATACAACAGGTTTGGAACGACATGAGGGTGTGTAAATAGTGAGTAAATGAAAGATTTTCCATATAAAGGTAAAATATCCCTTTAAGCTCCAAAGCTAAAAAAATATGTACATGTAGATCAGAGGAGGGTGGGGCCGGGCTGGAACAACAAACGCCCGGTCCCCAATCAGCCTAATGGGGGCGCGTGAGGGATAAAGGCAGCCGGTGAGGACAGTTCGCCAGAGAGAGAATGACAGGCAGCTGCTCTGTTTGTGTGTTTTTCGTTCAGTTTATTATTAAAACTATTATTTATATTGCCAAGCTGGTTCTCTCCTCCTTTCCATTGAACTGCTTTACAGTATAATTCAAAACCATTTCATTATGATTGACGTGTTAAGATCACATTTGATGGAGGAAATGTATGCTGCACCAAAAGCTGGTATATTTAAAGCTGCTAAACAGATGTGCCTCGTTTGCAGTTAATATATTGTTTAGAGTGTTTGATAGAGCAGCATACCATTCTGCACGAACAATCAATACTTACAAATGACGCATATCTCCCTGTTATTCCTACAGAGGGAGGGTCACGCATTACATTAGTGTTCATGTTATGAATGTAAAAACATAAGTACCAAGTACTACAAATGAAAATCATTTAGCTTAATATGTAATTATTAGCAGAGCTGTAATTATTGTAATTACACGTTGTTATTAGTGGTGCTTGCAAAAAATTCTTCACTATTACGATTGCACATACTTATTAAGGGTGCTTGCTAAGCCATATCTAGGGACCAGAATATCACAGAAACTTAGGGGTGGGCTCTTGAACCAGTCAGCAACCACCTCACAAAAGATGCGTTCACACTGCCAGCTACTTTGTCACTGCATGTCGACAGTGGCTGGTGGTTAGGTCACTAGTGGTGTATTTGGAGAGTCTAAACAGCACTGTTTCTTTACAATTCATATTATTATTAAAATATTAGGATCACGTGAGCTCTACCATCTTCTCTTGTATTGACTGTCGCTCCTGAAAGTCACTCTTCATTTGCATAAAGTTAAACATTTCTCAACTTTGTCACGTCGCTGGACACGCCAACATCCAGTCGCCAATGGCCGGAAGTCGCCAGCTCTTATTGAAAATGAATGAGATGAGGTCTTTTTGTCACTGCGTGTTGCTGGCAGTGTGAACTCAGCTTGACAAGCCCCTTAAACTGCTTCTCATTTCAAGCATTCTTATACAAAGTAATGGGTACAATATTATTATGTGATTATGTAACCGGTCCTTCTCGACCTGCTCCGAATATGATTCGAACCAACATCTCCAGCATGGAAGGCAGGCACGCTAACAAGGAGTCAAGGCTACAGCCCCAAGTGTCAATTGCTAGTGTGCCACTTGAGGCCAGAGGAGTGAGGTTTAAACATACCGCATAGCTATCACATACCAGCTGGCTCCCATAACACTTAAATGTAATGCACTGTATAATAGGCGTTTTTGTATGTTCTATTCCAACACTTTAGGTAAACTAGTTTTTGGTCGCATGCACCTTTAAAGGGATAGTTTACCCAAAAATGTCAATTCTCTTATTATTTAATCGTCCTCATGATTTCCCAGGTGTATATGACTTTCTTTCTTCACCAGAACACATTTGAAGAAAATAGCTCAGTAGGTCCTTAAAATGCAAGTGAATGGATATTTCTCTTTTGAAGCTCCAAAAATCACAGACAGTCAGCATAAACATCATCGATACGACTCCAGCAGTTAAATTAATGTCTTCTTAATTGACACAATCACTTTTGGTGTTAAAAATACTTTTTAAAAACATGTATATTCTAATGTAAGACGTAACTTCTCGAGAGGGTGGAGTCCAAACGGTCTCTTGTGTGATGTAATCTCACATTGTCCACTCAGTTGAGACATCCAAGATAATCACACAAATGCAACATTGTGAGAAAAGAAACAAATTTGTTCTGGTTAAGAAAGAAAAGCATTCACACCTTAGATATCATGAGGGTGAGTAAATAATTAAATGTGGCATCATAGACCTCGTCTTGAGAGTTGAAATAGCCTACAATTTATGTTAATAGTTAAGGTTAAGATGAGACTGATAAAGCTTCAACAAATACCCTTTCGAAAAGGGGAGAAAGAGAGAGAGAGAGAGATAGAGAGAGATTTACATCCCCTTCCTTCTGTTTTCTTTGTATGTTTTCATTTTCTGAGTGATTACAGTCTCCTCTTTTCTTTGAACTGTCTTCCCCGAAGTTAGGCTGTCCTGGCAAATCACTAGATTGTTGCTGCAGCAGTGGCACGGCAGTCGTATTTCCAGGGTGAGAGGACCAGACAAACAACGGAGAGTGGACATGGCAGCTGACAGCCTGTGCAAGATTCCTGCCACTGACACACAACACAATGCATTTCAAAGCATTTCAAACATGAGACTTGCATAACACCACATGCCTTCCAGCAGTAAAGTAATACGGCCTTGCATATACCACTACAAAGTGTCGCTTAGTGAGCCTGGACTGTTATGCACACTGAAATACATTCGATATACAGTACTTTAAAAACATGACACAATATAATTCATTCAAAGTATAATGTGGATTTCCAGACTGTAGTAATGGTTGTGACAGAAGTGGAGATAGGACATGACAGATATGCTGACTCTTCAGTGTACCTTATGACATCAATGTGTCAGTGTTTAAAGCTTAATGTCATCATATATTAACTACCATCTATGCCAACCAACTCTCCAATTCTAAGTAAAATAACCATTTCCCTGTCAATGTTTTGACATTTTGTAAAAGTTGCAACATACATTTTAAGTCAGAAGTTTACATACACTTAGGTTGAAGTTATTAAAACTAAATTTTTTAACCACTCCACAGATTTAATATTAGCAAACTACAGTTTGTTGCAAGTCGTTCAGGGCATCTACTTTGTGCATGACAAAAGATATTTTTCCAACAGTTGTTTACAGATAGATGCTTTCACTTTTAATTGGCTATATCACAATTCTAGTGGGTCAGAAGTTTACATACACAAAGATAACTGTGCCTTTAAGCAGCTTGGAAATGTCTAGAAAATGATGTCAAGCCTTTAGACAATTAGCCAATTAGCTTCTGATAGCAGGTATACTGAATTGGAGGTGTACTTGTGGATGTATTTTCAGGCCTACCTTCAAACTCAGTGCCTCTTTGCTTGACATCATAGGAAAATCAAAAGAAATCCACGTGTGGTTCATCCATGGGAGCAATTTCCAAATGCCTGAAAGTTGGTACCTTCGGGTTGGTTCATCTGTACTAACAATAGTATAAACGCACATATAAACATCATGAGACCACACAGCCATCATACCGCTCAGGAAGGAGACACATTCTGTTTCCTAGAGATGAACGTAGTTTGGTATGAAAAGTGCAAATCAATCCCAGAACAACAGTAAAGGACCTTGTAAAGATGCTGGAGGTAACATGTAGACAAGTATCTATATCCACAGTCTAACTAACACCATCCTAACTGTGCAGCATGGGGGTGGCAGAATCATGTTGTGGCAGTACATTGATGAAGGAGGGACTGGTGCACTTCTCAAAATAGACCTCAATCTGATTGAAAATTTGTGGGCAGAACTGAAAATACCTACAAACCTGACTCAGTTACACCAGTACTGTCTGGAGGAATTGGCCAAAATTCCAGCAACTTATTGTGAGAAGCTTGGGGAACCCAAAACATTTGACCCAAGTTAAACACTTTAAAGGCAATGCTATCAAATAATAACAAAGTGTATGTAAACTTCTGACCCACTGGGAATGCGATGAAAGAATTAAAAGCTTAAATAAATAATTCTCTCTACTATTATCTGACATTTCACATTCTTAAAATAAAGTAGTGATCTTAACTGACCTAAGACATGGATTTTTTTTTCTATAATTATATGTCAGTAATTGTGAAAAACTGATTTTAAAAAGTATTTAGCTAAGGTGGATGTAAACTTCTGACATCAACTGTATGTAACATTCTGTAACATCTGTGCCTACACTGTCAAAACATGACATGTGTGTGCTTTTGTAAGTATTATGCTAACACTCACAGGCAATGACAATACAAGTCACTAAAAAAAAGTACTATTTGGCATAACTTGATAACTTCGATCATAGACAGTGGTTCTACATGTTTGAAATTTGTTTTCTTAACATAAAATGAATATGTAATCTTAACTTAAATACTTTGTGTAGAGAGAACCTAATTCTGTTGGCTAAACCCAATACTACATATCAAAGTAACTCTATTTCTGTATGTTCTAGCTCAGTTCTTCCACAGAAGGGTCGAGATCTCCACACGTAGGGTGGTGGCGTTCTCACCCTTCACTGAAGTAATACGGACGTCGCTGAACCCAGGCAGACGCCTGGCGAACTGAATCACAAAGACGAGTCGGACAGTCCTGGTCAGCTGTCATGATAGGTTCCAGGTGAGGGGGACCAAGGGACAATCGCGTCCGATGTACCAACAGGTGGGGCCTCGCAGCAGCGCAGAGCCGGAGGGGGCTCGAACCTCGAACTCGTGGCCATGCTGAGTCTTAGGGACATCGAAGAACTTACCTGGCTCTGGGTACCCACCATAGGAGAAGGGGAACCGTCCTCATAGTCCATCACGACCACCTGGGCTTGGGTGTGTTTGTGCCAGAGCTGGGCACACAGGGCAGGGGGCCCGCCTCTGCAGCATCATGCTTGCCGTAAATGTGTGGTGCCCGGTGATTGTAATAATGATGACCATAAAAAACGTCCACTTCCTGCGGCCGGCACTACTCTGGGGCCGGGTCTCTGGCCCGGGCTACGGTGGAGCCTGTGTCATCACTGCAGGGGGACGGGGTATGGGATCTTGATCCGCACCGGAGCAGGATGTGTTGGATAGCCTCCGTCTGTTTCTTAACCACCGATAACTGCTGGGCAAAGTCCTTGACGGTGTCGCCAAATAGGCCAACCTAGGAGACAGGGGCGTCAAGGAACCGTACCTTGTCAGCCTCTCTCATGTTGACCAGGTTGAGCCCTGTAGTTGGCTCTCCTGGAACACCAGGGTAGACATCGCCTGCCCAAGAGACCACGGCATGACCAAGCACAGCTCCTGCATCAATCCCGGGTCAGGACTACCTTCGTGCAGATTTCTTGGTGACCATGTGTGCTCCTCGTGCACCTCCAGGAAGAAAGTAACCGGGGCGGGTGTGGCCATGAGCGGTTCTCTGAGCCCAGAAACCAATCACCAAGCTGCAAGCGTTCATGGCGGGGTGGAGGGTTCCACTCCAGCCTGATGCTCCCAGCCGCCCGAGCAAACATGGCTGCCAGCTGCATGTTGGCCTGCGACTGGGCGATCAAACCCGAAGGTGGGATCCCAGTTGAGTCCTCGGCATCAGTCGGGATCAGCCCAATCTGCGATGCTGCGATCGAGAGCTCATCAGCTTTGCGAGCCTTGAATGAGTTTGTGAACTTGCCCTGAACTCGACCAGAGCAAACAAGCATCCTGGGGTGTGGGAGGTCCTTGGGGGGTTACCCGGTGGATGGCTCCCATTGGGGTCCCCAAATCACCCCAGTGCTGACCGACACAGCCTCAAACCTATTGGTAGAAGGACCGAGGCGGGGAGCCGCAAGGGTAGCTTTCCCTCTGAAAAAGGATAGCTGCGACCACAACCTTGCCATGGTCATGTTCTCGCAGTGAGAACATGGCCTGTCCACAAATGCTGTCTCTGCCAGGGCAGCGCCCCAGCACACGAGACACCAAAAATGGCAATCGGAAGCGGAGAGGTAAGGACTGCAACCAGGAAATACACACAGTCGGAAAGACATCTTTAAAAAGATGTTCTCCGTCTGTGCCACTCTTTAAGAGGAACTATACTCTTTATTTGCAACAATAAATACTGGAAGCACCAGGGGCATTCTCTGCACTCAACTGGTGCACGAGGAGGAGAAGCAACTGTAATGTGCCTTAAATCCAACAGTATGCAGAGGTGAATGGACCGGAAGAGGAATTCAGCTCACTGAAACACAACCGCTCAGAAAAAAATCTGAATGAGTGGTTGCGAGCCAGCTCCTTTTATACCCGTATGTCTGGGGGAGTGGCATGCAAATTCCACTTTCCAATTCCCATTGGCCTTTTCTCAGAGGTGTTTGGGGCTCCCATGGGTGACAACGTCGAGTGAGTGACAGATAGGGAACAGTTTGGAATCTAACCATGACCTTGCTTTACCAGCTTCACAATAGAATACTTGAGATATGTAGCTCTGTTCTTCAGAGTTATAGCATCACAGCACTATTCACACAGTTGCTGGCACAGGCAAAACCAGCATAACAAAGCACTGACATACCTGACAAAAGCTTTGATTAATGCTCATGTACTCATGTACTCTGACCCCACCAAACAGCCCATTATTCTGACAGATGTTTCCAAAGATGGCAGTGCATGTCTACAACAAGAGGAACAGCAAGTCCCTCATCTACAGCTTTAACTAACAGAGAAAAGGACCATGCTGTCTTCTAAACCAAAAGATAATTTTACACTGCTTTCTTGTAACCTCATAACTGTGCTTTAGTGGTTAGGCTGGACATACAATATAAGACTAGGTTTAGAGCCTGTTCTGTGTAAAGCAGACACAGATCTGATTCGCATAGTAATGCTTAACGTTATTTATCTCTGTTGGAAGTTAAAAAGCCTACCCTGCAACTCTACCAGCAGGAATCTCAAAGTAAGCTAGAACCCTAATTGACTTAATGGAATAAGTGTAATTAGGTCTGGAGCCCTTTTCTTATGGGCCTACGAGTAATGCTTTTAGACATACATTCTGTCAAGTAAGGGTTTAGGTTCAAAAGGATCCTTGAATTGATTTTACATCAATTCAGAAATCTGTTGGCATATCCTTGCTCTTTTCTGCTTTGGTTTTAAAAATGACAACACTAATAAACCAAACAATGTCATTCAAAATAATACTGATAAAAACAAAGCAGAGTTGTTGTAATTTATATTTAAGTTGTCTTCATTTCATTTAGTTAAAAAATTACACAATTCAATTTGATGGAATTTTGTTATGAAATTGAAATGTGTAAATCTTAAAAACAGGCTAAAATACTTTAAGTGAACAGCACTTTTTGCACCTGAACAGCTGGCACAGTACTTCACTAGATGTTAAATCACACTCACTTTACATACATATGTACACATATTTTTTATTGCATATAATTACTATACATTGTGAATGGTGTAATTCAGTTTCAAAGTCACTACATATTTCATCTATTTGGTTCACATTCTTTCACAAAATTCAGAGGTTCCATAATTTATTAGAATGTCCAGATTCAAGTTTATAATTATTAAAAATTAGAAAAAAATATTAAAATGTGCAGGTTTTCCCTTAATCAAGGTTGCTCATATTGCATGATTTCAGATGTATTTAATTATTTTTAATTAAATGAGTCATAGTTTGTTCCCTATAATAGTAGTATTTTGGAGCATTTCCATAAGAATGGAAATAAAGATCCTTTTTTTTCTGAATTGATTTATATGGATTAGAAATGTTGGAATTAAATTGAATGTAATAGTTTTGGAGTTATAGGCCCATATATTCACATAATCCTTTTATACCATCCTTTCTCTTCTGTTAAGCATCTCGGTGCATATATATTGCCCTGATCACGTTAACCATGTTTGAGTCAACATCCACACAAAAGTGTTGAGCATGAGCATCAGATGTGTATAATACATTGCATTAACTTCAGATGGAGCAACATGTAGTTCTGCTGACATAATGACACTTTCAGCGTGCTGGCAACGTTAAATATCACATAGAAAGAGAGAGCGCGCACCAATCAATATCCTATTTCCAACCCTTCACTGCAAAAACGTGCGCTCTCATTATCCATTTAACTGCACAAAATCACATGGAAATTATCCAATGTATAAAAAAGCTGTCTCGATAGATGTGAGTTTTAAACGGCTGTTGTTCATTGATCACGTTGTTATCATCTCTGCTTCCCCTTTAAGGTTTTTATGGAAAGGTGTGTATGTGTGACGTAGTGAGCGAGTGGATGCGGGGGAAGTAAAAACAAAAAGTATAGCAGAAGCAGTCTGAGTTTTACGGTGCGAAACGTAGCAGTGACGCAGGTTGTACTCCAGTTGAATGCTGTAAAGAAAAGTGCCTTGTATGCCCGTGAATGTGTAACATTACTGCAGAGAATAATAAAGCCCGAGTTCATGGATGAAACCAACCGACGACTACAGTGTGTGTTTGGAAGCTCTGTTAGACCGGACCACTATAAGCAAGCCCCATGCATTGCCCTCCCAGTTCACTTCAACACCTTTTCCAATCTGCACGCCCCGGCCCGTGGAACGTTGTGGAGCAACGTGCTACAATAATAACTATGCCCCACACCGTGATCGATACCAATACGGTCAATCAGCGGTGGAAAGGGCCAAGTCAGCCCCACGGTCATCACGCACCACGCCAGATGTTGAAATAGTGGACGTTAGTGACGATGAACATTATGGATATCAAGAGAGAATTCCAATATTAAAGCCAGGCCATTTTGATGGAACGGGCTCCTGGAAAGACTTTATTCACCGGTTTGAAAGCTGTGCAAAGGCAAACCATTGGTCGGAAATGACAATGGCAATTCAACTGTGATTCAGCCTGACTGGCGCGGCTGGAGCTATCGTTCATAAAAACCCCAGGTCTGACCGTTGGAGCTACCGGCGGATTGTGGCTGAAATAGAGACCGCCTACGGGCCTCGGTCCGAACATGCGGCAGCCATCGGTATTGAACTGAGGCAGAGGGTTAGGGGGCAGAACGAAGCCCTGCACCTATTAAGGGACAACATCTACGAGAAAGTGTCCATTGTGTATGCTGACCGTACCGAGCTGGAGCAGGACGCTATCAGTGTGGAGGTTTTCACCAATGCCCTGGCCGACGCCGAGGTGGTGCAGAGACTACTGGAAAAGCAGCCGCGCATCCTATCCAGAGCATATGACATCGCGCACAGCTACGAGACCACCAAGAGGGCCGCCAGAACAGTCACACAGTTCATGCAGCCTGGCCAGCACGGTCTTGTAAATCAGAGAGCCAGGGCCACCATAGTACGTGAAAATAACAGCAGGCCAACTTTTGTGGAGCCAGTGGGGGTTGAGGTTTGGTCCATCAACTCGCCAGAGAGGGCTCCAGGATTTAATCAGCAGTGGCGCCAGATGAGAGACACAAATGTCAAAATGCCAATGGGGATGTTCAATGCCACAACTGTTACAGTCTAGGGCATATCCAGAGAAACTGCCCTTCCCCCCGACGACCTAGGCAGCAAGGCCGGACAGTCAACAAGAACACAGCACCCGACACAGGTAAAGTGGTCACCTGTACTGCAAGTCAGGGAGACGACATGTGTGTTAAAATATTAATATATGGACTGGAAATGTATGCTCTGCTTCATTCTGGTGCACAGAGGAATGTGTTGCCCCTCCATCTCTTTAACTCTATTCCTGCAGAGTCCAGACCCCCAATAGAGCCATCTGTCACACAGGTCCTGCAGGGCATCGGGCCCAGTGGTCTGGCAGTTCTGGGGGAGGTTAACTTACCAGTACAAGTTGGGAGCGGGGCTACCAATGTGAACTTTATTATGGCCGACACAGCAGAGAACACTGAGGTTATCCTGGGGCACCCTTTCCTACATCAGACAAGTGCCCAGCTGGACTATGGTCACCATGAGATAACCCTCTTCGGAGAAAAGGTACCTCGTTTTAACCAAAACCATCAGCCCCGGGTACATATTGTCAGAGTGGCCCGCACAACAGTATTGGAGTCGGGGTGTGAGTATGTAGTGCCTGGCACTGCCCGCCTGCGCCATACTACTGAGGGAGACCTAATGCTGAGTCCAACCAGGGGTTTCATAGAAAAGCACCATGTCCTAGTGGCTCGCATCATCGTACAGGCACAACGATCCACCAACGTTCCCATCAGAGTTTTCAACCTTGGTGCCTTACCTGTCACTTTGAAGAGGGGCGCTTTAGCAGGGATTCTACAGCCTGCCGCGGTGGTGGTGAAGGTGGAGTCCCAGCCGCCGCTGGCCTCATTAGCCCCTGAACCTATTAACTCTGTTTGTGCTTCTTTACCCAGCCACCTGCAGGTCCTGTACGACGAGAGCTGTGCTAGTCTGCCTGAGGGCGACCAGGTGAGGTTGGCCAGCCTGCTACGGTCTTACAGTGACGTATTCTCTACGGGGCCCACTGACCTTGGATGTACTGGCCTTGTGCAGCATGATATCCTCACCACCGTTGGTCCGCCTGTGAAACAGCAACCGCGCCGAATGGCTAGGGACAAACAGACTGCAGCAGACCAGCAGGTGCAGCAGAGCCTGGACACTGGTGTGGCTCGACCCAGCAACAGCAGCTGGGCTGCACCTATAGTCATGGTGAGGAAGAAGGATCAGACATTGCGATTATGTGTCGATTACAGGCCCCTAAATGAGAGAACCATAAAGGATGCTTATCCACTGCCCCGCATCCAGGACACTTTAGACACACTGTCCACAGCCAGGTACTTCAGCACACTAGATTTAACATCAGGGTACTGGCAGGTGGAGTTGACACCGAGAGCCCAAAAAGCCGCTGCGTTCTGCACCCGTAAGGGCCTGTTCGAATGGAATGTGATGCCGTTCAGACTGTGCAATGCGCCGGCCACGTTCCAGAGACTCATGGACCGTGTCCTGGCCGGGTTGCAGTGGGAGACCTGCTTGGTCTACCTCGATGACATCATTGTCCTGGGGCGGGATGGAACTGAAATGTTGGAGCGGCTTAGTCAAGTGTTTGGCAGACTACGCACAGCCAATCTGAAACTTAAACCTTCAAAGTGTGTCCTGTTCCGAGAGCAAGTGGCTTATTTGGGGCACATCGTCTCCGCCAAAGGTGTCGCCACCGACCCCCAAAAGATCCAAAAGGTGGCTGGGTGGCCCACACCACAAAATGTAGCTGAAGTGCGTCAGTTTGTCGGCCTGGCTTCGTATTACCGACGCTTTGTCAAAGATTTCACCTCTGTTGCCAAGCCCCTTCACAAGCTGACCAAAAAGTATGCACGCTTTAACTGGACGAACGAGTGCCAGGAGGCGTTTGAACAGCTGGAAAGCCGGCTGACATCAGCACCCGTGCTGGGTTATCCCCTTGACAGTGGCCAGTTGCTCCTCGACACGGACGCCAGTGATTGGGGAATTGGAGCAGTCCTTTCCCAAGTGCAAGGAGGTGAGGAGAGAGTACTCGCCTATGGGAGCAGGAGATTGTCAGCCACCGAGCAAAATTACTGCACCACCAGACGAGAACTTCTGGCAGCTGTCGAGTTCACCTCTCATTTCCGGCAGTATCTGCTAGGGAGAACATTCATCATACGGACTGACCACAGCAGTCTACGCTGGTTGACTCGGATGAGGGAGCCTGAGGGCCAGCTTGCTCGCTGGCTGGGGAAACTGGCAGAGTACGACTTCCAGGTGATCCATCGTCCGGGGAGACATCACCAAAATGCGGACGCGCTCTCCAGGAGACCCTGCGGAACGTCGTGCTCATGCAGAGTGCCAGAGCCTAGCTTCAGTAACCAGTTTCAACACAAAGGGATTCAGTGCAACATGGCAGAGAGTCCAGTTTCAGAGAATGCTGGGGAAACTCCTGCAGAGCAACCTCCAGTGGGGGTAGTGGTGCCCGAAGGTGGCTAAGGAGATAGCCTTGCAGTCGAGCCTAAGCATCTACCAGTGGGGGTAGTGGACATTTTCAGTGGCAATCAAGCTGGTTTTGCGTTCCGTCCAAGTGTCTACAGGGTGAGCGAGTCAGCCCAAGTCAACCTGTTCGGTGGTTGGACCCGAGAGCAGTTAATCAGTGCCCAAGAAGCTGACCCAGGTATAGCACCAGTGAGGAAGTGGATGGATGAGGGGAGGGGCAGGCCACCCTGGGTTGACATAGCACCCTACAGCCCTGCCACCAAAGCCTACTGGTCCCAGTGGAAAAGGCTCTACCAGAAAGATGGAGTTTTGCTAAGGAAATTTTACTGCACGACGGGAAGGGTGTTCTATCCACAGATCTTGCTGCCTCGAGAGTACCGCGCCTCAGTGATAGAACAATTGCACAATGGTCCAGTCGGTGGCCATTTTGGAGGAGAAAGAACCCTCGCACGTCTCAAGGCCCGGTACTACTGGTACAATATGAGGAATGACGTCACTCTGTGGTGTCGCACTTGCACCCGTTGTGCTGCGAAAGCCCGGCCCAAGAAATCACCTCAAGCCGCCATGGGCACAGTGCGAGTTGGTGCCCCCTTCGAACGTATCGCAGTTGATTTAATGGGACCATTAAATGAAACTGAAAGGTGCAACCGCTACATAATAGTGGTACAGGACTACTTCACCAAATGGGTGGAAGCCTATCCTGTTCCAAATGAACAAGCAATGACAGTGGCTGAAAAGATTGTTTCCGAGTGGGTGTGTAGGTACGGAGTTCCACAGTGCCTGCACAGCGACCAAGGTAGCAATTTCGAGTCAGCTGTGTTCCAGGGGATGTGTGAGCTGCTGGGAATCGATAAGACACGAACCACGCCATTTCGGCCACAGTCAGATGGTCAAGTGGAACGTTTCAATGCCACCCTGCAGAAAATTCTAGCCACCACTGCAGAACGATGTCATTGGGACTGGGACATTATGACCCCATATGCAGTCATGGCTTACCGTGCAACCAAACACAGCTCCACAGGCCTGACACCTAATATGATGTTGTTCGGATGGGAAATTACAGAGCCGGTGGATCTTGTTGCTGGGTTGCCACTTGACTCAGACAACACTGCTACCCCGTCAACCTATGTTGTACAGCTAAGGGAACGGCTCGAGCTATCTCACCAGTTGGCCCGGGAGGCGCTGGGAAAATCTGTCGAGCATGCCAAACGACAGTATGACAAAAATGTTTGCAGAGTCCAATACAAAGTCGGTGATGCAGTATGGCTCCTGGTTAAAGGCACAAAAAGAGTGAAGAATAGAGTGCGGAAGTTCCTCCATTCTTACGAGGGTCCGTACTTCGTGGTGGGTGTACTGGACGATTTGGTCTACCGAATAAAAAGGGGCCTGAGAATGAAGATGAAAGTCGTTCATCACGACAAACTCAAAGCTTACCACTCCAGAACAGCACTAGACAATGACTGGGTTTTGCAAGAGGCTGAAATGTGGGCACCAGTGGAGGCACCAACCCCATTGTCAGACATCAGCTCTTCAGAAGTTGATATAGGCCCTCTTGACCTCTCAGGCCTTTTCTCTTTACCACCATCATCGGCAGTTCCACCGAGCAGGAGCCAGCTACCTTGCCACATGGCTGAGCCCTCACTGGATGAGGTCAGGGGACAAGCTGCTCATCCTCTTTTGAGCTCCACCCCCCGGAGGGTCCGCAGAGCTCCTGACATGTTTGGTGATTGGGTTGTTCACTGAGCATATCTGTTTGAGGTTGGGTGTAGGCGGATCGCTGCTCTCCTCAAATAAAACCAAAAGAGTTCCTGAATTGTCAAAAACCAAAAGAGTTCCTGTATTGTTAAAACCAAAAGAGTTCCAGTATTGTATTATTACCAAAGTAACTTGACTATGTTGAGGTTAAAAAAAAAAAAAAAAAAAATGTGAAGTTGTTATGGGGTTAATATAATTGTTTACTATCAACAGTCGGTAATTTGGATACTAGTGGGCCGCATAGTTTTGTTATAGCATCCTGGGTGTGTTTACTGCTTAGAATTGTATGGAGCATAAGTGTGAGTTATGATGTATTAAAGGGTTAAGACCTCCTTTACCTTTGCAACTCTTCCCGCACCGGAAACATGGGTCATGGTTGGGGATGTTTGTATAGTGACTGTCTCATTAATATCTTTCTGTGTACAGGGTAATGATGCTGGAGAGATGTTAAAGGGTTAATCATTCTCCAGAGTGGGGGTAGTGTTATCATCTCTGCTTCCCCTTTAAGGTTTTTATGGAAAGGTGTGTATGTGTGACGTAGTGAGTGAGTGGATGCGGGGGAAGTAAAAACAAAAAGTATAGCAGAAGCAGTCTGAGTTTTACGGTGCGAAACGTAGCAGTGACGCAGGTTGTACTCCAGTTGAATGCTGTAAAGAAAAGTGCCTTGTATGCCCGTGAATGTGTAACATTACTGCTGAGAATAATAAAGCCCGAGTTCATGGATGAAACCAACCGACGACTACAGTGTGTGTTTGGAAGCTCTGTTAGACCGGACCACTATAAGCAAGTTACCTGCTACGAGCCAAGTAATTATATTGATACCAGCTCGCTCTTAACCACGGTTGTGAGCGTGAAAGCTGTGAAGGTAACAACGTGAATGTAAATGGAAAGTGCGACAGCGACTTGTCAATTACTTTATTTGTTCAGTAAAATATTACTTCCACATAATATAGGCTACACTAACCTCATTGAACATTTAAATGTACCATATTTGAATCACTATGAATAAAAGCATTACCTAAATTACAGCTTGTTATTTAGCCTACTAAATGGAAAGAAAACAACTATATATATATATATATATATATATATATATATATAGAGAGAGAGAGAGAGAGAGAGAGAGAGAGAGAGAGAGAGAGAGAGAGAGTTTTATATTTATATATATATATATATATATATATATATATATATATATATATATATAAATAATAAAAAACTCTCTACCAGGTCAATTTTTATATGAAAAATAACTAAATATGCTACTGTAACACAGATCATAATTCATGGGCAAGGAAGAGGCGAGAAACCGGCTTAACATATAAACTTAAAGGTTTAATGAAGAACTCAAAAGACAAACACATAAGATAACGGACGTCCGTAATTGAGCTCTCTCTCTCTCGATCGCCGTCTGCGAGTGGCCTTTATCCCTCTTGACGGCGTAATTAGCCTAATACGGGACCGGGCGTGCGTAATCACGCGCCGGTCCCGCCCTCCACCGTGCCACATTCCTCCCCCGTTCTTTCAGGCTGGGGACCCCCGGCCTGACGTACATCCCCTGGGGGGGGGGGGGCCTCCCGCGCGGTCTGCCGGCAGGTCATCCCCATTAACCTGGACGAGGGAGGGGGCAAGGGGAGGGAAACAAAAAACAACAATTAAAAATGGGGGGGGGGGTTCCTGCACTGGGCAGTACCTCCCCTCCCACAAACACCATAATTTTAAAAAGAGGGAGGGAAACAACAATTAAAAATAGGGGGGGGAGGTTCCTGCACTGGGCGGCACCTCCCCTCCCACGAACACCAAAATTTAAAAAAAGAGGGAAAAGGCCAACGCAGAGCGGTAGCGAGAGAGAGAGGAGAGAGAGATTTGAGGGAAAAAAAAAACAAAAAAAAAACACCTTACTCGCCGATTCTCTGATACGCCGTAGCTCGTTCCTCAGCCACTTCTCCACCCTCTACCGAACGGCAGCCGCGCCTCTCCAGGCGGATTCGAGGCAGTCCTCAGCCCCTGGCGGACGGAACGCCCCGCCGCGTTCTCGGGGAGCCGAAGGGGACTCCCCCGCCCCTGGCAGCGGTTCTCTCGCTCCAGGCGGTCGGTCGCGATCCCCTCCCCGCTCGCGGACGGCTGTCTTCCCTCGACCCCTCCACGTTTCAGCGGCTGGTAGAGGCATCCTCCGCCCCTGGCAGCGGCCCTGACCGCTCCAGGCGGTCGGCTATAGGAGCCCCTTCTCCCCTCGCGGTCGGCGGCCATTCCTCCGCGTCCAGGCGGCTGGGCTCCTCGTCCCCCGGCAGATGGCCGCGGCTGCTTCTTTGGGGTAGTGGCGAGAACTCCGCTACGGCGCATCCCTCTTCCTTCCCGGGTTTCGGCACCAATGTAACACAGATCATAATTCATGGGCAAGGAAGAGGCGAGAAACCGGCTTAACATATAAACTTAAAGGTTTAATGAAGAACTCAAAAGACAAACACATAAGATAACGGACGTCCGTAATTGAGCTCTCTCTCTCGATCGCCGTCTGCGAGTGGCCTTTATCCCTCTTGACGGCGTAATTAGCCTAATACGGGACCGGGCGTGCGTAATCACGCGCCGGTCCCACCCTCCACCGTGCCACAGCTACATATGTGAAAACAATTAGTTAGAATATTGGGGCATGTTGAGGCATTCCTGAAGTGACATGAAAGGACCACGTATGTGCAAAAAAATGTCAAAATATAGCACGTGTGTTAAACGTTATCAAACAATAACACAATTGGTGCAGCCATAATTATGAGGAGTTTCCATAGACATAATGATTTTTATACTGTACAAACTATAGATTCAACCACCTAACCTTAACCCGACCCCTAAATCTAACCCACACAAAAAAAAAAAACTTTCTGCATTTTTACATTTTCAATAAAACATTTTTTAGTATGTTTTTTTTAAGCGATTTGAATTATGGAGACACTAGAAATGTCCCCATAAACCACATTTATAGCATAATACCCTTGTAATTACCAGTTTGTAACCTAAAAAATCACTTAAACCTGCACTCACAGAATTTGTTTGTTGCTATTCCAAATAAATGTTGCTGAAACAAGTCTGATTGTGTCCCAATGATATCCCCGAGGTTTGTCCGTTATCCCTCCCCCTTCCCTCTCGCGCTCTCTCTTCCAACTCTCCCATGAGCTCACACACATGCGCGCGCGCGCACACACACGCACACACACATCCCCCTCCCCTCTTATTATACTTCGCTTTCCTTTGCCCACTCTCTTTCTACAACAAACATGGCCGCTAAATCGGATGGAACAGCCTTGTGTGTGAGCGAGAACGAGAGCGCTTCGCGGTGTCTGGTTGGCCAGGAGCAGAGCGCGTCTCCGCTGCACTCTCACGCCGACAAGCGCTTCACGCTGCTGGACTGCTGCTGGGTGCTGTGCGCCCTCCTGGTCTTCTTCTCCGACGGAGCCACCGACCTGTGGCTGGCAGCGGACTACTACTTGAGGCGGGACTATTGGTGGTTCGGGCTCACGTTAGTCTTCGTGGTGGTTCCCTCCGCGGTGGTTCAGGTGTTGAGTTTCAGGTGGTTCGTCTATGATTACTCGGAGCTGAGCGCGTCACCCGGCGGGGATGGATGCAGTTTCAGCACCAAGGGCAGCGACCAGCGGAGCAGCAGCGGCGCGGCAGGAGCGCGAACGGTGCCTGCGAATGGCACGCAGAAATGCTGCAGAGGGTGCATGTGGTTCTTCCAGTCCATCATTCACATCTTGCAGCTCGGCCAAGTCTGGAGGTAAGATCAGTTGCAGAAACTGTGCAGAAAATGTTGCCTATACAGAGCGGTGTCGCAACTTAGATGCACCTGTGCGTGAACTTCTCTCAAAGACCAATTGTTGTTAATAGACATTATTGTGTCATTTATTTTGGTACATTATTCACAATGAAATTGGTGTCTTATTATGGGTCTCACACTTTGGTGATGCTTTAGGGACAGATGAAATGAGCTGCATCCCTGGCTGTCTATGTCCCATCTCTCTCCTTGTGGTCGCATGTCTTTGATATTTGCCAACATAGATAGTGTGCCATTTCTGGTGGCCCTATGGTCGGATCACCCTCAACATATTAGGCAATGCTGTTAATGTGTTATAGTTAATATGGCATGTTTACTGTGTCCTTTGGAGCAAATCACTTGTAAGTGCAATATAATTGGCCAATAAATGTAAACTATGATTCTGAAGATGTCTGCGATGTGCACTAACAAATGGTTGTGTATGATTGTGTCCATTAGAAAAGATGGTCTCTTGATTGTGTTTTCTGAAAGTGGCATGGTCAAATTGACAATGAATTTTATGAATTAGTCCACAGATTTAGAAATACCTGAAACATTAGAGCTCTTATTTGAGAAATCCCTTTGGAGAAAATGAACATTGCACACCCCCACCCTCTCAGGTTATTGTTACTTTAAGAAGTACATAGAGATCAGACAACTTCCAGGCCAGTTTTCTCCTGGGAGAATCATTACCCACTGTCGCACAGCCTGTTTTCCTTTATACCTTAATCTGCTTTTCTGCAGAAGAAACTGTTTTCTGTTTTTGAAATTGGTATTTTCTTGTAGAAGGTATCAAAAGTGCCAAGACCAATTTGGAGATGTCAGAGAGCATCATAAGCTCTTTGGGAAAACAAGATCAACTATGATAGAGAAAGATAATGGAGAGATGTTTTCTTTTTTATTCCTGGCTGTACTTCTTGTGACCTGAAATGGGCATGCACCCTGCATGAGGGAGAGACACAAAGAGACACCAGGCAGGCAGGCACTTGAGGGACTTAGTAGGTTTATTTAGCTAATGACTACTGAGGTCTTTAGGCACTGCTGAATGCACCCTAAGGAATGGAATTATCCCAGAAATGCTTGTCCCTCGTAAAATGCTGCTTTTCTGTATTCTAGAGCAGGGACAGAGGAAACAATTCACTCCCACATGAGTGTTTTCCTGGTAGTTAAGAGCTGAATTATTAACACAGGGACAGGGAGGACTGTGTGTCTCACGATTATGTGGGAGAGGATATACCATTTCCTGCCATCATCTCCACAACAAATTCCTGTTCTCTCTCTCTCTCTCTCTCTCTCTCTCCCTCTCTCTCTCTCTCTCTCTCTCTCTCTCTCTCTCTCAGTCTCATGCTTTCTTACTTCCTCCTTTACCTACCGCAAACCTTCACTAAGTATGATTTATTATTGTGAGTTGTAAACCGAATGCTCAGCTTGTGAATGTTTGCAGGGATTGAGGTATACATATGTGTGCATTAGAGAGAGAGAGAGAGAGAGAGAGAGAGATGGAGAAAAGAAAGGAAATCTTAAATTTTTGTGTCAGCTGTGACCCAAATATACATTTTAGGGCAGGGAGTTTCAAACTTGGGTCCACGGAACCTCAGGGTGCCTGTGAGGGAGCACTAAGTGGCCTGTGAAATATCTGAGAAAAAAATTATATAAAATTGCAATTAAAATTGTAAGAAAAAAGGATTAAAAAAAAGTTAAATTTACAAATAATTTACAAACTGTACAAAAAATATTTTTGTCCTGTTGATGTCATTGTCTAAATCCCTGTAATAATTTAAAAAATGGCTAAAATTTCCACTATGCATAATGTTAATATTGTATGCCTAATAATAAGCAAGTTTTAATCATAGTTTGTGCTCTATGGTATGCTTGTATAGGCCCTACATTTAAATAAAGGATAGGGTATTTCACTCAAAAAGAACACTTATTATGGAACAGTCATGCATCTTAGACTAAATATTACACTCACTTATTCACATTATCTTTTTTGACGTCCATTCGGTGGCCCTGCAAAGCACATATAGACATCACGTTGGGTGTGACCCATCACAATGATCAGAATCAGATTACATGTTCCTGTTATGACGTGATTTAAGGAATTACTCTTTCAAGGAATTGCTCATTATTGCTATTCAATTACAGCTTCTGTTCTGTTGTTACTTGTGTTACAAATACAATTTTAATTTGATCAAAATTATTGCGCTTCATTTTATTTTATATACACACATGTGCAAGCTGAGTACGTACATCGGGCACAGATATACAAGTGTTTTAAGTGTTCTCTCCTACAGTGTGTCCTCACTCAAATGGCGCTGTGAAGCCTGTGAATAATTTTTCTTGTTTCAACAAAATATCAGAACAAACAAATTGATTATACTTTCCAGTGCTACAGACGATGTTCTGGAAGAACATGCTCAGTCCGTGCATCTCTGTGCACCCTCAATGAACTCTATAGCAGCCCGCACAACAGCAGCTCTATTCAGTTGTATGATACAAAGTATCGAGACATTTTAACAAGAACAAGTACATGAGTAAAGTATCTACTGTAACTTGATGCCAATCCTTTAATAAATGCGTAATTCTTTCTACGTGGTGCTTCATCCTTGGAAATAAGGAGTATTCAAAACTCCCGTTGAACTCTGCTAGTGGATGAAGCTGATGGTGACTGCACAGAACCCACAAGTGGAGACGATGCGCTGTGAATAGTGACTGTATGTGATAGAGACATCCCTTGTCCAGCATGTGAATTTCATGTAATTTCTCTAAAGCAGGCCTAATTCTGTTCTACTTCTAAAATCTTTTGCGGGCCACATCAGAGCAGTCGGAGGGCCATAGATGGCCTGCAGGCCGGACTTTTGAGCGACCTATTTGTACAAATACAATAACATTGGGACGAGACTATCTCTTTGTTTGACCACTGGCGGACAGAGGAGCATATTCAGAAAGCTGTTTTGAAAACAAAGAGTATTCTTGCAATTTTGTTTGGTAGCGCTATTGGCACAGAAATGACGTATTTTAGCTTTTAATGTGTTAATTTTATGACAAATTACCAAACCCAATACTCCGTAAAAGGAATACTATTAAAATCATGAAATGAATAGCGTTGTCTTTGTAACATCATGATTTAACTTTTTCTAACACAGTGTTAATTGGTTTTTATACATGGACATATATGGCTGCTTTTATGTTATAAGAGATGCAATCCCTTGCATGGGGAAGGATCCAAGGGTCCCCCCTGCCAGTCATTCTGGGGGCCAGCCATGGTATTTGGGGAACTGTTATTCTATAACCATGTGCTACATGGACGACATTCACTGTTGCACACAGCCTCCGTGTTTACAACAGCATCTTCTGTTGAATGCATTTAGATGCATTCCTACCGCGAACTTCAGCTGGGAAGAGTGGGGTGGCGGATAACATGAAAGGGGCCCCCCTTGGAGTTGTGGACCTCTGGGCTTCAGCCCATGTAAGCCTGTGTGTTAATGCACCCCTGATCCTTGGCTTTAAAGTTTGGCTATTTAAGTTTTAAATTTATTATTTTATGGGCCTGAAGAAAAGGCCTGTTGTGTATCAGTATCATGTAATGTAAAGACATGTGTGCATTGCTTTATCTGTCTGTTTGTTGTGTGTGGGTGGCTGCTTCTGTTGTCCCACTTAAAAGACACATGTGGCCTGAGCTCATACTGAAGCATCCACAGGAGCATCTTGGTTGACATGGCAGGTCTAAAATATGTTTAAGTATAAGTAGTCAAATGTGCAGCCTCTAGCTGTACTCTAGCAGTTTTAAAGAACAGATTAAAGGGGCATGCAAGCAACTGAGAACACTCAGTTATTGGAAATTCTGACTCAAGGAGAGATCAATGCGCTGTGCTCACATAAACCAGAACTTGGCAGAAAGCTGGAACTAGATTTACAAAGCATACCATATCAACACAGTTGTTCCTATCTCAGTTATCATCCAGTGCTTGTGGTGTCTGAGATCAGACCCTACATATGTATAATTGATTCTTAATAAGTTTTGTTCTTTTGCTAACAATGGCTGAGATCAGATGTTTAGAAGGTATGATTTATCTCAGTGTGCACATGTTGAATTCATATTACAGGTGAGTATCTCATAAAGTAGGTCCAAAGCAGAGACAGAAATGTTTGAATGATCAGCCTGTTTCTTCCAGAAATCTATGAGATACTGTGTTCACAAGCTCCACAGAAACTTTCATAAATAAAGCACATTATATAGGACTGCACAATTAATCGTATTTTAACTGCAGTCAAGGTGTCTGCCTCTCACGGTTAATTAAGCATAAGTATCTGTGATATTAGTTAGATAGAAAACAGAAACAATCAGCCAGGCAAAGTTGCAAATTGGTACTTATTTATTATTATAGGCTGTGTCTACGGATGACAGACCAAATCACAAGCTCTTTTGAAGTCCATTTAAACTCAACTGACCTATCATGCTCTCTTCAGAAGTTCACCACTGACCAATCATTTAAAATTTTGAGCACGCGCTGAAATACAGAGTCGCAGTAGTTTGAGCATCGTTAGGGGATAAATTGGGAATTTGAGGTGGGGGAACCCAAAAATCGAGTTACTTCAATTGCACATTTATATGTTTATTTGCACAAACAGTATGTTTGGCCTTTAAAAGTGCTTAAAAAATCTTAGGTAACCCATGGCAGTGAAGTTTTGTGGGCCGAGGAGGAGATGGGAGCATTATACCATGTTTGGAAGGAGCACCAGAAGCTGTCAAAGATGTTGTCAACAGAAACAGCACACACACTTTCTTCAGCTTTTTCCCCCATTAACATAAAAGGCTTGAGACGATTCAGCATTGCCGACTGCTGAATTATTACAGAAATACATCAGTATTGTTTATTGAAACAACAACAACAATAAATATAGCTGCAAGCAACAATTAAGGGGGCAAGCACATCAACCATGATTAGGCATAACAATGGGAAAAAATAGGTAATTAAAGCAATCTGGTCATGATTTTAGGGAAAATGGTTGGAAAAACCATGAATACCATCAACTGCATTGGGACATAAAAGCTTATTACTTTTGACCAACAGGTACTGCTGTTGCCAAATTGATTTGATGTGGTCAAGGTGTGGTCATGATGACACATATAAAATGTAATGTCAATAAGCCAAAGTGTTGCTGAGATAGAGCCTGAAAACCATTCTGGCACCATGCCATCAAATTAATTGTTGTGTTAAATGAAAACGGTTTGGTCTATCAACACGAAATCCATACATTTTTCTTGGCATGGTCTGAAGGTGGGCTGATTAGATTTTGGTTAATATCTGAAAAACGCTCTAGGAAGATTTCGAAAAAGTAGGTTTTTAAAGGATTTCAAAATGACATAAGAAGTACGATCGATCATGGCATAATTAGTATCCACATTCTCAGTATGACACACAGAATCTACCAAGTCTGACCTCATGACAATAGCACAAAGTAATAAAAAGTTATTAGCATTTTATGAACATTTCGTATAACTTTTGACCAGAAGGTGGAGCTGTCCCAAAACTCTTTGAGTGCCTTGAGGGCAGTGTGCTATTGACACATAACGAGTTTCATAACGATATGTCAATGCGTTTGAAAAATAGCATTTTACAATGAAAATCTAAATGGGCGATGCCCAAAATGGCCGACATAGGAAAATTTGGTATCATTCGACTCACACAGAATATAATAAAACCATATTTGTGATTTTAGGTGAAACTATTCAGAAGTTATAAGCAAAAATATTAATTTTCATATCTCGTGACCACTAGGTGGCACTGTACCGAAACTGTGCAGGTACACTAAGGTCATGGTTGTCATAACACAAACCAAGTTTGGCGTAAATATTTTTCGAGAACCGTTTGACAGTTGAAAGCAACTCGCTACACAACTTGCTTTTGGTGCCCCTCCATTGACACCGCTTTGGCCACTGGGGGCAGTGTTTTGCATTTCGGTTAACACAGAACAAGTTTAAAGTCATCCTACTGTTTCCAATTTAACTATGAGATCAGTCTGAAATGAAGCAGATTTTATTATGTGACTGATACTATGAAAAAATACTTTATTATGAGTAATTCATCTGGTGTGAGTTTGTGATTTTAAACAAATTATTAAAAGTATTTTTATTTCCTTAAGGATATTTTTTTTTAACAAAGAGTACATTCACCAAGAGTAATCTGGTGAATGTACAGTTAAGACTTAGTGGGACCTGTTTTTTACACTCCAAACATACATGCACTCATGCACAGAGCAGCTGTTGTGTTATGAGTGTTGCAGGTGTGTGAGGCAGTGTATCTATTGGCCATTAATGTTGATGGGAATATTCTCACAGAACTGAAGGCATTACACAGTAGCTAGGATGCGTGCAGAGCATTTTAAACCAGAATACACCTCACCCATCTAAACTATGCTTCAAAGTGATATTTTCTCAGGGCCCGGAATTGTAAAAAGATGCTGTTTTTCCCATTGCTTTTTCTGGCTTATTAAATATTCCCATCATTAAAGCAGTTTATATTTCTGCACCACTAGCATCACCAAATGAAGTTGCAAAAATACTAATTGTTTTTTTTTCTCCCTGAAAACATCACTCATCTGTTATTAGTCAGCAAACAAATAGTCCCGCCCCAAACTCATGGCATTGGTTGAGCCAGTATTGCTGTGTTGGGCAGGTTGTGATGCTCAAACAAACAGAGCAATGTATTGACAGTGCCACAGAACCAACACTTTTACAGAATCATCTTGTTTGGGTGAACTATGCCTTTAAGAATAGGTTAAGAGAACAAAGTGTTGGCTTTTCTTTTCACTTACATTCTCACATTCTCCTCTCCCCTGCCATCCCTCCATCCACTTGTCAGTCTCTTGTCTCACTCTTCTTCTCAAGATCCCAATGCTGTCTGTCTTGTCAGAGCTGACCCAGTTCTTCACAGCAGATGCTGGAAACACAGTATGCACAATAGAGTGACAGCTTGACTGTGTGTGTGTGTCTCTATGAAAGAGAGAAAGCATGTTCACAGGTTTCCTAAAGACACCATCTGAATATAGATTACCATGAGTGCTGTTTATGCCTCTGTGTACCCATCTGCTTGTCAGAGTAAGTCTACTAGAGATTATTTCCAGAATATGTGTGAGTGGATTTCGAGACTTTACTCGTGTTCAGAGATGTATATTTCATTCCAGCATGGGATAGGACAAAAACAAGAAGTATTCTTTACAATTTATTTTCCTAAAGTTAGAAAAGACATGTCCTACTTGTGCCTCCCAGATAAACACCCCTTATTACAAGCATGTGTCTTGCTGCAGTAGTTAATGTGAGTAAGAGCTTGTGTCACCTCTCTGTCTACACTGTTTGTTTGTTTTTTTTCCTAAAATATATATGTTACAAACATCACTATTAATCTAAATTCAATAAATTGACTAAAAAAAAAACTAAAAAAAACATGGAAAAGTCACAGAACATTGTTTAGTAAATAAGATGTACACTATGATATAGGATAATTGTTTTCGCACACATGACCATAATTAAAGAAATCCTGAATGTCTGTCCCCTTCAGTTTTTTTGTTTTTGTTTTTTTGGCTGGTGGTTGTACTGTATATTAGAAATGATTGGTCATTCAGTTTCTGTGAGAAAGATATCCAATATTGAAAACATGCTAAAAGATTCCAAAATGTTAAATGTTTTCATTTGTTTGACAACATTAACTTATAGTCAAATATGACTTTTTTTTACTCAGGTCTTGTCTCATGTAGATTGCATATTGTCAAAAGCTCAATGTCTGTCGCACTAATGCCTGTAGGCTGTTAGGCTTGTTAATATTAAGCATGTTGTCTTAACCCAAACTGATTTGCTGAATCAAAACGGAGACTGTGATGTGAGTGCTAGCCAATGGGTGTAACTCTTTTGAGTTAGTTCTGAACAAAACAAATGTCTTAAAATGTAATTTAGCACTGTTATTGCATCTCTAGCCATGAATGACACATTTTTGGTGCTATGTCAACATAAAAGTTTGAAACTTTTAAAAATGCATCTTGAGACCCCTGCACTCTGTTCTTCCAGCTGTCTTTGATCAGCTGTCGGTTTGTTGTCTGTACAGCTGCACCTTACCTGTACAGCTGAAACTGAGCTTACTGCCCCATGCAAGCTTAGACTGGCTTAAAAATGGTGGTGGCACTACAAGCATAAATTGCTCGGTTGGTAGAAAAATTCCTTGTTATGGTGGCATGATTAAAATTGTGTATATTTTTAATGCAAACAGAGCAAATGCAATTTTTGAAAGGGTTTTTCCTTTTCATTATCTTGGGTATCTTTATTTGTCATTGACCCAGGTTTTATGGGTCCATTCAGTGGTATTCTGACAACTCATCACTGCCTACAGGATGTGCTTTGTTTTACGAGCACACATAGGATATTGGGTCAGCTCAGTTGCAGTGAAACTTTATGATGCATTTCATTTTAAAGTTTGTGTAATTGGAATGCGGTGAGTTATTTAGCGTCACAACCCATCAATCAAAAACGATCTAACCCTGGCAGAAAATTAAGTAAAAAAGAATATTACTCAATAATATATATATATATATATATATATATATATATATATATATATATATATATATATATATATCTAAAATTTTATTTTTGTATTGTCCTTGATTGATAAATAGTTTATATTTTAGAGTTTAATATCACATGGAGGACGCATATTGATCTACCTATTTGCCATGACTGTGTCTATTTCCCATGTGCTATTACACTTGCCAATCTTATTACTGTGATCTGATTGGCTCTGACAGTTCTGGGCAGCAGCACAGTTCTGAACATCTGGATTAGCAGTGACTGGGGATAGTTATGTTTATCTACCCTATAAACATATAAAAGCAAAAATCTGGTTTACAGTGAGGCATCTACAGTGGAGTGAATGGGGCCAATCCGTAAATTGTAAAATTCTCGTTATGTAAAAGGTATATATTTACACAATTGTGTTAACATGGTTTCAGTGTGATAAAATCAATTACTGACCTTTCCTCCTTTTTATGTGTCTTGTGTTCATTGGTTTATTGTTTAATTATCTTGTGATCAGTTCTGTCTTTTCATTGGTTAACTTGTTTGTCTTGTTCTCCCATGTCATGTATTTAAACCTCATGTTTGCCATTGTCTATGGTCAAGTATTGTATGGGAGTGCAGCCGTTTATGTTAAGCCATGTTTATGCCTAGTTTAGTTCACATTTATAGTAAGGGTTTTGGAGTTCACGTTAATTTAAAAAATTGCACTTGGGTTCTCATTTCATCGACATCGTCATTGCCTATGCCAGCAGCAGGTATTCGTTACACTGCCATAAACCTTAAAAACGATCATAAAAACAAATATTTAAACAACCTTAAAGCTAAAATAGTAGTTTTAACAGAAGAATTAATAGAATACATTAATACATTCACCTTTCTGTCTTTAAACACTCCAAAAATGAGCCCATTCACTCCCATTGTAAGTTCCTTATTGTAATCTTAATTTTTGCTTTTATTTTTAATTGTTTTTAAAGAAAAGGAGGGACAAGTGTTTTTTTTTTTTTTTTTTTGTGGTAATCAACATTATGCAACACATGCAGTAATATTAATGCTAAAACATTAATATTCCTGTAGCATTTGCTTTAGGTTGAAAATGGTATATGACTTTGAAAAAGAAAAGTAATATGTTCTTGTTTGCGCACACGCACGCACACATACACACACTCACACACACACACACACACACACACACACACAAATGATTAATTTAATTTTAATTTAACTTAAAAAAAACAGTTATTGTGATATGCATTACCATGCATTTTAATTGTATAAAAAGAGCAGCTTTGGCATTTTTGATAACTCTTTATATTGATTTGTATAGAAATTTCCGTAAAAAAAAAATCAAATAAAAATAATTGTAACATTTTCTGTTAAAAAGCAAATGCGTGAGCTATAACTCAATTGGACTGACCAAATTTAGACATAAATAGGTGAATTCTTTCACAGTGTTTTAGACAAGCTAGTTCACCTCCAATATTAGTTAACTTACAGTAATTATCAAATATACAAATAATTGAAGATGCATTCAAAACCTACTTATCTCAAAAATCAGTTATCATTAAAATCATATCAAAGAAAAAGAAATTAAAGACAATTTAATTCCCCTTTGCTCCATCAGCCTTTGTTGGTTTCTGACAGTAATGGTCCAAAACTACAGAAACAAGTATCTTAGAGACATGGTGTTGGACAAATGTTTTATAAGTAAGGGATAAATGTACAGTCAGTTGGTTAATGCAGAATAAACCTGACAGGGTGATCAGGACCCAGAGTTTTTGTATTAGCTTGAAGGGATTTATTTTGCAATAACATCCGGGTGACTCTACATTATCCCGCTTATTACATGGCTATTAACCAAATAAATAAATGGACATTTTATATTGATTTGTATATAAATTATGTGACAAGAAAGAAATCGCTGAAAAGCTGGAATCCACCACTGGTTTGGATCGGAGTTCTGTTGGTGTTTATTTTGTGAAAATGACCGTCTGACTGGCCATTGTTAGGCTATTACAAGACTACTTGCCAAATAAACAAATAAATGGACATGAAATATTGATTTGCGTTGAAATTATGTAATTATGTGAGAAGAAATAAATCACTGAAAGCTGAAATCCACCTCCGGTTTGCGTTAGATCTGTGTTGGTGTTAATTTTATTATTAATGAATGTCTTACTGTTCATTGTGTATCTTATTACAAGACTACTTGCCAAATTAATAAATACATTTTAAATTATTAAAATTTAAATTATTTTATTAATTTTCTTGTAGAGAGCACACAGTGATCTGAGAAGCTGGAATAATGGCTCACAGAACCCGTATGAGCAATCTGATACACTGTTGTGCGATTGTTACAAAGAAATATACCACTAGATGGTGCCATTAACCAATCAGAATGGAGTATTTCAGAGAGCCGTGTAATAAATCGGTATACACCCCATGTAGCTACTCTCTATTTTTGTCTCTCCAAATTTCTCATCCTTGTTTTTGATTCACATTTTCTCTATTTTATATAATCTTTCAGCTGTTGTGTCTCTCCTATGGCATATCGTATCTGTGTTGTCATCAAACTCAGGAAGAAACAGAAAACAAGAGAGTGTAAGAGAGACTCTCCTCTCCAGGGAGATATTACAAAGTAGTGAGAGGTACAGCAGTGGATTGTAAGGCCATTTCAATTTCTGTTCTGATTTAAAGACTTCCTGATTACAGGATGAGTGTAATAATGTCACATCAGGAGAGGAAGGGAAGAGAACTCCCTGGGTGCATAACCTCTCTTTGACTCAGTAGCTCACATATTCATTTTTGACATGTAAATTCATGCTGATCTGGGCAGAGGTTTTCTAATAGAGTCTGCATCTGATTTCTTCTAGATTTCTTTGTTAGACTGAGCAGAATAACTTGAGCTAAGAATGGACATGAGACTGTTTTTATTTGTGTGTGTGTGTGTGTGTGTTGGGGGGGGGGGGGGGGGGGGGGGGGTGAGAGGTCTATTGGATTTGATCACATAGGACATCAGAATGTTAGTTCTGAATGTTTTTCCAAATTTCACAATAGGTATAGCTGCATGACAGAGATCTTCAAATGAGGCGGAATCTCCAAGTTAGGGAATGGTTTGTAAAAATTAGTATTATTAATTAGTTAATACAAAAGAGGATTGTGCCAACTCCAAAAGGGGGCAACAACACCACAGACATTTAGGTTTAGGGAAAGGGTTAGGTAAGGGGCTCCCTATATCTTTGCTGGAGATTTGAAGCTCCTGCTCTTTTTTGGGGCTCTGTCTGCAGCAATGCCCTTCTTAAATTTCGGGCCGAATTCCAAGTGCTACTATGTTGCAAATGTTTATGCCCACGCTGTTCCTTTGACATCACATCCCTTTTGTTCCCTGGTTAGTGAGATACTACATTTGCACAGAAGACAAATAACTGGAGATGTCAAAACTTTCTCATCCAAAAATTATATAAAATTTCATTTTCGTTTTTTAGCCAAAAGAGAAAAAACCTGAAAAATGTTGGCCAAATATTTTAACAGTAACTCTTACTCTAAAATCCAATAGCAGAATGGGAAATTATCTTGATTTAATTTAATGTATAGAAAATGTTGGCTGATGATGGATATGGTATCAATGTTGCGATTGCACTTGAAACATGGGCACCTCTTTACATATATGGTGAGCCTCTGTGGAGAAATTAACGGTTGCAACAGTACAAAAACTTACTGCAGTTTATGGAAGCACACTGCGGTAAAAATTCAAATGTGTTTGCAAATTTGGTAAGTATTTGCGTTTCCTAGTTCCACATAAATGTCCTCATCCCCAGAAATAATGAAACAAATTGCTCTCTAGGTTATTAGCACATTAATGAAGAGCATTGTTCTATGCTCACCACTAATCCAAGCTGTCAAATATTCCTACCTACTGTTCAAGCCACACACCATATCAGCAGTGTCAAACACATGGCCCAAGAAGGACCTTACAAAAATCGAGAGTTCTGTCACACTTGCAAACTTGCTGTAAATTTGGTGCTCATTTTCACACGCAAATTAGTTTTGCTAAAAATATTTTTTGGTCGCCAAAGATTTGCTGCAGAATCACCACTACCAGTGAAGAGCTGTAGATTGCTGGCAATCATCAATCGCAAGCACATTTGCTTGTGAAAATAATGAGTGGAAAATTTGCGGCAAGCTGATGTGTGCAGACGATTTTTGGATAGTGCTTGCCAGTTTTGAATTTTGTGTTGGTATATAGCTGCTAGGGAGTTCTGTTTGGTTGCTAGGCGATGACATACTGGCCCAAGTCAAAAGAGCCCCCCTTCCACCCCCAAAGTCTTTATGATTCTAGTCCTTAGTTATGACTCCTTCAGTAGTCTATGGGATTCGTTGCCTGTTTTATCATCCACCAGGCAAAAAACGTCCGATCGTTTTGAGAAATATTAGCACACATCGCCTCAATAAGCCACACATTTTGATATTTATGTCAGTACAACAAATGGTGGGGTACGAATTATGCACCAATGTTTAACGCTATGGGTTACGAGTTTCTTCAAATACCTAACTGTATATACTGTATGAGCAAAAGGTATAGTCATGCATTCCTTAGCAACCCTAAATATTTCCAACAGTAACCCTATAACACATAGCCCATTTGTCAAGCTATTGATAGGAGATTATGTTTAAATTTTATGTCTCCGCTCTCATAGTCTGATTCTTCTCAAGAGCCTCTGATTTAACAATTCAGCTACATGCTCTCTCTTGCCCCCTGATGAATGCATTGAATTCCTTTTTTTTTTCTTTTGCTCACCTCATTTTTCTATAGCACTTCAGAGGGTCAAGGATGAAAAATGGAAAACAGAAGAATAGTCCGTTCCAGTTATTTTCCTGAGCAGGCACTAAAAGGCCCCTTTGAGCCGGAGAACACGATAACTCAGTAGAGGTGTGACATCCAGAAATAATGCCACTATTTCAGCAAGCCATAATCAGCACTTTTTAAGAGTACTTTTTAGCTCAGTGTGTCACAGTGTTTAGAGTTGTATGCACAACAATGTTTCTTTTGTGTACTGAAAGAAAATGATTTCAGCTGCAAACAAAAACTCACTCTCAAAAGGAAACTGAACATCTTGGTTCCAAAACCTAGTAAGCTACCTTGCTGCCTGCATAGGCTGTCACGGTCCATAAGTAGTAAGAAGGACTAAAGCGCAGGAATGAGTGAAAAATTTATATTTTATTAAACTATAAAAAATAACAGGTAACACAAAACTATCATGAGAGAGAGAAAACTAACATAAACCAGAATAAAGACAAAGACTAGAACCGATCGATAACAGGACCAATACTTGAACAGGAACAGACAAACTTGCTAACAAAATGATTCAACAAACACAAGGAAAAGGGCAGAATATGTAGAGCAAGATACACAAGGGACAGATGCAGACAATCAACATGATAAGGACTAGCAGGACAAAACAAGCAGGCAGGGAAAGCAGAGTGCATGGCAGACAAAGCAGAGTGCATGGCAGACAAAAGACACAGAGCCATGCGCTCAAACACAGAACAGAAACAAAACACATTAATAGACAACAGAAAGGAGAGGGCTGTCAGACCGAGGTCGTGACAGATGACAGACACGGGAGGGTGGGTGGAGAGACCAGGGGGATGGTCTGGACCTGTTTATAGATGGACAGGCAGGCCATGGTGGACCCAGAGGAGAAAACTAGAGGCCTAGATGGACCGGGAGGCCATGGACAAAATGGTGGGGAACCTGGAGACCAAGGCAAAGTCTGCTGAGCAGCTGGAGAGGTCAGTGGCAGCCAGAAAGGACTGGACAGACTGGTCAGTAGTTGTTGTGGACAGGACTGGGTCAGAGTGGTGACCAGTGTCTGACAGCTGCTGGCTACTGAGCTGAGCAACAGATTGGTGGCTGGAGTCTGACAAATGCTGGCCACTGGACTGAGTAAAAGGCTGCTCACTGGTGTCTGATGGGTGCTGGTTACTGGGTTGCGTAACAGACTGGTAGCTGGTGTCTGAAGGGGGTTGGCCACTGGACTGAGCAAAGGGCTGTTTGAATGGACAGGATAGTCAACGGTCACAGGGGACTGGACAAACTTTGACAGCCATGAGAAACTGGACAGGCTTCTCCTGGCAGCGACTGGGGAACGGCCTCCGTGGCCATGTGCGCTGACAGCGACTGGGGAACGGCCTCCGTGGCCATGTGCGCTGACAGGGACTGGGGAACGGCCTCTGTGGCCATGTGCGCTGACAGCGACTGGGGAACGGCCTCCGAGGCCATGTACGCTTACAGCGACCGAGGAACGTCTTCCGTGGCCCTAAACAATGGCAGCGACTGGGAAATGGCTTCCGTGGCCGGAAACACTAGCAGCGACTGGGGCCCGTCACCTTACTCGATGAGTACAGGGAACTGACAGCGACTGGGGATCGGCTTCCTTCTCCTCCACCGGACTCTTAGAAGCTCGGCAGTAGGAATGTCCGTCGCCTCCTAGCGGTCAGCCGTGGGAATGGCCACCACCTCCTCAAGGTAGGCAGAATATATAGAGCAAGTTAACATGAGAGACAGGTGCAGACAATCAACCTGAGTGCATGGCTCTGTTGTGTTTTCTGTCTGCCATGCGCTCGCTTTCCCTGCCTGCTTGTTTCCTCAAACATAGAACAGAAACAAACATATGTAAGATTATACATGCAGAAGAATTCCGGCAACATGATTTGAAACATTACACACAGCCTTTCAGTTTGGAATGTTGCAACGTCATCAATTACTGGCTGTCAGCCAGAACCCCCCCACACAGTGAAACCAGGCTGTTCTGTGTAAGGTTACAAGGACCATCAGATTTGCACAAATCTTAATCTAGCCTTGCTAGATAATGCTGAAAATCGCTTTGAACGGTGGTAACGTTTGTACCTGACAAATTAATGATTATAGACTGATGGACCTCTTGAAAATGTGTGTAGCGATGTGCAATCACCTATAATTGATAAATATAATCTTTAATTCTGTATGATTCATCTCATTCTACTAAGAATGGTAACTATAAGGCTTAACTTGATAAAATGCAATGATGTGTAAAACCCAATATAATTTTGTAACCAGGGATTTTCATGTTTTGTTACCTACACGTATAACAGCCATAAAAATATTTACTATGCAAGCGTTGGCTGGCGTATGCAGAGACATCTAATAGCATCTAATATCATGTCTTTTGTACCATTCTCAAGATATAAAAGCTCATGATTAAATATGCACTATTTGAGCGACTGGAAAAAGACTGGAACAAAAGAACCATAAAATCAACTGTCGGAAAGTACAGCTCAGTCGACCATGTGACTCTGAAAAGTCACTTCTGATTGGTGCAGGACACCTTTGTGGATGCGGCCAATTTCAGTTAAAATATTTCCAAACAGGAAGAGCACCCTCTCTTTTGCTCTCTTTGCTCTTCTTCTCTTGCTTCTTTTCTCTTCATCCTCTTGAGGCTCTTCGGCACTCCTGCCTGCACATGCCCATGTGAGATCCATGGAAGCTCGGGACTCGACATCCCGAGAAGGAGTGAGAAGGCCTCGCTTCACAGCTAACCCCATAATTCATACAGCCAATAACCCTTTGATCATACGGTGATCAAAACATCGACGGAATAAACTTTTGACCAAGTGCCAAGAACCAAGCAACACAAAGAACGCAAGTACATCTCCAATATTGTGCTCAAAGTGCTGGTTTATTAATTAAATAATTTAATGTGGTACGGTGGAGGGCGGGGCCGGGTCGTGACTCGACATGCCCGATCCCATATTAGGCTAATCAAGCCACCGAGAGGGATAAAGGCCGATCGCAGAGCGCGGTGCGGGAGAGAGAGATCCTTATCCTCAGATGAGAGAGTCATCCTGTGTGTTTGTCTTTTGAGTTTTTCATTAAAACTATTATTTACGTTGACAAGCCGGTTTCTCTCCTCTTCCTTGCCTGTGAGCTTGAACTGTTTTACATTGGTGCCGAAATCCGGGAAGGAGGAGGGATGCTCATCACAGAGTCTTCAACACTGCCATCCACCCAGGGGAGCGCCGCTGCCATCTGCCGGGTGACGGAGTGGCCTGACCGCCCGGACACAGGGAACGGCCACCATCCATGGGGCGAGTGGGGACGGGATTCCCCGACAACCTGGAGCGAGGAAGCCGCTGCCGGGTGCGGAGGAGTGCCCTGCCGTCCCCAGAGATGTGGAGGGGTCGAGGGAAGACCGCCGTCCGCAAGGGGAGGAGGGAAGTAACTCCCAGACCGCCCGGAGCGGTAGGACCACTGCCAGGGGTGGAGGAATGTCCCCACGCGTTGCCAGGAAAGCAGAGGGGCGTTCTGTCCGCTGGGGGTTGGATGTTGACTCCGGTTCGCCCCGGAGAGGAGCAGCTGTCATCCGCCAGAGAGTGTGGAGGAGTGTTTGAGGACCACGCGATGGTACATCAGAGAACCAGTGAGTGAGCTTTTTCTCTCTCTCCTCTCTCTCTCGCTCTTTCACACTGTGTTGGCCTTTTCCCTGGCCTATTTTGTTTTTTTGTTGTTGTTTTCCCCTCCTGTCTCCTCCCAGGTCGAGGAAGGCGGGGATAACCAGCCGGCAGATGGGTCGTAAAGCACGCCCCTCCACAGGGAAAGGGGGGGGGGATGTACGTCATGCCGGTGGAACCCCGGCCTGAGGTAACGCCGGGAGGAGTGTGGAGTGGAGGGGGGCGGGGCCGGGCTGGAATGGCGCACGCCCGGTCCCCAATCGGCCTGATGAGGCGTGCGAGGGATAAAGGCGGCCGGTGACAAAAGTTCGAAAGATAGAGCTCAATCATGGACATTGTTGTGTGTGTTTTTGTGTTTTTGTTTTAAGTTCTCATTCAAATATTATTTACGTTGATAAGGTTCTCACCTCCTCCTTGCCCATCCTAACCCCGTGTTACATTTGGGTAATCCGATAGCAATGTTGTATCGATGTAGACTCACAGAAGGATGAAATGGTTCTTAAGATATTGTCAACAGACTCCATAAAGTTCATTTTCACTGTACACTGATCACTCTTTTCACCAACCTGTCTTATGTATATGTGTTAGATTAGATTTATGTTTAGAATAGTAATAAAGTTTGTCTGTGTTCAAAGACGACATGACTGTGTTATATTCTGATAAATAATCTCATCTCTGTTTCTAAAAGATTTTGCTTCAAAACTGTACCTAAATATGTGTGATATTATTTTCAATAAGTCATGAGAATAATATCATTCCAATAAGTGAATTAATCATAATTCCTTACAGTAGAAATTGTGAGTGGATACAACGAAAAGTTGTATTACAATTTTAATGGTGGAGAATCTATTAAGACAAATAATGTAGTTATTTATCTTTTTCCTACTTTATAATGTTTGTCGAACGTGACTAATTCCGTTATACATTTAATTTCCTAATAAGGTACAATAAGGACAGTTTAATTTAGTTCATAGCTCACATACTTCAAAACCCTAAATTCCCTTCTAAATTTAGTATACCAAATATCCTTACATATAATGGTGGTAGAATGCGTGCAAAATACCCTACATAACTGATTCCATCCACATCTCTAAATTATATATGTAATACCCCACAATATTAATAGACAGCAGAAAGGAGTGGGCTGTCAGACCGAGGTCATGACATAAGGAGCTGCCTCGTAATTGAGCAATTTAGAGCACTGTAAATAGCAGTAACTTTGGGCACCAAACAAACAGCATTCTGCAAGGGAGACTTGACATGTAGTTTATTTAAAAAGAGTTTGACATTAGCTTGTTGCTAAGATAATTGTACAATACTAAAGAAAGCATAAATATACATAGTACACACAAATTTTGTACATAAATGGAGATGTTAAGCAGTATGTCATTTAATTTTTGGGGTGAACGATCCATTTAAAATGCTACCTACGTAGGCAGCTCACTATGTTTTGGAAGTTTCAGAGTTTTATGACTGTGAGAAAAACTTACTGTTCAGTTTTTTAGTGTCAGAGAGCCTCTTTTCTGACATTTTTATATTGATATAGAATTTGTTCAGGTTTGGACTGGTACTTAACACAAGTGTAAGTGTTTTGATTTAACAGAAGGCTTTATCCAGGTTGTGTGAAAATAGACCTCAGTGCCCTCCATATGCACTGATTTATATATAAATAAAGTAGTATACACATATATTTTAAGAGTGGGAGGCAATCCGAGGCAATAGCGTTATTTCCTTTGGTGCAGAGTTTGCAGTGGAAGCATTTTCACAGGCCAAACAATACAGAGTGAAGAGTCGGCATTTCACAAAATGGCACCACACTCCCACACGCACGAATACACAAGCACATGCTAAAACAAACACAATGTATATTGACAAACTAAAGTAAAAATAACAAAATTAGTAAAAGAATAATAAAAAAAAACATGGAATTTGGTTTGTCCTAGGCATGAAGTGTAAAAAAAAAGAAAGCATATAGGTCCATATATAGGCTATTTACATAAATTTTGCATTTCAACGCATTTCTGTCTTCAGCCATCAGATATTGCTTTTCTTTAATATGTAATACTGCACACTACATTTTAATTAGCATCTTATATGCTTTAGCTTTGAAAAAATGTAAATGCTACATGTACTGTATATCATTGCTCTGAGAATTATCTGGGAATCTTGCATGCTGAAATGTTTATTCATGTGATCTGTAAATGAGTGTTGAGTTTTTCACAGCTGTTTACTTGCCATGCCATGAAATTATTTTCCTGCCAAGTGCAGTGTAAATGAAAATCCTGTCATTCTATAATAATTTTGTCGCAAACCTGTAGGAATTTCTTTCTTCTGTGTTCTTATATATTCCAAGTCTTCTGAATCCATACAATAGCAATATGTGACAAACATATGAAAATGGAGATGAAGAATGTTGTCTAACATCTGCTCTAGCTCTTCTTGGCAATTTCATGAGATAATAGCGATGTCTGACTGGTAAACAATTAGTTTATTGAGATGCTCAAAATGTTCTGAATGATTCATTTATGAATCTGACTGATCCTGTTCTCATGTGAGATAGAAAATAAAGCCAGAAAGAGCAAGATCAGCTTAACTCTGCCCGTGTGATCTCATTCTTTGCTATTATGATAACTGTAGTGTGACACTGTTTTCACTCCACTGTTCTTCAGAAGTCAAATGACTCATTCCTGATTCTCTGGCCTTCCTCTTCCACACTATAGAGATTCAAATCACTATTCACATGATCCGGGTGTCTGAACAGGTGGCTGTAGACTCAGGATAAATGCAAAAATGCACCAGCACAGTTATTTTTTATATTTCTCACAGCAGAGGAAGTAAATAATTTAACAAAATTAATGGCTGCTATAGCAGTGCCAAATATTCCATAGTGCTGCAGTGTTATATGTACAGTATATTGCATTATCAAGTCAAGGTATGAGATGAGTCACATCAGGTTGCACAGGGAGAATATAATAACATACACTGATAGTATAACTTTAAAAAAAAAACCACACACTCACACAAATAGACATTTTCTGATTTATCCTTGAAAATACAGTCTTACTATAGTTAAATGGTTATTGGTGGATGAAAATCCTCTGAAAGAGTAATTTGGACTAGAATAGAAGTGAGCAGCTTGCTTCACTGGGGAAAGAGAGAGCTCTCTTTGGTCTCCCAGAAATGCAAACTAGTGCCCACTGATTTATTGATTTACTGATTTATTAGCCTTTCACAGATATATCGTATCGGCATATATGTTTTCCGATATGCGAAGATATGAAAAAAAAAAAATGTTCAGAACATATAACACAGAAAACAATACTTGGGGTGATATAGAATTGGTGTCATACTGTACTTTGTCTGACTCCATTGTTCACATAGCTGAGCTGTGGTTCTGCAGACAGTGTGGAGTCAAGCGGTGTCTTCACTGTAAGTTGCTAACTAGTTTTTGAATACATACTGAAAAGTTAATAAAAAATTACCCCATAGTTTTTCCTTTCCAATACAACTAATGTAACGTTAACCCTGTCCCTGAAAACCATGTCACTCATGTTTATCATATAGCCAGTTGTAGTTTGTCAGTGCAGTCAGTCATGTAGCAGAAAAGTAAGCAGAGCAGCTTTTTGCAGCTCAGCAGACAACTGTGCAGTGGTGGATTATGTCTGTTGAGTGTTGATTTCACGCTACATTGTTACCTAGTTGGTGGGACACAATGCTGGAAAGTAAATAAACAACGTCCATCGTCCATGACAATGAGCTTACAGCTAACCTAACCAACCACGTAGCTTCTTTCATACATTGTCAGCTGAGTGGAAGCTAATGTGTAAACATGTATTCACCAAACTGTTTTGTTCAGGATTCACAGTTTGGTACCCCCCTCAACCGAAAAATTCCAGTAGTTGGATTTACAAAATGTTATTAAAAGTCTTATTTTCACAGGTGATAGTTTCCCCTGAACTTTTATAGCAGAATACGGTATAACACTGCTGCCGCTGTTTATCTCTTGACTCTGCAGGTGTAAATGCTTCTTGTTTTACAACCTGTCAGCATTTGACTGATACTAAACAGTACTACTGATGTTTATTTAGTTATTTATTTTATTTGAATTTATTCTTTATTTAAATGGTCAGCCATTGACTGATACTAAACATACAGTACTGATTTTTATTTTGATATTTTAATTAGCTATTTATTTAAATGGTCAGCAACCGACTGATACTGAATATTCAGTACTGATGTTTATTTAGCTATTTATTGTATTTGTATTTATTTTCTCAGTGTTCAATTCTAGAATTTTTTGACAATGTATATTTTAAGAAAGCAGCCTTTGGAGTACATTTGCATAGTCATATCGGTGCAAAATCCACATAGAAAAGGTCTGTTTTCATTCCAGCTCAAACATTAACTATATCAACCACCAAATCAATCAGTTAATTTTCCCCCTCTAAAAATTCAGGATCGATCTCAAAAATTCAATATTGGTCGGGCTCTAATACAAACTGTGCCAATACAGAGAAAAGTCAGAGGAGAACAAGAGGGAACCTGCCATATTTTGTTATCTGATTCTATAAGTGACGTACATTGTTTGAAAGCCCAAAACGTCTTAGTGTGGAGAGGTAATTACTCAACAAAGTCCTTGCTAATACACATTCCTATTCCATTAGTCCAAGAGACTATTGTTTTACTCTGGGAGCCTATGCAGCTAATATGGCCCAAACCACAGCACCACGGCAATAGTAATTATATTTTACCAGAGTTGTGAGCTTGCAGTCTGAATTGAATGTGATGATAAAAAGACTGGTAAAAGATGCAAAATAATCCATAGACAACATTGCTCTGTGAATTTGGCAACAGTATGTCAAAAGTTTTTCTGCTAAATGTTTTTGTTTTAGTTTACAGATGAAAATCCATGGAGTGGCAACAAAAATGTGTTGAATTTTTAGTTTTAAATTATGTAATACAGTCAAAAAGAATGGTTATTTTTTAACTATCCCCTAGCAAAATCCCAACCCTAAACCTTATGAAGTAACAT
Organism: Moxostoma hubbsi; assembly: GCA_032164185.1. Classification (NCBI taxonomy): domain Eukaryota; kingdom Metazoa; phylum Chordata; class Actinopteri; order Cypriniformes; family Catostomidae; genus Moxostoma; species Moxostoma hubbsi. The sequence goes on from JAVLUX010000001.1 coordinate 71,027,213, forward strand.
TTTTATTTCATAACAAAATTGCAACCTCAGAATCGTGCTTGCCATTGTTTAAGTGAAATTAATTATTTCCTGGTTTTTAATGGAACCAGAACCTGTGTCTCGGAGATTGTTTACGCAACATGCTATCAGTACTGCTGCAGAGAAGGAAAAAAAAGTTAACATACTCTATTTGAATTTATGCAAAAATGTGCAAAGGGGGATATTACTTGTAATTTGATAGAATGGGGTGGATTTTAGGGTACATGAACAATCTGAAGTAATATGTTGATTTTCTGTGTGATCATGTTGTAAGAACAGCATGACAATTGTACTCTGATTCAGTGACATTATGAGCTGGTTCTTTTAATTAAATGCTCAAAGACTTCTTTTTAATAAGTCTAACAAATAATTTACTGCATCGGTCAGAGTGAATACTGAACCACAAGTATTACTTTTAGTCATGTATGACTCAAAATGAACCGAACAAAATGAACCTAATTTATCATTTACTTTTATTGTATGGAAACCAGATGCAATGAAAGTGAATGGTGACTGTGACTAAAATTGTGCACATCAACTTCTTTTGTGTTCTAATGAGGAAAGTAACGTGGGTTTGGAACAATATTAGAGGAGTAAATAATGACAGAATTGTAATTTTTGGGTGAGCTTACCCTGGCTTTAAACCATAAATTAAATCTTTAAAAATGTAAATAATGCCTTTTCTAATTTGTTTTTGATATCTTTTAACCTGAAAAACCCACAGAAACACTGGCCTATACTTTGTTCTTCCAACCCAGTGTGTGAAATGGATCAGGGAAATTTTGCTTCATTACCACCAGTCTCGTTTGCTTTAACACTGAGATGAAAGCTCTACAATCAAAGCACCAGAACTGTGACAGAACGGAAAAGATGGAGGGCTTGTTAGATACAGGCAGTCACATGGCACACTTCCACATGTGTCTGACTGCTCATGTTGCAGGCACGAGAGATACTCGAGGGGGAAACTGCACTAGGAAATTGTTCAGCTGAGCTAATTAACACACTTTCTCTTTTCAATAGCTCTGATGTTTTCAGACCTACTAAAGATGTCACACAAGCCTGTAGGCACTTGGTTCTTGTGTGGAAATAGGGAGCTTTCATCTGGAATCACTTCCAGTTATAATGCACTATTTAGGGAATAAACTGTTTGCCAACACCCCAAACAGTGCTTAAATCAAATAGAGAGTGTGACTGAGAATGAGCCTGTCTTTTCTCTGAGTCCACCTAAATCGAGACCAAGTCAAGACCAGAGTGTATCAAGACTGAGACAAGACCAAGATTTGAGGGTATTGAGACCAAGTCAAGACCAGACCAGTGTGAGTCCCACTCTGCAAGACACGCTTACGATAAAACGTGGAACACGCAAACCATAGGCACTCCTCAAATTGATCTGAAAGATCCACATTCCCATAAAAACACCCACAGAAAACAAATGAAGATTCCTCTTCATTCACCTCTTTTATTGCAGTGTGTGTGTTGGTGGGTTTAGATGGTTTAGAGAGGACTTTTTTTAGGTTACAAATTGGTAATTACAAGGATATTATGCTATAAATGTGGTTGAGGACATGTCTAGTGTCCCCATAATTATTTTCATTTTTTTTACTACAATAAATACTAAATGATGTTTTATTGAAAGTGTAAAAATGCAGAAATAATTTTTGTGAGGGTTAGGGGTAGTGGATAGAATCTATAGTTCATACAGTATAAAAATCACTATGTCTATGGAGAGTCCTCATAATGGGTGCACCAACATGTGTGTGCAGGGTTGGGAGGGTTACTTTTGAAATGTATTCCACTGTAGATTATTGTGACAGGGCGGAGGGCGGAGGGTGAGGCCGGGTCGTGATTCTACACACCTGGTCCTTAATCAGGCTAATCAAGCCTCCGAGAGGGATAAAAGCCGACTGCGGAGAATGGTGCGGGAGAGAGAGATTGTTTACGGGCATGTCCGTCATGTGTGTGTTTTGTCTTTTGTTTAAGTTTATCATTAAAATATTATTTACACTGCTAAGCCGGTTCTCGCCTCCTCCTTTCCATTGAACTGCGTAACAATTACATGATGCAAAATGTAGTTTTTAACGTATTCTGTTAAATTACTCAAGGTCAGTAACGCATTCTAAATACTTTGGATTACTTCAGCACTGGTAGATTTCTTCCCTTGTTTTGACGTAAAAAAAAAAAAAAAAATACACAGGTTAAAAATACATTCTCTGAAAAACATAAATATCTTAGTAAAGAGTGCTGTTTCTAAAACAAGATGTATCAAATTAATCTTGTTTTAAGGATTTTTATATATTTTTACAGGAAAACAATTGTCCCAACATCAAAAAGTCTTACTAGAAAAAAGAAAATGAGCCAATGTGAATTTTCTTGATAAAAAATAAAATAGAATGATAGCGCCTGGTAACAAGCATTATGTTGCAGCTAACTAGTACATGACTGCTATGTTGCTTGGAACTGCTTCCAAGACTTTCACCCACTGTTGCACTTGTGTATATGGTTTTGTGACAATAAAGGAATTTGATTTGATTTGACTTTAATTTGACACTGTGTGGCATGTAGTTTTTATGTCAGAGTCAAGTAATTTTTATTTGTATAGCACCTTTCACAACACACAGTGTTTCAAAGCAGCTTTACAGAAATGCATGCATTAATAGAAAATTAAACTGTAATATCTATAATGTCTTAGGGTCATCATTGTGTATTTTGATAAAATACGATTGTGAATTGTGTTTAAAAATAAGTAATTCAATTATAATTTTATTTATAACCCCAGTTAGCATGCCGAAGGCGACTTTGGCAAGGAACACAAAACTCCATAACCTTGGGAGAAACTAAACTCAGTGTGAGGGCCAGTTCCCCTCTGGCTAACATCATGAATATAATGTAAATATTACTTATGTATAGTTACAGTCATGGTTTAAAATTATTAAACTAAGTAAGTGTTAAGGGTCAGTGATTAACGTCTCGGTTACTGTTGTAACCTCCGTTCCCCGAGGGAGGGAACGAGACGTAGTGTCGAAGGAAGAGACACAAGGGGTCTTCTCGGATGCCGAATAGTACCTCTGAACTTGAGAAAAGGCCAATGTCAAGTTGGCAGACAGAATTTGCATGCCCCGCCCCGGACATACGGGTATAAGGGGAACCGGGGCAGTGAATGCCAGTCAGGATTTTGCACTGAGGAGCCGAAGGATGAAGCACGGCCATTTACAGTGCTAGGTCTAGTGCCGTGGCAGGAGGGACACTACGTCTCGTTCCCTCCCTCGGGGAACGGAGGTTACAACAGTATCCGAGACGTTCCCCTTCTGTCACTCTCTCGATGTAGTGTCGAAGGAAGTGACACAAGGGGTCCATATAAAAATGCCACACACTGACCGTGTGACGTGACTGTCGGAGCAGGGGAAAAGCAGGCTATTGCGTGTTAGAGGCACCTGAACCAAATGCACGTCGCCCTCCCCAACGCCCCCTTTAGATTTAGCATATCCACCTTAGGTTTTCCCGCACCCCTGGGGGAAAAAGGTATTACATGCTAGCATGGGAGCAAGCCCAACAGCCGCGGCCTTCTCTCTCACTATGTCTCTCACATAGGATGTAGAGCAGCTGGGGCCCAACCCAAGTCGGAGAAGGCGGTCATTCCCCGGGGGGGAGCAGGAGAGCCTGGGCGGTGCTGAGAGAAGACTCGAAGCATTAACCCTGCTCCACGCACCCAGCAGGGGGCGGCTTAGAGACTGAGGAGAGGCCTAAGGAGGCGTCTTCAAAACTCGTCGGCACCGGTGTGCCGGGCGCTGAGGCAGGACCGGAGGCAAGGTAGCTGTCCGGCCTGCAGATTTCCTATTCTTTCAGGAGGGGAAGACCCTGCAGAGGCCATACCCTGCCCAGACCAGGGGGAGGTAATGTATGGCAAATACACCACGAGGGTTGTGAAGCCGGATGTGGGAAAGGGCGCGGTGGTAGGTCCCGCCTAAAGAAGGGGGGACTCTACAGACACGGGGCCGAGGCAGCGGGGCTGCCTGAGGGAAAACGCGGGTCCGCCGAGAGGGGGACCGTACCGCGGAGAATACATCACGGGGAGTTAGCCTGAAGAGGGAACTATGCCTGTGGAGCCTGACCCCAGTACAGAGCCCTAAGACTCGTACTGGGTCTGGCCGCAAGTTGCTCTGCTGAATTTGCGGGCCAGAAGGCTAGGGAGGAAAAAGCATCCAGGCAGCGACACTCAGTGGCTGACCTGGGACAGAAGGCGCACTGGATCACATTGGTGAAGGGCGAAAGATGCAAGCGGAACACCCGGTCGGTTGTGCCGGGTTACCGAGTTCTACCGGCTCGGACCTGACAAAACATGGGATGAGACCGACTCAACCCTTAGATTGTAAAATCTGGCAAAGGTATTGGGTGTTGCCCAGCCCGCTGCTCTGCAGATGTCTGCTAGGGAGGTGCCGTGGCTTAGTGCCCACGAGGACGCCACACTTCTAGTGGAGTGTGCTCGGACCTGCAGGGGGGCGGGCACGCCCTGGGCGTGATAAGCTAAGGCAATAGCATCAACGACCCAGTGGGCTAGCCTCTGTTTGGAGACGGCGTTCCCTTTCCGCCGTCCGCCAAAGCAGACAAAGAGCTGCTCAGAGTATCTAAAGCTCTGCGTGCGGTCCACATAGGTACGCAAAGCACGCACCGGACACAGCAACGAAAGGGCTGGGTCTGCCTCCTCCCGAGGCAGTGCTTGCAGGTTCATGACCTGGTCCCTGAAAGGGGTCGTGGGAACCTTGGGCACTTAGCCCGGTCGGGGTCTCAGGATAACGTGAGAAAGTGCCGGACCGAACTCCAGGCAAGAGTCGCTGACAGAGAACGCTTGCAGGTCTCCTACCCTCTTGATTGAGGCTAACGCGATCAGGAGGGCCGTCTTCAAGGAGAGGGCCTTGAGCTCGACTGAATCAAGCGGCTCAAATGGGGGTCTCTGAAGGCCCGGGAGGACCACTGAGAGATCCCAAGAGGGAAACAGGTTAGGCCGGGGAGGATGTAGTTTCCGGGCGCCTTTCAGGAACCTGATAATCAAGTCGTGCTTACCAAGGGACTTGCCATCTACTGCATCGTGGTGGGCTGCGATAGCAGCTACATACACCTTCAAGGTGGAGGGGGACAGCCTTCCCTCCAGTCTCTCCTGCAGGAATAGAAGCACTGACCGAACTGCGCATCTCTGTGGGTCTTCGGCTCGGGAAGAACACCAATTTGCGAACAAACGGCACTTTAGTGTGTAGAGTTGCCTGGTTGAGGGAGCTCTGGCTTGATTTATCGTATCTACGACAGCAGGTGGTAGATTTACTAGATCTTCCGCGTCCCGTCCAAGGGCCAGACATGGAGATTCCAGAGGTCTGGGCGCGGATGCCAGAGGGTGCCCCGTCCCTGAGAAAGAAGGTCTTTCCTCAGGGGGATTTTCCAGGGAGGGGCTGTCATGAGGAGCGTGAGTTCCGAAAATCAGGTGCGGGTGGGCCAGTAAGGGGCCACCAAGGTGACCTGCTCCTCGTCCTCCCTGATCTTGCACAGCACCGATGCAAGAAGGCTCACTGGGGGAAATGCGTACTTGCGCAGCCCCCGGGGCCAGCTGTTTGCCAGTGCCTCTGTCCCGAGGGGAGCGTCCGTCAGGGAATACCAGAGCGGGCAATGGGAGTTGTCCTGGGAGGCAAAGAGGTCTACCTGTGCCTTGCCGAATCTGTCCCAAATGAGCTGGACCACCTGGGGGTGGAGCCTCCACTCTCCGCTGGGCGAAACCTGTCGCGACAGCACGTCCGCCGTCGTTTTGCGGTCGCCAGGGATATGAGTGGCGAGCAGCGACCTGAGTCGCAGCTGACTCCAGAGGAGGAGATGGCGGGCGAGTTGTGACATATGACAAGAGCGCACGCCGCCTTGGCGATTTATGTATGCTACCGTCGCGGTGCTGTCTGAGCGAATCAGAACGTGCTTGCCTTGGATTAGTGGAATGAACCTCCGTAGAGCAAGAATAACAGCCATCAACTCTAGGCAATTGATGTGCCAACGCTGCCGGGGACCTTTCCAGGTGCCAGCAGCAGCGTGCCCGTTGCACACGGCGCCCCAACCCAGTCGAGAGGCGTCTGTGGTTACCACGACACGTCTGGACACCTGCTGCAAGGGAACGCCGGCCCGCAGGAAGCAGAGGTCTGTCCACGGGTTGAAGGTCTGACGGCAGGCGGGGGTGATTGCCACACGATGCGTGCCGTGGTGCCATGCCCATCTCGGGACTCGAGTCTGTAGCCAGTGCTGTAGTGGTCTCATATGCATCAACCCGAGCGGCGCGACCGCGGCTGAGGATGCCATATGCCCCAGGAGCCTCTGGAATTTTTTTAGAGGGACCACTGTGCCAGGCTTGAAGCAGGCGAGGCACCTGAGCACTGACTGAGCGCGCTCGTTAGTGAGACGCGCTGTCATTGAGACCGAGTCTAACTCCATACTGAGAAAAGAGATGCTCTGAACCGGGGTGAGCTTGCTCTTTCCCCAGTTGACCTGAAGCCCTAGACGGCTGAGGTGCCTGAGCACCTGGTCCCTGTGAGCGCATAGTAACTCTCGAGAGTGGGCCAGAATGAGCCAGTCGTCGAGGTAGTTGAGTATGCGGATGCCCACTTCCCTTAGGGGGGCAAGAGCGGCCTCTGCGACCTTGGTGAAGACGCGAGGGAACAGGGACAGGCCGAAGGGGAGGACCTTGTACTGATACGCCTGGCCGTCGAACGCGAACCGTAAGAAGGGTCGGTGTCGTGGCAAAATAGAGACGTGGAAGTACGCGTCCTTCTGGTCTACCGCCGCGAACCAATCTAGCTGTTGAACGCACGTGAGAACCTGCTTCTGCGTGAGCATTTTGAACGGGAGTCTGAGCAGGGCCCGGTTGAGAACTCGCAAGTCCAAGATTGGTCGCAACCCGCTGCTTTTTTTGGGTACGATGAAGTAAGGGCTGTAGAGACCCTTCTTCATCTCGGCTGGAGGGACGGGCTCTTTCGCATCCTTGAGGAGCAGTGTAAAAATCTCTGCTCGTAAGGCACTGGCTTGTTGGCCGCGCACTAGAGTGGAGCGAATACCGCTGAAACGAGGCGGGAGCCGGGCGAACTGAATCGCGTAGCCGAGTCGGATGGTCCTGGCCAACCAGCGCGACGGGTTGGGAAGCGATAACCACGGTCCAAACTCCGTGCGAGGGGGACTAAGGGGATGATCGCTTTTGACGTACCTGGCGGGGCTTCGCCGTGGGGGGGAGCAGGTAATAATCCGTCGGGAGGCAAAAGTGCGTCCTGAGGCTGGTTAGAGACTGAGGAAGAGGTCCAGAGAGGGCGTCTTTGAAACTCGTCAGCGCTGACCTGCCGGGGTTGGACAGTCGCGGGGCCGGAGGCGAGAGGGCTGCGTCCGGGGAACCGGGACTGGAGAACTGCAAGGCCGGGGTGCTGTGGGAATGGCGCACACCGGCTAAATGACCCAGGGAGTGAGGGAATTGCTCTGTAGGTACCGCAGCCCGAAGGCGGTGCGGCAGGTGAAAACAAGGATTCTCTTCCCAGCCCTCCACCGGGGGACGGAGTGGTCTTGAAACCATCTTCGGAGCGAACATCTGACTGCCTGGGGTGTCCATCTCAGGAGCACTTCGGAGCATTTCTGGTCCGAAAGGGGGTCCTGGAGACAGGGGGCGTACGCCACCTGCGAGGTGCTCGACGCTGGGGCTGAGAGCTGGGCCCAGGTTGCGGAGCTACCTGTTGTTGCTTTCTCGTCGCAGGGGGGGGACGCCCTCGGTGAGCAGGTGGGGCGCAGGCGCGCTGACTGGGTGGCGCCGCGACATGATGTGAGAAACTGTCCCCGTCTGCTTCCTCACCACCGAGAACTGCTGGGCAAAGTCGTCGATGGTGTCGCCGAAGAGGCCGAGCTGGGAGGCGGGGGCGTTGAGAAATCGTGACTTGTCAACGCCATGCATCTCGACCATGTTCAGCCAGAGGTGGCGCTCCTGGACCACGAGTGTGGCCATCGTCCACCCGAGTGCCTGCGCCATGACATTCGTAGCTCTGAGAGCGAGGTTGGAGCAGAGCGCAGTTACTGTAGCACATCGGGGTTGTAACTACCCAGGTGCAGATCTTGCAGGGCGGAGGCGGCCTGTCCAGTGGTGCTGTAGACTTTTGAGGTCAGTGATAACGTCTTTCTACGGCTCTGGAGAGTAGTACCGTTCAGTCCCGCCAGGTGGCGGTGTTCCGCCATCCAGGGTAGTGAGAGCGGACAAGCGGAGGGCGGTTCCAACCGCATTGGCTCGTCATGCACTTCCGGGAACGACGGAACCAAGGGGGGGGGGGGGGGGGGGGGGGGGCGTGGCTATAAGCGGCGCCGTTACCCGAGGAACCGATTGAGTAGCCGAGGGGGGGCGGAGATCTCCAGTCCAGCCTCGCGCTTGAGGCGGCCCGGGAAAGCATAGCGGACATCTGAAAATCAGCCTCAGACTGGGCGAGCAGACCCGGAGGTGGCAGCCCAGGCGAGCCATCAGCATCAGACGCCGCTGTGACGCTCTCCGATGCAGCGGCGATGTCGTCATCCAATTCCGGGAGCTCAAGGGAAAATGCCGGCTGGCGGGGAAGCGAGCCGCACTCTTCCCGAGCTCGGACGGAAGCAAACAAGCGTGCTGGGGGGCGGGTGGTTCGTGGGGATTTACCCGGCGAAACCGAGCCCGTGGTCATCCCCAAATCGCCTTCATCGCCAGCCGGGTCGACCTCAATCCCGTGGGAAGAAGGAACGACGCGGGGGGCGGCTGAAGTGGCTTTCTCTCATGACAAAAGAAAGCGCGATCGCAATGTTGCCATGGTTATGTTCTCGCACTGAGAACATGAACCATTCATAAAACGCTGCCTGCATGTGATCGCAGCCCAGGCACACGAGGCAGCTTTTTATGATTGTCAGAAGTGGAGAGAATTCAACCGCATCCAGGAACTACACAGAGGCGGAAAGACATCTTTAAAAAGACGCGTCCTGAAAAGGACGTTCAACGCCTGCTGTGTATTGCTCTTTTATGAGTGGGAACTCAAACTCTTTTAGAGAAAATATACTCTTTTAGGAGGAGAAACACTCTTTCAAACAGAAAGAAGCGCTGTCGAAGCGCCCAGGGGCGTGGACTGCACAGCGTGCAGAGAGAGAGACGCCAGCTGGAAAATGCGCCGTGCGGATCCAACAGCAATGCTTCTCGCTGATAGAGGTGAGTGAAACAGGTGTGTGTTTCAGCTGCTTGTGGTACAACCATTCGGCTCCGAAGAAAAATTCTGACTGGCATTCGCTGCCCCGGTTCCCCTTATACCCGTATGTCCGGAGCGGGGCATGCAAATTCTGTCTGCCAACTTGACATTGGCCTTTTCTCAAGTTCAGAGGTACTATTCGGCGTCCGAGAAGACCACTTGTGTCACTTCCTTCGACACTACGTCGAGAGAGTGACAGAAGGGAAACAAAGATTCTGTATGAACTAATATTAATGACTAATGTCTTTGAAGTCCATCCTGTATTAACTGCAGAAGTTTACATAGATTCAATTGTCCTTGTTAATTGGCTGATGAAGTGTTTTGTTGGTAATTAATTGATAGTCTATTTATTCCATTTCAAGATCGTAGTCCTCATTAGACCGAGGTGATGTAGGCAGAGATCAGTTAGGTGCATCGCAGTTCAACCGTCAGGTAATTACAGTGAGGTTTGGTGTGGTTCATCCTAAGTCCAAGGTTCAGGCAATGCAGATGAAGTATCTCATGTCTTATGGTTGGAGTTGGCATCAGTTCATCCTCTGAAGTCTATCATAATAGACTGAAGTGATGTTTGGCTGGCACCGGCTGCTATTAGTCATCATCACACAAGCGACACGTTGCAGTGGAGTCCAACACGAAGCAGGAATGGTGCTGGATCCAGCCAGTTCTGGTCACCTCAGGACAGGAGTCCCGAGGTTGAGACAGGGAAAGAGAACAATATTAGCATAGATGCAATTAAATTTATTGTAGATTTATTGATCATGATCAATGTTTCTTGTTTCTGGTTCCGGCAGACCTAACTAAAGCAGCCTAATTGTAAGTTGAAGTATAAATTAGGTATATGCCTGGCTAAATAGATGAGACTTCAGTCTAAACTTAAACTGAGGGAGTGTGTCTGTATCTCAAACCGTGTTAGAGATACTATTCCATAGTTTAGGAGCAAAATATGAAAAGGATCTACCTCCTTTTGTGGATTTTGATATTCTAGGAAATATTAACAGGCCAGAATTTTGCGATCGTAATGAACGTGATGGAATACAGCGTGGTAGAATGTCACTTAAGTACTGCATAGTTAGACTATTGACATTTTTGTGTGTTGTTAACAGAATTTTTAAATAATACGAAATTTAACAGCTAGCCAATGTAACAATGATAAAATGGTGCTAATATGATCATATTTCTTGGTTCTAGTCAGCACTCTGGCTGCTACAATTTGAAGCAATTGAAGTTTATTTATTGATCTTGCTGCACATCCTCCCAGTAATGCGTTACAATTATCTAGTCTTGAGGTCATGAACACATTAATTAGTTTTTTGGCATCAGCAACTGAGAGCATGTGCCGTAATATAGCAATATTTCTTAGGTGGAAGAATGCTGTTCTACAACCATTGGTAATTAGATTTTCAAAGGACAGATTGGAATCAAATATAACACCTAAGTCAGAGCTGACATTAGCTAACGTAGATGTAATGTGATTTTATATACATTAGCTACATAGCTTTATGTGGCCTGTCTCGTCATTGTTTATCACAAGCAAAAACATAACTTGGGAACAACAGTTTGCCCTGTCCCCTCAATCTCTCACAAATTTAACACTGCATTAGCTACTTCCCTCAATACATGTTAAATAAATGAGGTAGCGTGCGCACCTTGCTAGGTGGCAAATAGCTGGCAAGCAACTGAAACTTGCACCCTAAACAGTAAATGCATAGGTAGCTAATATGTATAGCTAATACTCACTAAATCTCTTTGGGTGAAGGGTGAAGATGAGTTTAGGTACAGATGCTGTGTTCCATTCAAATCGGATGTGGGATATTCCACTTGATATCTCCGATCTCTGAATAAAAGCATTCCAATGCGAGATGCTTGGAAGATGCCGTTAAAGGAAACAAAACTGCAATGCTCCTGTTAGCTAAGTAGGTGCTTGTCTGTCACCAGAGATGTATCCTAGAACTTGTAATGTTTGAAATTCGGCTATGCAAAAAACTCAATTAACATAGGTATGTTGTATAATGAAGTCACAGATGCCAAGAGCGTTATTTGGATAATGAAAAACCCAACAAATTTTTGTCTTTTCCAATTTGTTCTTGCAAATTAATTCTTACAATGGCACAGCAATATATATTTTTTTTTTTATGTATTTTTTTACTGCATTTTCCGGAAATAAAGTTGCACCTGACTATATGTCCCACTGGGTCAAAATTGCATTGTTTATAGAGAGAAAAAACCCCCACATAAGTCACACTGACAGAGGTTGGATCCAGCAGGCACTAAGACATGGCCTCCATTCACTGGTTCAGATGTAAAACGTGCTCAGTGAAGATTACAGTACCTCAGAATCTACACATCATATCACAGTGTTTTTTACTTGTTTAAAACAGGAGCATTTGCTTTTATTAATCGTATGTAACAGTTTATCATATTCTTTTTGTTTCATGAGAGAAACGTGACAAGTAAGCCACATCTGTTCATAACATCTGAAAGTCTATGCTGTGCACAAATAAACGTCTCGGTTACGTATGTAACCTCCGTTCCCTGATGGAGGGAACGAGACGTTGTGTCGAAGAAGTGACACTAGGGGTCTCTCTTGAGCGCCGAAATATGCCTCTGATCTATGAAAAAAGGCCAATGAGAGTTGGCGAACAGTATTTGCATACCCCGCCCCTGGATACAGATATAAAGGCGAGGGAAATACGCTCGTTCATTCAGGATTTTTCTGAGGAGCTGGGAGTATTCTGGGCACCTCAGCGGCTCGGCTCAGCGACGTGGCCCAGAAGACATGAAGAAGCGACACTAGGGGTCCACTTCAAATCACGCCATGCGCTGAGCCGTGTACGTGTACTGCTGACACAGAAGCAGGCAGGTATTCTACGTGCACCAGCGACCAACTGTGTTCAGACTGCACGTACTCTTCCCCATTGCTCCCAAAAAGTTGTCAGAATCCTTTTGGTTACCCTAGGGGGGAACAAGGTGACGCTCCCAACTAGGGAACGGGCCAAGCCTGGCTGGGCCTCTTTTCTCTCTATGTTTTCTTGGCATAGAGCAAGAGCAGCCGGGGCCCTTACTGCATCGAGGGAAGGGGGTCTTACCTGAATTCCTATTCTTTCAGGGGGAAAAGACCCTGCGGAGGCCACACCCACCCAACAGGGAAGGTAAAGGTGGCGAAATACATCACATGGCCTCTTAGGTCGCATGTGGAAAAAATGGCGCGGTGGTAGATCCCGCCTCAGGGAGGGGGGAGTTGCTACAACACTGTGTCCGGAGGGCAGCGAAAAAGACTGCCTAAGGGAGACGCGGGTCAGCTCGTAAGGTGACCGCACCGCGGAAGTACACACATGAGGAGCCCGCGTAGGAAGCCTAACCTGTGGAGCACCTATTCCAGTAGGGGTAGCCTGGGGTAACCGTAGTGGAGTGGGCCGGCAAGTTCCTCCGTTGAACTGCAGACCCAAAAGGGCTAGGGAGGAATCAACCAGGGACCTAAGGGGGGTCTCCTGGGAAAGAGGGTGCACTGTTTTACCTCGGTAGAGGGAAAAGGCAATGGAAACAAGCGATTCACCCAGTCAGACTGTCGACGTGTACCGAGTTCTATGGGCTCGGACCTGAGAGAACACGGGACGAGACTGACTCAAACCGGAGATTGTAAAATCTCGCAAAGGTGTTAGGTGCTGCCCAGCCCGCAGCTTAAAACAAAGCGGCGTTGAACGTCCTTTTCAGGACGCGTCTTTTTAAAGATGCCCTTCCACCCAGCCTGCTGCCATGGACCATGCTCCGTCTGCTCGCCGAGGGCGTCCTCCTGTGGCTAAGAAGCACCCTGCTCCGCCTCAACCCGGGCCCAGCTCTCAGCCCCAGCGTCGAGCAACCCGCAGGAAGCAGACGCCCCCCGTCTCACGGACCCCCTCGAGGACCCGAAAGGCTCCCAGGCGCTCCTGAGACGTTTGACCCAGAGCCCGAGATGTTAGCTCCGGAGCTGGTAAGACCACTCAATCCCCCGGTGGAGGGCTGGGAGGAGAATCTTTTGTTGAATTTATTTAATTTGCCGCCCCCCTAAACGGGGCTTTGGTACCCAAATTCTCAATAACAGAGCTATTTCCTTTGTCTCTGGGTCACCTGGCCTGCAAATGCCATTCTCACGGCACCCTGCCGCCAGATCCTTACAGTCCCGGCATGCTGGATGCGGACCCCCCGCCTTCAGCCCCACGACTGTCCCCCGGCCGGCGGGTTTCAACGAGTCTAGAGGATGCCGACACTGGACCTCCTCCTCAGTCGCTAACCCGCCCCCTGCTTTTCTCAGCACCAGAGCCTCGGGACGCGCCCTTGCCTCCCGACGGCGTACTACCTGCTCCGCCCCGCTGCGAAGCCCCACCGGGTACGTAAAAAAATTACCGTCCCCTTGGTGCCACTAGCGCAGAGCTTGGATGCGTGGCTTTCACTTCCCAACCCGTCACGCTTTCTGGCCCGGACCATTCGACTCGGTTACACAATTCAGTTTGCCAGGCCCCTGCCCCCCTTCGCGGGCGTCCGCTTTACCGCAGTATACGGCGAACATGCCAAGTCCCTGCATGCGAAAATCACTACTCTTTTACTCAAAGACGCGATAGAGCCTGTACCCCCAACCGAAACGAAGATGGGTTTCTACAGCCCTTACTTCATTGTACCCAAGAAAGGCGGCAGCTTACGACCGATCTTGGACCTGCGAGTTTTCAGCCGGGCTCTGTTCAAATTTCCATTCAAAATGCTCACGCAAAAACACATTCTAACTTGCAACAGGCATCTAGATTGGTTCGCAGCGGTAGACCTGAAGGACGCTTACTTCCACGTCTCAATTCTGCCTCGACACCGACCCTTTTTATGGGCAGGATTACCCTTGCAGCAGGTGTCCCGATGCGTCCTGGTTACGATCTATGCCTCCAGATTGGGTTGGGGTGCCGTGTGCAACGGGCACGCAGCTGCGGGCCATTGGAAAGGGGCCCCGCTGCGCTGGCACATCAACTGCCTAGAGTTTCTGACTGTTTTCTTTGCCCTGCGGGAGTTCCTCCCATTAGTTCGGGACAAACATGTCCTAGTCAGGTCAGACAGCACCACCGTGGTAGCGTACATAAATCGCCAAGGCGGCGTATGCTCCCGACACATGTCACGACTCGCCCGTTGTCTCCTCCTTTGGTCGCTCAAGTTGCTGCGTGCCACTCACATCCCCGGCAACCGGAATGTGGTAGCGGACGCGCTGTCACGACAATGCTTGCCCAGTGGAGAGTGGAGGCTCCACCTCCAGTCGATCCAGCTGTTTTGGGAACAGTTCAGCAAGGCCCAGGTAGACCTGCTTGCCTCCTGAGAGACCACCCACTGCCCGCTCTGGTATGCCCGAACAGAGGCTCCCCTCAAGGCAGACGCATTGGCACATAGCTGGACTACGGGGCTGCGCAAGTACGCATTTCCCCCAGTGAGCCTTCTTGCACAGGTGCTGTGCAAGGTCAGGGAGGACGAGGAGCAAGTCACTCTAGTGGCTCCCTATTGGCCCACCCGGGCTTGGTTCTTGGACCTCGTATTCTTCACGAAAGACCTTCTTTCTCAGGGATGGGGTATGCTCTGGCATCCGCACCCAGACCTTTGGAACCTCCATGTCTGGCCCCTGGACTGGACACCGAAGATCTAGCGGGTCTACCACCTGCCGTCATAGACATGATCAGCCATCGAGAGCCCCTTCTACCAGGCATCTTTACGCCCTGAAGTGGCACCTGTTCGCAAATTGGTGTTCTTCCAGGGCTGAAGACCCACAGAGGTGCGCAGTTAGGTCAGTGCTCTTATTTCTGCAGGAGAGGCTGGAGGGGAGGCTGTCCCCTTCCACCCTAAAGGTGTATGTCGCTGCCATCACGGCCCAACACGACGCAGTAGACGGCAAGTCTTTGGGTAAGCACAACTTAATTATCAGGTTCCTAAGAGGCGCCCGGAGGTTAAATCCCTTCCGGCCAAGCCTGTTCCCCTCATGGGACCTCTCAGTGGTCCTCTCGGGCCTTCAGAGCCTCCCTTCGAGCCACTAGAATCAGTTGGACTCAGGGTCCTCTCTCTAAAGACGGCCCTGCTTTTCGCGCTCGCCTCCATCAAAAGGGTCGGGGACATGCAAGCGTTCTCTGTTAGCAACACTTGCCTGAAGTTTGGTCCGGCAGACACGTTTGTGATCCTAAGACCACGACCGGGCTACGTGCCCAAGGTTCCTACCACACCCTTTAGAGACCAGGTTGTGAACCTGCAAGCGCTGCCCCGGGAGGAGGCAGACCCAGCCCCTTTGTTGCTGTGTCCGGTACATGCTTTGTGTACCTACTTGGACCGCATACAGAGTTTTAGATGTTCTGAGCAGCTCTTTGTCTGCTTTGGCAGACAGCGGAAAGGGAACACTATCTCCAAACAGAGGGTTTCCCACTGGGTAGTGGACGCCATTTCATTGGCCTATCACACCCAGGCCATGCCCCCCCCAGAGCACACTCGACCCCTGAGCACACTCGACAAGGAGTGTTGTTTCCTCATGGGCACAGGCCAGGGGTACCTCCCTAGCAGACATATGTAGAGAAGCGGGTTGGGCAACACCTAATACCTTTATGAGATTTTACAATCTCCGGGTTGAGTCAGTATCGTCCCGTGTTTTCTCAGGTCCATGCCAATAGAACTCGGTAACACGCTGATGGTCTGGCCAGGTGGATCACTTTCCCTCGGCTGCGGAAAAACCGTACGCTTTCTCTCCCAGTAGATCCCACTCATTCGGATCCTTGGACGATTCCTCCCTAGCCCTTTGGGTCTGCAGTTCAGCGGAGGAACTCGCCAACCCAATCCACTGCAGGTACTTAACCTAGCCTGTACTGGAATAGGTGCTCCACAAGACAGGACTCCTACGCGGACTCCCCCTGTGTGTATTTTCCGTGGTACGGTCCCCTTACGAGTGGACCCGCGTCTCCCTTAGGCAGTTCCAGCTGCCCTCCGTTCGCTGTGTTGTAGCAACTCCCCCCTCCTAGCGAGGATGGATCTACTTCTGTGCCATCTCCACATGCCGCCTAAAAACCCATGTGATGTACTCACCACCTTTACCTTCCCTTTCGGGCAGATGTGGCCTCCATTTGGGTATTTTCCCCCTGAAAGTATAGGAAACTGGGTAAGACCCCCTTCCCTTGATGCGTGTAAGGGCCCCGGCTGTTCTTGCTCTATGCGGAGAAACATAGAGAGAAAAGAGACCCAGCCAGGCTTGGCCTGTTCCCAGGTTGGCCAGCGTTGCCTTGTTCCCCTGCCAAGGGTAACCAGTTATGTGCAGTCTGACACAGCTGGTCGCGTTGCACGTAAAATACCTGCCCGCTCCTGTGTCACCAGAACACATACACGGCTCAGCAGATGGCGTAATTTAAATTGGACCCC
Source organism: Moxostoma hubbsi (assembly GCA_032164185.1). Taxonomy (NCBI): domain Eukaryota; kingdom Metazoa; phylum Chordata; class Actinopteri; order Cypriniformes; family Catostomidae; genus Moxostoma; species Moxostoma hubbsi. Next base: position 71,043,871 of record JAVLUX010000001.1, read on the forward strand.
TAGTGTCACTTCTTTGACACAACGTCGAAGCGAGCGACAGACGGGGAATGTCTAGGTTACAGATGTAGCCTTCATTCCCTGATGGAGGGAACGAGACATTGTGTCCTCCCGGCCACGTCGCTGAGCCGAGCCACTGTAGTGGCCGGACCATTTCCGGCTCCTCAGAAAAATCCTGAATGAACTCAGCGTATTTCCCCGCTTTTATACCCGTATGTCCGGGGGCTGGCTATGCAAATACTGGCTTCTCATTGGCCTTTTTTCATAGATCAGAGGCATATTCGGCGCTCAAGAGAGACCCCTAGTGTCGCTTCCCCTCCATCAGGGAACAGAGATTACATCCGTAACCTAGACAATTTCCACTCTATATAAAATCTAAATATATTGGGCTGGGATAACTTAAATAAATTAAATATACTAATTCTTGTCTTTCATCAAACTGTGAATAACATGTAGATCCACCAGATCCATTGTTAGAGGGGATTTTGAAGTTCCGATGAGAAGATGAGTTTTTGCACAGTCCATTTTGTCTTTGAGAGAAAGTCAGACCTGTAATATCCTGTATATGCCCCCCACCCCCGATTGTGAACACAATTCCATTATTAATATATAATTATTCAAATTATAATGTAGAATTTATACCATTCCCAGCAAATATTGGTATATGCGATTCATTGTGATTAATTCCATTAATTAATCAGCAGGTTATGCTATTAATTTAATTTTTTTTTAAAATCGATTGATAGCCCTAATTAATATATTTCTCGGGGAAATCAGACCAAAAATACTGATACATTTTGGACCACACAGATTTTTATCCATTCAAAGTCTATCTAGAATGATTTTTTTGACATTTCTATCCTCTACTTCTAAACCTAACCATTACACAAGTTCTTGTGGTGAAATTTAAATCTATGACCTTAGCATAGGTAATCGTACTATAATTTAGTGTGTGTAAAAGGGTCCTCAGATGGATGTTATACAGAAAATAACATACCACAGCATTAGACATACTAAAACAGCATTAGATCAAAGATAAAAATGTAAAAAATGCTCAGGCTTCCAGAGCTTCTCATCAATCCAATGCTTCGAAATCTGTTACTATGCCACCCCCTTTTCTCTGCCAAATTTTTGGGGGGGAAATATAGAGCACGGAGAGCTGTCAGCTGGGATTGGCCTTGTTTACGTGTAATGAAAAGGCTCAGGAAAATTTTCTTATGGCCTTATTTCTAAATCACATTAAATTAGTGCCGCAAAGCACTAAATCAGTACAATATTAAAGGTAGATTCAAACAAATCATAAGTCAAGAAGCTAAAGTTTAACTAAAAGTTTTATTGTCTTCCACATCAAAATGTATTAAGTAATATATATGACTCAAAAAAGATTGTTTTAACGGCTTTGCAATGTAAGCGTCATAGCAAAGTATGCAAATATACGAATATGGCACTATTAACATAATATTATAAGCAAGGCTAAAAATGAAGTATACTCAGATTTTATACAGTATATAACGGAAGGTCACTGCTTGGTCTCTTTATCCACCAAGGGGTCCTTGACCTGAAAAGGGATAAAGACCTGTTTACTAAACCACTCCTCAACCAATCAAACAAGAGCGTGGTCTAGCACTGCCCATCTGACCAATCCATTGCAGAGCATAAAGAATAACTGACAACTCAATACACATTTACCAGTATACGTTGTACGCTGAGACAAAGAGTCAGAGAGAACAAAGAGCAGTAATTGAATCCTAAATAATATACTTCTTTTTTTAAATGCTTGCAAGAACAGTAGCATTCTCGGTTTGAGGGAATTATAGTATTAAAATCTGAACTGTAATCAACAAAGAGCATTTTAACATAATTTCCCTTCCTCTTGTCTAGATGATCTAGGACTGTGAGGAGGAGATGTGTGATGGCATCGTCCATTGAGCGATTTGGACGATATGTGAACTGTAAGGGATCCAGTATGTCAGGTAGTGAGGAGGTGATGAAGTCTCTGACCAGTCTTTCAAAGCAATTGAGGTCAGTGTTACAGGATGATAGTCATTAAGGCAGTAAGGTTGGGTTTTCTTGAGGACAGGAACAATGATGGACTGCTTAAAGCAGGTTGGAATTACTGAGAGGTTGAATATCTCTGTGAACACCTGTGCTAGCTGGTCAGCGCAGGCTCTGAGGACCCGACCTGAGATTCCATCTTGTTCTGCTGCCTTCCTGATGTTCACTCTCCGGAAAGCCTTTCTCACGTCGCACTCTGTGATGGTGAACATGTTTCCAGTATTAATGCTCTCCGCATACAAGCAGACGTTATCACTATTGGCGCTGTCAGCACCGTTAGTGCATTAAACTTCAGCCTCGAAGCGAGCATAAAAAGTGTTCAGCTCGTCCACGAGAGAAGCATCAGCATTTACGATTTTGGGGGATGGTGTTTTATAGTCCGTTATCATTCTCCGTGCCTGCCACAGGCTTCTAGAGCCACCCTATTGAAACTCTGATTTCTTCCCATAGCGCCACTTTGCCTTCCTCACCGCTCTGTGTGTGTTGTGAGACACAATTTTTTAATTGTCCATATTCCTGGTAGCGAGCCCTGCTTTATAGGCAGAGGTGCGCGATGACAGAGCATTGCAGATGGATTTATCCACCTACGGCTTCTGTTTGGGAAACATCCAGATGGTGGTTTTGCAGACTGTATCATCTACCAGTTTCCCGATCAGTCTCACGACTGATTCCATAAACACTTTGATGTTATCAGAACTGCACCGGAACATGTCACAATCTACATCATCTAGAGCATCTTGCAGAGTGGCCACAAATCTGGCATTCACGGCCATTCACCCCTACTTTTTTTGAGAAATCCCCTGGGATTTTAAATGACCACAGAGACTCAGGACATTGGTTTAACGACTCATCCAAAAGACTGTGCCTTTTTACAGTATAGCGTCCCATCACTTTACTGGGGCATTAGAACCCACACAGACCAAAGGGTGAGTACCCCTGATGGTTTAACTAATACCATTTACAGTAGCAACCTTGTCTCCTATACAGACCTTAGCCAGGCTCAATGCTGCTTGGCTTCAGTGGGTAACAAGGCGAGAGTTGCAGGGTGATAACATGACATATACCTGAAAATTACCCCATTCTGCCAAATTAATGACAAGCACCATGCCTCAATCACACATTTTTGCATCAGTTAAAATGTGTTGACCTTTACCTGTGGTGCTACTAATTGCGTGTTATGTGAGAAACCTTTTACATTCACATAAACAATAATGAGCAAGATTTAAATGTTGCATTTTCTTTCTAATATAAAATTTTTACTATACTGATAGTTAGGTTTAGTGTTGGGGTACGGATTATGGATGGAGTTATTAAAATATGTATTCCTGTTGACTATTACATTATTTAAAACTCAAATTACAATTCTTTTTTGGTGCAACCCTGTGGACATTTCACCTAGAAATTGGTCAACAACACTTCCAGCTTTGGCCACTGGGGGCAGTAGTCTCAATTTCAGAATTTAACTTTCAAAGTTTGTAAAATTGTTTAAAAATTGTAAAAACAAAAAAAGTTTATAGTAAACATATGTTATGTAATGATGATTACACATCTTTATGCATGTTCAGAGACGACTCATTCTCTGTATTGAAACCATACAAAATATGTTGCTTTCACGCTCAAGACACCAACTCCACAGCAATGTGGTAATAATGCAGCAATGTGACCCACAAAGCTTTTCTGGACAACAGCAAGCTGCTAAATGATAGAACAGAAACAATAACATTGCATAGAACTTACCAGAGGCTCTATATATATTTATTTATTTTTTTTCAACTGGAACGCTGACTTTCTATTTTTCGCTGTTTCTAGCTGTATGCTAAAATGTATGTAAGCTGCACCTATGATTAAAGTTTGTGCACCAATATACAGGAATAATTGGATTACTTTACAATTATTCATGTACGCAGATGCTGATTCATGATCCACATAAGTGTGTGTGTGTGTGTGTGTGTGTGTGTGTGTGTGTGTGTGCCGTAGAGGCCATTTTACACTGTGAGTGGAGGATTAATAAAAAATGAGTATGAATTACAGGCTGCCTATGCTGCAAGGAATATGTGTGTGTGTGTGTGTGCATATGTGTTCCTTGCTGGTGTAACGGTCCCTTATGATTCGTTCTCACTGTGTTGTGTATGTGGAGCTGCACCTGCACATGGGGAAACCAAACTGAATCAGGATAGGCATGTCGGCATCACAGTCAGAGACATAAACAGCCCACAGCAGTTATCAGAAGTTCTGCTCTTTTTTTATTAAACTTGTTCAACTGTGATCGTATAGTGGAATGGTTATTTTAACAAAAGTACAGTGATACATGTTTCACAATACTCTATTTCACAGTAAAATGTAAAATAAAATAAATTAAATCTTCAGCTTCTAAGGCATTTATGCTATATGAAAACACAGTATATGAGACAGTACAGTGTCTTCAACACCGGAATATTAACATTATAAATTTTTCACATAACAAAAGTCAACATCAAATTCAGTAACAGTTACCTGCACATGGGGAAACCAAACTGAATCAGGATAGGCATGTCGGCATCACAGTCAGAGACATAAACAGCCCTACACAACGCACAGTAAGTCAGACCGAGAAATCGCGTTAGAATCCATGCAAAATAAGCTACATTTAGCATTCAGCTCTGAGCCTAAAACTAACGACTCACTCGACGCCAAACAAACGGCACTCATCTCTAAATTACATCACAACAAAATTACAGTAAAATAAAACATTATGTGGTGGGCTTTAAGGCATTTTGGCTAATATTGTCTCTGAAGTGTTTAACATGTGACTTACCACAGCAGTTTTCAGAAGTTCTGCTGTGGGTTACCCATAATTCGTTATTTTTAACGCCGCGGCGCAATGTGGAAGTGACGCCAGCAGGCAGCGCTGTCCCCATTTATGCAGCAATTTAACAGAACCCATATACAACCCGTTACACTGGAATGAAAAAAGAATTCCGTATCAAGTGCCAACTTAAAGCAGCTGTCTTTACAAGAACATGTTGACACCACAAAAGAGTTACCGTAAAGAGTTAACGTAAAGAACATGATTCTAAGGTGTTGTTTGTGGCTCCTAAATATGGCTCCTTTAGTATAAGTCTATATGATTCTGTTGCTTGTTTTATCATCTGCCAGGCAAATATCATAAGTTTTATGACTTAGAAAAGTAATAGCATACTAGAGAATGACCAGTATTGGATTTTGAAGATACTGATAACTAAGTTGTAGGAAGAAAGCAGATAACTGATTAACTGGCTGATTAGCTGAAAATCGATATCAGATATATCAGTGTTTCCCAACATTTCTTCTGCCATGGCACACTTTTTATGACTAAAAAATTTGACGGCACACCACTATACCACATAGGCTAACCATCGTCAATATTTTTCCTTTTCAAGAACTTGTCCATGTTTTCTGTCCGTCTTAGTAGCATGTTTAATTGTAAAGTTTGAAATTCGGTGATGCAAAAAAAAAAACAAAAAAAAACAACAAATCACATACAGTGCTTGCATTAGACTTTCTCATTGTCCGTCATTTTGATGGACAGGGTTGTAAAAATTTTGTCATAATCTATTATTACTCTTCATTTTAATTTTCATATTTTAATAAGACATTTAATAGCTTTTATTTTTGTTCCCTTTTTCATTTTTAATCATGAAGTAAAGGACGAGAATATAGCAGATTATGCATTTATTTATTTATGAAGAGAACAGATGAACAACAGCGACACCACACGAAGCATATGGATGTTTTTTTCCCCCCGCAGTGACAGCGGAGGCCATTAAAACACAACACACGAACAACGCAATATTACAAAAAAACAAATACAATTAAAATATGAACAAAAACAAGTTAAAAATTAACTGATCAAACCTTCCTCCTGCTCCGCATCAACTTAAACTGGGTGCTCGCCTGTGCGTAATCAAATGCATCAAGGGAGATTTTGCATCTTTGCCTCGGACAGACGACTTCTCGTGGCAGTTTTAAATTGGTTCTGGGGGTTGAACCCAGTGTCAACTGCCATATTGCCCTCCACATTACAAGATTTGCAGAAAGCATCACAGAGGGACGATTTTTGAGTTTGCCACATAAAAAAGTGGGAGGTGTGCAAAATAAACATTGAAAACATGTATTTGGAAGAGAGGAAAAAAAGCTTGCAGTTGCTTTGATAGCAGAAAGTAGTGAAAGCACTTGTTTATGTTTAGGTCTAAGCGTTTTCTTGGTGAATTTAAAGGAGGAGTTTGGATCCCTGTTATTATTATTTTTTTTCATGCATTTATTTATTTTGTTGAATTTGATCATATTCAACGGCACACCTGACAATCTTTGATGGCACACTAGTTTGCCACGGCACAGTGGTTGGGAAACATTGAGATATATCAATATCACCAGATATAAGGTTGGATACAGGCATGTTGTGTTAACAGGCATATTTCCATATAGTCATTTTTTTTAATTAGAACAATTGATAATCTCATCATACTAACAAAATATACAGTACATTCAATTAAGGATTAAACTATTACTAAATAACTTTACAGCTCAAATAATAAACAATAATACTCAAATAGTTTCCATTTACAATTGTAAGAGCTTCAATGTAACCTAAATGTTTGCTTTTTTGTTTTAGGAAAAGGAGGGATGTTGTATTTATATTACAGTTGTATACATCGAGATAAACAAGATTCCAACAGACAAGCCTGTGTCTGTTGGCAGGTCTTGCATAAATGCATTTTTTCTTACTGGATAATTAATTCTAAAACAGAGTTGTCAAGGAAGTGACAAGTATTGTGGAAGACATATTTACTGTAGAAATTCTGGTGTTGTTGTTACTGTTGAAGGGATAGTTCATCCCAGAAATGTAAATTATGTCATAATTTACTCACCGTCAAGACATTCAAAACCTGTATGGCTCTCTTTCTTCTGTGGAACTCAAAATTAGTTATTTCTAGCAGTGTCCAAGCTGGTCTTTTCCATACAATGAAAGTGAATGGTGACCATGGCTGTCTAGGCAAGATTTTCAGTGAATGATTACTTTCTGTACCTCACACAAAACTTTTGTAGGGATTTTGAAAACTTGAAGTAAAGTCATTCAGACAACTTCTATGATTTTGTTTAAAGGGACAATTTTGTCATTTTTTGTTTGACAGCCCCTGGTCCTCATCAAATGTTATTGTATGGAAGCAGCTTAGACATTCTGCTAAACTTTTCCTTTGGTGTTCCATGAAAGAAGGAGTCAAACAGGTTTGAAACATCATGAGTGTGAGTAAATGGCAAAATTGCCATTTTTGGGGGGCTATCTCTTTAATGGCATCAGAGCATGGATGAACAGGAAGAAATTGCAAACATACAGTTTCATAAAGTTACTGCACCAACACAGGTGAGCTAATGGCATTCAGCCATGTGTTTCAGACACTGAATAATTTGAAGTCCCCCTTTAGTACACACACACACACACACACACACACACACACATACTTATGTCTGCTAGGTAGGCCCTGTATGAGTTTGTTAATATTGTTCTGCTCTATTAACTCTATATTAACTCTATTATGATATATCATAAATCAGAGACGTGATCGCAATGTTTTGTTTCCACTAGTAATTATTTCACCCAGCTACAAAGATGTGTTTGAAAGCACATATAACTCTTCATGATGAGCCAGTTACTTCAGAACAACACCCCACTCTCCCTAACAGTGGCACAATTGAAATGGACAGTAAATGCATATTATGCCATTTTCCAATATCAAATCATTTTGGAGTTGTAACTAGTATCCAAGAATAGTGCATCATGATGGACATTGTCATAACCAGCATTTCTGTCACCGTAGTTTTATGTCTCTCAGTAAATCTTAACAATTATGTTATAATGGCTCATCATTTTCACTTTCATCACATGTGGTTTAAATTAGTTTTATTAGTTATCTTTTTTATAGTTAATAATTGCAGTTCCCCATCTATTGCTCACTTCGACGTTGTGTCGAAGAAGCGAAACTAGGGGTCTCTCTTGAGCGCCGAATATGCCTCTGGTCTATGAAAAAAGGCCAATGAGAAGTTGGCAGACAGCATTTGCATACCCCGCCCTGGACATACGGGTATAAAAGCAGGGAAATACGTCAAGTTCATTCAGAAATTTTCTTTGGAGCCGATGGTCATGTATGCAGACAGATGCGAGTCACACAGCAGTTCCTGCCCTGTTCCTCTGAAGCTCTGCTTGCTGTTGAATCTATGGCGCACTTCACCTGCTTTCTCCTTCTCTGCACGGCAGTGCAGCTTGCCCCTGAGCGCTTCGACAGCGCAAGAGAGTTAAAAGAGTTATATAAAAGAGTAATTTTCTCTATAAGAGTATTTTCCTCTGAAAGAGCTTTTACGCAGCGGCGTTGAACGTCCTTTTCGGGACGCGTCTTTTTATAGATGCTATTGTGCCCCTGTGTAGTTCCTGGATGCGGTAGAGTGCTCTCCGCTTCAGACGGCCACAGGCGTTGTCTCGTGTGTTTGGGCAGCGATCACACCGAGGCAGCGTTTGTGGATGGTTCATGCTTTCACTGCGAGGGCATGACCATGGTAACGTTGCGGTCGCGGCTTGCTTTCAATAGAAAGCACGCCACTCCAGCCGTCCCCAACATCGCTCCTTCTTCCCACAAGATTGAGGATGATGCGGCCAGCGCTGGAGGCGATCTGGGGACGGTAGCGGGTGCAGCTCCACCGGGTACGCCCCCTCGGACCACTCGCCCCCCAGCACGCTCGTTGACTCCCGTCCGTGCTCGAGGCAACAGCAGCTCGCCTCACGGTCAGCCTGCCTATCCTCTAGAGCTCGAGGTGGATGAGCTTGCCGCTGCATCGGAGAAAGAGGCGTCTGATGTTGATGCCTCCCCTGGGCTGCCGCCTTCAGGCCAGCACGCCCAGGCTGAGGCTGACACGCAGATGTTCGACATGCTTGCCCGGGCCGCCTCCAGTGTGGGATTGGACTGGAACCCTCCGTCCTCCCCAGAGCAATTGCGGTTGGATGACTGGTTCCTGGGGTCTGCGTGGAGCTCACAGACTCGCTTCAAAAAACAGTCCCGTTTTTCCCGGAAGTGCACGATGAGCTGATGTGTTCGTGGAGAGCACCCCTCTCCACTCGTCACAAAGCCACTCACTCATCCGCTCTCGCTACACTCGACGGCGAGCGGCCCACGGATATACAGCGATTCCCCAAGTGGATAGGGCTGTTGCGCTCCATCTATGCCCCGGAAACCCTACCACCTGGCGGGGTCGCCCTGTGCTCCCTTCTAAGGCCTGCAGGATGACATCTTCATTTACTGCCAAAGCCTACAGCGCCACTGGACCGGCCGCTTCCGCCCTGCATGCCATGGCCATCCTGCACGTCCAACAGGCAAAGGCACTCAAAGATCTGCACAAGGGTAGCCCTGATCCCGACGTGTTGCAGGAACTGCGCTCAACGACCGACCTCGCCCTCATGGCCACGAAGGTCCACGTCTCAATCTCAGGGTTGAGTCAGTATCGTCCCGTGTTTTCTCAGGTCCGAGCCGGTAGAACTCGGTAACATGCTGACGATCTGGCCGGGTGAATCGCTTGCACCTGGCGCCCTTTCCCTTGGCCGAGGTAAAACTGTGCGCTTTCTGTCCTAGGAGATCCCACCCACCCAGGTCCCTGGTTAATTCCTTCCTAGCACTTTTGGGTCCGCAGTTCAGTGGAGGAACTTGCCGACCCAGTCCACTACGGGTACTCAATCTACCCTGTACTGGAATAGGTGCTCCACAGATCGGGACTCCTTCATGGACTCCCCCTGTGTGTATTTTCTGCGGTACGGTCCCCTTACAAAGTGGACCCACGTCTCCCTTAGGCAGTTCTAGCTGCCCTCTGGTCGCTATGCTGTAGCAACTCCCCCGTCCTTGAGGCTGGATCTACCACTGCACCACGTTCCACATGTTGCCTTAAAAACCAATGTGATGTATTCGCCACCTTTACCTCCCCTTTTGGGCAGGTGTGGCCTCCGCAGGGTCCCCCCTGAAAGAATAGGACACTGGGTAAGACCACCTTCCCTCGATGCGTGTAAGGGCCCCAGCTGTTCTTGCTCTATGCAGAGAAACTTAGAGAGAAAAGAGGCCCAGCCAGGCTTGGCCCGTTCCCAGGTTGACAAGCGTCACCTTGTTCCCCTGCCTAGGGTAATCAGAAGGATTACGACTACTTTTTTGGGGCATTGGGGAAGGGTACGTGCAGTCTGACACAGTTGGTCACTTGTGCACGTAAAATACCTGCCCGCTCCTGTGTCAGCAGTACACATACAAGGCTCAGTGCATGGCGTGATTTAAATTGGACCCCTAGTGTCACTTCTTCGACACAACGTCGAAGTGAGCGACAGACGGGGAACGTCTAGGTTATGTATGTAACCTCCGTTCCCTGATGGAGGGAACGAGACGTTGTGTCCTCCCGGCCATGTCGCTGGGCCGAGCCACTGCAGTGGCCGGACCATTTCCGGCTCTTCAGAAAAATCCTGAATGAACTCGTAAATGGATTTCCCCGCTTTTATACCTGTATGTCCCGATCCGATACCTGGATCGGTATCGGCTTCAAAACTGACGTTTTAGACAGATCGGGTATCGGTCCGACGAGCCAGACCCAAATCCGATACTGTGTGTTAGTTATGTTCGTTACTGACAAGCTCAAAAAATTAAAGAACTGTTAAAACACAATTAAAGCTGTTCATATGATGCATAAAATGCACGCGCAGCTCCAGCACGTTAATGAATGGTGTTTCTCCGTTTATACACAAACACACGTGCCGCTATTTTTAGCCTTAACGTGTGCACAATATTTGAGCGCTACAAACAAACAACTTTAGGGTTTAAAAGTTAAACTCACTCATTTGTTTACAAATTATAATAATATTTAAGTTGAATGGGTTCCAAAAAGTGACTGTGTGAATGAAAAGTGGCTGATATCTTACAACTAAATTGAACAAAAAAAGAGATCTGAATCCTTTAATGTGCAGATACAAATTAAAAAAAGTTTTTACATACATTTCTATGGATGACTTATACTGGAATTACTGTTAATTTTGCTGCTACATTATCTAGTATACTAGTTAATAATAAAGTGTTTCTTAATAAGCTATACATTTATATTGAAAAAGGTTTGTGTTTCTTTACATATTAAAGAGTACACCCAATTATTTCCACACAATAATGTAAAGATATTATAAACTGATTATGCAAAAAAACAACACTGGTATCGGATTGGGATCGGTATCGACCAATACTGAGATTTCCAATATCGGAATCGGATCGGAAGTTGAAAAAGTGGTATATTGACATCCCTAGTGTCAGACCATCAGTGCTCATGGAACGTCTCTCGTCCAATCAGATTCGTGGACCGGAACTAACTGTTATATATTTAAGCAATATCAGACAAACAAGTGTGCTGTTGTACTGAATGTATACAGAACTGATCACCGCAGACCCCACCCCTGAAGCATGGGGCATGGTGCAACAGCACCGGTTGCACCGCCCTAACGACGTCCCTGACCTCCCTAATCAAAAACTGTACCCTAAACCTAACCAGTAGTGTGAGAGTTTAACAAAACAGAGTTTAACAAAACAGATATCGTTACCCAAAACCTAACCCCAACCAATAGTGTCTCTTTTTTTTTTTGTTAACAAACCAACCAATAGTGTCTCAAAAAAAAAAAGAGAGTTTAAGAAAAACAGACAGCCTTACCGTCAAACATCACCTAACCAATAGTGTTTTAAAATGCAAATTCGAAATGCAAAAAAGAAAAAACACATTAACTGAAGCATCTACAGTACGTAATTTTGTGTCGCTTCTATGCTACTTTCAATTTTGTGTGTCTTTGGTCAAAGTCTAATGCTTCTGTCAAGCTCAAAGTCCAACACTCTATCAGGTGAGCTACCAAGTAATATAAATATATAGGAATAAGTGTGCATATATACTGTGATACAAGTGTTAAAATGTAAAATTTTTCAAATCATGTGTTAACCCTCTGGGGTCGACGGATGCGCCGGCGCTTCCTGCTGGATTTTTTCGTTATTACATTGGAAACAACATAAAATTCTCCATCATATTGGGGCATACAGATAAGTGTAAGACATCATTAGAGACTATAAAGAGTCTTCTTTTATTTGTGTACACTCACAATAACAACAAAACCTTGTGCTTTTGTAAAATAAAGAAAATAAAAAGGGTGAGCTGTCAGCAGTCTCTGAGTTTGCGAGCATATATCTGAAACACGTCACAAAAATTAACTGAAACTCCGCGAATACTTATCACACAAACATGAAACATATGTCTAAAGAAAGCTTAAAATGTCTACTTTTAAATAAAACAATTCAAATTTAAAACAAATATTCTCCTGCAATGTAATCTGTATGAAACAAAGCGATGTACAGTTTCTACTGGCTCAGCGAATTATCTCTAATGTTATCCCACCCACCAGCAGAGCGCGTTTTTCATACGCTAATGTGCTGAGATGATCAATGCAAATGGTAAATGCCCCCAACTTTGTCTTAAAAACAAAGTCATTCACTTTTTTGCACGTTTGGAAGACAGCACGATACACAAGTGAGAAAACTCCTGGATAGTGACAAAGAGTTACAATTTTCCTCAAACGAAGAGCGGGACTCCGATGAACGTTTGTATTTTGAAGAGAGACTTGATCCAGCCAAGGATACAATTTCGGACGAGTAAGTCATTTAGTTTTCATTAGTTGACGTGCTATTTTATATAGACATGTACATATTTTACTAGTGGGACTGTTTCCAGACTTGCCAGCCAGGATTCAGAGTATTGCAATTTGAAATAATGTCCTAATAGGTAAGTTTTAGTTACATTTAAATGCTGTTTCGGCTAAAGCAGGTATTTAAATTGTATACTCTATGATATAAATATGATATGTAATATGATATAAAAATAATATGAATGTTTAGATTATATTTTAACTAGTGTTTATGCTGCCTCATTATCATCAACAAAGCTTGTGCTTGCAAATATCTGTTCAGGTCTAAATGTGTCGAATGTGATATAAATATGCAAATATTAGAAAATCAGCATATTATAATGATTTCTGAAGGATCATGTGACACAGAAGACTGCAGTAGTGATGCTGAAAATTCAGCTTTGATCACAAATTGCATTTGACAATATATTTAAATTGAAAACTGTTCTTTTAAATGGTAAAAAATAGTTCAAAATATCACTCTTTTTACTGTATTTTGGATCAAATAAATGCAGTCTTGTTGAGCAGAAGAGACTTCTTTTAAACGGTAGTGTAGGTCTAAAATTAAATAAAGTCATTATATAAAGAAAATGTATAGTCAGATTACTTCTTTTAACTTAAAACTTGATTTTGATCATTAAGTCTCCTCATATTCATACTCTTTCTGTTACATTCCTCATTGATAGGCCCAGGGGAGGGGTCTTTTGTCTCCTCAGGTGTGAATTACAATCAATATTCATGATCAGCATATGACCTTTCTAACACTAAAAGTGTCTTACAAAAGTTAAATTAGTATATTGTTTTGTATGAATGAGTGATCAGGATGGTTTTTACATCATTTTGTAGCAGAAATTCTAGGCTATAAGATCCAGTTCTCAAAAGGCTTGTGGACAAATGTTTAGTATGTGCTATATGGCCTTATTTTAATTTTTTTTTTTTTTAACTATGCATAAACGTTATTTTCTCAAAAATACAAACATGTACACACATGTTGCTTACATATTATTGTAGCCCAGTTTGTGCAGAATAAAATGTTATCAGACTTTAGCCATTAATGTGTTTTTAAACAACTGAAAAAAGCACAAATGTCAAGGCATGTCAAAACTTCTCCAGGGCCCAAAACACCCTCAGACCCCAGAGTGTTAAAGTAAAATTTTTTTGATATCATAACATATTGGGGGGTGAGTAATAGAGTCTTCAACAAGCACATATGGATGTGTTGTTCAGATACCCTTTTGGCCATTTAGTGTACATAAATGTATAGATGTACAGAATTATGCATCTGTGTTTTCAACACATTCTTCCTTTATCTTGGGCTTATAACTTGGCTCACTCAGAGTCTCAAATCGAGCCCCAGAAATTAATCTTTAGTAATCTCAGTGGTAAGGAGAGGTGCCTGATGTCTCTCGGCTCCTAACTGAAATGAATGGACCTGTGAAGCCAGACACAGCCACAGATATCCTCATTTCCTGGGCTCTAATAGCGCTCAGGTGAATAATTGTGCTGATCGATGGTGATACACTCCAGCCTCGGCCCTACAGAGAAAAAAGGAGGAGATTTGGCTCTATTTCAGTATGGGGAAAAAATAAATATTTTGTAATTATTTTCACCAGTCTCCATTTTTCAAGCCATTTCTATGTGATACACTAAACACATTTCATTGTTTGGATAGCATAAATGCATTTTTTTAAATGTATTGCAGCAATCAGGTTATTCTCATTAAATGTAACCATGCGATCTGGTAATGTCATGGTTGTAATCTACATTCCCTGAGGGAGGGAATGAGACGTTGTGTCAAATGAAGTGACACAAGGGGTCTTCCTTGAGAAAAGGCCAATGAGACATTGGCGGACAGAATTTGCAGAATTTGTCCCGCCCCCAGACATACGGGTATAAAGGTAAGCGGGCGTGCGTCTGTCAGTCAGGTTTTTGCTCTGAGGAGCCAAGAATTAGGTACGGCTGTTTACAGTGGTAGGTCTAGTGCCATGGCAGAAGGGACACAATGTCTCGTTCCCTCCCTCAGGGAATGGAGGGTACAACAATAACCGTGATGTTCCCCATCTGTCACTCACTCGACGTTGTGTCGAATGAAGTGACACAAGGGGTCCCATTCAAAAATGCCATGCACTAGCCCGTGTTACGTGAACTGCTGACACAGGTGCAAACAAGCTGCTGTGTGCTGTATCGGCTGCACGTAGCCCTTCCCAATGCCCCCAAACGAGATGTCATATACAGACCTTAGGTTCCCAGCACCCCTGAGGGGGGAACAGATGCTATATGACTAGCATGGGAGCAAGCCCGGCAGCCGCAGCCTTTTCTCTCTATATAGTCAAGTAAATGTTTGTGTAAAATGTGTTTGTCTGTGTGTGTGTGTGTGTGTGTGTGTGTGTGTGTGTGTGTGTGTGTGTGTGTGTGTGTGTGCGCGTGCGTGCATGTGTGTGTGTGTGTGTGTTTATGTGAGTGGCAGACTAAGTGAGAATGAGGGTATGTGTATGCAAAAATGTGATTCCAAATGTGTGTGTGTGTGTGTGGATGGGAAATCACACTGTGGTTGCGTGGGAAAGTGGGCCAGCAACTCCAGGAGAGACAGCGGATTCATACTGAGTGGCAGTGGAGGAAGAACTATTTATAGATACACACGCGTAAACTCAACACCTCAGTCATACTTGCATACACACTTACACACTACCATTGAACGGCAGAGGGAAACAAATATTTCCTATAGCAGTTAAAGCTGATGTGTGTCATTTTTTTAAAGTACTAGAGATAAAATAATTTATCTGCAAAGACAACTATAAGGAAACTATCTGTATGTTGATTTCACTGAATGGTGTTAAAACTTTGGCTCCATGGACACTTTCCAAATTGCTTGTTTTTTTAGCAGTCCATCATGACAACTTCTGGCTCAACCAATGGTTCGAGAAAACCCCCAAAAAACAGCAACCTGCAAATTCCCATATTTACAAACAACTTTATGAAAAAAGTCATTAATAATAAGCAGTCTTGTTAACTACACTTGTGTCAGATGCAGAATCACTGTGCACGCATTCACTGTAGAAGCCAAACATATGATTGGTCACAGCTGTAATCAAACACGTGATCAGCCGTATGGTCTTGTTATCCATTTGTTTAGAGCTGAGACATTTCAACATAAATAAACTCTTACATAATGTCAGCATCAACTATAATATACTTACATTTATTCTTTATACATTGGGATACCAATGCTGGTGCGGCAGATGGGGTGACAATATTTTTCCTTAAGATGGCAGTTGCCATCCCATCCCAACGAGATCAGGAGATACAAAGCAACTTGAGACAGAAATACTATCAAGGCATC
The DNA here is from genome assembly GCA_032164185.1 of Moxostoma hubbsi. Classification (NCBI taxonomy): domain Eukaryota; kingdom Metazoa; phylum Chordata; class Actinopteri; order Cypriniformes; family Catostomidae; genus Moxostoma; species Moxostoma hubbsi. The sequence continues at coordinate 71,060,001 of JAVLUX010000001.1, forward strand.
TTCAAAGGACTAAAATACTGAAGAGTAATAGTCCAATATTGCATAACAGTCATAGCACGCGTCAGTATACTATACATTACGAGTGGTGAAAGGCCAGAACATTTGACTGTAAGCATACACTTGCATACATGTAAAAACTGAAGTATACATTGGGCTTAACATGTTCCATTTGAAATAAATAAAATAAAATTATTGACTTTCAATGACTTTCTGTTCCATGAGCAGTTCTCAAATGTGTAATTCTACCAATGTGGATGGGGCACCATGCTAAGATGCTCTTACAGTGTTTCCTGCACTACCAGTCAGTGGCACTGCAACACCGCTATTGAATCTACAGTGCAAAAGCAAAAGAGACTAATGAATCTTAATGAAAAAGTATCATTTTTATATTATTATAATTTAATATATTATTTATTATTATTGTTATATTATTTTCATAAGCTATAAAAATAATTGGTAATGGAACCTAAATCGTGTCTAAGGAATCAGAAATATTTTATGCTTGGATTAAATTCCTTTCGATTCCCATGCCTACCAACGGGTCAACATTTGTCCAGTTAGCATGTTCAAGTTAGCTCCTTCTGGTACACCTTATGGAGGCAAAAAAATATTTTTTCTCCATTGATGACATATATATGTCAGATATACATGTATTCTGACAAAAGACATTTTTGCAATTAAAATATAAATCACAAATATTTTATTATATTGAAGTAGATATTTTGCCATTGACCAATTTTTATTTTGGAGAGCTCTAAGAAGAATGAAATGGACTTTTAATGGACTATTTTTCACTGTCAGCTGCCTTTGAAGTCACTAGGGAAGGGCTTACGACTGTATGTGTTCTTGTGGGACCATCAGACAATCAGCATTGTTAGGATGTAATTTTCCTGTGGCTTCAGAGTGGTAGGTCAATTGGCATTTAAAGCTCAGGTAATCAGATGGCAGATTTCAAATTGCGCACTTCCAAGGGACTACATGCCAGCCGATAAACTGCCATTGAGATTAACGGGAATACTTACTGATCACTCACTCCAGGTATGATGAACCTCCTTGGTTTGAACAATGACAGACAGGAGTGTTTAAGTAAACTGTTTGGACCTGTGAGTCATTATTTTTGCAATTCTGTTTGGTGCACTACATATTGGCATTGGTTTTGCCTTCTAGTTAATTAACTGAGAAGGCTGAGGTAAAAAAAAAGAAAAAAAAAAGCTTTTTCCTTTGCTCTCTTTACAGGAAAGAAAGAAAGAAAGAGGCAAAGATTTGCTCAAATTATCTCAAAATGTTTTAAAGCTACATGGTCACATACACACTATACAACAATAGAACAAGTTTAAATAAGACAGCCATTGTGTCTGGAAAACTGAGAAAATGACTTACACTCCTGTGTGATCTTATTACAGCAGGAAAAAAAAGAAAAAACATTGTTATTAAAACATTACAATATTATTATATAGTACGATATATTTAACATTTTGGCCTTGATAATATTTGGTATCGGATCAAAATGAGTATGCATTTTAAACATTATCCAAGGAAGATTTTATTTTATAACATGCAGTCTCTATACACATAAACACACACACACACACACACACACACACACACACACACACACACACACACACACACACACACACACACATTTTACACAAACATTTACTTGACTATATAAATGGGCACATACCAAAGACTTATATTGTTTTTATGCAAAGCTAATAATAATTACTAGATACTAACCATAACCCACACCTATAACCCATATCAATAAAAGAGATCTTTTGCATTTCTAGAATTACAAATGAGATTTAGAATTACAGTGTTTACTTTATGAATTTTCCAAATGAGGGCGTCCCTGAATACCTCTAAAGGGAGGTTTTGTTTGAATTAACTCACTATTGGGTACAATTTTATCTCCAACCTATAGAGCCCTTTGTAATTTTTTTATCTCCAAGTTTAGAACAGTACACACACACACACACACACAAACACACACACAGGCACACATGTTGGTGCAGTTATCATTATGAGGACACTCCATAGACATAATGATTTTTATACTTTATGAACTATAGATTCTATACCCTAAAAAATATAATTTAGTATGTTTTTTAAGCTATTTAAATTATGGGGACACTAGAAATGTCCTCCTAAACCACATTAATAGCATAATACACTTGTAATCACTAGTTTGTAACCTAAAAAAATGTTAGTAAACAACCTAAACCCACTCACACACACACACACATACACACAAGCAAGGTACATGGTAAACTGACATATATAGGCTAGTGTGTAGTATGCATTTTTTTCAACCTGGGATCAGAGCTGCCATACGCCAGCCAGAGATTTCAGTATCCATGGCAGTCTCCATGTAATTCCTTTATCATCTCTACAGCACATACATGCACACCCATAGCACACACCACATTCAGGGGTGTTAAACTTTCCATGGATTTATCCAATCAGTCCAGAAGGCTTGCTATAATTCTCTCATCATTTACTCACCCTCATGCCATCCCAGATGTGAATATCTTTCTTCAGCAGAAAACAAACAAATATTTTTAAAAGAATATCTCAGCTCTGTAGGTCCATTTACTACATGCAATGAAAATGAATGAAAATTAAACAAAAACTGTAATAGGAAAACATTATGTTTCACACATTAAGTCACAGAATGCACTGAAAGTTTCCAGAATAATTTTCATTCGTTTTCATTACAACCTACTGTACATATAAGTCTTAATTTTATTTCTTTGATGAGTAAAAGATGATAGAAAATTATGACTTATATTACATTCTTGGTAAAGGGTAATTAATTGTGTTGGAGTCATTTTGGCAACATGATGGGCTTATAGGAAATCAGCAGTTTGTCACTGGCCTCTTGAGGCTATGAGGTGCATGGCATTGTGGAAGAGAGTCTATTAAAGCAATCTGCCAATGAAAATGGCTTGCACTCGAAGATCAAGAGAGCTGAAAGTGATAATTAAGAGGAATAGTGTGAAATGCTAGAAGACTTGGTCTAGTGGGGCCGATTAAGTTTAGCTCTAGGATGGATCATGTTGATGACTACTGTAGCAGTGCTGATTAGATTTAAGTCTACTAGAGTTGGCTAGGATTATGTTCAGTCCTATATGGTATATTTTGGTCTAGCAAGGTTTATTAGATTAAGACTAGTAGAGCTGATCAGGTTTAGGTCTGGCATGGTTGCACTGAGTGATTGTGATATTCCTGCAAGTCCAAAGGATGCTTGTGTGTGTAGTACGCTACAGTTGGTGTCATTTTTTGTAATGGCCACCTGTCTCTCTGATTTCCTGTTTGTCTCATTCTCTGTACAGTACGTTTGCCCTCTGTATTGCTTATTTACTTGTCATCCTGTCCATTGTTACTTGTGTTTACTTGGTCTTTTGTCAGCACATTTGCCTTATCATCTCATTCTCTCTGTGTGTGCTTTGGAGCGTGAGCAGGCCTGTCACTTCAATTCATGAGGCTCGGGACATTTTTATTGGTCACTGTCATAAACGGACTTACGAGACCCCACCATAATAGGGCCAGAGATAGCGTTCCCAGTTGTCCTCTCTGTTGACGGCACAAGGATCTGTAACTGCATATCCACTGACACAGAAAAAATATGCACAAAATCGTCCAAAACACCTACAGTCTTCTGTTTTTGGGGTGTATCTTTAATACAAGAAGGTGGTTGCTTTTGTATAAAAGACATATGGCTGTCTATCAAGTCAAGTCAAGTGGTTTTTATTGTCATTCAACCGAATAAAATAAGTACAGTACACAATGAAACGAGACAACATTCCTTCAGGACCATGGTGCTACATAAAACAACATAGGACAAACACAGAACCACATGAGACTACACAGACTAAATAACATACCTATATAAAGTGCACGTTCAAATGTGTGCAAAAAGTACGGGACAGGACAATAAATTACTAAAAATTAACAGGACAATAGGCGCAGTGAGAGACAGTGCAGTGCTGACCAATACACAGTAGTGCAAAAAGATGACAGTTTATAAAAATGACAAATGTAAACACAACATACTATGAGAGAGTGTTATATGCACATAGCAGTTATTGAGGTAGCACCAGGTATAAAGTGACAATAATTAAAGTGAAACTCAGGACACGTGTGTGTGTGTGTGTGTGTGTGTGTGTGTGCGTGTCAGTCCAGTCTCTGAGTATTGAGGAGTCTGATGGCTTGTGGGAAGAAGCTATTACACAGTCTGGCCATGAGGGTCCGAATGCTTTGGTACCTCTTGCCAGACGGCAGGAGGGTGAAGAGTTTTTTGTGAGGGGTGTGTGGGGGCATCCACAATGCTGGTTGCTTTGCGGATGCAGTGTTTTTTTGTTTTTTCTGCTCTTCAGGACTGTTTTGAGTGTACTGACTGGCACATATTCAGGGAGGCTGCAACATATGGTGATTCTACCAACTTGGAGGAATACACAGCATCAGTGACCAGCTACATCAGCAAGTGCATTGATGATGTCACTTTCTCCAAGACCATCACCACACGCTCCAACCAGAAGCCGTGGATGACTGCGGAGGTACGCATGCTGCTGAGGACCCAAGACTTCACCTTCAGAGCAGGCGACAAGGCAGCCCTAAGAACAGCGAGGGCCAAACTGTCCCGGGCCATCAGAGAGGCAAAGCGCGCACACGCTCAGAGAATCCACAGTCACTTCCAGGACAGCGGTGACACGCGGAGCATGTGGCAGGGCATCCAGAACATCACCAACTACAGGACAACATCAGTTGCCTGTTACAAAGATGCCTCCCTTCCAGATGCGCTGAATGACTTCTACGCTCAGTTTTAAGTGCAGAATGACATGGTGGTGAGGAAGACACCCCTCCTCCCAACGACCAGGTGCTCTGTCTTACCAAGGCGGATGTGAGGAAAACTCTACGTAGAGTCATCCCACAGAAGGCTGCTGGACCAGACAACATTTCTGGCAGAGCGCTCAGAGGATGAGCAGACCAGCTGGCAGATGTTCTTACCGACATCTTCAACATCTCTCTGAGCAGCGCCATCATTCCAACATGCTTCAAGGATACCACCATTGTCCCCATGCCAAAGAAGTCTTCAGTATCCTGCCTCAACGACTACCATCCCATCGCACTCACACCAATCATCATGAAGTGCTTCGAGAGGCTCATCATGAGGCACATTAAGACCCAGCTGCCCCCCTCACAAGACCCACTGTAGTTTGCGTATCGTCCAAACTGTTCAACAGACGACGCCATCACCACCACCCTCCATCTGGCCCTCACCCACCTAGATAAAAAGGACTCATACGTTCGAATGCTGTTCATAGACTTCAGCTCAGCATTCAACACATTCATTTCCCAGCACCTGATTGGAAAGCTGAACCTGCTGGGCCTGGACACCTCCCTCTGCAACTGGATCCTGGACATCCTGACAGGGAGACCTCAGACAGTCTGGATCGGAAACAGCATCTCCACCACCACCACACTGATTACTGGGACCCCCCAGGGCTGTGTGCTCAGTACACTGCTGTTCACTCTGCTGACTCACGACTGTGCAGCAATGCACAGCTCGAACCACATCATCAAGTTCGCCGATGACATGACCGTGGTGGGTCTCATCAGCAAGAAGGATGAGTCAGTGTACAGAGAGGAGGTGCTACGGCTAACGGACTGGTGTAGAGCCAACAACCTGTCCCTGAATGTTGACAAAACAAAAGAGATGGTTGTTGACATTAGGAGAGCACAAGTTGAATGCTCTCCGCTAAACAACGATGGCTCCTCTGTGGAGATCATCAAGAGCACCAAATTCCTTGGTGTTCACCTGGCGGAGAACCTCACCTGGTCCCTCAACACCAGCTCTATCACCAAGAAAGCCCAGCAGTGTCTCTACTTTCTTTGAAGGCTGAGGAAAGCACATCTCCCACCCCCCATCCTCACTACATTCTATAGAGGGACTATTGAGAGCATCCTGAGCAGCTGCATCACTGCCTGGTTTGAGACTTGCACCGTTTTGGACCGCAAAGCCCTGCAGAGGATAGTGAGGACAGCTGAGAAGATCATCAGGGTCTCTCTTCCCTCCATCAAAGACATTTACAAAAAAAACTGCATCCGCAAATCCACCAGCATTGTGGACGACCCCACACACCCTCACACAAACTCTTCACCCTCCTGCCATCTGGCAAGAGGTACCAAAGCATTCGGGCCATCATGGCCAGACTGTGTAACAGCTTCTTCCCCCAAGCCATCAGACTCCTCAATACTCAAGAGTCTGGTTTGACACACACACACACATGTCCTGAGTTGCACTTTAATTACTGTCACTTTATAACTGTCTGCTACCTCAATAACTGCTATGTCCATAGAACACTATCTCATAGTATGTTATGTTACACTGGTCAGCGCTGCACTGTCTCTCACTGTGCCTATTGTCCTGTTCAATGTTAGTAATTTAATGTACTGTCCAGTACTTTTTGCACACGTTTGAACGTGCACTTTATATAGGTATTTTATTTAGTCTGTGTAGTCTCATGTGGTTCTGTGTTTGTCCTATGTTGTTTTTATGTAGCACCATGGTCCTGGAGGAACGTTGTCTCGTTTCGCTGTGTACTGTACTAACTGTATATGGCTGAAACGACAATAAAAACCACTCGAAGTGACAAAAATAGCAAAAATAGCACCTATTCCTTGGCTTGTAATTACATTTAATTCATAGTCAATAAACTCATCATGTACTGTGTATGCATTATCACAGGATAATATGGTTTTTAGTTTTTTACAGAATGGCCAGAGTTTACTGTACAAATGGTGTCAATTCAATACACTTGATTGATATATTGCAGAGAGTGATATATATTGCATATAGTGTGTTTCTGTTTGGCTGGTTGACTCATTTTTGCTGTTAACAGAGCCTAGGACTGTCACAGAGACACAAGTGATTTCTCAGGACACCTATTTCAGTGATATCTGTCAAATAGTAGGAACATTTCATGAGTGTTATAGACCGTTTCGATGACATAAACTACAACAAAGGAAATGCAATGCTACTGTGCATTTCTTGTTCTGAAGCAGTTCCAGTAGCATAATTTTTTATAACACAGAACTAATTAAAATATGATGAATAGTGTTTACTTTTTAGGTCTAGCTAAAACAGAATAAATAATATATATACAAAAAATGTTAATAAATAATGAGGTGTCATTACCGGATCCTTTATACTGTATAAGACTTTGTGGGAACAACTTTTCTCAAAGGACATCAAACGTTTATCTGAAATGACTTTTCCAGACATGTACCACTCTCTTGACAACACTGAGAGTTGAAGAAAGTGTATCATATTTTAGATGCTTAGAAATATTTCTTTAGCAGAAAAGTCAGGAATATTTGATGACTCCTGTTAAAACCAATGAAGCTGTTAAAACTGCAACAGCGTGACTTATGCAGCTTCATTCATTATAATGGGATCAATCTATAAGGTCACTTTTAATGCCTGTAAAGAAATAATCTATCGAAACTAGCCAGTTAGACTCTTCCTGTGAAACTTACAGTTAGTTAGCAAAAACATTTGTATGTTACTAGAGATAAAATGTGAGCTAAATATTCAGTTGTTTGTACATATCCGTACATAGTCTCGCTTCACTGCTCAACTGAGGTGTCATTTGTGTTTTGTGACTTTTTGTAAATCAAAACACTTTAGGTAAAATTCACTAAACAGCTGTGCCACTATTTCGCATAGTATTTCAGCATAAAATCCTGTATTTTATTCACTAATCAATTGCTACCAAGTTTAAGAAGGCTCAGTCAGCCCTGAAATTGCTTTGCATCTTCAGTATTTAAATTAAGCAATTGTCATTCCTTTCCATGCAAGCATGACTCCGTTCTCTGTAAATTATGCTTTCTATAGATTGTGCTTTATTCACAAACATTGCCCGATGCAATTTACATTGCACTATTACTGTCAGATGAAAGCAGGCAGTAAAATTAATTTTATTTGAAAGAGATGTTTGTCTAATTTTCTATCGATCTAACATCAGTAATTCAACAAATAATGATCAAATAATGTTGAAGAGCATTATAAACTGACATACATCCAGATGCGCAATGTAATCAAGTGTACTTTCGGCATGTTAAAGAGATGATTCAGGGGTCTGGATCACAGTAGTTAGTGATGCTGTTCATTTCCTCCAGAGTATGTCAGATCATGGTTGCCTGCTTCATCCTGTGCTATATAGCGCTTAAAACCAGGTCACAAGATCGTTATGGCATGTGCAAATTATGTTCAACACAGATTTTGTGGGCATGTTTGCACTGTGGCCTGATCTGCATAATTCCTTTTGTGAATCGGGTGATAAAGTGGCTATAACAGAGTGTTCAAATAAGTGCGCTTTTAACGCTTTTGAGAAAGACTGTATGAGAGAAGCTCATTCACACTTCCTCACGCTTGACACAAAAAAACTTTCTTGGTGTTCCGCAGAAGAATGTCATGTGGTTTTGTACAGTAGAAGGTATAGATGAGAGAATTGTCATTTTTGGGAATACTATCCCTTTACATATGTACATAGATATGTACACTGTTTCCATGCTTTACGCCGTACAATATTCATAACACCATGATTTCAAAAAAGCTCATGAATTCAACCCAGTTTGTCTAGGTGCTAAAATGCCATCATGCTGTGAGTTTTGAGATTAAATTATTGTCATTATTTTCAGCACAAATATGCCTCTTTTCTATGTAAATTAATTCAGTGTTATAGCTGCCTGTCGCAAGTAAAGTGGCTGCCCCATCATGTTTTCATTAAACAAGTTTAAAGATGTTTGTGTATATTTTCTAGTGATCAAAGCTGCAGTAATTCATCAAATGATGATCAAATGATAGAGAAGAGCATTATATCCGGGCATACATCCAGACATACTGTGCAGTTGAGTGCATTTTCAGAATTTTAAAAAGCCAATTCAGGTGTCTGGATCAAAGAGGTGGAGCGATGCTGTAAAACTGTATACAGTACTCAAACAGTACACACATCCACACACATTTGTTTGCTTGTCTGTTTGTTTACAATGAGAGGCTAATTTAGGCAATCTGTACTCAAGGACATTCTGGAATGTGTGTGTGTGTGTGTGTGTGTGTGTGTGTGTGTGTGTGTGTGTGTGTGTGTGTGTGTGTGTGTGCGCGTGCACATGTGTCCATAGCCCTAAATGAGAATTGATTTTTGTCTTGTCAGTGACTGACCTGCTCTTCACTACTTTTCACAATATGCCCATTCAACACTGTGACAGCTACACGCACTGAAAGTGGCAGTCTGACTTTTATACACTTTGGACAAAGACAAACATACTGTACACTTGTGTGCGTACACCCATACACATGTGCATGCTGCATTACGTTACAAATTTTAAAAGATGAGGCCATTTCAGGCACGGTTAACAAAAATGCATTTCCACATTATACACTCCCTTTATCACACACGATTTTGTGTGCAGCTCTTATTTCATGTCTGATTGCTCTTACAGATGAAAGTGTACAGCTCACAGACAGATCTTATCAGAACTGAAGAGGCTGGTAGCACACATTGATCACTTGCCCTCAACCCTCCTTGTCTATCTCTCTATAAGTGCCTGTCTTTCTCTTTCTTGCTCACCCCTTCTCTATCTTTCACTCCCTCTGATGTCCTCTTGATTTATAAATTTTTGGGTTTTCTAATGAAGGAATAGATGACTTTGACACAAACAATGTTTGGTTTCATCAGTGCTTAAAATGCTCTGAATTTCAAGCTCTACAGTCTTGTTTTCCCTCCATCCCTCCCTCCCTGACTCACTTCTTTTTCTCTGTCATTTTGGGTGATGTCTAAGCAACCTCATCTTCTCTGCTAATATTTTGAGACATGTACCATAATAAAAACAAGGTATTCCTTTAAAGTACCTTGGCATACCATTTAAATAACAGGGTTTTCTTTGAAGTACCTTGGAGAATATGGAATCATTCAGTACCATGGCATATATCAAAGAGCCATGCTATGTTATTTTGGTTATTGTACTGAAGAACATTATACATATACCATGGTATAGTAATACAAAAAATACCTAAATATTTTAATTCTCTTATTATTTACTCACCCTCATGTCATCCCAGATGTGTATGACTCTCTTTCTCTTCCTGCAGAACACAAATTAAGATTTTAGAAGAATATCACTGTAGGTCCTCACAATGCAAGTAAATGGCGACCAGAACTCACAAGGTCTAAAAATGACAAAGGAGTCAAAAAAGTAATCCATATGACCCAAATTTATGACTTCAGAAATAATATGATATGTGTGATATGTATAACAGATAAATATTTATGTCCTTTTTTACAATAAACAGGGGCGCATTAACGCATAGGCTTATACGGGCTGAGTCTCAGTGGCATACAACTCCCATGGGGCCCAGTGGGTGGAGCGCGTTTAAGCACTTTCATTAAAAAATGAGCAGTGTCATTCAGTACAATGGTATATATATCAAGTTTCATAGTATTACTATGTTTTTGCACATGGTACCATGTTCACAACATTTCTGGATATGTACCATGGTAATACCATATTTTGTGCATGCACCATTGTACAGTAATACCATAGTTTGGTGCATGTACTATGGTAATATCATGGTTCCCTTTACAAAAAGCTTCACTTATGATGCTGCGCTGAGAAAAGCACTTTGGGAACATCTTTAGGTGTGACCAGCTGTGAATATGTGTGCAACACGTCAATGACCATTGACCGGAGTTTATAGCCTCTGCCGGTGTAATCATTGGACGCACCTGAGGCAGGGCTATAAATAGATACGTCACAGGAGCATCGTCAGATCTTTTGTCTTCAGATCAGTATGTGTGTGTGTGTGTGCTTCACAAGCCTGTCAGAAACTTTCTTTCCTCTGTTAGGAGTTAGAATTTGTTAGGCAGTGCGCAGAAGACCTTTCTCTTTTTCTCTTCTTTCCAAAAAAAAGGGGGAAAATGTGTGTTCCCTTGTCTCCGCTCTATGGCTGAGAGGGACACGCATCAGTTTTGCTTTGTTTGTTTGGGGGAAGAGCATGCTGCTCTCGCGTTGGGCCAGGGCAGGTGCTAGCATTGCGATCTGCTCTCGGTCAAAATGCTTCGCGCTCGTTTGACTTACTTCCGAGAGTCGGTGCCCACACTTCATTCGTGGGGCTCTCGTATGGATCTGGCTGAGGAGCGAGAGACGGGTTTGTCCCTATCGCTCGCTCTCTCCCCAGATCCAGCTGATCCTTCTCGTAAGCCTGAAGCGCGCCTCGGTGCCTCTTCAGTTCATGACACTGAACCTCTGTAAATCCCGTACATAATAATAAAGCGGCTGTGGAATTAAGAGACACCCCCACCCCCCCAAACGCTTCAAACTAGAAGACAGATTTCTGTCTGGTGGCCAAAATAAATAAATAAAGAAAGGGGGAAGGGAACGATATATCAGTCCCTTCCTTTCTTCTATGACCTCCATAACGAGTATTTTCACCCATGGAGGAATCCTTATACTTCCCGTGTCTTCATGCCCTCGACGTTGAAATATTCAACTAATCGTGGGTGCTGAGGCTCGGGGGTATTCAGTGATGCCACCGGTAGAAGAGACACTTGCTGGTTATCTCTCGCCTGGCTCGGCATCATCGCTAAAGAGACCCACTCTCCCCACAAAGCTGTGCAAGTTTCCACCATGGAAACTTCTGCCAGGCATTTCTATGTGGGTCCTAAGAACAGTAGAAAAAGGCTACAGAATTAAATTTGCTTGCCTCCCTCCATGTTTCAACAGCGTGGTCCCCACTACTGTAAACAGGCAGGCATGTCTACTGTGGAAAGAACTGCAAAATCTCTTGGTCAAAGGGGCCATAGAATGTGTTTCCCCTTCCAGAGAAAGAGTCAGGTTATTACAGCAAATATTTCCTGGTTCCCAAGAAGGGTGGGGGGGTTGCGTCCGACCTTAGATCTTCAAGGCTTGAACTACTCAGTCAGAGTGTTCAAGTTCAAGATGCTAACTATCAAGATGATCGTGTCACAAGCCCAACATCACGTTTGGCTGGTCACAATCGATCTCATGGATGCATATCTTCGTATAGAAATTCCGCAACAGCACAGGAAGTTCCTGAGGTTCACTTTCGGGGCAAAGCCTTCCAGTATCGGGTTCTTCCGTTTGGCCTAGCCCTATTAACCCCACACATTCACGAAATGCATGGATGCAGCACTGGCTCCTTTGCGACTCCGGGGCATCCGCATTCTGAATTATATAGATGACTGGCTGATACTAGGGCAGTTCCAAGAACTGGCAGTTCAGCACAGGGATATCGTCTTAGCTCATCTGGTTTCTCTGGGTCTGAGACTCAATGTCAAAATAGCGTTCTCTCTCCCACCCAGGGAATTACCTATCTGGGAGTTATGGAATTCGATCATGATGCGGGCACATTTGTCTCCCGCTCGAATCATTTCCATTCAGATCACCCTGAGCAAAGTCAGGCTAGGTCAAGGTTGCACTGCTCATCAGTATCAACGAATACTAGGTCTCATGGCATCTGCGTTCACGGTGATCCCATTGGGCCTTTTGCACATTAGACTGTTCCAGCTGTGGCTAAAAGCCAGGGGTTTCATCCAAGGGTCGGTTCCCTAAGGCAAATAAGGGTTACGCGCCTCGGGCTTTGTTCCCTTTCTATGTGGTCCACTCTAGGTGCATCTTGTCGTCGCAGGCTGCTAATGACAGATGCCTCCCTGACGGGCTGGGTAGCGGTCTTAGGTGGTCGTCCAGCTCAAGGGGAATGCGAGGGTCGTCAGCTCGATTGTCACATTAACTGTCTTGAGTTCATGGCTGTATTTCTGGCCCTGAAATACTTCCTCCAGAGGCTGCCATGTCTTGGTGCGGGTGGACAATACAGCGGTAGTCTCTTACATAAACCATCAAGGAGGTCCACGTTCACGTCAGATGAATTTCTGGCACGTCGGATTCTCCTTGGGGCCCAGGGCAAGCTCCTGTCACTCAGGGAAGTTTATATCCCTGGATGCCCATATGTAGGAACAGATTTACTGTCCAGACAGAAAATACCGATGGGGGAGTGGAAACTCCACCCCGAGGTAGTGGAACAAATCTGGGTGAGATTTTACAGGGCAGAAGTGGACCTCTTCGCCTCTTCTCAGACAGCGCAATGTCCCCTCTACTTCTCTCTGAGTCACCCAGCCCCCCTTGGTCTGGACGTGATGGTGCATACAGAGTTCATCAGCAAGGGTCTTGCCTCTTACTGATAGCGCCACACTGGCCGAACAGGGTATGGTTCTCGGAGATAATGTCTCTCCTCGATGGCTCGCCTTGGGCGATTCTGAACAGGACCTTCTGTCTCAGGCATAGGGGACAATATTTTATCCCCGGCCCGAGCTGTGGAACCTTCATGTTTGGCCCCTGAGGGGTACCAACTGAGGGACACAGGGCTTTCACCTGAGGTTACCGAGACCATTTTAAGTGCTAGGGCTCCCTCCACTTGGAACAAATCTGGGTTAGATTTTACAGGGCAGAAGAAGACCTCTTTGCCTCTATGAACAGCGCAATGTCTCCTCTACTTCTCCCTGAGTCTCCCAGCCCCCAGCCTTCTCCCTGAGTCAAATGCCCAGAATGCGCCTGTATGCGTTTCCCTCTACTAGAAGTTACGCTAATAGATGGGGTGTCTTTGAAAGATGGTGCAGTACACATAATGCTGATCCAGTTAACTGCCAGATTACTTCAGTTCTGTATTTTCTGCAGGAAGAACTGTCAGCAGGTACATTCCCCACCACTCTCAGGGTCTATGTGGCCGCCATTTCGGCTCGCCATGCCTTGATGGACGGGGTGCCGTTGGGGAGACATCCTCTACTCGCTCGCTTCATTCATGGGGATAGGCAACTTAGGCCTCCTGCTAGGACCAGGACCCCTTCATGGGACTTAGCAATAGTCCTTTAGGGTCTGGTTGAGACCCCCCTTCGAACCTCTAGAGTCAGCATCTGACAGACTTCTGACTCTCAAGATGGTTTTTCTTATGGTGATTACCTCTCTAAAGAGAATTGGGGACCTACAGTCTCTGTCTGTCTTGCCAGCCTGTTTAGAGTTTGCCCCAGGAATGAGCAAAGCAATTTTGCACCCTCATCCTGGCTACCTGCCACTCTCGAAGCCTTCTGCTCCCCACCGTTTACAATGCCGGAGCAGGAAAGACTTCACAGACTTTGTCCAGTCTGTGCCCTATAGACTTATGTCCACCGCACTAGCCAGTGGCATAAGTCAGGGCAACAAAACAATTGGCCGCCAGCAAGCAGACTATGTCTCATTGGGTGAGGGACGCTATTGCCCTGGCCTACGAGCCACAAGGTCAAGCTTCGCCAGTAGGTATCAGGGCTCACTCTACCAGAGGGCTCGCCTCCTCTGACGCCTTGGCTAGAGGTGTCCCTCTGCAGCATGTTTGTGATGTGGCAGGCTGGTCCTCTCCGCACACTTTAATTAGTTTCTACAGTTTGGATGTTTATGCCACTCCAGGCTCTTATGTCCTTGAGTCAACATCTCAAGCTCATGTCTGAGACCTCTCACGCTCTTGTGAGAACACTACACAACCTTAGGGGGTACGGACAGCCACAGTGCGGCGGCGTGGGTATTCATGTTCCCAAAGTGCTTTTCTCAGTGCAGCATCATAAGTAAAGCTTTTTGTAAAGGGAACGTCTCGGGTTACTTCCCTGAAATAGCAGAACGAGATGCTGTGCTTCACTGCCGCACTGGGATGCCCCAGGACTGCTCTTCAGACAAAATACCTGACTATTCTCCTGTGACATCTATTTATAGCCTTGCCCCAGGTGCGTCCAATGATTACACCGGCAGAGGCTATAAATTACGGTCAATGTTCATTGATGTGTTGCACACATAATCACAGCTGGTCACACCTAAAGATCTCCCAAAGCACTTTTCTCAGCACAGCATCTCGTTCCGCATTTTTCAGGGAACAAGGGTTACACTTAAGTAACCCGAGACTTTTTCCTTGAAGTACCTTGATGTACCATATATATCATGTAAAAATGACTAGTGCAATGTAGATACCATGATTCTTTTATCATACTTTTATCATACAGAACTGTATTCATATAAGTTCCATGCTATCACCATCTGATACAATCATTGTGCCAAGGTTCCACCACAGCATTTTTAATTAGGGTCATTATACTTGAAGTCTCTTCTGGCTAGATGGTGGGTGTTTGAGATAAGAAGTGGAGAACCTGCTGTATGTTCGAGAAACTGCAATGAACCTGAACATCTCTTCTGGAACATCTCCACACTCCAGACATGTTAATTATTAAAAGACTGAGTATGGAACCACTCTCACATCTCCATGGAAACAGTAGAGGTCATGATGGTGGATAACATCAAGTGGCAGACAGGAGGGAGAAGAGGAGAGAGAGAGAGCACGGCACAGAGATCGAGAGAGAGAGAGAGAGAGAGAGAGGAGAACTTTGGCAGTTCATGTGTCTGTGGTGTGCTAAACAAGTTTGTCCTATTCCACAAATGAAAGCTAAACCAGTTTAGTCTTATCTAGAGAATGAACACTGTCACTTAATAGCTTACTCTTTTTCTTTATTTTTTAAAGGAATAGTTCACCCCAAAATTTACCCATCATTTACCATTTACCAATTTTAAATGGAGCCAATGGCAATATGATAAAGACACCAATACAGGTGCAAATGTTCAATAAATAATTACATTTGTATTAATAATAATAATAATAATAATACATGAGGGGCTTGGGTAGAGTATTGACGCTGACTACAACCCTTGGAGTCACGAGTTCAAACGCAGGGTGACCAAATTAGCCCAGTTGCTAGGGAGGGTAAAGTCACATGGGGTAACCTCCTTGTGGTCCCGATTAGTGATTCTCGCTCTCAATGAGTTGTGCGTGGATCGCGGAGAGTAGCGCGAGCCTCCACATGCGGAGTCTCCATGGTGTCATGCACGACCAGCCACGTGATAAGATGTGTGGATTGAAGGTCTAAGAATCGGAGGCAACTGAGACTTGTCCTTCGCCACCCGGATTGAGGTGAGTAACCCTGACATACTGAGAAGTGGGAATTGGACATTCCAAATTGGAAGAAAAAAATAAAAATAAGTATAATTATAATACTACTAATAATAAATTGTTCTACCAAATTATGTAATGTATGTACATAACAAGCAACTAGCTGCATTAATGTACAATGTGCAGTCACAGCTGTGTATTTATTGACATTTTACAATGGGTTTCGAATGCATCTAACAGTAATTAGAGTCAGAGCTATAAAATTTATATTTTGCATTCTAGGCTGCATAGTAGCAAATATAGAGAAAATATAAGTATTTCAGCATATCTTGGTGTGTGTGCATGTGTGTGTGTGTGCAACATTGATTTGTACCATTCTATATCCCCAGAGCATTTTAATGAGGAAAGATCCGAGGTGGGAGAAAAACAGTGTGGCTAATCCCGTAAAGACATTTAGTGCATGTCTATGTTCCACACCACTGGCCTCACTAATTGGAAAGATTTGCTCTGTCTGCGAGAGTACTAGATAAACTAATAAGAAAAAAGAATTATAAAAATTTTAAAACAATACATTTCCCTGACCTTGACTATACAGTGCAAACATAACTTTAGGAGTGAAGTAAACTTCAGCGAGTGAGTCACTTTCTGATAACCTGCCGTTCTTAAAGTCTGCTTGGAGACTTACTGATTACCTCACAAAGCCTTCTGTCTCCATGGCGATAATGATCAGTGTTTCGGATTGGCAGGTCCGGCGTGTGCGAGAAAGGCAGAGATGGACAGATTATGGGCTTGAGTGGGATTGTTTTATGAAGTTGGTCTTTGTTATGTTCTCTCAAACAGACAAGAAAGTGACACATGAAGACAAAAAAAATTAAGATTTGATCTTTTTGATTGTTTTAAAGACTGAGTCATTTCAGCTTTACACAGTATGAAATGCTTTTTCTCTGTAGGCTGCTGTCTTTTTTCACTGTCTCTCATTCTTTGTTGTTCAGAGTTCTGTGCCTTTTCTATCTTGGCAGAATACTGGGCATGAAAAGGACAAAAAAAAATAAAAAATTTTGAGCTGCATAGTGCTTATACACTCATGTTTTTATTCCATCTCATCCTGTCTGTTCACATCAGTTCCACCATTTATACAACACTAGAAATAAAGTATGAAAGAACATTAGATACTATATAGTGTTTATAATAGCACTGGAAAATTGTATGGCATTTTTTTATTCATTCACATCGGAAACCAAACAAATTTTTTATTTTATTATTATTTTTTAATATTTGTTAGCTCTCACATAAAGTAACTAACCCTTATTTGCTGATATTGATTTTCTTTATTGGAGATAATAAATATATAGTTTATTTTTTCTATTTGCAAAAAAACTCCCTCAAAATTGACATTGGTTTTTCACAAGCTGATCTCTCTGGTGTTATTAACCCTTGGGCGTCAATTTAAAAAGTTACTCAAAACACACACACTCAAAATATTATTTTCAATATGCTAAGGGAACTATTAACATATCATATACTAAATGCTAAAGGGAAATTAGTTTTCAGGATTATCACAGTTTGGGATATGTCAGTGATTCGCAACAATATTGATTTTGATTCAATTTTATTTTTTGTGCAGTGTCAGATTTAAATAAATAAATCACACTCAGGACCTTAGAGGACAAAAATGTCCACGCTAAATATTATATATTAATATTATTTCCACTTTCACTGACTTAGATTTTTTAATCAACATCAGTCCTGATCATAACTACCAAATATTCATAAATTTTCAGAAATGTAGCACTTTAAATGCCAGTCTGTTTACATAATGCCACTGTTGTTTTTACACACACACACACACACACACACACACGCGCATTTCTCAATACACACATACAAAACACACTCTGACATCCATACCAACATAACCACATCATTTTAGTTGCATAATTTATTCAACTGGCCTGCAGTTTCTTGATGTGTAAAACAGAAAATTGGAAAAAGCATGTATGTGAGCCACATGATAAAAATGGCAACATCTGGTGGAAAATATAAAAAAATGTTAAGCCAGGACTCTGGAATGAAAGCATAATACCATAGAATTCATGATTTTATTCTTTAATGGTACTGGGATCAAATATCGCATTTTTAATTGGTTTCCATGGGGACATTTTTGTCCTTAAGGTCCTGAGTGTAACTATTTTGTATATAGAGTGTATTATAGATGTATTATAGGAACTGAGGTTAAAATATCAAAATTCCCAGCACTGAACAAGAGAGAGAAAGATTCCAATACAGACACTGATAAACAAACGTGGATGTGTTCTACGTGTCTAAAGCATATATAGAGGATAACCTAGTCTTAATCATCTCACCAGAAACCATGATTCAGCATATAAAACATAAATATAATCTGCATGCACAATAAACAATAGTCAAATTCATTGCATCTCTCAACTGAAAATGGTTGAATGTTTTAATAAAAATATTATTTAATAAAACCAATCATTAGCAAATTTCCAGTATTTTATTTATTATTATTTTTTGCTAAAAAACGTATATATATACTGTATATAGTATAGTATCAGCAGCTCACTTATCAGACTTCTAGGTAATACTCGTTAAACTTTGATATTTAGTTGGGCCAGATCATTTGGTTCTTTTTGAGTCGTACACTACTGAAAAGTTGACTTTCTATTCTGCCTGTAGGTTTGATTCATACATTTTGAACAGGTTCTTTGGCAAATGGTCTAGTAACTTGTAAGAGCCGTCTAGCCTGTATGAGTCCAACTCATATATTTTGAACTCGGTCTCAGGACTCAGACTAGAAACACAACTAGAAAACGAAAATGTTATTAATTATTTGATTTGGCAACATCATTGAGTAAAAATGCCTACTTAATTCTCAAGACCTCACTTGCAGATATTTTTAAATAATACAAAAATGACAGAAACAAACATCTGTATGTTTTATAAATGTTTTATTCGGGTACTGCCATTAACATCTCAACACATAGCAAGTCCTCAGTAATCCTCTGCAAACTTCGACAGTTCATGGGACTGGCTCATTCGGTTCTATTTGAGCTGGAGAGTTTGATGTGCTGCATAGCCAGTAAAAGTACTACAGCTGTGCGTCTTGCGTCATGAAACTGGAACTAAAGTTTGATTCAGTTCTATATTGAGAACAGGCATGACCAGTTACTTGCTGAGAATCTGCTCAAAAGAACGATTCATTCAAGGATCGGACATCACTATTTCAGATTTATGCATGAGTTTCCAAGTTGGAAGTCCGATTTCATGTGGCATTCCATTGCACTTTTACAAATAGTGTGTTCCGAAATCCCAAATGGAACACAGCATTACTAAAATAAGTGAACAAGCTTGTGATTTTCACCTAGTGGATGATTTAAGCACAGGAGGGATCCAAGCCATATCTAGGGGCCAGAACATCATAAAAACCTGGGGTGGACTCTTTTGACTTGGGCCAGTAAGCAACCACACAGAACATACTAGTAAATACATACCAATTCCTTAGAGTCTTGCATTGTGAAGAGTTTTGCAAGGGCAGGCACTCACATTTTCTTCAGAAAGTGTGAAAAATATATATTTGTTTAATTTCAGAATTTCAACCTATGAATATCTGACCATATCAGTGGACTTTAAAGATTACCTGCAGATTTTGATGGGGTGTAATTGGCTCTATTATGTGTGTCCAATTAGTTCCATTGTGTTTGATTGGCTGTGTCATGTGACCCATAGGATTTCTCTGATTAGGTCAATTCTTCAATGGTATAGAGGTTTTTAACAATATATTATTTTTATTTTAATTATCTTGATTTTATTCCTTTTAACACAGGAATATAGTTCTCAGTATTACCTCACTCTCTGTCTCTTCTTTTTCTCTCTAATTGGCTGTAATAGAGAAATGTCAATGTGCCGTTAGCTGCACATACATTCTTATTAGAGTTGCATGATAATCATTACTTTGTCAGAAAAAAATGACAGAATCATTGTGGAGAAAGAGAGAGAGAGAAGGAAGGAGAGTGTGCTACCCTGCTGAAAAGATTGGCTCTGACAAGAATGAATTTTCATGCTATTTTATGCTGGTTTGATGATGATATCACTGGTGGATCAGCACAGTCATGCCTTTAACATTTCAACCAGGTAGTGAAAGAGTAATCTAAGAGACTATGAGGATTTTAAGTGAGAAAGTAATGGAGTAATGGTGTTATTCATAGTGCTGTGCAGGTGAGTGCTTATATAGACTTACCGCAGGAGGGCTGGACAGTTTTTCCTCTTTGCCACCTGCTGCCTACATGACAGAGAGGGATTTACAGCGCTCCAGTTTATATATTAATATATTCAGTGCAGCAAGGAATTTCCACCCAGGATATCAACACATCACCTGCTTCTTACTCGAATCATTTCAAAATGATACAGCGCTCAAAGTATCTTTGAACCCAGAGTGCTGAAAGCACTTTTGATGCACGGAGGCACACACAGTGTGTACTGTATATATGTACACAAAAATGCATACATACATATTTGATAGTTAGTGGTTTTTCTGTGGGCTCAAGAGTAGAGATTCAGCAACAGCATACTTTTACAATGCATTGTGAGAAAAACACACACTAAATATTGATGAAGGCTCTATATTGTAATAGCTTATTGGGTTTAATATACAGTTTATGTAGGGCCATTCAGACAGTCATTCACATGGGTTTAGTGTATAATCCATGACTTAAACTGGGCCCTCTCCATTCAAATTGGATCATTACCCTCATTTAGTTAAACAACATGCTTTTTAACAGCTAGTTTTATTTCTTTCTCCATCTCTATCTCTAATGACTTTATGTCTTATGTGGCGGAACAACCCGCCCCTCCCTCATTTGGGCAGCGGGGAAATGAGTCAATAAATGCAGAAGGTACCTCTTCTCGGGAAGCTTCTATTCTCGATGTGTGCACACACTGGTATCCTTGCAGGCCAAGGAGCAGAGTGGGGAGGGTTCAACGGAGTTAGATGTGCCGCCGGACCCGCTCCTCGGAACCCCACCAGTGTGTCTGAGATCAACATGCATGGGCACAGATGAGAAGCACACACATCTGAAGCTCCTTTAAAAAGGTAATTCACTAAAATAATGGATAATTCTGCAAATTATGCTGAGCTTGTGCTTAGATTAAATTTCAGATGCATCTTGGAGAAACAGCGCCCCCTGTTGTTGCGCTTTATTTGTCTTTTCTGAATTTGTTGCACTTTAGTGTAATGTGTAATGTGTAATGTAACACACTGACAGAGTGATTGATGTATATCATCATGAAAACAGAGACCTGTGGTAACAAGAGACGAATTTAAGTGACCAGGTGTAAACAGCAATGTGTCTCTTCAGACCACGTGTAATCTTAATACCAGCTGTAAATGGGGTCTAAAAGTTACTGGTGCAGTATAAAGCATCCTTGTTGGTTTCCATTTTTGAAAGAGCTCAAGCAGGTCAAAACAGATAAGAGTCACCCAAAAGTTTGCTTATGGGAGAATCTCATGAAGAACTTATCTAGCTCATATTTTAATACAGTACTAATATAGTAGATGTGGGCGATATAATGGTTAAATCGATATACTGGTAGAAATGTGTCAACTGATCAAAATGTTTTAGTATTGTTTCTATCGTTGTTATGCAAAAAGCTTGGGGATGTTTCAGATTCCCTACGCATTTGGCATACTTCTTTTGGCATACTGAATAGTCAGAGAGTAGGCCTATTCAGAAGCAGGAGCATGTGTCTGCATGCATTTGTGTGAAAGTTTATAATTGATTACCTTATTGATCAGTCTGTCATCGAAGCCAACAAGTTTGAAACAAACAAGAAACTTAGCAGACGAAAGAGAGGGTTGGGTAAGTTCTGCGCCTGGATTTTGCTGTGGATAAACACACTGAGTAAAAAAAATTCCAAATTCAAATCATCACTCATTGAAGTTAAAAGCTGCATTTGTAGTAGAATTGGGCTGATTCCTTATTTCAAAGCAATCATAATATCATTGAATATCTTGTCAAGTCCTTTCAGTCACGCTTTAACATGCGGCAGATTTTTTATGTATAAGTATGTGTGGATGGGTGTCTGAATGCCAATGAGACTGCACAAGTCTCTTCATTCAGAAGCCAGCGTACCAGCTGCAGCTTCCATCCTTCCATATTTTGTGCACTTTAAGCCTCGTTTAGTGTAATTATCTGTATTTGGCTGACTTAATGAGTTCTCCTCTATCCTGTAGACTTGTTTTCAGAGACGCTCCATCAGTCATAAAGAGAAAGGTTCTACCTGGGTATGGCTAACTCTGGGTATTAGTGTGCATATGTGTGTGTTTGTGTTTTAGTTGGAATAGCCTCACAGACATTCACACTCAATATGCATTAATCATGCTAATTACAGCAGCTTCACCTCAGGGAATGTTGGGATGGTGGAGGACTAAGGTGGGGACCGGCTGATAGACAGGAAATGTTAGTCACGCCACTCGTCGCTTTGCTATGCAAATGGAGTCGAACTTCATTCCTGGCTTAGAATTAGCATGTGGCTCATATCGAGACGAGTTGAATTGCATTACATTTTTCAAGCCTTCAATCATTTGGAGCTTCATCCATGTCCTCATGAATGCACAAATGCTGGTGTCAGGTTATTCAACACTCAATTCAACCAGTGGTCCTCGGCTCAAAATTTTATTCCCCTTCTGTCACTCACTCGACGTTGTGTCGATTGTAGTGACACATGGGGTCTCTTCTGAGAGCCTCACAAACCTCTGATCTTGAGAAATTGGCAGACAGAATTTGCATGTCCCGCCCCCAGACATGCAGATGTCAAAAAGGAGCGGGCGGGCCTCTGTCAGACAGGTTTTCACTGAGGAGCCGAGAATAAGGTTATGGCGCATTACAGTGGTAGGGATAGTGACGTGGCAAGGGGAACACAAAGTCTCGTTCCTTCTATCGGAGAACGGAGGTTACAACAGTAACCATGACGTTCCCCCTTATGTCACTCACTTGACATTGTGTCGATTATAGTGGCACAAGGGGTCCCACTTCAAAACGCCATGCACTACCCGTGTTACGTGAATGCCGAGCCACGTGCAAGCAAGCTGCTGCGTGCTAGAAGCAGCTGGGTCGGCTGCACGTAACCCTCCCCAACAGCCCCAATAAAAGGTGTCATATACCGCTCTTAGGTTCCCAGTAACCGTACGGGAACAGGTGGCATGACTTGTATGGGAGCCAGCCGGCCAGCCGTGCCTTTTCTCTCTACCTTAGAGCAAAAACTTTGAGCAAAAAAACATTATAAGGCGGCAGCAACATTATTTTATATTCAATAGGATATAAATAGGTATATTACTAAAATAAGTTGACTTCAGATCACTTGTTGCATTAAATGCAAGTAATTCCCCAAAATTTTAAAAAATTTAAAAAAACATTGGTTTGTTTTGTTTTTCTAAAGTTAAATTGCCTATAACTCCAGAAGTATAATATCCTTTTAAATTCTCATTCAGAACAAACTTTCTGTAACACAGATCATATTCATGGGCAAGGAAGAGGCGAGAAACCGGCTTGACATATAAACTAAAGGTTTAATGGAGAACTCAAAAGACAAACACATAAGATAACGGACGTCCGTAATTGAGCTCTCTCTCTCGATCGCCGTCTGCGAGTGGCCTTTATCCCTCTTGACGGCTTAATTAGCCTAATACGGGACCGGGTGTACGTAATCACGCGCCGGTCCCGCCCTCCACCGTGCCACATTCCTCCCCCGTTCTTACAGGCTGGGGACCAGTCTGCCGGCAGGTCATCCCCATCAACCTGGACGAGGGAGGGGGCAAGGGGAGGGAAACAAAAAAACAATTAAAAATGGGGGGGAGGGTTCCTGCACTGGGCAGTACCTCCCCTCCCACAAACACCATAACTTAAAAAAGAGGGAGGGGCAAGGGGAGGGAAACAAAAAAAACAACAATTAAAAATGGGGGGGGGGGAGGTTCCTGCACTGGGCGGTACCTCCCCTCCCACGAACACCAGAATTTAAAAAAGAGGGAAAAGGCCAACGCAGAGCAGTAGCGAGAGAGAGAGGAGAGAGAGATTAAAGGAAAAAAAAAAAAAACGTACTCGCCGGTTCTCTGATACACCGTAGCTCGTTCCTCAGCCACTTCTCCACCCTCTACAGGACGACAGCCGCGCCTCTCCGGGCAGATCGGAGGCAGTCCTCAGCCCCTGGCGGACGGAACGTCCCGCCGCGTTCCCGGGGTGTCGAAGGGGCCTCCCCCCGCCCCTGGCAGCAGTTCTCCCGCTCCAGGCAGTCGGCGGCGAGCCCCTCCCCGCACGCGGTCGGCAGTCTCCAACCCCGCCGCGTTCCAGCGGCTAGTAGGGGACTCTCCCGCCCCTGGCAGCGGCCCTAACCACTCCAGGCGGTCGGCCAGGAGCCCCTCCTCCCCTCGCGGTCGGCGGCCGTTCATCCCCGTCCAGGCGGCTGGGCTCCTCCGTCCCCCGGCAGATGGCCGCGGCTGCTCCATTGAGAAGCGGAGAGAACTCCGCTACGGCGTATCCCTCTTCCTTCCCGGGCTTTCGGCACCAATGTAACACAGATCAAATTCATGGGCAAGGAAGAGGCGAGAAACCGGCTTAACATATAAACTAAAGGTTTAATGAAGAACTCAAAAGACAAACACATAAGATAACGGACGTCCGTAATTGAGCTCTCTCTCTCGATCGCCGTCTGCGAGTGGCCTTTATCCCTCTTGACGGCTTAATTAGCCTAATACGGGACCGGGCGTGCGTAATCACGCGCCGGTCCCGCCCTCCACCGTGCCACACTTTCCTTTTCGTATCGTCACACTTAATGCCCTATTTGGTTAAAACCCAAAGATTAATCACGGTGCTCTCAGTGTGGCTATATGTTCAAATTGTTAAATCGTACACAGGTTTAATGGTAGAAAACAATATGTGAGCCACATGGTATGAACTTAGCTTTTTTTGTCCAACAAAACAAAGGTATGACATTTTTTTTTACCTATGCCCAACTGAATGACAGTCCATCTGACCATGAACTTAAACCAGCTTTGACCAGCTAACTTTTTGCCAGCTAACTAATAGTTTTACTTGAAACCATGTAAAACCAGCCACCACAATAAAGGGATAGTTCATCCAAAAATGAAAATTATCTCATCATTTACTCACCATCATGCCATCTCAGATGTATGACTTTCTTTATTTTGCAGCTACAACTGATGACCCCATAGCTGGATGAATGCATTAGCGGAGGTGTGGCAAGCAATAATGCACAGCAGTTTATATAGTTACCAGGCCATGCTGATTTTTAGAAGAATATCTCAGATCTGTATGTCCACACAATGCAAGTGATTGGTTTCCAGAACTTTGAAACTCCAGAAAGCAAATATAGGCAGCATAAAAGTAATTAATATGACTTCTGTGGTTAAATCTGTGTCCTCTGAGGTGATATGATAAATGTGGGTAAGAAAAAGGTCAGTATTTAAGACCTTTTTTATTATAAATCTCCATTTTGACCAGCCCCGTCCAGAGGGTGGCGATATACATGAAGAATGCGAATCAACAAAAAACAAAAGAAGAATGTGGAAGTGAAAGTGGAGAGTTATAGTAAACAGCATCTATTTCTCACCCACACCTCTCATATCGCCTCTAAAGACATGATTCAGTAACCACTGGAGTCTTATGGATTACTTTTATGCTGACTTTGTGTGATTTTTGTAGCTTCAAAGCTTTGGTCACCATTCACTTGCATTGAACGGGCCTGCAGAGCTAAGATATTCTTCTAAAATCTTAATTTGTGTTCAGCAGAATAAAGAAAGTTAAACACATCTGAGATGCCATGAGGGTGAGTAAATGATGAGAGAATTTAAAGTTTGGGGTGAACTACCCCTTTAAGCTGGTTTTAGCTGGAATTTCCAGCAGGGCTAAAATTGAGGGGCACCGTATACCCTCTGAAAGCCCTGCTGAAAATGCGTGGCATCTTGAGTTAATGCCAATCTCAAATGGCATTACAGTAAAAGCTGTGTGAATGAAATCACAAATATTTTGTACAGTTCAAAGAAAATGAAGGGAACACTTGTATATATATATATATATATATATATATATATATATATATATATATATATATATAAAATTGAAAAAGTCCCCCCCAAAACTAAAATATATCACTTTAGACCAATAATTCTGCTGATATTTGGCCAAATATCAGCAGAATTATTGGTCTAAAGTGATATATTTTAGCTTTTTTTCTTGAGTATAGTGTAGACTGTAAATCAAGTATGTTTACATACACAACAATTAGCTAATAACATAATAGTACATATAAAACATATAAATAAAATGAAACAAATCTTTAATAAAAATTGCCTTTGACAATTGATTGTAGTTTTATGTAGTAAATGTTTTCTACGCAGTTGTCTGCTCATTTGTGGCAGCCAATAATAGTGCAGTTTAATGATGAAATGCTGATTGTGTTAAACCGTTTCTTGACTGTAAGTGTGTTAGACAAGAATTCTCCTTGACGGTCTTAATGGAGACAGGGGTTTTTACTGCAGAAGATAAATTAGCCAAATACATAAACACTCTCAGTTCACTTTTCAGACACTCTCACTGTCTCTCTATACTGTAGTTCCTTGGACGCAATTCTGTGCTCTCCTTCAGGTCCAGTGTATATAGTAATAAGGGTTGATTATACCAGAATCAATACAAAATTTGATAAAAGTCCTTCATGAGGCTTGGCTGTATCAATCTATGCTCTTGGCTTCTCAGGTTGACAACTCTACACTTCAACGGCCTGAGATATAGTTGTAGAAAAACTACACTTATGCCCCAACAATGTGGTTGTTCTTTCATTTTTCTAAGGTTTTGTCACTGCAAACCACTCCAGAGCATTGGAGACCTCTACATTAATTTTTCCTTTTGATAATGGATGTCTTACAGAAATCAAACTGGCTAAATCCCTGTCTGAGAATGTAGGTCTTGGTACCACACACAACACACAGGAACACTTACCTTATAGCTCATTGTTACTGATGTGTTTGTTTTTTGGCTTTCCCTGTTTATCCCTCTCTTTCTCACAGCTTATCTCTGAGTTAGCAAAGATGCGAGAAATTCTCAAGACATGACCACCCTGATTGTAAACTTTGTCAAACCATTGCAAGTATCCGTGGGTGCTCTGCATGACACGGTCAACACTTTTCAGTGTCTACTGACATCAGCAAAAATAATAGCTGTATAAACAAAATGCCTAGAGATATGGAGGTATGCCAGGATATAATGCTCTTCTCCATCATTTGATCTTTATTCAAGAAATACTGCTGATATGATCAATAGCTAAATGTATGCAAACATATCTTTTAAACAAAAATTACTTTGTCGCCTGGTTTAATTTGGCGGTAATAGCTGCATAGGCAATTGTTGTGAATGAAGCGCAATCTACGATGAGCCCTCACCAAAAACCGTGCGATGTTCAACCCGGTGAAATAAACTCTGTATCAGGAAGTTGTCCAGTTTCGTCTGCTGTACCTGGCACACCTCAAGGTCATGTTTAACGGAGAAAACCTAGTTTTTGAGACACCAGATGAAGCAAATTACTTTTATGAGAAACAGGTGCCTGCTCAAAAGGAATAAACTTTTCTGTGAAGAAGACAGCAATATCAATACTTGGGAGTCATCATCATCATTTTAGATTAGAGTATAACCCCTCTTAGATTAGAGTATATCATGTCTAAAATAATTGTAATCTTTAAATGTGTTTAAATGCCAGCTGTTTGATGGTTTGGGCAGGGTACACTTCCTCTGAAGACTCTGTTCAGTCCTGATCAAAATGGTTCTTTTCATTCACTGATAAGTGTTCAAGGATCGGGAGCCCTCCATAGTATAATAAAGTGTTGGATAAGAAAAAGTCAGTCTATCTGGAGCAATACAGTAAAGGTTTGATACTCTCTTATATTTGGAAGGACTAGGTATGTGTGGTTTATGTAATGTTTTCTCTTTATCTATTTATTTTATTTGTAATTTTTTCATGCATACATTACTATGTTATCCTGTTTTACTCAATTGGTATCAACTGTTAGATCCATCTTAGACTATACAAATATATAAGCAGATGTTAATATAGGTATATGCTTTACACCATTCTTCAGGGCCATTCTTCCTCCTCCTTCTCGACTTATGGGTCATCAGAGGACTAGTGATTTGGCTAGTTAAGGGAGGGAGAGTGAAACAGTCAGCATGAATTTGTTTTAAAACAAGAACAATTTCCAACTGTTCACATGTTGTTGTTTTTTACAAAGGGTATTTCTCATTTCTGACAGTTTGCATCCTCGTTTCCTTCCTTTGCATCATTTCCTTATTTCCTTGCTCCACCCTCTAAGGAAACAATATGAAAGGAAAGGAAACGAGGACAGAGGACTCAAAGCAAGATGTATTTGTAAATGGAAAGTCCTTGCTCACTCAATCATGCTTGTTCACCTCAGAGCACTTGTTAGGATGTTATGATGTTGAAACTTTATTTATTTATATTTTTATAAAAAATATAAAATGGGGGGGAGGGGGTATGCGTGTTAGGTGCACCAACCAAAAAGTCTTCTGCATGGGAAGCTCCTGTGCTTTCCCATTCAAGCGTCCACAGTAAGCTTTCTCTGTCCTCGATCCTCACCTCCTCATGGTGCATTTAGAGAATTGATACATCCTCAGTGATGGTGGACTTTGATCGATTTCCAGGTCATGGTCTTGAGGATGGAGGAGTGAGGAACGAGGATGCACAATAACGAGGATTCACAATTTAAGAAATGAGAAGTACCCAAACAGCATGGCTACATTAAGAGAATACACCCCTCTCAAAAATGCAAATGTAACATTACCCCTTACAATAACAGTTCACCTAAAAATGTTCATTCTCTCATCATTTACTCACCCTCATGCTATCCCAGATGTTTATGGGAGAACTACTGCTTTAAAATTCAATCAATCTCAATGACCTTTTGACCATCTCCCTCTGTGTGTTTTCAGGTATATCCACACCTTGTACCTGGGAGTGCATGGCAAACTGGGTCAGCGTCATTTCTACTGGCGTCTGATGTTCGAGAGCGCTGACATCAACATGCTGCGGCTGCTGGAGGCATTTCTGAAGAGCGCACCCCAACTTGTGCTGCAGCTCAGCATCATGATCCACAGCAACCACATACTGCCTCTGCAGGGTAAGACAACACACCAGTGGCGATTACTCAGGGCCAGCAAAGCCTTCTCTGCTGCCAAACATGCTTAATAAATAAATATTTTTTTCATCCTTTCATTCTCATTGACCTTTTTGCCTATGTATTTTCAATCACTTTCAACTCCTAATTAATCTACAAACTAATAGCAAAAACTGAAACAATTTATCCAGTCAGAATTTATTCCTCGATGCTTCACACATCGCATGCCCGAAGACGAGCTTGTTAGCCAAAGCAGCGTGTGAGTCTGAGCTCCACCCTGTCAGTCCTTCAGAATTCCCACAGAATACCTCAACATTGCAGTGAATAGGTATCTAAAGTCAGATTTTCAGATTCATCAGCCAATCAGATTGATTTATTTGTTCTTGTGGGTGTGATCTTTAGGATATGTCCCAGTCCAGGCCTTCTAGCTGGACTTGAGTGATGCAATCATGCTGATGTAAGTGATGTACGTAATTATAAAGTGATTAGCACGGGATCTTGCTGACGAATTGACTGTCACTGCTGTGATTGCCGTTGAGAAAGAGATTCTTACGGATTTAAAAACCTAAGATGTTCTGCATGATTGTGCGATTGATTAATTAAACAGGAAAGGAGGACTGATTTTCACTTCAAGCTAATTGGTATGTGCTTTTGCATTGTTATAGCAACATCAGGAGTTTTCTAAGTGTAAATTAGGCTGCTTGATGATTCAGTGTCTGAAATTTTTGAAAAGTAAAGTGTACCCTGACGAAACAACATTTTTTGCAATCAAAATTTAAATAGCAAATATTATTAGACATTTTTCTTGGTATTAGACCTCCTTGGTTCTTGGACACGTTTTTAAAATGTCAATTGGTATTATTGCTACATTTTTCAATTTGGTCAATTGGTAAGGTTGCTAGGGTGCTCTAAATGTTTGCTAGGGCGTGGCTAAGTATTATGATGATACTTGAAGGCTGATTGCTCACCGAATTAAAACAAGCCAACTCTCATGTCTGTAGAACATTCTGATCAGGAGATATCCATCTAAGCCCTTTTGAATGGCAGTCAATGGGTTTTGGTTGCTAGGTTGTATGCAGTTGCTAGGGTGTTAAAGTGATAGAGTGAAAGAAAGAATAAAAAGAGTGATAAGTGATAGATAGAAAGTATGAGTGTGGAGTGATAAGCAGATTGAATCCTCTAAATGAGTTATTACAGGAAAAAGTTTTCACAACTTGAATGGGAAGAGGCTCATCGGAAGAGGTTTGCTTGTTATGAATTAACACACTCTACTCTTCAATGTCAAATGACACAACTCTGGGACCTCTGCTACATGTATGGGTGACAGAACACACTTAAATGGTGAAATCGTAAGGATTTGTATGAATTTGGCTAAATCGTATGTAATCATACAACTTGTGTCGTACAAATTCATACAACATTCAGACTTTTACAACAGCCAATCACATCACTCTCCATCGTTTCCTACTAAAACTCTCCGCTACTGTCACATACAACTTACTCTTTATGCTTCCTATCATGCTTACATTCTACTGTAGAGTAAGGTGTAGATGAGGGGTTTGGGTTGGGGCATAACATTAATAAGCATGTGCTCAACACCTAACAAGCAAAACTTTCGCTTACTTCCGCATTACTCAAGCACGCATTTGCTCATGATCAATTTGTACAAATTCAAATGATCAAAAACTTATAAGATGATATGATTTAGCCATCACATGAAAATCTCTTTTGAAGGGATCAGGTTGGTGACAGAGAGAGAGAACAATATACAGCAATAGGTATGTGTTGGCCGAGCTAGTCAAAAAAAATGTAGCTTGCTAAGCTAACAACAACTGAAAGCAACACTTTAGAGAAAGTAACTAGTACAAGCTACATGTACTGTAATTGGTAGCTTGCGACATTATAACTACTTAATTTTTTTTTATTTGATTTACAAATATTCTGTTTTGGGGGTCTTCAGCAGTGTGAAAAAATACACTGCGGCCTCTTAGAGGACAAGGAGAGAATTTTTTTTTTTCTGAAATAGCTTTGTATTCCCACACAATATTTGATGTATTCCCTTGCAAATATTTTGTGTTCCCTCACAATCCACTTCATAAAAAAAATATATTTTACTACAGTAACAACAGTTGTTTACTTGTAGTAAAACCACAATAACTGTAGATTATGATTTTTGTTACCATAATTTTGGTGCCCCCCTACAGAGTTGGTGCCATATGCACCAACATAATATGCTTATAGGGAGCAGCAGTACTGGAGTGCTCAAAGGGGACACAGGGTAAGACTCAGTCGAAACAGACAGAGATCTTCCAATTAATTCTGGGTTATGGGTTTGGGTTAACAACCACTGCACAGAAAGGCTCTAGCTTTTTCTCCCTGCATCTCTTTCTGATCTCAAGTCTCAGAATGTCAGTTCAACTCCAAACTTTTTGACCTTTATATAATGTCAGTGAATTAATTTTGAAAGTGAGCATCAATATGCCTTTCGCACTATGGAAGGCAGGGCACTTGAAGTGAGTACTCTGAAGGGTGCAGGGCATTACTGTCTCTTATTACATGGCTCTCTGAAATATTAGATTCTGATTGGTCAATGGTACAATCTAGCTGTCTGATATTTCTCAGTAACAACCGCACAACTACGTATCAGACCTCGAGCCATCTTTCCTGTATCACAGATCACTGTGCGATAGCTCAAATTAATGTTTAATGTGCATTTATTTATTTATTTGGCAAAAAGTCTTGTAATAAGATACACAATGGTAGGTCAGATGTTTATTAATTACATAATAAACACAGACAGAACTATGGAGGTGGATTTCAGCTGCGATTTATTTCCTCTCAAATAATTATAACATTTCAATGCAAATCAATGTTTCATATCCATTTGTTTGTTTATTTGGCAAGTATTCTTGTAATAGGCTGCATAAAAGGTAGTCAGATGATAATTTTCACAAAATAAACACCAACAGAACTCCGGAAGTGGATTTCAACTGTTCAGCTAATTCTTTCGTGTCACACAATTACATAATTTCAACATAAATCAATATATTATGTCCAAATATTTATATATTTGTTAGTAGCCATGTAATAAGTGGGATTATGTACAGTCAGTCAGTTATTATTTTATAATATCAAATCAAATCACTTTATTGTCACACTACCATGTACACAAGTGCAACAGTAGGTGACAGTCTTGTGGGCAGTTCCGAGCAACATAGCAGTCATGACAGTGACGAGACATAAACCACTTTACAATAAACAACATATTTACACAACACAATTTACATATCAAATGTACACATAATTACACAACACAATAATAATATACAATGTACAGTAAACAATACACACTACACACAATATAGAATACACAAACTATAAAACAAATTAAAAGAGTATATTAAAAATATATATACAGTAGTTTTATTATGGAGAATATATTTGACAGTCCAGTGTGAGATATAAGATTAATAAAGTGCAGTGCGGATGTATATTGATCGTGAAAGATCAAGTGTTCAAAAGTCTGATTGCTTGGGGGAAGAAGCTGTCATGTAGTCGACTGGTGCGGGTCCTGATGCTGCAGGTGGCTGGAGTCTCTGATGATCCTCCGAGATTTTTTCACACACCGCCTGTTATATATCTCCTGGAGGGAGGGAAGCTCACCTCCGATGATGTGTCTGGCAGTTCGCACCACCCTTTGCAGGGCTTTGCGGTTGTGGGCGGTGCTGTTGCCGTACCAGGCGGTGATGCAGCCAATCAGGATGCTCTCTACAGTACTGGTGTAGAACCATGTGAGGATGTGTTGGTTCATTCCACCAATTTAAATCTACCAATTTCTTAAACCCCTTTAGGGTGATATAAGACACATCCGCTTTGCTTTGGGATCTTAATCACCATGTATATTTTGAAATAACAACCGGATGACTGTACATAGTCCCTGACTTATTACACTGATATTTGTAATACTTGACTCTGATTGGTCAATCATGCCATTCAAACACATGTGATTTGTTGCTGATAGATTTAGCATGTTAGCCAACTTCAGTCCAACACTTATATCATAAATAATCTACATACTCACAGAGCGTGGGGTTATGGTAAATCATTCAACTCACATTTGCAAGGTGCTATAGTTGCCACTTTCACCATTAGTATGCTATTAAAAGTAACTTTTATGCAGGCATCTATCAAAATCTTAGAGTACAAAAGCTCTTTTTCGTGAATGTCTAATCCAATTTTAGTGACAGCGCTAATTCTAAGAGCAATTTTGCCAGTTCAACGCTCAAGTGGGCATGAGTGGGAGTGTTTGTGTATCTGTTGGTGTATGTGTGCAAACTGTGGGTGTACTGAATGTTAATGAAGTAGCACAAAGCACAATCTGCTATTTTCCTGAGAAATAAATCAATGAGCTTAGACATCTTAGAAGCATTTCTATTCTTGCCGCAAAGTCCAAAATCAGTTCCTGCATTTGCAGTCTGTGGCTTTCACCAGCAGATAAAATCAGAGATATCAAACAAATTGAAAATCATGATTTGTGTGTCAGTAGATCAATAATAATAATAATTTTATTATAATAAGTTTATTATATAATATGTTAATTTTTTATAGCACCTTTCCAAAGCTTGAGAAATTAAACATCAAACAAAACTCGAGGAATTAAACATCAAACAGAAAAAAAATCTAACAAATTTACATTTTACAAAACAACTAACAATGGGAGAGCAGCAAAGCATAAAGCATTCCATTACACCATCAAGAAGACTGCAGGTGAGACAGGCTGATAGAGAACACGTATATTGTGGTCTGGAGGCAGGAGGATACAAAATTATCCTGTGGAACGATGACAGACAAAATGGGAGAGAGTTCACAGCAAGGATGTATTTATTGCGCTTATTAAACGTAATATACAAATAGTTCATATTAAAATTATTCTGATGCATTATATACAGCCCATTTACTCTACTAGACGGTGGGCCGAGGGGAGATTTCGTGTTTTCAGACGATCTGTGGGGATGGATAACCCAGTTTATTATATATAACCACTACACTTTTCAACAAAGCAAATAAAAATTGTTGCCACTCACATACTTTGCACATTACTATAATATCGGTAACTTTCTCCAGGTTATTTTCCCGGCGAATAGAGCAGGCGGCTACGTGTGGGGTCCGACATGCATGACGTATTTGTTGCCTTCATCCAATAGCGTGCGTGGGAAAGTGTCGGTGTTGGTGACGCGTTTGTCAACACACTGGCGCGCTGATATGAAGTTGCTGTCTGGATTCCGGGCAAGATGGCGGAGTGAGTGCACGTACGCGACGGAGCTGTTCACCTTCAGACATGTATATTAGTGAATCATAGTTACTTTAAATATATTCTGGAGATACATTAATACTGAGTTGAGTGCACCGTGTCTATTTATTGTTAAGCTTGTATCGTGTTAAATTCTCGCCTCATAACGACACACGTGAGGAAAAACCTCGGCTAACAGCTTACCTAGCTAGCATACTACTACAGCAGCATGCAGGTACCGATGGACAATCCGCTTGTGAACAACCTACACGACTACTGCATGGCGGATGCTCCGGTGATCTCCCTCGGGGACCCAGATTTCCCCCCTCTCCCCATAACTCCTTCATCAACTCCCTCCAAACCTCCTGCACCAAAAAAAATGAAGCCGCAGCGCTCCGTGGATCTAGACAGTGAAGATATTGTGCAGAGAATCTCAGTCATCTTCAACACGAGAATCGACTCTCTGGAAAAGAGTGTGGAGAGAATGATTTCTAACAATACTCTAAAGATTGAGGGGCTAAAGAAGACTGTTGATTTTGCCTGCGCTGAGATCCGTGAAGTGAAAGGTAAAGTGACACACATTGATGACCGAGTCAACGTGGCGGAGAAAAAGACGAACCTACTGGAACAATGAATCACTGAGCTGGAAAACTATTCGCGACGGTGGAACCAGTGTTGCCAACTATTTTCAATGGAAAGTAGCTAAAGCCTGCTCGAAAAGTAGCTAAATGTCGCCAGATGACGTCATGCGTCATTAGCATATTAATGACGTCATCGCGTCGTATTTGCATTCTGCCTAATTTGTCGGTACTGTAGTCTACTTCAGTTTATAATAACGGTTATCTCCCCTAAACCGTGCTCATACTGTTTTTATATAAGTATATAGCCGAATGTCCAGTAAAACGGTTGCAGTACTGGCGATATTTGGAATTTGGAAAGTTGCTAAGGTTTGTCCAAAAAGTTGCTAGATTTGTCGCTAGTCGCTTTTTTGAAAAAATGTCGCTAAAGGGGTCTGAAAAGTCGCTAAAAATAGCGACAAAGTCGCTAAGTTGGCAACAATGGGTGGAACCTGCGTCTCTACGGTATGGCTGAAAACGTAGATCAAAACGTCCGCCAAGAGGTTATACACATCTGTCAGTCTATCCTGCCGGAGCACAAGGCCAAACTACCTGATGTTATTGACTCAGTGCATCGTCTTGGTCAACTAAAGAAAGGTGCCACCAAGCCTCGAGGGATAATTCTACAGTTTAGTGCCCGTATCTACCGCGACGCTGTATGGAAGGCTGCAAAGAAGTCCACCTTCCTGCAAAACAACAAGCTACGTTTTGCCGAAGACCTGTCCCCAGCAGTCAGAGAGCGAAGGATGCAGTTGTGGCCACTGGTGGCTAAAGCGCGAGAACAAGGGAAAGCTGCTTACTTCGTGGGAGGTCGTGCCTTTGCCAACGGGGCTGAACTGTTTCCAGTTACCTGAAAGTGGTAAACGTCACACCTGTTAACATGTGCCTTAAGTCGAGTTAAGCCATAATATCCTAAATACTTGTCATTCACTGTATGTTTTTCTATCTGTTCTGAGAAACAATATATTTTTCAATTTATACGGAAAAAATTAAGCACTTTATAAGGATTATTGAGCACTTTAATGACACTCAACTTAATATACCTTCAAGACAACTTCTATTACTTCCTGTTCAATTATTTGCAATGTTCTGTAGGCTAGCATTTTATGTCTATTAATTGCTAATAACTATGTGTTAAGTTGTCGACTAAAAACCTAGGTATCTCCTTAGTTTTCACTGTATCACTAAGTTTCGCTATGTACCTTCTATTTAAGTTAATTGGTGCAGCTCCTTACAGTATGGTTAAAGTTTAATTTCATCCAAACTTTACTTTTTGCATTGTTCTATCTGTTGTTGTTAATACGTCTTTATCTATCATTACTCTTAATGCCAGGGGGATAAGGAATATTGTTAAGCGCAAGGCGTTGTTTTTGTTTGTCAAGCAGCACAAATCTGATTTCTGTTTCATTCAAGAGTCACACTCAGTTCCGGAAGATGGTAGATTATGGAGATCCCAATGGGGGAATGATCTGTGGCAGGCTCACGGGTCTGAACATTCTGCTGGTGTTGCGACTCTAAAATATAATTTTCCAGGGACTATTCTTTTATCTGTCAGTGATACTTCAGGTCACTTTATTTTTCAAGTATTAACCATTGAAAACTTTACTTTGATAGTTATTAACATATATGGCTATAATTCTAACCATGAGAACGACATATTGCTTGACACTTTAGAGAAGCATATACAAAATACCCTTAATAACTTTCCAAATTCAGGTATAGTAATAGGGGGGGATTTTAACATGATTCTGGATCACAATATTGACTGTTGGCCTCCACGTGTTTCCACTGCAGTAAATGTTAATTTAACATTATTTATGCAAAAATTTAATTTGGTTGATGTATGGAGATTTAACAATCCTAACATAAATGCTTTTACTTGGAGTAATAGAAGTGCCACCAGACGTTCACGATTGGACTACTGGTTAGTTTCTGATCATTTGAATATTGATAAAATTTCAGTTAATATCATCACAACCCCATTAACGGATCATAATGCCGTCTCCATCTTTATCCCATTGCATTCTGCCCCTTCCACAAGATGTAGGAATGCTTACTGGAAATTAAACAGTTCGCTTCTACAACACGATGAGGTAAAATCAGATATCAAAAATCTAATATTGAAATTCTGGAATAAAGCAAAGTCCGAGGGTGCTTTTGGTAGCAATTGGGAACTTCTGAAATTTAAAACTGGCCAATATTTGAGGAATTATGGTAGTATCTTATCCAAAAATCTTAAATTGGAGGAAGAAAGAGTGGTCTCTAATATAATTACCTTATACCAGAAGGACCCTGCAGATATATCAGAAGAGGAACGGCTAACTTTAATTTCGGAACAACTTAAATTAAATGAAATTTACTCTAACAAAGCAAGAGGTGCCTTTATAAGGTCAAGAAAAAGGTGGATTGAAGAAGGGGAGCAGAACTCTGCCTATTTTTTCGGCTTAGAAAGATATCATGGGAAATCTAATTTAATCCAGCAACTTAATATTAACGATACTGTAACTGATAATCCGAAGACTATAGCTGTTTTCTGTGTTTTCTATACAAATCAAAATATTGCCATCAATCATCCACTACATTCTTGAACTCTCTGATCGTCACTCCAATCTCTCAAGATGATAGGAAACTCTGCGATGACCCTATAACCTTGCAGGAAATTACGTTTGCAATTGAACATTGTAAAACTAACAAATCTCCTGGAGTTGATGGCCTCTCTGCAGAATTTTATCAGGCTTTTACACAAGATTTAGCTCCATTTCTGCTTGAAGTAATATTAGAAAGTGTTGAAAAAGGCTCTCTACCCCCTTCGCTGACCCAAGGCTTAATTACGTTAATCCCCAAACCTAAAAAGGATCCACTGTTTATAGATAATTGGCGACCTATTTCATTACTTAACACCGACTACAAAATTTTTGCCTCAATCATTGCAAAACGTTTAAAAAATGTTTTAGACCCTATTATTGATGAAGTCCAATCAGGTTTCATGAGAAATAGACACATCTCAAACAATATTCGGCTTGTCTTAGATATAATTGATTATTAATTTTTATGTCCTGATGATAGCTTTATCTTTTTCTTGGACTTCTATAAAGCCTTTGACACAGTAGAACATAATTTTATATTTAAAACTATTGAGAAATTTGGTTTTGGGGATTTTTTTTGTAATGCTGTTAGAACAATGTACTGCAAAGGCAATAGCTCTATAAAATTAAAAAGTGGGACATCGCCAAGATTTGAGCTGCAAAGAGGCATCCGACAGGGCTGCCCTGCCTCTTACCTATTCATTTTGTGCACTCAACTTCTCTCCACCCATATTAAAAATAGTGCTTTAAAAGGAATTTCAATTGCAGAAAGAGAAGTGATCCTCACGCAACTAGCAGATGATTCTACATTATTTTTAAAAAATGCCAGCCAAGTACCAATCGCTATCAAAACAATAGAATTATTTTCTGCAGCTTCTGGACTCTGCTTAAATCTGAAGAAGTGTGAACTTTTTTCCCTTAAAGAAAGCGACACCTCCCAGATCTGTAGCATACCAATCAAAGATAAGATCACTTATCTAGGGATTACTATAATGAAAAATGAGGAGGAGAGGTGCTCTGTAAACTTTAATCTAATTTGTGATAAGACAAAGAAAAAGCTAAATCAGTGGCTGCAGAGGGATTTATCCTTGAAAGGGCGAGTTTTGTTGACAAAGGCAGAAGGTTTATCCCGTCTTACATATGCAGCTATCCCCTTGTTTGTCAACAAAAAACTCTGTAATTCCATTTATAATTCTCTTTTCAATTTTATTTGGAAAAAGAAGACGCATTATGTGAAAAAATCTGTTATTATGAACACGTTTGAACGTGGTGGTCTAAACTTTCTTGATTTTCAACCCTCAATAACACTTTCAAAATAAACTGGATAAAGCATTTTCTAAAAAATCCCACATCTACATGGAATATTATACCTGTAACGATCCTCACCGTCTTTGGTTTGTTTACCTTTTTATTTAAGCTTTTGTCACCTTTTATGTTCCACATTGTTTGTTTATGCACTAAGTTTTGGCACTTTTTATGTTCCGTATTGCCTTTTGTTTTGTGCACTCTTATTTTGAAGTTTTGTCATGTCCTGTTTTCCCTCCTTGTCTACGTGTCCGGTCCTCATTGGTTTATTGTTTGATTACTTTATTATCTGTCCTAGTTTTGTCATTGGTTTTAGTTAACTGCCCTTTTACCTCGTTATGAGTTCTGTTTGTCCATTGGTTTATGTTTTCCCTTGTTTTGTATTTAAGCCCTGATGTTTCACCTTGTCCTCTGTTGGTCGTTGTTCAACGTTTGATGAAGTTGTTCTGTTCATGCTGTCCCTGAATCCTGCCTTGGCCTGTGTTCCTGCCTACGCCTTCCTTGCAAGACCCCCGTGTTATTTTCTTGTATTCATTCCTTTATTTTCCCCTCGTGGATGCTTTATTTGTTCCTGCCTTTGTTTTTGCCTTTACCTTTGAAAATTCCAATAAAGCTGCGTTTGGATCCTTACTCCCTCGTCTGCCCTCTTCATAACAATACCTAACTTTATTTTTTCTAAGGTTGGTGGTCTTGAATTTTTACTTTTATGTGATTATAAAATAGAAAAAATTCCCTTAATTTTATCTAAATTCCATAAACAAATGCTATTAGCAAGGTCATTAATCTACAAACATAATTTCTCCCCGCATAGGTGCTTCATCTGGAATAATCGGCTTATTAAATTCAAGAATAAATCCTTATTTTATCAAATTTGGTTCAATAATAACATAATTCTAGTATCCCAACTATTAAACGATAATGGATCATTGCTGAATTATTCTGAATTCCTTCGTGCTTTTGGCATTCCAATCACCCCAAGAGAGTTCGCAATTGTTATGGATGCCATCCCATCTGGTATTTTAACCCTCTTAAAAGGGACTGGAAAACCAGATTGTCTACCAGCTTTGGACCCTAAGTTGACCTCAGTTGGTAATACATGTTTTGCAGCCCCAACAAGGAATAATAATCGTAATATTCGCTCTTTATTCCAGAGAGATGTCACCAGCACCCCTAATGTTGTTCCCTACTGGTCTAACTTTGTTGACAACCTGAATTGGGGAAATATATGGAACCTTCCTTACAAATACCTCCTTACGAATAAAGTAAGAGAAGTCTCTTTCAAAATGATACATGGGTATTATCCTGCTAAGCAATATCTCCTTAGATTTAAGCTTGACATATGTGTTAACTGTTCTTTATGTGGTGTATGTCCAGAAACAATGGTACACCTGTTCTGGCAATGTCCCTTCACCATCAGCTTCTGGAAAGATCTGTCCCGATACATTACTGTTAAACTTATTGCTGATTTTTCTTTGTTGTGGAGGGATGTGCTGTTTGGTCTCCATGTTGACAAAAGTAAAAAACAGAAAGAAACATACCTAATTAATCTATTGATCATTTTAGGGAAATTTCATATTCACAAAGCCAAATTTAGTAATTCTAAACCTTGCTTTATTGCTTTTGGAAAGGAGGCGGAACAGTACATCAAATCCATCTATGACTCAAAAAATAAGAAGGCTGCTAAAACCATTCAGTTATGCTCTATCTTTAATGTATTTATTTGAAACTTCCCCTGGCTCTGGTCTTGTCTATTATTGTGTTTTCTGTATTAATGACTCTATTTGTGTTTTTATTGTTTGGATTAAGTTTTAATAAAGATTTAAAAAAAAAAAACATAAAAAAAATATGAAGTTGCTGTCTGTCCACATCTTTTCGAGAAGTGATTTTAGTCCAGGTAAGATTGAACTTGTTAACTCATTTTGCCCACTTATGCTACATATTCAGTTTGACACAAAATGTGAATGTAGAGGTAACGTTATGCATTCTCACTGTTTTTATTTTATGTAACCATCTTTTGTCATACGATGTCCTGTCATTTCGTTGTAATCTTTAATAAATATACCGTTCTGATTTCACACATTTGATCCATGGTATTGCTTGGAAACACAACATCATCTGATCGCCTGGATCTCTCACTCCGAAAACATCAGATCAAATTTTTCAAAAAGGCTCTATCTTTATGAATAAACCATAGATTTGAGCTTTAGACAACTACATTGTCGACTGAAAAACTATTAAAACTACATTTCGTGACACAATAACAGTAGTATTTTTAAATTTCTAATTATATAATGGCCAAATACAACCAGAAACAAATGTTCAGTCTTGCTCGTGAAAGGCAATTCCTCGAGACCTGTTTTCAATTGTGTGGCGATTTGTACAGCTCCAAGCAGCACACGAAACATCTTTTTCTCAATTCCCGGTATGAAAGTTGTGGGAAAGTTGCCCTCCACAATATGTCGGCACCGTTGACGTACGCTCCAGCGGGCAATTGGGTGTCTATGTATTTATTATGTCTATGATAAAAACAAGC
This sequence comes from Moxostoma hubbsi, assembly GCA_032164185.1. Lineage (NCBI taxonomy): Eukaryota > Metazoa > Chordata > Actinopteri > Cypriniformes > Catostomidae > Moxostoma > Moxostoma hubbsi. Next base: position 71,101,586 of record JAVLUX010000001.1, read on the forward strand.
CAGACAATACTCTTTTTCCCGCACATTTTTACTGTGGAAGAAATGGCAAAAACATGAAGTGCTGCATGCATATATGTGAGGGAAATGGACCCACCATTCCCTTCACAGACATAAGTTGGGAGAAATGTATTAAATCGGTGTTTCTGTGGAAAGACCTTGAATGCAGAGAAAGTCTTATAGCAGAAGAGGCAGTACAGGTATACAAGTTACAAAGACAGGAACCTACAAACCAGTTAGTCAAACCAGCTAACATTGGCTACCACAGGGAGTGCTACAGCCATTTCACTAATATCACGAAGATAGAACGAGCAAAAAGGAGAAGAGAGAAGGCAGTATTAGTTGAAGAAACTGCAAATGAAGGTTGGTATTATATTATATAGACAGGAGGTGCAGTAAAAGACATACAGTGCAGTATTATATTGTATAGACAGGTGGCGCAGTATATTACAGTGCAGTATTATAGCTATCAGGCTGCAGTACACAGGAGGAGTCTTGAGTGCATGCCAGACATTCCTCCTCCTGTAAATCATGGCTGGAAGATGGTAGGAGATTTCTACGGAGTGGACTGGATGACACTTCCGCCAGCTCCAGAGGCCATACTGGAACTTGTGCACTGCTCATGTAAAAAACAAATTGTGTTAAGGGTAGATGCACATGTAAACTGCATGAGCTGCCATGTACAAACCTCTGTCAGTGTGTAAACTGTGACAATAAGTCACTTGAAGATGACTAGGGCACATGTGGTTATGTAAATACACATGTGGGGAGGTGTGTGTGTGTGTGTGTGTGTTGGCTACTCCTGCAGAAGTAAATCTGTACGATATTTATGTACATTATAACTCTGCTCTGTTTGATAGCCTATGTTCTTTGATAGTATAATCTTATTTCTATTACATGCCGTTTTGAGCTCTTAGCTACCGGTTATAATATTGGCTGCTTGCTGACCCTTTAATGTTATGTCAGATGTAACTGATAATTAAATATGTCCTAAACATCAAGAGGTTCATGTTTACTTTGAGTTTTTGGCGAACATTTGCAAAACAGTCTGAGGTAATTATCCGCGGACATACAGTGGAGCTGTAGCCTATGTGAGTTGGACGAAGTGTTACCGTTAGAATTAAGTACTTAAACTTTACACCAACTCAAATATGTAATTGCATGATGCTAGCTACTGCTAGTTAGCCAGCTGAAACTACCCTACTTAAAACGACACTAACGAGACGCTTGCATTCATTTTAATTCCAAAATCTAAACCAAGCTAATCTCAAATATATATATATATATATAGATATATATATCATACGATCTCTTGCGATCGTATGCAGGAGATTAGCTTGGTTTAGATTTTGGAATTAAAATGAATATATAGGCCTATATATGAATATATGAGATTAGCTTGGTTTAGATTTTAAAATTAAAATGAAGGATGCATTAATCTATTAGTAATGTCGTAGTTTTGGTTCAGAGCTGTGACCTAACGTTAGACATGCTAGCTACTGCTAGTTAGCCAGCTGAAACTACCCTACTTAAAACGACACTAACGAGACGCTTGCATACGTTTGAACAACACAGTGTACAAAACAAACATTTTTCATAGATATCATATTCTAATTAAATGAATACTTACAATCACAAAAACAATGTCCTTGGCGATAGTCACTGTGCTGCCGCCGCAGATGCTGCTCGTGTCTGACAGCTGAATCATCCGTGTAACAGCTGTTCTAAATAAGCTACATCTGATTGGTTAATAATAATCCTATGTCAGTATCTTGCCACGCTATTGGCTCGACTGATATAGTAGGCAACCACGTTTGCCTGCATATTTACGGTCGTGCATTATGATTTCGGGGGAAAATGTGCAATAAATGGGAGTGGCAACACTTTTCATATCATTGAGAATAAAACAACCGTCCCAACTTTACAAATTCAGGTTCTTCCTCCATGGGGATCATCCATTTCGAAAAGTAAAGCAGATACGGGCCCTCGGCCCACCGTCTATACCAATTTCTTATGTAGAGGCTGTCTTCATTCAACGTTGCTTGAGAGGGAATGGAATATAGATTTAGCACATGCTTGTGTGAAAATATCAAAACTTCATGGCCATGCCCACTGACTTTGCTCGTATGACGTGTCACATAGCACCTCACTTAATGCAAACACATTATGCAAACACCTACTGTCTATTATCTCCCACCACACCATTTAGATGTTTATGCAAGTGCACTTGCTGGAACTAAATCTATTTCTCTCTCTCTCTCTCTCTCTCTCTCTCTCTCTCTCTCGTTTTAACTTGTCTTACCCCATTCTCTTTAAACTGCATTCTAATCTGAGTAGTCTTTGTGGCAGTTGGCTTGCACTGTGTGTTATTTAATTAAGATTGCAAGCGCATTGCTCCACGAGAGACTCAGAGGCCGGTAGAGAAAGTGCACGTCGCATGGGCAGGCTAGGAGAAGAGCAGGAAAACAGTGACTAAAGCTTTCGATCTCTGCTATTTAAGACCTTGCTTAATCTATATCTGCACCAAATGAGGAGAGAGAGAGAGAGAAAGTCATTGTGACAGAGAGAAAGACAGAGAAAGTAAAATGCAATTGAGAGCAAATTAGGTTGTTTTCATACTTGATTCAATTGCTTGGTCCAAACCGATTTTGATTACACATCTCTTCCCCTGCTGGTCTCTTTTCACAGTGTACTTTTGAGTCCAAACTACAATAAGTTTGCAACATCAATGTAAGTAATGACTCAGGATGAGGAGATGCCAACTTCGGTTTAATTTTCATGTTTTTGTCCCATTGGGATTTGCACGCACAGAGCAACTTGTGTTCATCTGCCGTGGATGCAAGAGATGAAAATAATGCAAGCTCATCTCTGATGGCAGAGATAAATGACACAAGTGCATTTAATCGCACATAAATGCCTTTTGTTTTTTATTTGCAAAGTAAATTATCATTTCTGGCATCATTTATATCGCCCAGTCTGCCGGAGTAGCTAGTGTTTATATTAAAGTTTAGAACAAAAACCTTTGATATTTCTCACTTTGCGCTCATAGTTTTGAATAAATACATCCAATCTGGTCAGGCGGTCACATAAGGTCTATTCCTATGAGTTAAAATATTATGACTGCCCATTAGTCACAGTCTATAGACTGTTGTTTGTCACATGTAGTGAAAAGTTTCAGTGGTTTCAACATGTACTTGCACAAAAAAATCCTAAATGTTGCACAACGTATACAGCAGAATGCAGCTTTTTTAAAAGCTGATGTTCTTTTTACATCTAAAAAATGTGGCTTTTCTGTGGGAGACGCTGCCAAAATGAGACACTGTGAAAAACAATGTAGATGAATGCAAAAACATGATCTGTACCAGAGGAGTTGCTTGGGATGACACGAGAGAGAGAGAGAGAGAGAGAGAGAGAGAGAGAGAGAGAGACTTTTTAAAAACTATTTAATTACAAAAAAAACACAGATACACTTAAATATACCATTCCAAGCAGCCTTCATTATCAACATCACAAATGCATGGATTTATTCCCCATTTATATTTAAACATTTCCATGTCTCTGACCAATTTATAGAAAGTAAATTCAATTTTAATACAAGATTTTGGTAAACCCTTTAAAATGGACACCGCATCAGTTGAAGCATCATCACTCAACAGCTTTTTTCGTGACAACCATATGGCCAATTTTGCCTGCCCAAATAAAAAATTGATCAAAACATGAACTTCCTTTCTATTACTTCTATATTTTGGTCCATAAATGAAAAAAATCGGTGTAAAAACTTCCCCCAGAGTATTACACCACTCTTCCAATCCATTAAAAAGAAGTTGAAGCCTTTCGCATTCTAAAAACAAATGAAAAACTGTTTCCTCCTCTCAACACAAGGACAACCCCTCCCTGCCTGTGGGTCAAAATGTGCTCTGTGTCTGTTCGTAGCTATAATCCTGTGTACAATTCTCCACTGCAGATCTCCAGATCTCTTCTCAAGGGGTGGTTTGTACACGGACCGCCAGCTATCTTTAGGGGAAGCGCCCAGCCCAAACATCTCCTGCCATTTCGACTCTTTGACACTCTCTAGTGATTTGAGGTGCCATATTTTAACTCACAATCGTATAAACGTCTTTCTTTCCAGCATCTCGAAACAGAACCAGCTGTGGTGTCTTAAAAGATAGCAAGCAACCCTCCTTTTCTTGCCATGTCCCAGTCTCAGCAGAGACACTCAGCTCTGGAAACCCACATGTGTCCACCTCCTCTTCAAGGGTTTCTAGTGCCAGTCTATAGTCGTGTGGCAAAGACTCTAAAATCTGATCCAACACTTTCTGTGCCAATCTGATTGATCTTAGTCCCAATTTAAAAGCCAAACTTTCAGCAGTTATCCATTCTTGTCCTTCCATTAAATGTTCAATCTTTGCAATTTTCGCTTCCCACATGGCTTTTCTGAGGGTGTGTGATTTAGAAATGTCCAAATATAATTCAAGATGAAAAAAATAGCGGTTCTTCTGTCAGCCATAATTTCTGTGTCCCGTTTCCACTCCGTGAAAACCTAAAAAGTGTCCATGATCTTAAAATCGATCTATAGAAAGAGCTCAGTCCAGAAAGGTCCAGTTTGTTAATTTCCATAAGGAAAAGATGACGATCTAGACCCATGTTTCCTGCTCTCCTCAGGATGGCACAGGTAACTCCAGCCCAACTCACCTCTTCTCCATACAGCAGTCTCTGTGCCGTCTGGATTCTGAAGGCCTTTATTCTGGATATGACATCGATCAGCCCCTGGCCTCCTTCATGTGTGGGTAGATAAAGTACCGCTGCCTTCAACCAATGATGTCCTGTCCAGAAAAACTCCACCAGTCGTCGCTGAATTTCTCTCACCAGCTCTTCAGGAGGTTCAAGTATTACCATTTTGTGCCATAATGAAGATGCCACCAAATTGTTACAAACCAGTACCCTCCCCCTGTAGGATAGCTGGGGTAGCAACCAATTCCAATTAGACAACCGAGCACACACTTTCTCCACTAGGCCCTCCCAGTTTTTTCTTTTGTACTCTTCTGTCCCTATAAATACCCCTAAATATTTGAAACCTGCTCTTCCCCACTGTAAGCCATCAGGAAGTACTGGACCTTTAATAACTTTTCCACACCACAAAGCATCACATTTACCCCAATTTACAACTGCTGAGGAGGCTTTACTATAACACTCTAAGGCCCCCTTTAGCATCTGAATATCATTTTGTTCCCGTATTATTACAGTGTCAACCTTTAGACCCATTAACTCTTTCCTCAATTTACACAGAAAAGGTTCAATTACAATACTGTACAGTTGACCTGAGAGAGGACAGCCCTGTCTGATACCTCTTTTTACACTTATTGGGATACTCAAACCACCAGCCATTTTAATCATACATTTTGCCTCAGTATATAAGAGTATAATTTTTGAAATAAAACTATCCCCAAAACCAAAAGCCTTAAGAGTATCAAAAAGAAAAACATGGTCAACCCTATCGAAAGCCTTTTCTTGATCCAAAGATAACAAACCCACATTAACATCATTACAATGAGTAAAATCAAAGACATCCCTTATTAGGTGAAGATTATCAGTAATGGATCTATTCTTTATACAATAAGATTGATCCTTATGCACAATTTCTTGTAGCACCAAATTCAGTCTATTGGCCAAACATTTAGAGAGTATCTTATATTCCGTGCATAAAATCGCTACTGGCCTCCAGTTCTTTAAAAGTGTCAAATCACCCTTTTTTGGGAGCAACAATAAAACAGCACGTTGACAACTTGTTGGAAGAATTCCATCAAGAAAGCATTTTTGCAATATTTTTAAATAGTCCTGTGACAATGTTCGTTTGTCAGAACAGGAAGAAGGATACGGGAACAGGATTCTACAGTCAGGTAAGGTTTTTTAATTCCTCCAAAGCAATGGTCATAAAAGTTTAACACAAAATACTTAAACTGAACACAGACTATTCTTAATTAATGTAAACTGATAATCTTTATGGTTGCCAACACTAGACTGGCGTGGCTCTCTCCCTGGACTGGAGGCACTGGTGCTCTTTTATGCCCATGGATTTTTTTTCCTCAGTCCATTGTTCTTTTAGATTATCAGCATCATTATCAGTCATTTTTTTTTCAATATCACAAATCTCTTTCCAGCCACTCCAAAGTTTTTTTTAATTGAAAAGAGGAATGAGATGCATATTTTTGGCAAAAATCTCTTATATGCACTTTCCCAACCTCCCACCACTATATAATAATTTCATAAAGACTCTTTTCTGTTTTCCAGGTCTCCCAAAACAATTTAAAAGTTTCACAAAAATGTTTATCTTCCAAAAGTTTTGTGTTAAAATGCCAATAACAACTTTTGTGTGTGTTTTTTTTGCCAAAGCAACTGCAACAGTAATGAATTTATGATCAGAAAATGCATTAGGAATGATGTTTACATTGACAACTCTATTTCTCATATTGTAAGACAAATAAAAACGATCCAAATGAGCAGCAGAAATATTTTCATTACAAACTCTCACCCATGTATATTGCTTTGTTAGGGGATTATGTTCTCTCCACACATCTAACAGATGTAACTTTTGTACAACACCAGCTAAACAGGAGGCTGACATTGCATGAGGCTCCTCCCCATTTCTGTCTAGTGTAAAATCAAGAGTACAGTTCCAGTCTGCTCCAACAACAATAAAAACATAATCTTTTTCTTCCTTTATTATACTTTCTAACCTGGTAAAAAAAAGTTAAACGTTCCGCTCCAACATTAGGAGCATAGATATTCACAAACAAAAAAAATAAATTACAAATTTCAGCCTTTACTATTAAACACCTTCCTGGCTCCACTTAATTTTTTGATATAATGTTGGCTTTAACAGAAGGGGAAAAAAGGACAGCTACACCGGCACTTAGATTAGTCCCATGACTCAAAGCATAGTCTCCTTTCCACCATAATCCCCAATCGACTTCATTGCTATGAGTACTATGGGTCTCTTGTAGGAAAGTAACACTTAAATCCTTCAATTTAATCATTTCTGATAATATCACATTCTTCCTCCCATCTCGCATCCCATTTATATTAATGGATCCCACCCGCAAACACTCCATTAAAGAAAAGAGGAGAAAAAAGCAGAAAAGAGAAGCAAAGTTAAAAGTCATTATAATAGTTTTGTTGTTCCCCGCGTTATTATTTCTCTTCCTATTTTCTTACCCTGTTTTATAACAGTTAAAAGTTTTTTAAGACGGAACCTCTTTTGTTGTGAGATTTCTTCATAACTACTCGTTTTTCTTACTTTCATCACAGAATTAACAAACTTTTCAATGTCAGGGAAATAATCTTCAATTTCAACCCCAGATTTTCCTTTTGTTTTATCTAAGAAAGCATTAATCTCTTCAACAGTGTATAGATCATTATCAGCCTCTCCATCTAACCACTGCTCACTCTCTTTCATGCCATCATCAGTAAACTGTGAACACTCCTCTACCTCATCAGCAATATTCTCCTCTGAGCCTCCTGCCTGAGCTCCCTCAGCAACTATCTCCTCTAAACCTCCTTTTCTTCCATCATTCATCTCAATCATATCAGAATCAGCAGCATTCTGTAAGCCAATCTGTACAATAGCATCAGTATCATTCACACCTTCAGCATTGGCACTCACCTCCTCTTGTCTTTTCACCTCCTCTGTCACTCCTTCATCTCTTTCCACACTCCTCTGCTCTACTACAGCATCATTATGATGTTCAACAGTAACTCCAGTATCATCTCTAGATGTGGACGGCCTTTGCTCATCTCGATGTGGACACGCGAAACGTTTATGGCCCAAATCACCACACTCAAAACACTTCAAACTCTCAGTGCTAGCATAAACTATAAACGAGTTTTCTCCGTGATTTACACGGAAGGAAACTTCAAGAGTACGCGTGGGTGAAGAGAGAAACATATAGAGCTGACGTCTAAAAGAGAGTACACGTTTGAGTGCCGCATTTTTACACCCGAGGGGAATAATTTTTACGGGACTCACGATCTTACCGAACCTCTGCAACTCTTTCGTAATCACGTCATTCGACACGAACGGAGGCGCATTTGATACAGTGATTTTAGTTGCTGGAGCAGATAATGGGCTGACAGCAACAAACGTTTCCTTAACCCACAACCCACTCACAGTCAGCTGATTTACCAGCGGTTCAGATTTCAAAAACACCACAATCGCTTTATTCATTCACGATGCCGACACTATACTATCGAAACCGATCTGCTCACCGATAACTACGAGCAGATCTTCCACTGTCACTCCCGGCTCTGGCACACACCTGCAGCCATGCCGGAGTGATAGTGCTGACCCAGGAACAGACTCCATACCGGCGTCTGTCTGATGCACGCGGTTTGAAAACCTCACCTTTTCGTTCTCTAACCTCTGCCTAAAACTAGAAAAGAAAACCTGAGGGGAAGAAACATAAAAAAATAGATAAAGCTCGATAAAGAAAACGCACTCGCACCCAACAAACACTCAAGCTTCTCACAGACACTCCGCACATGCGCAAGACAGAGAGAGAGAGAGAGAGAATGAGACTGAGAAACAGACAGTAAGCACAATACAGAATGTCTAAATGAGACTCAAAAAGACTACCCAGAAATCAACACTCAATAGCCAGCAAGGGTCAAGTCTGAGCAAAGGAAATCCAGAAAATGATTTGTACTTTGTGGGCATGAAGTGGAAAATAAGAGTAGGCCTATGTCTTGAATTATTTATGCCAGGATCGACCTTCATAATTGAAAATTTCACAAATCCAGACCTGACCAAAAGCGATGGGCTGCAACCTTTTCATATGGTGTTTCGAATATCTTCAGCTGACCTCCTATAAGCCTGCCTGAGGGGCCTGAAGTGTTTTAAAAAAAAGTGTGTGTGTGTGTGTGTGTGTGTGTGTGTGTGTGTGTGTGTGTGTGTGTGTGTGTGTGTGTGTGTGTGTGTGTGTGGGCAGGTTTAAGTGGTTTACGAGGACTTTTTTTAGGTTACAAACTGGTAATTACAAGGGTATTATGCTATACATGTGGTTTATGAGGAGATGTCTAGTGTCCCCATAATATAAATCACTTAAAAAAAACATACTAAACAATGTTTTATTAAAATGCAGAAAGTTTTGTGGTAGGGTTAGGTTTAGGGGATAGAATCTATAGTTCGTACTTTAAAAAAAATTATTATGTCTATGGAGAGTCCTCATAATGATAGCTGCACCAAAGTGTGTGTGCGTGTGTTGAGACAGACAATTAAGCCAAAACAACGTCAAACTGCAGGGACCTGGCAGATAAACAAAAATGGGGTGGGATGACTTAAAGAGCTGATCCTTATGATAGCATCAGCTATTTGTGGAAGCCTCCTCAAATAAGCACCATATATCTCAATCACACAAGAACATATTGTAAAATTATATATGCAGAAGAATTCCACCAACATGATTTTTTGGAATGTTTCCACATCATAAATTACCTGCCTTCAGATGGAACCCCCACACAGTTAAACCAGGCTTTTCTGTGTAAGGTTACAAGGACCATCAGATTTGCACAACTCTAAGACATTTCATCTTCATCTAGCCTTGCTTCATCTTCTGCTCCGCTGACTGCTCAGACTCCGCGCTGAGACTTCCCCATGTGAGATCCAAGGGAGCTCGGGACACGACGTCCCGAGAAGGAGTGAGAAGGCCTCACTTCACAGCTAAAATCATCATCTCATACAGACAATAAATTCGATCATAAAGAAGTTAAAACATTGACGGAACAAACTTTCGACCAAGAACCAAACAACACAAAGAATGCAAGGAAACACCACAAAGACAAGCAAGTACATCTCCAATATTGAGCTCAAAGTGCTGGTGTATTAATCAAATAATTTGGGTAATCCAATAGCAAATCAATGTAGACTCAAAGAAGGATGAAATGGTTCTTAAGGTATTCTCAACAGACTCCGTAAAGTTCATTTTCACTGTACGCTGATCAATCTTTTCACCAACCTGTCTTATGTATATGTGTTAGTTTAGATTTATGTTTAGAATAGTAATAAAGTTTGTCTGTGTTCAAAGACGACGTGACTGTGGTATATTCTGATAAATAATCTCATCCCTGTTTCTAAAAGATTTTCTTCAAAGCTGTACCTAAATAAGTGTGATATTATTTTCAATAAGCCATGAGAATAATATTAATATATAATCATAATTCACTTAAAGCTAATTATTTACAGTAGAAATTGTGAGCTGATACAACTTGACGTTGTATTACGATTGCAATGGTTGAGAATCTGTAAATGCTCTCATCATTTACTCACCCTCATGCCATCCCTGATGTGTATGACTTTCTTCAGCAGAACACAAACAAAACTTTTGGAAGAATATCTTAGATCTGTAGGTTCATACAATGCAAGGGAATGGTGATTCGATCTTTGTAGCTCCAAAAATAACATATAAGAAACATAGAAGTACTCCATAAGACTCCAGGGGTTAAATCCATGTCTTCAGAAGCAATATAATAAATGTTATTGAGAAACAGACCAAAACAAAGTCCTTTTTTACCCTAAATCTCCACTTTCAATATTACATCTAAAAGACACATGCGATGCCTGATTAGTTTCACTTCTGTGTCTGAAATTTAAAGTTAAAGTTAAGACTTAAATTAAACAAAACAAAAATAAAAAAAATATTTTTCTGTTTCTCACCCACATCTATTAAATTGCTTCTGAAGATTTGGATTTAATCACTGGAGTTGTATGGATTACTCTGTTTCTATTATGATTTTTGGAACTACAAATGTCTGTCAGTTCATGTTTCATAAGGGCTGCAGTGATGTCTGGAATTAACATAGCTGTGCATCTTTGCCTAGTCAGAATTAATTCTCTCAAAATGTGTCATGAAGAAAGGAATATTCACACATTCCTATATTATGCATCGAGAGAGGCAACAGACATCATTTATTGCCTGAATTATAAATTTTTCATAGGTTAATTATTCAATCATGCTTAATAAGCAATGAATCACATCCGATCTAATTAAATATTGAAGGCAGATGGCTGAGAATGTGGAAATGTAGTTATTCATAATGATTTTGATTAGGTTTTATATTTAGCACTTGTTCTTTTCAGGCTATTTAAAGGACTGCAGACTGATATATTTGACTGCTCTTCACTCAGGCCATTTTAAAATGTCATGAGATCAAACTTCATAATAGGGCATATTACATATAACATGTCCATTAAACCTTTTAGGTTAATATGTACATGAATGTATAAGGAAAAGTGTAGTTTGTAGGCATTGTCACCATTTTTCTGAAGTTTATAACATTTTAATCTCCTTTTTGCCTTCATTGGTTAGTTTGAAATGGTCTTACGGTGTGACAAATGTGTTGAAAGACCTTCAAAAGTACACATATTCCAAATCTCTCAAGTATGGTCATAGAAGCCATGTATAAAACATTTTAAAAGAATTATAATTAGCAAAATGCTGTTAAAGAATTTTAGCATGTCACACCGCAGGATATGTCAACTTCCCAAAAGTATTTCATGTCAACAACCCAGTAACCAATGCAGTTGTTTGTATATCATAAGTAGAATTTTGTGTGGTTTTAGTGAGAATATTCTTTAGAAGAGCTTTGAAGAATGTTATGTGGTTGAGAAACACACACTCTAAGGCTAACAAATATGGTGCCATCCAGTGGTCAGATATTGCTCTGTAACAACCGCATATCCGGGGATTAAGATGTATCAGATTGCTAATCCGGGTTCTGTGAGCCATCTCTCCTGCTTCCCGGATCACTATGTGATTTAAAAATTATTTCAACCTAAAATAAATTTTTCATGTGTATTTATTTATTTATTCGGCAGGTAGTCTTGTAATAGGCTGAACAATGAGTCAGATGGTAATTTAAACACAAACAGGTGGATTTCAGTGATTTATTTCTTCTCACATAATTACACAATTTCAACGTAAATCAATATTTTATGTCCATGTATTTATTTATTTGGTTTGTAGCCGTATAATAATCGGGATAATATACAGTCAGCCAGTTATTATCGCACAATAAACCCCTTCAGGGTGATGTAAGACCGCTTCGCTACAGGGTCTATTGTGCAATTATAACCGGCTGATTTGTACATTATCCCTTACATATCAACTGTTTAACCAACCTTCACTAACTTGCTAAGCAAGAATATCTTCAAACTGTTACTCTGCCATGACAGTAGTTGAGCTAAAACACAAAACTGACAAGAAAAGACCCTGTGGCAACATGACTTGAATGAGTGACTGACCTTAAATTATCCCACTTATTGCCTAGAGTATTTAGACCATTTACACTACTATTTACACCTGCATCACAGCACTGCTATTTATACTCCAGTAGTATGGTGGAAATACAGAAATTGAAGACAAACTGCACCCCTAGTATTTTGTTTCATGCACATTTAATGGCGTGGGGTGTACTGACACTGTGGATGTGATTTTTGTCATGTGGACAGCACGGGTTCGAATCCACCTTTTGTCCTGCTTTATTTCTATCCTGTTTCCTGTCTCTACTATTAATATTTCTTTTAATACAACTTAATAATAATTTTATTTAATAATAATACATGAAAATTAAATAAAGGTTGATTTCCCTGCAGAGATTTGATTGGATGTTGAGTGAAAGGTTTGATCTGGGTAAAATTAACTATGGTTTTACAATAATAATATTGTATTAACCATGTTTTTTGGAGAAGCAAAATTATGACATCTACCAATACAATTCATACACTCATCAGAGCAGTTTTATTTAAGTCCTCCATTTATATGCAATGCCTTAGCTGCCTTTCTATTGCATGAATGCAAGCTGCACTTGACACCCTTGCTGTAACTCCCCTGAGAAACACAACTTTCACTTTTTTTTTTTTTTTTTTTTAATATTCAGTTTTGGTGCAAAATAAGGTTTTAGGAATCACTGACAGTATGTTTAACAGTAAAATTGGCAATGAGAAACACTAACTGCATACTAATTCTGCACGCAGTGTAGTAAAACCATGGTTAATTTTTGTAAGGGATGGTTACAGTTAGTTTTAGAGGTAGGGATTGGTGTAGGGTGTCTGTGGGACTCTAAAGAAACAATACATAGACTGCAGTGATGCCACTATACTTTATGTTAGTATTTAATTAGGGGTGCAAATACTACCCTGGTGCTGTCACGATCATGCCAGGCCCTCCCTCGCTCACTCAGCCTTGACACTCACTGGAATACTAATCATTCACATTGGACACCCATCAACCCTCATCACCAGCACTATAAGAAGAGCACACACACTCTCAAACATTGTCTGGCCTCGTCTGATGATACAGACTACTTACCTTGATACCTACCTACTACATGCTTCTATTCTATCCTACCAGCATTGTTACCTCGATCCAGTCATTCCAAGTCATCATCCAGTCATCCCTGTTGTCATCCAGCCATCCACATCGTCATCCAGTCTTCCTTTGTCTCCACATCTTCTCCCTTGTGTTTGTGTGTGTGCTCTGGAAACCTGTAGGACAAGCCCACAGTTACTATCAGACCATCCTGTATTTCAAGAACCTCTCCATTGATCATCCTACCTGTTTAAATACTGTGTTCCAGCCGATTCATTAATAAACGTACCTGTATTATATGATCCATCTCTCTATCACCATGGTGTCTAAGCCGGTACGTGGCAGAAGGCCAGACCATGACGACGAATCTTGCAGGAACTAATCCTAATGATCCTTTTCAATAGCTTGTTGATATTCTACTCCAAACTCTCACCTCTTCTGTTTCTTCACAGTCACCGAGCACAACCGTCACACTTCCTGGAACCACTTCGTCAATGGTGTTCACCACCATTCCCATGACCAATCCAGCACCCTTCTCTGGCACGGCAGTGGACTGCAATGGCTTTCTGCTACAGTGTTTGCTCGCCCTGGAAATCCAGCCGCAGTGCTTCACTACTGAAAGAGTCAAAATAGCCTTCATCCTGTCATTACTTACTGGCAGAGCTCAACAATTGGCAGACTCCTGATGGAATCAAGCTAGTCCCATCATGCAGTAGCTGGATTCATGCATCGCTCACTTTCGTGAAGTTTTCGGACAACCCCCTTGTGACACCACAGTGAGTGAAAAATGTATTAAAATCTTTCAAGTAAAGGATAATATTCTTGATTACTCCCTCAAGTTCAGAACCCTTGCAGCCAACATGTGGAAACCATCACCCTACTGATTCTGGAGCACTCAACTGCTGATGTGATCCTAGGTAATCCATGGCTCGTATGGCACAATCCACAAATATCTTGGAGTACAGGTGACATCCTGAAGTCGGGCTTCAGCTGTCATGCTACCTGCTTTCCATGCCTGCCCGTGACCAAACGTCTACGTTCACCTGTGTTGCAGATATACTCAACCTCCATTGAAATCTCCAGATCAGCTATCTGTGGATATCCTGTATGCTATGCCCACTTTCAGGATGTCTTCTGCCCAAGACGAGCCTCTTTTTTTACCACCACACTGACCATGGGACTGTGCCATTGACCTGATTCCTGTTGAACCAGTACCCAGAGGTAAAATATATCCATTATCTCTCCTGGAATAGCAAGCCATGGAGGAGTATGTGACTGAAGCTCTCAAGCAGGGCTTCATTAGACATTCCACATCCCATGCTGCTTCCAGCTTCTTCTTTGTGGCCAAGAAGGATAGAGGTTTGCGGCCCTGCATCGACTACAAATTAAAATTAAATTAAATCACAGTCAAGATAACCACAGATACCAACTTCCCCTTGTCCCTGCTGCACTGGAACAGTTGCTTGGAGCTACACTTTTCAGCAATCTTGACCTGCGCAGCGCCAACAGTCTGATGATCAAGACCACCTTTGTGGTCCGACAAAGGTGGTCTTGATATATGAAGCTCCATATGTTCTTACCGACTACTTTCCTTATACCTATCTGCTGCATGCTTCTATTGTATCCTACCAGTGTTGTTACCTCAATCCAGCCATTCCAAGTCATCATCCAGTCATCCAGTCATCCCTGTCATCATCCAGTCATCGAGCCATCATCCAGTCTTCCTTTGTCTCCTCGTCTTCTCCCTTGTGTTTGTGTGTGTGCTCTGGAAATCTGTAAGACAAACACACAGTTACTATCAGACCATCCTGCATTTCAAGAACTTCTCCATTGATCAACCTACCTGCTTAAATACTGTGTTCCAGCCGATTCATTAATCAACTTACCTGTATTATATGATGCATCTCTCTATCATCATTGTGTCTAAGCCAGTACGTGACAGGTACCAATAGCATTTATTGCTATTGGCAATTGGTGTAAATACAGGTGCTGGTCATATAATTCGAATATCATCAAAAGGTTGATTTATTTCAGTAATTCCATTCAAAAAGTGAAACTTGTATATTATATTCATTCATTACACACAGACTGATATATTTCAAAATGTTTATTTCATTTAATTGTGATGATTAAAACTGACAACTAATGAAAATCCCAAATTCAGTATCTCCGAAAATTAGAATATTACTTAAGACCAATACAAAAAAAGGATTTTTAGAAATGTTGGCCAACTGAAAAGTATGAACATGAAAAGTATGAGCATGTACAGCACTCAATACTTAGTTGGGGCTCCTTTTGCCTGAATTACTGCAGCAATGCGGCGTGGCATGGAGTCGATCAGTCTGTGGCACTGCTCAGGTGTTTTGAGAGCCCAGGTTGCTCTGATAGTGGCCTTCAGCTCTTCTGCATTGTTGGGTCTGGCATATCGCATCTTCCTCTTCACAATACCCCATAGATTTCCTATAGGGTTAAGGTCAGGCGAGTTTGCTGGCCAATTAAGAACAGGGATACCATGGTCCTTAAACCAGGTACTGGTAGCTTTGGCACTGTGTGCAGGTGCCAAGTCCTGTTGGAAAATGAAATCTGCATCTCCATAAAATTGGTCAGCAGCAGGAAGCATGAAGTGCTCTAAAACTTCCTGGTAGACGGCTGCATTGACCTTGGACCTCAGAAAACACAGTGGACCAACACTAGCAGATGACATGGCACCCCAAACCATCACTGACTGTGGAAACTTTACACTGGACTTCAAGCAACATGGATTCTGTGCCTCTCCTCTCTTCCTCCAGACTCAGGGACCTTGATTTCCAAAGGAAATGCAAAATGTACTTTCATCAGAGAACATAACTTTGGACCACTCAGCAGCAGTCTAGTCCTTTTTTTCTTTAGCCCATGCGAGACGCTTCTGACGCTGTGTCTTGTTCAAGAGTGGCTTGACACAAGGAATGCGACAGCTGAAACCCATGTCTTGCATAAGTCTGTGCGTGGTGGTTCTTGAAGCACTGACTCCAGCTGCAGTCCACTCTTTGTGAATCTCCCCCACATTTTTGAATGGGTTTTGTTTCACAATCCTCTCCAGGGTGCGGTTATCCCTATTGCTTGTACACTTTTTTCTGCCACATCTTTTTCTTCCCTTCGCCTCTCTATTAATGTGCTTGGACACAGAGCTCTGCGAACAGCCAGCCTCTTTAGCAATGACCTTTTGTGTCTTGCCCTCCTTGTGCAAGATGTCAGTGGTCATCTTTTGGACAGCTGTCAAGTCAGCAGTCTTCCCCATGATTGTGTAGCCTACAGAACTAGACTGAGAGACCATTTAAAGGCCTTGCAGGTATATTGAGTTAATTAGCTGATTAGAGTGTGGCACCAGGTGTCTTCAATATTGAACCTTTTCACAATATTCTAATTTTCTGAGATACTGATTTTGGGGTTTTCATTAGTTGTCAGTTATAATCATCAAATTTAAAAGGAATGAACACTTGAAATATATCAGTCTGTGTGGAATGAATGTATACATTATACAAGTTTCACTTTTTGAATTGAATTACTGAAATAAATCAACTTTTTGATGATATTCTAATTATATGACCAGCACCTGTAGACTCTGTCATATATAAATGGACATAAAATATCAATTTGTGTTGCAATGATGAAAGGAATAGAGTCTCCAGAAACAGCTGAATTCCACCTCCGGTTTTCGTTCATGGCGTTTACTTTGCAAAAATGACCATGTGACTGCTTACTATCCCACTTATTACAAGGCTTCTTGCTAAATCAAATAAATAAAAATGGACATGGAACTTGTAAATATTGCAGAGAAGTAGGAAGAGATGACTTGCAATACCTGGATGTCTGAAAAATCACTTTATCCAAGGATGTGCACTCTTTTCTCAGAAATATTAGTCCGCTAGATGCTGGGATTGACCAGTCAGAATTGAGCATTACAGAGAGACGTTTAATGCATTTATTGCAAGGTGCCTTTCTGATAACACTTCCGGTTTAATGCCACAGATATTTGAAGGTTACTAAGTCTCCCCTTGACTACTGAGGTTTGTTACCGGCACAGTAACACAAGGTACTTTCTAAATATATACATGTACAATATCACATATGGGTTTGCTTACTTTTATAGAGTTTGTTTCTTACATTACATTACTTAAGCTCCATATGTTCTTTTTCCTTTGTCTTTGTAGGTCTCTCTGCATCTGCATCATTGGTTTCTCTTGCCTGGATGATTGCCTCCTACCAGAAAGTTCTACGCGACTCTCGTGACGATAAGCTCCCCATGTCCTACAAGGCTGTGATTGTCCAGATGCTCTGGCACCTCTTCACCATCGGTGCTCGGACCATCGCCTTCGCCCTCTTTGCTTCAGTCTTCCAGCTCTACTTTGGGATCTTCATCGTGGCCCATTGGTGTGCCATGACCTTCTGGATCATCCAGGGTGAGACTGACTTCTGCATGTCCAAGTGGGAGGAGATAATCTACAATATGGTGGTGGGCATTATCTACATCTTTTGCTGGTTCAACGTCAAGGAAGGCCGTGCCCGCTTTCGGCTGGGTGTCTACTACTGCGTGACCTTAGTTGAGAATGTTGCACTCACTGCCGCATGGTACATCCACAGAGGACCACATACCTCTGACTTCTATGCCCTGATTATCGTGTGCGTGGTGGTGTGTAGCTACGCATTGGGAACATTCTTTATGTTTGTGTATTATTGTCTGCTCCACCCAGATGGGCCTATTCTGGGCAATCAGTGGAGCTGTGTAGAGGAGGGAATGGGGGTAATCGGGCTAGGTGGCATTGGGGATTTGGGTACACCCCTGCCCCAACCGGATGTGGTCACTAGTCCACCCAGAACCCTCCAGAGGACTACAGGTGGGGATCGGGAGATTGGGGCGGGGGATAGAGACAGCTGCCTTCCTGTATTTCAAGTGAGGCCTCCTAGAGTGCCCCCAGCTCCCTCCCCTCGTCCCCCGAGGACTGAGGGACCCGTTATCCGTATTGACCTGCCAAGAAAAAGGTACCCAGCCTGGGATGCTCACTTTATTGACCGTAGGCTGAGAAAGACCATCCTGGTGCTGGAAAATACGTCTCCTGTGACGCCTCGCATCCAGTACCAAAGCTTCAGCAACCCCAAAGAAGTGACGGAGTACGAGACTACGGTGTAGTGTTGCTCATACCTCCCACCACCAGGGGGCTCCACCTTCCAAGTGGCATCTCTATGCAGAGAAGATGCCAAAAGGTGACATTCCAATCCTTGTTGGTCAGCATGGTGCTACACAGTGGGACCTCTGCACGTTTGGCATCAGCATACATCTGTTGCCTGGGAATGCTTTTCTGGTCTGAGAGTGCACCTTAAGCAGGCGGGAATAATATGAATGTGGCTTTTAAATGTCAAATGAATTGACCTGTATAAGTGACACTAGGAAAGAGACATACCAGCCTACCTATGCACTGAACATAAATAGGGAATTCTAATGACAGTGATCAACGATCAACAAAATTTTAAATATAGATGAACTAACCAATCAGTATTCCTCATGACCAGCCTGACTGCTGTATTGGTCTCTAAGTTCAATGTTCAGTGACCTGAAAAAAGTACAAATTGTGTATTATTTGCTTCTGTGAATGGTGAGGTTAGAGAGTTCAATTAATCATCATTTCCTCAGAGTTTTTCTGTAATTATTGACATATTTATTTATTAGATTTATTTTTATGACTCTGTGGCCATGTCTTTGATATTTCTAATTAAACATTCATATATAGATATTATCTTTTGTTATATGTATACAATAGAATGGTGCCAGTGTATCAGTATGAATGTTTATGGGTTGTCTGTATGTTTGACTGGTCTTGGATCATGCTGCATTGTTTGTCTGTAAAGATAAATGGAAGAAAAAAGTCATATAAGAAGACTAAAAGCTGTGATCAAAATGTAGTTAGAAAAAAAATTGTTGTTGTAAAAAAAACAAAAAAACAATCCAGCCTCGGAAAGTAAAACAATTGAATTTGTGTGTGTGCCGTGTTTAATGAAAACAGTAATTTTTTTAGAACTTGGCAATGTGTACAAGGGAAATGACCAAACAATCATTTCACTCGAAACTGATATTTTTGACACAGAGAAGACTCAAATGATTGACAGGGTGAATGGCGAACTGATGTCTCTTCCTTTAGAGTACAGCGTGTCTTGGGTTGCTCCATCCGCAAGCCTCAAAAACCTTTTACATCTGTATTTGTTCATTTCGCTCATTATTTTGTTATTTGGAAGGGGGAGATGATTGCTGTGGTTATGAGAAGTTTGGATTCTAAAGTTTTTGTGGCTTTGTGGTTTAGCAATTGTGAGTTGCGTTTGTGAGTGTGCTTGAATTAGTGAAAAGAGAGAGATCTCATAAAATCTTAAGACCACTTTTTATTTGTACTGCTAATCCTCTGCTCTTTTCTAGTGCTTTGAGTTACAGCAATTGTAAAGAAATCATCCCACTTACAAAACTATCACAACACACTGCCTGACTCTCTCTCTCTCTCTCTCTCTCTCTCTCTCTCTCTCTCTCTCTCTCTCTCTCTCTCTCTCTCTCTCTCTCTCTCTGTGCCTGGTTAAAAAGCAAGCAATGAAATACACAAATACCCAGAGATGTGGTGGGTAATTGTCAGTGACAGGAATCCTGCTGTCCAGTACGAAGACTCTGATGGAGCATCAATTGATGCCCTACAGCTGTAATAACGCTGC
The DNA here is from genome assembly GCA_032164185.1 of Moxostoma hubbsi. NCBI lineage: Eukaryota > Metazoa > Chordata > Actinopteri > Cypriniformes > Catostomidae > Moxostoma > Moxostoma hubbsi. The sequence continues at coordinate 71,121,667 of JAVLUX010000001.1, forward strand.
ATTCCGAGGGGGTGTTCACAAAGGATGCATTCCACAGGGGATATTATTAAATTGCTGATCTACGTACAGTACTTAAAACTTGACATGTTTGGCTGTTGCTATGCATTCACTGAATAAAATGACTAGTATAAGTTTTTGCACACAAAATTAAGTAAAATCTAATTCCTGTCTTATTTTTTTATGAGTTAGCACATTTTACTTAAACATGTTAGTATATATGTAACATTTACTCACAAACATGATATAAAGGGGCCTAAATAAACTCCATAAAATATAGGTTTATTATAAAAATGCCACATTTTAAACTTTCCTTACAAACATATTCAACCATGCGTCACATTTCGTATGGAAGACTTTTATAGGGATACTTAATTCATCCTACTAAGTCTATAGGATGAAAACAGCTTACATTACTGTGGCAATAGTAACAGAATACTATATTGCACAAATAGACCTCAACACTTGGTGCACAAAACACAATAACGGTGACAATCAACTTTTTTTTTTTTTTTTTTTTTTTTTACGATGAACTGATATTTCACACTGCATTAAACCAAGCAAAATAACCAAACATAACAAAATTAACAATAAAAATGGTGTATATCGATTGCAACAGTGAAACCATTCAAGCTCATTCGTTTTTCAAGCCCGGTGCTTGAAAAGCATGCTGAGAACACCATTTAGTATGTATTTAGCAAATATTTAAAATTACCAGTGAAATTTACTCAAATTAGCAAACATATGAGACAAGGTTTTCTACTTTAGGATTTATACATGACACATTGTGTTACAAATTTACTGTTGTCTGGCCTGTGTTGCTGCCCTGTCATCTGTTCCCGGACTACACTTCCCATAATTCCCTGCTCTTATCACTGCCAGAAGTCTTTCATTGTCCTCACCAGTGTTTCATTTAGTCATTACCCACTGTGTATATAATGGTCAGTTGTTCTGTAATGAGGCAGACGAGGAATGAGGATCTAGATGCGGCTTTAATAATGAAAACGAAAAATGATCCTTGTAACTCAGAACAAAAACACAGGGAACCAAGAGCAGGGCATAGAACACAACAGGAATACATTCACCCACTGACCAAGACTGAACAGAAATCAGCGCATGATATACACAAATACTAATGAGAAAATAAAACACAGGTGAGGAACAATGGGGAACAGCTGGAGGTGATCCGAGCAGGGAATTATGGAACCGATGAAAGGGGAGAAACACAGGCCAGACAACAGTGAATCGTGACACATTGTAAAGTTAACAAACAATCATAAATAATATTACTTTTAAGCTAGAGTATTCATTTTTACACGTTTGAATGCAGAATTTACTTAAAGGGATAGTTCACCCAAAAAATAAATTTCTCTCATCATTTACTCACCCTCATGCCATCCCAGATGTGTATGACTTTGTTTCTTCTCCAGACCACAAACAAAGATATTTAGAAGAATATTTCAGCCCTGTAGGGCCATACAATGAAAGTGAATGGTGGCCAGAAATTTGAAGCTCCAAAAAGGAAATAAAGTCAGCATAAAATTAATACATGTGACTCCAGAGGTTTAATCATTGTCTTCTGAAGTGATCCATGTGGTTTTGGGTGAGAACAGACTAAAATGTAACTACTTTTACACTGTTCATCTTGCCATTGCAGTCCCTAGACACAATCATGATTTCAAGCTTGATTACACTTCCTACTGATTTACATATGTGCAGAGCGCTTGATGGTGCTATAGGAAGTATGGCCACCATTCACATGTGAGGAACTACAGAGCTGAGATATTCTTCTAAATATAGCACCACCAATATATTTTGGGGTTTTATTCTGATGGCTGTTCATAAAGAAAGAAAGAAAAACAGTGGTCAATGGGGCTGTATTATCTAAAAAGGAATAAAATTAAATATAAAAATGGAACACGGTAATGAAATTAAAAAATTATACAAAAAAAAAAAAAATACAGAAATAAAATTAGGTACAATTAAATATGGTAGAGGCTAAATGTTAAAAGAAAATACAAACAGGGCATTAGCCTACCCACATGCTTCAGCACACATGTCACATGTTTATATAATTCACAGCATCCTATGCAGTCAAGCACTTGCTCAAACCACTCAAAACATCTTCTGCTTTAATATGCTTAAATCACTCTCCGTATTTTATTTATTTTTAACCAGGCTTTAAGGACATGTACTGCTGTTTAAAAAAAATTGAATTCGCATTGCACGTGTTCTCATTACACATGTTTTCACATATACCATGTATTGAACTTATTTGGAAAACACTCTTGGCTATAAATCATTAAATATGAAATGTACATACCCAGTTCCTTGCATGTATGCAAAAAAGTGGTCAAACTTCACACATGCAATGCATATGCATCCTTCAAAAAATATCCATAACAAACACTCAATTTTAACATACATCTCTTCTGAACCTATATTCAATGCAATTTATGAGCATTTTGTGTACAATTTGATATTTACCCAAAGAATTATCAACCGTTGAACAAAACCGGGAGCTCTCTTGTGCAAAGTCTACTCTCACGTTCTAACCAGCACATGTGTGTAACACAGTGGGTGTCGCAAAACTCTTAAAGTGGCCATGTTCAATTTATGACCAGTTAAATTACATTACATTTCTCCACTTGGCTACATTCTCCCAAGCTAAAAGTCATTGTTCCCAATGACATAATACATGTTTTTCACTTCTTTTACAACTACTATAAAGAACACAGTACCCAGGCTTGCTAACACCTGTGAGAAGACATCTGGACTAAGTGAAACAGCACTGTATTCTGATTTTGGCTCATTTAATAGGTTTGAGCATATGCCAGCATTGGCTCTTTTAGTTCTTCTTGGTGCTGGTACAGGCTTTTTCATCTCTGTTTCAGACACTCTAGTAATCTTGCCAGTGTCAGGCTCAACCCTCTCTGGACCCTCTAGGAACTGTGTCATTGCTAGACTCAACTCACTCTGGTATGGCACCTTGTTGTTCAGTGTTCTCTGAAATCAGTACAGGCTCATCTATAAAGGCTACAATGGCTGACACAGGGTTTTCCTGGTTCAAATTCTCTGTCTCTGTCTCTGTCTCCCCTCGGTTGTGGTGTTACGGGAGAATGGGTTGCAGTAACCTCTGGCTCAGGAACAAATAACACAAGGGCACAAGTCAACTCTATGGACTCTCTTTATAGGACCATCCTCAAGAGACTCAATTGTATGTGTGGTATCATGCACATCTATTACCCTGTATACAGTAGAACACCTTGAATCCTGTATTTTGTTCCTACACAAAGGTCTGTAACACAAGTTTAGCTGCTGACCCACATCAATCATAGGGCAATATATCTTTTCATTCAAAGGGGAAGGTCTCTCAGCAGCATATTTCCTGGCTTTTTCGTGAGTTTCTTTCAATCTGCCTTGGTGAATCACTAACCAATCTTGTTTTCTGTCCACAGTTTGCTTTTTACCAAGCAGTACATCTACTGGAAGACGCAGGTTGACTCCAAACAGCAAGTAACGTGGTGTGTATCCAGTGGTTGCATGTGGTCTTACATTATAAGCATAATCCAACTCAGAAAATTGTTCTGCCCAACACTTTTTCTTTTCAGGGGTGAAGTGTACATAATCGATCATGGAGCATTCTGTTAAAGTGCTCACACTGAGTGTTACCCTGAGGCTATTTTCTTTAAACCATACATCTTACATAGCTCAACAATGACCTCACTTTCAAAATGTCAACCCTGATCAGTATCCAATCGTTCAAGCACACCATATTTCACGAACCACTCTTTCAGAAGGATTTTGGCAGTGGTATCAGCCCTCTGATCCCTGTGTGAACTTTGTGAAAACATCAGTCAAAATTAACACCTTGTTGAGGCCATCAGAGGCAGGTTCAAGCACAGTACAATCTACTGCCACTACTTAAAGGGGCTTTGAAGCCAGAAAAGGCTTCATAGGAGGATGTATCCTTGGTTGTGGCATCTTGGTTAAGATGCGCCTTTGACACTTTTTGTTCCATTGCTCCACAACAGTATACATGCCAACCCAGAAGCATCGTTGCCTCAACAGTTTAACCATGCGCTAGATGTCCTGATGTCCCATACTGTCATGAACACTTTCAAGGATCCGTTCTTTTAGACATTTTAGATTCTGATTAGATAATGGACGAGTAAACCACTCTGGGTGCTAGTCAGAGCAAAAATAATAAGGAGACAGGTGATCAACTTTACACTGTGTATTGGAGGTAGAGGGATGGACCACAGATGTATTTTCAATGATGTACATAGTCTGAAAAATAATAAGTACAATAAAGGTAATGAATAAACTAAATATATAGAAACAATAATAAGCATTCACTCTTACATAATGAAACCGAAGTATTACTAATTCACATCAGTGACATTTCTCTACTAAACATACAGTTAAATAAACCGAAACAAGGTAGTTTACATGGAAGCCTGCATAAGACGTTGAAACATCGAAGGCCCACTGCAAACCCCAAAGGGCCTCAGAGAATACTCAAATATCCCAAATGGAGTCTTAAATGCAGTCTTATGCTTAGCTCACTCAAGAATAGATCTGTAGGCAGGCAGAGGAAACGCGTCTCTTGGTCTTTGAGTTCAGCTGTCTGTAATCGACACAAAGCCGGAGTCTGCCAACATTTTTATTAACTAGCAAGATAGGTGAAGTATAAGCACTAGTACTATCTTTATGTTCTCAGATTTCCCTATACTGTTTAGGTGGGATACGCCTATAATGCTGGACCACCGGTACTTCATCTACCATGTGAATCTCATGTTTCACTTTGTCTGTAAACCCAGGTCTTCATACTCAAGAGCAAAAACATCAGAGTTCTTCATCAAAAAAAAAATCACTAAGCTCTGCCTGCTGTTCAGGAGTATCACCAATGTGTAGCTTGTTGAGAAACTCTTTGGAGCTGTCCTCCAATAACTGACTGTCTTTTGTGTTTACACTGATCTCTTTAATATCACCAAAAATTATCTGGAATCTCACCTCACACACCTCATTGGACTTCACACTCTCAACACAAAACGGAGTACCAAGTCTGGTTCTGGACTGTAATCAGATGTCTTCTGGGTAGAGAGATTCACAACCTTTACAGGAAACAACAGTTTCTCTGAAGACACAAGAGAGGCAACAACAATGAGACTGCTAGGTAAGGGTGTGTTCGTGGGTTCCAAGAAAGTCCCATGAACCATAATTTAACATACTCTTTGCTCCCTTGACCATTACCATTGTAAGTGAAGTAGGTATGCATACCATGTCTTTTCTTGTACTAGATACTTGTACTATGCTTTGCTTCTCTAGATTGCTGGCACTCTGCTTCATCTGAAATACCTCCCTCCAGTCAGACTGCAACTCTCCTCCTAGGGTAGAATCAAACTCTGCATGAACAAGTTGTCTACATCTTGTGATCTAATGATGTTCATGCCAATGAGGGCTAGTACAGCAGAACAAATTTGTGAGTCTCTGACTACTAGAAAACCAGATTCTGGTAGGGTAATACCCATGGTTTCAACCTCCAACTCAAGATAACCTATGGGAGGCATGTTATGTCTAAACTGTTTTGAGCTGTAATATTTAGCCAAAGTGCTGTGGAGAGCATATCTTCATCCTCCCAAGACAGGTGTTCTCTGAAGAAATTCTCAGAAATAGTACTGACATGGCTTCCTGTATAAAGTAAACAAGAGGCCATTACTCCAATAATCTTTAGATTAGCGACAGGACATTTTCCCACAGCACACTGGAGTAGTCTGTCACGAGGGTGCAATTTTTACTGCTGCACTGATGATGTATTATTCTCTGTAACACAGTTTTTTTTCTTCAAACACCTCTAAGCTATGTGTCTATGGAGCGGGACATTGTAAGGTCCAGAAACAGGAGAGGATCTAAGTGCATCTTTTATTAAATCAAAAAACAAGAACAACGAAATCCACAGAGAAAGTAACGCTAAACAAAAACATGAAATAACAGACAACTGGACAGGAATGAAACAAGGGCTTAAATACACAAGGGAAAACTAGAAACACCTGGGGAAACAATCAGGGCATGGGAAACCAATCAAAAAACAGAACTACAAAAACCAAACAGGAACCTTCAACATAAAAACACAAAAAACAAAAGACAACAGAACATGACAGAGCCCCCTCTTTAAGGAGCGGATTCCAGACGCTCCAAAAAAAAAAAAAAAAAAAAAAAAAAACCCCACACACATTGTCCATAGAGCACAAGGTAAACAGATAGTCCAGGGGGGCACCAGGGGCAAATAGGCAGTTCAAGGGGACACGAGGGGTCTGGAGGCCGGGGAGGTGGCCGTAGGGCAGGGATAGGGTCAGGAGGTCTAGGGGATGGTCTCAGGGCTAGGACAGGGTCAGGAGGCTTAGGAGATGGCCACAGGACTGGGACAGGGTCAGGAGGCCTAGAGGAAGGCCACGGGACAGGGTCAGAAGGCCAGGGAGGAGGCCGCGAGACAGGGTCAGAAGGCCAGGGAGGAGGCCGCGAGACAGGGTCAGAAGGCCAGGGAGGAGGCCGCGAGACAGGGTCAGGAGGCCACGAGACAGGGTCAGAAGGCCAGGGAGGAGGCCACGAGACAGGGTCAGAGGGCCAGGGAGGAGGCCACGAGACAGGGTCAGAGGGCCAGGGAGGAGGCCACGAGACAGGGTCAGAGGGCCAGGGAGGAGGCGAGGAGGACTCCAGGGGCGGTGCCATGGTAGGCGGAGCCATAGGTGGCGGAGCCATGGAAGGTTCAGGAGGCGGAGCCGCAGAGGGCACTGGAGGCGAGGAAGGCTCTGGAGTAGAGGAAGGCCCTGGAGGCGGAGACCTGGGAAGCTCAAGAGGCTGATGCCTGGTAGGCCCGAGAGGCGGAGTACTGGGTGGCTCGGGAGGCGGAGCACAGGGAGACGGAGCACTGGGAGGCTCGTGAGGTGGAGCACTGGGAAGCAGAGCACTGGGAGGCTCGTGAGGTGGAGCACTGGGAAGCAGAGCACTGGGAAGCTCGGGAGGCGGAGCACTGGGAAGCAGAGCACTGGAAGGCCCGGAGGGCGGAGCACTGGGAGGCGGAGCTCTGGGAGGCGGAGCTCTGGGAGGCTCGGGAGGCGGAGCTCTGGAAAGCTCGGGAGGCGGAGCTCTGGAAAGCTCGGGAGGCGGAGCTCTGGAAAGCTCGGGAGGCGGAGCTCTGGAAAGCTCGGGAGGCGGAGCTCTGGAAAGCTCGGGAGGCGGAGCTCTGGAAAGCTCGGGAGGCGGAGCTCTGGAAAGCTCGGGAGGCGGAGCTCTGGGATACTTTCTTCTCCACCTCCTCCTCCAGACGATCGAGGCTACCGACACTGGCTCTGGCAACGCTGGGACGGACGGGGCTGGCAACGCTGGGACGGACGGGGCTGGCAACGCTGGCGCTGGGACGGACGGGGCTGGCAACGCGTTGGCCTTGGAAGGCGTGGGCGTTGGCTCGTTGGCCGTGGCAGGCGAGGGCTCGTTGGAAGTACCCACAGGGGCAAACGTCTCCAAAACCAAGTTCACATACCTCTCCCACGTGTGATCACCAGTCTCAGGTAACTCTATACATCCACGGGCCAGGAGGCCGAGCTGGAAAATGGACTTGAGGTGCCTATCAGGAAAACTAGTGCATCGGGCAACGGTGCAAAACAGACGGGAGTATTCTGTTATAGGGAGGTTCGCTCGGCTCAGCTGGAGAAAAATAGCTGCTAGATCCATGTTTGGCGGTCTGTTATTCTGTAAGGTCCAGAAACAGGAGAGGATCTAAGTGGAGCTTTTATTAAATCAAAAAACAAGAACACTAGGAATAACGAAATCCACAGAGAAAGTAACGCTAAACAAAAACATGAAATAACAGACAACTGGACAGGAAGGAAACAAGGGCTTAAATACACAAGGGAAAACTAGAAACACCTGGGGAAACAATCAGGGTATGGGAAACAATCAGGGGAAAACCAATCAAAAAACAGAACTACAAAGGACTACAAAAACCAAACAGGAAAAAGGAACTAAACAGGAAACTTCAACATAAAAGCACAAAACAAAAGACAACAGAGAACATGACAACTACAGGAAACAGGAACTAAACAGGAAACTTCAACATAAAAACACAAAAAAACAAAAGACAACAGAGAACATGACAGACATGGTCATGTGTCTTTCACTGGGGAAGAGGAAGGAGAGGAAGCAGACCATCGCCTGGTGATTGTTAACACTAAACACATGTGTTTCATTACAGTGACGATGGAGACAGGCTTGAAAAGGCTGCCAAAAATGTTGGAGAGTCAGAGAGAATTGTGAACAAAGAAACCCGAAGTGTGAACTGTAACATGAGATTTAGGATTTTCTAGAGACCAGATAAGGGCTTCATCTCACACTTCAATTGGTGTTTACTGTGGCTTGTCCCTCACAAGCTTACAAATCTCCCTTCTAAGGCATGTGTCCCTAATCCCCTTAATGAATTGATCTCGGATTGCCAAATCCACATTTGATTTTGCATTTGATGACTGCTTAAGAATAGAACTCAGAATTTGGGACAAAGCATGAGAGTGAGTACAAATATCCTCGCCTTCCATTTGTTTACGGCTATAGAATGTTTTTAATAACTGAGATATTCTGCACTTTTCTCGAAAAGCTTCTATCCGGTGCACAAAGAGGTCACATGGTTGCTTTGGTTCATTCCCCATCAGTAATCTCACCTCTCCTAAGGCTGCATCCCTTAAGAGGGAGAGTACGAGGTCTAACTGATCCTCGGTGGTCTGATTTCTAGCATGTAACACCCTCTCTACTTCGTCAATAAACTTATCAACACGTCTCCCATCTTTGCTGAAATCACTAAATTGTTGAATGTGATGTTCTCTTGGCACATAAACATAAGAACTGGTTGGCTCTTTACTCAAATTGGCGATAGCTGCCATGGTCTCATAATGCTTTCTGATGAGTTCTTGAATCTGTCCCTGTACATAATGCAAACTACTACCTGCACCATGTTCACCGCTAGTGCTTTGTAATACTGGACTATCATCATCAGACTGAGACATTTTTAAATGTTTAAATTATCCAAGTTCAACTCAGTAAAAAAATGGTGTCAGTTCTCTTGTGGGTAAAAAAATCTCTTAATCAGTCCGTAATGTTGAAACCACTGGATATGTTGCCGAATGTTTGTATAATACTTCTATTTTCTCTTGTAGACAGTCATTGGAAATGTGTCTCATCAAACAATACCCCGTAGAGTCAGCGGAAATCAGGTGCTCTCTCTCTCTCTCGTCCAGCAGTCTCGTCACCTTGCCACCTCTGGCCGATGCCTGATCACTGGACCACTGCACCACTGAAGTCAGCCTCCACTCTCCCACAGACACCTATATTTACCTCTACCATATTTCAAGATGAACATGCAAAAAAACTGACCTACAGGCTCCAAACAGGGGGGTGGTCACACATGATTAGTCTTACGTCCATTAATGCTATTGTTTCACACATGATTCAACGTCCATCTATTCTATTGATTCATCTTACATCCATCTATGCTATTGGTCTACATGAAGATGCACTTGCGTCTTTGACCAATGTATATTTTTCTATTTTTTTGCCAGTGAATTTCTGGAACTGTTCACCCAAAATGCATATTCTGTCATAATTTATGCACCATCATGTTGTTCCAAACTCATAAGACTTTCTCTCTAGGCTGAACACAAAAGGTACAAATGGAAGGAATATCCAGGTCTATGTTTCCAATGCAATTGCAGCTGATAGTGACTACTTTTAAAGATTAAAAATGCACCCAAAAGTGTTATAAAACTCCATGTGGCTTGTGCGTCATATTGCAAATCTTTTAAAAGCATACATTAGGTTTTTGGTTATAATCATCCTGAAATGCAAGTTATTTTTTTGTGAAAATCTTTTCATAAATTGTATGAGAGAAACTCGTTCACTGTGCAACACCTCTTCACATGAGAACTTGTGTTGTATTTTTTAACTAAACTACACAAGTTCTCATATCACATGAATGCAGAAAACTGTCAACAATTTCAGAAGTTTTACTAACTTTTGCTAATTTCAACAACACTCTATATTCTTAAACCCTTCCTGGTGATGTCACAGAGATAGGTGTCATTTCTCAAGACATCATTTTTAGTGATATCCGTCATTTAGTGTGCATAATATTTGCGGTATTCAAAAACCGCCTACGCGACCATTAAATACTTGTTTGAAGACAAACATAAAAAATTTGGTTACAGAAAGAGCGATAGAGGGACATCCAATTTGAGATGAATGTCCTATCCTTTGACAGGTTGCTGTGGTAACTGCGGTGTCAATGTGTGTATGTGTGTGTGTGGTCAGAGAGCTTTCAAACATGGCCCTTCTCCTGAAAGCCGACCCACTATTAGCTCGTCTCCTCCCCACCTCCACTCATGTCCTCAATGGGGTCAACAGCGTTCTCTACTGTAATGAGCACACACACACATAGAGAACACACACACCAGGGTTTCTCCTTGTCAACAGTACGATCTACAGGAGAAAACTCTTTAAACTCGGTTACATGTAGAAGCATTCTAGAATGCTTTCTCATCAGCCTCTCCTATATGGTCCAGAGTTATCTGTCATGTATCTCCAGCGTTTGTTTAGGCACTTTCTTAGTATTACATTAAGGTTTTCCTTGGGGCTGATGTACAATTTAATTGTGCAGCTAGACTGTCTTTGACAAACTGCACATTTCTACATAACTTTTCAGCTTTCATGATCACATGATGTTTTAGTTACAATCTTCAATACATTACAATCTTGTAAATGTCATTGGCCATGCTGAAAACTAGACTGTTGCGCTTAACACAATCAAAAACATTTGCAGTGGTGGATTACATGTAATCTGGATTACATAATCAGATAAAAAAGGACAATTTGTAATTAGATTAAATTAAAATTACATTAAAATAGATAGATGATTACTTTATTTTGCATATATACAGTGAAATGTATTTGTTTTCACATATCCCAGCTAAACTGGGGTCAGAGTGCAGGGTCTGCCATGATACAGCAACTCTGGAGCAGATAGGGTCAAGGACCTTGCTAAAGTGCCCAACATTGGCATCTTGGCGGTGATGGGGCTTGAACCGCCAACCTTCTGGTCAGTAACCCAGAGCCTTATAAACAAACGCATGCACATGAAATATTGATTTGAGTTTAAATTATTTTATTAGCCTACTTGTAGAAATCAATCAATCACATTTATTTCTGTTGCACATTTAAAACAACAAATGTTGACCAAAGTCATTTACACATGCATTTGGCATTTGACATTATTCTCAACAATTTTGAAGCAATTTTGGTTAATATAAGAGGACTTATTTAAAGACTGTTGTAAGAACCACACTTCCTGCTGCCAGTTAGTGACACTATAACTGTGACCCAAAATAGCCCTCAATTTTGAATTAAATCACACATTGCACATGTCACATTCTGTTGACTTTTGTTCTGTGCTTTTATGTTGAAATTCCTGTTTAGTTCCTGTTTCCTGTTTGGTTTTTGTAGTTCTTTGTAGTTTCTTTTTCTCATTGGTTTCCCCTGATTGGTTCCCTTTCCCTGATTGTTTTCCCAGGTGTTCCTTGTTTCCCCTAGTATATTTAAGCCCTTGTTTCCCCTGCCTATTTGTCTATTATTTCATGTTCAGTATGTTTTGTGCTAATTTCCCCATGTTTTTCTTTGTTCCTAGTACTCTTGCTTTTGGTTTAAATAAAGAGCTGCATTTAGATCCTCTCTCGGTGCCTGTTGTCACAGCACGCAGAATATATGAGACACTACTTGTTTCCCATTTTTCACCATTAATTTAATGCCTCGCCATGGCAAAACAGTTAGATATATCAAAAGTCTGTTCACAATTTATCATCTTCAATATCCTGGCATAATGTTGTCTAAATGTGGTGACAATCTCATGAATCCCTTGGGGGGAGTATTTAAAAGTTCAGAGACTGCAATATTAAAAAAATCCAAAAGGGCTGACTTCTTATTGGGTGGAGCTAATAACTATAATTATGGCTTGATGAGAATTATAAATGTACCATTTTGGTGACTGTAGTTGAAAATGGGGTGCTACAGAGGCTGTCTTACACTCCGATTGTAAAGGGGGTGCTTTGCACATGCATTATTTTTTGCCCAGCCCTAATGGCCTGATGACTCTGATGTGTGTGCACACTTTCATGAAATTTTAAGCATGCCAAGTGTCTCAAAAACACCCAAATATAGGAAGAAAGGAATAATAACAAATAATGTATTGCCATGGTAACACTATTTAAGATATCTAATATATACATTTTATTTACATTTATGCATTTGGAAGATGCTTTTATCCAAAGTGACTTACAGAGCCCTTATTACAGGGACAATCCCCCCGGAGCATCCTGGAGTTAAGTGCCTTGCTCAAGGACACAATGGTGGTGGCTGTGGAGATCGAACCGACAACTGCTTAACGGTTTAGTGCTTTAGACCACTATTCCACCACCACTAATATCCCTTGACAAGTTTACATCAGCAGTGTCTTGACATTATTCTAAAGAACTTTGAAGCAATTCATGTAAACATAAGATGACTATTTCAAAGTTTGTTAAAAGTGCCATACTTCCTGCTGCCAGTTGGTTGCACTATGACAGTGAACCATAATAGCTTCATCCATGTGATTAGCCCACATTACCAAACACAGCTGAATTTTCATCGAAATCACCAATCGCACACAGAACATATAAGGCACTTCCTATTTCCCATTTTTTGCCATAAATGTATTGCCATGTCGACACCATTCAAAATATCAAAAATCTGTTCACAGTTTAGCATCTACCATGTATTGGCATGATGTTGCACAAATTTTGTGCTAGTCACATGAATCCCCCAGGAGCCATATTGAAAAGTTTAGATCCTGCAATATTCAGATAACCCAAAGTGGCCGACTTCCTGTTTGGTGGAGCTAATGACTGTGAGTATGAAAGATGTTAGGCTTTATGAGAACTATATATGTAGCAATTTTGATGACAGTACATTACCGTTCAAAAGTTTAGAGTCACTTACTCATTCTTTATTTTATTTTTTCACATTTTAGATTAATAGTAAAGTCATCACAATTTTGGAATAATAGAAATGCACTCTTGGCATTTTCTTCAACCAACTTCTTGAGGAATCACCCTGGGATGCTTTTTAAACAGTATTGAAGGAGTTCCCATCTATATGCTGGGCACTTAGTGGCTGCTTTTCTTAATTATTAAGAAATTATTAAGGTCCAAGTCATCCATTTCAAAAACTTTTTTTTAGCTTTGTAATTAAATAAATTAAAATGTTGGCACTATTATATTTTTGTCTACTAAACTAATTTCAAACATTTGATTATATGCCTTCAGATCAAAATGTTTTTAAGATCATGAGAAAAATTTCAGGCAAGTGACCCATAACTTTTGAACGTTAGTGTAGGTGAAAATGGGGGTGCTACATTATTATTATTATTATTATTAATAATAATAATCCTTAGAATAACAATAGGGCCTCTACACTTTCAGTGCTTTGGGCCCTAATAATAATAATCAGTAGAAGAACAAATGGGTCTCCACATTTTCAGTGCTTGGGCACTAATAATAATAATAGTAATCCTTAGAAGAACAATAGGACCTCCACACTTTCAGTACGTGGGTCCTAATAATAATAATAATAATAATCCTTAGAAGAACAATAAGATCTCTGCACTATCAGTGCTTGGGCCCTAAATACAGCCACAATCAAGCATATACACAATAAAACATAAACCAATATATAATTACAGTGTCTAGGTACAGTAATAGGCAATAGAGAAAAGATGATTTTTTAAATAGTCAAACCATTTCATATTATTTAATAAAAGGTTATGTTATAGAAAGATGCATTTTAAAAGGGTTTCTTGGCTTATTGAAATTATTTTATGACTGAAAAGACAAGGGACGTGTTTGTCATCATATTTTAATAATGATCCTCATATTACATCAAATAAACAAGAGTTAGGTGAGAGGTAATCCAAAATTAATCAAAAAATAATCTGATTAGATTACGTAAAAAGAGATTGTTACTTATTGCTATTTTATGTCATTTGTAATCATTACTAGATTGCAATTATGAAGTAATCTACCCAGCACTACAAATAGGCAACTCTTAACATATTCAGCTATGAACTGATCCAACTGTTTGACACTCCTCTTCGAGAGGATTAAAGAATAAAACACGGGTTTTTTGAAAAATTCTGACTCTCTGCAGGTGATTAGCTTTCGGTGTAGCCTTCATGATTGTGCCACGCCCTATTCAACCAAATGTCCTGTCTCACATTGACTCCCTGTGGAAGCTTTGCGTTACTGCAACATGATTGGCGAATCAGAATCAGAATTAACAGAAGCTTCCAGTGCAAAGAGAATACAAAATATATACATATACAGTGCATACAAACATTTGAAATATGCATATAAACATAAATACATAAACAGTGAAATAATACAAAATTAGATACAAAATTAGATAAATATATAGAGGAAACTACAGTAGGGCAATAGTGTTGTTCAAATATGTTATGTACAGATATACAGTTATGTGCAAGGTGAATTACTGTATTGTGCAGAAGAGGTATGATATGTCAAATAAATATAGACTTTGGGTAAAGTGTAACTCAACCTGCTAAATTACTCAGACTGACTATACCCTGACTAGATTAAGATTTCAGACACTGCACTTTCTGATGAATACACATTAGTCCCAGAGGAAAATTGTATTGCCCAGAGGATGATCATTCCTAACTTAGAAGATTTTATTGCGTTCTCGATAATGTTACACTTTAAGTTTCTATTTATCTGTCTCAGATGTTTCTCCTAAAATTCCTTAAGAGAAATAGATGCAAATGTGACCATCATCAGAATACATTTCCAATATAAAAATTGAAAAATGAATTCTCTAATTATTACTCACCCTCGTGATATCCAATGTGTATGACTTTTTTCTTCACCAGAACACATTTAAAGAAAAATAGAAAAATATCTTAGATCAGTAGGTCCTTAAAATGCAAGTTAATGGCGATTTCTCTTTTGAAGCTATAAAAAAAATCACAGACAGTTAACATAAGCATTATAGATATGACACCAGCTGTTAAATGAATGCCTTCTAAAATAACACGTTTGCTTTCGGTGCGAAAAGATCAATTAAGTACTTTTTAAGCTTCAGGAGAGGGTGGAGTCTAAGCGGTCTCTCGTGTGATGTATTTGTGTTTCCATGGATACTGAGGAGCTGGGATAGGCTCCAGCCCCCCGCGACCCTGTACACAGGATAAGCGGTTGACGATGGATGGATGGATGGATGGATGGATGGATGGATACTGAGGTAATCTCATGTTCTCCACTCAGGTGAGACATCCAGGATAAGCACAAAAATTCACCATTGTGAGTAAAGAAACAGATAAATATGGATTTAAACAAAAGCCAACCAAGCTACTGTACAGCGTTCCTCCTCACTTGTAAACGGCGCTGCTCTTCCGGCTCTTCACGTGTATAAAATGTTATCACATCACACGCAAGTACTGCTGCTCACCTGAAGCATGATTTAGAGTTAAAAAATATTGATCTTTTTCACACCAAAAGCAATCATGTTGCTTTAGAAGACATTACTTTAACCGCTGGAGTCATATCGATGATGTTTATGCTGACTGTCAGTGATTTTTGGATTTTCAAAAGAGAAATCTCCATTCATTTGCATTTTAAGGGCTGAGCTGAGATATTTTTCTATTTCTCTTCAAATGTGTTCTGGTGAAGAAAGAAAGTCATACACTTCTGGGATATCATGAGGGTGAGAAAATAATGTGAAATTTGTCATTTTTGTGTGAACTATCCCTTTGAGTGAAAAATTGCTCTCCATTTAATCTAATAGCGCAATTAAACGAATTATGAATGAATGTGAATGTGAATTTTGATGTCTTGACATTTTAGGAATGATTGTTTGTGCATGCTTGGTTGTGACCTAACTGTATCTTGCTTACTGTGTGAGTATGTGTGTTTATGCGTGTGTTATCAGTACTTTAAGAGTGGAGGTGCTGGGGAATTTAGATCTGACTCTCTGGTGGAGTTTCCTGTCCAGCAGGAAGTGAGTTTCCTGCACAGTCCAGCCTGGCTCCAGGAGCCTGAGAGGAGAATCAGGGCCAATCCTACACAGAGACACAAACAAACACAAACATTTGCACACAGCTAGCCATCGGGCAGGTCAGTATGGATTATGAGCCCAAGAGAGCAAAGAAGGTACGTTCTTATTGTTTGCCATCACAGACATACATAGCTGGACAAAAATTGTGGAATATATTAGCTAAATCAAAAGTTTTGGTAACATAATTTTTTTGTTTGTTGTAGAGTATGTCCTGTATTCTCTGTGTTCCTGATCATGTGACCTCTTCTGTTCATGAATATGCTTGTGTGTGCTTATATAACGCCACATTAATTCAAAATCACTGTGCCAGTGATAACTTGCCATGACAGTGAATACTATTCATTTACTCAGGCTCACGCATTTTATCTTAGCTGTATTATTTGCTGAAGGTGACAAGTTACACTCACCTAATTTGGAAGTAACTTTTTTTGCATAAGCCTGCTGTATATACATTGAAACAGGCCTAAGTTTTGACAAACTTGTCGCAAATGTACTGCAAACTTTGCCGCAAATTTCTCACTCATTATTTTCACATGCAAGTGAGCTTGAGATTTACCGCTAATGTTTGCCAGAAATTTGCAGCTCATCATCGGTAGTGGTGAACTAGTCCTGCTATAAGCCTTTGGCGACAATGAAGAGTTGGCCGCAAAGCTCAATTGCATGTATAAATAATGAATGGGAATTTGCAGCAAATTTGCGGCAATTTTGCCAGAACTCTCAATTTGTTTAAGGGCAAGGCAAATCAGCACTGATTACATCAGAACAAATACAGTATCTGTAAGGAAAATAATTACAGTATATCTTGTTCATTACTTACAGTGTGGTCAAAAAGTTTGAGACCACTATATATATATATATATATATATATATATATATATATATATATATATATATATATATATATGATTTTGATCAATTTAATACTAAAGGTCAGATATATTGCTTCCATTGAAGCACAAAAGAAGCTCTTTGGAAAATTCTCAAATAATTCTGGGATAACAAGAACCATGATGTATTGCATAAACTTGTGGAGCTCGAGGTGATACTGTCAAGTTCAAGTACATGCTGTCATTAAAACGAAAGGGGAGCATTTTCATCAGTGGTCTCTGACTTTTGGCTCCTGTGATTGAACATACAACGTAATACTCACAAAACAGTTTGGTTTATCACATTGAGTCAGATATCATTCGAAAAGTATGTACAAGGGGCCTGTTTTAGCTTAGTATTAACTAGTAATGGAGTTATTGTTTAGTTTTAATAATGGTTGATTAACAATTTTGGATATGTCTTCTCTTGAATTTAATGCAGTTTGACTAACACATTGAAAGCAGTCAGCATGATTGACATCCCCCATTAGCTCACATTTTTAATGAGCACACACACTCAGTCACTGGCATGCCTGAGTGTGTGATTGATTCACAACTTTACATACATTCCCTTTAGCTCTACCTTTTCCTCAATCTCTCTCTCTCTCTCTCTCTCTCCGTCTCTCTCTCTCTCTCTCACACACACATACACACACACACATACACACACATGCGCACACAGACACACACATACACACACACCATTCATCATGTTGTCAGTGGGACATGCTGTCTATAATTCGTCTGCAAATTCTAACAGCAGTCTCGTTGTCTGATGATGTGAGTTTAAGTTGCAGGCTGTTTTATGAGTGTGCGTTTCATCATAAGAGTATATTAATTCAGAATTTCAGAAGTCTGTGGTCAAGCAAGTACTTTCACAGTCATTCACAAAAATGTTTATTGAAAATTCTCTTTAGTCTGAACAAGAATTCCTATGCATGTTAGGTTAATAATTAGGTTAGTTCCTGACCTGAAAAGACAAATTCAAAAGGCACCTTAATCTAGACTGTTCCCAGAGATGTCTTTATTAAAGCACAATTATTCATTTATGTATAATTTTTACATATCTTTAGAAACTCCAATAGAAACCTCAGCAAATACTGTAGATAAGGGGTTTTGCCCAGTTGTGAATAAACACCCAGAAATGGCAACATAGCTTAAACATGCAACACATTATTTGTAAGCCATCTATAACATTTAGCCAGAAACCTCAGAACCATTTTACAGCTGTTTATGCAACATGTTTCTCCTATGCAAACTCTTCTCTCAGGGTTTTGTTTCACCGATAAAGCGTCTGGTGTTCCCTAAATCCTGTCGGCGACAGGCAGACAAAGGCAGTGTGTACCGCAGACCCCTTCATACTGTCCCCCTCTACCCGCCTGACTACCTCATCCATCCTGAAAGACTGATTTATGACTATGTGGAGAAGGAGGTCAAAGTTAGTTTGACAACACAAACATACCAATATGATTACATTCACTCAGAAAAATCCTTTTGTAACATGACTGTGGCTTGCAGTAGATTTTGTGATTAATGATTGGAAAGGAGAAACTGATTCAAGATCATCAGATTATGTATATTTGAAAGTGTGTCTTTTGTGAATGTCTCTAACAGTTCTTGGGACACCTGACATGGGTGTCATGTTCCCTGAATCCATCAAGCAGAGACGAGCTGTTGCAGCTTTTGGACACAGCTAGAGTGAGAACAGACACCATATTCTTAAAGACTAGCTGAATTTGTCTAAACAGAGATGTTGCAATGCTATTTTTAGATTCAGAAGTTGGCTTAAAAGACACAGATTATTCAGACAATGATGCATACTATCTGTTTGTCTCTCTCTCTCTCTCTCTCTCTCTCTCTCTCTCTCTCTCTCCCTCTCTCTCTCTCTCTCTCTCTCTCTCTCTCTCTCTCTCTCTCTCTCTCTCTCTGTTTGTCTGTCTGTCTGTCTGTCTGTCTGTCTGTAGAAGCTGAGGATTTTGCCTCTGAAGACCAGCGTGGAGCAGGACTGCATTCTTAGTCTGTCTGCTCGCTGTCTGCTGCTCACCTGGAGAGACAATGAGAAATTGCTGCTGAGAATTCCCACACATGAAATCGCTGCTGCCTCCTATCTGCGAGACGATGCACTGCATCTTCTAGTGCTCAAAACTGGTGTGTGGTACTTACCTACAATGTGATCATTATTAAAAACCCTTACAACAATTATATAATTGTAATATATATATCACAAGTATATAATTGTTATGGTTAAGCTCGATCTGACTGTCCGAGACTCCCTTGTTTTAGTCATAGCCCACCTGGTTATCACTAAATTCTGATTATTTGCAATATAATCAGCAATAATATGAATTCTGTTGATAATATTAATAATATACAGTATTAATATTATGATCCTAGCAGTAGGAGATCATCAGGGGGCATAAATAACAGCAGTGTTGCCAGCGTTTGTCTGTGTGTATGTCTGTTGTAAGACCAGGAAGTGCTTCTCAGGTTGAATTTCTTCTAAAAGCTTCTGTATAATTTGAACGCTGATAGATTATTTACTGTACATGCTGTATTTCCATCATCCAAACAATTTGAAGCTTATAATTCACTTCATTTAAATGTGTCTGTTTCATGTGTTTTTCAGGTCTGAATGTGGACACTGTGTTAGCTGGGGACAGTCTGGAGAATAGACCGACTGGTTTGGAAAGCCGAAGACAAACTTTAAGCAACACTGACCCTAGACCTGCAGGGGGCACCATGGAGCGACGCCACACCATCTGCGGCGTGGACTGGAAACTCTCCTCTCGCCACGAGCCCAAACAAGGCAGTGTGGGAGGAGGAGGAGTTGGGACTGGTGGCGGAGGAGGTAGTAGCAATGGTGGCAGCCTTGAGCGGAAACGTGTAAGTGGGAGTTGGGAGCGCAGGCAGACCCGGAAGCCGTGCGGAGGAAGCTGGGAGAAGCGACCAATGAGTGGGAGCTGGGACCGCCGGCCTGTCGGGGGCAGCTGGGAGCGTCGGGGAGGCGGAGGGGTGGTGGGAGGTAGCTGGGAGAAAAGGCATGGGCCTGGAGCTAAACCGGGTGGGAGCTGGGAGAGGAAACACACACCGGGTGGGAGCTGGGAGCGCAGACATGGTTGCACAGGGAGCTGGGAGAGGGGGAAGTCCTATGGAAACTGGGAAAGGAGGGACCATAACCCTCTGGAGCCCATGCCATGCCCTGATGCCTACTGTAACCTGGTTATACTGGCTGTTGAGAACAGGGTGAGAGAGAACAGGTTAATCAGAGATGAATGTGGATGGATGGATGGATGGATGGATGGATAGATTAGTAATTCATTTGGTTGGATGGATAAATGGATGGGGAAAAAAATGCAAGTTCTAAATCTTAATGTGCCATTTGGAGAAATGTATTATAATTATTGCATAGATTTAAGAAAGAGTGTAAAGAATGAATTGGGCTGTGGAAGTTACAGTTTGGTCACTGTAAGTCACATTCATGGATATTAAAGGTTCATAGAGAGCTTTAGCTCCACTCCCAGCTGCTGACAAGATGAGTTGTGTCAGCAGTGATGTAAACAGTGCTCAGAGTAGACTCTCCTGTGATGTAATGCTCAGGCTTATGTAATAACATGCTGTGTCAGGGATCTGTACGTGTGTGTGTGTGTGTGTGTGTGTGTGTGTGTGTGTGTGTGTGTGCGCGCGTGTGCCTATGGTCATTAATATATTTGGGATTGTGATTGGGTCAACACAGGTTTTTGTTTTTTACGAGGACATTTTTGTTAGGTTACAAACTGGTAATTACAAGGGTTATTATGCTGTAAATGTGGTTTATGAGGACATTTTTAGTGTCCCCATAATTCAAATCACTTAAAAACCATACTTTTAAGTGAAAACCATAAAATGTAATAATGCAGAAAGTTTTTTGTTAGGGTTAGGTTTAGGGGTTGTGTTAGGTTTAGGGGATAGAATATATAGTTCATACAGTATAAATTAATTATGTCTGTGGAGAGTCCTCATAAGGATAGACACACCAACGTGTGTGTGTGTGTGTGTGTGTGTGTGTGTGTGTGTGTGTGTGCATGCGCGCGTGTGTGTGTGTGTACGTATGTGTGTGTGTGAAAGAGAGCGAGAGAAAGATTAAATCATGTGGCTTGGTCCCTATTCATTTTTTTTATTATTCTTGCTATGCTAATCAAAACCACACACACACTCATGCAGGATGCTGCAGAAGAGTACTGCGCCCTCATCTGTCAGATGTTTCAGATCATCTATGGACATCAGACCATCGAGTGTGTCGACAGGGCAGGATATCACTACACCATGCCTGACCGCTATTGGCTGCAGAGGAGTGAGTGACATCCCAATTGACCTTTACAAGCCAGTTACCACTTACTAACCTCTACAGAGCTGTATGTCCTTAAAACACTCCAAACTAGTAGTTTCAAACCAAGAGTTGCAAATAGCATAAAAAAATAAGGCAGCATGAAAATAATTAAATGCAACTGAAAATATAATCATCAATGGTTATGATAAAAAATGTATAGGCTTATCAACTTTAAAAAGAATAGGAGTCATTGAGTACAACATATTTAACATATACAAAATTTAACATTGGACACCAAAATACCATGAAGTTAGATTGGAAATACAGCCTTTGACAGCAACAGCAACTGCTGTCAAAGGCTGTATTTCCAATCTAACTTCATGGTATTTTGGTGTCCAGTGTTAAATTTTAATCCTGAAGCAAAACCAGTTGAGAACCATTGTAATAAAACGTAGATTTCATATTGTGTTCATCAGCTATCAGTGTTGTACTATGCATGCAGTGAAAGTATGCATATATTGTAGGTTGTATATACTGTCAACGCATATGCTGCATTCATCAAAAGCATGTTTTACTCTGATATTTCAGTTGCCTTTTGAAAAGCACAAATATGTAGTACTGTGCAAAAGGTTTAGGCCCAATGTGTTGCAGTGAGAATGTCTTCAAACTTAATGCCATAAATAGCTTTCATGTATACGTTTATGTCATACAAAGTCCAGTAAACATGAAAAAAATCTAAATCAATATTTGGTGTGACATCCTTTGCCTTCAAAATGGCACCAATTCTCCTATGTACACCTCGACATGTTTTTTCTTGGTTGTTGGCAGATGGGATGTTCCAAGCTTCATGGCGAACTTTAAACAGTTCTTCTATCTATATAGTCTGCTTCTAGTCTACTGCTAAACTGCTTCTGTCTCTTCATGTAATCCCAGACTGACTCGATAATGCTGAGATTTACGCTCTCTCCTTGTTCTTCTATTCAATTCTATTTGCTAAAGGAATGTTGAAATCAAAGAATTGATTTTTTCTACTGATACACTAAAAGCAGAATTTATAAAACAACCATTTTAAGACAAATGTTTTTTATGAAAAATATAATGCACCTAAGGCATTTGCACAGTAAAGCATAACATGTCTGTCTCTCTCTCTTGCCATCAATACTTGTCCAAGGTGACAGCTGCCTCACTGATATGACATATGGCTATGATACAGACTTCAGCTGCTGCAGTTCATAGTGAGTGTCTGTGTTTGTGGTTTCATAAAAGCTATGATTCATGAAATCTGTGTTCATGAAACATAATTTTATTCTTACTTGGTTTGTTGTAGGTTGTCAATATTGTTTTGTAAATCCGATCTCAGTCACATTACAGCTATTATAAATTAGTTTGTACAAGCAGCATTTTTTTAAAGTTTCTTAAGTCTATTATCTTTCAGGATGATCGGCCAACTGGTAGTACCGCTCAAAACTCACTCCACTGGCAGAGAGCTGCCTTCAAGTTTTCTGATTGGCAAATTTAGGCTGTGGTCAGATTATTATTATTTTATTTGTCATTTTTTGATGTTTAAATAGTATAGGGCTGACATTTATTTCTGTTTTTCGTATCTGTCTAATAGTAGGGAAATGTTTTTTGTGGTATTAAAAATTGCTTACTGCTGCTTTAAGCCATCTCTCTAGGTTTTTGATATACTGTGTGTGACTCAATGAATGACACGTTTATGTTCTCTCTTCGCAGTGATGGCTCTCAGGAAGCATTTGATCCATACTACAGTGAGAACTATAGTGAGGACTCGTCTCTCTCCTGTCATGACTCTCATCGAAGCCTGGCCTCCACACACAGCGACTCTGAACCCTGTAATGCCAGTTTGCAGGAATATATGATCATAGTAAGACATTTACACACACTGTCCTACTTAATTGTTCATGGAATTATGTACTTTAAGAGATAGTTTGTCTAAAAATGATAATTCTGTCACTTCCTGGCCTTTGTTCCAAACCAGTATGTTTCCCTCCTATGTGGAACATAATCAGAAATGTTTGGTAGAATGGTAAAGCTGATCTTTTCCATACAATAAGAAATAATGGGGATAGACACTGTCAAGCTCTTAACATGAAAAAACTAACTAAATACCACATAAAAGTAATACATACAACTTTGAAGCTATACAATAGCTTTGTGTGAGGAACAGACAGATATATAAGTTCATGTTCACTGTTAATCTTGCCCTACACACATATTCAAATTTGGTGCATCACAAACCATTATATCATCTGGCATGACTGGCATCAAACCTTTTTTATTGTTTGAATGCTATATTTATATATAGAGTACATGGACAAGAATCAGATTTGAGAGTGCTTTTATGTTTTTTGTAATGTTTGTAGCTCGCCAGCACCCATTTACTTTCACTATATAGAAAAGAGCAGCATGAATATTCTGTCTAATGTCTCATTTTGTGTTCCATGTAGGGAAGGAAGTCATACAGATTTGAAACAACATGAAGACAAATAAACTGTAGCATTTTTGTGTGAACTGTTCCTTCACTGCAATATGCTACAACAGGGAGCAAGGCTCCCTGGGGTAAAAGGCACATTTGATTTGCTATATTTCCCAAAACACTAAATCACATCCAAAACCACCACAGCATTTTCCTAAGCTCCTGTTTGTCAGTATGCACTGCAAAACGTTCCTGATCCATGAGTTCAATGTGTGTGGTGTCTATAGGTTGATTTAGAGACAATATGATCTAATATTGAATAATTTTTAAATGTTGCAAATTTATGTAGCTACTAAAATTTCCTGATATTATCACATCAGTTTTGTTCAAGGTGATTAAATCAGACATTTCTCAATAACTGTCCAGTAAGTAAAGGAATAGCAGGGTACAACAGGGCAAAAGGGCCCCTGGGGTAAAAGGCTCCTGTGATTTTATATTCTCCCAAAACACTAAATAGCACTTAAATTGTCACTATACACTGTAAACATTTTCCTGTTTCATGATATCTTTGCGTGTAATAGCTATAGGTTGATTTTGCAGCAATTTGATTGAATTTGTATTATTATTTTTTATGTAAGTTTATGCAAATTAACTGAAATTAACTGTTTTTCTTTTCTTTTTTTTTTCTTTTAACAAAATACTTATTGATAATTGTTTTGTTTTGTTTAAGATCAGTAAATCAAACATATTTCAGTAACTGTCCATGGACAGCATTTGGGGTAAAAAAGCCCCATTTGAAATTAACATGAAATGGTTGACTTTTTCTGAAGTAGTTATTTTGAGTAAGCATAATTTTAATTTGTTACCTAACAAAGCATCTTGCGATATCAAAATTATTTGTATTAGTTGACAAATTGTGCCCTATATATTGCCCTGGTGGGTGTACACAATATCACCCCCCCACACACTGGGACCCTTTTTTTAAGAAAAACAACCTGTTATTATTATTATTTTCACATAAATTAAGTTTTTCATATATCTTAATGCATGTTGTGACCAGAAAAAAAAATAAATTTTCCTTAAGGTTTGCCTTTAGCCATGTTGTACCCTAATCCACAGAGTCTTTTATAGTCTTTTAGTTCTATTGTGTGTTTTACTGCCCTGTTCTCATTGGTTAGTTAAGGAGCAAGCTGACACCTCAGGAGATTCAGCAATTTGCTCTGTTCCTGAGAGAATACAGACTAGGTGCTCCAATAGAGCAATTCTGCACTGACCTGCTGGACCTTTATGGAGAATCACGCAAGTTCCTGTTGCTCGGTGAGAACACACTACACTGAATAGTTTTTTTCTTTTCTATTTTTTTTTTTACATTCAACACAAACTATATTAATACAAATTGGGTTCTAATATAGGTTTTAAATCACACCTCTTTGTCTGATGAATATAATATTTTCTTGTTGAGAAAACAAATCAATAATGTAAAGTTTTCTTTTGAAATACTGTATCATATTCTTAACAATGAAGAACAGGTGTGATATTGAGTCACCATATAGCCTCTCTCTCTCTCTCTCTCTCTCTCTCTCTCTCTCTCTCTCTCTCTCTCTCTCTCTCACTCTCTCTCTCTCTCTCTCTTTTCCTTTCTAGAGCAATTTATGCCAAATAGGTACAGTTTCATTGAGCAACATTTTAAATGTCATCATTTTTTCAGACCTGGGAATGTATTCAGGGTGTGTGTAATTGGTGTCTATCATTAACTCATTAGTGGGATTAGAGTAACAAGCAGTCTAATTAAAATTCATGAGCACCTGGTTTGCTCTAGAGTAAGTCATGGTGTGAAATTGTGATGTAACAACATCACACTTCATAGCATGACAGAGCAAGTACAAATCTCACTACTAACACCAGTCACCACAGAAATTTAAACTCGATTCTAGGCTATAAATAACTACGTCCATTATTCAAACCTTTAAATAACCATGTAACTATGATTCTAGACTATAAATAAGCTTTACTTATTTGTCACAAATACATATTTAGAAAATTAGTAATTACAGATAGTGTTATTTCTGTGCCAAAACAGAAATAATATTGCAAGAATAAGTTTGCTTTCAAAAAGGTTTCCCTGAACAAGCAAGATAGGATGCTTTAACAAACAGCAATGTTTTAATAGAGCCACAGAATCACTTTTTTCCCTTTTCAGGGAAATCTCCAGGGAAATAGCTTACTTATAGTTGTCATTGCATATTAAGCTGGGATAGGAGAACATATTTGAAAATCACAAAATATATTACACACATTACCTTAAAATAGAACAATATATTGTCTAGTGTGAAACAAATTTGGCCCAGTTTATTAGTTACACACTGTCAATGTAACTCTTCTGGCATGAGCTTGTCAGGGATGACTATGCGCTTAATACGCAGGAATTATGCATAACACAGACACAATTACATAACACTCTCACAGAGCTACTTATACCTCTGGTGGCTGTACACTCATCTAACCTGACACACATGCAAAAGACTGAGTCAGCTCAATGCTGGACAAGATTTTGAGCACAATCAGAATTCAGTGTTGCTGGTGTCCATTTAAAGAGTAGAGTGGCAGTGCAGAATAGGGTCATTGCATCATTTACATGCTGCCGTGTTCTCACAGGAAAAAGCAGTTCAACATGTTTATCTGTTCTAGAGATCTCATTAACAGATTGGAAGCCATATTAATAGTAAAGGGGATTGCATGTGTGATTTGCTCTGGCTTGTTTGCATTTGTATATCTTGTTTTGTTAAATTAAGCAGGCAATCGCATTATGTGGTAAATTATCTATTGAATTATTCTAATAAAGGATTGAAATGTATTTAATGTAGTAATTAATTCGTAATAAAAAGAAAAAGCATTTGCTTATTCTGTTAACATTACCTTTGTGTGACTTAAAGGGACAGTTCATGAAAGTTCTGCTGTCATTTACTCACCCTCATGTCTTTCCAAACTGACATGAGTTTCTTTTTCCAAGGAACAAAAAAGGAGATGTTAGGCAGAATATTAGCCTCAGTCACCATACAATTTTTTTATTGCATATTTTTTCCTTACTATAACAGTCAAAATGTGATTGAAGCTAACACTATGCCTTGCATCTTCTTTACTTTTCCACTGAAGAAAGAGATTTATATGTGTTTGGAACATCATAGGAGCAGGTAAATAATGACAGAATAATAATTTGGGGGTAAACTAGCCCTTCATTACAATTCCAACCTAATAAATGCATTGTGTAAAAAATGAAGAACCATGGTGAATTCTCACGTATTTCCTCTCCCATGTGACCAGGCATGAGACCCTTTATTCCAGATAAGGATGTAGGAGTCTTCGAGGCATTTTTGGAGGACATTGGAATCCGAGAGGGCGGGATTTTGACAGACAGTTTTGGGCGGATCAAGCGGAGCATGAGTAACACATCTGCCACAGCAGTGCGCGGCTATGATGGCTGGTCAATACCCTCTGGCTCCCAGGACTTCAACCGCAGAATCGATGACATCACACATGACATCGAGGCTTTGGGCTTCGAGGAGGGAAACGGAGACATAGAAGAAGAGGACTATTACCTCTGAAACAGCTCGAAAGAAGATGTACAGATAAATTACACACATATGTAAAGCAAAGCTACACTGTCAGAATTTTTTTTTTTTTTTAAACGTGCCTTGCCTTGCATTGCCTAAGTGTCTTATCTGTCCCCAAAGGGTGCATATCAGTACCTAAAGGTGTAAAAAAGGTACAGTTGGTGTACTGTCACAGTGACAAAATTTTGTACCCCTTAAGGAACCATTTTTGCATAGGTTTTCTAACAGTGTACTGTATATTAGAACTATAGCATTGGAGAATTTTTTTAAAGCAGGGTTTATCTCACAAATGTTTTAATATACAGTGGCCCCAAATGTATTTGTACATTTAAGTCACAAGTAAAAATGAATTAATATTATTGCAATATCACTGGGGGAGTTTCTAAAGGGGGGAACAATGAAAATCTTGCACTCCCCCTTTAGATCCAGCCATAGCTCAAAGACAATTTTCATGCAAAATATTTCACAAGTTTAAATGATGCTTAAATAAATATATTGTACAAATTGAAGACAAAAAATGAGTGACACTTTTTTTTTTAAATGGATAGTTCACCCAAAAATACAAATTCTTTCATCATTTACTCACCCTCATGCCATCCCAGGTGTGCATGACTTTCTTTCTTCAGCAGAACACATTTGAAGAAAAATATACAACTATCTTAGCTCTGTAGTTCCTTAAAATGCAAGTGGATTGTGATCAGAATTTTGAAGCTCCAAAAATCACATACAGTCAGCATAAACGACTCAGCGGTTAAATGAATGTCTGATTAAGCAATATTATCACTTTGGCATTTAAGTACTTCTTAACCATAAACCATCGCTTCTGGTCAGTAGCAGTATACGCATTCACGAGAGCACTGATGTGTGGTTCACTTCATGTGGTTTTTCATGTGATGTATTCACTTTACCATGATACGGACATAATCTCGTGTTTTTCTCTCAGTTGAGACCAGCATAAGCATGCAAATGCACCATTGTGAGAAAAGAAACAGATACAAATACAGATCTAAACCAAAACCAACTGAGCTTCTGTGCAGCGTTCCTCCTACTCATTTGAAACTCAAAATTTTGTTAATTCTAAGAATAGCTCTAGCATCATTTGTTTACAGATACCAAATGGTGTGCTATTTTATTAAGCAACGTAATTACATTCATAAATTAATTTTATTTTACATTAAATTAGACTTTTTAAGTATTAAAATGTGTACAACTACTCTATTATTTGTATATTAACACATCCTTTTAAAACAAGTTGAACATTTGTGTGTGCACTTTATTTGGCTACCGAGTTTCTGTTAATGATAATTGGGCTTTTTGTATCTAATTTTCATCTGTACATCTGCATATTATTTGCATGCTATTTATTTATATATTTCATGTTCTCCATTAATAAATTCTAAATAGGAGCACCAACAAAATGAGGGAGAGCAAGATAGAACAGAAGCAATGAAATGACAAAGCATTTGAAGAAAAGGTCACCGATACATCAGAGCAGAAAAGAGATAGTGGAAGATGATGATAGTGATAAAAAAGGGAAATGTATTTTCATCCAGTGTGCAGTAATCCACTGGAGTTGGAGGGTCATTGACTGTGGCTGCTGAATGAATGCCACTCTAGTCAGCTGGGAGAAATAGTCATGAAAAACTCAGCCATGACATTCTTTCCAGTGGCAGTCACCTTGCCACAATCAAATGCCCTTCCCCTCCCTGCCCTCTTATCTTTGCCTGCCACAGATGGTAGATGGGCACCACGCCCAGTATTGAGGTCTATCAAAATGGCACATACATCTGTCAGGCAAATCGTTCGTTATGTAATAGACTGGGCAGAGAAGAACAGGACGAAACAGGGTTTAAAGGAAAGTTAAACTTCTTCTCACACACAGATAATATTATTTATCAAACAAGGACTCATAGATACTTCACAATGTTTATAATAAACATATATATATATATATATATAATACTACAAGATAAGTCAAATGTGGCCATGTATACTGCTGAGGTATCTTAAAGGGGGTATAATCTTAAATTTTTGTATTATCACTTTTTTATTATTATTATTATTATTAAAAGTGTGTTGTGTGCCAAAAAGTTCCTAATTTAGTATTTCCACTAGGGTGTGTTCACACTTGGTCTGGTCCGATTCCGAATTAACTCAAGTGTGGTTTGACTGATATATGAACGATTCACGGACCAAAGACGTCTAAACGGACCAATAGCAGGAAGTAATTTGCCTTTTAATACTGACCTCAAGCATACCTGGTTCTTCTCATCATAAGAGCTATGTTGCCCATTAAAGTTCGGTACAGGCCATCTCCTTGCAGCATATCTTCATTTGTGTGTGCAACAGTGGAATTCCTGGTGCTGTTTTGACTCCTTTACACATTTTTTTAGCTCTTCGTTTGCTCTCAGCTGGTAAAAATACCACCATATATACATAAATCCAATGAGCACATTTAGCCCAGCAGCCAGCGTTGTTTTGGATGTTGTCCAATTAGGTTGTGACTTTTCCCTTATGCCATTTGTTTTGTATTTTTAGGTTTAGTGTTCAAAATGCCAGTGTGAACACTAAGCGAACCAGTTGAACCAAATGTATCATTTTTATTTTTTGGTCCAGACCAAGAGAACCAAAAGAACCGGACTACAAGTGTGAACACGTTCTGAAATGTCCAGTAAGTTTTCATTGTAACATGAAGTTTTTGTGATCTCAAAAGATCAAGCAAGATTCATTTCTCGTGATATGACTAATTTAATATAAAGAAAATGTTTCCATGTGGGTCGAAAGGACACATTAATTTTGTTACACTACACTGAAACAAAGTGTTGAGACATCTATGAACATTTAAGGAAAGACTAATCTCAGTAATGCATGACTATGCATTTGTTCTCTAATATACAGAATTTATCATATGTAATAACAAAGCAGCATGAGCAATTCATAGTATTTTGACCTTCTCTGTCTCTTTCTCTCCCTTTCCTTTTCGAAGTGCTGTTTGAGCTCATCTGGGCAATTATTTCAAACGTTTCACGGTAAAGACCAAGCAGCCAATGAAATGAACGCACGCTCTGTCTATTTACTAAAATCTTGTACTCTAAACCAATCAGATTCGTGTGGGCGTGTCCGGCTGAGTCGCGGTAGGGTAGAAACAGAGCAGAGCATCACTGAATGATCATTTGAGTATGGCGGCTGCTGCGTGCAGTAAGCCCAGCACTCTAAACCCATGCTCTGGCAAATTGCACACAGAGCATTTGCGGAAAAGTGAAGATTCGCGGAGACAAGCTGCGCTTTTATTTCTCACTAATATATCGCTGGACGGACGGCCAGTGAGGAAAAATGCGAGCGCCTCTGGCCGCGGTGATGCCGAGTTCCAGTGCGCAGACATCGGCGCGGCTGTGAGTGAACTGTCCGATGGGACCTTCAACAGTCTCTCTGTGCCCAGACTCGGGCTGCTCAACGTCCCACCCATTCTGGTTCTGCCGTCGGATTCTGGGTTCGGAAACGTCGGGAGCACGGAGGTGTTCCTGGAGCGGGAGAGCGGCTCATTCTCCTTGCAGGGCAATCTCCTCTCCCCGAGCAGTCTGGTGCCCCCTCCGCTGGGAGCGCGGAAGTCACCGACTCTGCTATCCGTGCAGAGCTGCGGCTCTTCGCTGGACTCGCGACCACGGTGGGTTCTGGGCAGGGTTCTGGAGCACTTTATAGTTTAGAGCTCTCAGTTTGGTGCATGCTGCTACTTTGCATGCACTTCTCAGAGGCAGTCCGTGCACATCATAGGCTGTCTCATAACCTAGTGAGTTGCCTCAACAATAACTTTTTTCTTGGTCAAATTTTGCCTTAGTCATTACACTGTAACAAGACCACAAATTACTGGGTAATAATGTTTTAATTAGTGCGTAGTGTCTTATAATTGCACATTTGATTGTTTTTGTAACGAAATAGTACTATAATAACATGGACACATAATGTAAAGTGTTACCCCTTAATTGGACAAAAAAATTACTTAGGGGAATTTCACAACAAACACGTGGGTGTGCCCATCTACACTGTTTTTCTATGTAAACACATTATGATAACACAGGAAGTCAGCATATTGTTTCCAAGAGTTCCAGGGCCCTAGGATTGGCCACTTAATGGCAACAAGTGCCATCTATTAGACATTTTTGTATCAGCTCCATTGTGTTTACCTTCCCCTGTGGCTTGACTGGAAGTGTGTTGTGTCAGCAGCATGAGAGACCCGGGTTCGGATGCCATGTTAAAACTATACCATAGTGTTTCAGAGGTTACAATTTTTTCCTCTAACATTACATTTTCCACTAATGTTAGGTTCATGTTTGGGGGTACAGTTTATATTACAACATGTAGAGCTGAAAACAACTAGCATCACAACTCGCTTTTGGCGCCCCCCTGTGGACATTGCACCCGGAAAATGGTGCTTACATGTGGCCATATGCACAATAACACTTACAAAGTTGTCCACTGGGGGCAGTGTTTTGAATTTCAGTAATCACTGACTGAATTTAGCCAAAGAAAAGTCTACCGACCTTTTCCATTTCACTGTGAGATCAGTCTGTTTAGCATGCATTAGAATAGATTGAAGTCTTTGAAGGTTGCACTCTGTCTTGCTTCTTTTCAGCATATAATTTTTTAATTGGCATGTCAGTGTTAAAAATAATGTAAACTGTTAAAATGTGTCTTAAAGATACCTGCGTTTTGTTCAATTCCTTGCGCTGCATATAGCCTAGCATTTTTAAACGCAAGTATGCATTCGGTGTGCATGGCCCTTTGCTCAAAGAGCAGTGAGTTTTTGCTTTCAGATCAATAGCTAATGATATTATAAGTAGGTGGAAATGTTTAAAAATGACATGACAATTCATATTGCCAACATTATTATTCTCACTTCATCATCACATTTATTATTAGACATTTATAAGAACTACATACATAATGACTAACTGAAGTGCATAAATAATGGTGTCTTATTTTTGTGTGCAAAGCATTACTTTTGGTGGTTTTAAGTGAGCCAATCTGTCCAATCAGGGTGTCATTTGTTTGCCCTTTAAATATACACCCCTATTTACAATGAACCTTCCGTGATATCTGCACACTGGTTTAAGCCGATATGTTTACTTTCCAGTTTACATCCAAAATCTTTTCCAAGTGTCACACACTTTGGTCACAATTTTTAAAATAATGTGCTTTTGAAAATATTTTCATTAATTCTCTAGTTTCAGTCCAAACTGATAGTGATGAATGCTTGTAGAAATTGAGGCTGAAATGACAAACTGCCAAAATAGATACTACCTTCTTGATTTTAAATGTTGTTCAAGGGCCACAAAAGTACTCTATGTGGAAAAAGTATGTTTTCATTCTCTCTACGCTCATAGACCACAGACTGAACAAACCCCTTTCTGGAATTCAGATGATTTCACACCCAAACAAACTTTGCCTAAAAATGGCCATTTGTGCATTATTCTTTCCACATTATTGTAGGTTGGTTTATCTCTCCAAAATGAGGAAGTGAAATGCTTGTCCTCTGTCATGCACACAAATGATAGAACTACATTTATGTTTAGCTCTAAAACGCAATGGTCTGTTTAGCAATAGGTCTCTTTTCCTTTGACTATACCTTCCGCCCAAACCCTCGTTCCCCTTTTTTCTTCATAAAGGGTAGGGTTGTGACAAGTAGAATCAAACCAAACTATCAGTCATTTATCAGTTGGAGCTTTGAGGTCAGTCAGCGCTGAATATAAGGTGGTGTTGATTTTCTGGCACTGCACATTGCTTTATACACACAATACCTGCAGAGATTAAAGCTCAAGACATTCTGTCAAATCTCAGCCCTTCAAAGGGTTGCTGCAGGCCCGAGGGAAATGTCTCCCAGCTGGAGAATAGATCAAGGCTACAGAGAATGAACTCACTTGATTCAAATGTTAAGGGTTCTTGAAATAGTACATAAAAACCTCCATATCATTACTTGTTATATACATGTTCCATTAAACATACATTTACATTGAGAGTCAAAACTTTATACACAGTGAGAGATTTTCAAAAGGCATTCAAAACACAGACATAAAACATGGCTTGTTGTTTGTGCTTGCAAAACTCTCAGCATCATACCTCGTCAAAATGCTTTGAGGCTTTAAACGGTTTACTTACTTTAGTTGCCCAAAACAGAGCTAGTATGTAATTAATAAGCTAAAGAATTTTTATGAGTTTGCACAAGTGTCATGCTAGTTGGATGTTTTTGGTTTTGGATTTGCCTTGGGTTAAGGTTAGCGTTAACACGGTTCCCTGTTGTAACTTTGGAAACAGTGTATTTTCACATGAAGGAAATGTACCTTTTTTGGCTGCAGTGGGTCCTGAAGTGTTGAAGTGTGGATCATGGTGTCACCATTGCTTTAGTTGCTGTGATATTCCATAGTTATAATTGCATTTTGTTACATTGCATTTAACAAAGTTGACTCAAGATTTTTTTTTTTTTTTTTTTCAGTTGTTAATTCTCAGTTTTACAGCATCTACACACACGTAACGCACCTGTTGGACATATGTTGGAAGCTAAAAAGTGTTGCAAAACTCATGTAGATTTGAATTTGAGAACTTGTACAGTAAATATTTGTACACGCAAATCAATACACTTTATGCAAGTAAAGTTTGGTTTGACTTGTTTCTGTATTGTGTGTCTAAAGATAACATCCAAAAAATCTGAGATCCATTTAATTCCGTAATGTCTCTTTTAATATCCTTTCTGATGTTGTCTCAGGCCTTGCTCTAGCATGTGAAGTCATATACTGTATATATATGAATACTACAGTATACTGTATATATATATATATATATATATATATATATATATATATATATATATACAGGTCCTTCTCAAAAAATTAGCATATTGTGATAAAGTTCATTATTTTCCATAATGTAATGATAAAAATTAAACTTAC
This sequence comes from Moxostoma hubbsi, assembly GCA_032164185.1. Lineage (NCBI taxonomy): Eukaryota > Metazoa > Chordata > Actinopteri > Cypriniformes > Catostomidae > Moxostoma > Moxostoma hubbsi. The sequence goes on from JAVLUX010000001.1 coordinate 71,156,022, forward strand.
ATATATTTTAGATTCATTGCACACCAACTGAAATATTTCAGGTCTTTTATTGTTTTAATACTGATGATTTTGGCATACAGCTCATGAAAACCCAAAATTCCTATCTCAAAAAATTAGCATATTTCATCCGACCAATAAAAGAAGTGTTTTTAATACAAAAAAAGTCAACCTTCAAATAATTATGTTCAGTTATGCACTCAATACTTGGTCGGGAATCCGTTTGCAGAAATGACTGCTTCAATGCGGCGTGGCATGGAGGCAATCAGCCTGTGGCACATCTGAGGTGTTATGGAGGCCCAGGATGCTTCGATAGCGGCCTTAAGCTCATCCAGAGTGTTGGGTCTTGCGTCTCTCAACTTTCTCTTCACAATATCCCACAGATTCTCTATGGGGTTCAAGTCAGGAGAGTTGGCAGGCCAATTGAGCACAGTAATACCATGGTCAGTAAACCATTTACCAGTGGTTTTGGCACTGTGAGCAGGTGCCAGGTCGTGCTGAAAAATGAAATCTTCATCTCCATAAAGCTTTTCAGCAGATGGAAGCATGAAGTGCTCCAAAATCTCCTGATAGCTAGCTGCATTGACCCTGCCCTTGATAAAACACAGTGGACCAACACCAGCAGCTGACATGGCACCCCAGACCATCACTGACTGTGGGTACTTGACACTGGACTTCAGGCATTTTGGCATTTCCTTCTCCCCAGTCTTCCTCCAGACTCTGGCACCTTGATTTCCGAATGACATGCAAAATTTGCTTTCATCTGAAAAAAGTACTTTGGACCACTGAGCAACAGTCCAGTGCTGCTTCTCTGTAGCCCAGGTCAGGCGCTTCTGCCGCTGTTTCTGGTTCAAAAGTGGCTTGACCTGGGGAATGCGGCACCTGTAGCCCATTTCCTGCACATGCCTGTGCACGGTGGCTCTAGATGTTTCTACTCCAAGGTCTGGAATCGGTCCTTCTCCACAATCTTCCTCAGGGTCCGGTCACCTCTTGTCATTGTGCAGCGTTTTTTGCCACACTTTTTCCTTCCCACAGACTTCCCACTGAGGTGCCTTGATACAGCACTCTGGGAACAGCCTATTTGTTCAGAAATTTCTTTCTGTGTCTTACCCTCTTGCTTGAGGGTGTCAATGATGGTCTTCTGGACAGCAGTCAGGTCGGCAGTCTTACCCATGATTGCGGTTTTGAGTAATGAAACAGGCTGGGAGTTTTTAAAAGCCTCAGGAATCTTTTGCAGGTGTTTAGAGTTAATTAGTTGATTCAGATGATTAGGTTAATAGCTCGTTTAGAGACCCTTTTCATGATATGCTAATTTTTTGAGATAGGAATTTTGGGTTTTCATGAGCTGTATGCCAAAATCATCAGTATTAAAACAATAAAAGACCTGAAATATTTCAGTTGGTGTGCAATGAATCTAAAATATATGAAAGTTTAATTTTTATCATTACATTATGGAAAATAATGAACTTTATCACAATATGCTAATTTTTTGAGAAGGACCTGTATATACACACACTACCGTTCAAAAGTTTGGGGTCACCCAAACAATTTTGTGTTTTCCTGAAAAGTCACACTTATTCACCACCATACGTTGTGAAATGAATAGAAAATAGAGTCAAGACATTGACAAGGTTAGAAATAATGATTTGTATTTGAAATAAGATTTTTTTTACATCAAACTTTGCTTTCGTCAAAGAATCCTCCATTTGCAGCAATTACAGCATTGCAGACCTTTGGCATTCTAGCTGTTAATTTGTTGAGGTAATCTGGAGAAATTGCACCCCACGCTTCCAGAAGCAGCTCCCACAAGTTGGATTGGTTGGATGGGCACTTCTTGCGTACCATACGGTCAAGCTGCTCCCACAACAGCTCAATGGGGTTAAGATCTGGTGACTGCGCTGGCCACTCCATTACCGATAGAATACCAGCTGCCTGCTTCTGCTCTAAATAGTTCTTGCACAATTTGGAGGTGTGTTTAGGGTCATTGTCCTGTTGTAGGATGAAATTGGCTCCAATCAAGCGCTGTCCACTGGGTATGGCATGGCGTTGCAAAATGGAGTGATAGCCTTCCTTATTCAGAATCCCTTTTACCCTGTACAAATCTCCCACCTTACCAGCACCAAAGCAACCCCAGACCATTATATTACCTCCACCATGCTTAACAGATGGCGTCAGGCATTCTTCCAGCATCTTTTCATTTGTTCTGCGTCTCACAAACGTTCTTCTTTGTGATCCAAACACCTCAAACTTGGATTCATCTGTCCACAACACTTTTTTCCAGTCTTCCTCTGTCCAATGTCTGTGTTCTTTTGCCCATCTTAATCTTTTTCTTTTATTGGCCAGTCTCAGATATGGCTTTTTCTTTGCCACTCTGCCCTGAAGCCCAGAATCCCGCAGCCGCCTCTTCACTGTACATGTTGACACTGGTGTTTTGCGGGTACTATTTAATGAAGATGCCAGTTGGGGACCTGTGAGGCGTCTGTTTCTCAAACTAGAGACTCTAATGTACTTATCTTCTTGCTCAGTTGTGCAACGCGGCCTCCCACTTCTTTTTCTACTCTGGTTAGAGCCTGTTTGTGCTGTCCTCTGAAGGGAGTAGTACACACCGTTGTAGGAAATCTTCAATTTCTTAGCAATGTCTCGCATGGAATAGCCTTCATTTCTAAGGACAAGAATAGACTGTCGAGTTTCAGATGAAAGTTCTCTTTTTCTGGCCATTTTGAGCGTTTAATTGACCCCACAAATGTGATGCTCCAGAAACTCAATCTGCTCAAAGGAAGGTCAGTTTTGTAGCTTCTGTAACGACCTAAACTGTTTTCAGATGTGTGAACATGATTGCACAAGGGTTTTCTAATCATCAATTAGCCTTCTGAGCCAATGAGCAAACACATTGTACCATTAGAACACTGGAGTGATAGTTGCTGGAAATGGGCCTCTATACACCTATGTACATATTGCACCAAAAACCAGACATTTGCAGCTAGAATAGTCATTTACCACATTAGCAATGTATAGAATGTATTTCTTCAAAGTTAAGACTAGTTTAAAGTTGTCTTCATTGAAAAGTACAGTGCTTTTCCTTCAAAAATAAGGACATTTCAATGTGACCCCAAACTTTTGAACGGTAGTGTATATATTTGCAACTTCTCGGTTTGCTATATATGCTTATTAGTTGTATTATGCTTACAAGTCTTCAAAAGTCTGGTGAGTAAATACAAAAATGTACTAACCAATGGCGATTCTTTCTCCAATGTGTGTGAGTAGAGGGTTGTAATCTTATCCCTATGTTGTGCTCTGTCTCTGGAGCAAACGTGTGTCATCTGGGCTACACTCCATATCACAGCGCAAACCACAAAACGTTTTTGTAAGAATTTTCTAGTTTAAAGTGCTGTGGAGGAAGTCAAACAGTAAATAGCCCCAACATGCTATACAACATTGAGCAAAAAAAGAGCAACTCTGTGCTATGCACCAGAATAAAGGTTTTTGTAAATGTCATCATTCTTACTAAAATATCAGGATTTTACAGTTTCATTTAAAATTTTCTATTAGACTAAAGTAGGCAATTTTTTATTACAACTGTGGCAGTTTTAGTTCAAGTTTAGGCTTACATTTTTTCATATTATTATTATTATTATTAGAAAGACAGTAATGAGGAGCCATCCATGGTCTGTATTGCTTTGCACTGTAAATATAAGGGCAAGTACATGAAAGGCTTTAAAGTCTGGATCCCCAAGACTTATGGATGAATAATAAATATAATGGGCTACTATAAATTAATAGGTTAATCAAATTTTAAAAGGGGGGAGAGAAAATTATCTGTATCTTATTTTGTGACATCAACAACAAAAATAATGTCACTTAATACATGCAATTGTTCTTGAAAAACATAAAAACATTTTTGAGGGATAAAACAAAATGTGACCTGGGCTACATTAAATACAGGATATTTCTTCTTTTTTTTTCTATGTTAGGTCGCCACTTAATGTCCAGTGCCAAATCTGGTTCTCAAAGCAAAATCAGTTGAGAACCACTGCCCTAGATAGTGTAAACACTGTGTATCATTGCCGTATGTTTGAGCGGCCCGACACTGCAACATTGACTCGATCAATGGCGTGAGCTTGAGGAGATCAATGGATGTGGCATGTTTGGAAAACCTGCTTAAAACGGTATTCTTTCAGATCTGTTGTGGTGCAAGAATTGCACACTTCACCAGTTCAGTTAATCTTTAAATGTTAAAGCATTGTATCTACCAACACTACACATGATAATGGAAACAATTGATTCCCCATAAGCAACAGGGAAATCCCTGCATGTAAGTAAAGACCTGGACTTGTAATGCTGCTGCAGGTAGTCATGTTAGGGAAGGCCAATAGTCTGCAGACTGACCTTGGGTTTTGCTCATGCTCTTATGTCAATAGCACCCATGGCATAAGAATGTGAACCAGTGGAGCTCCAGGAAAAGGCCCTTAAGAGTGAAGGGTGCTATTGATATCATTTGGCTGTCCTCAACCTTTGCTACATTAGATATACTAGGTATTAAAAGATCTGCTTCTCAAGCCTTCTGATCCCTACTTTTTACTAGTAAGAACTTAGAACAGTCTAAACTTTGAATCTATATACTGCACACATTAAAGTTTTAGCTAATTCCACCAAACTATAGTGCAAAAATAAATAAAAACTATCTCACAAACTGTTGCAATCCATGTTCCACCTCCAGCACAAGAGCCCAATGATTGAGTGCTGATATTTCACCCTCTCATTTCACTGAGGCACTTCTTCTGCAGACTGTAATACTATGTTTTCACACTTTGCACCAGCCGTGGTAATCCAGCCTGGTCTGAATCTTTCATCCCTGTGTAGCATTGGAAATTTGGAGCCATGCAATCAGGACATACATTCTCTCTGTGCTCTAATACTGTGCATGTCCAGTCCAGGCAGGATTACGGCAGGGTATTTATTCAAAGCCTTGATGACGTGACTGTGGCCTGACCACATCCCGTCAGCCAGGAACCACTATTGATCCCCTGTAATGAAGGGCAGGGATCTACTGGATCTGAGATTATGATGTATTTGAAGGGATAGTTCACCCAAAAATGTAAATTCTCTCATTTACTCACCTTCATGATATCTTAGGTGTGTGTGACTTTCTTTCTTCACCAGAACACATTTGAAGAAAAACAGACAAATATTTTAGCTCAGTAGGTCCTTAAAATGCAAATGAATGGAGATTTCTCTTTTGAAGATCCAAAAATCACTGACAGTCAGCATAAACACCATCCATACGACTCCAGCTGTTAAATGAATGTCTTCTAAAGTGATACAATCACTTTTGGTGCATAAAAATATCAATATTTATGTAATTTTAACTTATATTTTTACCTGAAGATAAAAACCATTGTTTAACACAGAAAAAAAGACCACCCAGCAATATTAAAATGGTCCATGGAGGGTGTGAAAGAGATGGTTACCATTCCCTCTTCCGCTGAGCTTGAGTTATTCCCCTGAGGATGTAAATTCTTAACTGTTTGTTTATCTTTGCCAGTCTAGTGTGTGTGATTCACCGGAATGAGATGAGTTTGCCCAGTCAAGTGAATGTTGCCATTACAGTTATTTAATAAAATGTGTTCCTCTTGTACGATTAAGAGTTTATTAGAACTTGTTCAGTGTTTTTAAAGAGAAGTACTTCATTTAGACTGCACATTCTAAGAGAGAAAAACACCCCAATGGTATCATCTAACCACTGATCTACAAAAGCCCTGGGCCATGAATAAAAAAAAAGCCCCGGACCAATAATGAAAGTGGATGAGAGCGCTGGCTAGCTGTCACTGTCATTTTATGTTGTTAATAGATACGTGTAGAACCATTAGGAAATGTTTATGTAAGTAGTTATAACTTGTGTGAAATTACTTGAAAGTCGTAGAATGACCATGTACTGTTTGCACAATGCTATCAATCTTTTCAAGTAAAATATTGTTGGTATACATTCTATGTGGTTTTCATGTTATTCTTCTTTCAAGAGGAATATGTATCTTAGTTCACAGTATGATAAGACTGATATTGAAAATCAGACATAAAGTAAAATATTGCTTTGTAACCTATTATTGGGGAAGAGGATATAACTTTAAGTCTTACCTCTTTAAGTCACACAATGTTGAATGAAATATGCTGCTTTAAAATTGGTATACAACACAGGGCATATTGTGCTTGTGTAGCATTGTTGAATGCAGACTCAAACAATAAAAGACTATCAAATGATTTAATGTACAAATAAAAAGTAGGAACCCATACAAAAGAACACGCATTTGAACCCAGTGTTCCAGTAGTATCCAAAACCGAAGACAGCTGCCTCATCAAACATATGTGTGAACTGTGAATATAATGGCAAGTGGATAGCCAGCCTCTCTCTCTCTCTGTGCCTGTGGCACAGAAGCAGATTTGAATCTCTTTTGTTAGATTACGTCAACATTCAAGCAGTGTGAAACACAAAGTATACTTTGGTCAACCGCAAACACTGAGTGTCTACTTACAGGACACGTGACGCATATCTCGCCATCAGCATAGTGCTCGAACACTGAACGTGCAGCCCGATTTTTTTAACAGTGCATTTGCATGATTAAGTGTGACCACAAGGTGGCAGTACTCAAATTTGAGCCATTGCTGTTACGAACAAATGCTAGAAGATGTAATTGCCAGAAAATAACAGTAGACGAAGGTAAAAACTAACAACAGTGGATGTGCACGTCAACAGCGCATGTGAAGTGGTCAGGAGATACCTGTATTTGTATTACTCAAGTCTGAAAGAGTAAAATGACATCTTTAAGGGTCTGAACTCCTGAAAAGAAATACTCCGCTTTCTTATAGCAGTAGTAGCAAGCATGCGCCAACTGCCTGTATATGCGCGCACCGTCAAATGGAGTATACTTTGGCAGGCTCGTGTTCGACAGTCAAAAACAAAAACAACCAAAAAATAAACATTTAATTCTAATAGTGCATAGCACAGATTAGATAAATAAGCTATTTGAGTCCTCTCTCTTTAATATGTGCTCATTAACAGACGCTATTTACAGAACTGCGTCTATTAAAGTAACAGTACCATTTTTATGCATGTTCAACAAATTAATGTAACTACTTGTACAGTAAATAATACAAATAATGCATACATACTGTAAAATCTGTTAAAATCAATAAAATTTGGAAATCTGTATCATTAACCGGAACTAGGTTTTGATGCTCTTTTTGATGATTAGTCCAAAGATATCCATCTTTTACTGTGCAGTCTGCTTTCTGATTGTGTTTTGATGTGACCTATAATGTCTCACCTCACCAAGCTTATATCTTAGTTTCCTCTCTCCATCTTATTTTCTGGGGTTGAGTTGGAGGCAAATAGATTGGGGATTTATGAGGAAAAGAGCAGAGAGAGAATGCGAGAGGAAGAGAGAAATAAATATGAAATTCGTGGATCAAGTGAGTGACAGATGGGCAGAGTGAGAATGAGGTTAATGCAAAGCTGGCATTTGTTTCAGTTCATCACGTGTTTGCTTTATGTTTTTTTTTTTTTTAATTCAGAAGATAAAGAAATGGGGTGTAAAGGGATAGTTCACCCAAAAATGGAAATTCTGTCATCATTTACTCACCCTCATGTCATTCCAAACTCGTATGACTTTCTTTCTGCTGTAGAACACAAAAAGAGATATTAGGCTAACATCTCTTTTTGTGTTCAACTGAAGAAAGTCATACGGGTTTGGAATGAAATAATGGTGAGTAATCCATTTGGGTAAACAATCTATAAGTAATATTGTCACAGTCTTTGACTCTTCTTTGCTCTCACCTTCTCTTTCTCTTAACACACAGGTGCATTTCCTTGCCTCGGGTTATGATAACAATCATTTAGATTCTAGGGAGTGTATCTTGTTGTAGTAGATGCAGTGTGCGAATGGGGGAGTTGTTTGTGTTTGTGTGGCACATAAGGGTTGAGTAATACTTTTCAAACCAAACAGAAGGTACCTGTTTTAGTGCTCAAAGCATGTGGTAGAAATCTGTGATGTAGAGAAGGGGGATCAGAACTCACATGGGCTCAACATTATGTAACTGTAGTTATAGCAAGACACGTAACCCAACAGGCTGATTTCTCCACAAAATGAAATGGATTTTAATTTTGGAATTTGCAGAGAAATTAATCTCAGCTTTGACCCACAGCTTTTAAGGGGCATGACCTTTAGAGTTCACTTTCATTGGCCTTGCAGATGTGCTTTTAAACAACAGAGAAAAGATGGAATAATGCAGAAATCATGCAACATTTGAAATTATGTGATTGTGGCAACATTTTTGCAAAATGGCGTGTTTCCTTACACTTAGCGCGGCAGATCTGAGGTGAAATGTCCACTGTGTGGTGCTAAAAGCAAGTTAAATGTTCTCCCCGATTTTTTAAGGTTAATGCTATATCGAGTTCATATAAGCAAATTTGACTTGAAACAATCAAGTAATTTTGTGGTGCTATGACACTTTCGACTCACATGTTGAGTAGTTTTTGTCTTCAGAACTCGTACCCTTGTCTTTTGCAATGCAAGTGCAAAGCTATATCAGTTGAGCTACAGCACAATTTGATCATGCTCAAATACACTTGTAAATGTAGTTGGTTATGTAATGCAAATGTTAAAATGTATCGTCTTACAAGTCATGCACTATATGGGTTTTGATGTACTAAGATAGCATTGTGTGAAGAACAAGGTAAAAAGTAAGTGTTTGTAAACTGATGACTGACTGTTTTACTTGTGATTTGTGTGAAAGTGAATAAAAGTCATTGATTGTCCTCTTGATTATTTCACTAGGAATGTGCTGCGATATGTACAAACAATTAAAAAAATTAAAAGGTTGATCCTAACCTGCAACGTGTCTTGACTCCATGTATGAATGTTATGTATCTATGCATGTTTCATGATCATTTGGAGTAAGATGCCATATGGAGTAAGTTACAGTTTCATTAGGCATAATGGCACATTCCCATGAGGAGGAGAAACAGGCAATCACTTAACTCTCATGCTTAAAATACATTTAATAAGCCCAAAATATAAATAAATAAATTCATGAATGACTCTGATTGTCAGTAATAGATGAGTTTTTGGAGAAGAGATGAGAAAAAGTAAAATGCATTTGGATAAAGTGAAATTGCTATGAGACAAGGTGTTTAAACGAGATCAGATGCATTGCCAGCAATAGCGGGAAACCTTTCGGAGTTTTGTGATTTATTTTGGCTCTTCCCACTAAAGTTAAGTTGTTATGGCTGTGTTAAATAACTTTGGGCATTTTTGCATAAGTTATATCACTGATGTTGCGATTCCAAGTCACATAGCAGCATTAATGCAGTAATTACAGTAAAGGCTTGTGATATCTTGAATCAGTGGCTTATGCCAGAGTGGTATATTAAGGAGTGTGAAAAAGGTTCAGATTGACTGCATGTATCACTCATGCCCTTTTCCTCTGTGTTTGTCTTTAGGAGTCGAAATTCATCTGGCTCTCCTCGTCCACGCGCCATGAAGAAGATCCACTTTATTAAGAACATGAGGCAGTATGACACCAGGGGCAGCAGGTGTGTTTAAACATTTCAATTAGGGGTGTCCATGGTTAACCGATTAACCGATTAACCGTTAAAAATTGCTTAACCGAGTGAAACATTTTGCTCGGTTAAGTGGTGTCAATGGCGTGTATTGAATTTAGTTGTAATACATTTTTGCACCACCAGAGACTGCCAGAGCGCTCCCAGACATTTGTAATGTCCACAAGAAGTAGTCTTGACCAGTTTTCTAATATGAAGCGGGCAAAGAAAAGCACAGCGTGGGAGCACTTTAAAATCGAGAATGACGGGGCAAAATGCAAGTATTGCAATGCAGTGCTTAGATATACTTCAAGTACAACCTCGTTGTTGTACCATCTCAACAGCCAACACCCGGGCACACCAGGGATGGAAATTAGCACCCGCCACCAGCCAAATGCGGGTGATTTTGTGTTGTGGCGGGTAAACTCGCTTCACCTACCGGCCACCGTGGCGGGTAAATAAAAATAGCATCATGCGACGTTCGTCTGTTAAAGGACAAATTAGTTTGAATAAACGAGGAGACACTGATTAGCAAGACAACTCAGTGAATGTGCTTTCCATTAAATGAATCACACACACAGTAAACAAATCCTTAACAAAAAAAACAGGGCTATTCTGGTGGGTGCGGTGACGCGCTCATGTAAGGGTGGCGGCGTGGCGCTGCCAATAAAGCTCCTAAAATCTGTCACAAAGAACCGGCAAAAGTAATGATTATGAATATGTAAAATATAGCAAGGAGATATTTTAATTATTTATTAATAAACAAGTCTTTTCTTTGTCCGTGTCATTTGCAAAGATGAAGTTGATGATGCTGACTCGCGGTCTTCGCAGTAACGCACCAGAGAGAAATGCACATTTCTTACGGATTACATAAGCAGAGAGCAGTCTGTGTCTGTTTTCTTTAGTTTTGAATTATTTGTGAGGCAAGGCTACCTTATACACTGAGGTTCGGTTCATTTATGAGACGAGCTCCAGTTCACGCGCCGGCGCCTCCGCTTTGTGATTATATCGTCTGCTATATTTAATTCTTATTTAATAAATCCAGGCAATTGGTTGATGAAACATTGATTAAAATTAAGACACAATTAATACAAAATGAAATTCACTTTAAAGAAAGGTTTTGTGCTTTCTGTTTGATGTCTCTGTGGAAGTTTTAAAGCATCTTTCAGTGCCGCTTTCAGAGCGCTCACGTCCGTAACATTGTGTTTTCCTCGTATGCGAACTGAAATGAATATCAGTTCATGGATTGTGTGTGTAGGCTATAAGAGAGAAAGAGAAAATGCCAGTATTTCATTGAGACTTGAGATTAAATAAACGGCTTAAGTATTGTAGATCTTGTAGTATTAATTTTCACATGCAGTTACACATTGTCGGTTAAAAACAAGAAAGTGGCTGGTAAAAACATTGAGTGGCTGGTAGATTTTGAAATCCACAGTGGCCGGTGGACAAAAAAGTTAATTTCCATCCCTGGCGCACACTATGGTTAACCGAGTATTAACCGTTAAGGGCCTCGGTTAACGGTTAATGAAAAACTTGAAAACGTGCAGCCCTAATTTCAATGGGTGTGTGGGTTTTTGGGGGGGGTTGTCAAAACCAAGGCATATATATTTCTCTTCTCAGATTCTGTGGGTCTGCTCATGTGTGCATGCATTTGTGCGCGCGTGCGTGTGTGTGCAGGTTTCAAAATATTTGTTAGTACCAAATGTTTGAAAATGTCCTCAGTAATATAGTGAAACTTGTTGAAAGCCCACTAGTGAGGACATTTTAGGTGGTCCTCATTAGTAAAAAAGCTCATAAATTGTCCACATCTTGTTTAGCTTTAAATCTACTGATGTGCACAGGTTTCTGTGAGGTTTAAGTTTAGTGGTAGGGTTAAGGTTAGGGAATAGAAAATACCATTCGCCTGCTATGAAATCAATGGAGTGTCGCTCTGTCTTTTCCAGCGTTATTCATGTTTTCCCCTCTGTATGTTTATCAAAACAAACAGAATGACTCTATCTTTCCTCTCAGGACAGGATGTAGTTTAGCAATGATACTATACACTTGCTTTTTATACACAGTCACAAAAAAAAAAAAAAAAAACTTTTAAACTACAGTGTTCAGTACTATAAAAGTAGTAAATATAGTGCAAAAAGAGCATTTATTAAAACTAAGTTGCAAAAAAATGGCTTGTTTAAAATGATGTTTGTACATTTGACTGCAGTAAGTAACTGTGTAATTTTCATCACTCACTCAGTACCAGGGAAGTTGCTGAACATAAATGACATCCAGGGCTTAACCCATTTGTGCTATATCATGATGCAAAGCTGCCTATAAGTGTAAATAATGCATTTGTACATTGATATACATCTCATTGGTATGGTATTCTGGTATGGTATACAGTGGAATGGTATTCTGGAGGTAATCATGAGTTAGAATAGTTAGATTTGGAACAAGTATAATTGCAACTGTATTTTTCTGTATGTGAATATATTTGTTGATATTACCGATGTGTATGTAGCCTACTGTATATTATAAGGCGCATGCAAATTTCAATTTGGAGACTGCATTTTATTCAGTGGACAGACAGGCAGATAGCATCAGAAGCGGGAGGGGCTGGCAAAGGACAGCACAGGGAGCTGCTTAGAAAAATTTACCTGCTAGGTCACAATACATTTTTAGTAAAGGGGGCTGTTGGGTGAAGGAAAGGAAAGTGAGTACAGACCTATTTTGAATAAATATTAGAGAAGTGAAGTTTGCAGGGATGCCTCTTTGTGCCACCTCACTTAAGAGAAGGTCTAGTGACTCAGTATTGGTTCATATTAGGACTAGGCGATATTACGTTGTAATCGGATATCGACAATATCTGACAAATATCCGATGCTTATATCAGTGCTAATTGACAGACAATGTTCGACTCTATTGCAGTATCGGGTAATGATAAAATGATGGATCTTGGAAGTTACCAAATATATTAAATAGGAGCCCAGGGTTTGAAATTAGCACCTATGAGTTGCAACCCGCCAATTGTGGTTTGCCTATTTTATGCAGAGTGGCAGCTAATTTTGCTTATCTACCCACCACTCTTATGGGCAACCCTGCAAGACATCTTAGAGAGACACATGACAAGAAATGCTGTTAGACACAAAGACACACGCTTGAAGTAACACACTTTATTATATTTTTAAGAACAGAAGACAGAAAAGCAGTTGATGTTCGTGTCTAATTCGTGGTTTGTTCATGTAGAGTTCTCAGGAGGTGCTCGGAGTTAAGTTCGCTTTATCTACAATGAACAGTTCGAGCTTAAAGTTTCTCTATGTAGGATTTTTGGGTTAGAAATGAACAAATTGCCATTATTGATTGAGTACATAAACAATCTGTTCAAAACAATGTCCTTACCTTACCTCGTTTCACTACAGTAAGCCTATAAAAAATATTTTTATTTTGAACTGTTGGGTCTGATTTGGTGCGAAATAGAAATAGGGTCATGATCTCAAGATGGCGCCGAGTATGGCTGCTGCGTCGCGAGCTCCGTCAAAACACTGCAGTTTATTGTTTGTTTTGTTTACAGTTCTGTGTTTTTTTGTCTTGGATGCTGTCTGCCTTATTGTGTACGACAGACAAACGCTTTTGGACATTGGTTCGGCAATCACACACCGAAAACCGGACTTCACATTCCTCAACGCCGACCCGCGGTTTACAAACACGCCAGCGGAGCCCTTTGTTTGGGCTGCCCGGCCGCGGAGACGCAGACGGAAAAGAGGAAAAAGAGCCGGCGTTCTCATCAGATTAAGACGTCGCGCAAATCGCCCCCCGCTACCCAGTATACTACTCGCAAATGTTCAGTCTCTGGACAACAAGCTCTGCGAGCTGAGAGCGCGGATCTCTTTCCAACGAGAGACGAGAGAATGCTGTGTTATCTGTTTTACGGAAACCTGGTTGTCCACGGAGATTCCAGACTCGGCCATCGAACCCACGGGTTTCTCCGTGCACCGAGCGGACAGAGCGAAAGACCTCTCTGGTAAAAGCAGAGGAGGTGGTGTATGTTTTATGATCAACAAATCATGGTGTGATCAGAGGAATGTACATTTTATCAGGTCTTTCTGCTCTCCTGATCTGGAATTTCTCATGCTTCTGTGTCGACCATTTTGGCTACCGAGGGAATTCACAGCGGTCATCATCACAGCTGTGTACATCCCCCCACAAGCCGACACAGACCGGGCACTCAGGGAACTGTATGGCAGTATAAGTGAGCAGGAAACCGCGCACCCTGAGGCCGCGTTCATTGTTACCGGGGACTTCAACAAAGCCAATTTTAAAACAATAGCTCCAAAATTCCACCAACACATCAACTTCAACACACGAGGGGACCGGGTTTTGGATCATTGCTATTCTCCTTTCCGGGATGGCTACAAATCCCTCCCCCGCCCACCATTTGGCAAATCTGACCACTCTTCCGTTCTGCTTCTGCCCGCTTACAGGCAGAAACTGAAACGGGAATCACCCGCCCTCAGAATGATCCAGTGCTGGTCGGACCAATCAGACTGCGCTACAGGACTGTTTTGATCACGCGGACTGGAAGATGTTCCGGTCTGCCTCCGATGACGACATCGAGGTTTACGCTGATAGCGTAACGTGTTTCATCAGGAAGTGTGCAGAGGATGTTGTTCCAACCAAAACAATACGGATCTTCCCCAACCAGAAACCCTGGGTTAACGGCGATGTTCGCGCGGCACTTACTGCGCGGACCACCGCTTTTAATTCCGGGAACGCGGAGGAGCGTAAACAAGCCAGTTATGCCCTCCGTAAATCCATCAGCACAGCCAAACGCCAGTACAGGCACAAAATTGAAGGTCAGTTCAACACCACTGACTCCAGAAGTATGTGGAAGGGAATTAACATCATTACGGACTATAAACAGAATAAAAACTCCGCCATGATCACCGCTGCCTCTCTCCCGGACGAGCTTAATACATTTTATGCTCGTTTCGAGGACAACAACAACACCGCCCTCACGGAGAGAGCACTCGCGGCCGATACTACAGATGATGGTTCACTCTCCGTCTCTGTTGCGGATGTAACCCGATCCTTTCGACGGGTGAACATCCGTAAAGCCGCGGGTCCAGACGGCATTCCGGGCCGCGTCATCAGAGCATGCGCGAACCAACTGGCTGGTGTTTTTACGGACATTTTCAACCTGTCCCTCTCCCTGTCTGTAGTCCCCACATGCTTCAAAACATCAACCATTGTGCCTGTACCGAAGCAAGCCAAAATCACCTGCTTAAATGACTGGCGTCCTGTTGCCCTCACCCCCATCATCAGCAAATGCTTTGAGAGGTTGATCAGAGATCACATCTGCTCTGTTCTGCCCACCTCTTTGGACCCATTGCAGTTTGCCTACCGCAACAACCGCTCCACTGATGATGCCATTGCATCTACAATACACACTGCTCTTTCCCACCTGGAAAAAAGGAACACATATGTGAGAATGCTGTTTGTAGACTACAGCTCAGCATTTAACACCATAGTGCCCTCCAAGCTTGATGAGAAACTCCGGGCTCTGGGCTTAAACAGCTCGCTGTGCAGCTGGATCCTGGATTTCCTGTCAGGCAGATGTCAGGTGGTTAGAATGGGCAGCAACATCTCCTCATCACTGACCCTCAACACTGGAGCCCCGCAGGGCTGTGTTCTCAGCCCACTCCTGTATTCCCTTTACACACATGACTGTGTGGCGACACATAGCTCCAATGCCATCATTAAGTTTGCTGACGATACGACGGTTGTAGGTCTGATCACTGACAATGATGAAACAGCCTACAGAGAGGAGGTGCACACTCTGACACGCTGGTGTCAGGAGCACAACCTCTCCCTCAACGTCAGTAAAACCAAGGAGCTTGTGGTGGACTTCAGGAAGAAAGACAGAGAACACAGCCCCATCACCATTAATGGAGCACCGGTGGAGAGAGTCAGCAGCTTCAAGTTCCTCGGTGTCCACATTACTGAGGAACTCACATGGTCCGTCCACACTGAGGCCGTTGTGAAGAAGGCTCACCAGCGCCTCTTCTTCCTGAGACGGCTGAGGAAGTTTGGAATGAACCACCACATCCTCACACGGTTCTACACCAGCACCGTAGAGAGCATCCTGACTGGCTGCATCACCGCCTGGTACGGCAATAGCACCGCCCACAACCGCAAAGACCTGCAAAGGGTGGTGCGAACGGCCAGAAATATCATCGGAGGTGAGCTTCCCTCCCTCCAGGATATATATAACAGACGGTGTGTGAAGAAAGCTCGGAGGATTATCAAAGACTCCAGCCACCCGAGTCATGGGCTGCTCTCACTGCTTCCATCAGGCAGGCGGTATCGCAGCATCAGGACCCGCACCACCCGACTACATGACAGCTTCTTCCCACAAGCAATAAGACTTTTGAACACATGATCCCTCATGATCAACAATCAGCACTGCACTTTATTAATCCTCATTCTGTCAATATATTCTCCCATTCAATTAGTGTTTATATATATTTATACCTGTATCTAGTGTATGTGTATTCTACATTGTGTGTATTGTGTACATTTGATATGTAAATTGTTGTGTAGGTATGTGTACATTTGTTATGTAAATTGTTTTGTGTAAATATGTTGTTATTGTCACTGTCATTACTGCATTGTTGCACGGAACTGCACACAAGAATTTCACCTGCTGTTGCACTCGTGTACACAGTAGTGTGACAATAAAGTGATTTGATTTGATTTGATTTGAAATAGCATTGGAGTGGTGGTGGCGTAGTGGCTAGAGCACAGGGCTGCTAATCAGAAGGTTGCTGGTTCAAACCCCACGGCCACCACCATTGTGCCCTTGAGCAAGGCACTTAACTGCAGGTTGCTCCGGGGGGATTGTCCCTGTAATAAGGGCTCTGTAAGTCGCTTTGGATAAAAGCGTCTGCCAAATGCATAAATATAAATATAATATATAAATAGCTGGCTTATGATTAGGGATGGATATTTTGGTCATTCTGTCTACTTGAGTACTCGTCGTGTACTCAAGGGGCAATTACATGTTCATAACTGTGTATATAATAACATGTCTGACAGACGTCTACGGCTGCTGCATTCCGTTTTGTTGTTCCAGTGTTTCATCTATGCATTATTATAGGCTGTTATAAAACAGTATGTTACAAAATGTACAAAAGATTGCTTAACCAAAATATAATGCATCATATTTTGTCATTATGTGAAGATTCGCTGCCCAACTCTGAAATAATGTGCACAATGCATGTCTGTATGTTCATCCTTCAGGATACTGTAGTAATCTTTGTAAGTGTTTTTTTAGTGACTGTCTAATCCATCTATTTTCAAATAACAGGAGATGCCATAACCATTGCGTTTAATATGCGTGTTAAGTTAAAGTTCAGTTTTGAAGATACTGCATTGTGTTCCATTTAACTGCGCTCTGTCTTGCTGTTTGAAATACTCACCTGCTGTACAATGCCACACGCGCATGGTGTGTGTGTGTGTTTGTGTGTGTGTCTGTGTTGCTCTGTATTGTTGTTGCTGTGATTCATGTAGCATTCCATTCAACTCATAGGGTCTGAATTTCCACCTTTCTACTGAGGAAAGTGCAACGGAATGTCACTTTATATCAGATATCTAACTTGGAAACTTGAGCGGAAATCTTCATTCATTTTGTCGAGATGCAGGTGTGTGTTACGTCACGCAGGGCAGGGAGGTTTAGTCCATGACAATCATTCACTTTTATGAAACAACATGTCAAAGTTCTTACATTAAATTATAATAAAGCGTGTTTATCAAACATTTTACAGAGTATTTTTTTTTCTCGTATAATTACGTATCAGTTGTTTGCCATGAGAAGTCTCTGATAATCAATGTACCTCTCAAAGTCACAACGTAATCAATCTCAAAATTAAAAATAAGCTCCCTTTTTAACACGTTTGTGTTTAGTTGTCAGGTAATTGTCACTGGATTTCGAATTAAGTGAAAATTCACATATTTTTCATGATCGATCATTGCTGCCATGTCTGAGTAACCGAGTCCTTGAGTGCTCGTGCCCATCCCTACTTATGACATTCAACCTTGTGTTATAAGTCATGTCTGTAAACACATGAAAGAACAACAGCTGTCACATGTTCCTGCAAGAGAAACTAACAATGCTGTTAATTTCTGTTTAGTCACACTCGCACAGTTCAGTACCGCATTGCTGCAGTCTGGATGATGTATCCGTTTGGAAAAGTTGCTTACCTGCTATAATGCTTGGAAATGTTTTCTGGTAGGGTTGTTGAAGCTTGTCATGCTTTTATAAATCGAGCATTAACTGTTCACCCATCGTGATGTATTCACATATTCAGGAGAAATTACTGTGACATGTTTAAGATGTATGACTTCTGAAATTGGCTTCTTGAAATTGTTATATTGCATATTTAAGAATATTATTGTCATGTTTAATAAACTATATTTCATCCCTATCATTACTGAATCCTTGTTTTATGTTTTTAGTTTCCGGTGTAGTTATGTGCATTGTATAGACATACTATTGTAGTATTACGGTTTTATTTGCATTATCAACTGAGGCTGTACAATACATTTCTATGCTGGTGCAGGCTGGTTTAAACTGATAAGTGCTGGATTGGTGCTGTTCATTGAGCAGAACCTGGTTAAAATTTTTGTCCAAGGAACCCTTAAAAATGTATCATGGTGGTTGCCACCAACATGCCGTAGTTATTACAGTTATTTCTTCAACAATAAAAGTGTGGTAACTTGCTCTAAGCCAACACTGTCAGAAAATAAACACAATGACTGAAAGATTCTGAAACTACTGTATTTACACTGTTAGAAGGACATCATATGGAAGAAATGGCAAGAACTTCTCTGGGGATTCATATCAAGGGTGAGATTCAGGCCGAATGGAGCAGGAAAGAATTTATAAAAGTATATTTAATGCCCATCATTAATGAGTCCTCATTTTATGTTTTTATTTTACGATGTAATTATGTGCATTGTGTAGACATACTATTGTTGTCAGGATCCCGACTCTCTATTTGAGTTTTTGTTGTGTGAGGATCCTGTCACCTATCTTTGTGTTTGTGCCTGTCTTGTGTATCTAGTGTCAGGATCCTCTCACTTTGGTTGGTCTTGTTTATTGTTTTTGTGGTTGGATCCTGACACTAGTGTCCTGTGAGTGTACTTTTTGTTTTCTCATTGCTATGTGCACTTGTGTCTGTGCTGTCTTAAGTGAAACCCCGCCCCATCATTTGCCTTGTTATTAGTTTATCAGTTTCACCTGCCTCTCCTCGTTACCCTCCTCAGTTCCTTCTCTATTTATGTACCCTTCAAGTGGACTCACAAGTTCTGAGCTCATGAATGACCCAGTGAAGTTGCAAGTTCAAGTGGGAAACGTCTTGGTTGCTGTTGTAACCTCCATTCCCTGATGGAGGGAACGAGACATTGTGTCGATGTAGTGACACTAGGGGTCGCTCTTGGGAGCCGAAAACACCTCTGATCTTTGAGACAAGGCCAATGGGAATTGGTGAGTGCATGCCACTCCCCCGGACATATGGGTATAAAAAGAGCTGGCTCGCAACCACTCATTCAGGTTTTGTGCTGAGGAGCCGAGACAGGGTCCCAGCCATTTCAGCGGGTAGTACAGCATTGTGGCAAGAGGGTTCCCTCCATCAGGGAACGGAAGTTACAACAGTAACCAAGATGTTACCTATCTGTCACTCACTCGAAGTTGTGTTGATGTAGTGACACTAGGGGCCGCTATTAGGGTTGCTACGGTATGATATTTTCGCAGTATGATAACGTCTCAGAAAATATCACGGTTTCAATTTATAAAGGTATACGGTATTACGCAATTATTATTATTCAGCTACAGTGACCCTTAAAGGAGTGAACACAGAAGGTTTTTTTTGTTGTTTTTGTTGAACACACACTTTGTTATAATTTAAACTTGAAACCATTATTTTTTTTACTGAAGTATGTGTAAAAAGTGTACCTTTTGAAAATAAATAGAATAAATAAGAAAGCTAACAGAATTATAATAATAAACCGAATTATACACATGATTAAAAAATAGCATGTAAATATAACATGTTATATAACTAAAGAATGTTAGTTTACATGTTAGCATAGCATGTTAAATTAACTACTAAATAAAAAAATAACATCAGCTGTGTGAGCTTTTGGAGTAATATCCTATGATTATTACAATTAACACATACTGTAGGTGGACAAGAGCGCAGCCAGACAGCTCCTGTCTGTACCTTTAACTCAGTGGTTCTCAAATTTGGTTAAACTCAGTGGTTTTGCTTCAGGACCCAGATTTTACATTGGAAATTAAGTGGTGACCCACCATAGTAAAAATGTAACCTGTATTTAATGTATCTTGGGTCCCATTTCCTTTTATGTTGCATAGTTTTGTTCATGGTTTTCAAGTACAACGACATTATTTTTGTTGTTAACATCAACAACAAAATCTACAGGAAGTTTTCTCTCCCCCTTTTAAAATTGAAGAGCATATTTACTTATTATGTGCCCATTATTATCCTGTTTTCTTCCTAATTTCATTCCAGGCTCCTTATTACCATGGTTGGGTCAGTGTAGCTAATCTTAAATAATAGTAATAATAATAAATAATAGTCCATCCATCCATCCATCGTCAACCGCTTATCCTGTACAGGGTCGCGGGGGGCTGGAGCCTATCCCAGCTAACATTGGGCGGAAGGCGGGGTACACCCTGGACAGGTCGCCAGTCCATCGCAGGGCCACACATATACAAACAACCATTCACACTCACATCCACACCTAGGGCAATTTTTGGAGACATCAATTAACCTAGCCTGCATGTCTTTGGATGGTGGGAGGAAGCCGGAGCACCCGGAGAGAACCCACGCAGACACGGGGAGAACATGCAAACTCCACACAGAAAGGCCGGGGCAACCGGGGTTTGAACCCACGACCTTCTTGCTGTGAGGTGACAGTGCTAACCACTGCACCACCGTGCTGCCTAATAAATAATAGTATTTAGGAAAAAATAAATACTAACTGAAACACATCTTGAAACAACAACTTCCACTGTTGATATAAAATAAGTTACTTTTACTCATGTAAAATAGTGAAACAACTTTGTAAAGGTGATATTTTTTCATTGCCTAATGAAAAAAATTTGCGCATAGCACAATATTGCTCTTTTCCTTCTCAGCACTGTTTGACATGTCAGGGCTGCTTACTGTTTAAGAGGTTCGACTTGACTTCCTCCGCAATGCTTAATACTAGAAAAGTCTCACTGGAATTGAAATTGGTCACATCAGTTTTGAGGTCTGCGCTCCGCAATATCAAGGGAAGCCTGGTTGTTGCACGTGCATGCCAGAGAGAAGAACAGATCATGATCGCGAGCTGGTTCCTCTATGCTCATGCAAAAGTGCAGATGAGTAGCCTATATCTGATTGCGAGATTATCATTAAATCTGCCTCGGCAGTCCTAAATATGCTGTCACTTGTACGGCCACAGAAATGTATTCAGTGGGAGAACCATGGCATTGGCATTGGACTTACCGTCCATCGCGTCGTGCTGCGCTGCTATTGCGGCCACATACACCTTCAAGGTGGAGGGGGACAGCCGCCCCTCCAGTCTCTCCTGCAGGAAGGAAAGCACCGACCCGATTGCACAAGAACACCAATTTGCGAACAAATGCCACTTCAAGGCATACAGCTACCTCGTAGAGGGAGCCCTGTCCTGAGTGATCATGTCACCCACCACTGGTGGTAGGCCAATTAGATCTGCGTCCCATACAGGGGCCAGACATGGAGATTCCAGATGTCTGGGCGTAGGTGCCAGATGAGGCCCTGTCCCTGAGAGAGGAGGTCCTCCCTCAGGGGAACTCGCCACGGAGGGGCTGTCGCGAGGAGCGTGAGTTCAAAGAACCAATTCTGGGTGGGCCAGTACAGCGCCAGCAGGATGACCTGTTCCTCGTCTACCCTGATCTTGCACAAAGTCTGTGCAAGCAGGCTCACTGGGGGGAACACATACTTGTGCAGCCCCTGGGGCCAGCTGTGTGCTAGGTCATCTGTGTCGAGGGGAGCCTCGGCTAAGGAGTACCAGAGTGAGCAGTGGGACAATTCCCGGGAAGCAAACAGATCGACGTGATGGCCACGCGATGCATGCTGGACTTGAGTCTAAAGCCAGTGATGAAGCAGTCTCATATGCATCAACCCGAGCAGCGTGACTGCTGCCAAGGACGCCATATGCCCCAGGAGCCTCTGAAACTTCTTCATCTTGGCCGGAGGGACAGGCTCTATCACGTCCATCTGCAGAAGGATCGTGATCTCCGCACGTGGGGCAGTGACATTCTCACACCTCACTGAGGTGAAACCGCTCTTTTTTTGAGAATGTGGGTACTGCAACCCCTTGGCCATGTGGCAAAATCAAAACAAAAGGGAACAAAGGATTCTACTCCCAGCCCTCCACCGGGAGACGGAGTGGTCTGTGTACCAGCTCCAGGGTTACAGTGGGCCTCTTCCTCCCTGGGTTGTCCATCTCAGGGGTGCTTGGAAGTCTTCCTGGGGATCTTAGCACCAGACCGTTAGATGGAGGGCATCAGCTTCCTGCGGGAAAGCTTCTCGAGGGCAAGCGTGGCCGTCAGTTACATGTCGGCCTCAGACTGGGCAACCACACCCGAAGGTGGGAACCCAGTCAATTCCTCCATGTCTGACTGCGCCAACCCACTCACCGATGCTGCGATCAAGAGATCATCCTGCTCTTATGCCCCGAACGAGACATTAAACTTGCCCTGATGTGAGCTGCCTGTCTCATCCCAGAACTCAACCAGAGCAAACAAACATACTGGGGAATGGGAGGTCTGTGGGGTATTACTTCGAGGAATGACTCACATTGGGGTCTCCATATCGCCCCTAGCGCTAACCATCCCAGCCTCGTTCCCGTATCTCCGGTGGAATACCCATATGTCCGGGGGAGTGGCATGAAAATTCTAATTGCCAATTCCCACTGGCCTTTTCTCAAAGATCAGAGGTGTTTGGGGCTCCCATGAATGACCCCTAGTGTCACTACATCAATACAACGTCTAGTGAGTGACAGATAAAGAACTCTAGATGGTACCCGAGTTTTTGAGATGGAAGGAGTCCTAAACTTTCAACATGGCGGAGGAGATTACATTTTCTGTTGTGAATGACACGTTTTGTTAATTTTTCTAAATACAGCTAATTTTTAGCAGCACTTGCCGTTTTGGTCGTATTCTTTTATGTATATCAGCAACCATTCTATGCATTTTGTAAATTTTTACACTGTGAAAATTGTTTGTATTTTACCAAAATTCCATTATCAATAGCAAGCTAACTAAGTAATATATATATTATGGTGTCAAAATAAATGTTTCTCAAGAAATTTGAATGAATGAGCCTGGCGTCGTCCATGTTTCCTCTTCTTTCCAACAACAAAGCCTGTGAACACGACATACTCGTAATAACCACTTCAGAAGTGAGAAGTAGGAAAATTCCGATAGGACATGAAAGCAGCATTAATCACCCTCGCTGTGTCTGAAATCGCTCACTTGTTCACTCATTCACTCACTCAATATTTCCTATATAGTGGATGTCTTTGTGTGCTCTATATCAGGCAAGGTGTGAACGAAATGAGTGAGTGAATTCTGACTCTGACGTAAACACTAGTGGTGCAACGATCTGATCTCTGATTTCTTTTTAACACTAAGTTTGGCCGATTCTTTTTTAAAGTGCCCTTTACTTACAACATATACTATTACATTTTTTAAATCAAAAGTTGTATTAATTAACATAAGTTAATGCACTATGAACTAACATGAACTAACAATGAACAATTGTAATTTTATTAACTAACTTTATAATTAATAAAGGCTGTAAAAAAATATATTGTTCATTGTTTGTTCATGATACATAATGCTTTAACAAATGTTAATCAAAGGAACCTTATTATAAAGTAGCCAAAATTACATTAAAATCACATTAATTGTGAATTGCTAATATTTATTTGTTTTGAAACAGTTATGAATAGTTCTGTTATCAATATTGACATTGACAGTTGTCATTGTGACATACTGGTAAGCATTAAAAACCATGAGAGCATCACACACAGCAGAGATATGTTAAAAAATAAGAAAAATATATCCATTACATGCTCTTAAACTGCTCTAGTTAGAAATCATTAATATATATGATTTGTTTACTGTCTTTGGTGATTTGCTGTAACACAGATCACTAATTATTAAGCAAATGCTTGAAGACGTGGTGCCGTTATGAGTAAAATGTAATTGCTGTGATTAAATGTAAGTGACCAACATTAATCTGATTTAAATTGGGATCATCACTGAATAGAGCTGAGATAAGTGACTGATGAGTTATTGAGAGCACCTGGAGAGAAATGCTTGATTGACACCGAGAGTGAGCATATTGAAGTTAGTAACGCTGAAAGTGCTCATGATCGCTCAAACAGTCTCTATCGCTCAACACGTCTGATTGTCATGGCTCACTTTACATCACATATACTCAGAGTTGTATATGCATGTGTATTTGTGTTTAATTAGTTTTTATACGCATTTGCAGTCTTTATCCTCTCCGTGCTCTCAGTGCAGCGAGTCAAAATTACTACCATATTGACTCTAGAAAATGGTCAACTTAATATTTATACATGTGTAATTCTTACACATTTTTAAAAACAAACCTACATATTCACCTGAATAACAGCATGTCTGAAAGTTTAAATTTGTGAATACTTAGAATTGCCAACAATTCACCCTCCAGAGGCCACTCTGTCATGCATCAAGAGCTGAGCAAGTGCTCATTAATTAGAGTAGCAGTGTATGTGTGATTCCCTGTGTAGTGCAAAAAAGATCGGCCCTGATTCTAGGCACGATCGGTGATCACAGACTTAAGACGAATATCGGCCGATTGGATATGACGCAGAAACAACTTTGTCACATACGAACTTTAATAATAATCATAATAAAAACAATAATAATTGTTAGTCTTATTAAATGGTATAAATAATAAATCTTAATCCTGTTTGTCATGGTTAACCTGTTATTATATATTTACATAATAATTAAAATATCAATAATGCTTAAACTGCCAACACAAATGAAAACATTTGTACAAGCGTACATTATTGTATTTATTTGTATTATTTTACCATCTTGACACTCTCCCACCCAAACTCGGCAGCATTTCTTAGTGCAGAGAAGACATGATGTGCGCAATATCGCCCTCATGCAACTGTAATACAATACAAAGATATTAATAATAACATCCATTGATTATTAGGCCAATACGTACATGTGATAAACGAATATTTGAATAATTTCCGCTGTGCGCAGTCTTCT
The DNA here is from genome assembly GCA_032164185.1 of Moxostoma hubbsi. Classification (NCBI taxonomy): domain Eukaryota; kingdom Metazoa; phylum Chordata; class Actinopteri; order Cypriniformes; family Catostomidae; genus Moxostoma; species Moxostoma hubbsi. The sequence goes on from JAVLUX010000001.1 coordinate 71,180,975, forward strand.
GAGTTAACAATAATATCACCTCAGTGAATTAGTGAAGAAAGAAATCACTTAGTATTTTAATAGCAAAATGAAAATTAAAAATATATCTGACAAATATTTAATCTATACAAATAAATAATAAATTGTTCAATTTATTTGAATGATTTTGGATCACTATATTTTATCATGTTATTTTTAATCAACTTTTGATGTGTCAAAAATTAAAACACTACAGCCAACTTGGAAAAAAAAACAATGCAGGAATAAAATTAAGCTGTAAATTGGCACTTCTCACGCTCCTCACTCACCCACTTGCTCTCTCTCTCTCCCTGCACGTCAGTCCTCCCCGCGTTGATTTATGGGCAAGATAGTGTCAGCAAGTGTACATCGATTGTACACTCGAAATCAGACTGCATTGTGGGTAAAATTGATTGAACAAATGTGGGGAACAAGATGTAGGGAACAAATTTGGACACTACTACAAAATGGCCGACACTCAGAATAGTGCACTATATAGTGAATGGGGGTGATTTCGGACACAATTCCTGTGTTCTCTGTGCTGTGCCAGTTCATTGTGGAGAGTCCTGTGGAATGTTTATGGATCTTTCCCTATCAAGGTGTCTTGTCTGTCAGTTCCGTTTATTTGGCTTAACCATATGGATTTTGAGATTCCCCTTGCCAGCACATTCAGGCTACTTGAATCACTGCCCTGTTTTTGCTCCTCAGGGAACTTAGAATTTATTTTATTTTTTTCAAATAAACCGTATTTAACGCTGCAACTCTGTTCTTCCGCAAATTGCTTGAAATTTTAAGTTTCAACCACAGATGTCGCTAGAGAGCACAAAGTTACGTAGTGCAGCTTTAACATGCATCGTGAACACAACTCTTCAAGTTCACAAATAATAAAATAATACAAAAATACCTTGAACCTAAAATGTATTTAGGCTTAGATTTCAATTTATTATGTTTACATTTACCCCGCGACCCTGTACAGGATAAGCGGTTGACAATGGATGGATGGATGGATGGATGGATGTTTACATTTATAAGTTTCTTTAGCTCTTAATTTGTATAAGTAATTGTCCACTTGTTGTAGACAGATACTTGAAGGACAGCAAATGAGAGGTGGTTAACATTTTGACCACTTCGCTATTTTAATTGCCTTTTTGTTTAATTTAAATTGTAATTTGAATTTAGAAAAATATTTGGAATAAGTTTTCAATGTTCCAATAAATGTATTTAATGAAAGTAAAATCAATAAAGCAAAAATATTACATACACCATCAGCAGTGGGGGTAGGGGGTTGATAAAGTAATTGGATATCACAATATTTATTTATTTTAATTTTTTTATATTGTGAACATATTTTTTGCGTATTGCCCAGCCCTGGTTTAACCACAGTTAAAACACTCATCGCTGACACAGATACCACCCCACTTCCTGTGTATGTGCATGAAAATTCTGTAAGACCAAAAGTGCTAGTGTTCTGGCTTTATGTGTGTGTAATGTACTGTGTGTGTGTGTGACGGTTGATCAGACAGAAGTGTATTTTAAATGCTGTCATTTGATCAGTCTGGTGTCACAGGTGTTGTGTTTGTTCCCATTGGTGATCTGAAAGATTAGAAGTGCATCATTAATGTTATGAATGTAAAGGTGTTCATTGATGATCTGCCTGTGCTTGTGTGTGTGATGCTAACCAGTTTGTGTTCATCACTGCAGGATTGTGTTAATCTGCGCCAAAAGGTCTTTGTGTGCTGCCTTCACAGTGCTGCCATATGGAGAGAGCTTCCACATCAGGTATTCAAACATACACAAACACTCAAACACACAGGCACAAAAGATACATATATAAATGAAACGGTTATATGGTGTGGTAAAGATCAGTGTGGCAGCGGGGGCGTGGTCAAGCGTCCGTCCAGGGAGAGAAAGCGGTAAGGGCGCTTGCACCTGAGCCAAATTATGTCTAACACCTGTCTCTAATTTCAGTGAGCATGGGGAGCGGCATAAGAGCGGCCACATAACCTCCAGAGAGGAGGGAGAGAGCTCAATCACGGACATGTGCATTGTGTGTTTGTTTATGCTTTTGTTTTAAGTTCTTCATTAAAATATTATTTATATTGACAAGCCGGTTCTCGCCTCCTCCTTGCCCATCCCCATCGCAGAGTCCTCGACACTGCCGTCCACCCCGGGGAGCGCCGCTGCCTTCTGCCGGGTGACGGAGTAGCCCGACCACCCGGATGCGGGAAACGGCCGCCGTCCGCGGGGCGAGTGGGGACAGGATTCCCCGACTGCCTGGAGCGAAGGAGCTGCTGCCGGGGGCGGAGGAGTGCCCTGCCGTCCCCAGAGATGCGGAGGGGTCGAGGGAAGACCGCCGTCCGCGAGGGGAGGAGGGAAGAAACTCCCCGACTGCCCGGAGTGGTAGGGCCGCTGCCAGGGGCGGAGAATTGTCTCCACTCGTCGCCAGGAAAGCGGAGGGGCGTTCTGTCCGCTGGGGGTCGGATGTTGACTCCGGTTCGCCCGGAGAGGAGCGGCTGTCGTCCGCCGGAGAGTGTGGAGGAGTGCTCGAGGACCACGCGATGGTTCATCAGAGAACCGGCTTGTCAATATAAATAATATTTTAATGAAGAACTTAAAACAAAAGCATAAACAAACACACAACGGACATGTCCGTGATTGAGCTCTCTCTCTCTCTCCCTCCTCTCTGGAGTTTCTGTGGCCGCTCTTATGCCACTCCCCATGCTCACTGAAATTAGAGACAGGTGTTACACATAATTTGGTGCAAGCGCCCTTACCACTTTCTCTCCCCGGACGGACGCTTGACCACGCCCCCGCTGCCACAATCAGCTTAGGCCAGCATACATTTCTATGCTGGTGCAGGCTGGTTTAAACTGGTTAGTGCTGGATTGCTGCGGTTCATTGAGCAGAACTTGGTTAAAATTTTAGACCAAGGAATTAGAGTTGCTTATATACCGGTACTAACAAAATATCGCGATACCACAAAATTTTAAATGGTACGATAACATCTTGTTGTTAATTTTAGTACCATATTAAAGTATGCTACCATTAACAAAATGTAATGTAATGTGAGAGTTTTTACATTAAATCAAAATCTATTTGAAAATAATTATAAAAAAAGACTCAATATGGCCAAGTGTGATCTTTAAACAGCAGAAGGATATAATTTAATTAAATAATATACAGTCACATGCGCTGTGTGCCACAGAATGAATGAGTTCTGCTCTGCACCACTCTGCTCCTTCACACACACAGGCATGCATGCGCGCACACACACACACACACACACACACACATGCATGCGCGCACACACACACACACGCAACACACTACTACTCCTTGATTTTCATGCTGTGTCCAATAGTATCCATCTGCAGAGCAGTGTGTTTAGTGTAAAATTGGCTGGTAACTCTCAAATAACCTTTTTCACCTGAGATTTTAGCTCGCAAGTTGCGGGAAGTTTGATATAACAAACCCTTCAGAAACAGGAAGAACTTCAAAGGTCTTTCAAAATAAAAGTCCTGCTGAAATGAGAGCGTTATTTACCTAGATGCTGGAAATTAAAGATATTATGACAGAAAAATATTATTACTGTATTAAAGTGCAATATTCAAAGTAGTAGCAATAATACTCATAATAACAATAATACAATATTTAATGGTTATATTATTAGTATTATTATCTGTATGCAATATCACAAAAGCTGAATACCAGTACTGAATATCAGCATGTTGTGATTCAGCCATGGCAGTCATAAGTAATCAGATTGTTTTCATTTAATGTTGTAATTTATACTGTAAAGCTCTGTTTTTTGCATTGAGTATTGAGTTAGTATCAATACTGTGGCACCAGGGCTTGTATCGTACCGAAGCCTTGGTGGTTGCAACCAACATGCTGTAGTTATCATAGTTATTGCTTCAACAATAAAAGTGTGGTAACTTGCTCTAAGCCAACACTGTCAGAATATAAATTAAACACAATGACTGAAAGATTCTGAAAGCTACTGTATTTACACTGTTAGAAGGACATCATATGGAAGAAATGGCAAGATCTTCCCTGGGGATTCAAATGGAGCAGGAAGGAATTTTTCCCACATCCCTGAGCTGGGCCTGGCATGACTCAGCCACAAACCTCTTGCCTTTCCCACCCTCTCCTTTACATATTTTTCACAAAATGCTCAAACAAGGAAACGGACCTTGGGAAACTTTTTCTTTTGCTTGAACTCGCTCTCATTTTTATGGCCATTCTATGTTTTCTGATATATAAATAGATAGAAGGAGAGGATATTACACAGCCGTATTACGCAAGCAGTCTAAGACTATAGATAAGAGATGCTAGAGGGTGTGTGTGTGTGTGTGTGTGTGTGTGTGTGTGTGTGTAATTCGGGTCCATTTCTAAACTCATCTGTCAGTTGGATATCTGATGCATTTGAGGCTGTCTGTATTGGGTGAGTCAGGTGTGTGAGAGCATTTAGCTATAGTTTGTGATGAAATTGTCTCCAGCAGTGAGCTAAATCTGAAAAACAAAAAAACAGTTGGTAGACATTTGGGGACATTAATGCAAATAAAGCAAATACTGTTTTGGTTTTTTATTCATAAAATAGAAAAAGTTTTAATTATGATTAACTTTATATAAAACAATAGAAATCCATGGTATTTTCCCATTTAGTTAGCTAAGTAAATGCTTGTGTTAATGACAGATTGTTGAATTGGCTCTATGTTTTCTGTGAACTTTGCTTAGATTGTATTTGTGTCATCAGTAGAGATCTGTCTGGTGCTCTTTCAGCCAGAATATATTATCTTGGTGAGACGGGTGTCTTGTTCTCGCTCTTCTTTTGCAGAAATTATCATGTGATGATTTAAAATGCGACGAACTGCAATTTAATCTTGACTTAATTTGATCTTGACTATGATTTTCAGGGTTCCCACAGTCATGGAAAACCTGAAAATACCAGGGAATTTTACAGTTGTGTTTTTCAGGCTTGTAAAAAGTCCTGAAAATTATCTAAATCTTAAAAGTTGGGCTGTGAATTGATTCATTTTTTTAAGTAATGAATTAATCACAATTAAATTATGGTACATGATACATTAAACAAACATTTAAAAAATCATCAAAAAATATATTTATTTCTTTGTCTCAAAGATATTACAAGAAATTGTTTAGTCATTATTAATTTTAATTATTTAAATATGTAAATTAATTTTGTTAAAATTCATATCAAACTTAATTGGCAAGAGAAAACTTAGATGTACATTGTCAATGCATTATTACATTTATGCATTTGGCCGACGCTTTTATCCAAAGCGACTTACAGTGCACTTATTACAGAGACAATCCCTCAGGAGCAACCTGGAGTTAAGTGCCTTGCTCAAGGACGCAATGGTGGTGGCTGTGGGGATCGAACCAGCGACCTTCTGATTAACAGTTATGTGTTTTAGCCCACTACGCCACCACCACTCCACATTATTTCTATAATATAAGTTAAGCTTTCTTGCACTACAAATTGGCATAATGTAGATTTACATGACCTTTCCACCCACTAACTCACTCTTTGAAATAAAGGGGCTGCTTTTACTACTGTACCTTTAAGAATTGCATATGTAAATGAGATCTGTTATGATAGGATAGTCTGGAAATTATTTAATGTGTCCTTAATTACTGATTCCATCAATTAAAGCAAAATGTTCAGGTTGAAGTATCCATCCATCTCTCTTTTCTCCCAGTGACCCTTGTTTGGATGCTCAGCGGCGGAGGCACTCCTCCAGTGCAATATCTGCCACTCTAGAGATGCTTCCTGGGCTGGAGGGGGTGGAGCTGGGCATCTACGGCAGGGTAAGAGCTTGTCATTCCCTCCCTGCACATGTCAGTCAATCTGTCAGGGAATGTCACCAGATATTGTGTTCAGAGTAATAATGACCTGCTCCGTGATGACAGGTTTACATATTTGTATCTGATGCACCGCAGGAGGTTAAAGGCACTGTCAGGATGTGTCAGTCTGACAGATGGGTTGTTGTGATCTTATTTATTGTGTAGACGGTGTCGTACGCTCAGTTCCTGTATCCCACTAATGCTCTGGACTGGCACAAGCCCTCAGTGGACCTCGCTCTACCAATGCCCTTTTCCAGAAACAGCATCCCTCGCAGTTGTCCACCCTCTCGCCTCAACAGCGCTGTGGGACTGGATCTGGGTAGGTCTCACACACACACACATATACACACACAATTGTACAGCAGGACTGCATGATTTGGACAAAAAGTCAAATTGCCATTATTTTGAAGATTATTGTGATTGTGATTTGAACTGTGAAACGATAAACAAAAAACTAGTAAATTATTGCTTTCGACCAAAATTCGGTAATGTTTTGTCCATGTTCTATTGCCAATAAAAAGACTTGGGCCACTCTTTGATGGTTCACACTTGAGTCCTCTTAAAAAGAAACAAACATTTTCAAATAAATAAATAAATGAAGCAGTGATTAAACAATTAGAGTGACAACATGAAACTTAAAATTGTGAACTAATACAACTAGAAAACCTTATTTAAAATAAAAGTATTGAAATATAGTGATAAACAACAGCAATTAACAAAATATTTTGCTTCAAAAAAAGAAGATAATGACTTTTGGCAAAGTCCAATTAAGGCTTTTAAGAGCTCAAGTGAATTTGTGAATCATTAATGTGAACTGCTCCATTTACATGAACTATCCGAATTAACTGACACAAAGTCTCCCTGAAGTGCCTTGAAAAACTTAGTTTTCTTTAGTCTGATGTATTTCCTACTGAAACAAGAAATTGGGGTGGGACGTGTCAGCATGCGCCTATTTTAAAAACAACCAATCGCAGCCCCCAGCAATGCAACACACACACACAACTGAAAAAGATCCAGTGTTCATCTGAGGAAGCGAAGTCTGACTGCTTTTTTTACACTGTGTAAAACAGTTCAATGGAAAGGAGGAGGCAAGAACCGACTTGATATATTAAATAATATTTTTAATAAAGAACTAAAAACAAAAAGACACAAACACACACATATGACGGACAGCTGCCCGTAAATGCTCTCTCTCTGTCGCACCACAGTCCACAGTCGGCCTTTATCCCTCTCGGAGGCTTGATTAGCCTGATAAGGGGCTGGGTGTGTAAAATCAAGACCCGGCCCCGCCCTCCGTCCTGTCACACACTGACTTAACTTGAGGACAAAAAGATGATCTAACTGATCTGTTTCTACATAACCATCCCATAAACAAACACAGCTTTTGATGAGGCTCGAGCCATTGTGCAAGTCAATCATTTTGCCTATGCCTAGAAACGGCACTAGCGCCAATACAGCTGACAATGAGAAACAAGTGAAATATCACAAAATCAGTGTTTTAAATCACATAACACTGAACATAAAAAATAAACAACACTTACTCGTGCTGTACATCCCAAGAAACCTCCCAGACCACCTATATTTACATTTACATTTATTCATTTGGCAGACGCTTTTATCCAAAGCGACTTACATAAGAGAAAAACATAAGTGGTAAAAAAGTGCCATATTACAAAGTTTCACTATCATCAGAATAGTGCAATTTAAAAAAAAATGTGTTAGTGACTAGTTAAGTGCTCTTGGAAAAGATGTGTTCCCTTTCTGTCACTCTCTCAACGTTGTGTCGAAGGAAGTGACACAAGGGGTCTTCTCGGACGCCGAATTGTACCTCTGAACCTGAGAAAAGGCCAATGTCAAGTTGGCAGACAGAATTTGCATGCCCCGCCCCGGACATACGGGTATAAAGGGAAGCGGGGCAGCGAATGCCAGGCAGAATTTTTCTTTGGAGCCAAATGGTTGTGCAGCAAGCAGCTGAATCTCACTCCTGTTCCACTCACCTCTACCAGCGAGAAGCGTGGCTGTTGGATCCGCATGGTGCATTTCCAGCTGGCGTTTCTCTCTCTGTACGCTGTGCAATTCACGCCCCTGGGCGCTTCGACAGCGCTTCTTCCTGTTTAAAAGACTGTTCTCCTCCTAAAAGAGCTATATTCACTCACAAAAAGAGCAATACCTAGCGGCATTGAAGATCCTTTTCAGGATGCCTTTCCATCCCTGTGTTGTTCCTGGATGCAGGCGATTTCTTTTGAACACCTCGCAGGTGGCTTACGCCCCCGTCTCCAGGACCCCTTCCTGGACCAGAAAAGCTCCGAAGCGCTCCTGAGACGGGCAACCCAGGCAGTCGGATGTTTGCACCGGAGGTGGTACCAAGACAACTCCGTCCCCCGGTGGAGGGCCGGGAGGAGAATCCTTGTTTTTCTTATGTTCATTTGCCGGCCCCTCTTCGAGTTGCGGTACCCAAATGTTCAAAAAAAAAGAGCGATTTCACCACTCCCTGGGTCATCCAGCCGGTGTGCACCCTTCTCACGGCACCCCGTCCCTACAGCACTCTCGCCTCTGGCCCCGCGACTGCTCAGCCTCGGCAGGCCAGCGCTGACAAGATCCGAAGACGCCTCCTTAGGATCTCTTCCTCAGTCTTTAACCCGCCCCCTGCCGGGTGCGCGGAGCAAAGTAAGCGCTTTGAGTCTTTTCTAAGAATCTAAGCCTCGGGATGCCCTTTTGCCTCCTGACGCATTATTACCTGCTTCCTCCCACCGCGAAGCCCCGCCCGGTACTTCAAATATGATCGTCCCCGTTAGTGCCCCTCGCACGGAGTTTGGATGTGTGGATGTCACTTCCCAATCCGTCGCGCTGATTGGCCAGGACCATCCGACTCGGCTACGCGATTCAGTTCGCCCGGCTCCCGCCTCGTTTCAGCGGTATTCGCTCCACTCTAGTGTGCGGCTAACATGCCAGTGCCTTACAAGCAGAGATTTCCACCCTGCTCCTAAAGGACGCGATAGAGCTTGTCCCTCCAGCCGAGATGAAGAAGGGTTTCTACAGCCCTTACTTCATCGTACCCAAGAAAAGCGGCGGGTTGCGACCAATCTTGGACTTGCGAGTTCTCAACTGGGCTCTGCACAAACTCCCGTTCAAAATGCTCACGCAGAAACAGATTCTCACCTGCGTTCGACAGCTAGATTGGTTCGCGGTGGTAGACCTGAAGGACGCGTACTTCCACGTCTCCATTTTGCCGTGACACCGACCCTTCTTATGGTTCGCATTCGATGGCCAGGCATATCAGTACAAGGTCCTCCCCTTCGGCCTGTCCCTGTCCCCTCGCATCTTTACGAAGGTCGCAGAGGCCGCTCTTTTTGCCCCCCTAAGGGAAGTGGGCATCCGCATACTTAATTACTTCGAACATCCCCTGAGGAAGGACCTTCTTTCTCAGGGACAGGGCACCCTCTGGCATCTGTACCCAGACCTCTGGAACCTCCACGTCTGGCCCCTGGACGGGATATGGAAGATCTAGTGGATCTACCACCTGCTGTCGTAGACACGATCAATAAAGCCAGAGCTCCCTCGACCAGGCAACTTTATGCCCTAAAGTGGCGCTTGTTCGCGAACTGGTGTTCTTCCTGAGCCGAAGACCCACAGAGATGCGCAGTTCGGTCAGTGCTTCTATTCCTGCAGGAGAGGTTTGAGGGGAGGCTGTCCCCCTCCACCTTGAAGGTGTATGTAGCTGCTACCTCGGGAGGAGGCAGACCCAGCCCTTTCGTTGTTGTGTCCGGTGCATGCTTTGCGTACCTATGTGGACTGCACTCAGAGCTTTAGATGTTCTGAGCAGCTCTTTGTCTGCTTTTGCGGACGGCCGAAAGGGAATGCCGTCTCCAAACAGAGGCTAGCCCACTGGGTCGTTGATGCTATTGCCTTAGCCTATCACACCCAGGGTGTGCACGCCCCCCTGCAGGTTCGAGCACACTCTACTAGAAGTGTGGCATCCTGGGGGGCACGGAGCCATGGCACCTCCCTAGCAGACATCTGCAGAGCAGCGGGCTGGATAACACCCAATACTTTTGCCAGATTTTACAATCTAAGGTTTGAGTCGGTCTCGTCCCGTGTTTTGTCAGGTCCGAGCTGGTAGAACTCGGTAATGCGGCACAACCAACCGGGTGTTCCGCTTGCACCCTGCGCCCTTCACCAAAGTGATCCAGTGTGTCTTCTGTCCCAGGTCAGCCACTGAGCGTCGCTGCTTGGATGTTTTTCGGCACTACCCTTCTGGCCCACTAATTCAGCAGATCAAATCACGGCTAGACCCCGTACGAGTCTCAGGGCTCTGTACTGGGGTCGGGCTCCACGGGCGTAGTTCCCTCTTCAGGCTAACTCCCTGTGATGTATTTTCCGCGGTACGGTCCCCCTGTTGGTGGACCCGCGTTTCCCTCAGGCAGCCCTGCTGCCTCGGCCCCGTGCCAGTAGACTCCCCCCCTTCGCTAGTGTTAGGAATATTTTGGATCTAGTGACGATCCCCAATTCCCCAGTCCCGTCTTTATATGTCTGTGAGATGCAGTCGTGAGTCTGAGTCTCTGTAGATTTCGCGAAGGAAGTAGAAAGAACAACAACACACAGTTGGTCTGTATTCAATCTACTCAACGTTTATTACAGCAAGCATATTATTTATATTCTTCATGAGACAATGAACAGCCCGGCACGCCGGCGCTGTCGAGTTCAGAAGACGCCTCCTTAGGCCTCTTCCTCAGTCTCTAAGCCGCCCCCTGCCGGGTGCGCAGAGCAGGACAAGTGCTTTGATTCTTCTCTCACCCTAGCCTCGGGACACCTGCTGCTCCTGACAGGCTCTCCTGCTCCCCCCGGGGAAAGGCCGCCTTCCCCGACTTAAGTTGGGCCCCAGACACTTTACGTTCTATGTGAGAGACATAGCGAGAGAGAAGGCCGCAGCTGCTGGGCTTGCTCCCATGCTAGCATGTAACACCTTTTTCCCCCAAAGGGGTGCAGGAAAACCTAAGGTGGGTATGCGAAACTCTTTGAGGGGGCGTTGGGGAGGGCTACGTGCACTCGGAACAGGTGCCTCTAACACGCAATAGCCTGCTTTGCACCTGTTCCGACAGTCACGTAACACGGTCAGTGCGTGGCGTTTTTATATGGACCCCTTGTGTCACTTCCTTCGACACAACGTCAAGAAAGTGACAGAAGGGGAACTTCATGGTTACTATTGTAACCTCCGTTCCCCGAGGGAGGGAACGAGACGTTGTGTCCCTCCTGCCACAGCACTAGACCTAGCACTGTAAATGGCCATGCTTCATCTTTCTGCTCTTCAGTGCAAAATCCTGACTGGCATTCGCTGCCCCGCTTCCCTTTATATGTCCGGGGCGGGGCATGCAAAATCTGTCTGCCAACTTGACATTGGCTATTTCTCAGGTTCAGAGGTACGATTCGGCATCTGAGAAGACCCCTTCTGTCACTTCCTTCGACACAATGTCTCGTTCCCTCCCTTGGGAACGGAGGTTACAATAGTAACCATGATGTTTTAAGTTATTTTTTGAAGACAGAGAGTGAGTCAAAACATAATAAACATAAATAAACTCCAGCCAGTTTCCTCGTATCCAACTCCTTTATTGGCATGTCCCATTGAACAGAGATCAACCTTATACCCTATTCCTAGCTTCAAAGGGCTCAAAGGTGATAACGGTCATTTACAACAGACTTTTTAAGTGAATCTTATTGAAAAATCTGTTTTGAAAGACAATACGGCATGTATTGTGCTCCCTCCATAGTGCCCTGCAAAGTCATGATCAGTGCCAGTTAGAGCACAGCCAGATGCACAGATTAGATGTAGGAGGGAGGGGACATTCTCATTCTAGAAAGCATTTGATTGGACAAAATTGATTGGCAGTTGTGAGTCATACATTCTTCTGGGCATTTTTAACAGGAAGAGAGAGGCTGCAGATTATATGAAATGCTTATATCTTTTGAAAATGAATTTTGGCAATGTTTAGAAGTACACTAGCATATAAATGGGCTTAAAACTAATAGATATTAACTAAAAGCAGCTAAATTTAAATGCTGATTTCACGGGATCTTTAAATGTATGAAGTTCCGCCCCCTTTTGGTTACTGTCGCTTGCTCTGATAAGCTTTGCAGAACTTCCCATAGGAATGAATGTGATATTGCCGTGAACGGCACGTTTTTGGCTAAATATACTCATAAAATAATTTTATCATATACTTACATGGGCTGAAATGAAGTGACTTTTTTTGTAAAATAAATTAATTTGATTAAAAACGGTTGAGATTGTGAATCAGAATAGAGGCAAACGATCATCAGCTTTTGAAAAAATATCCCGAACAATTCTGCTTAAAACTTCTTAAACACATTACTCCTGTAGAGTCTCATTGGAAAAAAGCAACAATTTTCAGAGAAATGGTGGACAGCAGCAGTTGCTAAGATTAGATTTGTCTGAAACACTTTAAAGACGGGGCTTAGCGAAGGGTCAATTGGAGTTCCCAATGCTTAATATAAGTGAATAATTTATTTTAACCCATTCATTTACATGAACTGTTCAGATTCACTTAAATGATTTGGATTACCCAGCGAGACATATAAGAGAGGAAACAGTTTAGATGAGTGTATTTGATTACTCCCTCGGCTCTGTTCTTGTGTTCGCAATACAATGTGACAAATTTAGCTTTTTGTGAAGCTTCTTGTTGGGGAATTTAGCCTGTTACTGGAAAAACTAAACTGCTTTTAGTTAGATACTCCCCAACACTGAGAAGCAGATAGATCAGGCCTTACTGTTTCCCATTCAAACAGTAATAGGTTTCAAATGTACAAAACGGTTATCCTTCTACGTTAGAACATTTCCATGTCTGATTTTACTTGAAGCATGTGTCATAGTGCTTAAAATTTTTTAACTGAAAAACTTGATCATGGACACATATATTTATCTCTAAATAGTAACATTAAGTCAGCATGGATACAACGCACACACAAAATGACACTCACACATGCACACACAAAGAAGTGTGTAATAACTGATGGGAGCTTAATAAAGGTTTTAATGCTATATTATGCACAGAGTGGGTGGGGATATTTCAATCAACTTGGCAGGCATGGTTATTATCGCAGCGTCTCAGGCGCAGATGTGTGAGTATGTGTGTCATAATTACTAATGCTACTTTACTTAGTGAGTGTATGAGTCATTAACGCAACTCTTTCAGCTCCCTGTACCCTTGTACCATATATAGCAACCTTACATTAGCAACATATGTGTCAGCCGTTTGCGCCATCAACGAAGTATTGTTGTTACAGTGTGTGGCTCAATTCTTTTTTACAGAGTCCATGTTTGTTGTCCTGATCAAGCTTTGCTAAGTCAATAATGAACAATATTTTCATGTCAAACACACATGCACACCATGTTCAGTTGTATATACCGTTTGTGCCTTGATTGGCTGATTGCACAGCAATGTACTTGTGTTTTTCAGGACTTGAAGACATTGACTATGAGCCTAACCTGCTCAGTGACCCTCAGTGGCCATGTGGAAAACACAAAAGAGTTCTCATCTTTGCATCATACATGGTGAGATAGAAAAAAAGAGAGAGGATTTTTGACTTTTAAATTCTGCATCTTCACTTCACACATGTTATGACAAAGTGAATGATCAAATCAGGTAGTGGCTGACTCAAAATTGATTAATCTGAGATAGTAGATACTCAGGAATTTAGTTTTCACAATATGCATGTGTGTTTTATGTACAAAGGAATCAGTTTTGATCTTATGCACATTCATTTACCTAGCAAACATATATGAAGGGATGAATAACGGCTCATCTCTGTGATTTAGTCTCTGTGCTTTAACGCTATTAAGGTTGAGCTGAAAGCAGCGTGGTCAGACACAGATAAAAATAACTTATCCAGTTTACATCATTACTGACCACTGGATAATACTGCTTATAATAATGCACATGCAAACTGTGAAATGATTTGATATGTTCTCTGTGTTTTACTATTGCTTTATGTCTTACTTAAGTAAACTCTTAGTATTTAATAGTAAGTATTTATCTCTCTCTTTCACTCTCTCTGGCTCTCTCTCTCTCTCTCTCTCTCTCTCTCTCTCTCTCTCTCTCTCTCTGTTGTTCATCACAGACAACAGTTATAGAGTACGTCAAGCCATCAGATCTAAAGAAGGACATGAATGAGACATTTAAGGAAAAATTCCCCCACATCAAGCTCACACTGAGCAAAATCAGAAGGTATGCACACATACCAGTGAAATAACGTGACTGACCATGGAATAGCTATGCACAAATTTAGTTTGCAAATAAGTGTAGCAACTGTGGTGTTAATTATGGGTGTACAGAAGGCAGAATACAATGTAAGTGTCTAAAATGCAAGTGCTCAGTTCAGTTGAATGAAAAAGTTAACTTATTGTTGATGAACAGCAAAATTAACAACAAATCGCACATTTTTACCTGGGAAGTTACTTTCATTTCTATAGCAATCCAGCATCCAGGGTGTGCTGAGTGACTCCAGTCAGGTCTCCTAAGCAACTAAATTGGCCCGGTTGTTAGGGAGAGTAAAGTCACATGGGTTAGCCTCCTCATGGTCACGATAAGTGGTTCTCGCTCTCAATGGGGCGTGTGGTCATTTGTGCATGAATCACTTAGAGTCGCATGAGCCTCCACATGATGTGAGTCTCCATGGTGTCATGCACAGCGAGCCACGTGATAAGATGCGCGATGAAGACCTACTAAGTAGTGAGAATTGGACATTTCAAAATTGGGGAGAAAAGGGAAAATAATACCCTCATGTCATGTTGAAGTGTGTTAAAAAATTTTCAGTATATATTAAATTATATTCTGTTGGAAAAAAAACAACAACTGTGTTGTAAGAAACAAACCCATTGAAACGAGAAACAACAAATGCACTTGTTTGATCCATGAGAAAGTGAAGTTTTAATAGCGAATTATAGCAACATAGAGTGATATTTACACCAAATAGCAATAGCAAATAGCAATATGTTTGACTATCAGCATGAAGCCTGGTCTAGATTATTCTGGTGAAGAACAGCCCACTTAAACTGAAATGGTGTGCCTGATTGACATGAAAAGATGATCTCTTCTTTATTATGCCCTCTCTTCATCAGTTTGAAAAGAGAAATCCACTCAGTAGGAGAGGAGTCCGGTTTGCAGCCAGTCACCATAGCGATGGCATTTGTTTACTTTGAGAAGCTGGTCCTTCAGGGGCGTCTGAACAAGCAGAACAGGAAGCTGGTGACAGCTGCATGCCTCCTGCTGGCCGCCAAGATCAGCAGTGACCTGAAGAAACATGAGGTCAAACAGCTGATTGTCGTGAGTCTGTCAAACACACTGTCCAATTGTACAGTCAGCACTAGTGTTGGAAAACATTACGTTTAAAAGTAGCATTTTACATTATTGCCTTATACGTATGTAACTTATTTTATTACATCATGCCTTTTATGGAAAGTTACCCATTTTGCTGTACGTTTTCTTGCTGTCAGCTAACCATCAGAAGTTCACTGTCTTTGTTCTCCTTTCTATTTGGAAGTGCTATGCTTAGCTTCCTGATGTTTTTTTCTACTTCAAAGTTGTATTTTTTAATGTATAGCACCGTTTGTCCCCCTTATATTTTGGCGTTGTGGACAGTGTAGACAGCAGTGATCTTTAGGCAGGAGTGTGTGACTCTGTTAAACATAGGGAGATGTTTGCAGAATAAATATATAAATTACACTTTAAAATTAGGTTGCATTCGTTGACATTAGTTATGCTTTTTTCACAGCATTTATTAATCTTGGTTAATATTAATTTAATAATAAATATATTTTTGTTACTTGTTAGTTCATGTCAGGTCAAACTGCATTAAACATTGTTAACAGTAGCACTTTATAATAAAATTGCATTTGTTAACATTAGTAAATGCATTAGGAATCATATTAGTTCATAGAGCATTAACTAATGTCAACATTTTAAAAGTGTATTAGTTTATGTTGAAATTAACATTAACTATGATTTGTGAATGCTGTAAAAGTATTGTTCATTGTTAGTTCATGATAACTACTGGAATGTTGTTAACTAATGTTAAAAAATATAACCTTATTGTAAAGTGCTACCATGTTAACTTAATTATACAACTTATAATTGTAATAATATTTGTAGAAATTAAGATTGACCAATATTAATAATAATGCCATAACTGTATTGTTCATTGTTAGTTCATATGAACTATTACATTAACTAACGTTACCGTATGCAATCTTATTGTAAAGTGTAGCCAAATCATCTTTTTTTAATAAAAATAAATAATTAAGAATAAATAATTGTCATAATAAATAAATTGAAGGTATAGAAATGTAATGCACATTTATTATTTTAAAAAAAGTATAAATATTTGTACCAATACCTTTACTGCATTACCCTACACTGGGCAATACTCATACAAGTCTTCAAATTATGCATATAGACCAATATATTGGCCAGGCCAATTTATCGGGTGGTATTTGTATGTTTTTTCTCCCTTGTATCAGTTCTGTAGTCTAAATTTTCAAATATTTTAGTGAATTCTGAATGCAAAATGTATTTTGTGCATGTCTCATTTACTATTATTAAATTAATCCCTGCTTTCTAAATATAAGTATTGGCATCAGCTCTTGAAAAACCCATTTTGGTCGACCACTAAAAATAAATCATAGTTTTGATGAAACATTTATAGTTCTTAATTAATGTTTACTTTTCTTGTCATGCCTGTCTGTGTCACACCCTCTCTCTTTGGCTTATCTCTTTCTCTTCCTCTCTCTCTCTGTCTCTCTCTCTCTCTCTCTCTCTTTCTCTCTCTCTCTCTCTCACCAGAAATTAGAGGAGAGTTTCCGGATCAGTCGGCGGGAGTTGATTGCGTTTGAGTTCACTGTCCTTGTAGCACTCGAGATGGCACTTTATCTACCTGAGAGTAAAGTCATGCCACACTACCGCAGACTGGTACAGCAGATCTGACATTTCCCTCCAGCTGTGGCCAGACTGGAGGGTTCAGTGTGGCACATGCAGTGAAGAAGAGGATGTCCATGCAGATGAGATGTATTAAGTGGCTGAGAGGACGGGACCGCCATTGTGGTTTCAGGTGTCATAGCAAATACATGTCAATGTGAAGCTTTGAGGAAGAATTAA
Source organism: Moxostoma hubbsi (assembly GCA_032164185.1). NCBI lineage: Eukaryota > Metazoa > Chordata > Actinopteri > Cypriniformes > Catostomidae > Moxostoma > Moxostoma hubbsi. The sequence continues at coordinate 71,198,002 of JAVLUX010000001.1, forward strand.
TGTTCCAAATGATGCTTTTTATAGCAACCGTGCCAACAGCATTTGTTTTCTTGGCTGTCTGTTTTAGTGATCATCATAGGAATACTGTTTAGGAAAACATCTAGAAGGATCTTTTTTTTTTATTCAAAAGAGGAGCATTTTATTGAAGTAGTAAGCCATAAGAGGCATCACGTCATGTTTAAGAATGCCTCTTACCTTTGGTAAAATCATTGTAATATATAGACTAAAGTAGCTTTCAAATAATAGTAATATTAAACAATATTCAGTCATTTAAATTTGCATAATATTTCAGTAAAGTCTGAATTATTATTCATTTAATATTAATAATTATCAGAATAAACCATTTTTCTGCCAAAAATATTCATTAGGGTGTTTGTGGTTGCCAAGCAACTTAACAACTTGGTGCATTAATAAAGTATGACGTAGAATGCGGAAAAGCTTAGAACTAATTAGAATTTAGAATTATTTGTTTTATTATTTAATTTTAAAACACTCAAACGTCCCCTGCTTCTTCACTTGTGTGAAACAGAAGTGTGCATAATATTGTTTTTTTTATTCCGTATCTATGTACCAAAAATAACTTTTATTTCATGTAAATCTCTCCTTTTGTTCATTTTAGAACAATCATACATTCACTGTAACACTAAAGCACTTTTTAAACAGTACTTTTTTTTTTTTTACTAAAACATATGCAATAATCATATATTCATTAGCATAGAATACTGTATGTCATGTAAATATGCACTCACTTTTGTTGCATTATTCAATGACAAAACCTACCTTAGTATTCAAACCTAATCTGTACTTCGTCTTTGACAGCCTTATTACAGGGCTCCACTGCACTTTATTAGGGAAAAGTGCTCTATATTAGAGCTGATTTCAGGAAAAGCACATTTAAAGTTCTGTCATGTTGTACTTTCTCATAGTGACCATGTCTACTGAGCTCCAAAAAGAACAAAAATATGCCATAACTTTCAATAAATGTTGTCCATATTACTTGTGCACTATATTCCAAGTCTTATGAAACATGTATGTTACCAAAATTTAAGCCGTTATTCCCTGAAAATCTTCCCCTCTGCTGCAGTTTTCAAATCTCACTCTCCATTCAGCATGGATGATGAAATGTCTTCAGAATGTATTCGATGTAACGCATGAGTCGTATTTATCAATTTTGGGTGCTTTAAAGGTGTTTTTGTCCTTATTGGAGCTTGACAGACGTTGTCACCATGAATTGCCGATGTACAGAAAAAAAGCCATATGGATATTATTATAATTTTTTTGCATTTAACAATAATAAACATAATATGAACACAGCAGAAGACAGGCACAGGGTAAGAGAAGGTGAAGGAATATATACAGTACATAGCTTGTGTGACGTTTAGCGGGATAAATAAGAAGGAATGAAAATATTAGATTTAGCAACTACAGTATCTTTCTAAAAACTATAAACATGACAATCCTATATCATGGTATTATCTAAAAAAAGACAGTGTTGTTCATAAAAATGTCATTAGTTGTGTTGAAATTAAACAGGTTTTCTACTCTTTCTCTTTTAGCCCCTAAAATCTATGCAATACTTTAGACAATATTTATTTTTTCCATTTACTCGCAAAACACACTATTCCTAATTCTTACTCCTCTCTGCCTGATTCTATGGATTCACATTTTAGTGCAAACAGAAACTCTGTTGTGGAAAGGTTGTGTGTTACCTTAGTTTGGGAGCAATTCCCTATATACTATATATGTAGTTTCAAGCGATATATTTTAATCATAATGTACTGTTAATTTTGACCACAATATTTTTTATATATCTAGAAATTATTTTCCTGTGATAAATCTCCTCGTTCAAAAACTGTGACCTTCAGCATTCAGAAAGAAGTATGTGAGAGATTTGCACTTTTTTGAAGCAGTCTTGTGTGTGCATATTATGTGATGTGTTTTGGGCTGTGCTCGGTATAGCATACTAACATACTTTTCTTACTATATTTGCAGTAAATAGTATGTAAATCAGTATGCAACATCATGAGGTCTTTCAACAACGTTTGCATGTTTTTAGTTATATAATGCTTACAGTTTCACTTACTGTTTTTTTTTGTTTTTTTAATTCTAGGCAGTATAGTGTACATTGCACAGTACTCAGTGAGTAGTAAGCTACAGTAGTATTCCATTCCCAGCTTAGCTGTGGCAAACCTTTTTTGTTCTTCACATTACAGGGGCTTTTATTCACAGTACTCTGCTATGGCCGCCATCTAGAGGCATATGTGTGCTACTTTTTGTGTTTTAGAGTCCTTGAGCAAATTTAATACTGTAGACATAAGTCTAACAATCACTTTAACACACATTCAATTCAAGTGCCTAGGAATTTTTGTAATGGATCATTTGGAAAAGAGAGAAAATGAAAGTAAAGCATTAGTTTAATTATTTAGTTTAGCTATTGCACTGTGATTTTCTATAGCCTGTTATACCCACAGCACCTTCATCCTGTTTAATCTGTAATTATAATGGTGTGCTTTAAAGAATATAATCCAGCTATTCGGACAGGGTAATATATTCCGTCTTAAAAGCCTGTTTCAGCTATAGCCATTCAATCAATTTGTATTTCAGTGTTTGATATACAGTGTATTTACTTTTTTTTCACTTGTGTCTTTGCCTACATTTGCACTGTGGACCTCGTTTTGTATTTCAAGGGTCAGAGGCCTGATAGAATGGAGAAGTGATAACAAAAAAATACATTTCCTCTGGTCTCTTCCATGGAGTTGAGCAGATTTAGCTCATCTTCCATTACGAAATATGCTGGGAAAGAAGCCAGAACAAGATAAGAAGTATGGCAGAATTGTGGTACTGATAAAATCAAGTCGACATCTTGCTCTGTTGAGGTAGAGATAAGGCTTGTTTCTCAGTGATACTCTTGTGTTTAACCAGCACCTCAAGTACAGCAATCAGTTAATGTGCTTCACTGTCTTTGTTAAATCTTACTGTTTCTAGGTTTGTTTCTGTTTACTTTATCTTTTACCTGAATCATTTGTGTCAATGAGTTTTATGTGTGTAAATGTGCATTTAGGTAACATTCGTATGTTTATGAAGAATTTTATTTGAATATTATTTGTTATAACTGTTGAATTATTGAGCACTTTCACAAATATATTTTCTGAGATCACTGAAGCAAGTGAATTCTTTCTTTACATCCCTCTATGTATAAAATTGAGCCTTTTTGTATCTGTACATCTCACATGCACATATGAGATCTACATGGTGGTGGACACTGTTAGTACGGAAATCTTTAGGTGGTTATAAGTGTACTGATGCATGAATATGAGTTCCTGAAACTGGTAGGGAAATTGTGTTATTAATATGATTACTACTACAAAAAAATAACTAAAAATTAGGTAAGGTAATATTCTGTGCTAAATCCTGGAAATTACATGACATCTATGTAGGGATACTAGTAGGGACATGATGTAACTGTCGTTGGGTTTACTTGCAGAACAAAATTTCACTATATAGATGTGTGGACCACAGCAAGCAAAAACTTTTATTTTATTTATTTTTATATGCAAAGCAGAAGTTCCTGATACCAACTCCAGCCGTGAAGATCATAAACACTAATAAAGATGCTTGTTGATGTCACTCCTGCACACTGAACAGAGAAGGATCCTATTTTATATAAAAAGACAGTAGTCTTTCAAGCTCCAAAAAGCCTTATAAAACACAATAATTTCTGTGAGGTTACTCACACTGCGGCTGCTCCGTTAGGGTGGATAGTAGCGGCGAGAACTCCACTATGGCTTATCCCTCCTCCTTCCTGGGTCTTCGGCACCAGTGCAAAGGGATTAATGGAAAGGAGGAGGCGAGAACCGGCTTGACATTATAAATAATATTTTAATGAAAAACTTAAACAAAAGACACAAACACACATGATGGTCTTCTGCCCGAAAATTTTCTTTCTCTCTCTCTGTCGCACCACCATCCGCAGTCGGCCTTTATCCCTCTCTGAGGCTTAATTAGCCTGATATGGGACCGGGTGTGTAAAATCACGCCATGCCCTCCACCCTGTCACAGTGACTTTATCACACTAAAATTATGTTTACACACATATCCTTTATGTCTTGTGGCTATACTTTGACACAGTTAGTATTTTAACATTCAGAAATTGGCCCCCATTCACTTCAGTTGTAAGTTCCGCACTGTAAAGGCCAAAGTTCATTTGTGCCTCTGCTTTGCAGATCGCTCGGCAAATTTCGTCATAGTAGGACAGATTTTTCTCGACTCATGGACGCGTTCGTCATCTGTGCACATCGTCTGTGCATGCACTGGCCATTGACTACTAAAAGAGAATCACAAATAAGCAAGCCGAACCAGTAACACTCAAAAATTAAGTATACCTGGGCCTTAACTGTAAGAAGAGGTGTCAGACAGGTCCGCCTCCTCCATCACTCTCTGTTTGATTGAGCACTGTTTCAAATAAATACGGTTGGGCATAAAAATACATCTATTCGTTTTCAAACGAAAACATATTAATGTGGAAGTGACATGAGATGTCTCTCTGTTCCATGTATGAAAATAACAACATGCTTGCAACAACATGGGTGTTTAATAGAATTGATTTTTTTTTACTATCTATCCTCAAACATTAACAGCTGTTGGGGTATTTCTCCCTATTTCAAGGTAGCCGCTGCACAAAAGTCTTTCTCTATAGAAACCGCAATCTCCTCCGCCATTTTAAACAGTATGTCTTGTCCAATGTGGAAAGTCCAGTAAGAGGTAAGCACCTTGAGTTCTGTAATCAATCAGTCTGTTGTGTCTCTCAGCTGTGATGAGCCATAATGCTGAAGTAGTTTGTTTAGCTGTTAAAGCTGTTTCCTAGCTTTAGTAGTGTAATATTAATAGGAGCGATCACGGAGCAGTGTTGTATGTAAACACTGACTGACGCAGATTCACTTCACATCATTAATTGGCTCATATTACACACAAAAATGATATTTAGCCACCACCTGCTGGCTAACATATGTAATGTCATAAAATACATGTAAAAATAGACATACTGTAGCTCTTAAAGAAAATTATTTTATTTTCTGATAAATGAGAATGTAGGACTAGTAATATCAACATGCAGCCCACATATACTGTAAATCTACTAAAATGTCAAACCATCAGGAGAGTAAATGTAACCTACTGACAGAACAGCATTTTATTTATGTATTTTCAAACAATGAAATGCTATCATGACAGCTGGGGCATAAAACAAACACCTGTTATGAGTTATTATATTAAAGCGTTGTGATCTCACTCAACCCGTTGGTGAAGAGGTCGAATAAATCATAATATCACTCAAATATTGTTATAGAAAGTGGGTTGTATTGGCTGGATTTAAAGTGTGGGCACTTTTGTTCATTTTCTGTTCTGCTGAATCAACATGCTATTACAGAGTTGGAATAAACCACTGAACTACTTTCAGTGTTAATGTCTTTAAGTCTAAGTAAGAGATTTAAGCTATTCTTAGATAGGACATTATTTTAGGGAGGTGATGATATGCTAAGTCATTTTTTGACAATTTTTTTGTGTAAATCATCTCATGATGCTGGCCACTTCTGGTAAAATTTCTGAAAAACCTGTAAAAATTACTTATATGAACATATATATATATGTAATGCAATGTGACGTGGCTCCTGAACAGGTGGCTAAACACATTAATGTACAACTTTGTGTTTATCATACAGTAAATGAAAAGTAAAAAATTGGGTTATTTGAGAAAGAAATCTTTATTCACTTCTAGAAGAAGAATAAATTGTATACAGTATGTGTAATACACAGTATATAAAACAACATGTCTACTTGTTTTGAGAATACAATACAAATTGATTTGTATTATTGTACATATTTTTTCCTGTTCAAACCCATTAAACTTTCCAATATATTCAATTTATTTGACTTATGTATAAAGGCAAATATAGGGACAGATGGCTTTTTACACAGTATTGTATTTGATAAATTATGTGAACTTATTTTATTTTGTAAATTATGTGAAGTATGAGCACAGATGTTCATTCCTCGTATTTTGTTTGTTTTTTAAGTAGTGACGAGTCAAAAAAACTAAACAATATATATATATATATATATATATATATATATATATATATATATATATATATATATATATATATATATATATATATATATATATTAGACTTATTAATAATTAAAAAAAAAAACAAATAAGGTTTTTTTTTTGATAAAGTCACAATAGAAGTGAATGGGGCCAATTTAAAGTCAGATATTAAAAAGCTTATAATTTTATAAAAGCACTTAATTCTTCTGTTAAAACTCATGTATTGTTTGAGCTGTAAAGTTGTTTAAATCATAATTTTTACAGTCATTTTAGGGTTTACATAATCACGTCGTCATGGCAACAAAGTTGTAATACCGGATATAACTTTACACAGAAAGTTAGTGAGTGATTTTATCACACTAAAATCATGTTAACCCTCATATTGTTTACATATTGTGGCTAGACTTTGAAACGTGAGTATTCTAATGTTTATGGATTGGCCCCATGAACTTCCATTGTATGGAAAAATATGATATGAAATATTATATGGTGAGTGAGGCTGTCAGTCTGCATAATATCTCCTTTTTTGTTCCATGGAAGAGAGAAAATCATACAGTTTGTGTTCTTTTAACAACTTGAAGATGAGTAAAATAATGTAAAACTTTAAGGTCATTTTAAGTTCTCTTTAAGCACATCCATTTGCTGAATTTGTATTTCTGACAGTATTTCTGTAATACAGTGACAACAGTGCATTTCTGCAGAAAAACATGTGCATTAGAAACAATGCATTCTAGCTAATGTTGCTTCTATGTATATTTTTATATAGAGTTTTGCTAGATATAAAAATTACACACCAACAGAGCACAGACTAATTCAGCGCTGTCAGTCACAGGTCTCGCAGTGTGTATCCGCTGTCCAGCAAGGTAAGGCAGCAATACAGGTATGTTTAGGATTTTGCACAGACGGAATCCACCAACCTCTTTCCTACATGACAAATGTGCATGCACAAACAGCCATGGAGCTTGTGCCTGCTCTATTTTTCCATAATGATAAAGTAAGCTGTGGCTATTCAGGTGAGGGAATGGGCATTTCTAATTCCTTCATTTTGTGCAGTGAGTGTGATATTTACATGCAATCACACACAAAGCAGACAAAGAGCGAACTTTGAGCTGGAAGTTGATGCTCCAGGCAAAATGAGTTTTAAGTGCAGCTTATAAAGATGTTATTGCTTAGAAATGTATTTAAAAGTTGTATGTGAATTTTATTAACTTTGGAATACAACTGTGCTTTTTATTTTGTATTTGTAAATATTTTAATCTGACATGTAGTACAGTACGGTAAACTGCAGAGAAATCTATATATAGAATTATACAGACCGTAATATATTATTATAAAGAACTATACGTATAAGTAACACTACATAGTTAACAGGAACTGCAATGAACAATACTTTTAAAGCATTTATTTAAAAGAAAAAATGTTCAAAACAATATTTAAAAAAATCTCACATCTTTAATAATAATAAATGAACACAAATAATTTTATCAATGTTTATAAATTACTGTATAAAAATATATCTATGTCTTTGTGACAGGGCGGAGGGCGGGGCCGGGTCATGATTATACACACCCGGTCCCTTGGCTAATTGAGCCTCGGAGAGGGATACATATTATATTAATATTTATATTTTGTATTGTTTTTACAGTTATTCTTTACTCCAAAGTGAAAACTTTAAACTTAAAAAAAATTGTGTGTTTAGAACACTGATCTATATAGATCAGTGGTTTAGAACTTATAAAACGTCTTTATTTTCCTTAAAAAAAAAAACAAAAGCATTAATTTTTACATATTTCCATATTTTAAAGCAACATGGAACACAGCACTGTCAATTGTGCAGAAAACTTAATATTATAGAATTATTGAATGTTATACGTTATTTAATAAATATTTTAAATGTATCAGTAACACTTTACAATAAGGTTGTAAATGTAAGCATATGTTAGCATGAGATAATGCAATAGTTAACAAGTACTAACACTGAACAATACTTTTAGAGATTCCCCTTTCACATTGTTAGTCATCCAGTCAGATTGACCATGGCCAGAAATACCTCACAGCTGTTAGGATGACACATCTCCCAAACACTCTCATAATGGTATTTGCCATTATTGGAAATGCTGAATGGAAGGAAAACATATGTTATTTATTCATCTTTAAAATATCCTCGGATCGATATGAAATATTTTTTTAAATGTTGCACATTTGTGTAGCGTGAATCTCTGAAATGATATCATAGGCCTTTATATTGAGACAAAATTCTTTTTTATGATTTTCAGTTTTATTCAAGTTATTGATTAGATAAATAGTTTTTCATTAGAAGTTGAGTAAGTGAAAGAATTGCATTTGGTGTGAAAAGCCCCATTGTTGAAGGGTCTAATGCCTTTTTTAGACACTTTTGGATGGGTGCAAGAGAAAATATTGATTGTAAAAGATCTGTAAACTTTTTATGTTTTTAATTTTAAGTTTTAATGTTTAGCTAATAATTTCCAGCCAGGGGCTACTGTATATAGGACATTTAGCTACTAAAGGTTGTCTCTTTTAAGGACATTTAAAGATCAATCAACAATATTAATGTTTGCGTACATTCAGACATTTGTTATTTTATTTTACATGCGTAACACTTAAAAAAGATTTTTACAGGTTGTTCAGTTTACTTAATTAACTAATTAACTAAAGCAACACAATTCTATAACGTTTTGTCACAACTGGATTTCACTGCGTTCTATCCAGTTAAATTTGCAAAATTTAAGTTTACTGAATCCATTTTAGACATGAATACTTTTTATGGATGAAACTGGGCGGGAGATTTCCCTTCATGCTTAGCATGGGACTGGATGGGGTGAACAAATGTTGAAATTTAGTGTTATTTTATGCATTTTTGTGCAAGATGAGAATAGGAGGAGATTTGTTAATGTTCAGTGTTCTGTCATAATGGTATAAAAAGAGTGTCTGTTTGGCTGCAGTTTTGGGGTTACCACTGTGGTAAAGATTGACAATTGATCTTAGATTGAGGATGGACCTTCACATCCAAGAGATTTTTGATAGTAGGGCTGTCAAATTGGCAACTGTTGAGTCCTTACACTTAATGACCTGGCATATACTATTGATTAATAAAATAAATTAAGTTAGACCAACATAAGAAAAGTCATTATAAATAATATTATTAAATTGAGTTGAATAAACTACTAAAGTATATTGATTTGGCTTAATTTAAATTATGTTGGCTCAATGAAACGGACTTAATCTGAATGAATGAAATTATGTAAATTGCTTGTAAAAACATTCTGCACGATACGGGATGCCTGTCAACTGAACGCACGTCTGATCATCATCAAGTGTGTAGATAGATTTGTTATAATGAGAGCGATCTAATTTAGGTTTTTTGAGCTGCTGTTGTCTTGGAAGCTGTGATGCTGACAGTCCAACAGTGGTTTGAGGTTCAAGGCCAGCAAGCTTTTGTCGGGGGGGGGGCGCATCCCGCGCGGTCTGCCGGCGGATCATCCCCATCAACCTGGACGAGGGAGGGGGCAAGGGGAGGGAAACAACAACAATTAAAAATGGGGGGGAGGTCCTTCCTGCACTGAGCAGTACCTCCCCTACCACAAACACCATAATTTAAAAAAGAGGGAAAAGGCCAACGCAGAGCGGCAGCGAGAGAGAGAGAGAGAGAGAGAGGAGAGAGAGATTTAAAAAAAAAACGTACTCACCGGTTCTCTGATACGCCGTAGCTCGTTCTCCACCTTCTACAGGACGACAGCCGTGCCTCTCCGGGCAGATTGGAGGCAGTCCTCAGCCCCTGGCGGATGGAATGCCCCGGCGTGTTCCTGGGGAGTCGAAGGGGCCTCCCCCCGCCCCTGGCAGCGGTTCTCCCGCTCCAGGCTGTCAGCGGCGAGCCCTCCCCCCGCACGCGGTTGGCGGTCTCCAACCCCGCCGCGTTCCAGCGGCTAGTAGGGGACTCCCCCGCCTCTGGCAGCGGCCCTAACCGCTCCAGGCGGTTGGCCAGGAGCCCCTCCTCCCCTCGCGGTCGGCAGCCGTTCCTCCACGTCCAGGCAGCTGGGCCCCTCCATCCCCCGGCAGATGGCCACAGCTGCTCCGCTGGGCAGTGGCGAGAACTCCGCTACGGCGCATCCCTCTTCCTTCCCGGGCTTCGGCACCAATGTAAAACAGTTCACACTCACGGGTAAGGAAGAGGCGAGAAACCGGCCGGTAATTAGCCTAATACGGGACCGGGCGTGCGTAATCACGCCCCGGTCCCGCCCACCACCGTGCCACAGGTAGTAAACAATACATTGTATTCTAAAGCTGCTTTTTATATCGTCTTATCAATGATTAACTCTTCTGCCACAAGAATGTTATGTATTTTCATTATCTGAATATTTTTTATTTTATTTATATATATATATATAATTTTTTTTATTATTATTTTTTTTATTTAAAGACAACTATGTATAATATTTCATCATTATAGGCTATATTTAATTATTGTTATATGAGGGGCTTTTTCAGCAAATATTTGTATATGCGATTAATAGCAATTAATTAATCGGGACACCATGTAATTAATTATTTTTTTATCGATTGACAGCCCTAATATATATATATATATATATATATATATATATATATATATATATATATATATATATATACACACAAATAATGTATGTACACTATACTGAATATATAATAAACAGAAATTGCATTTATTAATATTATAATAATACATTATTGTATAAGTGCAATTAATAAACATGAAACACTTTTACAGTACTGAGTGTTCATTGGCAGATTATAAAAAAGTGGGATAAATCATAATGATTTGAAGTTACTCAAGTTACAAGTGACAGCAAAAAAATAAAAAATAAAATAAAAAAAATAATAATTTTATATATATATATATATATATATATATATATATATATATATATATATATATATATATATAAAAGAACATTGTGTCTGTCTGAGATTACATGAAGAGACAGCCTAAATAGATAGAAGAACTGTGGTGAATTCTCTAAGAAGCTTGGAACATCCTATCTGCCAACAACCAAGAAAAATGTCCTGGTTACTTTCGTAACCTCCATTCCCTGATGGAGGAAATGATACATTGTGTCGATGTAGTGACTCTAGGGGTCGCTCTTGGGAGCCCCAAACACCTCTGATCTTTGAGAAATGGACAATGGAAATTGGTGAGTGGAATTTGCATGCCACTCCCCCAGACATAAGGGTATAAATGGAGCTGGCTCGCAACCAGTCATTCAGGTTTTGTGCTGAGGAGTCAAGACAAGGTCCCGGCCATTTCATCGGGAAGTTCAGTGCTGTGGCAGCAGGGACATAATGTCTTGTTCACTCCATCAGGGAATGGAGGTTACGAAAGTAACCTGGACTTTCCCTATCTGTCACTCAATGTAGTGACACTAGCGTTCCCTATACGAAATGCTATAGGAAACTAGCTGAACTGTGTTACGTGGACTGGCGGTGTGAGACAGGCAAGCTGTTGTGTGCCTCATAGCCAGCGCACCCGGCCATCACGTAACCTCCCCCAACACACCTAAGAGCTTTGTACGTTCCCCCGTACCCTGGGGACAGGTCGACTGCACACAAAATGGGGACTGGCTCCCCCCAATTTGCGAGGCGCAAATTGGCGAACCAGAGGGCTAGGGATGAAGGATATCCAGGGAGCGCAAGTTTAGTGGACTCTCCTGGGAGAAAGATGACATGGGCTGAACTCCAGGCAAGTGTTGCTGACAGAGAGCACTTGCAGGTCCCCAACTCTCTTGATGGAAGCAAGCGTGATCAGGAGGGCCGTCTTCAAGGAGAGGGCTCTGAGCTCGACTGATATTAGCGGCTCGCTAGGGGGGTCTCTGGAGGCCTGAATGGACCACAGAGAGATCCCATGAGGGGAACAGGCATGGCCGGGGAGGGTTCAGCCTCCGGGCGACTCTAAGGAACCTGATGAACAGGTTATGCTTCCCTAAGGAAGGGAACCACTGCGTCATGGTGAGCCGATATAGCGGCTACATAAACCTTCAAGGTGAAGGGGGACAGCCTCCCCTCCAGCCTCTCCTGCAGAAACGAGTGCACTGATCCAACTGCGCATCTCTGCAGGTCTTCAGATCGGGGTGAACACCAATTCGTGAACAAACGCCACTTCAGGGCATAAAGCTGCCTGGTAGAGGGAGCTCTGGCTTGGTTGATCGTGTCTACGACAGCAGACGGTAGGCCACTTAGATCTTCCACATCCTGTCTAGGGGCCAGACGTGGAGGTTCCAGAGGTCTGGGCACAGATGCCAGAGGGTGTCCCATCCATGAGAAAGAAGGTCCTTCCTTAAAGGAATTCGCCAGGTTGGGGCTGTCGCGAGGAGCATGAGATCCGAGAACCAAGTCCGCATGGGCCAATAGGGGGCCACTAGAATTACTTGTTCCTCGCCCTCCCTGACCTTGCACAGCACCCGTGCAAGTAGCCTCACTGGGGGAAATGCGAGCTTGCCCAGCCCCTGGGGCCAGTTGTGTGCCAGCGTGTCTGTCCCGAAGGGAGCCTCCACTAGGTAGTACCAGAGAGGGCAGTGGGAGGTCTCTTGGGAAGCAAACAGGTTTACCTGTGCTATACCGAATCGCACTCCGCTGAGCGTGCCCTGTTGTGACAGCGCATCCGCTGCATTGTTGAAGTTGCCTGGGATATGAGTGGTGTGCAGCAACCCGAGACTCCAAAGGAGGAGATGGTGGGCGAGTTGCGACATGTGATGAGAGCGCATGCCGCCGTGGCGACTTATGTACACTATGGTGGTGGTGCTGTCTGAACAGATCAAGACATGCTTGTACCGAAGTACTGGGAGAAACTGCAGCAGGGCAAGAATTACAGCCAGCAACTCTATGCAGTTGATGTGCCAACCCAGCCGGGGCCCCGTCCAGGAGCCGGTGGCTGCGTGCCCATTGCATACGGTGGAAGTATGTGGAGCCTTTGGAATTGTTTTTGAGGAACTGCTGTGCCTAGTTTGAACAAGGTGAGGCATTTCAGCACCAACTGCACACGCTCGTTGGTGAGGTGCGCTGTCATTGAGACTGAGGCTAACTCCATGCCGAGAAAAGAGATCCTCTGAACCGGGGCGAGCTTGCTCTTTTCCCAGTTGACCTGAAGCCCTAGACGGCTGAGGTGCCTGAGCACCTGGTCCCTGTTGGCACACAGTAACTCTCGAGAGTAGGCTAAGATGAGCCAGTCGTCGAGGTAGTTGAGTATGCGGATGCCCACTTCCCTTAGCGGGGGAAGGGCTGCCTCTGTGACCTTCATAAAGATGCAAGTGGACAGGGACATGCCAAAGGGGAGGACTTTGTACTGACATACCTGGCCGTCAAACGCGAACCGTAGGAAGGGTCGATGTCGAGGCAAGATAGAGACGTGGAAGTACAAGTCCTTCATGTCTACCGCTGCGAACCAATCCTGATGCCGGACGCATGTTAGAATGTGTTTCTGCATGAGCATCTTGAACAGGAGTTTGTGCAAGGCCCGGATGAAAACCGCAAGTCCAGGATTGGTCGCAAGCCGCCACCTTTTTTGGGTATGACGAAGTAAGGGCTGTAGAAACCCTTCTTCATCTCGGCTGGAGGGACAGGCTCAATCGTGTCTTTGAGTAAAAGGGTAACGATCTCCGCACATAGGGTGTTGGCGTCTTCACCGTGCACCGAGGTAAAGCGGATACCGCCGAAAGGGGGCGGGCCTGGCGAACTGAATCACCTAGCCGAGTCAGATGGTCCTGGCCAACCAGCGCGACGGGTTGGGAAGAGAAAGCCACGTATCCAAGCTACGCGCGAGGTGCACTAAGGGTACAATCATTTTTGACGTACCTCAAAAATTCTCCCACCAAACCAAAATTTTAAATTTGTGCTGTTTAGTTCAAGTCTTTTAGCTTTAAGGCCACAAATATGATATTGCACTTCTAAATGTTGACAATAGTCATTCTTAGCTAATATACGCATTTAAAATGTTCTCTCTTCCGATATTGCCTACCAAAATTATTGATGACTCATACAGCACTCACTCATTTTGTCTAATAAAATACTCTCTATAATGAGAATTGCCCTAAAACTACCTACAGTTAGCAAATTATGTGTATGTTCATATAATTCAATTTTATTTGAATAATGTTTTCACAATACATATAGTTCCAAAGCACTTTAAAGAAAATAGAAAAATAGTGCCTTACCTTCAAGCCAAAGGCAAAAGTAGCAAGGACAAACTCCCTAAGATGTTAGATGAGGAAGGAACCAAGTCTAAGATGGGGAAGCCCACCTCCTCAACCTGACAACCTGAAGTTTGCATTAACCAAAAATTTTAATTTCTTTATTAAAATATTAAGGATGATTCTTAACTGTGTTATTGCAGCTCTCTCAAGACAAACACATAAATTCCTGTAAAGTGCTTTTTTTTTTGGTCTGTTGATGTATTTCCTATACTGAAACATGAAGTTGGGGCAGGGCATGTCAAATGGCGTATGCATTACAGTATAGCAAATAGACTTTAGTTTACATTGCAGCCCAGCAAAGTCACTTCCACTGTGCTGCTTCTGCCAAGGAAACTGAGAAGTGATCTCAGCACTCAGAGATCTCAGAGTCCAACCTCTTTTCCGCATAATTGAACAATTCTCGTTCTAGAAAGCATTTGATTAGACAAAATTTCTCAGCTGCATTTTGATGTCAAGAATTTCCCCTTCATTCCCTCTCCACACTTCCCATAATCATGTTCCCCTCCACACCTAGCACATCTATTTCCCCTTACATCCCTTTTTTCTTATGAAACCAAAATACACCACCTTTTGAAGTACTTTTTCCTCAAACTCTCAGTCTCTTTTTCTCTACTCCCCTAGTCATTCTTTACCATATTATTCTCCACCTTCATGTTCTCTAATAGATCTCTTATGTTAACACTGAGAGGAACCAAATAGATCACTCCCTTACTACCACTGATTATTTTTTCTCCAATTTTTACAACCTTAAACACTTTAACTTTCCCAATGCTCTTCAATTTATTTGCCTTTTCTACCAGTGCTTCAGTCTTGCATCCTAATAATAAGTTTAACTCCTCCTTCCCACTCGAACCTAAATACTACCTAACTTCACTACATTCCTTTTTTCCCGACTTTCCCCCTTCTTGCCTTTATTTCCTCTCCTTACCTTGGCCAATTCACTTCCCTTACTTCCTTCTACCTCACTATAATCCATACTATTGCTATCGTTTTCTGTCTCCCTTCCTGCCATGTTGTTTGGTATGGCAAAGAACCCTGTAACAATATCATTCCGGAACAAAACAGGCCGTCGGGCGATATCCGGTCTTACTGTTTTTTGCTTCAATAGTAGTAAGTCTACAGTCAGTTGTTGTTCTCTCAATGCGCATGTCTCTGGTCAGCGTAACAGCTCTTCCTCTCCAAAAACTGGTTGTGATCATAACATGGCAGCCCCCACGAGAGGACACTCTCCATGTAGAATAAAACAGACTTTTACGGTTACTGATATGACTAAGTGTGTCCTAATCTCATCTGTGTGATCATGTTTTTATAAATATGTTTCAAAATTACAATTCGTTTCTTTAGTAGTAAAACCTTTTGAATGATGAAAAAATTACTGAATACACCTTTAAAAAAGGGCACGCGCTCCTTTCTTGTCGCTCCAATAACGTCACTTCCGGTCTGTTTCTCCTTCCTTTCCTCGTTGGCCTTTTGTGATAAGCGGTAAGAACCCCGTAAGCTCTAGTTTACAGTTGTATTTTTCAATGTTGTTAAACCACATTACGAAGCTTTCACCAGCCATTTTCTTCACTTAAGCACTCTATATTGTGTACGCCAGACATTCACTGAATAATCCGTTTGTTTAGCGCTTTTATTGTAAGTGTGACGGCAGGTATTCATGCTACACATGTGCTAGTTAAGTGGTCCTCACCACTCAAAACACCTCTCAACTCCTTATGGATTATATATTCCAAGTCTTTGTTTGTGTTATCTGTCTATTGTTTAAATAATCGTCGTTGCAGACGATTATATGGTCATGTGAAACTCTTTGTCACCGGTTTGTAAAAGGAGTTGTATGTGAGCTTGTGTAAATCTGAGCTGCTTTTGATTGAAAAAGTGATTTTTTCATTTGATACCTTTTTTTAATGCGCAGATTGAGCTGACTGACAGTCATCAAGTAAATTTAAGATGCAGAACGACGCTGGTGAATTCGTGGACCTGTACGTCCCCCGTAAATGGTGAGTCTGAATGGAGCATTGTTTTACAATGTCTTTCATTGGGCCCGTAGGGACTTATAACCATGCAGATTTTGCGTGGTTTTTCCCAAATGTTTTTTTTAAAATGTCTATAATGAATTATAAATATAATGAACTGTTGAGTATTGCTGCTGACGAATGTAATAAGTTGTAGGGGAATGCAGAAGCGGAATTGTCTGTTGCTCTCTGCT
Organism: Moxostoma hubbsi; assembly: GCA_032164185.1. NCBI lineage: Eukaryota > Metazoa > Chordata > Actinopteri > Cypriniformes > Catostomidae > Moxostoma > Moxostoma hubbsi. The sequence goes on from JAVLUX010000001.1 coordinate 71,214,557, forward strand.
AGTGTTTAATGCTGTGTGATGCTTTCAATGTCAAAAAAGCTGTTTAAATATTGATTTAGCCTATAATATTGGAGACAGAATGCAGTTTTAATGCTTCTATAAAACAAATTATATTATTATATATTATTTCACCTATTAAGATCCCTAATAATAATTTAGTGTTATGATTGTGCATAGCTTATGGGATAACACCAAGCCTCTGCATGAGATTGTTTTTGTATTAACATGCTGAGCACATAGTTTGCTCTTTGTACAGTAATAGATAGGAACACTAAACATTTATTTGTATTTTTTTTTTCTAGCTCTGCTAGCAACAGAATCATTGGTGCCAAAGACCATGCCTCTATTCAGCTCAACATTGCTGAGGTTTGACAAAAGTTGGACTGTTTCAAACTAAGGATTGTGCATCATTAAAACACAAAACAAAAAGTAGTGAATATAAATGATCTTGTCCGTTTTTCATAGGTGGACAGGGTAACAGGCAGGTTCAATGGACAGTTCAAGACCTATGCCATCTGTGGAGCTATCCGTAGAATGGTATGCATGAATGTGTCATGCATGGGATGTTAAGAGTTTGAAATTTGTAACACATTAATATAAACTTGAAAGCATAAATGCAATCACTGCTGCTCTGATCAAGGTAATAATTGGCATTGTCATCTACAGGGTGAAGCTGATGATTCTCTCCTGAGGCTCGCAAAGAACGACAGCATTGTAGCAAAGTAAGCTTCTGTTAGTGCACTTCCAGTTTTTGAATTTCCATGATTATTCCATGTGGAATAAATGGTGTCTGAAATGCCTCACGTGTATGTAACAGACACTGAGTTCATGTAAGACACAATGCAAGAAGATGTTGTCCTCATCAGCACTTCCTATTGACACATTCTTATTCAACTTTACTAAAGTGATTTTGAAGAGCTTTTTGATAGTGCAGTCGTTTATTACAGTTGTCCTAATAGTTACTGAATATCAACATTTGTTAGTTTGATCTGTATATTGGTAGACTTGCATGCAGACCTGTGTAAATCAGTAGATTTGTTGCGGTTGGATGCTGATTATGCTCTAATCTTTTTCTCTGTTCTCTCTTTACAGGAACATTTAAGTTTAAGGATGGGCTCCAAAAGTTTCTTTGTAAAATAAAAAAAGTTAATTTGAACTCTGTCATTGTGTGTCTTTTATATTGATGTGCAAAACTACAAATTTTAATTTAATGACTGGTCGGTTGGTTGTTTGAAGGACTAGTTTAAGGAAGATCATGTTTAATTAGGATCTGTTACATTCATGTGGCACCGATCAGATGCGTTTCAGAGGGATATACGGGTGCTAAGCACACTACAACATGCTAACTAACAGATATTGGCCAGAACTTTGAAAATCACATAAAGGCAGCATAAAAGTACTCCAGACTACTCTGTGGTTAAATCTATATCTTCTTCGATGTTGAAGATGTTGTTCACTTTTAAGCACAGCAAACTATAATCACACAAAACGCTCTCCAAGAAGTTGTGTCTCTATTAATTAGAGAACTGCGTCTCCCAGTAAAATCACCACTACTAAAAAAAATTATGTTAGTAGTCGACCCCAGTAATCAACAAGTCAGTTGTTTGATAACTATTCAATTAGTCAATTGACACACACCTAGTCTTTTAATGTATAGGATTGCATCTGATTCAAAGTGCTATGCTCATTAATCTCTGAAATGGGCCTACAAGTTTCCAGTGGTAAAGATTATCCTCACAATTCTGTTGGTCAATTCTAAATTTGAGGTTTAATATAACCTAAACGGTTCAGGTAGTGGTCAACAATATGCAAGGCTCCTTAAGCATTGCGTTTACATTATGAGGATACAAGTTCAGAGTGGTTTTGAAAGTAAGTAGAAAGGGATTTTTTTTTTTATTCATGGCCTCCAAATTAGCCATTTAATATTTTAATACATAAAATAAGTGGTGATGTTTAGGACATTTTTACTGTGCTGCATTTACTTAGTATATTTTAACTGTTCATATCGGCCTTTGCTAATAACTCGTGGTTGAGGATCAAAAAGTAGCACGTTGCACGATTTGTGTTTAGTGCAATAAAATAATAGCCAGTCAGAAAGAGTACAGACTTCAAACAGTTTCAACTTGCTTATGAAGGTAGACCAACAGCAGTTTATAAAAAGATTTACTCAAGCCGAGCCGAGTACACAGATCGGGGACTTGAACGTTTGGCATCGCTTCACTTATCAACCGTAGTGATGGCAGGGTGGTCTTCCGTCCGGTAGAGGCCACGACGAACACACACACACACACTTTTTTGTGCTACTCGCTTGTAATTGGAATGCTGCTTATTTCATTTATTTTTTGTTTTGAATGTTTTTTTATGCTTTATTTAATTAACAAATCACATAATAATAATAAAAAAAACAATAATTTCAAGAAAATCTGAAAAAATAGCAAACCATATAAATAAATGCTGCTTATTCAATTGACCTATTTCACAGACTGTGAAATGATGCGTTTCCGCTTTATTTATCGGCGTAAATCTAGCAAAATTTAAAATGGTGGCCTAAATGTTTTGGATTTTGAAATGTTAAATAATACATTTAAAGTTAATTGGCTTCGTCAGATTGTCAGAAATCCTTACTCAATCTGGAACTTTATACCCTCCCACATTCTTTCTAACCTTGATAATATATATTTTCTTCTTAGTTGTAATTATAATATTGATAAAGTACCAGTGAAACTTTCGGAATTTCATCGCCAGGCCTTCTCATCTATTGTGTTTTTGGCGCATTATAAGATTCAGTGGCGGCTGCTGGTCTTTCAAAGAGGGGAAGCTCATTTGTGTGAAATGTATTATGCAAATTGACTAGCAATTTCGCCAAACAAATATCAAGAAATAGGTTGCAGCAGCTTTTTTTTTAATTTATTATTCAATGCCACAAGAACAAGAGGTATCACATATTAACAATATTACATTAACTGCCAGGAAATTAATAATAATAATTACATAAAATCTAGTGCTTTCAAAGCATTACATGTTTTCATTGCTTTTTTGTTTTTAGTTTGTTCCAAAAGATGTACATATAATGTAAAGTAATTTATAAAATGTGGAAAATTTGGTTCACCTTGAGCCCACTTCTTTTTATGTAGGCCTATATGGTATTTTCCTAATAAAATCAATAACTGTATAATATGCTGTTCTTTACGTTCCAAATTGTCTTTCTGAGTATAAAAAAGCACATCAAAAACACAAATTTCCATCATACACTTCAGTTTTCTAATAATTTCTAAATCTTTCCAAAATAATCTTGAGTAAATACAGTGAAAAACTGACGCAAAATTGTTTCTTTCTCTAGTGCACAAAATTCACAAGCTTTCGACTACACTTGAGAAATCCGCGGTGGGACTGAGCGTGAATAGCTTCAGCGACTTCTTCAAAAGGAGATGCAGTCTTTCGACAGATCCTCCAATCATTACGCGGAAGCCCGGAGTCCGGGCCAGCCCACTCCTCATTCACCCCCAGAGACGCTGAGCGTCCGTGGGAGGGACATAATCTCAACATTTATCCAGTGACCGTCTGTCTCGGAGCACTGAAAAAAACTGTTCAAAGCAGCCCCATTGAAGTCAATGGACGCTCGACTTTAACAGGGAAATGCACTGTGACGCTACAGGAATGTATGAGAATGAAATCGAGTCAGCCGACCTGCTATATGTAGTTGATTCTGAACGAACTCGTTTTCGAGATGAACATGTTCTAACGCATTTTTAGTCAATAAATTGTTTACACAATAGTACATATTTGACCATTATTTTTTTTTTTTGACATTATAGGGGAAGCCGAGCTTCCCTTGCAGTCTTAAAGAAATCCCCACTGATAAGATTCCTGTAACACCAGGGGAATATGCAAAAGTTTTTGGAGCAATTTCTCCTGAAATCTGTATGCTGTTTAGACATCAAAAAAGAATTAATACTCAACAATTGTCCCCACCTACTATATAAGTACTTATGTAGGTAATATATGTTTTTCCCTTAACGCAAAGAACAGATCAACAAACAAAGAAATAAATACAAAGAAATTATGTGTCTTTGCCTTATATTTACTATTGGAATCGTTTTACAGAAGATATTGTGTGGGAAAAGGTTTGGCTTATACCTAATCAATATTTAATTACAAACAACATTAAGGAGGTATCATTCAAATTGATACATAGAATATACCCTGTAAAACATTACTTTATAAAATTTAAAAGTGATATTGATGTTAATTGCACCTTTTGTGACAGTTGCCCTGAAAATGTGGTTCATTTATTTTGGCATTGCCCATTTGTAAGACCATTTTGGCAAAATGTATGTGATTTTATCACAAGAAACATTGATGACCAATTTATGTTGTTTTGGAAACATATTTTATTTGGTCTTTGGGAGAACAGTAGAATCAAGCATAGTCAGATTTATATAATTAATTTTATTCTTTTAATGGCAAAATTTTATGTGCACAAATGTAAATTCTCCTGTAAAAAAACCTTATTTTACTGCTTTCAGGAAAGAAGTTGAGCTATATTGACTCCGATTTTCTATGAAGCAAAAAGCAATTAAAACATTGAAAATTTGGAATTGCTTTAATATCTTCATATAAATTAGCAATAGCCCCCTAGTGTGAATGTCTTTGTTCTATCTATGCTGTATTTCAATGTATACACAAGTGTTTGTACAAACTTTTTGTTGATGATAAAAAAAAAATCTAGCAAAATTTTATATTATATATATTTTTTAATACAGACTGTAAATTTAAAACATTATGATTTGTGTTATATTACCTTGGAATTAGTTTTAAAAAACAAATTACCACAGCTGCATGGGGTTTATATTACATCTGCAGAGAGAGTGACGGTACATTTGGCATCTTCTCCTGTTTTGGTCTCGAACACGATAATCGTCCTCCAGGGGGCGCGCGGGGACTTTTTTGTATTATTTGACCAATTTATACCTTAAAATATGTTGCCATTTATATTAATATCATATTCCAAGACTTGGTATCTGACATAATGGAAATCCGCCATATAAATAATTACTATTATTTTTATTTACAAAACGTGCATCTTGTATCATAAATTATAGTTATTAGTCAGTTCTGACCAGAAAAGCAATAGTAACACGTGACAACACCACATGTGCTCTGCTTTATCGGTAGTTTTAAATTATTTAATAATGGCACTAAGGAACTTTAATATCGATTGAATTGAAAATACAATGACCAGAAATAAAATAAAATAGAATTATTCAGATACACCGTGATTGACCAATCAGAGACAACGTCCGGATGCTAAATCCAACCCATTTCAGCAATCTTTCATCGTATTTGTCATTCTACCCGCTTTATAGGATTTCTACTGGTCTATGGCTGTCCTCCCGCAGACACACTGAGGATTTGTAATCCACGCGTGGAAGAATGACTTATCTCAGACCGCGTGGATGGACGGTTCTTTTGATTTAATGCACTTATTCATTTAGACGTTGCATTTCCTCTCTAATGCTGGGAAAGATCTCCACCTTGAACCGACCTTACTCGAGCTAATGCTGGCGAGAAGCAGTCTGACAGCTCTCAAGTGCATCTTCTTTCTTCATTTTCTCTGTGTGGGACTTTAAATTAAAAAAATATTTTGGTGGTCCGTCTGCAATTCTTCGATTGCAGAATTATTTAACATAATACCAATTAATGCGAACCCAATACGAACGAGTCTCGAACAGCTCGGCCTTTGCAAACTGAATCTGAATCAGTAAAACACAGCAGTGGTGTTGTTAGATATAATTATAAATATAAGTGAGTCTTCTTTTTGTTCGTGATTTCAAACGTCAATGCACACAGCGCCTGTATGGGAGTGAAACTTTCCCACACGGAAGTGACTTACTAATAGTAGGCCAGTCATCTCTCTCTCTCTCTCTCTCTCTCTCTCTCTCTCTCTCTCTCTCTCTCTCTCTCTCTCTCTCTCTCTCTCTCTCTCTCTCTCTCTCTCTCTCTCTCTCTCTCTGTGTATGTGTGTGTGGGTGGGTGTGTTTTATCGGTGAATTTTGCATAAGTTAAACAAATTGTAATAGTGAATTGTAAAATGATCCCTGATAAAACATCAGGCGAGGATGTGTTTCACGCACCCGAGGACTTGAAGAAATACGCGCACATCCCGAGCTTTGAGAAATACAAAGAGCTCTACATCAAGTCTGTCGAGTCTCCAGAGGGTAAGTTAAACGATTTGCGGTAGGTTTTATTGGTGCACTCAGTATTTTTTCCGTCATGTCAGGAATAGTTCACCCAAAAATTAAAATGCTCTTATCATTTTTATTCACCCTCATGCCATCCCAGATGTTTATGACTTTCTTTCTTCTGCAGAACACAAATTAAGATTTTTAGAAGAATATTTCAGCTCTGTAGGTCCATACAATCCAAGTGAATGGTGACCAAAATTTTAAAGCTCCAGAAATCACTTAAGTCTGCATAAAAGTAATTCATATGACACCAGTGGTTAAATCAAAATCTTCAGAAGTTTTATGATAGGTGTGAGTGAGATACAGATCACTTTCACATTCTTCTTGTTCATGCATAGGCCCCCTACTGGGCAGGGAGAAGAATTTCAAGAAAAAAAGGACTGAAATATTGATCTGTTTCTCACCCACATCAAAGACTTTCTAGCAAGTCAGTCCACTGGCAGCCATCTTTGGAAGGCTCTCTGGAGGCTACTTCCAGTCACAACAGTGCCGCTCCTATCTTCTTGAATGGAGAAGGACCAAAAGCGCAAAAACTGTTGGTTAAGATTGCGATCAAAGGGCAAGTTTCAAATCAGCAATAAAATTTGATAATTTTGGAATCATAAATTCTGTTTTACCTCATATTATGCTAAGAAATAGAAATTTTCCCGGCTTGTATAGCTAATGTGCATGCGCATTGTCGAGATGATTGACAGGTGATGTCTGTATCTAAAAGGTGATTGGCAGAACTTCCTTTTGTTATTCGTTGACCGTTGGGCACTACAGCTTCTTGGTGGGCATTCCAATTTCTCCCATTCATTTAAATGGCAGTGGCCTGTCTCTGCTAAATAGTCTCTGCCCACACCTATCATTTCACTTCTGAAAATATGGACTAAAACACTGGAGTTGTGTGGTTTATTTTTATGCTGCCTTTATGTGCTTCTTGGCGTTTCAAAACTTTCACATGGGTTGTATGGACCTTCAGAGCTGGCATGATGGTGAGTGAGTGGTGAGAGAATTAATTTTTTTTTACTCCTAATAATTTTTTATTTTTTTTAACCATATGTATAAAACCACTAACATGAGGTTAAGACTTCAATCATATCAGTAGCTTAATAAAAGCAGTTTTATCTTGCATGAAGAGTGTCCCTTTCTACCATGTTAGGATCACATGACCAGCCGAATACTACTCGCTTATGCTGCTTTGATGTTGTGTCCGTATTACTGTAATTACGATATGGCAACTCCTAGATTATATTTGGAGCTGTTCACGTCCTGGGACCTCGTTTCTGTGACAACACTCATAATGCCAAAATGGCTTTGTTGTTGATAACAGCATAAGTACTGTAATTCTGACATGACGTGAATGTACCATTAATCTTAGTATCCGCCCTGTCATAGGACACTTGTGTGTTAAATTTATCATTGCTGACTGTGAATAGTGAATGTTTACAGTGGCATCGAAAACTATTGCATTTGAATGATGCAGTATCCATGCTAGATGTCAGAGTAAGTCCAAGATGGCTGCCATATTGTCCAGCACAGTATAAACAAAAAATCTCTATATTTGGCGGTCTCAAAAAACCTGTTCTAGTGTCTTAGGTAGGCAGCATTGTAGGGCATCAAGATACACCTGCAAAGCCTAAAATGCTGCATGGGCACGCATGATACAGTATTTGTGTATTATTGGGATGACTAAAATAATGTCATCATTGCATTCAGTTATTCTTGTATCTAGCCAGCAAATGTGCCTTTTTGTTTGGCAAGAATAATACACCTAGGTAATAACTGCCTTTTGATCATACTTCGCTCACCTTCAATTAATATATGTACAATGACCTGAGTATTGGTGTTTCAAATTCACTGACAGTTTGTTTTTGGACCTTAGGTTTTTTGACTATGAATCATCTGCGCATCAGTGTACCTGTGTTTTTCTCTCATGGTATCCAGAGTTCTGGGGAGATGTCGCCAAAGATTTTTTCTGGAAGACAAAATACACCGGGAAGTTCCTGGACTACAATTTTGACGTGACCAAGGGTGAGATTTTCGTGAAGTGCATGGAAGGTGCCACAACCAACATCTGCTACAATGTGTTGGACCGCAACGTCCATGAGAGGAAACTGGGGGACAAAGTGGTTTTTTACTGGTTAGTAGTTGTGGTTTGGATTTCTGTTTACAGGGAAGTCAAGCACATGACAATGTTTTACTATCACTTGTACTTCAAGCTTTATTTTTCTGACTCCATTGGCCAAAGCAACTAGCAGTCGTTACATGGACAATCCCCTTAGGTTTTGCTGAAGGGCACAGTGGCGATAGCTAATTTGTCATACTTAATGGTTTTGAACCTGCAAATTTTAAGATACCAGCCAGGTTATTGAACCATTAGGCCACGCTACCCCTGTATTCAGTCTTTGACCTTTCAGGTAATGTGAATTGCTGGGCTATTACTATATTCATGACAAATGGGCAGACGTGCTGACAGACAAACATGCCTCAGGAGAATAAGTGGGATAAATTCAGACTCTCAAGCTATTTTTGTCAATCATGGCCACTTGAACCAGGTCCCATTCATAGCAGTCCACCTATAATGAGGTGTATCTTCAATGTTCTTAATCTGCATTCCAATGGCTCACTTTATCAGGCTGGATTCTATTCATGCAGTTCAGAAGCATTTAGATGGTTCTTTTTTGGCTGTCGTTGTTCATTAGCATTCAGGTCAACAAAAATAGCCTCTGCACTTTACATGCAACAGATATTTCTTGGGGCTGTTGCAAGTCCTCTGCTTTCGCAATGCCATTTAGCAATTTTGAAGATTTGAATAATGTAATTTTGCTTTACAACACAAGTTTGAGCTGTTGCAGAATTCTGCTTGAAATGCCAAAGTTGTGGTCTTTTTGTCAGACTTTGTCTTGCTTTGTCAGAATGAAGAAATTCAATTAAATTCAAAGTTACACTTTAACTTGGAGAGGACATTTTAAGGCAACTCTCATGCCAAACTATGTTGTTAGAGATTTACAGTAATTAAAATGCCCTACATTGAGAGACATTTTTGAATTGAATGTACTGATTTCAAAGAAGGAACAGGTTTTGTCAGATCTGTCCATATCTCATTGTGTTTATACATACAGTTAAGCTGAATTCACTGCATCACTTTGCTTGTCTAATGTTCGCTACATACATCTTCAATACTTGTCTTTCTTTTGAAATGACTTTCATTGGTAGTGGAAAAATAAACAAAATAACTAGCCAAAATGTCTGTTATTCCATATCAACTTGTTAACAGAACTGGCAATATAGCAATCTCACACTTGCAATTGTGCTGTTGTATTAAATATCAGCACTGGTGCGATTAACTGAGTTTCTATGACCGATTCAGAGCCATAAATGATAGTCAATACAAAACACTCTTGCTTGTGTGATATTGTTCAATCATGCTGTGGTTTTATGAAACACCATAAGAAAGGCTGATTCGTTAGTTCTTTCACTTGCTAATGAGATGATGGAGCAATAATGTGTGATTGGTGACCACTGGTTTTGTCAGGGAGGGGAATGAACCTGGCGACGAGAAGACCGTGACCTACAGAGAACTGCTCCAGCAAGTCTGCAAGTTTGCCAATGTCCTCAAGTCACAAGGTAAATACAATTGACAAGGAAAAACGTTGTTTAACTGGCTATGAATGATGCGACCAGCAGCTGGTTAAAGATTTGACCATGTTGTTGAGTATCAAATTATATTTCTCTCTCTCTATTTTTCTCCCACTGTCTGTGTAGGAGTGAAGAAAGGTGATCGTGTATCTATTTATATGCCCATGGTGGTGGAGCTGGTGGTGGCCATGTTGGCCTGTGCTCGGATTGGCGCGGTTCACTCTATTGTGGTCAGTCCTGTGTCGTCCTTCCCCTTCACTTTCAAAAGAAACTGAACTGTTAACTTTGTTCAGAAGTTTTTATTTTTGCTGTATCCGACTCAAACACGTTTAGTTGTTGCAGTCTGACTTTGAACGGCAAATAAAAACGCATGCGATTTGAAATCTTTTGGAAATGTTTTATCTGAACATCTTCATGCACAGTTATAATCAAGCCACAGCTGGGTGTTGCTTCATCGAGCTACAGTCTTCATCTATCTGTCCAAGTATATGTCACAAAATACGTGATCGAATATTTGGAAAAAAGTATGACAAATACACTACACGTGTTCCCACTCTCTTTCGGAGCACGTACACAACGCAGAGGCCAATTGTAGTCTGATTGCAGACTGAACAAGTATACATGATGGACAAAGCCCAGTGTTACCAACTAGTTTCAATGGAAAGTTGCTAAATGTCGCTGGATGACGTCATACGCTAATTAACACATTTGTGACATCACCACATCTCATTTGCATTTTGCATCGTATTTTACATGTGTTTGCTTCTCTGTGCTTACCGTACATACTGTAATACACTATTAATTCTCTATATCAATCACTCAAAGTTAGAAGCGATGGTAACTTTCTTATCTTTTCTCACTCAGCGTTCAGCCATAACAAACCACTATGTGCATATTTACAAAAAAATAATCTTTGTACAGATTTACAAAAATCTGCATGTTTAGGAAAAAAAACTGCATGTTTACAAAATGTTTTGCATTTATACAAAAAATAATTGTCTGAATTCAGAGTTTAGAAACAGGAATGAACAAATGTCTAAAAATCTCCTGTGATTTAAGTCCATGAAAAGAATAAAAATAAATGGTCAAACTAAACTCAAATAAAATTTGTGATTGGTCATTGACAATGCTGTTTGCACATACACAGCTCATTCACGTGTATGTCAGCTGCCGTGCGGTCAACTGATTGTGCTGCTCCACCTTCTCACCTCTCTCTCTCTCTGTCAGTCTCACTGAACAAGTGTAGACGCAGAGAGATGTGTGCGCCTCCGAGTCCGAAAGCAAGACTGGCAGGAAAGCAAGCATTGGTGACTTTCTTCTACGGAAGTAGCTAGTTTGTCCAAAAGTCGCTAGATTTGTCGCTAATCGTTTTTTGGAATAAAAGTTGCTAAAGTGGTCTGAAAAGTCCCTAAGTTGTCAACCCTGACAAAGCCTAGCTAGAATCGCATAGTTTAGGTCTGTTAGAGCAACTTTAGCAAAAATTGGACTAGTGTGATTACAGTTGGATTAAGCATTTACATGAAACATAAATTATGAATTAGTCTGACTGAAATTAGATTTTTAAATTGTATGTAAACAAACTACATATTGATACTACTGATAACTAAAATCAGGTTATAAAAACCCGGTGAAGCTTTGAATTAAAATTTAAAATAGAATATTTTTTAAATGTGCCAAAGCGTTTTTTTGCATAGTTGAGCTACAGTCAGCAATGCAAGAAAAAAATATATATTTTAGATTTAAAAAATCTCAAAAGGTTTCTTTTCAGTTTTGAAATTAAAATAACATGTGCAGATTGGATAAGCTGCCTGTATGCAAGTAAAAGTGTTTACATGCAGAGTGAAATCAGGAGAATGGGCAAAATCTAGTTGTGCAGATAAGGTTCTGCTTAAACCATTTGTGACCTTAACCGGCGACAACAATTAAGGTGTCCATATGTCATGTTTGTCATGTTAAGGAAACAATGTATAAGAATGCAAGGAGACAGTACCATCATACTCGTATGTTATCAAATATAGTGAATGAGTAAATGAGAGAACGGTTTCTCTTGGCATCATGCAGATGCTCAAGTCATTTCTTTGGCAACAATTGTATCCGCATTGACATCGCTGAAAAAACAGATTGGATTCATCACATGAGAAATGACATTGGGGACATTTAAGTTGCAAAACAAATTGGAATTGAGTGCGGTGTGAACAAATCCTAAACATGTTTTACTGGTTGTGATCCTTATTGGATGAAGTTTTTTTAATATGGTAGTATACAATACATTGTATTCTAAAGCCGCTTTTTGTCTTATCAATGATTAACTCTTCTGCTACAGGAATGTAATAAATTTTAATTATCTGGGAATAATATATATATATATATATATATATATATTATAATATGCCTTTATTTTTAAAAAGATAACCATGTATAATTATATATTGATATAAATATGTATAATCTTTATATATTGAGTTATTGTTATATGAGGGGCTTTCTCAGCAAATATTTGTATATGTGATTAATCGCGACACCCTGTAGTTATTTCGATTAAAAAATTTAATTGATTTACAGCCCTAGTTATAATTACTATTTATTCACATTTGTGTGTTTTCACCCCAGTTTGCCGGTTTCTCTGCTGAGTCGCTGTGTGAAAGAATCATGGACTCGCAGTGCTGTCTACTTATTACAGCCGGTAAGGGAAATATGCCAAAAAAATTTAGACGGAATTCACTCGCAGTATCTTAGAGCAGCTAATCCTAAAATGAATCGGCTATGTTTCATATACTGCAAAAGAGTGCTGTAATTTCACAGTTTGAGCAAGTTGCTGGAGAAGAACTGATGTTAATTGAATTACAATCAAAAGCTTTTTAGCTAATTACTGCTGTTATGAGAAGAGAGAGCAAACTCCATGCTGATATGTCCAGGTATAGAAAAGGATTTGTAGTAGTAAATGAGACCTGGATGAATCCTAATTATCCATAATATAGCTGCTATTAAAGCCTGGAAGATAAACTGCTATGTTACATTAAACTGTAGATTTCTTTGAGAAAGTACGAGTTTCCTTTACAAAAATCGAGTGTTCTGGCAAATTTGCCATCCATTATTTTTATAGGTAAATGAGCTTTGCCACAAACTCTTCATTGTTGCAAAAGGTTTGCTACAGGTTCACAACTGCCGGTGAAGAGCTGCAAACTTCTAGAAAACAAGCTTGTATTTGTATGTGTAAATAAAGAGTGGCAAGTTTGCCATAAATCTAGATCTTTTGTAAGGGATGAGTTGTGTTTAGCATATAACTCAGTCTTCTAGAAAAGAATTAGGGTATTTACATTTTCTATATGTCTTAAGATTACTACCAACTCCTGAGCTTATTAGGGACGTGAGAGTGAACTATAATCGCAAAATACACTCATAAGTATTTTCAGGCACGATAAGCCCAATATCAAGTGTCATATAAACCAAGTTAACCTCTTTTTTTTTAATTATTATTATTGTCATTGAACTTGATATATTCTGTAAATGCCATTTAACAAAAGTTGTTTGATTCTCTCTCTCCCTCCCCAGACGGCTTTTACCGTGGGGAAAAGCTGATCAGTCTGAAGCTTATAGCTGACGAGGCGCTACAGAACTGCAGGGACAAGTATGATAAACACATTAAGCATCATGTATAATGCATAAGCCCTAAATACTCCTGCTATACTTCGCTGTGTATCTGAATTAACAAACAGTCTCATTACACCCTTGTTCTTCTGCACACTAAGGCCTCATCCACCTCATATGTTTTCTTCGGTTAATTCAAAATAATGTGAATACTTTCAATAAATCTCACACTACTACATCCTACAGGAAAGGAGAGGTTTTCAGTTGCTTTTGTCAGTAAATGGTAAAGCAACTTGCTTTACTTGTTTGAAAACCTTTTCAGTATTATGGTGTAAATCTAAGAAGTAACGTCACTTGCAAAACCATCAACACTGTTTAGCACACAAATTATATTATTATGTCAAAGTCATGCTGATTTGAACTTCATACTTCAAATGTCCTTTCACCCTGTTAGGTCTTTCTCAGTGGAGAAATGTATAGTGCTTAAACACCTCACAAAGGAGGAAGATGCCACAATGCCCGGTTCCCTGTCACCTCCAGCCAAGCGTGCCTGTCCCGACCTGCAGGTGAAACAGTCTCTTCATAACAGTCTTATAGCTAACTGCTGCTATTAAACAGTCTTAAAGGTTATGACGATATATTTGCTTCTGACTTTGCCTTTTCACTCATTAGGACATCTCTCCATTTCTAGTACAGGTATTTTTGTACAGTAATTCATGTAGATTATCTCAAGCAAACAGCTCATCTGTGTCTTGTCTGTACCTGAATGCAAAGGTTTTATTTATATTAGACCGATTTCTATATCCTTGTTGGTTAATTATATTGGTTATATTAGAGCTCTCAAAAAAAAATCAGCACTCCCTCTATTCTGTTCTGAAGCTCTGGTAATGCAACTGGAACTGAAAACAGCTGTTCACTGTCAGTGCTAAATACAGGTCTAAACGTGGTCTAAAACATTTTATGATCGAATCGCAAAAAACGCATGACTGTGGTTTAAAACGCATGTGACCACATCGCATTTGAGATGTAAATGCTAAACCATGATGTATGCGTCCCGGACAGCAGTAGAGCGTCACCAGTCAATCAAACACTATGCTATAACAAGAGTTTAAATTTTGCTGGATATGTGCAGCTTTAACAATAAAATAATCGTCCGAACTGAACATTTTAAAAAGCAGATACATGCACAAGCACGAGAAATTGACTGTTTGGCTGATATCAAGATATGAAGGGACAATGTAAATAATCGACATTTGACTCCTCTAAAATAATGAACAATTCTGCTCAATGTTTTTGCTTGGATTGAATTTCAGCTGCATTTAAGAGAAAAAAACGCTCCTGTTTGTTTCGCACTTTCTTTTGCTTTTCTGACTTCGTTGCACTTTAATGTCATGCAATAACAATAACACGCTGGCATAGTGACTGATGTATGTCGTCAGGAAATCAGAGACCCTCCCCTCCAAATCCGGTCACAGTGACCTGGTGTTAACAGCAACGTGTCTCACCTGACCACATGTGATCAGATAACCCAAGACTCCTCTTAATACCAGGTTTAAACAGGCCCTTAGTAATCAACACCGGGTTTTTAATGGCCAATAACGATATGGAGTCCAGTGTGGCTAATGACAATACAATGCAGATACATAATAAAATTTAATGACAGCAAGTTAATTTCATCGAATGCTATATTTTTTCAACTTTCAAAAACTTAAAACAAAGATTGTTATCCATTTTCAACGCTGCCAATCGATAGTAAACACTGGTTAACTGTTAATCGACCAAGCCGACACCGTTATTGGCTGGTTTGTGACATCTTGTAATCCCTTAGAAAGAAGCCCAATGAGGTGATCGAGATGATGTGAGGTTAAAAAGAAGCCACACACTTTTTGTTTTAAAATAACTACATGGATTCTAATAATATCTAAATCAATGGAGAGCTGTACAATAAGTGGGGAAGCAGATTTGGATGAAAATGTACAACAATGTCCCTTTTAATAGTCTTTGTTCTGATTCCTGTAGTGTTAAATGGGTAGTTCCTCCAAAAATGCATTCCAAACCTCTTTCACTTTCTTTTCTGGAGAACAAAAGGACAATTCCAAAGAATCTTCAATCCACTGTTGTCCATAGAACTCAAAGTCCATAGAATTAGTCCATACAGAACTTCACGGTATGATACCAATTTGTGCTTTTCTGAGATTAAGTCCCTAGTCGCTGCTTTTTTTTTTTTGGTGTGTGTAATGGCAAAGAGCAGCAGGAACATTTCTCAATGTCCCTTTTTTTTTTTGTTCCACGGAGGAAAGAAAGTAATATGGGAAAGTAATTTTTTTTTATGAACTATCCTTTTAACTCCTGTCCTGCAGATCTCTGTGGAGTTTTGAGTCTTCCCTCTTGCATGTTACAGATGTATCTTGTTTTTTTTAACACCGGCTTTGTATTACTGTTATAAATCTATATAGTTCTGATGTGAGCTATTGTGCTGAAGACCTTTGAAACCTTTAGATGCATTCTTTCATATTTATTTATGTGCTGTGCCAGCTGACCTGATTTAAACCTTTAATCTGGGTCCGTACAAGGTGCTTTAAGTGCTTAAAGTTTAAAAGTGCTTGACTTTTTTTTTTTATTATTATTTAAATACTGGAAAGCCTTGGAAATAGCTTTTTTTTTGTTACCAAGATGTGCTTAAAAAGTGCTTGAATTATAGAGACATTTAGCACATTGCTGAAATCATTTAATAACTTTGAAAAACTGTGGATACAATCCATTTAGAGAAAGGCAAACCCTGCTACAGCCAAACACCAGATAGTATTCAGCTGCGTGTACCTTTTTCAGTATAATTATCAGGTGTAAATTATTCTCCAGGTGTTCAGACCGCTGCTGAAGTGGCTCTTACACTGTATGGTGCAGTCACGTGACACCTGTTACTTTTTGCAACTCATCAGGATGGAGCAATCACAATCGATTAGTACTATAATTATTTTATACATAGTGCTGTTGTGGATTGCCATCGACAATGACCAATCCTTGCAACTGTCAGTTGTTATAAAAAAAATTCTTTCCAGATTAAAAATGTCTCCAGTGATATATAAAGTGTTCTGAGATTTATATGCAGATCAATGCAGAATTCGTTTTTTTCGCAATTTCTTGTGGAAAGGAAGCTTTGTGTGTCACAGGTAGTGGCTGACAACATTTGCCATTTTGGTCAGTTCCTCACATAAAGCTGTTCTATGACTTTGGAAAACATGGAACTTAGCACGAGTCATATGGACTACCTTTTACAGACCTAGTTATTCACTTTCATTGGAAAGCTCTCATTTACTTAAAGGGTTAGTTCACCCAAAAATTTAAATTCTCATTATTTACTTGCCCTCATGCTATCACAGATGTGTATGACTTTCTTTCATCTGCTGAACACAAGTGAAGATTTTTAGAAGAATATTTCAGCTCTTTTGGTCCTCACAATGGAAGTGAATGGGTGCCAAAATTTTGAAGCTCCAAAATCCACAAAGGCATGTCTTCTGAAGTGATATGTAGGATGTGGGTGAGGGAAAAAGATCAATATTTAAGTCCTTTCACTTTCTTCTACTGCTTTTGGTGATTCACATTCCTTTTGGTGACCTAATGGTCAGGGAGGAGAATTTAAGACAAAGAAAAAAAATCTGTTCCTCATCCGCACCTATCATATCGTGTCTGAACGCATGGATTTAACCATTGAGTCTTGTTTATTACTTTTATGCTCCCTGTATGTGGATTTTGGAGCTTCAAAATGCTGGCACCCATTCACTTGCATTGCACAGATCTGAAATATTCTTCTAAAAAATCTTCACTTGTGTTCAGCAGATGAAAGAATGTCATACACATCTGGGATGCCAGGAGTAAATCATGAGAATTTCCATTTTTGGATTAACTATCACTTTAACAACAAGCAGTTAATTTCATCATGACTTTGAGCGAACCAAGAATTGGTACTGCGAGAATGTTTAGTTAAAGGACATTGAGTTGTGTTGTAATAATAAGTGGTACTTTATTATAAATGACATCTCATGCATAGTCCTCAAACAAATAAAAATGTGCTTAAAGTCCTTAAATTTTACTTTGAAGCATCTATACAAACCCTGTTTAATGATATTGATGTCAGTTAAACTTTGACTAAAGGTCCTCAGTACCCCCCCCCCCCCCTTAATATGGGTCTGTGTCTCTAGGTCCTTTTCTTCTCTGTCGGTTTGAGTAATCTCTCCATTAACCCCCTTTAGCAGGAGAAACCGAAAGAAAGAATAAAGAAGGTCCGTCCGTCCCCACAGGTATTTCATGTCTCCTTTTGTGCACTCCTTTTTTTTTTCTTTTTAACTACTCCTGTTTTATTAACACCTGGTTTGTCTGCTCTTGGGGATGGCTCGACCTTTAGCACTATCTTCACCTTCTCACAGCAAAAGGTGTGTGTATGTCTTTGTGTGTTTGCTCTAGCAAATGCATTTCACTGTACACAGTAACACACTTATCAGACTTGCCATTCATCAGTTTCTCCTGAAAATGCTTTTTAATAAAGGAATTTTCCAGGTTATTGCTAATTTAACTTATGTCCATGGACATCATCTGTTCCCCAGAAAATAATTTTGAATTGTCACTTAATTTGTTCAGTGTAAAAAAAAAAAAAAAAAAAAAAAAAAAAATATGGAAAATTATGTAGGGCTTACTACATTATATAATTACAATGAATGCCTATGGACATGTTGACTGGACAGTATAAAAGCAGAAATGTGCAGCTTGTATTTTTGTAAAAGCACTTTCAAGAATTCTTCAGTAAAAACTGTGTTATTGGAGCTGTAATGTGTCTAACTTTTGAGGTGGGACTACTTTTTTAGGCAGATGAACTTCCGATTATGTGTTAGCGACTTAATTCTTGAGTTTGCTCCATGTAAACAATGTTTACAGTGACGTAGTTTTGTCACATCCCTTCAGTGTCCCTTCCTTGTGTTCTTGCACAGATACAAAGTTAAACTAACCGGGTTTACTTTCTATGTGGTCATGACATGAGGTGAAAGATTGGAAATAACTTTGCCCAGAAAGGGTGGGTATTTGATTCTTTTACACCAGTCTTATGCTAACATGTGATATTTAATATCGCTTACCTGCCAGACATCCATTGTAAGCGGTTTACATTCTCTACAAATGGTGGGACATTTTGAAAATGGTTTCTATGGTAATCAGCAGCATGCACTAGATGCTTACCGTAGACATTAAAATTAAAAATTACCTGGAATATTCATTTACCTTTTGCACTTTTTTTTTTTTTTTTTTAATGCCAGTATTTAATGCTGTTTACAGTCTATTCGAGTGTTACAACTGAATGGAAAGTCTGTCTGTTATGTTTTGTTTGATAACACTTTATAATAATTGTCATTAATAACATTTAATTAAATTATTGCATGATACTGTATAATGCTTAAATCATTAATGTGCATTAAGAAAAGTTAAAGGGAATTTTCATGTCATGAAGTATTGATATATTTTACTGTACTTGAACTACTCATCTGTTAAGCATTCTATAATGTTCATGACTTATGAATAAATTATTATAAAGTGTTACTGTTTGTTCTGATCCATGTACTAGTACTGTAATGTTTTTTTTCGATTCCTTTAGAACATGTGTTCATGTTCTAAATGGTATCTTCACATTAACATTATTGGTCCACCAATGCATGATTCCATCCCAAAACACTTACTGACAGTGGAAACGTAACTGGGAAGCTCATATATCATCTTTTAGTGACTGGACTCAAATGGGTCACAGTTGTATGTGCTAAAATCTTCTCTAACACTGTCTAATGGATTTGTCTGCTCTCTTGCTTTCTCTGTGTAGCCAACTGCTCACTATAAGTTCCATTTAGATGCTGTTGTCACATGAATGAAACTTGAGTGCTTATGTATTTCTCCCTCAGTCCCTGAGCTGCATGCATAACTAGATCATCAGACTTCTGTAATGGTGTTTCTGTCTTTTTTTTTTTGTGTGTCTGTCTAGTGTTTTTATTTATGCATCATTAACCAAACATGATATTTTCAGATGCTTTCACATTGTTTTTAAAATGTGTTAACTATATTTTGTGCTGCAATCACTGGTTAATTTGAATAGAATCAAATAAGTCTGATTGACATTCCTCATATCCACATAAATCTCAGAATCAAATGGATGGTTTTCTGTAGACAATCTTCCCAGGTGTGTTTGTTCCACATCTTTTATTTTACTGCCCTTGAGTCATGTTGGAATGATTGTTTACAATTGCATAACCAGTGAGAAACTCTTTGAGCCCTGATATTCTGATTTAGGGGTGTCAATTTAAAATCATGACAGAATTTTTATTTAGTGTACAATTCAGTTGTGTGCAGTGTGTAATTTTGATGAAGAAGAGTGATTTCATCTTGCCATTATAGGACTTATTAAATGTTAAAGTTAATAAAATCTCAGATGCATTTGATTGTTCAACCAAAATCCCACCAATAACCAGTGGAAAATAAAAGATTTGGTGCTATAATGTGGGACTTTTAACTATAAACAAGCCTGAAATACACTATGGACTCTTATTTTGAAATGTCTGTGCTTTCAGCTCACACAAACACATGGGAAACAAAGCATTCATTATCTGCAATGCAGCATAATCAACTGCAATGTATGACAATACAGTACATCCGGAAAGTATTCACAGCGCTTCACTTTTTCCACATTTTGCTATGTTACAGCCTTATTCCAGAATTAATTAAATTCGTTATTTTCCTCAGAATTCTACAAACAATACCCCATAATGACAACGTGAAAGAAGTTTGTTTGAAATCTTTGCAAATGTATTAAAAATTAAAGTCACATTTAAAAATTGAAGGTCCAAATGAGCACAGTAGCCTCCATTATCCTTAAATGGAAGTTTGGAACCACCAGGACTCTTCCTTGAGCTGGCCGCCCGGCCAAACTGAGCGGTCGGGGGAGAAGGGCCTTAGTCAGGGAGGTGACCAAGAACTCGATGGTCACTCTGACAGAGCTCCAGTTTTTCTCTGTGGAGAGAGGAGAACCTTCCAGAAGAATAACCATCTCTGCAGCACTCCACCAATCAGGCCTGTATGGTAGAGTGGCCAGACAGAAGCCACTCCTCAGTAAAAGGCACATGACAGCCCACCTGGAGTTTGCCAAAAGAACCTGAAGGACTCTCAGACCATGAGAAACAAAATTCTCTGGTCTGATGAAACCAAGATTTAACTATTTGGCCTGAATGGCAAGCATAATGTCTGGAGGAAACCAGGCATCACCTGGCCAATACCATCCCTACAAGTGAAGCATGGTGGTGGCAGCATCATGCTGTGGGGATGTTTTTCAGCTGCAGGAACTGGGAGACTAGTCAGGATCAAGGGAATGAAGAATGCAGCAATGTCCAGAGACATCCTTGATGGAAACCTGTTCCAGAGTGCTCTGGACCTCGGACTGGGGCGAAGTTTCATCCTCCAACAGGACAACGAACCTAAGCACACAGCCAAGATAACAAAGGAGTGGCTATGGGGTAACTTTCTGAATGTCCTTTAGTGGCCCAGCCAGAGCCCAGACTTGAACCCAATTGAACATCTCTGAAGAGATCTGAAAATGGCTGTGCACCGATGCTGCCCATCGAATCTGATGTAGCTTGAGAGGTACTGCAAAGAAGAATGGGAGAAACTGCCCAAAAATAGGTGTGCCAAGCTTGTAGCATCATACACAAAAAGACTTGAGGCTGTAATTGGTGCCAAAGGTGCTTCAACAAATTATTGAGCAAAGGCTGTGAATACTTGTGTACATGTGATTTATTTTTTTATTAATTTGCAAATATTTAAAAGAAACTTCTTTCACGTTGTCATTATGGGGTATTGTTTGTAGAATTTTGAGGAAAATAATGAATTTAATCAATTTTGGAATAAGGCTGTAACATAACAAAATGTGGCAAAAGTAAAGCGCTGTGAATACTTTCCGGATGCACTGTATAAACACTTTAAAGTAAATGTTGTCTAATGGGCTAATAAATGCCATAAGAGCAGTGACTCGGCAACAATAGGTCAAGATCCATCTACGGTAGATCTTCAGTAATTGCTTGTTATAGTTGTCCTGTATTCAGTATTATATAAAAATATTAAAAACAGACTTTTCCTCAAGGGACACCTGAGTGAATCAAAATAACAAAAGATGCATTGAAGTGGGATAAAAATATGGAAGAATAGTCAATGATGAACAAATCCCAAAGAGGTGACAGTGATTGTATTTATTTCACCTCTAGAGGCCTCTGTTATACTGTAGAACCATTCTAACTGTAAGCACCAGCCACAGAGGAAAAAATAAACTTAGCAGCTATATTATAATTTTTTGTGATAACAGAGTTCCAAATAGCAACTTTTGGACAGATTAATCTGTAAAACTGATATATCGGTTGACCTCTAGTATATTACATTGTAATATACTTGCAATGAAAGCCCAAGTAGCATGATGATGTATTGGGCTTGAACACACTTCATATAATGACCATTTTTGAACTCGTAAGTACAAGCTTCCCACAAGGACTTGCAAGCAGCATTATTTTTTAATTTTATGGCATGATTTACATTTTGAAACCTTGCTTTATCAAAATGTTGTATTATTTTTCAGATTTTTGTTACACCAGCAAGAGTAAACAACAGTTAGGAGAGCTAAAGTTAATTATGCGCGCTCTCTGTGCTGTGATTGGTGCAGGTGCCGTGGAATCCTGAGGTAGATTTGTGTTGGCACTCTCTGATTGGTGGAGCTTCAGAAGAGTGTGAGCCTGTCTGGTGTGAATCAGAAGACCCACTCTTCATCCTTTACACCAGTGGTTCTACTGGAAAACCAAAGGTAGATTCTTTGAAGGTCCTTTGTCTTTTATCAACTTTTGTGCATTATTTGCTTTTATATATAGTATATCACTTATTTGTCCCTCTTTTCCTTTGCAATAGGGAGTACTGCACACCATAAGTGGCTACATGCTCTACACTGCTGCCACTTTTAAGCTGGTGTTTGATTATCACCCTGATGATGTTTACTGGTGCACTGCAGACATTGGTTGGATCACAGGTCACTCTTACATAACATATGGGCCCCTGGCCAATGGGGCAACCAGTGTGCTGGTGAGGGGACCTTCCTTTTCACTGATACTGAACTACACTCTGATATATTGTTTAGATGAGAACAAGCACTTTTTCAAAAGTTTGTCATATTTTGCATTTGTGCTCTGGACTCTCTTAGCCAATGCCATAAGTTTGGTATGGCCAAAAAATGGAAAACAGAGGGATTGCTTGATTGAAAGCATTCATTAGTTTTGCAATTCTCTTTGGTGCCACTAGTGGTGCAGAAATGAAATACTGCATCATTAATCGATTAAAACCATTCCGGATACGATATAGTAGCAGTTTTTTTTAGATATGTCATTAGTCTGTTATTGTTCTAGATTTAGACATTAGGAAATAAAAAATTTAACCAATTTCAACATCTGTTCCTAGTTTGAGGGTTTACCCACATACCCAGATGTGAGCCGAATGTGGGAGATTGTTGATAAATATCATGTCTCCAAGTTCTACACAGCACCAACTGCCATCCGGCTGCTTATGAAGTATGGCAGTGAGCCTGTTCTGAAGTAAGTTTGCTACTTATTGGATCTATCCAACATTCAATGCGATGTCAGTCTGAAATAAAGCATTTGCAGATTCCGCTAACAGAACACCCATTTAAAAACCCATTCACCACCCAAAGTCTTCATTGTAAATAATATGGGTCAACTTGTGCCAGTTTTTTTACTTTTAACAATCAGTGCTTATGTAATGTTCCATATTTGGTTTGTGTCTTCAGGTGTAAGCGTGATTCTCTAAAAATTTTGGGGACAGTAGGGGAGCCCATAAACCCAGAAGCCTGGCAGTGGTACTACAGTGTGGTGGGCGAGAAGAGATGCCCAGTGGTTGACACATTCTGGCAGACTGAGACTGTATGGACTGCACCATTCCCTCTTTGACCTATGGTCTACACTTAAAGTTCCACTTATAATAATAACTCTACACCTGTTAGCAATTTAGCACAAAATGCTTAACAAAGCATAAAATCAAAACACACTCAGTAATACACAACACATTCACATAGTAGTAAAAGCAGGTCTACACAAATTAATTTTAAACGAGACTTAAAAACAGACACAGATCCAGCAGACCTAATATCTCAGGCCAGGCTGTTCCATAATCGTGGGGACTTCACTACAAAAGCTGTTTCACCTTTAGTTTTGTATCTGAATCTTGGAATAGTCAACCGTTCATGACAAGAAGATCTAAGACGTCTAACTGTTTTAAAGCTCTTAAATGTTCTGCTAATTTTCTGGTGCCAAACCATGTAATGCTTTAAAATCTACCCTAAAATTAATTGTAAACCTTGGAAATGTTCCTTAACTGATAAAAACAAGACAAAACTAACTGCCTGGCATGATATTCAAAATTAAAATTAGTTTGAAAATAGACCCCCAAATTTTGCACCACCCGCTAAACATTTGGGACCACCTAACTAAGTGCTGACTCAATCTGACTTTTTTTTTTTTATATGTATATAACTATGACCGATTATAACAACCTCTGTTTTATCAGCATTTGACTGAAGAAAATTACATGCCATCCAATTTTACATTTGCTATACAAGCTTGAAGAACATTTAAATAAGTCATGTCATTGGGATTCAATGACAAATACAAATGCAGGTCATCTGCATAGCAATGAAAATGAATATTGTATTTTCAGATCTCACAGCCAAGCACTAACATGTGTAGTGAAATCAGTATTAACCCTAACAGGGATCCTGATGGAACACCACAATTAATTGTTTTAGAGGAGGACATCTCATCTCCAACTGACACTACAAATTTCTTATTCGACAAGTTGGAAACAAAACCAATCTAAACCACCCCAGATATTCCCACCCATATTTTCAATGTATCAATTAAAACTAATTGATAAACTTTATTCGCGAAGATTTGATTCCTTTAGTAGACTAAACAAAAAAACAAAACAAAACATGGCTTGGTCTTGGAAAATGTCTCTAATCGAACAATCGTACTGATGTATTTACATTTGCACCAACTCTCTAATAACTGTGTACATCGATGTGTTCATTTTGACTCACTGAACAACAAACAGAATTAGCCATCGGCCTCAAGGTAGCTGGAGCTCCTGGTCACACCTACCGATGATGTGGACCAATGGCAGTAAGATGGTGTTTAGCAGCTGGCCAGACGTTTTCCTAAAATTTCGCCCTAGCAAACAGTTACGAACCACCGAAACAAACACAAAAAATTATTATTTTTTTTATTCTTGTTCTAAATTATATCACACCAGTTCGTTCTTCGATTTAGTAGGAAGTATATTGAGGCATTAAGTTCTTGTTTCCACAGGGGCGATTTAGTCTAATATTGACAGACACAAATAGTTGAAATCTTTCATCCAACTCATCCATGTTGCTTTCATACTACAAAATTTGGTGTCACTCCTCTTTCTGTTTATGTGTTTGTCAGGGTGGGCATGTGATGACTCCTCTGCCAGCTGCCACTCCCATGAAGCCAGGCTCTGCAGTGAGTGATTTCAGCTTCTTATTCTTATGTAACACAGAATATCTAACTACTAAAGTGTTCCTCTATGTAGAGCGACAAGTAAACATGTAGCTGAAGGAAATATTCAGGCTGGTGCTAAGTCTCCTGAATTTTGCTCATCATCAATTTTGATGTGTAATATTTAATCATTAATTACATGTCTATATGTGTTTTTTTTGTTGCTTTGTTTCTGTAGACATTTCCTTTTTTTGGGGTTGTACCTGCCATTCTGAATGAGTCAGGAGAGGAACTTGAAGGACCAAGTGAGGGCTATCTGGTAAAGAAAACTTTTTCCCCGTATTCTTTTTTCTGAAAATATAAAATAATAATAAAATAGTAAATTAAATATGAATTTGTTGAACAATTCTATTAACTTTATTAGTTACTTGGTGATTTGATTACTTTTCTGAAATAAAGTAATACAAACTTAATTGTAATTGAGGTAATAAAAGTCTCAGTCTCTTAATCTCACATCTGAGATTGTGGTTTGAATTCTTAAACACTTCCCTTAGGTTTTTAAACAGCCTTGGCCAGGTGTGATGAGAACTGTATATGGGAACCACCTGAGGTTTGAGACCACCTACTTCAAAAAATTCCCTGGATATTATATAACTGGAGATGGTAATTTGTGCTGTGATTAGTCTGTGTATTTTATTACAGCTGTAAGTGGTTAACATGCACTCTCAGAGCACTTTATTAGGTACACCTACATATGCATGCGATTATCTAATAAGACAATCATATGGCAGCAGTGCAATGCATAAAATCTTGCAGATATGGGTCAGGAGCTTCAGTTAATGTTCATATCAACCATCAGAATGGGGAATAAATGTTATCTCAGTGATTTTGACAGTGGTATGATTGTTGGTGCCAGATGGGCTGGTTTGAATATTTCTGTAACTGCTGATCTCCTAAGATTTTCATGCACAACTGTCTCTAGAATTTACTCAGAATGGTCCCAAAAACAAAAACATCCAGTGATCAGCAGTTCTGTGGATGGAAATGCCTTGTTGATGAGAAAAATCTACAGAGAATGGCCAGACTGGTTCGAGCTGACAGAAAGGCTATGGTAAGCTGAGGTTGCAGTAGGCACAGGCTCACCAAAACTAGACAGTTAAAGACTAGACTTAGCCTGGTCTGATGAATCTCAATTTCTGCTGAGGCACACGTATGGTAGGGTTAGAATTTGGTGCCAACATCATAAATCCATGGACACAACTTGCCCTATGTTACTGACCTTGTGCATCCTTTCATGGCCACAATTGACCTGTCTTCTACTGGCTTCTAAGTCATCTCAAACTGGTTTCATGAACATGACAATGAGTTCACTGTTCTTCAGTCGCCTTTCCAGTCACCGTATCTGAATCCAATAGAACATATCTGGGATTTGGTAGAATGGGAGATTCGCAGCATGAATGCTCAGCTGACTAATCTGCAGAAATGCAATCATGTGATGCAATCATGTCAACATGGACCAGAATTTCAAAGGAATGTTTTCAACATCTTGTGGAATCCATGCCACGAAGAATTGAGGCTGTTTTGAGAACAAAGAAAGGCCCTACCCAGTATTAGTGTACAGTTCCTAATAAAGTGCTCAGTGAGTGTATAATCAAAAGTGAGAGATTGTGGCATAGTTAAGTGTGCTGTGTTTGTCCAGGTTGCCGTAGAGATAAGGAAGGGTACTACTGGATTACTGGAAGGATAGATGACATGCTGAATGTGTCTGGTGAGTGTCCTCACACAAAGGGCATTTGATCATCCATCGTTCTTTCATTTAAAACACAAGATCATGCAATCAACATAATTTCTATCTAATACCCCAGAGTGGAAAGAGACAGTGTGTGGCTTGAATTTCCACATGTTAAAATAATGCACGTTAATTGTGTTAAAGTTCAGCTATAATGTTGGCACATTTGTTTCCCACAAATGGAAAAGCTAATGATGAAATTTAGGCCACACATTCCACCCAAATATCTCTTGCCTGTTGTCTTCTTCTTTGTTGGTATGACTCTAATGCATTGAAATGGTGTGGAAACAGACTATAATAGAGCAAATGTTTTGATACAGCGGGTGGATCTATCTCTTTCTCTCTCTAGGGCACCTATTGAGCACAGCAGAGGTGGAGTCGGCTCTAGTGGAGCATGAAGCCGTAGCAGAAGCAGCAGTTGTGGGGAGGCCACACCCTGTTAAAGGGGAGAGTCTCTATTGTTTTGTCACTCTCAATGAGGGAATCAGCTACAACCAAAAGCTGGAGGCGGAGCTTAAAAAGCAAGGTATGTGTGCTTAGTGTTTTGGGTCAGATTCTTTGTTGATTCATTAAAGGTTCATGAATACCCAAAACACCTTTTTAGATATATTAACAGTTATGTGCATATGCACATAATAGAAAAAATGGTAGCACTAAGGGGACCATGGCTACATTATTTATTTATTTAGCCATTTCGTTCTTCCAGTTGTAAAACAAAAGTTGAAGCATCATCACAAAATATGAGCTATATGCATAAAGTCTGAGATGTGAATGGAGAGAGAACTTGTCTCCGTCATTAGATTCTGAGTGTTTCTTCACATTATTCATGAGTAAGAACACTTCCATTCAATCACTGTGCACCCATTTGTTTAGACGCACATATTCTATATTGTCTTCTCCGTAAGTCTGATCATGGACCGCATAACACCACACAGCTTGTTCAAAAACAGAAGACAATGATAAAAAAAACTGAAAACTCTGTGAACTCTCTTTTTCGTATACTTTACCTCATGCAAAATTACCGAGATTTTCACCTACATCGTGTTACATCGTCATGACAAAGGAGCTGAAATACTGAATAACTTTATACATACAAGGTCAGTAAGCAATTTTAGTAGTGGTTCTTAACCTGGGGGTTGCGACCTCCCAAGGGGCATAATGGCATCACCTACCAGCGACTTGATATAAATGAATTACTGCTGATTGGAAGATATCACATGGGACTAGTTATTCGTACATTTGTAGTCATCTTAAGGCGGGTGCACACTGTATGATTTTGTCCACGATTCTGCCTTCTGAGACAAATTTCAGGACGTCTAAAGGATTTCTCTTGTCGAAAGTCAAAAACAGCAATCTTACGTTCAGTTTGGGATGTTCACAGACGGCCGATTAATAGCCTTGGCGATGATCTTCAGCCTTCGATGAAATTTTGCATCGTAGCCATATTGTGTGACTGCTATTACGACAGCCATATGAGATATTCCGCTCCTCTCTCGCACTCGAATTCATTTGGAAAGAAACCTACTTTTTTTTTTTCACAATGAATATTTGCTTGTGGTAGCTCATTATTACTGTAGGCTACATCCCACACTCACGTTCATTCTCAACATCTGTAATTTTCTGTATTTGTAATCATGCTGTCTTATTATAGGCCTATTTGACAAAATCCATCTGTCTTGTAAATGTTAGCCTATGCTCGAAATGGAGTGGTATTGGAGCAATGGAAATGCTGATGTCCTGATTTTCTGAGAGAGAAAACAAATGCTCCTCCATGGTGGGCAAATTTTGCTGTTTCGCTTCTATTCCGCAACACTACCATAACTTGAGTCACATTCACTGATCAGGACGATTGGGACCACAGTCGGCTACGGTCTATATCGTGCAGTCTGACATAACGTTGCACAGTGTGTCGTGGCAATATCAATGTGTTCATATCGTACAGTCTGACAAGCAACAATCGTAAAGGACTATTATAAATCGTACAGTGTGCACCCGTCTTTAGTTGAAAAGGAGATTAGTCATGGAGCAATTTCTTACTGGGGCTGATGTTAAAAAGTGTCCAACAGAAACTTGAGTCAAAAGGAAAGAAATCCAAAAGCAGGAAATGTGACGAAAAGTACTAGGAATATGGCTTCACTCAGACCAGCGATGGGGATTCACTTGACATGTTAGCGAAGGAGAGCTTTAAACCTTCCAAGATGCTAAGGCACTTAAAAACTAAACATGAATCACTACAAACTAGGTCACTGGGATTTTTCCCACGAAAACTGCAAAAGCTACTTGGTCAAAAATCACTACTGCAGAAAGCCGTTATGGTGAATGAGAGGGCTCTTTTATTTCATTTTCTCTCACTGGAAAGCCACACAATTTAGGTGAGACTTTATTCTTTTCTGTGGTAGTCAACATGCCACAAATGCTGACAATAGAGTTTAATTTCTGTTAAACCAGAAATATTCCTTGTTAGAATAAAAATCTAGATGTGAAAATCCCATACATTGTTTTCCATAGGCGAATTGATATTTAACAATAACTTATAAACCTTTAAAGACAGATGCTTCTGTTGAAGCAATCATCCATTTTATTTTAACTTTAACCAAACCATTTTTTACCACATGTGATTCATAGTAGAATTCCTGGCCAAGAACTACACTACCCATGGTTTTATATTTTTCCATGTATTTAAATTTGATTACATCATTCACAATGCGATTTTCAAATATTTTTGCTAATATTTCATGCTTTCACACTATTTCATGAAGGATTTTATGAAATCCCTATCTTAGAAATTAATGGGGAAAATATTTTTGTAACCTAAGCAGTTGAACAAGTGGTCAGGCACTGTCGCGCTCTTGCTTGTCAGAAGATTATGGTATTGGGGGGAGGGGCTATTGCCAATCTAGAAATTTTGTATGATTGGACAAAAATTTGTGTGTGTTTTCCTGGAAGGAAAAAGATTGTACATTTTAGATATGTAGATTTTTGTATATTTTTTTTTTTGGTGTTTATGTTAATTAAATAAGTTGTTAATTTTGGTTTAATTGGGATTTTCTATAATGACAACCCCAAATTAATTTTTCTGTTTATGAACCATAAGTAATGGCTAACAACAATTCACTTCCTTTTTTTGAACAGTAAGAGAGAAAATTGGTGCTATAGCTACACCTGACTACATACAGAATGCGCCTGGCCTTCCGAAAACCAGATCAGGTATTAACATGTCTGCATTTCATATTATTTCAAAAAAGCATTAACATTTTGATCAAACTAGAAAGTAATTAACTTTTGTTTGTTTTGTATTTTATAACAGGGAAAATCATGCGTCGTGTCCTGAGGAAGATAGCATGTAATGAGCGGGATTTGGGTGACGTGTCAACACTAGCAGACAGCTCTGTCATCGATCAACTGTTTGAAAACCGCTGCGGTTATTAAACGCTAGTGTCTGGCCCAATATGAGCATCAGTTCTGGTAGGAAGAGGAAGAATCTGAGATGGAATAAAGTGTAGAATAAAGCTAGTGGGCAAACAGAAAGAAAAATGCTTATTCAGGTGTGTAAATCCTACTGCAATGCGCCAACGTTTTGATATTTCTTGGAAAATATTACATGGGGTAATAAAATAGCGACGTGGGGTTTTATATTACAAATCGTTTTAGCCCAAAAGTTTATTTTTGTTATTTCTCTTAGTATATTTTTTGTTTTTGTTTGTGTGTTTGTTTGCCTGACCACAATTACTGCAGTTGGTATGGCCTCAAAATCATTATAATACATTAAACCACAGAATCAAGCTGTTATTTGTTGACTACCCTCCTCCAGTGTTTTCTTATAGTTCACTGGCAGGTCATTCTTGATTCCATTGTGTGTGCATTATGCTTGGTCTCAGTACATTCTCTGTTTTCTATTTCATTCAGTTTATTCATAGAAACATATATGACAACACTGTCTTATAAATGTGCCAACATAACCTTAAAGCAGGTTAGCAACTGCTTCATCACCACTAAAAATAGATGATACTATGTAATTATGCTGTGAATTTTTCTGCTTGGGTCAGGGTGTTTTTGTTGTTTTTTTTTGTGTTTTTTTTATAAATACAAATTGTATAGACTATTGGTTCTATACAAGCCAAAGTATGCGGTAAGACTAACGACAGGTAAAAGGCAGATGTTTGCATATGTTAATGTGAATGAGCTATGTATATTTTATACCTGGAACCATTTGCAGCTGTTCGCAAACACTTCTGCTAACATCTGATAATAAATTCCTCCAGGAATGTTATTAAAGAGCTGTAATTGACTTTGAATTCATAAATACTGTGTATGCATTCAAAAACATGTACCCAAGATAATGGTAGAATCGCATCCCTGTATGGGTAAAAGTATGGTGATCAAATTCCAGTGTTTCAAAGTGTATGGTGCTTGAATGCACCAGTGCCACCACATCCATGGGTTTTTTTTGCCACTATTGTCAAATTTGTTTGATGCTGTTGTTTCTGCATATATTCCCTCCAGTTTAGCATTAATTATTTGTTTTGTTGTACAATATATTTGGGCCTTTTATTGATCATGTGGATATCAGGGGTTCTCTCAACCCTAAAACACCCACTTTTCTTTCCAGATGAGCGACTGAACCTTTAAACTTCATTTCAATGTTTTTTTCTGAACCATTAATTATTCCCTTTTTCATTAATTTTCTTGTAGACAATTCAACGTCTCGTATAGAACTGGGTAAATTAAAGTGCTAAAATTTTCAATTAGATTTCTCTGTGTCTCCTGCACTTTTTATTATGCATGAATTGTTTATTCTAATACTGCAGGAGTATTTCACTTTTGTTATATTTCCTGGAGAAGCTGTGGCTATTGTATTCTTAGTGATTAATTTTGTCCTCCACATATCCTCCCTTATGTTGAGTCATTTTGACCTGGATTTTTTAATTGTTGCTCTGAGAAGGCTATCTGCCATTTCCAAAGAACAGGGAAACAATGTCTTCTCAATATATTTGCACAGTAACTACATCAATGCATTATACAAATAATTATATATGTACCTTTCTGTCTTATCTGCCCATATTCATACTACACCTATCAACATTATTGTTTTGCCATCAGTCCCCCACCAGATGGCAGCCATTGCAAAGGGTTCTCTGACAAAGAGACAGACACGTCACACTAAATGTAAAGCAGGGTTAATGTTATTTTCCATTACACAGAACCCCTTTCCCCATGAACTACTTCCATGTTCAGGTTAATTAACCCTTAAGATCATGTTTTTGATGCTCTTTTGCTGGGAGATAATCCCATTGGCCATCTGTTATTAAAGCAGTGTGAAAAGTATTGAATAATGCATGCTGCGCTGCTCAGTTTGTTGTCTGGGGACTGTGGGGAGCAAGGGCCATCCAGTCATTTTCCTTTGTGTGTGTGTGTGTGTGTGTGTGTGTGTGCGCGTGGCAGGGAGTGGTTTAAGGTTGGGGACAATGGGGCTAAAGTATATATGACGATTGAAAAATATATTTATTATTATATTTTTATTGTATCTTGATTGAAGGTTAAAGGCCCTCAGGGGACCGATAATATATACATAGTGTAGATATAGGGGCAATATTGATATGATAGTATTTGTCACCATATGCAAATATTTTTTCAAATATTTGTTTTGTTTTGATCTGGTTTTTGGACCATGGTAGCTGGATTCTGGTCACAAGCTGGTCGACCAGCTACCATGGGCCAAAAACCAGCTTGACCACCTTGAGCTTGTATGACTAGCTGGTAGCTGTTCCAAGATGATCTCTCAGCTTGAGCTAGCTAATGACCATCTAGAAACTAGCTACCATGTTTCAAAACACAGCTAGCTGGATTTTCCAGCTGGGAATAGCAAGATATATCCACTTCCGAAAATGGTGTAGCAATTTTCTGTTTATTTAATCACTTATAAAGTGGCAATTCATAAACTGTCAAGTATTTCTAACAACCCCTGTATCATGGTTGAGTCTAAGGAGGGCTGGGTGGAAAACTCCCTAGATTTTCCTTGTCCCAGAAGCTTCTGACATCCCCCTTCCGGTACAATAAAAAAGACAACCACTTGTCCACCTTAAAAATAAAAATAAGTGTTTTTTGCTGTATCAAATGACCTTATAATCACCCTTCATGTCATTACACACGATGGATAGTTGCTCCTCGCATATACATTTTGCAGAATATACCAGGTGTTTAGGTTAGCGCTGTGGTGGCTTTACTGTTTTGGAATAAAACAAATTATACAATTGTGAATGTGCCAGTTACTTATTTTTAATTTCTTCACATTTGTGTTTTAAGTACAGATGATGATGTGATAGCCTACTTTAATGTATGGTTCGTTATTGAAACAAGTGGGGACACAGCAAGAGAATTTTCTACATTTTGTACAAAGATATAGAATAGTATTACTGTGTAAGTTGTTTAAGGTTTCTCTTCTCACATTTGACTGGAGTTTATTTAATTTACAACATACAAATTGTCTGACGCTGGCGAACTGATCTTGTTCTCTTCATGAAACCCCATGGTGATATTATTAATCTACTATGGAACACTTGTCTGTAAGAGCATGTGTGAAATTCTCCCATCATATTACATTTTTCCTCTCGTTCTCCATCCCTTCATTTTTGGCAGTATTGATGTTTATCCTGTGGTGCTTCAGAGAGGCAACATGCCCTCTGTCAGATAAAAGTTCAATTTTCAGAAGTGTTTGCGATAAAGCAGAAAGCCCTTTCTTTTGTGGCTGAAGGGCGCAAGATCTTGTGTTTCTGTGGGCTGGGATGCACTCAGGCAGGTGCAAAAGCTGTAAATTAATAATGAGTTTTGTTGACTTTGAGCTATTTCAGTGCTGTTGCTGCTGCTGGTGTATTAATAAAAATATAGCTTTGTGTTATATACAATGGCTACATAAGGAAACCTAAGCCTCACTTAAAAATGTATGAATGTCTTTGGATTATATAACAAAATAGCAAACCAATAGTATTTTTTAAATCCATAAAGAATTTAATGATTTGTATTATCGATCTTATAAGATTCTTGTTGACTTCTTTTGATTGAAAGATCGGTGTAACTAGCTTTGATGTTAAGATTACTAACACAACTCTGGAATACTTGATTTTGATTGGTCAATCACAGCAAATATTTTTGAATAAAGACTACTTAACTAGAATTGACCATTGTCCCAGGCAACCAATTTCATACTGTAGGTGTGCTATATGCTTTCATACTCCATGGTCTCTTTCTTTTCACATAATACAGTTATTTAAACTGAATTCAAATCAATCTTAAACTTCCATTTATTTGTGTATTTGCTGAGCAGCCACTTAAAAAGCAGATTAATGTATTCATCTGTACAGCCTTAAAATGAATGTGTTAAAAACAACACAACCCGTGTTATTTCTTAACACACCCGTGTGTCTAGTTAAGGACAACACATTTTGTGTTGCTTTTAACTCAACTAGTCTTAACACAGACAGCATGTCAAGACCTTTAACACATTAATGTGTTATAATTACACAATTTAACAAAACAATATGTGCAATATAAACAAACTTGCACATTATTTCTTTCATTTTATTAAAATATATTTTTATTGCAAAATATATCTTTTTTTTTTTTTCTTCCACTTGGGCCAAATGTACATGACTGTATGGCTTACGACCTTGCTTGGAGCTTTGCAAAGAGCTCCACAACTTTAGAACATAGACATTTTCAAAGAAATTAAAATCAGATTTTTTTTGTGAGTTCAGTGAGTTGAACAGCTTATCAATAATAGCAAATGTCTAAATGTTATCCTCAAGTGGAATGGTGACTTTGTTATTTTTTGCCACAATGATGTATTGCACTGTAGCACTGGGGGATCTTTAACAAACAAGGTGGGGTTGATGGTTTTTCACCGTTCTTGGAGGAGAATTATCCGGACAGCTGGAAACACTGGTTCCAGTCTGTAAAAAATATGAGTATATTTTTATATCCTGGATATTCTCTTAAAGGGATAGTTCATCCAAAAATTAAAATGATCTCATCATTTACTCTCCCTCATGCCATCCCAGATGTGACTGACTATAAATCTCCACTTTCACATTCTGAAAGTGAAAGAGTAGATGTATAGTTAAAAAAAAAGAAAAAAAAAAGGACTTTAATATTGATCCGTTTCTCTCACACACCTATTATATCGCTTCTGAAGTTATGGTTTTAATCACTATAGTCATATGGGTTACTTTTATGCTGCCTTTATGTGATTTTTAGAGCTTCAAATTTCATTCACTTGCATTGCATGGGCCTACAAAGCTGAAATATTCTTCTAAAAATCTTTGTTTGTGTTGTGCAGAAGAAAGAAATTCATCCATATCTGGGATGGCATGAGGGTGAGTAAATGATAAGAGAATTTTCATTATTGGGTGAACTATCCCTTTAATTCTTGTGTATTTAATTACACTTAAGGCCAGATACATTTAATAATTTGTGTTCATAAGAGAAAATAAAGTAAAAGCTGTGCAAAGCCCAACGTATACTTTGGTCAGATGCGTGACCCAAATCTCATCAGCAGCAGAGTGTTTGAGCACTGAACACGTGTAACAGCAGATATGCACGTCAAGAGCACATGTGTGAGGAGGTCAGGAGATACCTTCATTTGTATAACTCAAGTCTTTGGGAATATAAAGACATATTTATGGGTCTAAACTCCTGAAGATAAATTGCTCAGTGTATCATGCTGTTGTAGTGTGCATGCACCAACCACCTGTGTATGCGCACACTGTCAAATGGAGTATATTTTGACAGTATACTTTAGGCTTTAGTGTATGGAGATCAGAGGTACTGTCACTTTGAAACTCACACATGCACAAAAGCACATGTGCATAAAATAAAATAAAAACAAAAACACATACAGAGGATTCAGGCTGCCAAAGATGTCATGTGGTGCTTATTTCAGTGTCATGGACTCCCTCTCCACACACACCCTGTTTCTATCCTCAGGTTGAGCCTCCTGTTGAAGCTGTCTGCTTCATTCCATCTGGCAGACTGCGGGACACCCAGTGAGGTCTCTTGGGGATGTGTGTGTGTGTGTGTGTGTGTGTGTGAGCGTGTGAGTGAGTGTGTTGGAGCAGCAGCTGTCGCCAGCTTTTGACCACTGAATATATATGCCACGGAGGGCTGCCGTTGTTTCTCCTAATGAGCCTCCATTACATACACACTTGTCAGACTCCAGGATACAGACAGGGCCAGGACAGGTGGAAGAATGGAAGAGCCGAAAAGATGGAGAGCAGGGAATAAAAGAAGCCATGAGGGATGCAAGGGACAGAGTGCATGAACAGGCTAGGAATACAGAAATAACACTGAGATGGACTGAGGGGGAGTAGAAAAGGACAAAAATGATAATACTCCATTTTAGTATCATTAACCGTACTTTATCATGATAAAATAGAATGATAAAACTTTGTTGAATCTTAAATGGTGAATGGATATTTACAGTATTTGGTCTCAATTTTCCAAATTTTAGATGGGAAAACCCAGAGGAAATGTTTATTCCTTCAGAGGCTGCTTTTTCATTAGCCTTACTTATAGCCAGAAATTTGACAATTGGCATCAAGTCTGGTCCAGTTTGCATCCTATTCTAGATTCCCAATTCTTGCCCATTTATACAGGAAAGAACTGCCTTCACCAAGGTTATTATAGTTAACTGAAACAAAAAACAATCATAAAAATAACCTCGCCAAAGGAAATACAAATTCAACTACATTTTCCATAAACACTTAAACTAAACTGAAGCTGTCCTGCATTGCTTCATTTTATTTCATTTTACTTAGTTTTGATCACATCATATTATCAGTTTTCGTTTTTTGTTGTTGTTTCTTTTATCATTTCCATTTGTTGCATTGCAAACACTTGGCCATGAAATTACATGGCCGGTAGGAGATGTACCAGCAGCGTTTGGGGGTTCTTTGAATTTTGTGCATTGACTGATAAATTTAATTTACGTTTTTTCCCAAAATAACATATGTGGGGCATATTCGAAAGTGCACCTGCAAAGCATGCACAATGAGGTGGACAGCGATATATAAAATCACGTAGCTATGCTTATCAGGGGGTGTGCAAGGAGCTATGTTTTCATTCAAGTTACTAATTTATTTATGCATAAAAAAAATTATATTGAAAAAGCAATTTGCGAAAAGCAGTGTTTCCATTCAATGTGTTCAAGAGGACAAAATCGTCACTTCCGGAGAAATTGCTGAAAAATGAAAATGAAAGTTAAGCCATTGTGACTCTCTGTACATTTTAGAAGGTTAAATCGGTAAAGTGCTGTGACTTTGTGTAAAATGTTCCTGGATTAAGATGAAATGTGTTAGTATTAGGGTCATGCTAATCTGATAGTCTTTTGGAAAGCTTTCAAGGAAAAGTCTGCTTTAACCCTGTGTGGAATTTCAGAAGGTCATGCTGAGGGACCTTTCAAACCAATGACCCTTTTTGCTTTGAATTATGGTGTTTAGAATGTCTTGACCATGTTATTGTCCAAAGACAGGCCTTCAGTAGGATTGTTGATGCTTGGTCCGTTAATTTATGATGTTGAAGAATTCCTGGATTAACCAGGTTGTTTTTTTTCCTAGATTCAAATCATGTTGTTTCAATACTTCTGCATGTATAATACTACAACAGTGAATAATTCGTCCTCAAATTGGCACTCATTCTATCAATGTGGTACCTGCTAAACACAACCACATTTTCTAATGAGAAAAATCTTAATGAGGAACATTTAAGCAACACATTTTATATCATTGCTGGATAAGATGAACACTTGAGACATTAAAGAGGTCTAATTTGAGAGTTGTTTTTCAGTATGTTCCAATATAGGTAATTCCCAGCAAGTCTCCAATGGACTTTCCTTTTCATTCCCTCCCCTGCACAGACAACAAGATCAATGATAATTCCCGGCAAGTCTCCAATGGACTTTCCCATTCATTCGCTCCCCTGCACAGTCAACAAGAGCAATGATATTCCCCTAAAAACCCAGGTTACAGATGGATAAAGATATATTACACATCTTTTCTATCAGTTTCTTTCCCGTTCTCCCTCTGTTCGAGTCTAAAGGGGTCTGAAGCTTAATTTTAGGCTGACACTGAAAAATTTAGTGGGTGAAAAGAGAGAGAGAGAGAGAGAGAGAGAGAGAGAGAGAGAGAGAGAGAGAGAGAGAGAGATAGAGGGTGCATATATGAACATGAGCAGCTTGTGATCTCAGCTGGATATCAGCAGCCCCAATCACAGCACAGACTGTTCACTTCACTGTCTGCCATCAGTGACGACCTTCCAGCTCACTAAACTCATACCGCAGGTGTTTAATAGATGCTTTGAAACATGTAAACAGAGATAATTTACTTGACTTCTTTAACCCTTATGTTAAATTAATTAACAATGTCTCTAATGTTTCCACAAAGCAGTGTAATCAGCTTTTATGATTATGTTGCTTGCTAGTAATTCCATGTGTCTTAACAAGGTCCACCAAAGATAATCTCTTAATTACTACAGATCATTTTGACTTGTCCCTCAGTTTGTTAAAACAAACTAAAATATTACAGAAAAAAACGTACAATGAGTGTCAATATTGCACGCATTGCATAAACGTTAAAATACACACTGTTAATATAGTGACGTCCAAAAGATTTAAACATTGTATTGTATGTGTTAATGTTACTAGTGTGATAAAATCACTGACAAACTTCATCTGTGCAAAGTTATATCCAATCTTTCAGCTCATGTAATGATTAGGTAAAGCCAGTGAACTCGGTAACTTTCACATTACACAATGATACCAGAAAGTGATTGTTTACATAGAAACAAATGCACTGTCTGGAACAGTAATCCTACTGCTGAAATCAGTGAGATTTGGACAAAGCCAGATTAAAACACATTTCTTTGATAAAGAATTATCATAAGTGCTTTATCAACAAAACAACCAGCCCATTATTTATTTTAAACTCTCCAGAATGGCTGGCCCATAAACTTCTATTTTAAGTGCATTTCTATTTTGTTTTTTAGAAACAGAGATTTGAAAAAATTATTGTAACTGACAATTTGTCAGTATTAAGCGTAGATTTTTTTCTCAATAACACAAAATAATGAGCTTTATTTGTTTTAAACCTGTAATATTCAAGTGAACACAAAATTCAGGAATGTGCCCATATAAAGAAAGTATTACAGAGTGACAATGACAATGCACCAGGGTGAGCTTCATTAAATTGATCAGTGGCCTGGCAGAGGGAGATGAAGCACACAAGCCTGGCAAACTGAATTGCGTAACCAAGTCGGATGGTACGGGCCAGCCAGCGAGGCGGGTTGGGAGTGAGAGCCACGTGTCCAACTCCGCACTAGGGGCACCAAGGGGATGATTATTATTGACATACCCGGCGGGGCTTCGCAGCGGGGTGGAGCAGGTAGGCGTCCTCTAGACTCGACGGAACCGGCCGGCTGGGGAACAGTCGTGGGGGCTGGAGGCAGGTGGTCCGTGTCCTGGACTGAGATCTGTTGAGATCTGGCGGCAGAGTGCCGTGAGAACGGCATTTGCGGGCCAGGTGACCCAGAGACAAAAGGAAATAGCTCTGTTACTGAGAATATGAGAATGTGAAAACTAATTCAACAAAAAATTCTCCTCCTGGCCCTCCACTGGGGATGGAGTGGTCTTAACATCTCCGGAGCTAACGTCTTGGTCCCTGGGTCGAGCGTCTACGGAGCGCCTGGAAGCCTTCCGGGTCCTCGAGGGGGTCCTTGAGACGGGGGCGTCTGCTTCCTGCGGAGTGCTCGACGCTGGGGCTGAGAGCTGGGCCCGGGTTGAGGCGGAGCAGGGTGTTTCATAGCCGCAGGAGGGGTCATGGCCCAAATCTCCTTCATCGCCCGCGGCGCCTGTGTCAATCCCATAGGAAGGAGGTGAGGCGTGGGGGGTGGCTGAAGTGGCTTTCTCTCATTACAAAAGAAAGCTGCACGACCGCAATGCTATAATGGCCATGTTCTCGCACTGAGAAGATGAACCATTGGAGAGAATCGCTCATCCCGAGCTCAGCCGGGAGCAAGCAAGCGTACCGGGGAGGCGGGAGTTTCGAGGGGGTTTACCCGGCGAACAGAGCCCGTTATAGTCTAAATCGCCTTCATCGCCCTGCGTCAATCCCGTAGGATGGAGGAGAGGCACGGGGGGCGGCTGAAGTGGCTTTCTTTCATGACAAAAGAAAGCCGCGCGACCGCAATGTTACCATGGCTATGTTCTCGCACTGAGAACATGAACCATTCGTAAAACGCTGCGATCGCAGCCCAGGCACACAAGGCAGCTTTTATGACCGTGAGAGGTGGGGAGAAATCACCACATCCAGAAACTACACAGGGGTGGAAATGCCATCTTTATAAAGATGCGACCTGAAAAGGACATTCAACGCCGCTGTGCAATGCTCTTTCAGATAAATAAACACTTTTACAGAGAAAATCACTCTTTCAATGTAACTCTTTCAATTCTCTGCGCTGTCGAAGCACCCAGGGGCAAACTGCACTGCCGTGCAGAGAAGGAGAAAGCCGCTGAAGTGTGCCGTAGATCCAACAGCAAACAGAGCGTCAGAGGAACAGAAGCAGGAATCTGGTGTGTGACTCGCAGCTGGCTGCATACACGACCATCGGCTCCGAAGAAAATTACTGAATGAACGAGCGTATTTCCCTCGCCTTTGTCCGGGGGCGGGGTATGCAAATACTGTTCGCCAACTCTCTTTGGCCTTTTTTCATAGATCAGAGGCATATTCGGTGCTCAAGAGAGACCCCTAGGGTCGCTTCTTCGACACAACATCGAAGTGAGCGACAGACGGGGAACCTGTGCTATGTCATTAATAGTAATATCCATCAGGGACCTGAAAGCAATTACAAAAGAGCAAAGAAAAAGCTATTCTATTACTCTGTCCATCTATTATTTCTGACTCTTTATTTTATTTTACTCTATATTTATTTTCATTCATCTCCTGTTCACTCACTCTGTGTTCTGTTCACTCAGCTTAAAACCTCATGGAACACATCTCTGTCTGTCAGCCATGAAGTTGTTCATGCTTGTATGATACATTTGCCTGGAGAGATACTGGTGTTTCATAGCAATTGTTTAAGACAGTTACCAATTAAAATGTTATCTAAAGAGATATAGTTTATTTGTATTTCTCGAACTGTAGGCTTTCAGACTGTAGGCTGATTTTTGTTGGGACTTTTACCCTGTCTCTCTCTCACACTCTTACTAATAGGTCATATGCTGTATGGTTTATTTTATTAGACATTTGTCATTGTAGGAGCTCTCTGTAGTGTGTATAAAGAGTTGAGATGAGGTAACTGGCCACTGAGGTCATTTTCCCTGCTTGTGTAACCATCTATTCAGCAATTAGAACATATTAAAATGAACATTCATGAACTTTTCAATGATAGGGCCACATGCCTATAGAACAAAGAAATTATGGTGAGATTATGTCTAAATAACTCCACCAAAAAATAGGACTGTTAGAACTGTTAGAATTTTGTCATTAGTATTATTACAAATTATTATTCCACAATAGTTAAGTCATCTAAGTTCAACCTCGAGAATTTCAGGAAAACAACCTCTTGCCAGCTTGGCAATTTTCTAACATTTGGCAACCGCAAACAATCTTAAAATTGAGAAAAAGAGGAAACTACTTCACCTTAGTGTTTGAAATGTTACAGATATGTGCATGACACTTCAGCAATGGTAAAAGTCAACATTAATACCTAGTTATCTTGTGTGAATCAGGACCAAATATCATTGACATCAAAACTAATATATTTTGTCTATTGGTTCCATATTTGATTTAACAATATATCTAAACTATTCATTTAAAAATACCCAGTATCCCATGATGCCTCATGATTGACCATCCATGAAGGGCATGGTGCTTTAGGGTCAGGAGATGGTGTTGGCCAGAGGCGCAAGAGACAAGTAATTAAGAAAACATTACTGCATATCCTCAATGTCACCCTTACAAAAACTCTTTGGCATCCATATATCTATGTATTTAACTCCAAAGTATGATCTCAGTGTTCATATGTCACGGACTCCAGTTCGTGCACGGGGGAGCTATTGAGCTGGAATACCTACTGCTTATCACATTGCCTTTTTTTCCCGTTTTTTCAACCTCTGTGGAAAGTCCTGAAATTAAATCCCCTGTTTCCGTTCCCTCTGAGTATTTTGTATATGCTGATGTTTTCGAAAAAACTCAGACCGCCCTTCCTTCCTGTGAATTTCATCGTTCTTCTGTCTCCTTTTTGAGTTATGTCTTGTCTGCCGGTACGATGAAGATGGAAACCAACAAAGTATCGGCAGTCCAGTCCTGGCCAGAACCTAAGACACTGAAGGAACTACAGTGTTTGCAAATTATTATAGGCGTATCATTCGGGATTTCGGGAAGATAGCTGCACCTCTGACTGCTCTGACATGAGGTAAACCCAAAGCCCTGACTTAGACCCCCTCTGCTCAGCAGGCTTTCCAGGCCCTGAAGGACTCTTTTACCTGTTCCCCAGTTTTGAAACAACCTGATCCTACTCTACCCTTTGTTGTAGAAGTCGGCGCCTCTGAAACGGGTGTTGGAGCTGTACTCTCACAGAGGCACGGAGCTCCAGCAAAACTTTATCCCTGTGCATACTACTCCCATAAGTTGTCCCCTCCTGAGCAAAATTATCATGTCGGAAACAGGGAGTTGCTGGCTATCAAATTTGCCTTAGAATAATTGCGTCACTGGTTGGAGGGTTCTAGGTACCCTTTCGTTGTTCTGACAGACCATAAGAACCTGGAATACATTCGCTCAGCCAAACGATTAAACCCCAGACAGGCCAGATGGACAATGTTCTTCGCTGGTTTTAACTTTTCGGTAACCTACTGCCCAGGGTCAGAGAACACAAAGGCCGATGCCCTGTCTAGACTTTTTAACAATGAATCCAAATACACAGAGCCAGATACTATCCTTCCAGCTTCATGCTTGGTGGCCCCAGCGAGGTGGGAATTATTGGAAGCTATACAACAAGCTCAAAGGAATGAACCAGCACCCCCACAAACTCCCCCAGATAAGATGTACGTACCTGCAGTGATGCGCCCCCAGTTGATGCAATGGGTACACACATCCCTTTGTTCTGGCCATCCGGGCATAACTCGTTCTATTGAATTACTTTCTAGGAAGTTTTGGTGGCCCTCCTTAGCTGACGATATCCGTGATTATATCCTGTCCTGTCCAGTCTGTGCCCAATCCAAAACTCCTCGCAGCCTACCAGCTGGACTCCTTCAACCATTACCCATCCCTAATCGGTCGTGGTCTCATCTCCATGGATTTTATTACTGATTTACCACCGTCTGACAATTGTACTACCATCCTAGTAATCATCGACAGATTTTCTAAGATGTGCCGTTTGGTTCCGTTGTCCGGACTTCCCAATGCCACCCTGCTTGCCGATGTTATAATCAGTAACATATTCCGAAATTATGGCATCCCTGAGGAGATTACATCCGACAGGGGAACCCAGTTCACTTCCAGATTTTGGCGAGCCTTTTGTGAACGTCTGGGAATTCAACTCAAGTTCTCCTTTGGATACCACCCACAAACAAACGGGCAAACTGAACGTCTGAATCAGGAAGTCGGTAAATATCTCAGAGTCTATTGTTCACAAAACCAAACTAACTGGAAAACGTACCTCCCTTGGGCCGAGTATGCCCAAAACTCTCTCGTCAGTTCATCAACCCGGCTCACCCCGTTTCAATGTGTCCTGGGCTATCAGCCACCTCTGTTCCCATGGGAGACTGAGTCTTGTGATGTTCCAGCTGTGGATTCTTGGGCCCAACAGTATACGCAAGTCTGGAGGACTACCTACGATCATCTGCAGAACACCACTCAAGCACAGAAATCTAAGGCGGACCGGCGACACAGACCCACACCCATCTTCCATCCAGGCCAGCGGGTATGGTTATCCACCCGGGACATCCGTCTACGTCTCCCTTCCAAGAAACTAAGTCCCAGGTATATCAGTCCATTTAAGATCTTAAAAAGAATCCTGTTACCTATAAACTGTTACTGCCACCTCGCTACAAAATCTGTCCTGTTTTTCATGTCTCTCTGCTAAAGCCAGTGTTCTACAGCCCGATGTTTCCGCCAGCGGCCTCTCAGACTCCCCCTCCACCACTAGATATTGGGGGCCAACTGGCCTATGCTGTCCGGGCTTTGTTAGACTCCAGACGTCGCGGCGGCCAGTTGCAGTACTTGATAGACTGGAAGGGCTATGGACCTGAGGAGCAGTCTTGGCTCCCTTCGAGAGATATCTTGGACCAGGCATTAAAGGAAGATTCCATCTCCAGCATCCCGATCAACCTGCACCACTTCCTAGGGGACGCAATCCTCGTCACCGAACGCGGTCGTCAGGAGCCGTCCGCAGAAGAGGGGGGAGTACTGTCACGGACTCCAGTTCCATAATCCACCCCGCTGCTTCCAGTTCCCACACTCGTTCCCAATCACCCGAATATTAGTTTCACCTACACTGTTTCGTTCTCTATTTATACTCTGCCTGTTCCCTTGGTTTTTGTTGGTTATTGCTTGAAACTCATCTTGCTTTGCTAACTCCCGTAAAACTCAAGTAGTTTATCTGTCCGATCTTCTCGTGTTTGTTAGTTTCCCTTTTGCCCTGCTTGACCTGTTAGTTTATTGATCGGATCTCCTGGCTTTGACCTGTATTCTGTTTATCAACACTTCTCTGGATTTTCCCTCTGTATTTTTGGAAGTTTGTTATTAAACCTTTTCTGCATTTGAATCCATCTCGTCCAGTTTCGTCACACCA
Source organism: Moxostoma hubbsi (assembly GCA_032164185.1). Taxonomy (NCBI): domain Eukaryota; kingdom Metazoa; phylum Chordata; class Actinopteri; order Cypriniformes; family Catostomidae; genus Moxostoma; species Moxostoma hubbsi. The sequence continues at coordinate 71,259,226 of JAVLUX010000001.1, forward strand.
TAGTGACAGGGACTGTGAAAAGGTGAGTTGGGTTTTTGAACAATGTTCATGAATTATGGATGTTGTTCTTGGGGAAAGAACAGAACTGAGAGTGCTGAATTTTATCTGGCATTGAGTAGACTTTCTGCATATCACAAACTGAGCACATCAAATGCATTGCCTGGGTATTTAACATTTAACACTTAAACTATTTGCTGATTTTAAAGGTGCACTTAAACAGAAATAATTAGTAACAGTAAAATAGATTATTTATTTTTTTTTTTTTTTTAAATATGCTTAAATAAACCTAAATTTGATATGTTCACATTATTGCAAGATTACTGCTTTTATTTTTATTTCTTTTATTTTATTTATTTTTTTTTTCAGATTTAATTTTTTATGCCATTGGGTTGTGTTAATGTCTTAATGCTTTTAATAGTAAGAAACTGTACACTATTTTATGAAATACCTTTAGTATTTAAAGATATTGAAGAGTTTCTAAGCTTAGTATGGTTCAAAATGTGTCCTTTCCAATTCATGGGGAGATCAATTGATCTCAAAAGGTTATGCTGTAGTTTAAACTATCTGACCCCTTCATCCCTTGTTCATTTTGATGGAGGCAAATCTGGGTCTTTCCTCACAGACATTCAGATTTCTCTAGTTTTGGAAAAGCCTGGCAAAAATGAAATAGTTGAGAGTGACTTGAAATGTTCTGCATATTTGGAATATTAGAATTTTAACTTGTTTTCTGCAAATTGAGACATGACCCGATAATGACTGAAGTGCTAAAGAACATTTGTAAAGAAACTTTTTGTAAACAGACACTCTATTAAAAGAGATTTTTAAACTGAGTGTCACAATCCTGAGTGTCAGATCTTACTAGCTTTTTAAGTTTAGCGAGTTTTAAAGTTTAAAACATTAAAAGATTTTGGCAAACATTTTACAATATTTCCATTTGTTAACATTAATTTATCATGAACTAACAACAAACAATGATTTTTCCAAGCATTTTTAAATCTTGGTTTAATGTTAATTAATCAAAATACTGTTGTACATTGTTTTGTATTAGCTAATGTTAGCATACACAACTTTTAATGTAAAAAATGTATTGGGTATGTAAAAATGCACTTTTATCAAGCTCAATAAATGAGGTAAAAACCACTGAGTTAGCAAATGTTAATGAATGCAAACTTATTGTAAAGTGTTTCAGAGATTTTATAGAATATACAAACAGATTTTGTATCACAAATTTGTAAACAAATTTACAATATGTGCAACATTTTTGATTGTGTATTATACGTATTTGTGTATTTATATATGTCTCTAGCTTATATATCATCCTTCTCTGAGAAAAAAAAGCATCTATACATCTTCCCTTCCTGAAAAGATAGTCACGACTCTTAAGGAGAACTAAAAGAAAGTTCTAGCATCTTTGAGTTTGGTTCTAATGGCTCTGTGCCCCTGAAGAAATGGAAAGAGTAGACCAGAAAAACTCACAAAAATACTCAGAAGAACACAAACTTAATAGTGATATAAGTAACATTCTTTTTGTTGTCCTTGGTGAGTTCATTTGCATTCAACAACTAACACATCTTCCATCTGCAGCCCCATTAATAGTCTTTCTTCTCATCAGCTTTTACTCTGTGAATTATTCTGCAGCTAAAAAAATTATCTGGCACAATGGAAATTAGGGTTTTGGGGTAATTAGTGAATTGAGTATGTGTCAGCCGCACAGATGTGAATCTGCAGTAACAGCCTTTTGCATGCACAAGCATGCTGAAGCTATGCTGGGTTTGGTTAACTTTCTGCCCTCTCTCTTTCATGCATTTGATTTACCACTTATCTTAATATTGGAGGTGTTTACATGCACACCAATACCACTATAATAATTACCTAATAATATCAAACAATAGCTTATGCAAAAATCTGACAAAGCAAGAAAACCGCGTTGTCAAAACGTAAACACTTAATAGACATAAGCAAAACACTTGCGCACTTTGGAAAACCTAATATGAATGCCAGTAAAAGTGCAAAAATCTATCTGTAACAATCGTTTTTTACTCAATGTCTATGGAGGGTCGTGTTCTTTGCCAATCAAACCAATATCAAGCTAAATACAGTTAAAGATAAAATATTCTACAATTGTGTCTCAATCAGCAGCTCCCTAGTTCAGTAGTCAGGGCACCGAACAGGGAGTCAGACAATTCTAGGGCTGTCTCAATCACAAAATGGTTCCAGTGCACTGAAACGTTCGCTCCCTTAAAACTCCCAGAATGGGCATCGTTGCTCACTATGTTCCCTTATCTGAGTGCAAGTATACACTCAGTGAGCACTTTATTATGACTACTATGGTCCTAATAAAATGTCTGACGTGATCTTCTGTTGTTGTAGCCCATCCACCTCAAGGTTCGACATGTTTTGCATTCTGAGATGCTATTCTGCTCTCTACAATTCAACAGGCCTTTCTGTCAGCTCGATCCAGTCTGGCCATTCTCCTTTGACCTCTCTAATCAACAAGGTGTCAGGACCCGGAATCAGCCGCCAGACTTCCTGACTACAGTCGCTCAGATGTCAGACTCGCTACAGAATAAAGATAACCTCAGCATCTATACATCGTATCATAGAGTATTGGGGCTTTTTTTTAATCTGAAGCATTTTCTCTAAGTAATCATGTGTAACAGTTTTTCATATTTAGTTTATTTTTCATTAAAAACAAGACAAATAAGCCACATCTGTTCTAACACTATGTGGGGCACAAATAAACAGCTTTTAGTCTGTGAGTAAAACAATATGCCTGTTGCATTCTATTCATTCATTAATATTAGTGACTGTTTATCTGTGGATATTTCTTATATATACTATGAGTGTGAGGAAAACATTATTTTATGGGCATGAGAACAGTTGCGTTTGACAGCGGTCTTGTTACAACAATAATGTTATGATGGACAGAATATTTTTAACTGGTTGCATAAAGCACTTTGTAAAGGAATAATAATTCTTCTTTTAATTGCTACTAATGATGTGAACATTACCAGAAGCTCCTTACTCGTGTCTGCATGATTTAAAGGCATTGCACTGCTGCCACACGACTGTCTGATTAGATAACCACATGAATAAGCAGGTGTACAGGAGTTGCTTATAAAGTGCTCAGTGAGTGTATATTGAAGTATATTGAAGTATATTGGGTACTTCAGAGCTCGAGATGAAGCTGCTTTATCGAGCCCCTCCTCCATGGACAGCAAGCCAAATAAGTTTGACCTTAATAGCTTAAAGATTATATGGGCAAACAAACTTGTGAAATACTTTTACTTAACAACTGAAACAAACAGGGAACACAAAACATAAAAAAATTAAACATAAACCAGACTATAAACAAATAGGACAGACTGGAAACAGGAACAGGACTAGAACTAGGCAGACAAGAATACTTACAACGCTAACAAAACTCACAAAACTATTTGACAAACACTAAATTGATAAAAAATAAATAGAGGAACATACATGATGGATATGTGCAGACAATCAACATAACGAGGACTAAAATAGGGGTGAGGCCAGAGGGAACAAGGGGGTGGAGTTGGGAGAGCATATGGCAAACGAAAACAGTAGCCTAAGCAATATGCCCCCCCCCCACCACCACCACCACCACCAACGGACTCTTGGCGTCCACACCCGACAGGACTGATAGATTGGCCCAGGGAGTGGGCAGAGGACCAGGAGGGCATAAAGCAGATCGAGAAGGGGGCGGGTGGGGGAAACCAGGGGAATGGTCTGGGCCAGTCTATAGGTGGACCAGAAGGCCATGGTGGATCCAGAGAAGAGTCCGGAGGCATAGATGGACTGGGAGGCCTGGATGGCGTCAGAGAGAAACCCGGAGACCAAGGCAAAGTCTGAGCCACTGAGCAGATGGTGAGGCCATTAGTGGCCATAGAGGACTGGACAGACTCGTCAGTGGTTGTTAGAGACAGGACTGGGTCAGACACGTTGACAACCAGTGGGGACAGGACTGGGTCAGGCCAAGTGAGGTCAAATGGCTCCGCCCTTGTTTGTCCTGCCAGCTTCTCCCTGGTCCCACTCCCTCCCATCCCTACTCTCTGTTTATTCTGTTTTGTGTTAGTGCCTGTTCTGTTTGTCTGTTCTTGTGTTTGATGTCTCCCTCGTGGGATGCCAGGAGGCATTGCTTTTGATGGGGTACTGTCAGGGTCAGCCATTTCTGTTGGTTGTGTTTTTGTTGTCTGTAGCTGAGCTCTGACACTCATGTTTAGTGTCTTGTTAAGTCTGTGTGAGAATGCATGGATCGCCCTTTTGGCAGTTCTCTTGTCTTGTTGTTATTTAGTGTCAATTGTTTGTGTCTGTCTCTCATGACCACGGGTGCACTTTGCGTTGCGCTCGCTTTGCGCTGCACTCGCTTTGCGCTGATGTCTGGGCCGTGATCCGTTTTCATGTTGTGCTGGGGTTCAGCCACTTCTGTCTTGGTTCCTGTTTATTTATGGCCGGACCCTCGCACAAATGTCCAGTCTCGTCTGTCGTTTGGCATGAGAGCATGTTGCTTTGTAGTCTCTTGTGATATGTGCTCATGTCATTTGTGTGTTTGTGTCTGTGAGAACGAGTGGCTTTGTTTAGTTTCCGCATTGCCACAAATTTCTCAGTCTTGCGTCATACCCTGCCTCCTTGTCTGCTCATTATTAGTTAATTTGATTCACCTGCTCCTTGTTAACCTGTTTTATTTCTCTCCCTCAGAGGTGGGTAGTAACGTGCTATATTTACTGGGTTTCATTTTAATTAATGTGTAATTTTTTGAGAGATTACTGAATGAGACTTTTAAGACAACGGAAGTTCACACAGTTGCGCGCACTGTCATAGAATGTCACTCAAGCCGAGTCCATCACTGATGCAGCATCATGCTCTTCATACAAAGTGAAACAATTTTTTTGCTCCGCACAGTGAAAAAAAATATAGTTTTGTCATGCAATACCTTCATTTAACACCAAGACAAGCGGATATTTTAAGATTAAAATCTCAGCTTCAATTTAAGGCAGCATGCTGAGGTAAGTTTTGGCTCTTATGATAATGCAGGATTTTCTGTGACATGGTGATGGTCATTTTCAGGGTGATTCTGTAATTATGGGCTCTTGCGACCAGTTTTTTTAATTGTACATTTTAAATCAGTGCAAAAATATATAATTGTGCCTTGTCCCGTGTCCTGAAACCTATAGCAGCTACTTTTAACTGTATAAAAGTTTTGCGCATGCACAACGAGGCATGCACAGAGATGTGCAGGTGTGAGGCATTCATATGGCGAAGAGAGTGCTGCGCGACCGGTGTTAGTACCCTAGGCAGGCTGCGTACTCTGCTTTTAGGGAGCGGTGGTACCTGCTGTAAAGAACTAATGATCTAAATTCTTTTGGCACTGAAAACTGTAACTTCACTGAATTAAATAATAAAAGCTATTATATAACGAATGTAGGCATTACTAAAGCATGATATTGCTTTGTTTTTATATTTCAGCATTATATATAATGTCCCTGTGTGGGATATTGTTAATGTTTTCACCGTAATAATTACTATAAAGGTTTCAAAACCTCTCTTCTTATTGACAAATTCATCCAGATCTGACAAGAGCCCTTAAAGGGATAGTTTACCCAAAAACAAAAATTATATAAAATATTTTCTCATCCTCATGCCAGATGTGTATGACTTTCTTTCATCTGCTGAACTCAAATTAAGATTTTTAGAAGAATTTCTCTTTTGGTCCATACAATGTATGTGAATGGGTGCCAGAATTGTAAAGCTAAATAAATTGCACAAGTAAAAGTAATCCATAAGACTCCAGTGGTTAAATCAATATCTTCAGAAATGGTGTAATAGGTGTGGGTGAGAAAAAGATCACTTTCACATTCTTCCTCTTGTGTTTTTGTGATTCACATTATCTGCATACTGCCCCTGCTGGGCAGGGAGAAGAATGTCTAGCAAAAATGACAAATATTGATCTGTTTTTCCCTCACACCTATCATATCACTTATGAAGATATGGATTTAACCACTGGAGTCTTATGGATAATTTTTATGATTCCTGTGCTTTTAGGAGCATCAACATTTTGGAACCCATTCACTTGCATTGCACTGATCTACAGAGATTAAATATTCTTCTAAAATCATAATTTTGTGTTCAGCAGAAGAAAGCAAGTCATAACATCTGGGATGGCATGAGGGTGAATAAATGATGAAAGAACTTTCATTTTTAGGTGAACTACCCCTTTAAAGAGATAGCTCAGCCATAATTTTTATTTTGTCGTAATTTCCCTACTCTCCCATTGTTCCAAATCCGTATGACCTTCTTTATTCTGTAGAACACAAAAGATATAAGACAGAATGTTAGGGACTGACTGTCTCGGTCACCATTTACTTTCAAAATATATAGAGAATAAAACACATTCACTGAAAGTAAATTGTGATTCAGGCAAACATTCTGTCTAATATCACTTTATTGTGTTGCATGGAATAAAGAAAGTCATATGGGTTTGTAACATCATGATGGTGAATGATGACAGAATTTGCATTAATAATAAAAATAATAATAATTCTGTAATACATGTTAAATGTAGGTGTGTATTATGTAATGTAATATGGGGGAGTTAACGTCCAATATGTCATTTGTGAATGTAATGAGTTACTACTTGAGTACTCTTTTAATTGGAAACTTTCTTTCTCTTACAAGTAATTATTTACATTAGTACTTTTACTTTTACTTGAGTACAGTTTTTGGCTACTCTACCCACCGCTGCTCTCCCTATATTAGCTTGTGCTGTATGCTGTGCTGTGCTGGATTGTTTTGTTCATTTTTGTCATTGATTGTTTGTGTCTTCTGTCTATCTTCCCTGTCGGTTCAAGATTTTAGTTTGGTTTTGTTTTTCCTTTTTCTCCATTGTGGGAATTTTTGGCTATGTTTGTTTTATTTTTATTTAAATAAAAGCTCATTGATGCTATCTGCATTTGGGTTCTCCCTTCAAACACCCCAATCTGTGACAAAACAATGAACAATATATTTTGACAGCATATTTGTTCATGTTAATTAAATTTTGTATTGTTAGTTCATGTTAGTTCATAGCACATTAAGTATTGGTAACAAATACAACTTTTAATTTTATGTATTAGTATATGCTGAATTTAATATTAACCAAGATTAATAAATGCTGTAAATGTATTGTTCATTGTTAGTTCATGTTAACTAGTGTTCTTAAATAATGTTAACAAATGAACCTTTACTGTAAAGTGTTACCAATAAAAATAATACAATTATATCCACTATAATTTAACACAAAAATATCTGGTTTAGTGAAGATGAAGGGTTATTTGAGAGCCCAACTGATCGGGCTGTAGGGTACATGGGGCTGTCGTAACATGTTGAAACATGTAGATAAGGGGTGCTACAACTCTGAGGTAACATTTCTTAGAAATATTTTTCTTTTGTGTTTGTCACAGAGAAAATGAAAGAGCAAGAGAAATGGAGACTAAATTGTGCCAACTGAATGAAATAATGTTTAAAATGATGGGTTGACACTGAAGAATTGCTTGACAATAGGAGCAACACTTCTGTTTCCTCACTCACTCCCCCCTCCCCTCCTGTGTGAAGTGAGAGCATTTTGCAGAAGTTAGATTGATCTTCTTTCTAGTGGCAACCCCAGTGTTTGCTTTGTAAATGCATAAAACACATTCCCACAAGACATTCCCAGCAGTAATGCCACAAGCGGCTATGAACACAGATATTGTGGTGCTTAGTGTTGAGGGCAATCCTTGATACTGTATCTCAAATATGAGTCTCTTAGCAAATAAGAGCATTTATTTAATTCAGTTTCTTGAGTCTAACAAAAGCGAGAGTTGGTGATGTATTACAGTTGGAAGAGCTCCCTGTGGCAGCATGTCCTTACATGGTTTTATTAACACTTAAATCTTCTATGGTGTTAATCTTCTAACTCAAACACTGTGTTCAAGTTAAGCTCATAGAGTATATGATAATCAATTGTTGTTATAACATTGTGGATATGATGTAAATTGTGGGTTGGACAGAAACAATGTAAATCTTTGTCTCACTATCTCTCACTCTCATTGTCTGTCTCACAAATACACACACACACACACACACACACACACACACACACACAAATGCATCAAATCCCATGCCCTGCCTGCCTAGAGAATGTCAAGCTCTAGTGTTGCCGTGGTAACCAGGACACATTTGTGCTGCTGGCTCCTCCATCCCTGCTGAGGCCAGCAGTTATGAAAAAAGCGAGAAAGTATAAAAGTAAAAAAAGAATAAAAACATAGAGAAAGACCAATTGGCATTAAAGACAGACAGACAGACAGATAGACAGACAGACAGACATCGAATATGGTCCTGGTACCACTCTTCTTGCTAAGGGTAGTCAAAGTCCAATCGAAATGCATACTTTCATCTAAAATATTAAAACTAATCACATGTACTTCTTTATTGTTTGCCTCTGTGCCCTTTACACAGCAGTCATTCAGAGTCTTGAGGTTATGGGCCTTGGCCAATCTTAAAGCTTAATAAACGATTAAACAATTTCATTCTCTGTCAACACAGTTATGTCAGTCCTGTGAGAGAGTTAGTTTAGACATGTCTTCACTTGGTGTAGAAAGCATCCTTAGAATCGCCACTGGCAAAACGTAGATTTAAAGTTTTCGCACAGCACCACGGAACATAACTTACATCTCTTTCTACTACCACCAACCTTTTGGCGACCATGGTACATTTCTAAAAGTATACAAAGAAATCAAAACATAAACTCTATTATTTTAACTAGTGTCTGCATATTCAGAATTGTCCAAATGGGTGTGAAAACCGTGAACCTGGCAACAATGTGTATAGTCTGCGGATATCAACCTAGTCACATAGAATGAACGTTACCATAACTACATAACTTTTGTAAACTGTGCTTTACATGCCACACTAGAGGTGCAACAACTGTGTGTTTGGTTGGCTTTCCATGACCAACAAACAGAGCCTTGATGCAAACGCACCCTATGACTTGATTCATACAATAGTTTCTATATTATCTGAAAAATCTTTTAAAATCTCTGGAAGCACCCTAGTGCTCCCCCTCTCCCAGTACTTTGCTCTCACACACACTCCCCCACATGAGCAACAAAAAGAGCCTTGATGTCAGTTCACCCCTGTGACTTAGTGGGGTTCTAAACAGTTGTTTACCCATGGAAAAGCTTTCTACTGTACAAGAATGTCAACACTGAGAAGTATATTTAAACATCTTGGCAATTTGAAGCGCTGTTGTGCAATTCCACGAAAACATCAAACTTACCATAGCAAAATGCAGATTTAAATCATATTTCAATTCATCACGCAGGATTGATGGGTATTATAACATAATATAAAATGTTTCAGAGGTCAATGTCTGCAGATTTCAAAGCATTTTGGATGGTTTCCCCTCACAAATGTCACGTACGTGACGAAAAGATGTCACATCCTTAATGCTGGTTTTTACCCATTTATGTGAAAATTTAAATTAATAGAAATGTGTTTTAGGTGTCCCGATCCTTTAAAATTCTAGTGTTATTTTTAGATTGTACATTTCAAAATGTGTGGTCTCCCAAAAACTCATGTCCATTTTCATCTAAACTGAAAAAAAACTTCTCCAGACTGAAACTTTTCTGATGTCTGGACTTTATCTGCGGGGGAATATTATTATACATAAAAATTGTTTAATATACTGGTAATGAGAACTTTATATATACAGTATGAACTTAAATTTCACATTTTCATTGAAAATGTCATCCATAATGCTGGAATTGCCCCGTTACTGTTACTGCAGCATACAGAGATAATCCCACATGCAATCTCTCTCAGTTTCTCTGTCTCTCTCTCGCTCACACACACACACACACACACACACACACACACTCACTCACTCACTCGCATACTTTATACACACACACACACACACACACACACACACACACAAAGTAGCGCAATCCTCTGTTACTAGTTCTAAAGTGATGTTTTCAAACTAACAATGAAGGCTCGGCCTGTGTCAAAGCAAGAGGCTGCTTGTGTAGTTCCACTCACAAGACCATTTCAGCGTCAAAACCAGAAGATGTCTTGATATAAAACTCTAAACGATTTCCTAAGGTGTGGTACCCATGGTATAAGTACAATAATTGACTCTAGCCTGTTGACTTACTGAACTAATATATTTCGGTTTTGCGTCATGACCGCATTACCATCTCGTGGAGTGCATTATTTTTATTATTATTATGGGGGATAAGACTAAACAGAAAGGGTTAAAAGGTCATGCCTAACCAAGTCATTTTTATTTGTATAGTGCCTTTCACAACACACGTCATTTCAAAGCAGCTTTACAGAAAATTATGCTTTAACAGAAAAAGCCGTAATATAGTACTGTCTAAAAAAAAAAACAAAGACCTGATTGTAAATTGTGCCTTAAAATAAAAAATAGAAAATAATTACATTTACATTTAGACCCCAAGTGAGCAATCTTAAGGCAACTGTGGCAAGGAACACAAAACTCCATAAGATGTTGGATCTGGCAGGCTCTGGTAACTTTAGGATATGTATCCCGAGGTTAAGACAGGGAAACAAATAGAATAATATTAGAATAAATGCCATTCACTTTAAAACAGGATTATAGAATATGATGTGTTTCCGGTTCTGGCAGACCTAACTAATGCAGTCCAGTCGAGTTGATAGATAAATTAGGTGTATGCCTGGCTGAAAAGATGAGTCTTTAGTCTAGATTTAAACTGAGAGAGTGTGTCTGAGTCCCGAATCATCTTTGGAAGAATACTCCATAGTTTAGGATCCAAATAGGAAAAGGATCTTCCTCCTTTTGTGGATTTTGATATTCTAGTTATTATTAACAGGCCAGAATTTTGTGATCTTGAATGTGAGTGAATGTGATGGAATAAGTGTGATAGGTCACATAAGTACTGTGGATCTAAACCATTCAAGTTAAGTAAGTTAGAAGTATTTTAAAATGAATACAAAATTAAACAGGTAGCTAATGTAGCGACACTAAGATTGGGCTGATATGATCATATTTTTTTGATCTAGTCAGCACTCTAGCTGCTGAATTTTTAACTTACTGATGTTTACATATGGCACCTGCAGGGCATCCTCCCAGTAATGAATTACAATAATATAGTCTTGAGGTCATGAATGCATTAATTTGTTTTTTGGCATTAGAAACAGAGAGAGCATGTGTAGTATCTTATTTCTGAGATGGAAGAATGCTGTTCTACAAACATTGGAGTCAATAGTTTTCAAAGGACAGCATGCTATCAAATATAGGTTCTTCGCTGTAGAACATGATGACATGACAGAACATCCATCGTGAGTCATATTATAGTTTATAATCTTGTTTTTTGTCCAATAATTAGCACCTCTGTTTTGGAATTGAGTAGAAGGAATCTTCTAGCCATCCAATCTTTGATATCCTTGATACACTCAGCTAACTTGTTGGGTTTCGAGGAAATGTAAAGTTGGGTATTATCGGCATAACAGTAACAACTAATTCCACGGTTCCTGATAATGTCTCCCATGGGAAGCATAAATAAGTAAAAAAGGAGAGGCCCTAAATCTGAGCTCTGTTGCACTCCATACTTAACTTTAGTTTGATTGGACAATTCCTCATAAACATAGACAAAGTGGTAGCGGTTGGATAAATAGGACCTAAACCAAGCTGTCCACAAATGCCCACATAATTCTCAAGCCTATCCAAGAGAATTTTGTGATTTAGGGTGTCGGAGGCAGCACTAAGGTCTAAATGCACTAGAAGATAAATGCAGCCATGATCAGATGGTAAGATCAAGTCATTTGTAACTCCGATAAGTGCAGTCTCTGTACTATGATGGTGCCTAAATCCTGACTGAAATTATTCATACATACAATTTGTTTTAGCCAATATTAACAATTGGGAGGACACCACATTTTTGAGTAATTTCGAGATTTAAATTGGAGATTTGAGATCAATCTATAATTAGCCAACTCTCCAGGATCAAGCTGTGATTTCTTGATAAGTGGATTAATAACTGCGATATTAAATTTACTTTGTACATGTCCTAAGGATATTGAGGAGTTAATAATATTAAGAAGAGGTTCTTAGATTACGGGAAGCACTTCTTTTAATAGCTTGGTCAGTATTGAATCTAACGTACATGTTGTTGATTTTGATGTTTTGATAAGTTTGTTTTGCTCTTTCGGTCCTATGACAGCAAAGGATTGAAGTTCTTGGGGAATAATATAAGACAGTGTCTTCAGAGGTTCTATTGAAGATGGTTGCATAATTACAATTTTGTTTTAGTAAGTTATTACTACTGTGCTGCAATAGAACATCTGGTTCAGCTGAAGCTCTATTTCTTACTAATTTATCCAGAGAACTGAATAAACAACTAGGATTATTGTGGTTATTTTCTATGAGTTTGCTCAAATAAGCAGACCTGGCAGCTTTTAGAGCCTTTCTGTAGCTACACTTTACACTTTAATTCCATGCACCTCTAATTTTGTACTCTTCCACTGCTCAAATGAGAACATGAGTGTGATCATTGTGCCACAGTGCGGGGCTTTTATCTTTAATTGAACATCAACTCACTCTTCAACTCTTCTTTCACACATACCTGGACATAGGTTATGGGGAGTCATCCCTTGCAGAAGGTCTTGAATCTGGGGCTCTGCCTGGTCATTCCATCACCCATTCATCAACGCAACAGACAAAGACCTTACACAAGCCAAGCCAAAGGACATCGACTTCAACGCCAAACAACGCAAGTAAAAACCTTCATAGTTTCGCTTAAATCTGGTGCTTTCTTTAATGTAATCTAAGTAACCCTATCTCAAATCACAATGTACTTATGAAGTATTGGTGGTTTAAGGCAAGGTCTATAGCAGGGGTTGTCAACCTATGGCACGCGGAGGGGTAATCAATGGCAAACCAGTAACAGCAAGAGTAGAGTAGACTATTTTATTTCTATAAATTCCGCACCTGCATTCCAATTTACATCTTGATGTAATCCTTCCTCAAGATCATGCAATATTTTCATGAGCTGAATGGGAGGCTAAACAAAAAATTAAAATGTGACAAGACTGCAGTATATCCAACAGACTTGTGCAGCATGTGCAAGCCATTCGTGCATCACCGAAAAAGGCTAAAATGGTTGTTTGGCTTGTGATGCACGAATGGCTTGCACTCTCAGCGCGAGTCTTGTCACACTGTAATAGTGTTTACCCTCCCATTCAGCTGATGAAAACAAACTGCGCGATAATGAGGAAGGATTACAACAAGATGTACATTGTAATGCAGGTGCGCACAGCCATTGACCAGGGGAAAAAAATGGCACTCCATGTCAAAAAGGTTGCTGACCCCTGGTCTATACACCTAATCATGTCAATTTTTCTGTTACAGATCATTTTCCATTCATCTTCTGTCAAAACTCACTTACCAGCCATGTTTATTTTTGTTTTTCTGTGTTAGTTTAGTTGTTTGTTAGTTTAGTTGTATGTTTTAAATTATTTAATAAAGTCTTGTTTGTATTCAAAGAGAAGTTGATTGTGTATTTGATTAAATCGTATCGGTCCTTTGAAATCTGTCGATCCTAAGCTCATAAAAAGTATTTCATTCTATTTGTGATATTATTTTCAATGGTCATGAAAGTAGTATTATTATAAGAATTAATCTTATGTTCCGATCAACTCATCACTGGCCGAAGACTTGGATCTGACATAAACATTGATTCTTTGAATATTCCCCAAATCAATTGCTAATTACCATATTGAGCTAAATGCCCTGCATATAAATTATTAGCATATACAACAAGCTCATTTTAATCAGATTTCTAATCTGCTCAGGTGTCATTTATCTCACATATATTTCCTTACATTATTTTGGTGGTCAAACATGGCCAAGATTCTTAAACTAATTATTTACATATGAAATCCTACATTACACTCTGCTATGCTATGATTTAAAAATGCTTTTACTCTACTCCATCATTTAAAAACAATACATTTTAAAAACAAATTTACAGACCCGATATTAACACACTTATTTAAAAGTGATCAGCTTCCATGGTAGCTTCCCTGATGTTCGAAACCAGTCTGAAACATGAGACGAGCATTTTTGCTGTCATAGAAGCAAAATGAGATGACGTGGATGCTTCAGAAAATGTGTTTTTCATGTCGCATTTTCTTACTGACACTATTGGTTAGGTTTAGTCATTGGTTAAGGGTAAGGATGACTGTTTTCTTCACCTGTTCATCTGGTTTTATTTACACCTTTTAGTGCACTATTGGTTAGGTTTACATTAAAGTTTTTGATTGGGGGGATGTTTTAATCTTTAAAACCTTAAATGTTATGCTGCCTTTCTGTCCATTTTAGAGCTTCAATGTTTTAGACCTCATTAACTTACATTGTACAGATAAAAATACATCATACATCCACTGAAATATGTTAATTTGTGTTTTGCAGAAGAAAGAACGTCATACAAGTTAGAAATGACATAAGGGTGAGTCAATTATGAGAGAACGATAATTTTTGGCTACTAATAACTGTGCCAATCAATCCAAGTCACCCCTACATTTAAGTTCCAGAATGGATTTTCATCTGAATATGGGCTTTCTCACCCTCCCGATTGTTTTTGACAACAGTCTGCAGCCATCAGTAGAGCCATATGGCTGTGCAAACCATCTCATCCAAGCAGGTGGGACACTGTTTGCAATTTAAGTCTCTTATCACACTGTGTCTAGTGCTTAAAATAGGCATGCTATTGAAATAATGTCTTGCTGAGGGGAGGATGCTGTCATTTTCAGCATGGCACCTAATTATTATTGCAGTATGTGTTGCCATTTGTTTTGAGATGTCTGCTTGAAATTCCATTTTGCTTTGTAGTGGGCAAGTCATTATTTGGTCAGTCTTGTAGTCTAAAATGGTTTTCAAAGAAGAAACAAGATGTATAATTGTCTGCTCCAGGAGCATATTTGAGAAGATTTTTCAAGGTTCTTCTGAAGGGTAAAGAGTTTCATCTGCCTAGCAGGCCAGTCACCATCTCCCTGTTCTTTTGTGGTTCTTCTAGTCTCACATATGTGCAGTTATACAGTGCAAGGTCAGCTAAAATATAGCTGAGCATATTCACCTCTTCGACCTTCTCTCCTCCCTTTCTCCTATCACCTGCTGAGAAGAGGATTCTGTAGCTCTTGAAATGATTCTATTCTGCAGATAAAGGACCATCTGCAGCTCAGAACCATGTTCAATTAAGAAAGTTTTTAACACGTCTAGCCTCAGCCCAGAGCTATTTTAAGCACAAATGTACATTACACAAGATATATGACGAATCCAGAAAAGGTCTAAAAGACTATTGGAAGTAATAGTCTAATGCAGAGGTTTAAATACCACAATCAGCCCTCAGTCATGCTGTATTGATTGATCCATTTTCCAAGCTTTGAATGTAAAATCTGAAAAAGAATATGAACTCTATGCAAGCATACTCTATTACAATTGATAAATTCTTTATTTCTCACCACTGACTAGCCACTGTGTAGATTTACTGTAGTAGTTAGCCGTCATAAATCACAACAAAAAAAAAAACAACAACTTTTTGGAGCTCTGAATAGCATCAATTAATCAGTTCCAGTTGTGAAGCCACTTTCTCAGCTGAATGGGTACAACAAGATTTCCCAGCAATGCTTCTGATGTTTCAGTCACTAGGCCTGTCTCTGAGGTACAAGCCCATATCGAACAGCCTATATATTTTCATCCTTTCGTCTGATCTTGCAGACTAGTGAACATGTAGCAAGATAAATGTGAGAGGCGGATCAGCCAGTAACATATATCTCCTACTTATAGCTCCTAGTGAGTGCTGAGTGATGGTGTTGTTAATGTCTATAGAAGATAAATGACCAGGAAAGGGTGAAATTTACTGTCAATGGGTCACCTTTTTGAACAGTGATGGAGAACTTAGCATTGATTCTATCTGAGAATAAATCCTATAATGACATGCTGTTGTTTAAAGGACAAGGTATAGAGGTTTTGCACCTGCACAATCTCTTAAGATTACAGTTTAATAGACCTTACTTGATTTACAGCTGTTGGATGTTGCTCTCATTAATCATGTATTTGATCTCTCGCGCTTTTCACATTCTTCAGTATTCTTGATGCTCTCAGCCAATATTGTAGAGTTTATGCTACTCTATATTTATCTTGTCTCCTCTTTTACTTAATTTGCTAATGTACAGTCGTGGAGACTTAAATGATACATACATTTGTTTTTAAATCTATGTCATAAAATTAGATAACAAAATATCAAAGCAACTGCAAACAAGTGCTGCTAGACCTTTTCTCAAAACTAGTTTCCCTTTTCCAGTCCAAGCCTGTTTAGCAATTGATTGTAATTAACCAATTGGTCTAATGTGAATATTTGTGAATGAATAAAGTCAGACCCTCTCTAGTTCACACAGGTGTCCTAACAGAGTAACCACAGGTTTAGTTAATCACATTAACTACGGACATTCACTAATCCAAAGGTCGGCAACCTTTGGCACATGTGCCAGCATTGGCATGCAGAGGGGTAATCACTGGCACGCCAGCAACGGCGAGAAAGGAGTAGACTATTTTACTTATATAAATTCTGCACCTGCATTCCAATCTACGTCTTGATGTAATCCTTCCTCATGATCACGCAGCACATTTTCACGAGCTGAATGGGAGGCTAAACAACTTACTGACCCCAAAATGTGAACAGTAGTGTATAAAGTTACAAAAACTTTATTTTCAGATAAATGCGGTTATTTTGAACTTTCAAAATAAATGGCGTTCACCATTTGCATTGATCATCTCAGCACATTAGCGTATGAGTAGCGCCCTCTGCCCGTGTGTGTGATCACATTATAGATAATTAGCTGAGCCGGGAGAAACTGTACATCGCTTTGTTTCATACAGATTACATTGCAGGAGAATATTTGTTTTAAATTTTAATTATTTTATTTAAAAGTAGATATTTTAAGCTTTCTTTAGACATATGTGACGTGTTTCAGAAATATGCTCGCGAAGACAGAGCCGTGCACCCTGTTTATTTTCTTTATTTTACAAATTATTTGTAAAACACATTATTGGTTTTGTTGTCATTGTGAATTTACACAAATAAAAGTAGACCCTTTATAGTTTCTAATGATGTCTTAAACATATCTGTATGCACAAAAATTACAGAGTATTTTAAGTTAATTCTGCTGTTCGGTGCCCGATTCCGCACCGGCCCGTCCATCGACCCCAGAGGGTTAAACGCGATAGTAAAAACAGTCAACAATATTTGTTTACTACTCTTTTATACAGGTGTCGTGTGTGTCAGATTGTTTCAATGATAGATGTATGACAGTACACTGGCTACACCGTAAATTAAACGTGGCAAACTTTAATGTAAAAACAAAGGCAGAGTACCGTAACTCCATGCCTGCACAGTAACTTTATTTTGAAGCACGGTTAAACAAAGGCAGAGCACCCTAACTCAATTGAGCATTCCAAAACAAATCCAAAGAGCGGTAATTGGAGTTACAGAGTTCTGCCTTGGTTTCTCCTGGGCTTTTGGAAGTTACTGTTAAGACAACACATTAATTTCTCAAAAAAACAATGACATTGACTCAAGATACTTATCCACATGATAAAGGAGGTCTTGAAAGTCTCAAAAATATTAATAACTAATTTTCGACCAAAAGTTACTGCCTTTTGCCTTTGCACAGCAGCATTGTGGGTTCAAGAGTCTTTTCAAAATATAAATTAAAACTGGAAATACATTTTAGGATTTTGCAGGTGCAATTCATCGAATAGGGCTAAAAATTTTAGCGACTTGCAATTTGCGAATGGCTTGCACTCGCAGTGTGTGTCTCATCACACTTTAATAGTGTTTAGTCTCCCATTCCGCTGATGAAAACACATTGCGCGTGTCAGGCATTCATCAGCTCATTCCACTCTCCACTCTCCTTCTATCCAGACTATTAATTAAAAGCACCTGCGGCTCATCTCCATGTAATCAAGGACACAATATATACTCACATCTGTCAGTAAAGTGTTTGCTAGTCTTGAATCTGACCTATTAGACCACACTGCTTTCACATAGTGTGAGGAAATTTGGGGATGGCAGTGGGCTCAGTTTTGCTGGGTAGATCCCCATGAACCACCCACCCCTGGCACGCTCACTGACTTCCATCCAGTCTCGAGGTGAGTGCGGCTCGCCTTACGGCCAGTCTGTATGCTCACTCGAGCCCCCCAAGCTGGATGATGAGTTCGTCGCTGCATCAGAGAGCATTCCGGCGTCTGACACGGAAGACTCGACTGAACTACCGACTTCGGGTGAGCACGCCCAATCTGAGGCTGATGCCCTGAGGCTGATGGTTATTGGCACATAAACTGCTTAGAGTTGCTGGCTGTAATCCTTGCCCTGCGGAGGTTTCTCCCGCTAATACAGGGCAAGCATGTTTTGAACCGATCAGACAACCCTGCTATGATAGCATACGTAAATCGCCAAGGCGGCATGCGCTCTTGTTATATGTCACATCTCGCCTGCCATCTCCTCCTTTGGAGCAAGCAAAAACTCAGGTCGTTGTGCGGCACTCACATCCCAGGCAAACTAAACATGGCAGCGGAGAGTGGAGGCTCCACCCCAGGATCTCCAGCTGATTTGGGAACATATCGGAAAGCACAGATAAACCTGTTCGCTTAACAAGAGACCTCCTATTGCCCGTACCAAAGGTACTCCCTATCAGAGGGTCCCCTCAGGACAGATGCGCTGGCACACATCTGGACCTGAGGACTGTGCAAATACGCATTTTCCCCAGTGAGCCTACTTGCATGGGTGCTGTGCAAGGTCAGGTAGGATGAGGAACAAGTCACTCTGGTGGCCCCCTACTGGCCTACACGGACTTGGTTCTCAGATCTCACGCTTCTCGCAACAGCCCCTCCCTGGTGAATTCCCCCGAGGAAGGACCTTCTTTCTCAGGGACGTAGCACCCTCTGGCATCCGCGCCCAGACCTCTGGAACCTCCACGTCTGGCCCCTAGACAGGATGCGGAAGATCTAATTGGCCTACTACCTGCTGTCGTAGACACGGTCAACCAAGCTAGAGCTCCCTCTACCAGGAAACTTTACACCCTAAAGTGGCGCTTGTTGGCAAATTGGTGTTCTCCCGATCTGAAGATCGACAGAGATGCACTGTCGGGTCAGTGCTCTCATTTCTGCAAGAGAGGTTGGAGGGGAGGCTGTTCCCCTCCACCTTAACGGTTTATGTAGCCGCCATATCGGCTCACCACTACGTAGTGGACGGTAGGTCCCTAGAGAAGCATGATCTGATTATCAGTTTCCTTAGAGGCGCAAATGATAGAACATATGATAGAATGGGATTCATTACTTCAACACTGAAATTAAATAAGACACAGCTGGCTCTCAAACACATATTGAACACATAAGCTACACTTAAGTATTCTCAGGCAGTCTAAATATAGATGTAGGCTACAACTTACTGAATTTCAGAAGCAGACCCAAATGTCAGTAGCCATATTATATCATTCATGTGTTTTACTTTTTATAGTTTACTTTCATGTTGCTTCTTCATCAAACAGCAATATCAAATGTAAATCAGGTCAACCACTGAAACAACAGTGCTAAATTATGTAAAAAATGTTTCATCATGTATAATATGTTTGCACACATATGGGATACTAATTTACCAATATGATTTATGGAAGCACATATATATTTACAGTATAGAGCGACACTCTCAGGTCATTAACGACCCTACACTTTTGATAATTAATCAAGTGGAATTTTATTTTATAATTTTTTTTATTGTTACACTATTCATAAGAGAAAGGTTTAGGAATCCTACAGAGGTGGAGGCATAACTCCAAAAAATGAATTAGGTAAAAGGGTAGAATAAGGTCCTGGGTCACTAAAGACCCAAAGGATGCACTGAAGGATTAATTAGCTGAGTTGACTGGTTGATCACACTGATAAACGATTCCATTTGTATTTGATGTCAAAAGCTTTTTCTGCAGCTTATAATTGTACTTGTAAAAAATTGTAAATATAATAATTAAAAGGAAAAAGAAATAAAGGAATATTTTTACACATAAACTGTCTAGGTTACAATCTTAGGGTTGTAATCTTAGTCCTGTCCTCTGACCTGACAGCTGAACTGTTGCAGTGAAGTTAATAGGTGCGATGATGACTGTTCTGTGCTGGAAAGTGCTGTGAATGCAGATAACAAGAGGATGGGTTAGGCTGAGTATCATGAGCAGTGAGAGAGCAGCTGGGTTTATTTTAGCTTCACTTGTGTTTTTCAGTGCATAATGAGGGATAGGAGGGAAATGTGTGGGCAGGTTTAAGTGGTTTATGAGGACTTTTTTTAGGTTACAAATTGGTAATCACAAGGGTATTATGCTATAAATGTGGTTTATGAGGACATTTCTAGTGTCCCCATAATTCAAATCACTTAAAACATATAAAACAATGTTTTGTTTGTGAGGGTTAGGATTAGTGTTAGGGTATAGAATCTATAGTTTAAATAGTATAAAAATCATTATGTCTACGGAGTGTCCTCATAATGATGCAACATGTGTGTGTGTTTGTATGCGTGTGTGTGTGTTTGGGGGGGGGGGGCAATGTATGCTGTAAATGTAGTTTATGGGGACATTTCTAGTGTCCCCATAATTTTAAATAGCTTAAAAAACATATTAAACAATGTTTTATTGAAAGTGTAAAAATGCAGAACATTTTTTGTGAGGGTTAGATTTAGGGCTTGTGTTAGGTTTAGGGGACAGAATCTATAGTTTGTACAGTATAAAAATCCTTATGTCTATGGAAAGTCTCCATAATGATAGGTAGACGTGTGTGTGTGTGTGTGTGTGTGTGTGTGTGTGTGTGTGTGTGTGTGTGTGTGTGTGTGTGTGTGTGTGTGTGTGTGTGTGTGTGTGTGTGGTGAGGGCGTCATGGGATGGCCCCTTAGGGCTCGGGGGGAGCTTGACATTTTCACTTCCTGTTCTGAATAAAATATGCATTGCAGAGAAAAAGGTGTGCCATCTTATATAACTTGAATGCATGTACCACCTAAACAGTGTGACAAAACGCACATACCAGTATAAAGTTTGGTCATACTTTCTCATGATCTTAAAAAGCTTCTGATCTAACGGCTAATGGTTAAAGAAATACTTAACCAAACATGAAATTCTGGCATAATTTTGACAGAGAAACAGACCAAAATTTACATTGTTATACTCTGAAAATCTTGACATTCAATCTAGCTCCCCTTGTCGAGTTCATGGGACAAGAACCGGCGACCAACACATGAATCAGTCATTCTTTTTGAGTCATCATTTCATCATTTCAATGAATTGTTTGATAAAAAAAAAAACTGGTGTATGTTTCCCATAAGCAACGGTAGCCAAGTATGGCTGCAAGTTCCATTGTTATCAACATATTTCAATGATTTTGTGCTTCTTGAAACCATAGTTACAAGAAACATTCCTGAAAAGTATTGCAAAGTTGTGTGGTTGGAACAAGGCACGTGTACGAGTAATCAACTAATTGAGTAATAGAGTACTCGTTCTGCCCATATGAAAAACACTACTCGAATAGTGAAAATTGATTTTCCGATATGCATTTGTCTGTCATGAGCAGCGCTGAATTACACTGTTTTTCCTTTGGATCTCTCACTAAATCTCGCGGTTACAATTACAATACGTCCACTGGGGGTGCTGTGGATGTAGAGAAGAAGATATGAAGACATCTGTGCTTTTGAAAGTAACACCAATGTGGAAATACTTGTAATATTTTGATTTGTATTGAATTGTACTTTATTAGAATTCGATTCTTGTTGGATTCATGCAAGCCAACCGATGAGGATCTGTTTTACTGGTGGAAAAAAATGTTACGTGGTGTGAGAAACTCAGAAGCTGATCAGACGTGTGTGTATGTGTGTTCTCATTTTTTGTGGATTAGACATCACTCGACTACAAAATTACTCGAAAATGCCCATCCCTAGTTGTAACTACAGTTCTCCCTCTTTGGTTAGAAGCATATTTTCTTGTCAGTTTGTGGTGTAAGTCTTCTTTATATTTCATTCCATATGTATCTTTCATTCTGTATATTTCATTCTTACTTTTGATATTGGCATGACTTAAGAAAATGGCTTATTCTAGGTTTTTTGGAGAAAGTGATGTTTTGAAAAGTCAAGTAAACATCAACAGCATTTTCTTTACACCATTAAAGGGATTAAGAGAAAGCAATTTAACACACCTAGTTTCTGCCAAATGTTTTCTTGTTTTAAGCAAATATAATCTCATAATAAATGTCTTTCTGGTGTCCATGTTAGTAAGCTACATATATAACATCCATTCGATGTCCGCAGATGTTATTACTCTACCCTTTGTGTAACGTCATTCACGATAACTCTATATTGGTGAACCAACATGGTTGAAATGATAGACATAATGATGCAACATAGTTACAACGGTTTCGGTCAACAGTTGTGACTTGCTAGTCAATGAATTCAACGTTGCATCGTACTATGGTGGTTACGCAGTGAATTACACTGTTGTAGGGGAAATACACCCCTGAATAATTCGTTCACAAATCTGACTGATCTGGTTCTCGAATCAAAGATCTGGTCGCCGTGGTTGACATCACACTGGAAGGGAAAAGGATTAGTGAATAACCAGTTAAAAAAAACAAATATCTATTGACTAAAATTAGGGACCCTTCAGAGCAAATGCGTTCTTGCATTGAAAAATCTAAATGCTGTACAATGAATAGGACAGTATGTCTCTAAAAGATACACTGAAATAAACAGCAAAACATTGCATAATGGCTGAAGATAATGAAGAAAATACAATGGAAAATCTGTGCAGATGGACATACAAATTTATTTGTTATAAACAAACCCTTTTCAATGTCTTTTTTCTCAGTAAAAAAAAGATAAATCATAATGTGAAAATAATGGTTTATGCACATCTATCTTTTAACTACTCCATCAGACATCATTTTTATACTTTCTACCAACTGCCGTATTGCACACACAGGAATTTGGGAAATCAAAGGCAGTGAAGGATACATCAGTAAGCCAGTTTACATGACAGCAGAACTCAACTCCCAAAAAATCAGTTTATTAAAAAATCCAACAAAGAAGAAATACGTGTTTACACCTGCAGACTGTGCATTTTAAGTCTAGGCCTTCAGTGCGATTCATGCCATTAAGAAAACACAGTTTCACAATGAATAAGACACCGTATCATAAATTACGTGGCAGTCAACTAATAATACCAATTGACATTTTAAAAACACCTCCATGCACGAAAGCCAGAACCAAGGAAGTCTACTACCAAGAAAAAGCTCTAATAATATTTGCGTATTTTAATTTTGCTTGCAATAAAATGCGATGTGTGAAACCGCTATCACACTTTGCTTGTAAGCATCGAGGAATAAATTCTGATTGGATAAACTTTTTGTTTTTTGCTATTCGTTTGTAGATTAATTAGGTGTGAAAAGAGTTGAACATTTTGAAATAAATATGAAAAAAGGTCAATGAGAATGAAAGGATGAAAAAATATTTATTTATTAGGCATGCTGCGCCAGCAGAGAAGGCTTTGCTGGCCCTGAGAAATCGCCACTGTTTACATGAGATTAGAAATAATCTTGTTTTCATCTATCTTTTGATGTCAAAAACGTGAAGAGGCATGCGTACAACACTTGCATACATTGGATAAGCCAGTAGGAATGCTGGTAAAAATGTTTACTTGCAATGCAAAACTGGGGTAATGGGCAAAAATGTACCTGTGCAAATAAATTTATTCTTAAGCAGTTTGAGAGTATGACTGTTTTCTGTGTTTACATGACTACATGTTGTTGGCTTATTGAGCAAGCTTAAAAAACAAGCTGTATGATGCTTTCAGAAACTGACAAGTTATTCTGAAGATATTCAGAACACAGAATGTTATGCAAACATTGTGTTTGTACGTGCCTTGATGCACTGCTACCACCGTATACTTGTTGAGAAGGACAGCCTAAGCATACATTTGAAATGATGAGGATACAGGTGTTAAACATTAGCATCCCTGTTATACAATGAGAACAGATATCACACAGAAATAATGACTTTGATACCAGAGACACATTTATCATTCTTTCTCATCTGTCTCAAACTTCCTCTCTCTTTCTTTCAGATTCTCAATCTTTCTTCTCCACCTTTGTCTTATTCACCTGTCACACTTTTTAACCTCACAGTCTTTGAGTGGTTTTCAGAGCAGCATATGGTTGCGATCGTTTGATCTAAAAAAGTGCCAGATTACCAAGACTCTTTAAGGAGACTTCTCTCCACTCATACACACCGTAATAATTACAGATCAGCCTTCACACCACCCACAGCTCTTAGAATAAAAGAGTCCTCACACTTCTACAAAATCATTGTCATATAATTTAAGTCTTTGTTGTATAATAATGACCTCCATGTATTATCATATTCTCTCTGAACTATAGTCCCAGGATTAAGTCATTATATCTTAGACCATCACTCATGAATTTGTAATCAGTCGTGGGATTTAGAATAATTATTGAGTTCTTACTCTACTGTAAGTTCTTATTGTAGGTGGATTCGATAACCTGGAGTCTAACTTTCTTAGACTTTGTCTGATTAGGATTTTGTTAGTGATGAACTCATTAATCTATCTATCTATCTATCTATCTATCTATCTATCTATCTATCTATCTATCTATCTATCTATCTATCTATCTATCATCTGTCTATCTATCTATCTATCTATCTATCTGTCTATCTGTTACGTTTTCCATCTATCATCTCTCCATCCACCCAACCATCTGTCTGACTTCAGGGTCTGTGAAATGTTTAAAATTCAAGCTTTAATAGTTTTCCTGACAAGGCTATCTTGAAAAACTGTCTTGACAAACTTTACCTTTCTAGTTGTTGATACTGGCAATATATAATTTATAACTACACTATGTAAGATGATTTTGTTAATTTCATTTATGATCAAGTACACCAACAATGCATCTTCCAAACCATGTATTTGTCTTACCCCAATTCACTATGTTAAGCCTGTAATAATGATTTATATTTTAGAGCTGTCAGAACGGATTGGGCGTGAAATTGCATACTTCCATCAGTCATCCGTGCGTTTACGTCATGTCCGTAAATAAACTACTACAGCATGTGTATATGTTCGGTGAAATGTGTGGTGGTAATTTGAAGCTGAAAGATTGTAGCCACAACATATGAGCAACATTGACCATGGATCATTCAAAAAGGCAACCCTCTGGGAAATCACCCATTTTTTAAATAAAGAAACCTCAAAACGAGAAGAGTCTGCAAGCAAAAAGTGAAAGTTACAGAGCCCGTAATAATAAAGCATGAAACAACATCAGATTGGCTTTTTCAGAAGTGGTGGCAACTCTGAGATCTGGATCCAGAGAGAGCGTTTTCCTTGCCAGGTAGGATATATTATTGGACCGATAGTTAGCCAGGTAGCTCGCTTAGTGTGATAGTTCGTTAGATGACATTAGCCACTCTAATAATGCATTTTATTATGGATTGTGGTACTGCAGTGCTTGATTTCATTATCGAGGAAGGACAATGGGGAAAAAATTACTTTATGCTGGTTTTTACCAGCTACTGCCTCAGTCTATTTGCCAGCTAGCTAAGTTATAATAGTTTCCACCGTATGACATTATCTGATATGACTAGCAATCATTGTCTAATGTCAGAGTTGCCTAACTTTTGCAACATAATTTATTTTGAAACAATTGTTTTCAATAAGTCTAAACAACAGTGGAAGATATTCTACTTACCTGCTAATAAGACATATTTTTTGTAGATCCATCTTTTTCTTCCTTTTGTTATTTTATTTTTATTATTTTTTTTTAGGGTATGGGCGAGTTTTGTTGTTGTTAGTGACATTCACTATGATAAGTTGATCACCTGTAACCATGGTTACACCGGTACTTCTCAAAACATCAGATTCATCCATGCAGAAGAACAGAGCCAAAGCCCAGCTCACGTAATTACCAAAACAGAGTTCCTCCACAAGTAACTTGCAGTTCTATTCTTCATATGCTAGAGGGCCAAAAGTTACATAATGTTGCTTTAAATAATAGACAAATGTTTCTTATAATACTGAATAAATAAATATGCTAACATTAGTTTAGAAAATATGAGTAATGGTTTCCTGTGCAAAAGTTGCAGCAACAATGATAGGGTGATGTGGGTGGTTACCAGGCCATTTTAATGTGGTTGTTAAGGTCTTCTGGGTAGTTGACGGGGTGTTGCTAGGGTGTTCTGGGTGATTGCTTGATGGTTGCTTACTGGACAAGTCAAAAGACTCAGTAATTTAGTATTAGCATACCTATCCTCGAACAAGCCTCATAATTTGAACTATGATTCATTTCTGTAGCACAAATGGAGTGGGACAAATTCAAATCCCTGACCTAAATTATAAGATATAGTAACAGTGATGCTTGCAATACAATCCTTTTATCCAAAATAACCTTGAAACAACCTCATTTCATAACATCACAAGTAATTCATCATACAAGAGCAAACAATATCTGTGCTAACACAATGCCAAGCCTCAAGAATGAGCAAGAATAGTATAAAATAAGAAAAGCAGAAAAAATAAAGAATAAAAGTTTTATTTTTTTGGTAAATGCCTTTATCACCACTTAAATCAGTAGACACACATCGTTAGATGCAAAGGCTCTAGTGTAAAGGCAAGCTTTTAAATTTTAATTGTGTCTTTACTGATTATTACTTTGTCCTATGCGCAGTATCGGAAGACAATGACAAAAAGCAAGGAGGTAAAATGCATTGATAAATCTGTGCCACTGGAGAAAAAAAATATGCTCCTCATTTCTGCAATGAAAATAAATGCATTTATTTTGGATTATTTAGTTATGCTAGATTGTAATTGAAATGCAACAAATCTATATTATTATTAGTTTAGTTAAATCTATTCATAATAAAATCACTGAATGCTTAAATAACAACATGAATAAATGAAATAATAAAAGGAATGCATTAAAGTTGCATTTAATACTAATTTGTAATAACAACTAACTCTTATGCACAATTTCTTTTCATTTAATTTTTTGGATGGATCCATGTTAATAATATACATTTCAAGAGTCCATTTAGAAATGTCCAGACATAGTTTGATAAGTGATCTTATTATTCAGCAGGGTAATATTAGTATTAGTAATATTAGTAATATAGAATGCACTGTTAAAATGGGATAACCTGCAATATTTCCCTCAAAGAGCATTTCTAGATGTTAGCACATAAAGCACATTTTTTATGTTAACATTTGTTATGTAGGTATAGCAGATTTGATATGTAGGCAATTTTGGGGACATCAGGACCAGACAATACCTGACAGAGGAAGGTTTTCCCGACTCACTTTTGGCAAGTGGTGAAGGAATGCAGCTATTTATCTTATGATTACAACAACCAATCAATGATGTTTTACACAAAAATCCCCTCACAGGTTTCCTTCAGCACGAATGGATGCTGGGAAATCTCTCTCAACGCTCTCTCCGCGTTGACAACTGTTTCCATGGAAACAAGAATAGATTGCAAGGGGAAAATAGATAAGGAGTGCAAATAGAGAGAGAGAGAGTAGGGCTTATGTTCAGATTCACATATTGAAGAAAGCAATCCATGGGTGGCAGTCTTGAACTGTGAAGTGGCCGTTGTTGGTTTTTCCTGAACAACAGAATTAAGAATTATTAAGCATAGTGCCTTTTATATGTCAAATTCTTTAGAGCTCATTATTCATGAATATACTAATTCTTACAATAATTATTTGTGTTTGTTGACATTTATTTATTTATTTTTATCTTAAGGACTTTAAAGATGTGCCAACAGATTCTTAAATCCAGTATTGGGTGTAATCTGATTACAAAGGTATTAGGTACTGTAGTCTAATTTCTTTTTGGTTGAATAAAGTAGTGTAATGGATTACATTTTAAATTCTTGTAATCCGATATAGTTACTACATTTCAGTTAAGTTAATTACTTGTAAGTACATAACTTGGTTTACAAATATGACTAAAATAATATTTATGTAAAATACTTTAAAAACATAAATAATGTTACAGTTTTTTTCAATTGTTTAAGCACAATTTTGAAAACAGGACCCGGTTTGACAAAACACAACACACAATTAGCACAACCCTACACCAAAGTAGCACAACACTTCAGATCATTTGCAAAATGGCACACTTTTGTCAAAACTATATACGACTTCATAAAAAGAATATTTTGTTACCATACGAAACACACACATTTCATATGACTTCAATCTTTTTGAACCAGTTACACACTGCTGTTGCTAACCGAAAACACTTTTAGCAAGTCTAATTATCAGTGATTAGAGTACTGTAAATGAAGTACACAGAGAAAGTGCAACTATACAAACACTACACAAGACCAATGCTGCAGACATGTCCCAGTTTTCATGCTACTACAGTAGTGTGCATAACACTGTTAGCTCAGCAAACAACAGAAAAACGTAAAATACTGTATCCAGTACAGGTTACAATTACAGTAAATAACAACAACAACAAACATAAAAAATTATATGAAAAAAACTGACAATATTGTACAGAAAATACTACAGTAAACATACTATACATTATCTCTTCGCCTAGCTGGATCTGGCCAGAGAATTTCATCAACATCACAAGCAATATCGTCATTAGCAAGACAACGCGGGAAGAACCATCTTGAATGTCGAATCCATCCTTGCACAGCTGTGGCGTCGACTTGGTCACAGGCGTCCTCCATGGCCTGAATGAGGGGTACCTGAGCCTGGGGCTGGAGATCGTAAACCTTCCACCGCCATGCAGAGAAAAACTCTTCGATAGGGTTTAGAAACGGAGAGTATGGTGGAAGGTATAGTACTGTCAACTGTGGATGGTGTTGAAACCAGTTCTGGACCAAAGCAGAGCGGTGGAATGACACATTGTCCCAGATGACCGTGTATTGCATCTGGTGCATTTCATTACCTGCTGTGACAATGTGGTGCAATCGGTCCAAAAATGCGAGAATGTGAGGCGTGTTGTAAGGGCCCATTTTGGCATGACGGAGGACAACCCCATGCTGTGAAATGGCAGTGCAAAGGGTGATGTTACCCCCACGTTGCCCTGGGACATTGATTATAGCCCTGTGGCCAATGATATTTCTGCCTCACCTTCTTGCTTTTGTGAGGTTGAACACTGCCTCATCAATATACATGAATTCATGCAGGATTTCCTCAGCATCCATCTGCAAAACTCCCTGAAATACAGTGAAAGACAAGATTGTGTAGTTCAGGATAGGTCTAGTATACAGTCAATGTAAAAAAAGTCATGTATGCAACATCACAGTGCTAAAGTGAACAATACAAACCTCCACATACTCATGCCGCAGCCGTTTAAAGTTTAAAAGGCACTCGATAAAGTTGTTTCATTTGAACCTGATGTCTTTTCAGGATGCATGCCAGTGTTGACTCAGAGACCTGATGGACATTATTGAAAATGGCATGGTCACCGATAATGTTGGCTTGTAGTTCTCGGTGTCTGATAGCATTATTGGCCAAAACCATGTTTATTACAGTTTTTGCCCATTGCTTGAACACGTTTTGCAAAACTTGGCTCATTGTGTCAAAACTCTACACACAAGCAAATAAGACACAACACTGGGAAATAAACCATTCACATCTATGTCAAATTGAAACTCTGCTATCAAAACCTAACAATCCTTTGTCAAAATGTCACTCTGATGACAAAATGATACCCATTTCCATCATATGAATACACTTTCAGATCAGCAGCAACACACTAGTCTACTTTATATAAAACACTGCAGTCTTTTGTTTTCACTGTTTTTACAGTTTTTCTCAATTGCTAAGACACACTAAATGAAACTGGGATCCGCTTGATCTTCATCATCACATTATTAGCACAGCAAAAGTCTTCTCTTGCAAATGTTTTAACACTTTTTCATTTGTTTCACATATTTTTCACATCCTTTGTCAAAACAGTTACCACAGATCTCATTGAAAGACACCAAACTCTATTGGATTCACTGTGTTGAACAAAAGGAAAACATCTATTCACAGCTGATAGAAAGTACTTGCATAATTATAAATCTCTATGCACCTGTGTGAAACTCGTTTGCACAACTCTTCAATCAGCAATCAGTCCTAATCCATCTATAAAAGATGCCACCTCTGTGTTGCTATTTCCAAGTATGGATCAAAGAGGCCATAGGCATGGAAGGAGAGCAAGAGGCCATGGCAGAGGGGCCCGAGGAAGAGGAGTTTGTATGCGTGGTGGAGGAGCTGCAGCAGTAAGAGGACAAAATCGAGCTCAAGTTTCAAATGAAATTCGGGCAACAATTATTGACCATGTCATAAATCATGGCTTGTCCTTTAGAGAGGCTGGACAAAGGGTCCAGCCCATTCTGAGTCGGAGCACTGTGGCATCTATTGTTAGGCTTTTTCGGAATGAGAACAGGTAATTCACAGTGTTCCTGTAATGCATACCACTGTGTATTTCAGCTTTACTGTATTGACCTTTTAGCACAACAAACTGTGTCTACAGTAATGCAGATGTTTTATCAATCCCATTTATGTGACTGTCATACAGTTATGTCAATTTTGACATGCTTTTACTTTATAGAATCCACACATTACCACACACTGGTGGCAGAGGAAAGATATTTATTATTGAACAGGAGTCTGCCATTGTAGATATGGTAGTGGCAAACAATGCAATCAGACTGCGTGAAATCCATGCAGCAGTAATTGCAGATCAGGGAACATTTAGAAATATAAACGGTGTGAGTTTGGCAACTATAGATCAAGTCCTTAAACGAAACCATGTCAGAATGAAGCAGCTGTACAGAGTTCCATTTCAAAGAAACTGTGACATCGTAAAGGAGGCACGATTCCAGTATGTGCAGGTACTGATTTTTTTATTGTAATACCTTGTTTACCATAGTTACATGCGACTGGAATAATTTGCTTTTTCTTAGAGAATAATGGAGCTTGAAGCTGAAGGGGCACATCACAAATTCATTTTTGTGGATGAAGCTGGCTTCAACCTCTGTAAAGTGAGGAGACGCGGGAGGAACATCATTGGGCAGAGGGCCACTGTCACAGTGCCAGGTCAGAGGGGTGCCAATATCACCATGTGTGCTGCCATCTCCAATGATGGGGTCCTTTGCCATATACCAACTATTGGCCCATACAATACAGAACGCCTCATCACATTTCTTAATGCATGTCTGTATGTCATAATTTGGGACAATGTGGCTTTCCACCACTCTCGCCTTGTAAACGAATGGTTTGCAGCACAGCCTCGTATTATGATGCAATTCCTCCCTGCATACTCGCCTTTTCTGAACCCAATCGAGGAGTTCTTCTCTGCTTGGAGGTGGAAGGTGTATGATCACCGGCCATATGAGCAGATGCCCCTCCTGGAGGCAATGAATGCTGGTTGCCTGGCAATCGGTGCAGAGGACTGCCAGAGATGGATACGCCATGCAAGGAGGTATTTCCCTCGGTGCATTGCAAGGGAAAACATTCAATGCGATGTTGATGAGAACCTGTGGCATAATCGTCAAGAACGAATGGACTAGGGGTGTGTGTGTGTGTGTGTGTGTGTGTGTGTGTGTGTGTGTGTGTGTGTGTGTGTGTGTGTGTGTGTGTGGTTTTTTTTTTTTAAGGTATTTCCTTAAATATAAGTTGCCTTTTGATAGCGCTTTTTTTCAGTATCCATTTGAGTTGTAAAGTAACATTTCATATTGATGGTTTAATTTTGTTGTCCATTGTGTAATGATTGATTGAAAGAATAAATTAATTTGACCACAAGTTGTGATGTTTGATGGAAATATTTACTTATGTTGCATGTTTTTAATGTTTTGTGAGTGTTAGAGCATTTTGTTAACAAAATTAGTCATTTTGGCCATTGAGCTTTAGTTTTATCCTGTGTGTTAACTGTTTTGAAAATGTAATGTCAGAGTGGGCAAATGTGTTTAAGCAATTGAGAAAAACCGTAATCAGTTCCACAGAGGGCATGGTTTCACAACAACCAAAAAAATGAAATGCTGAATTCAAAATCATTACGGTAGTATATTTTACAGTAAATTCAGTTAAATCAAAAATAAAACAAACAATACACTACTGTAAACACAGAAAAACACAATTGTGCGCAAGTGGGGTTATGGATGTTGGTGTCTGGCCACAGGATCTCATCAACATTTTTCTCGTTTGGCACTCAGTGAAGGCGGTCGTATTTTCTCTCCCTCCCCTGACTTCCCTGCTTTGCTCTCTCGTCACGTCTAGTCAGCTGTCTTGTACTTTTGAGAGACTCCCTCAGCACTGCTCTCCAAACTAAGAAATTATTATGGATTTGGTCAACTGGTCTCTCAACGCAATTGACACCATCGAAGATATCTACCTATTCGGAACCATGATAACAGGTCTTCTGCTGATTGGATTAGGCATTGCCCTGGGTTATCGAAGAATTAAGAAGACGGAGACAGCTGTCCAAAGCCTCACAAGGCTGCCCGTCATGATTGAGGCGGTGGGCAGAGCTGTCAGCACTCAGACTCTCAATACGGATAACATCATGGAGCTTACAGCTTTGCAAAGGCAAATGGATCGTTTTAGAGACCAAAACGGACATGCAGAATAGCCTGAGAAATTGCAGCTATTCGCCCCAAGACAAAACATTTCAATCTTATCTGTTTCGGCACCCCCCAACCAGCCTTGGCCAAGGCCGCTGATGGATCAACAACTCCCCTGGTTAGCGCACTGCAATGAGCCGCTCTCGCATTCCCTCCCCCCTCCCAAAACACCCTGGGATTGTGACCTTTTGGCGAATCTCTGGGCTCACACACACACAAGACTTTACACAAATACAGATATGCATTCGCCCCACACCCCATCCCTCGCCTTCGCCGCTTCGTACCCCCCAGTCTGACAGGCGGGTCTGTGACCAGCGCCAAGAATGGCTGCAGGTCCGGATGGCTGCTTGCCAGTGCTGGGTTAACTCCATCCCCCACTCCCCTACCCTGTTGCAAGTTTTTGTTATGTTGTAGAATGTACTGATTATGTGCTAAGTGTTGCTGAGATGTTTTTTTCCTGTTCCCACACTGTAATCCTAACAGGAGGATAGTCTGTGGGTTGCTTTTTTTTATCTCACCTTTCCCCATGTAATGCTGGATATCTTCTCAATTCTCTGTCTTCCTGCCCTGTCTACCCCGTTATCATATATGTTTGTATGGGCAGGATGATGGCCAATTTCACTGGTTACTTGTGACTATGTGACAATAAAGGGTTACTACATCACAAGCAATGTCTTCTCTTGCTAAGCATCGGGGAAAATATCCCCTTGTGTGCCGAATCCATCCCTGGATTGACCTCACCTCAATGTCTCCGCAGGCCTGTTCCATTGCCTGCAGAAGAGGCGCCATCTCCAAGCGGAAAAAAATTCCTCTATAGGATTTAGAAATGGCGAGTAAGGGGGCAAGTACACAACTTCAAATTGATCATGGTTGGTGAACAAGTTCTGGACCAGAGCAGCCCGATGGAAACTAACATTATCCCAGACACCAACAAACCTGGGCTGCTCTGGTCCATCCTGTACAACTGCATCATGAAGTGCATCTAGAAATGTGATTATGTGTTGCGCATTATAGGGACCCAGTTTGGCATGATGGTGCAGTAGCCCTCGAAGACTTATGGCAGCACACAATGTGATATTTCCCCTGCGCTGCCCCGGGACGTGCACAATTGCCCTTTGGCCAATTATATTACGTCCCCGTCGTCTGTTTTTGCTAAGGTTGAATCCAGCCTCGTCAATGTAAATACATTCACGCGGCTGGGCAGCTCCATCCATGTCCAAGATTCTCTGTAACAAAAAATACATATAGTGGATGGCTATACTCAAAGCACACACCTACACTACTACACATACAGAACCGACCCACCACACAGGTACCCGTGTAGATTTCGGAATGTATCTATGTGGTACTAATCCAGTAGTACATATTCATCTGCTACTGGACTGCACCCATTCTGTACTCTAAATGTAAAGGACTGAAACACTTACCTGTACATATTCATGTTGAAGTTCTTTGACCCTGACACTGTTCCTCTCAAATGGGACCCTGTACAATTGCTTCATGGTCATGTTGTGCTTTACCAAGATGCGTTTGATAGTGGTAATGCTTACTCGATTTATGTTGTTGAATACTTGCCTATCTGCAAGTATTTGTTGCTGTAGCTGGTGGAGACGGATTGCATTGTTTGCTCTGACTAGGTTCACTATGGCAAGTTCCTGCTGGAGAACAGGCGTTGGTGTCCACCCACAGTAGGTCTTCTAGCCATTCTGTAGAAAAATGCTACCACAAATTGTTCCCGTTTGCTTCTTTTTTACAGTACTGTGTATACTCTAGATACAGTCGGAGTAGAGTAGAGAGTTGAAGACTTACCTGTTTTCCAGTCAGAATGTCCTTATTATGGATGAAACTGTGAAACGGCTTAGATTAGGGTGGACTCTCTGCCCAGCTTCCCTCATAGTCAGGCCATAGTTTATGACATGGTCCACCAAAGTTGCTCTTATGTCATCCGAAATAATGGTCCTTGCATGGCCTCTTCAACCACGTCCTCCTCTCTCTCTCTCTCTCTCTCTCTCTCTCTGTCTTCCTCTTCCTCTGCCTCTAGCTCTCCCTGCCTCCATGCTTGCAAAGTTCTCAAAATGGCTTAACTGAGGCCTTTTTGTAGCTGGCTGATTGGGTTCAGTTTTGTAAGTAAGTATTTTCAGGTGTGTGTCTTCGTCTTTTCAATGAACCAATGTGTGTTGTATTTTGAATAGATGTGTTTTCCCAATGGTACCCTGAGATTTCATTTTTGAACTAAGTGTCTTATGTATGAAATAGTGTGTAGTGTCTAGGAGCAAGTGTGTTGCAGAAAGGAGCCAGTGTGTTACAGAATTGCAACTAAAGTGCAAAGCAGCGTTTTTGTTTAAGGTATGGTTACACTTTGTTTAAGGTATAGTAACAACAACTTCAAGTTATGTTACTTTGGTTTAAGCATGTGTCTATAGTGTTCAAGCAATGGGCAAAAACTGTATATCTCTCTCTCTTGTTCTTGCTTGAATATGGGCCCCCTTCCTCCTTGTCGTTCCCGACCCTCAAGCCTATGTAGAGAATAATACATGTAACTTACTGTACAATGTCACAGGAAGGGGTATCTCAAGTGCTGATATGGTGCATACAATAAGCAGCTGATTACTGTAACTGTAGACAGATGTCGAAAAGTCCTTATGACAGATGCCACTGTATATCTGCTAAGATATGGCCGAACTCTCAGTCCAGCCTCCCTCAGCGTCAATCCGTGGTTCACAACATGGTCCACTAGTGTTGCACGAATGTCATTTGATAAGTTTGGTCCTCTTCTTCTTTGTGCAAGTTCTCCTCCTGCTTCAGGTCTTCCTCGACCTCTGGCTCGGCCTCTGCCGCTTCCTCTACCTCCTTCTTCTCCTCTGTGTACTCCTCCTCTCACCCTCACTCTTCTTCTGACTCCTTCCATTTTGGCTGAAGGCAAGTGAACCTACCTGCTGCATTTTTATAGTGCTTAAACCTGATTGGTGTGTCTACAATTTAGCAATCATGTGTTTGTGCACCTGATGGCTTTGTTTAACAGATTGGCTCATAGGTGTGGTAATTTGACAGTCAGCGCTTTGGAATTGCAAGGAAGTGACATCATGATATACTTCTGTGTCTGATGTATACAAGTGTGTTTAGTGTTTTGCAAATCACTGTGTGTAATGTTTTGCAAATAGTGTGAAGCTGACAATGTGCTTACAGTTGTGCAAATCTAGCCTTGTGTTTTGCTCCTTGAGTGTAAGGTTTTGCTAATTGTGGGAAAAGTTAAATTTGAGTGTGTAAGCAATCGTAAAAAACTGTAATATGTTCATCTGTTTGCATTGTTTGAAGATAAAGGCCATGCGCTCCCTTATGAATCATTTTAAGGGAGAATTTTTTTATTGTTGAGTGGATACCAAGATAAAGTTCAAAATGATGAAGAAATCAGTAAAGTCAGTAATCTTAAATGTTTTGATAACTAATTGGTAATTTGTCCTTATTTTGTGTGATTTACCCAACACTGATTACATTTTTAGAAATTATGATCCCAATTTTTTTCCAGAGTAAAAACAAAAGTGTAAGAAAATAAGTTGTGTGTGTGTGTGTGTGTGTGTGTGTGTGTGAGAGAGAGAGAGAGAGAGAGAGAGAGAGAGAGAGAGAGAGAGAGAGAGAGAGAGAGAGAGAGAGAGAGTGTCATGCAGGACATGTCCTTTGCTCTAAAATTAGAGTCTTAAATTAACATTTCCATTTGGGTACTTTTCACATAAAAATTAACACTTGAGTGAAAGAAGCCACTGCATGAAACCAGTGAAACTGCCTCCTGCTCTGTTTCCACACATTTACAACACATGCATATTTATGGACACACTGAAAGAATGTCCTGCTGTAAGTGTGAAGCGTGTGATCCAAAAGTGTCGACACTGTGATTTGTGCCTCAACACAGACAGCTGAAACATCTGCTACCTTCATTTAGTATAGGTTATTATTATTTATTTTTTTTAAATATAATTTCATTAGAAGTCAGAGTCAGCATTATGAATTAAATGATTAACAATGTATTGGTGTGTCATGCTTTCATTTATGTTCCCTAAATTTAAATGTATCATGTTTATTCTGTAAGACAGTGACATAATTTTCTTTTTTGTTTCATGTTAAATCTAATAAGGGGAATCTATTCTGACATTTTTATATTATTTTATTTGATATATTTTATGTAAATTTGTTTAGGATATATATACATATATATTTTGTATTTTTTTTTTCAGAACATATGTTACAGTTTTTTTTTTTTTTTCAGTTAAACAGTGGAAGAAATATGGCAGGCTAAACATCCATAAGGACATGTACAATTTAGAAAGTCTAGACCTCTTTGAATTTTGGAGAAGATATAGACAGTTTTCCTCCTGTTCTATTGATGTCTGATATTCAACAAACTGGCCATGTTTGTTCAGTAAGAAATTACTTACTGTAAATTATTAAGAGACTGAGGAAAGGAAAACAATATTTTAGAATTGGAAATAAACATTTTTACTGGAAGCACAGTCCCAGCTCTGTAAGAGGTCGGCTCCTAGGTACAGTCAGAACATTACAACTAGCCCCATACAAATAGTTTTTTTTTTTATTTTAGTTTTTTTATTATTAAGTTAGTCAAGTTTGACTACCCATAGCATTTCAAAGTTAAACAAAAAAGCAAAATTCAAAATGTTTCAGATATCCAATGTAAACATGAAATTAAATTAAGTAATTAAAGTATGTTTAATTAGTATTAACTACTATTATGCAACCAACTAACTTTGAGCAAAGACAATTGTTGGACCCACAGGAAAAAGGTTGTGCCATAGTGTATGGGTAATTTGTAAATGCCAGGTAAATTGGCACCAAAAAAATAAATAGCAATACATGAATAAAATAAAAAGTACATAAATTGTTAGAAATTAAAGATGGTACTAGTAACAAATATGCCCAGTATGTCCAAGTACTGCGGGGCCTCTGCACTTGTAATGCAGCCCTAGACATGTCATCAAAATCTCACTCCAACCAGGTAACCAAAGTTGGCAACCCTGCCATATGTTTTGTTTTTTTTATGATGAATTTTGTGAAAAGAATCCATGTAAGATCATTAAAAAAAAAAAGTATTCTCATTTTTTAAAGAAATACAGTACATTGATTGCCTATAACTTACAGTTTATAGTAGTTTTGCACCAGCTTGGCAACTCTGCACTCAGCAGATGTGGGTAGAGTAGCCAAAAAATATACTCAAGTAAAAGTAAAATTACTTTAAAAATGAATAACATAAATAATTACTTGAGTAAGAGTAATGAAGTATCCAATTCATAGAGTACTTTTATTTAAGTCATTTTTTTTTACTCTAAATCTCCACTTTAAAATCTGAAAGTCATATGTGATGCCTGTTTAGTTTCACTTTCACATCTGAAAGTGTAAGTGGAGATTTAGATTAAAAAGGGACATCAATATTGATCTGTTTCTCAACCACACCTATCATATCACTTCTGAAGACATGTATTTTAACACTGGAGTCATATGGATTACTTTTCTGCTGCCTTTATGCAATT
Organism: Moxostoma hubbsi; assembly: GCA_032164185.1. Taxonomy (NCBI): domain Eukaryota; kingdom Metazoa; phylum Chordata; class Actinopteri; order Cypriniformes; family Catostomidae; genus Moxostoma; species Moxostoma hubbsi. The sequence continues at coordinate 71,297,504 of JAVLUX010000001.1, forward strand.
TTTGGAGCTACAAATTTCTGGCCAACATTCAGTTGCATTTTATGGTCCTAAAATGAATATAGAAATGATTTAACTATATATATGAAGTTATATACAGTTGCCTTCATAGTGAACTGAGCTGGAGTTGCATGACAGTTGTTCAGTAGAATGCAGTTCATATGCTTGAGTGGTTCTGGCACTCAAGTTCTGTTTGTGCATCGGTCGGCGGCGTATGTCTGCCTGATCCCCTCTAGTAGTGAATGGGGGTGCTGTGGGTTTGCCTTTAGGGTGGCTGGTTACAGGACATGTTATGTTTGCTGTGGTAGTTAAGTTTAGTACTGGTTTAAGTTGTGCAGTGTAAGAATGAGGATGTGGGTATGGTAAATGTCACTTTTGGGTAGAGTTGTCTCTTTCTTCCCAGTGCTGCTGCTTCCCTGGAGGTCAGCCCCAGCCTTCCAAGCTTTGTAAAAGAGGTATTCTGCTTGTGTGTCGTCTATGCCAGGATCCGCTACTGAGTGTCGCTTTCATACGTCAAACACATCAGAGCTTTTAACATTAATATCATGGTAATGTTTACGTTCTGGGTAGGGAAAGTGTTACACTCTATGGTTAGGTTTAGGTATGGTGTTTGGATTAGGGGTTACAGGTTAGAAAACAATGTTTTGGAACAAATGCTACATTATGGACTATAAGCACACGATGGAAGTGTCTCTAATTGGTGGGTGTACAACTCTTACAAATGAACTCATCCAAATTGGTACGAATTCATCACTTTATTGTATTGTGTTGGCAGAAGGTGTCTAACAGCCAGTATTTTTCCTGAAAGTTTGAACAGGCAAGCTGTTTCAAAACATTGCAAAGAGGTCAGAAACACCTCCTTTTTGGCCAGATTTTGTTGGAAATTACTGTACACTTGTTCGTCGATTTCACTAGAAGTACTGGATGTTGGTGCTTTTACTAGGTACCACTTAAGAACACCTTAGTGACCACATTAATGTGTATGCATGTGTATGTCAGGGCTGAGACAGTGAAGAGAAATCTGAGTGCCGTGCAATGTCTAGAGTATGAAACAGAGATTTCTGTATATGTGGGTGAATGAGAGGGTTTGTATTTTAGAGGCTCCTGCTTTGATTCATTAATGAGGGCTGTACCTCTGTGCTTTGTAGAATATGAATATTAACAAAGCCTTAATGAAATTTGAAAACATATTTGTATGATATAATACTGTAGATGATAAATTTGGAAGACAATATATTTTATTCCCTTTGTAGCCATAGTGGGCCAGATTTCAGCTCAGTTTGTCCATACAATGCATGTAAATGGGTGCCAGTCTACTGGCTGTTTGATGGTCCAAAGGGCATATGTAGTCAGCATAAATGTATTCCACATGACTCTAATCAATCAATTCATGTCTTCTGTAAAAAATAAATCGAAAATTAAAACTTTATTAAATGTAAAATATCGCTTCCTTCTAGAAGTTGAAGCATCAGTGACATACGCATTGTATACTACAGAGGAATAAATGTCACATGAGAGTTAGTTCATTTCAAACAGAAATACAGCACTGGGTGGAAACAATGACTTAAAGTTAAAAAGTTTTAATTATCGATTTGTTTCTTACTCCAACCTATCGGTTTGCTACATTAGACATTAATTGATCGACTGGAGTCATGTAGATTACTTTTACGTTGCTTAAATATTATTTTTGGGCCACCAAACAGCCAGCAGCCTGATAGCACCCGTTTACTTGTATTGTATGGACAAACTGAGCTGAAATCTGTCAATAAAATTCTCCACTTCAGTTCTGCTGAAGAGGGATATACATACACATCTGGGATGGCTTAAAGGTAAGTAAATCACGAGATCATTTTCATTTTTGTGTGAACTAACCATTTAACCAGAATGACTTTCTTGTTCAACCAGTTTTAATAGAAAGACCATGATCTGTATTTTTGCTGGTGAATAGCATAGCTAACCTGTACCAATCCAGCTCTAACTAAAATAAACCAGTCTGAATCAGCATTGAAATTTGTGCTGCTCTAAGCTGGTCTCTTTGGCAGGGTTTACTTTTTCTCCTTCTTGAATTCTGTTCTAATTTAGCACAATAACACCTGCAAAACATGTGCTGGTGAACATTTGCATGATTCAGCCCCAGTGGGAACACACAGCATTTCTGTAAAAGCTTTAATTGAATTTACAGCTGTCATCGGTGGGTGGGGGTCATTGGTTTGTAACCTATTTTTAGGTTACAAACTGGTAATTACAAGGGTATTTTGCTATAAACATTTCTAGTGTCCCCATTATTAAAATTGCTTAATAAACATACCACAAATTGTTGTTTTGAAAATGTTTTTGTGAGGGGTAGGTTTAGAGGTAGGGTTAGGGGATAGACTCTATAGTTTGTACTGTGTAAAAATAATTGTCTGTGGAGAGTACTCATAATGATAGCTACACCAACATTTTTATTTGCAGAAAATGACAACTGGTCAAAATAACTAAAATGAGGCAGTGTTTTCAGAACTTGAATAATGCAAATAAAACAAAAAACAAGTTCAAATATTAAAAAAATAAATAAAAAAAACAATACTAATGTTTCAACTTAGGAAGAGTTCAGATATCAATATTTGGTGGAATAACCCTGATTGTCAATCACAGCTTTCATACGTCTTGGCGTGCTCTCTACCAGTCTTTCACATTTCTATTACAATCCTCAGAGTTGGGGAACATTGTCAGAGCAGAAGGAAGCAAGTTTTTTTCCAGGATAATCTTGTACGTAGCTTGATTTGTGTCTTTCACAAAGATGAATCTGCCTGATTCCAGCCTTGCTGAAGCACCCCCAGATCCTCACCAATCCTCCAACAAATTTCACAGTGGGTGCGAGACACTGTGGCTTGAAGGCCTCTCCAGGTCTCTGTGTAACCATTAGACGACCAGGTGGAGGAAGGGTGATTATCAGTAAATTTAAATTGTAATTTTGTAGTGGTCTCTTATTTTCTTTCCAGATCTGTATATATATATATATATATATATATATATATATATATATACACACACTGGTGGCCAAAAGTTTGGAATAATGTACAGATTTTGCTCTTATGGAAATAAATAGGTACTTTTATTCAACAAAGTGACATTCTGATCACAATGTATAGTCAGGACATTAATAATGTGAAATCTTACTATTACAATTTGACAAAATGTCTTAAACTACTTCTCATCAAAAAATCCTCCACATGCAGCAATGACAGCTTTGCAGATTCTTGGCATTCTAACTGTCAGTTTTTCCAGAAACTCATTTCACCCCACTTGCCATAGATGTGGCTGTCTTGTCCAGCACTTATCACACACCTTACAGTCCCACAAAAGCTTGATGGGGTTAAGATCCATAACACTCTTTTCCAGTTATCTGTTGTCCAATGTCTGTGTTTCTTTGCCCACTCTAACCTTTTCTTTTTGTTTTTCTGTTTCAAAAGTGACTTTTTCTTTGCATTTCTACCCTTAAGGCCTGCACCCCTGAGTCTTCTCTTTACTGTCATACATGAAACTGGTGTTGAGTGGGTAGAAATCAATGAAGCTGTCAGCTGAGGACATGTGAGGCGTCTATTTCTCAAACTCAAAATGTACTTATCCTCTTGTTCAGTTGTACATCTGGCCTTCCACATCTCTTTCTGTCCATGTTAGAGCCAGTTGTCCTTTGTCTTTGAAGATTGTAGTGTACACCTTTGAATGAAATCTTCAATCTTTTGGCAATTTCAAGCATTGTATAGCCTTCATTCCTCAAAACAATGATTGACTGAGTTTCTAGAGAAATACTTTTTTTTTTCCATTTTTGACCTAATATTGATCTTAAGACATGCCAGTCTATTGCATACTGTGGCAACTCAAAAACAACCACAAAGACATTGTTAAGCTTTATTTAATGAACCAAATAGCTTTCAACTGTGTTTGATATAATGGCAAGTGATTTTCAAGTACCAAATTAGTAATTTAGAATGATTACTCAAGGATAAGGTTTTGGAGTGATGGCTGTTGGAAATGGGGCCTGTTTAGATTTTATAAAAAATGACAAATATTTATGGTGCTGTTTTTTTACATCAGTAATGTCCTGACTATACTTTGTGATCAGTTGAATTACACTTTGGTGAATTAAAGTACCAATTTCCTTCCAAAACAGCAAAATATGTAAATTATTATATATATATATATATATATATATATATATAATATATATATATATGTGTTTGTGTGTGTGTGTGTGTGTGTGTGTGTGTGTGTGTGTTAAAAAATGTTACGCAATTAATCATGCCCCAGTAGGAAAAATGAATATTCCTACTGTCTGAGAAATTCAAGCTTAAAGTACCAACTTAATGTTTTTAAGAGTCTTAGTCAACAGGGGACAGTGAGTGCAACTCTAACTCTACAGGCAGTGTGCGTATTTACGAGCAGCAACCACAAACTACAACAGACAGCACAAGATGAGGTTGCATTCTTGCGTTCAATACAGCTGGAGGAAGTGTAATTTGGAATACAGGGTCCTTGAGACGTGTTTTTATGAGTTTCAAACTATGTTTCACTTCACACAGCATCCTAAAAATGCTCTTTTTTTGTTGCAACGTACCCAAATTGAGATGCTTCAAAAGCTTGGAAAAACTCTTATAATAAGTCTACCTCAGACTGAGTGATTAATTTAATTGCAAATAGAGATGTGGAGTCGACTTCAAAAGAGTAAATTCCTCGACTCTGACTTGTCCTAGAATCAGAGTCCACTCTGATACAGGAATCTATCCTTTTGTTCTCGACAACGAATTGGTATTCTTAAGAACCAATTACATCCTCAAACACCTGCTGGTTGGTGGGACACCACCTCATTCATCATGTGCTTTTGAATGAGAGATAATGTGTTCAAAAGAGAGAGAGGGTGTGACCGATTTTAAAACTTTAGAAAGTTTGTGTAGTATTACATCAATGCCAGGGACAGTGGTTGGTGAACTGGATTATCCCGATACTGTCTATTTTCTGTATGACAATTAAATTATTTCCATCCCAGCCTGTTTCTTGTTATTTTCCCTCTTAATATTGGATATGAGCATTAACTAGGGAATGACATTGTTACCAGTCATTTTAAGAAAAAGTAGCATGGGGGTGGGGGCGTGGTCGTGTGTCTGTCTGCGCGAGAGGGAGAGCTGTAAAGCTCGTCACACAGGCTGTAATTACTCTAACACCTGTCTCTCATTATAGTAATGGCGGAGGGAGACCTGATAAGGCTTGACAGAGCGGCAGAGGAGAGAGAGACAGACCAGAGTCTACATGTCTGTTAACAATGAACGAAAGACTTTTTGTTTTAGTTAATAATAAAGACTGACATTGAACCTGTTTCATTGTCTCCTGACTCCTCCACTGCCCTTAACTCAATCGAGCAAGAAAATATGTGCGAATTGTTTTTCCATCGGCATGAAAGCCATCTAGACTAAAGTAAGCTTCTCCCGTAAGCTTCTCCATCCCTGGTGATGGCCCTGAATATTAAAATTATCCTGGGGTGCATTTCCAAAAAGCATCTTTAGCCAACTATGGTCGCAAGTTCTATTGTTGCCAACATAGTTCAACGATTTGGTGATTTCCGAAACCGTAGTTCCAACGAACATTCCCAAACTACATCACAAAGTTGTGTAGTTGGAACTACGGCTATTCACCTGTGGTTAGAAGCATAGTTCCTTGTTAGTTTGTGGTGTCAACGTCATTGATTTTGCAGCAGCTGGAGTGTATTCTATTCAGACTAATGGTGCATTCCATTTGTACTCGGAAGTCGGAAATTCTGAGTTCCCAGTAGGAACTTTTATCTGGAACGTCCCCTCAAGTCGGAGTTCTGACTCAGAAACTCTGAGGAACTGCAATAAGCCCAATTTCAATATAACACTCTCATATATGTAAAACATAATTACCCAAATTACAGTGCAATTGCATATAGCCAATATGCCGAAATAAATCAACAATATTTGTAGAAATATACATGTATGGCCATATATCTGATTTCTGTATTGGATAGGTGTAGATGTGGTTTATTGTAAGGTGTTCACAGAAGTAGAATATAACAGAATATGGAATATTCTCAATAGGCTATGTTATAGAAAACAAATGTATACTTCTTGTTTGCAGAAGTCTTTCAAATAATGTTTGCAGGGGGAAGAAACCATAGACCAAGGTTGAAAATTACACAAAATGTTTATTAACACAAGTTATGGCAGTCAGATAAAATAATAGAAAATACAGTAACCAAACTGAAACCAAACTTTTTACAAAATATAAAAAAGTATTTTGATTATACTTTGATATTCTGACTTCTGCTCCTGCAAGATGTGTGTTGAGTGGATCATCATGATCATCATCAGCAGCGGCAGTATCTTCTTCATCATCAGCACCAGCATGACTCTCTCTTTCTCCTCAGGAAGTTTTTCACAAATTTCTGTGACTGCAATGTTGTGACTGGATTTTTTTAGGAGTTTTGGGGAAAGTCAGCATGGTGCTCATAAGCTGTAACAGCAAAGGTGTTACTGCTGACTTGCTGAGCCACAGACCATCACCAACCACCTCCATAAAACTTCCCACAGCACAATAATGCAGTGCAGCTAAGAACTTCACTGCTGGACATACGATGTAGTTTCTTCTTGTGGCCCTCTGAAGGCGTGGTTTCACAATCTGCAGCAATTCAAGGATCTTGGTCCTTGGAATCCAGATAGCGGGTCAAGTGGGGAGAAATTTGTCCTTATGTAGGCATTTATATACACTACCTGACTTCTGGGTCACCTGCTGTGTTCAAGCTGTAGGATTCTTTGTAAAGCTGCCATTGTTGAGCATTTGATACACACAGAGATACTGTATTTGTTAGGAGAGTCATTAATACGCCTGCTACTGATGCACCAGAGAAATGGATAGAAACACCTGGGTGGTTACTAATCATCTAAATTAACATAATAAATGTGAGTGTTTCATCAATGATTTGTGACGGTAATAGGATACAGCTTAATTTGATTTTCAAATTATTGTATTCATCTGTGTAGGTTATAAAATAGGCTGCTTTCATGCTGTTTTTCCCCCCATAGTTATCATGATGTGGCTTGGGAAAAATGAGAAGGCCTTTCTTTAGAACTGTCGGAAGATTTAAATAAAGGATGTGTGTTGTGTCATGTTTGGCTTATATTATCATGCTGTTATCTTGTGTATTGCGAAAATCTTTACCACGCTAGCTTTAGTTACCTGTAGTGTATGTGATGGTTGGTCATCACTGCAAAACAATAAAGGCTTGTGTGTCATTCCATACATAGGATTCTTAATCACACTTACAGTATAAAATGTATTAATTACATTATTCTGGTAGTTGATAATGAAGTAATGACATTGCATGAAATGATTAACACAATAATTGCTTACATTTGATCTGGCAATGCTACTGTGATGCACCAAGTCACAATTATCAACTATTATGTGCTCATGTCTACATGTTAAATTACTGGATTGAACACATGTTAAAAAATGACATCAAATGGGATTATATTTTGTATTTAAATTCAGATTGTGAAGGTTATAACTTCTCTGTAACTGAAAAGTAATTTGAAAATCGTATATTTGTTGCCATGCAGAACCAAACAGCTTCACCAGAGCCCCATTTTCCAGACCCAGTCTGTATCTTTCACTCCATATATATTTAATTCTATCTTTCATTGAGAGAATAAATGTGGCATTTTTATTGGTTTTTGAGGTTGAGGTTAAGGTGTGCTAAGAGGGAAACCCCACTATTGCAGCTCAATGCTGCAAGAGGTCGTGATGAAAACAAACACACCAGCAACAGAGGGGCATGTGAAAATAAAGCAAAACTAAGGAGAACAGAAAATAACAGAAGTAGTCCTCAGATGCCATGTTCGATATTTACAGCAGCGTCGCGGGGAAATAACGTTGCTGTGGAGCTGCTTACAAACCCCTTGTTTAGCCTACTGAAGTAAAGAGAACACCACTTACAGTGTATATAAACGTAAATGTCTATTTTGTGTTTTTTCACAATAAATGGCATTCTGTCCAAATCTCTGCAGGATTTATTACTCCACCCTCTGAGTAACGTCATTAACGACAGCTCTACATTGTTGAACAAACATTGTTTGAATGATGGATGTGCGACATAGTTACTAGGGTTTTGGGAAACAGTTGTGACTAGCTTGTTAGATTCTCTAATGATGCATCTAACTATTATTAATTATTTTAAAGTATTCAATATTGTCAGTTGAAATGTACATTTAGAATTAATGACTATGAATGATCAAACTTGTGTAATACAACAGACCACAGCACGGAGTTGACACAGAGATGGCAATATCATGGCAGGTGGTTTTGTGGTGGATGAGGAGAGGGTGAAGTCAGGGGAGGGGGAATTAAACATTTCCTTCATCTTTTTAACAAGAAATAACCCCCTGTCCTTTCTCAACACTTCCCTCCCCCTCTTCTTATCTTACCTTGTAAAGACAGGGATATTCATCATCCACTGGCATCTCAATGGCTCAGTGCCAGAGTCTGGTACACTCTGGCCCTGTTTACATCTGGTATTAACTTCCATTTGGCGTGATCCAAACAAAAGTGTTCCACACTGAGAGCTGTTTACTCCTTGTAGTAACATTAATCTCAAATGTGTTTCCTGTGAATACTTGTGATTGGACATTTTTAGGGATGGGTCTCTGTTTGATACCGGAGGGTTTAAAGCACAAATTTAATGTAACGACACCGGACGAGATGGATTCAAATGCAGAAATGGTTTTAATGATAAAGTTCCAAAACACAGAGGGCAAATCCAGAGAAGTGTTGATAAACAGAATATAGGTCAAAGCCAGGAGATCAGATAAATAATTTAACAAAACTAACAAACACGAGAGAAAGGAACCGAGAAACTACGAGAGTATTACGGGAGTTAGCAAAGCAAGATTTGTTTCAAGCAATAACCAACAAAAACCAAGGGAACAGGCAGGGTATAAATAGAGAAAGAAACAGTGCAGGTGAAACTAATATTCGGGTGATTGGGAACGAGTGTGGGAACTGGAAGCAGCTGGATGGATTATGGAACTGGAGTCCGTGACATTTAATTGCTTCCAAAAATATATTTATTTTAATTTTGCCACAAATGTGACATGTTCCGTGTCTGATAAGCATTTGTGTTTTTAGTACAAATGTGATGTGGTTACATGTGTTTCTGACTACTTGTGTTTTGAACGATCGGATCACAAAATTGATCAGGGGTCGTATGTATGTAGCTGCTTAGAGTCAAATTTTAGCCTTGAGTGTGTCAGTGAGAATGATGTCATTTTACTTTTATTCCTAGACTTAAGAATAAGTGTGAATAATAAAGGTTCATAAGTGTTAAGGTTTGGTCTCAGCTCCTATATTGTTTAAGATTCCTGGAGAGGTCTACTAACCTAGGAGACAACACACTCTACAACAAAGAAAGTACTGTATATGTTGGACTCCTGACAGTGGAAATTGGGCAAATGTGATTCATAGTTAAGCAAAATTAAATCCATCAGTATATAAACACACACACACACACACACACACACACACACACACACACACACTTTCCATAGACAAAAGGATTTTTATACTGTACAAACTTTAGATTCTATCCCCTAAACCTAACCCTCACAAAAAAACGTTCTGCATTTTTACATTTTCAAAAAACATCGTTTAATACATTTTTTAAGCTAATTAAATTAAAAATTAAATTACGGGGACACTAGAAATGTCTTCATAAACCACATTTATAGCATAATACCCTTGTAATTACCAGATTGTAACCTAAAAAAATTATCCTCGTAAACCACATAAACACACAGACACACACACACACGCACACACACACACACACACAGACAGTATATTTAGTTGCAGCACATTTTTTCATTTAATGAATACACTGAAGCTCATTGTTTTGAATTAAGCATTTGACAAATTTTATGGGCTACCTGTCTAAGCTTTCAGCGGGCTGCAGCAACTAATTAATATAATCAAAATATCACTAAAATTATAAAAAATCAATTATGAAAATAATCTACAATGAATTAAATTATGATTAGTTGAAGGTCTTTGCACTTACATGACAAACCTGCATCTGTGAAGCCACTTTACAGTAGAGAAAAAATATTTTGATATGAAAAAACAACAGAGGGTACAGAGCTGCAACTGAAAAGAGCCCAAAAAAAGCACTATATAAAATGTTTGATAAGCTCATAGTTTCGTGTGGGTTGTCGGGTGCTATAACAGATTCCTTCTGCTGTTCAATGTGCTTGAGAGATATTTAACCCCATCTCATAACTTACATTTTACCGATTTATTCTTATTTGTCAATTATAAACTCAATGTCATGTAAGTTTAAATTCCTAAATATATATTACACAACAACTTGTCCAAAACAGCAAGCAATTCATAATGACTTTAAACAGGACAAAAATTAGAAATAAAATAAAATTACAAAAAAAAAAATGTGCAGTAAACAAATGTAGTGGCACAATAAAATATTGTTGATATGTTGAATGTAAAATTTATCATTAAATTGGACCGTGTTTCACTGAAATCTTTTATGTTACTGTAATGGGATTATAACAAATTGTTTTATTATCATTTCATTTTGTGATTTAAATTGTTCTTCTATTTATATATCTTTAATTTATATTTCTATTGCAAGATTCATTGTAGCCTGCACATTGTTTGAGGACAACATTCGGCAAAATGTTGATTAACCAAATAATGAATCAACAGAAAATAACCTATTATTATCAAAACATTGTTTTATAATGTGTTGTATTAAGTAATGGGTGATTTATTGATGTCATAATCTACAAAAAAACGCATTTATCAAATATCCATTCGGAAACTTCCTTGTTCATTCTCAAAGTTGTCACTTCTGACGGCGTCTCTCCCTCATCAGTGTCTGACTACAGTTCAAACATATAGGGCTGAACACCACTATTTTTGCTGTCAGTCATATTGCTTATGAAGTCTAGTAGCAGAGATGTAGAAAAAGGGCAATGTGTGTATTTTTCTCATCTAGCACACAGGACCATTAGCCTTACAATCTCATTTACAGTGAGACACCACTCTCCAATACCCAGACATTTATTCCAAAGAAACGACACTTTAGCCGGGCAATCAGCTCTTTTAAAGAGGCTTCTCTTTATTTTTCCTCTTTCTTTTACTTAATCTCTCTAATATAATGACCGAGTGGAGCTGTATAAAACAGTCAATGACCCTCACTTGAATGAAAGCATAGTTTGGATAGGGGATGATCACAGCTGTATACAGTATGTGTGAGACAGGGAGTATGAGTTTTTCTATTGTACATTTCAGTCCAAAGGTCCTCCATTTGCTGCTACAGTAGCTTTCACTCTTCTGGGATAGCATTTGGCAAGGTGTTGCAATGTGGCTGACCCAAACACATCAGGTCAGATACTGATGTTGGGTGATGAGGTCTGGCTCGTATTCATCCCAGAGGTGTTCAACAGGGCTCATGTCTGGGCTTTGTGCAGACCAGTCAAATTCTTCTATGGCAGACTCTGTAAACCATTTCTTTATGGATCTCACTTTATGCACATTGTCATACTGGAACAAAAAAGGTACAATGCATTCTACTGAAAATGTTTGCATAAGGAGATTGCTTGGCACTTTCTGCACCTGTTAGTAAAGGGTGTAGCTGAAATAGCCTAACCCGGGTTTTGGTCATGAAGTGTATGTATTAAAAAAAAATCACTTTAATTGGGTAGTTTCAGTGGCCATGTTCTCTGGTTTTAAACTGTGCTTAAGTTTTTACAGTTCACATTTTAGAGCTTTAAGATATTGGCTTTTACATTTAAGATAATTTCATGAAATCAAATTGCATTTAAATATTAAAATTAATTTAAATTGTCACCCTTTTAAATAAGGAAAATTTGTTAAGATTACTAAATATATTAGAAATCATGAACTAACAATGTGCAGTATTTTTACAACATTAATCTAGACTAATGTTGATTTATATTTGTTTATTGTTAGTTCATAATGCATAAACTAATGTTAACATATTAAACTTTTAATTTTAAAAGTTAATGTGTGTATTATTAGTATATGTTGAAATTAACATTAACCAAGATTTATTGTTTATTGTTAGTTCAAGTTAACCAATGTAGTTTACTTATGATAACAAATACAACATTATTGTAAAGTGTTACCAATATCATCGATCAAACTCCAATAATAATATCGCATTATTGTAATCTGAAATAACAATTATATATTATTTAAACTGTATAGCATTTATACATCATGGTAGAGATTGCTGTAATTCATGTCGATTTAAAAAAAAAGAAAAATATTATGTTACTGTTTTACTGCAATACTGTAAAAAAAAAAAAAAAAATGTTAAATGATAATAAAGCAATATCACACTGGCAATCGTGCTGTATGGGCCTATATCAGCGCCGCTGTAATTCGGCCTCAGTTAATCACAGCCGTGCTGATTTAGGGCCATACAGCACGATTGCCAGTGTGATATTGCTTATATACAACAGTTCAAAGTAAAGTAGACAAAGACTTCAAAGAAACCGCTTGCTCGCTGGCTGGCAGCCCTGACTCAATAACTTAACTTGCTCATAACACATGAAAATGGTCTTTTGTCGCCACCTAATGGCTAAAATTTTTAATGTCACAGGTATAAATGAAAAGACTGCACTGCTCTTACGCTTTAGTTTAGAACACTACGAACACAAATGGATAGATACAAACAGTAAAGCATCTGAGTGCTTATGTTCTCAGACATCAGCACTCTTGGAACCTCTCTTGTCCAATCAGATTCAAGGAACATGACTAACTGTTGTATAATTTCAAAGAACCTTTCGAGGACTGTAAATTTAAAGCAAACTGAATCAATATGTGATCATTGAGAATGATCCAGCATGTGTTTCCCTGAAAGTCCCTCACTCTCAATGTATGTGTGAGATATATTTATTTACCATAAGACATTGCAGGAAAGAGGGAGATTATCTTCAATAAATTAGGAGAGGTTTCTGTAGATTCTGTGGGAATGAAGGCGGGTGTTTCTGAGCAAGAGAGATTCTCACAAGAGACTTGCACACATACTCATCTTCTCTCACCTGACAGGATTCATCAAATGTGTAGTAAGGTTTTCTGTCTACATTATATAATGTCATTTCAGTAGCTGAATAGAGCACAGATGTGCTAAATACATTATTTATGAAGGTCTAACGTCCAGACCACTAGCTCTTCATACTTAATACTGAGTACCAGAACCAGACCTTCATATTTATTGGGTAAGTTTATGTGAGAGTGGTTGTGAATGTATTCTGTTTTCATTTTGATTTCAGGACAAGTAAATGCCACATTTCACATTTTTATATGAATATTTTCATACGTTATCTTCATAATTGAATTTTATTACTGGAAATATTACATTTAAGATGAATAGAAATTCTTGTTTAAATTAATTCTGTAATTTATTTTAATCACATTTGTGTTCAGTTATTGTATTCGGTTAAATTACCTTAAAAAATTTTTTTTATATATATATATTTACATAATTTCAGTATTTCCATTAAAAGTCGTGCTTTTTATGAAGTCATTCATAAGCCCTATTCGGGCGGGATTGTCTGTGGGAGTGTCTGTTTTCAAGATGTGGTCGTTACAGCAGGTTGAACACATTTAATTAATTTAAGTGATAAAATTAAGATGTTTATGTTTAAAATGATCATTTAAAAAATACATTTTAAATAACAAATTATTGAATTTATTGATTTAATTTTAATTTATGTATATTATAAATTACTATTTTAAAAAGCCTATTAAAATAAACATCACATGAGTTTATAGAAGTGGCTGCTTATAATAAACCCACTGAAATAATAAACAATACTTATCTGTGAATTATATAATAATAACATTAAGTAACTGAGTGGAAAAATTACAATGAAATATGATGATGAATGTTACATTTAATGTTACTTTTCTAGACTCAAAATGGTTTACATAGAATATAGAATATATTTATAGAATATGGGGAATCTCCTCAATCATCCCCAGTGTGCAGCATTCACCTGGATGATGCAACAGTAGCCATAGTGCGCCAATACACTCACCACACACCAGCTATGAGGAGAGGAGCGGAGAGGGTAGAGGAGAGGAGAGGGTAGAGTGATAAAGCCAATTTATGGAAGGGGATTATTAGGAGGCCATGATTGATAAGTGCCCATGGGAGGATTTTGGCTAGGACACCAGGGTAACACCCCTACACTTTATGAGAAGTGCCATGGGAATCTTACCTTCCTGAGAAGTTTCCATGATTTGGCTCTCCTTTATAATTGTATTTTCTTATTTTTACATCAGATGAAAAAAAAAAATCTACATGCAAATTGAAAGGCGCACAGCAGGTGTTCTAGATGGTGGTTCAAGTAGGTCAAAATACATGAGAAGCATTGTGAAAATTCTGTAATGAGCAATCACAGACATTTGCATTAGATTGATCATTGAGGACCATTGAGTTAGCTGAAAAACATTATGTAATTTGCCCTGGAATTCTTACAGAGGTTGTGAGAGAAAAACACATACTTGTCAGATTCGGATGGGATTAAAATCACAAAGTATACCTGTGAAACACACATTTTTCTGATAATTACTCTTCTAATTCTAAGCGCAAATTTTGTGCTAGCACAAAGCACAAGTGGGCGTGGGTGAGAGTGTTTAACTGTGGGTGTATGTGAGAGTGTCTAACTATGGGTGTATGCATTCAAATTGAGGGTGTCTTTTATGCATGGTTTGAAACACCCACCAACCAACATCAACTGTGGCGGGTAACGCTGTCAGCTCACTAGCCAATTTGGTGGGTTATAATTAGAAGTTCTATCTATCACAATGCAGGCCATCTCATAGCCCTTTTCCACTGAAATTGCAATGGTTCTCATGCCAAGCCTGTGCTTCGCTGGTTCGCGGCCGGGGCAATCTGGAGCCTATTGTAAACTGACCATGCTTTTCCACTGACTTGAGAGCTGACCGGTGATGTAACGGGTCACTGTCTACATGGTATATTCACTTGACTACCTCAAACATGAACAAACATTGCGTGTCACAGTGTGTTTGTATATATGTGTAATTACATTATATTGTATGAACTACGGCCAAACTTGCTAAGTTCTGTAAAGTGTTACAGTGTAATCATTATTAATTAATTCATTATTTGTATTTTTGCCATAGCATATCATATTATTGATTGAGAATCCCACAGTTTTACTTAACAGATAGATAGCCACAATCTTCCAAACTTTGTAAGTAGCTGGTCAAAAATCCCCTTACAGATCAAAATAATGCACAAAATATGATGACAACAGTAAAAGAAAAGGTAACAAAGTTGGCAAATATAACAAATTACTGAGATCAGCTGCGATTCACTGTTTATCACGAGCATTACTGGCTGAATTCTTAAAATGGGATACATAGATTAATTATTGCCAACAAAAGCCTTCATCAGCCAAACAAGGACAATTGCATCTAAGTGAACTTCTGGAATTTAATCAAGGATGGACTTCAAAGACACTGGTCACTAATCTTGCAGTTCAAACACATTCACTGTCTAAATACTGACCCTTAGCACTTAATAAGTTTAATAATTTTTTAAATCATGTTTTTTGACTATAAATAATTCTTATTTACATTATTCATGATGTTAGCCAGAGGGGAACTGGCCCCCACAGTGAGTCTGGTTTCTCCCAAGGTTATTTTTCTCCATTAACCATCATCTTTTGGAGTTTTGTGTTCCTTGCCACAGTCGCCTTCGGCTTGCTCACTGGGGTTATTAATACAATTATTATTTAATTATTTTTAAACACGATAAAGAATCATATCTTATCTAATTCCACAACAGGGCTCCAAACAAAAAAAAATAAAAAATCAATTAAGGAGCCAATGGCTCCTACAGGGGGAAAAACAGGCGCCAAATATTTTAAATTTTTTTAACTCCATCCATTCCTTTTCGTCCCGCAGCTCGCTAACAGTGTAGTCTGTGGAGCATTCTTCGCAATTATGTGATCACGTGCATTTTTATGCTTGTTACTGTCACCGTGTTTTCTAACAGTCTCTTTTTTGAAATGGTTAGTTCCTGCAATGAACTCCGTTTTCCCCGCTATTTCTTTGATATAAACTTTTGTAATGTATCTCGGGAAATGTAATGCAAATTTTAAAATCAAAAGGGAGTAAACTTTTACTGTCGCCAATGGCGACCTTGACAGAAATTACACTCACAAATAAATTTATTTGGTCACAAATGCGACCATTTTTAGTCGCAGTTTGGAGCCCTGCACAAGGATGATGATTTATCGACTTTATAGACATTACATTTTTATCGTCTGTTAATGCTGAACTTCTGTAAAGCTGCTTTGAAACGATGTGTGTTGTGAAAGGCGCTATACAAATAAAATTGACTTGACTTGACTTGACTTGACTTGAATTCAATGCCCTGGTTAATTAGCAGGCTGGTCGGTGTCCGAGTCCAAAACATCATTGCTCCCTCCACTGTCACATTTGCTTATGTCCTTCTTATGGTACCTTTACTCCCTTAAGTCTGTTTCAATCTGTTTATGATTTGGTCAATTGTCCAATTGAAGGCGGCATGCATCATTTCGTGCTGTTTCTTCATTCTTGTAGAGTATTTTTTCCTTTGCGATCTTTCTAGTTATTTTCAGATCTTCGTAAATACCATATCGCAAGTAGAGCACTCGTTTCACTGTGTTACCAGAACACTTTTGATGTCTGATAATTCTGTGGGTTTTTTGTTGTTGTTATAGAGCGAAGAAGTGCTCCTTACTGCAGACAGTAGCTACAGTTGTTGTTTGGTAAAACGTTACCATGGTGACGAAACATTATCCTGTCCTCCGTCCCCTGACGTAATCACTTCCTGCATAGAGCCCAGCAAGCTTTTGGGGCATTTATTATGGTGGAAATGCACAGAACAGTTAGAGTATTCGCACCAGCCCAGGAACCCTCACCCGATCCATATCGGTAGAATGGGCTCTCAGTGATTCCTAACCGGCAGTACATGTTCCCCACGGGGTGCTCATTACATCTCGAAAACAGGTCAAAAGGGAAAGAGTATAGAGAGAAATGGCACAAATAAAGAGCACCTTAAAGTTTGACTTTTTATTTAATCGCTTTTGCAGCAGCTCACTGTTTGACTGACATGTGGATTTGTGTGTGCGCGCACATCGCATGTGCTCCGAGAGTGCCCATGATGCAGATGCGTGGCTGAACAGTCAAATACACTTCGAAATTCTGCCAAAGGCCTGGATGTAGGGAAAACAGGAACTTCAACCAGGTAAATCTAATCATGCAAAGCGGATGAGGAGAGAAGAAAGTTAAGGGAGAGTGTCCACTGCAAAATTCATTTATGTGATTAAAGGATGCTGCCTATCATTTCTGAATAACATAGCACAAACGTCAATTTATTGGCTGGTGGCACTTAAGAGACGCCCCTGGAGAACTAAGTCACAGTCTCCATAAAAGTGCTCGCTTTCGTGCCATTGAGTCTATGTAACTGTTAGAGAGTATGGCCAGCTTACACAGTGTCTCGTTCTCTCTCAAGGAACCAGGGTTACGTTTCACGGACTGAGACATTCACTTTCATAGGAACTCATGCTGCATAATCGCATTGGGAATGATATACATTCATGCCATGCAAACAGTCTCTGACATCTGTCTACACCCATGTGGCAAGCATACAGCGGCAGACAAGCTAGCTAAAGCATCTGAATTAAACAGAAAATTATGAGTTTACTCCTGTTCCAACAGAGAGAACCTGGGAAGCAGGAGTCAAACCCTCAACCAGATTATAAAATCTAATACATGTATGTGGAGAGGACCACCGTGCCACCATATAAATGTCCTACAAAAACGCATCATAAGCGCTTCATAAGCACTTGATTGCATCGGTAAGCCAATGAGACAGTCTTTGCTTGGACACCAAAACACCCCTGTTGCGGCCACCAAAGCATGCAAACAACTGCTCTGGCTAGTACAGTCAACAAAAACTTGCAGCACTCAAACTGGGCAAAGCATACGCAATATTGCATGCTTCTCCAACTCAAATGAGGGAGGATAGAAAGCTTGAAAATTAATAGTCTGCGAGTGAAATGATGTAGAAATGAACTTAGGCAAATACCTCAAACGAGGTCTTAGCACCACTCTAGAACACCCTGGCGCAAAATCAATATATAGGGGATTGATTGACAGGGCATGCAAATCACCAACCCTTATAAACTTTGACAATGCTACAAGCAGGGCGGTATTAAGAGTCAGTAATTTATCAGCGGCTGTTGCCAAGGGCTCAAATAGAGCACACGAGAGTGCCTCTAAAACAACAGATAAATCCCATAAGGGAACGTGGACGGGATGAAAAGGTCTAAGCCTGCATACTCCGTGTATAAAACAAGAGAAAAGAGAATGTCTGCTGACAGAGACTCTATTGATAAGAGCATGCTCAGCCGCTATAGTGACAACATAGACTTTAAATGTTGATGAGGAAACCCCAGCCCTAAAACGCTTTGTACCAACAGGGTGGTGAACTGGATTTTCACCTCACGCTGTACATCAAAAAGAAAAAGTACGCCACTTGAACGTATAAAGCTTCCTAATTGATGGAGCTCATGCATTCAGAATGGTATCAATCACAGCGGGTGATAACTCATCATTCAAAAGCTGCACCGAGCCTGAGACCAATGCATCGATGCCCAGCAGTGCCTGGGCAAGAGGGAAAACCAGAGGGGACAGTGTGATGTTTCGCTCAAAGCAAACAGGTCCACTTCCGCTCTGCCGAACCTTCTCCAGATTTGTTCCATAATCTGAGGAAGTAATGTCCACTCTTCAGGGATCAAGCCCTGTCTGGACAGGATATCCACCCCAAATTCAACCAGCCCTGGACATGCAGAGCTCATAGAGACAGCACATTTTCCCGTGCCCACAGAAGAATGCGATGTGCCAGTCTCAGCATGGCATGAGAACGCACTCTTCCCTTGTGATTAATGTAGGACACAACTGACCGAATGAGGACATGGCTGTCCTGAATCTCCAGGAGGAAAATCTTTAACACCAGCAGCATCACGAACATCTCCAGACAGATTATGTGCCAATATTGCCGCTGGCTCGTCCAAACCCTATAGGCTGGATGACCCTCATATACAGCGCCCCAACATTTGGAGGAGGCGTTTGTCATTATAACTTTGTGGCAACATACCTGTCCCAACGGAACTCCCAACATCAAAAGGCGGATCCGTTTCCATGGTAACAGAGTTCGGTAGCACCCACGTGTCACTTTAAAGAGACGGAATGCATGCCACAGTGGCAGTCCCTTTGTGGAATTCATCCAGCACTGAAAAGGCCCAGGGAAATGACAGCGGAAGCTGTGATCATGAGTCCCAGAAGCCTGTGAAATGTTCTCGCAAGGAGAAACTGTCCCACTTTGAACATAGCTAGACACTGGTGGAAAAACAGAATGCGAACTGGAGACAGACGTGCCCTGCATTGCCCACTAATCCAGCTCCACCCCTAGAAACAGAGTTTGTTGCCTTGGCAATAGGACACTCTTGTGTAGATTTACACACAACCCTAGATTCCTCAAATGGCTAGTAATGACATCTTGGTGTTGGGCAGCCAAAGTCTCAGAGTGGGCTAGCACCAACCAGTCATCGAGATAATTCAAAACATGGATGTCCTGAAGCCTCAAGGGCATCAAAGCTGCATCCATGAATTTTGTGAAAGTGTGTGGCACCAGTGCAAGTCCAAATGGAAGGATGCAAAACTGATACGCTTTGCCCCAGAAAAGGAATCTGAGAAAGCACCTGTGCTTTGGCGCAATCTGAATATGGAAGCGTCCTTCAAATCTATTGTCACAAACCAGTCCCCTGGCTGCACTTGTGACATTATTTGCTCTATACAAATTAAAATCCAGAATGGGACACAAGCTGCCGTCTTTTTTCTGGACCAGAAAATAACGTCTGTAAATAACGCATTCGCTCTGAGAAGTGGGAATCTCCTCTATTGCCCCTATGTCTAAGAGAGAATTAATTTCCCAAATCAAAAACAGGGCATCGCTAACAGAAACGTCTGTCAGAACAACCCCACTGAAACCGGCGGAGTTTGCCTGAATTTAATTACATAACCATGCTTTATCATTCAAAGTACCCAGTTCAAAATACCCTTCAGCAGTTGCCAACAGATGGGTGGACAGAGGGATTAACGCATGGCTCTTGCCTGCAGTGCAACCTGTAACCACTAGATGGCATGCTTGGTTTAAGTTTTGTGACTGCCCCAGAACCAGCGAGACAGGAGGGAAGCATTCGCTCCTCCAATACTGTGGCTGATTGAAGATAATTTGATAATGTTTTTGTCTTTATTGTATTTAGACATAAAAGATGAGCACCCTGAAATGGATCTACAGCAGGGACGCTGACAGAATAAACCTTTTCCTAGGTAATTTGAATGGGGAAATATGTATGAACATTGGGGGGAATGTTTATTTGAGAAAACTGGTTCACCACAACGGCCCCAGCATTCTTTATGGGACAACGTGTCGTGCTTTTGTTCACTGTGTATGCTTGATGAAAATCTAAATCTGTTATGCATGTCTAAAGACCCTTGGTCATTGAGGCAGAGGCTGAATTTGGAATGTGTTTTTTTATTGTTCACTCCCCAGCGTATGCTGCGGGGGGTAACTGAACTATATTCTGGCTGTCGGGTGTTTGAGGCGTGAAAACGGCAACCTCAACCTGATGCTATCTGAAGGGCAAACAGGAAAAACAAGGATATGTTTATATGCTCCGGTTTCACTCCCCGAATGGGAGGCTCACACCTCGTTTCACTGCAAGTCTGTCAGACTCGCTTCTGATGTCCTGTCGGCTGCTTATAAGGGGCCTGTCCAACATCTAAATGCCTACTTGAATGCACCCGTGATGGTAGGAATGAACAAGGATCACAATCCTTCTGAGGGGGTGTAAAACTCGTGTCCGGAGCATTATGCGGCTCTCTGGTGGAATGTTGAGATGATACCAAACATGAATGCACCAGAGCTGGACTGCATCACCGAACAGTCTGGATTGTGACACAGGGGTGTTCATTAAAAAGGCCTTGTCCTTGTCACGAATATCTGTGAGCTTAAGCCACATATGGCGTTCCACTGCCTGCCATATTCCAACCAACAGCACATCGCTAGGACCAAAGTGTATCCATGGTTGGAAGCTCAATACATATTAGAAAATTCCAAGGCTGATTTATTTGTGATCCTGGCCGAGTAAGGTTGATCCCAGGACTTCGAAAACTCATGAATGAAGGTAAAGTCATAGCTGCACTTTGGTCCACTAAAAAACAGTCATCCAAAATAGATTTACAATCTTCCGACAGTGCTTCATCCAGCCAATCAAGGTGCAATTTTTCCACTGCATGCGTAATAACCTCCAATTCTAAATAAGTTACAGAAGGTCTGGAAATCTGACCACTAGGAGGCATCCACGGCAGCCTCCCATGTGTCAATCGGCCACGTGCCGCTGGCAGACATGCTACCTGCACCAGCACGTGACTTGACCAAATTTCCAAAAGAGGCAAGACTTTCATGGAGCGCCCTGACATTCATTAAAACTGTGGGCAATCTGAACACTCCAATGCGGCCTCTGTGTGGCGAAACCCCAGACAGGCGACACACATGTCGCGGGAATCTTCACAGATGATGAACTGCTTGCAGGGAGGTAAGCACTTTTTAAATTCCATCCTGTGTTGCCACTCAAAAGAGAGAGTAATAATGATCCTCGCTTTGATGTGAGTCGTTGGTATAACAGAGCCAGATGAGATAGTGCACTGAAAAACAGAAAATCTGACACAATGGCGCAAATGTGAGCATTTTTATGGAGCCCATGACTTCGCCCAATGTCCCAATGCGATTATGCAGCTCGAATTACACTTGACCCAGCCCATTACCATGTTGCACATGGAATTTTGGCAAACCCATTTGCACCTAGAATTAGAGCATGCTTGCGCGAAAATACTGAAAACTTGACTTAAAGGATAGTGCTGCGCTTAGCACTAGCACTCCTAAAATAGGGCCCATAATGTTAAAAGAATACACCATACACATAGCAATAAAGTGTGGTGCTTCTTGTGATAAATCTATGAAAAATCTAGATTTTCACTACTCTCTTAAGAGTCTCTTAAAGTGCAATGGAGTGAGGAGAATCTGTTTATCGCTGGCATGTTTTTTTTCCTTCATGAACTTCTTCCATTGACCCAGATTTCTTGGAACAACAACACAATGTTGTTTTGGCAAGAAAGGAGAGGGAGAGTGGCTTGCATCAACGACTTAGATGTTGAGTGGAGTTCTGGCTAGTTAAATCTCAAAAGGTGTCTGCTTTATATATGGTTTATCTCTATTCTCTAAACACTTGGGTTTAGTTGAGTTTAGCCTGAGAAAGGACTGGTTGTGTGGTTGCTACACTGTAATTACACAATCTGCGCTCTAATTATGGGTTGACTTTAATTACAATGATTCTATTTTGTCTTGTGGTGTGGATTGAGTGCTTGTTCCTGTCTGGGACTCTATGGGTTTCTCCTTGTCCTTCTTATTCGTCTAAATGATCAACTCATTTGACCTGATTTTCGATTTCCGTTTTACCACCCTCATTTACAAACGTCTTACGAGACATATCTGAGACAAAGCTGATACTGAAATTAAGCAAATTAAAGGCAAACAGTTTATCTGGGAATTTTCTGTTACACTTTACCTAGAAAAAGTGTTTTATACTGGTTGTGTGGCTATAAAGCTTATGTTTACTCAGAGAGGGTTTGATTTAGCATTCATACTCAATTTTTCTTGCACTATGCCTACACATAATGTTTGTGCTTTCCCACTTTCGCCCATAGGAAACACACACCCTTCCTTCACATAGGGCACCACGGCCAGACGACACCTCAAAACAATTTCCTCTCTCTTTCTCAGAGCGATGGACAATAGAGAATGCAGGTTCACTCTTATCATGTGGCGACTTCTTGCCTGCATCCTGTGTTTATATTTTATCCGCCTGCCGACGCTCTGATGTCTGACTGATATGATCTGGCAGAGTAATTAGAGTAGGCTGGAACTGTTTAATAAACACATGCTCACACACAATGCTGGCATCATTTGAGGGCTAACATTCTGTATTTGCTGATTTATTCAACTTATTATTGGTTTGCTTACAAACATACATAAGCCTCAGATGTAAAACAGACTTCAGACCTGCGAATGCTTTCTTTGGCACTTTCCCTGTGAGTTTACTGGGAAAGTGCCAAGGAAACACCCCATTGCCAGTTGTCCTCATCTGGAATGACCTCTACATTAGCCCAGAGTATGATTGATTTAGATTGAGGGCTTTAGTCTCCAGAGATTTCTGCTTACCTTGCAAAAAGCACTGAAAGCACAGTGGAAGCTCTAAGCCAGGGGTATTCAATTAACGTTCCAAGAGGTCCTGTCTTTACATTTCCTTCCCAGCTAAGGTCTGTATAATAATACCTAGCTTACATGGTGTCAATAGTCATATTGCTTTGAAATTATATAATCTATATTTTTGAATCGTTTTTGTAACTTGTCACATTGGCAGAAATATTGCTTTGTAAAAAAAAAAGTAATAATAATAATAATAATTCCAGTCAAAATAGATAAAAGATAAGATCAACAGTTCGTTTTGAAGCTGGATGACAACAGTCTGGGTTTTGTGTTTAAATATTTTTACATTCAGATTATATATATATATATATATATATATATATATATATATATATATATATATATATATATATATATAAATACTGTATGGAGGTTGAGGGGTGTCCCCTGAGATAAAATGTATAAAAATGTAAAAGTCTGAATGGACCATTTTTATATTTCCCTTAAAGTGAGAATCTGCTAACAAACAAACAATTTACATAAAAACAGAGAAGCATTGGATACCTGTTTGCTTAATTTAGGTATAAATAGGCTTTAATTGCAATCCATGCCATGATGACATCTCTGATTAATTTCACAAAATAAGAACAAAAATCTGTTTGTTTATTATGAATGGCTCGTAACATGCTGAATAATAAAGCTACATTTAGACAAAAATGTTTTATATAGTGCTGGATACGCTTTAAGTCAAATCATTTTTATTTTTATAGTGCCTTTCACAACACATATTGTTTCAAAGCAGCTTTGCTGAAGATCAGGCATTAACAGAAGATAAAACTGTAATGTCTATAATGTCCATGATTGTGTAATTAGATAAAATACAATTATGAATTGTGTTTATTAATAAGTAATTAAATAATAATTGTATTTATGTCCCCAGTGAGCAAGCCAAAGGCGACTGTGGCGAGGAACACAAAACTCCATAAGATGCTTTATTCCCACTCTAGAGAGAAATACATTTCTCTAGTGCTAAATGTGCTATTCCAGCTCTGTGGTCATATATTGTACATGTATGCTTACACAATCACTTAGCAGGTGTCAGATAACTAGTACAAAGACTTAGATCATGGTCCGGATTGAATTGTCCTTCGTTCCGGATCCAGACCGGAATCCGCATATTGAGTATCTCTAAGCTACAGAATTGGGTTAGCTCTTATGGGGGGTTTATTGGCTCAGTGCACTGGGATTTAAAATAGGCCTACTGCAGTCTGAAATCAATGATCTTTCAGAAGAAATTATAAATATTCAGCTTGTTTCTCTCTCTCTCTATAAGAGTGCATTAGTGTTTCTGTGTCTCTCTGTCCATATTTCTGTCTCTTGCATGTTCAAGGACACAGAGATGCACACATACATTAGCAGTGACTTCATGCTCTATTTTACATTACAGCCTAGCAAAACCACACTTGACAGTTTATCCTAAAGATGAAAGCAATGAAGACACTTTCAAAATGAATAAACTCTAGGTTTATTCTCAGACTGATCTCACAGTGAAAACAGAAACAGGAGACTTTTCTTGAGCTAAAATCGGTCTGTGCTTTTCAAAATTTGAACACTGCCTCAGTGGCCAAAGCGGTAAGAATGGTTTGGCATATGTGCACATGTGAGTTTCATTTTCAGGGTGTAATGTCCATGGAGGGGCAGCAAAAGAAAGAGTTGTTTTCAGCTGTACAGGCTGTAATACATTGAAGAGGAATGCATATTTTATCAACTGTACTCCCCAACCCAAACCTAAATCTAACCATCAGTGGAGTACAAAAGGCAAAAATTAAATGTCTGAATCGCGTTCTTCACAGATTATGCGAACGCGATTACTTCCTGGTTTCAACGTGGTATCCGCACTTATGGTCGCACTACAGGAAAAGTTAAACATGCTTGAGCTGATGCAAACATGTCTTATAGGAGGTGGTGCTCGTCAGTGAGTCTGTATAATGTGGCCGGTCCTGGGGTACTGGAAGTATCGGAAACAACATGCCAACATCCCACTTGATAATGTTTTAATAATAAAATGTAAACATTATTTGCTTCTTGCTATTGCTAGTTGGAGGCAGGTGGTATTTATCAGTCTAAACAACAGCGACGGACATTCTCATTACAAAGGTTCATATAAAGGTAAAGATGTCATTAGTATTTCTGTACATTTTCTCAGAAGAGAAAGGCTTTAAAAGGCACTTTAAGTGCCTTTATCTGGTTAAAATTAATTGTACAACAGCATATAAATTGCATGGCACCTAATAGATATGGACTAAAAAGGACACAATTTTTAATTAATTAGGCCTTTTCACACTGCGCTTAACCCTGAAGCTGGACGTTATCATCCTTTGAAAGCCTGCTTTTAGTCCTGGGTAAAGCAATGTTTCACACTTGGGGTTAAAAGAAAAGGGGACTAGAACCAAAGTTATAAAATCCTGCTCCATAGCAAGGTTATCATCATATTTGCAGTGGCATGGGTATACAATGTGAAACAATATGGTGTTAGAATGTTACAGAAAGTTTTCAGCAATACACAGCCAATAGTATAATGCCTCAGTGCTATTCATGTGCATTGTGCAGTCACTAAAACGTTCATGTGCTGTTTACATTCTGCTTCTCCGAGAAACCGGTAATCGAACAGTGATGGCAAACGCAATAACTCGTTTGATGAAGAGACAGTATTCCTTTTACGTGCGTTTTTGTAGTATGTTTCAGAAGATGAAAGACAAACATAGCTGATTTCCTTGCCAACCTTTCCACAGAAGAACAGCTCCTCTGACAGTTTGCGTGTCCATAGCGAGCTGTATTCATCCAATCATTGTAACTTATGCAGTAAATATGCAAAAAAGAAAGTTAACCTGGGGTTTACAAACGTACGGTGTGAAACCTTACTCAGATGCACAGGTACATGTCTTAACATGCTGGGCATTACTGCCTGCTGCACCACCGCCGGTGCCTTCAGTGGTTAGAACATGAATACCCAAGATTCATTTATTAACCCACGATCACCCTGGGTTAACAATTTCAAGTGTGAAACCCTATTGACAGTTTTGGTACAAAAACAACTGCACAAAACAACCCTCAGTTCACATAATTGCTTTATTGAATGTCAACCATCTCAGAAAAAGCACAAGCATATTGTCCCACATAAAAGCATGTCCAATTGTTTTATTCAATGATGTGTGTTTCAAGTTTGAGAGGGGTTGTTACGTGCCACATGCACTAACACAGAGAGCGTCCTGTTAAAAGGCAACGCCCGGAGTTCCGTCTCCTGCTCCCGTTAAAGAAAATTTCACGACTCAGAGCGATCAAAGGAAAAATATAAACATTTATTCATTCAAGCAGGGGTAATGTTCTCGCTGGCTTGAAACATAGGTCAGAATGAGAGGGTTTTTAAGTTGGCCACCAAAACAACAAACAAAAACAGGTCATCTGACTAGGGTTTAGGTCATCTTCCCTGGATTTGAGAAAAACAAACTAAAAGTACAATTCTTACCTCCCTGCTAACCAATAAACAGGAGAAAAAGGGTGAAACAAAATAAAGGGGCCTTTGGCCTCTCAAACAGTCTGGGAAGTAAATCAAAATAACAATTACCGGCCTATACCGCTAACAACGTTGGTGCTGCACACAAGCAGCTTACTCTACACCAAGGAGCACACAAGCAGCTTACTCTACACCAAGGAGCACACAAGCAGCTTACTCTACACCAAGGAGCACTCAGCACACTGTGCTCACACACTAGAACACCGTGAAGCAGGAGGAGGAACCCGAGGAACAAAAGCTTCCACACAGTTTATATCCACTTGACGAGTCCATCAGCCCCGCCCACTAAAACAGCTGCACCTGTAACTCAATTAAGAGAGAGCAAACACACAAAAGAAACAAGCACGCACACGTTCACTTGTTCTACACATTATCACTTACGTTCTGACACGTAACACTCCTCCCCTCCCCAAAGATTAAGGATATAGCTCATTGATCCCTTAATCTATTCAGCACTGTGCGCTCTGGACAGCGCATCGGCGATTTGATTTTCAGTGCCACGCTTGTGGACAATTTCCAAATTGAATTCTTGAAGGGCGAGAGACCAACGCATTAAGCGTTGGTTTGCGTTGTACATGCGAGAGAGAAAAACCAACGGGTTGTGGTCCGTATAAACCTTAATAGGGAGTGTCGAGCCGCCCAAATAAACCTCAAAATGTTTCAACGCCATCAGTAAGGCGAGGGCCTCTTTCTCAATAGTACTATATCTGTATTGGCAGCGGTTAAACTTCTTCGAGAAGTAGCACACCGGTCTCTTGACGTTCGTTTCGGATGTTTGTAGAAGGACAGCTCCCGCGCCAACCATACTGGCGTCAACCTCAAGTTGAAAAGGACGTTCGAAATCAGGGGCGGCCAGGACTGGGGCGTTACATAATAGATCTTTCACTCCTGAAAAAGCGTGTTCACACGTAGAGGTCCATTGAAAATTTTGTGTTGGGCGGAGAAGGTTTGTTAGAGGCGAAACAAGGGTAGCAAAATTGCGACAAAATCCGCGATAATACCCAGCCATACCGATAAAACGGCGTAACTCCCGCTTGTTTGTGGGTCTAGGGAACTCAGTGACAGCTGCAACTTTAACATCCAGTGGACATACCTGACCTTGACCCACACGTTTGCCAAGATAGGTAACGAAGGCTTTGGCAAATTCACATTTCGTTAAGTTTACGGTTAACGATGCACCAGCTAACCGACGGAAGACGTCATATAACGTTGTGATGTGCTCTTCCCACGTGGAAGAATACACAACAATATCGTCAAGGTATACAGTACAATCTTGTACATCACGTAGTACTAGCTGCATTAGGCGTTGGAATGTGGACGGAGCGTTCCGCATCCCAAACGCCATCACAGAGTATTGACAGAAGTAGTCAGGTGTGACAAATGCTGAGATTTCAGCAGCGCGCGGCGTTAGAGGCACCTGCCAGTAGCCTTTTAGAAGGTCAAGTTTCGAGACGAACGTTGCAGGTCCGACCCGATCGATGCAATCGTCTATTCTTGGTAAAGGAAAACAATCAGGTTTAGTGACAGCATTAACCTTTCGAAAGTCAGTACAGAATCGAAATGATGAATCGGCCTTAGGCACCAACAGGCAGGGAGAACTCCATGCGCTCTGACTTGGTTCTGCTAACCCATTATGCAACATGTATTCAACCTCTGTTTTCATGATACCACGTTTATGTGGATTAATTCTGTAGGGGTGTTGTTTGATCGGAGACGCATCCCCAACGTCGATATCATGGAACAGCACATTAGTGCGAGATGGGACATCAGAGAAAATACTTGGAAAACTGTCAATCAATTCAATAATATTCTCTCTTTGTCGACCTGGCAAGTGAGCAAGGAAGGAGTGCAAATCGCTGAGTATACTAGAGTTACGCAAGCTATCCCCTGGCAGCGCTGGAATAGATCCTCCAATTTCATCCACAATGTCGTTCTGGAGAACGGAAGGGGCAACTAAGGTTACGCTCTTAACTAATGCTTCAACCTGCTCTCTTGTGTGATAAGGCTTCAGCATGTTGATGTGACACATTCGCACTTTACTTCTACGGTCCGGTGTTTTTAGTATGTAATTTGTTTCATTCACCTTCCTTTCTACAACGTAAGGACCAGAGAACCGGGACTGTAGAGATGTTCCAGGAACTGGTAACAAAGCCAGTACCATCTCACCCGCACCAAACGAACGTGCCACGCTTTTGCGATCATAGTAGTTTTTCATGACACCCTGGGAGGTTGCCAGATTCAATTTTGCGAGGTCACAAGCGTGTTTTAAACGTTTGCGGAGTGAAGCGACATACTCAGTCACCGGTGCCGGCGTAACCTCGTTCTCAAGAAACTGTTCACTCAAAAGTTTAAGGGGACCACGAACAGAATGACCAAACACCAACTGCGCTGGGCTGAAACCGAGAGAGTCCTGCACAGTTTCACGAACGGCGAAAAGTAATAAGGGCAAACCTTCAGCCCAGTCTCTGCCCGCTTCTACACAGTAGACACGCAGCATGGTTTTGAGCGTTTGGTGGAACCGCTCCAGCGCTCCCTGCGACTGTGGGTGGTAGGCGCTGGACATCTGATGTGACACCGAAATCCTAGTTAACACTTGCTTGAAAAGTTTCGACGTGAAATTAGTTCCACGATCTGTTTGTATTATACGCGGCAGACCAAAAAGAGAGCAAAATTTGATGAGTTCCCTCACGATCGTCTTAGCTTTTAGATTACGGAGAGGGATCGCCTCAGGAAACCGAGTGGTTGCGCACATCAGCGTAAGGAGATATTGGTGTCCGCTTTTCGATTTTGGGAGCGGGCCTACGCAGTCTAATATTAGACGTTCGAACGGCTCCCCCACCACAGGAATTGGGTGTAAGGGCGCGGGGCGAACGACCTGATTAGGTTTCCCTGCGATTTGGCACGCATGACAAGAACGGCAGTATTTCGCGACACTCGTTTTCACTCCGGGCCAATAAAAATACTTGGTAACACGCTGAAAAGTTTTATTGACCCCAAAGTGTCCTGCCATTAGGTGATCGTGAGCGAGCTCGAGCACTATTGACCGATAACACAAGGGTACTACAATTTGATAAGCATGGTCCTCTAAGCCAGCCTTGTCCCCAGATACTGGAAGCCACTTACGCATTAAGACATCCCCATCCCAATAGTAACCTATCCTTACACGAGCACGGTCATCCTTTGTTTTCACCGCGTCTTCAACACACCGGGACAAAGACGGATCTGCCTTCTGTGCCATACTAAGCTGCTTTCGCCCGACGACAACAGTTTGCCCCTGAGAACGCACATTAGAGCTTGTCACTAACACATTGTCATCCACTGATAATGACAGCTCCGTAGCTTCCGAACCTGACAGGAACGAGTCAGACAGATCGACCGTGTCTGCAAATTTTCGTGACTGTGAGCGCGTTACCGCACACGCTGGCACTAGTGGAGGAGAGACCTCGAGTGAAGCTGAATCTCGCGCAGGACAGTCGGATACTACAGGAAAGGGAAAAACATTGCCACCCGCCAAATCATTCCCTAGAATAAAATCGACACTTTCAACTGGTAGTTTGACACATACTCCCACGTTTACAAGACCTGAGACCAGCTCGGAATTCAAAGAAATGGAGTGAACAGGAATTTTCACGCATCCGAGTTCAATTCCACGCACTAATATATCAGTCCCTGTATACGTGTCCGCGCACAACGGGAGTACATTTTCGCGAATAAACGAATGAGCAGCGCCAGTGTCGCGCAAAATGGTAATATGTTTTAACGCACCGTCTGGGGAAATAGCAACGGAACCTCTCATCAGGAACGGTTTAAACAACTCCGTTCCAGGTGAAAACGTCACAGCCATTTCTACCTGCGGTTCAAGAACCAAATGCGCAACGCTTTTTGCTTTAACAGCCGCATTCTTCTGTTTCCATGCCCTGCAATCTGCAATCAAATGACTGGGATCAAGACAGAAGAAACACGCGCGTTTAGATTCTGTGTTTTTAAACGTATTTCTCCCGGGCGCGCAAGCACGAGTGTCGGTTCTTGGGGAACGCATCTCTGAAGAACTCCTCTCAGTAAACCCTCTAACGTTCTGACTCGGCCGGGGCGTGGGAAAAATGGTTCGGTGAGTCAGCACATACTCATCGGCAAATACTGCAGCTTCAGACAAACTAGAAACCTTTTGTTCGTTCAAGTGCAACACTAAGTTTTCAGGGAGACAACCTTTGAAATCCTCCAGCAATATTAATTCTTGGAAGCGCTCAAACGTTGTAGCCTCAGACGCAATACACCATTTCTCCAACATTGCCTTCTTATCATGCGCAAACTCCACAAAGGTTTGTCTAGCCGCCTTCGTATGATTTCTGAATTTTTGCCTGTATGCTTCTGGCACGAGTTCATATGCTCTTAAAACCGCTGCTTTTACTACATCATAATCGAGGGAGTCGTCAATGGGCAAGGCAGAGCAAACCTCCTGTGCCTTGCCCACGAAGCTGCTCTGTAACATCACTGCCCACATATCTTTGGGCCAGCTCAGCTTCGTTGCTACCCTCTCAAAAGCCGTAAAGTAAGCATCTACCTCCGATTCCCTAAATTGCGGAACGAGCTTCATATAACGAGTGGGATCAAATTGGTTTGATCTATGGGAACCCTGTGGCTCACTACCGGAAGGCTGTTCTCGTTCCTCCCGTTTAGTTAAACGAACCAGCTCCAGTTCGCGCAAACCTAGTACACGCGTTTCGTGTTCTTGACGTTTAATTTGTAATTCTAGCTCTTTCAATTTCAGTGCCACATCAGGATCAAACTCGCGTGCAGGAGGTACTTCAGTTACCTCGGTCAAAAGACCAAGAGAGATCATCTCGGACAGGATTTCATTTTTGATATCAGCTTTTAGTGCCGAAGATGACACGGATATTTTAAAACTATCCGCAATTTGCAGTAATTCTTTTTTTTGAAAACGATCCAACTGCTCCACCGACGGAGAGCTAATAAAAGCTTCAATCTCACTTTCCATAGTTATTCTCTTCCCCACCCAAAATTATTTAATGTAAAGTAAAATAGGAGGAAAGGAAAAAAAATTTTTGTTTTTACTCACCAAATTTGAGGTTTTGTACTCTGACCGAAGAATTATGAACTTTGATGACGAGCCCCCATTATGTTACGTGCCACATGCACTAACACAGAGAGCGTCCTGTTAAAAGGCAACGCCCGGAGTTCCGTCTCCTGCTCCCGTTAAAGAAAATTTCACGACTCAGAGCGATCAAAGGAAAAATATAAACATTTATTCATTCAAGCAGGGGTAATGTTCTCGCTGGCTTGAAACATAGGTCAGAATGAGAGGGTTTTTAAGTTGGCCACCAAAACAACAAACAAAAACAGGTCATCTGACT
Source organism: Moxostoma hubbsi (assembly GCA_032164185.1). NCBI lineage: Eukaryota > Metazoa > Chordata > Actinopteri > Cypriniformes > Catostomidae > Moxostoma > Moxostoma hubbsi. The sequence goes on from JAVLUX010000001.1 coordinate 71,329,893, forward strand.
AGGGTTTAGGTCATCTTCCCTGGATTTGAGAAAAACAAACTAAAAGTACAATTCTTACCTCCCTGCTAACCAATAAACAGGAGAAAAAGGGTGAAACAAAATAAAGGGGCCTTTGGCCTCTCAAACAGTCGGGGAAGTAAATCAAAATAAAAATTACCGGCCTATACCGCTAACAACGTTGGTGCTGCACACAAGCAGCTTACTCTACACCAAGGAGCACTCAGCACACTGTGCTCACACACTAGAACACCGTGAAGCAGGAGGAGGAACCCGAGGAACAAAAGCTTCCACACAGTTTATATCCACTTGACGAGTCCATCAGCCCCGCCCACTAAAACAGCTGCACCTGTAACCCAATTAAGAGAGAGCAAACACACAAAAGAAACAAGCACGCACACGTTCACTTGTTCTACACATTATCACTTACGTTCTGACACGTAACAGGGGTTTACAAGATAAAAGTAGTATTAGTCTCTTCCTTACTGACCTACAGTATAAAAGCTGCAATGGATGGATTCAAGCACAGAGAATCACCTAAGCTGATTTACATCTAATCAGGATCAGCATAGAGAAATGCTGACTCTGCATCAGTGGCACAGAGGACTATCAGCCAGTAATCTGCTGTGAGGTTGTGTAGCATGGCGCCTGACCGTGCTGAAGTGTTGCATTGCTAGAGAGAGCCATCTTGGGACTGCAAGCTTGTATAATGACATTGAAGAGGAACATCAAAGTGTGAACAAACAACAGACTCTGTTGCTGTATGTGACAGCCAGCATTGAATAGGGTTTTCTAAAATGCAAAAATGTGCACAATAGCAAATAATCACTGACACTCACTAGCAGAGTTCAATTCAAGACACAGATCAATTCCAGATCAATACTAGATACTCTAAGACCCAGACCAATACCAGACCCCCTAAAATACCTTGTAAATGGCTTCTTCTTAATGGAGAGGAGGAAGTGGGAGTCATCGAATTCAACACAAACAATACTTACTTTTATAAACAAACAAACTCGCTTTTTATCGTTATCTTAAAGGGGCACAGCACAGTCTCTGGGTGTGTTCGTATGTAGCTCTCTCTCTCTCTTACTGGCATCTGGCTCACTCCTAAATCTGTCTCCAACTCTCACTGCAATGACAAACAGCTGTTAGAGACAATCATTGCCAGGTGATGATCCTTACCATTCTCATCTCCCGATCTTGCTCTCTATTCATAAGCTGACACTCAACCTCTACCACCACATACCCCCAAAGTCTGACTCAGGCCAGGCAGCCATCTGGCCTGCCCACTACACCAACCCCTCCCCCCCCCCCCCCCCCCACCATTTCTGTAGAAGAAATCCACAACAGCCATCTTCGCTCCTGGCCTGTGTACTACCTCAAACTTAAAAGGCTGAAGAGCCAGATACCAACGGGTGATCCTCGCGCTGGTATCCTTCATGCGATGGAGCCACTGGAGCATGGCATGGTCCAAACAGAGAGTGAAAGCTCAACCCAGGGGGTAGTACCGAAGGGTGAGAACTTGATGGCCAGACACTCCTTCTAAACAGTGCTATACCTCGCCTCTCTCGCCAAAAGCTTCCAGCTGATGTATAGCACCGGGCGCTCCTCCCCCTCGATCACCTGGGACAACACGGCTCTGAACCCCCTGTCCAACACGTCGGTCTGTACTACAAAAGGGAGAGCAAAATAAGGAGTATGTAACAATGCCATTCCACAAAGTGTAGCTTTTACCTGCATAAAAGCATGCTGACACGGCTCTGACCACTGGACCGGGTCTGGGGCTCACTTTTTAGTGAGATCGGTCAGCGGGCTGGTGAGGTCTGAATAATTAGGCACAAACCTTCTACCTTAGCCAGCCATGCCCAGGAACTGTCTAACCTCTATTTTGGTCTTGGGGGTCTCGGGAAGGCTGCAACCACTGCTGTCTTATCAATTTGGGGTCGCACCTGCCTGTGTGACCCAAGTGGAACCCCAGATACCATACCTCCACACATACAATTGCGCACTTCTTGGGGATTGTCATGAGTCCCGCCCATCGCAGCGACCTCAGAACCGCCCTCAGATGCTGAATGAGCTGCTGCTAATCATTACTGTATATAATGATATTCAGATGGTGACTGTGGAGTGTGGTCTGGGGCACTGAAACATAGCCGAGAAGGTCGTTTTCTCATGGGACACTGGCGTTAAGGGAATCTGCCAATAACCATTTATTAAATCCAGTTTCGAATAAAAGTAAGCCGCGCCCAACTGATCGAGCAGTTTGTCAATACATGTCATATTTAGAAACCACATTGACCTTTCTATAATCCACACAGAACTGGACCGAGCCATCACTATTCGGAACCAGCACCACCAGGCTGGCCCAGTCACTGTGGGATTCTTCTATAACCCTCATATCAAACATGGCCTATAATTCTTCCCAAACCACTTATTTTTTGTGCCTGGGTAATCGGTAGGGAAGACTATATACCACTACATCTGTGGTTGTTTCGATATGGTGTTTTATGTGGATCGCATGACTGGGAAGGGACGAGAACACATCTGAGAATCTCTTTGCAACTGGGCCACATCTGTGACATGTGACGGTGAGAGGTGGTCTCCACAAGTGACCGGTGTGACTTGATTGGCCTTTAAGTTCGCCTCCGGGCTGTGCTCCTTCCTCTCTGGTACCACCATCGCCAAAGCCATTGGAACCACTTTCCTCCACTCTCCTCCAACATGTTGAGGTGGTAAATTTTCAGTGCTCCAACCCATCCATTCGTTTAACCTCATAATCAACTTCCCCGACACACTGTGTGCCCTCAAAGGGCCCTTGCCACTTTGTGAGTAATTTAGAGCTTGATGTGGGTAGAAATACAAGGACAATATGTCCCTGTGTAGATACCCATAGCCAAGCTACTATGTTATAAAGTCAGGACTGACATTCTCGAGCCTGTAGCAAATTCCCCTGCAATAGTTGCCCCAATTTGGGGAGATTTGCTCTCAGGTTAAGAATGTATTGAATTTAGTTTTTGCTGTTTGAAGGTCCTTCCTCCCAATTTTCCATCACGACGTCTAAGACACTGCGAGGCTTACGCCCATACAATAATTCAAACATGGAGAACCCGTTGAAGGCTTGCGGGACCTCTCGAACTGCAAATAACAGGGTTCAAGCCACTTATCCCCCGGTTGCTGGTGGTACACCCTTGTCCGAATCAATTTAATACACAATCATTTGTACAGCTCACGTAGTGTACATGAAATTAAGGTAAGGCCTTGATCAGTGAGGATTTCTTTCGGACACTCAGGAGATAATTCTGAATCATTATGTGCTGAAATGTTTCATAGAGGCAATGCTTCTGGATATCGCATTGCATATTCCACCAGAACCAACACAAAGCGATACCCTCTTCATTATCAACAACTGGGTTGTATCTTCTTTTGTCAGAGCATCCTGCGTCAATCAATACAACCAGTCATTTATAACAGAAAAGTACAGATATGCAATGTCTGGCTGAAGACGTTGGCCAACAATCAATACTACTTGGTCGAAGGCGTGCCTAAGAGTCTCGTCTCACATCTGCTCCAGAGGGAAATCCCCGGGGGGATCCTCTAAGGGCTAGGGAAGCCAAGACTTCCCCCTCCCTTTGATCATCCTAACAAGGAGCTGACGTAGACAGCCCCGCCTCAACCTCCACAGCCAGCGCATCACAAATCACACTTCGAGACGCTCTGTTACAAGATTAGCGGATGAGTTCAGGCGGGAACTAGCCGCAGCCTCGACACCATGGTTTGGCCCCGAAATTGAATCGTCACAGTCACTACTGGATAATCATTGATATCCCCATGCACACACCTTGCTTTTACCTTGTGACTAGCACCCAAAGCCTTGTCTTGAACCAGGCATTGATGGATGGAGTTTTGGCAGCAACCTGAATCCACCAAGGCCTGGTGTGTATCCCCTTAATACTCATTATTATACGGTATGTCCCAGCTCGATTGGGGGCAGACTGCGGCATGTCAGGGACCTGAACCAATGTCCCCACCTCTGTCACCGAGCATTGGTCCTGGGCTCCCCACAGCTCCAACAGACCAGCCCAGACTCCAAGCCCGGGCCCGTAGCAGCGGGTCCACCAACCTGAGTGTGAGAGCGGAAAGGGCCAGGGGAAAACGATGGGTAGTGCAGTCCCCGGAGCCGACGAGCCTGTTTGAGAGGGGGCACTCCCTGTTTACGGGGAGGAGGAACAGAATGGAAAAAAGGGAAAGGAGGGGAGACAAGAGATGAAAAGAGAGGGAAGGATCTAGGGGCTTGCCAGCTCCTGAATATGCCACAGGTGGTCCTCTGACAGCTGGATGGCCATTTGGAGCAATGCTGGGTGGTGTCACTGGGCCCACTCTACCATCCCTCTCTGAGGTCAAGCAATAAATGTATCCAGTACCACCAGGTCGATGACAGCTCCGACCTCGTGTTGCTCAACCAGCAACCAACTCTGACAGGCATCCCGGAGCTGCTGTGAGAAGGCAAAGGTGCTGCTGTGCTCGCCAAAGCTCAGGTGTCTGGCCAACATGTTGCACGATAGCTTTCCTCAAGTTGGCATACACCAGAAGGTTCTCCATTGGCAACTGCTGCACAGTGAGTTGGACTTCCCCAGACAATAGTGTTGTTACCCGGACTGCCCACTGGGTGCTCGGCCATCCCCAGGTCCATACCGTCTGCTCAAAGGTCCCTCCTCTGCCTTGGCCTGGAGGATCGCAGTAAACCACTGCTCCTGTTCGGTGCCAACTCAAGGAGTGCCTGATGTTGTGTCTGGTGGATGCTGCGAGGTTCTTGAAAATGTCCTCCAGAGGTGAGGCATCCATGGTAGCTTTCTTCCTCAATTATATCCCAGCTTTTTTGGCACCAGTGTAAAAGGTCTCTTCTTAATGGAAAGGAAGAAGCGGAAGTCTGTGAATTCAACACAAACTATATTTATTTTTTTATAAAAAAACACATTGCTTTTCAGTGTAATCTTAAAGGGTTCACGCTGACTACCACCCCTGGAGTTGCGAGTTCGAATCCAGGGTGTGCTGAGTGACTCCAGCCAGGTCTCTTAAGCAACCCAAATTGGCCCTGTTCCTAGGGAGGGTAGTTACATGGTGTAACCGCCTCATGGTCATGATTAGTGGTTATCGCTCTCAATGGGGTGCATGGTAAGTTGTGTGTGGAGTCTCCGTGGTGTCATGCACAACGAGTCACATGATAAGATGCGTGGATTGACGGTCTGAGAATCAGAGGCTGAGGCTTGTCATCTGCCACCCGGATTGAGGTGAGTAACTGCGCTACCACGAAGACCTACTAGGTAGTGGAAATTGACCCTCTAATAAGAGCTAAAGCAAAACCAGTCCCTTTAGGACCCAAACTAATACCAGACCCCCCTAGGAGCAAATACATCATTAACAGACCCTCTATAACCCAGACCACTATCAAACTCCCTAAAAAGACCCAGACCCAGACCAATACCCTTATAACCCAGACCCAGGCCAATATTAGACCAATTACAGACCCCCTAAAACCCAGAGCATTACCAGAACCCAAAGAAGATGTAAACCAATACCAGACACCCTAAAAAGACCTAGACAAATACCTGACCCCCTAAGAAGACCTAGACCTATACTAGACCCTCTAATAAGAGCTAAAGCAAAACCAGACTCTCTTGGACCCAGACTGATACAGGCCCCCTAAGAAGACAAAGACCAATGCCAGAACCTCTAAGACCCAGGTCAATACCAAACTACCTAAGAAGACCCAGACCAATACCACAACCCCTAAAACCCAGACCCAGACCAATAGCAGACCCCCTAAGGCACAGAGAAATACCAGATTAATACCAGACCCCCTAAAACCCAGAGCAATACCAGATTAATACCATACTAAGATAAAGACCAATACCAGACCCTTTGAGACCCAGACCAATAACAGTCCCCCTATGATCCAGACAAATGTCAGACCCACTAAGAATAAAAACCAGATCCAAAGCTAGATCCCTTGAGGCCCAGATCTAGACCAAGACCTGTCAGTCTAGGAACCATTGAAATATAAAATAGAGAAGATGCTGAATTTATTGCAGCATGAATTTCAGACACAAGTCATTTTGTATATTGTCTAAGTAGCCATTCAGAGCCATAGAAGTCCTGCAGATCATATGGAAATTTTGAGGTAAGTCTTACCCTTAATCCATTGGAAAAAGACTGTGGCCTTGTCCGAGACCATCAGCTGAAGCAGACTATATTTATTTGTCACATTTAAGAAGTCTCAAGACCAAGACATGGATATCCTCTCTCTCTCTCTATCTCGCTCTCTGGCCTCAGATTCAAATGTAAACAAGTTAATTTTCAAAAAAGGGAAGAACATTGGCAGACAGGAAAATTACTCTGAAGAAAATCACAGATGTTCCCAAGTGAACCCGACACCACACACTAATTATCGTGAATTTGACTTGCATGGTTCCTTTGTCAGCTGGTCTTGTCTGTGTGTGATGTGTAAAGTAGGAATCCAGCTGGACTGAGACTCACAGACCACTGGTGGACATGCACTCATTACAACCAATAGCTATTTTGAAAGGATTTGATAATTTTGTCCATATTTACTTGCACCTGTATGCTGTTTTTAGTTTTGTATTTTTCTGTTGAACACAAAAGTATAAATTTTTTGAAGAATCAACAATGGGTCTCTCAAGCTATAGAAAGGACAGAAAACTCCACAACTTTGTCACTCTATCTACCTCAATTTTCACAGTATTTTATTCTCTTCCTTCACTCTCTTTTCCTCTCATTCTTTCCTCCATACTGTTATAGTTGATGCATTGTCTTGGACAAAATTCTGCATACATTTAAAGAATGTGCTGAAAGCTGCATTTTAAAATAGATTATTTGGTCTGTCTTTGTTATTGGTTATATGGTACATGTCAATATATTTGTTAATTTAGTTTTACTGAAAGCTGATGTACTTAATCTGTTTTAGGAAAAACATAGGTGATGCTAATATCTTCTTTCCTAACAAGTTCAGGTTTAAGTTTTCAGATAACATACGAGAAGTTATGCACATTCATTTTTAGCAATGTTGCAAAGTTGTTACAGTAAACAGAACTATATGAGTGAAAAAGCTTGTTCCCTACCAGATGCAAAATAAAGACAAAACAGTCTGCCAAGAAATTTTCTGCACTTTTTGTTTTATAATTTTCTATACATTTTCATAAAATGTAAGATTTCAAATGGGAGACAAAAATAGAAATATACACGCCAATGGGGGGAATTTAGCCTGGACACCAGGGTTAATCCCCTACTTTTTACAAGAAAAGCACTAGGGTTTTGTAATGACCGCAGAGAGTCAGTACCTCAGTTTAACATCTCATCTGAAAGACAGTGCCATTTTACAGTATAGTGTCACCAGCATTAGGACCCAGACAGACTGCAGGGTAAGCACCCCCTGCTAGCCTCCCAAATACCTCTTCCAACAGCAACTTTAGTTTTCCCCAAGAGGTCTCCCATTTAGGCACTGACCAGGCTCAATCCTGCTTAGCTTCAGTGGGAAACCAGTCTTGATCTACAGGGTGATATGACTGCTAGCTTAAGGTGTGTCTCTGGGTTTTGGATATGGAATATGTGGAAATGTGTTTGTGTATCAGTGGGTGAGGCAGAGTGTTTTGTTTTTTGTTTTTGTTTTTTTTGGAAAGCATCAACAGAGGTCACCCCATCCCCATCACTCTTTACTGTTTCTAATCATTAATTTTAAAATAGATTATTTGGTCAGTCTTTGTTATTGGTTATAAGGTACATGTCAATATATTTGTTAAATTATTTTTACTAAGAGTTTGTGTTAATCTGTTTTAGGAAAAAAATTGTTGATGCTTATATCTTCTTTCCTAACCTTCAAGGTTTTTTTTTCTGATAACGTACAAACTGTTGTGGACTTTAATTATCAGCAAATGTTAATTTGAAAGTTGTGACAACAGAACCATATGAGTGAAAAAGCTTGTTCCCTACCAGATGCAAAATAAAGACAACACAGTCTACCAAGAAATTTCAGCACTTTTATTTTATCTTCAAAATGTTTCTATTTACACAAAATCTTCCCAAGTTTTAATTCAGGGGAGGACAGGTACAGAATTCCAGCTCAAAGTTGGCAGAGACATTCAATGTTTCTTATACGAGGATAGAAAGACTAGAAAGTGTTTATATACAGTATATTTGATATCAAGTTAAAACATTTAGGAAGGTTTCTGTTTTCTCATTATCTATCTGTCGTTGTCATCTTTTCATAAAATGAAAGGTTTCAAATGGGAGACAAAAAAGATATATACAAGCATTCTCTTTATAATAATTTAGCAAACAGTATTAACAACCATAAGCGACAAGGTGTTTTATATAATGCTAGAAATTAGAACAGGGTAAAAAGGTGATGAATATCAATATGGTGAATGGGAAGGCCAATCAGAGAGCTGTTAATGGTGTAAGAATTGCTCTTAAAGTGTATAGAATTGTCACTATATACATTCTAGTTGTAAATTTGGGGAAAATAACTATTTTCCTTTATCAACCTCTCAGTGGGTTTTAAAGACTGTGGTTGGAAGCACTCAGAGTTGGACTCATAAACTATGGTCATTCCTCCTGTTTGAGTTATTTAGAGAGCATCTGACCAAGCTCAGACACATGAATATGATGACACTTTAAGGGAAGGTCCATCTTTTGTCTGATTAGTATCATAAACAAAACCTCAACATCAGATTCAAGATCAATTCATGGAGCACTCAAACAGGTTAAAAATGGCTTATGAAGAAAGGTAGGACTGATCACATTGTCAGATCACACTTATAATTCATGACTGATCAATATTAAAAGTTCATGCTCAAAAATGTATTTTTGGCATCCATAATCAAAAACAATAATAAAAAAAATGAATTTCCACTTCAATACATTTAGCAAAATCAGAGTTTGCCTTATTATGTATTACTAAAGAAATCGGATTCAGTAGATTTGAGCACATCTGTTATTTCATTGCTGTCTTCCTCAAAGACTTACTCCTAACAGATATCTTGTTGCTTTAATTTTACAAAAGGCACTCTAGTGACCTTCGAAATGAAACATAAATGGGCTAAATGTAAGATAAAGTTTTGAGTTAAGAGGTAGCTGTGGGATATATGGCAAGGCTTTGACAGATAAAGAGGAGACACTGGGATATTACAGGCTGGGTTTATAATGGCTGACCTTTTTTTTGACAAGGCCAGATGTTAAACAATTGAGAAAGTCATAATATTCTAAATATCCACTAATGCCCTATTTATAAAAAAGAGGAGTCATCAAGTATGTATGGCTTGAGAGATGCATACAAGAATGTTTCCTCTTATGTGCTGTCATCAAAGCCCAAAACAAACCCACTTAAAATGGACTAAACTTTAGTTTTTGCAGCACCACTCACTGGAGATTGGAGAAAACACGTTACAAACATACTCACAAAGACTCTGATTAAGGGGCAGCTACAGTGAGGCACACACTAGCAGTAACTGCATAGCTACATGAACAAATGACCAGATTGTGGATTATATTTTTGGATTATCTGATTAAATCTCACTAATCTCAAAATCTCACTATGGCCAATTACCATAAAATGTTTCAGTCTTAAACATATCTGTTTATGTATCTGATAACTGTGTAATTAGTATTTTGTCACTAAGTATGAGGCTTTCAAATGGGGTCAAGAAGGAAGGAAATAGGATTATGGACCTTAGTCAGGATAGACCGCATAATGATCTCAACATGGCGGCACTCATGAATATGAACCCAGCACCATATGTAGAAAAAAGCAGCTTTTTCTCTAAGACTGACTTAAGTCTTTGTCCCATGAGTTTAAATAATTTCAAACATATCAGTCACAGCCTTTTTAATTCATGTCAAATAAGACATCTACTCTGACTAAGGTCTATTAGGATTATTTCAGTGTGATGGCAGAGAATGTAGGCACCGTGAAAATAAAGAAGCTTACGGAACATTGAACCAGCAAAATGTCTTCCATAGAAGAGGGGGGCGAATATAACAATTGCCTTTAAAATGTTTAATTTTTGTGGACATCCTAACAAAGGAATGGAAATTTCAGTGTTAGTGCTCTAATGTTCACACACTTGCAGTATAAAGAACCAAAGCAAACATAACAACTGATCTTCTTACTCTACAGCTACCAAATGCTCTCCCTAGACAGCTTCAGAGAGCATGATACGAATACCAAGTCTTTAAAAAAGAAGGATTCCCAATGCAATATGATCAATCATATTATCTGGTCTAGGAGTGGATTCAGAGTTTCATATTTGGCTGGTTTGAAAATGGAAGGAGGTCCCAGGTAATTTGCACAAAACTTGAAACAGGTTTCAATGGTTGATGATTGTCAGTGGAGTGAACATGGACAGTAGGATTAAGAAGAAGAAACTTTCTTTTTGACCATCAAAAGCAAAAGCAATAAATTTTAGATGTTTGAAATGCTGATTTGTATATAAACTTGTAGAATCCATCAAAGGCTGGCTATAGGACAATTTTACAGCTATCAGTAGGCAAGAATATGGGTCGTTCGGCAGTTATGAAGGAGCCTTTCCCCTTATCCTGCTGGCCATGTTGAGGTTCTTGGTTTGTGTAGTTCAGCTGGATGCTGTAATTCCCGTTATATCTACATGATCCCTGGTGACATGTTGGGTTAGTCAAGTTGTGTCAAGTTGACTCGAATGGTGGAGGCAAGCTGTCCTGTTGGCTGGATGTAGAACAGTGGAATGGCAGAGTTTAAGGAGAGGTCTGGCTGGTCGACTGTGGAATGGGATAGTGGACTTCAAAGGCAGGACTGGCTGGTTTACTCTGGAATGATGGATTAACTAGGGGAATCGGGCTGGTTGACAGTGGAATGGTGGACCTAAAGGGGAGATCAACACTATCTCCCCTTCCTTGGCATTAAGGTGTGCTGGTTAGGCTGAGGTCTGGTTCTGAAACTCTCTAGATGCAGAAATTCTTCAGTGTCCTGTTATTGTAATCCTGAAATTTTGTGGATTTTGAAAAGTGTGAAGTAATATGTGTGTGTTTGGTTTAGGGTGTGTCTCTGTGTTTTGGCATATGTGGAAGTGTGTTTGTGTATCAGTGGGTGAGGCAGAGTGTTTTGTGAGTATTAAGTGTTTTTTTTTCTTGCTGTATACTTGTTGGAAAGTGTCAACAGAGGCCACCCCATCCCCATCACTCGTTACTGATTTCGAATCGTTCTTCAGTCGTGATTGATGACTCTTGCACACGGTGCCCACACTGACCATGGGCATGTCTTGTGGTAGAGCGGGACTGGTGGGCAAAACAGGTAGTGAGGGTTTGAGTGGTGCAGTCACAAACAGAATCCTGAAAAAGGAAAGCAAAATATTAAAATTAATCTCTAAAAACATTGAGATAGTGAGCAATTAACCTTCATAACAACTTAATGACTAGATTCTAAAGTGATTTCTGTGCAACTGTAATATTCTGTTCCCTAGATATGGCTTGGGTCCCTTCTTCAGGGTAAGTCAATGGGAATTTTCGTCTATTTGATCATACAACAGGCAAAAATCTTAGGTACGTTTGTTTTCCAATCACTTCTATCACCCCTTTTTGGAGCAAGTGAATAACTCATTCAGCTGTTCATGATTAAAAACAATCAAACATTGTTAACCAGTGTCTTACCTCCAGAGTATTTGAACTTGTGCTTGTTGTGTCCTTTCCAGTGGCTAACAACTCATCTCTTTGAGTTTTCATAAACCGCTTATTGACGATTTTAGTGACGTTGTCCGTCCCAATCAAGGATCCAGGGAGGCATTCAGGTTTTGGTTCATCCATGGTTACCACTGGTGCTGTCCTACCGCAAACATTGCGGAAAAACTCCTGGACCATGCCATATTTCTGAGCTCCAGCTTCTCCCAGGCCAATACCTATGCTAGGACAGGAAGGTTTCCCAGCGGCTTGTCTTCCTGGACACGAATCTGCTTTCCATAAGGATTCAACACTTCCGGAGTGTTCCACCACACTGAAGAGACTGGACAAGCCATCATTGAGGCCGTTAAGCACTGGACTGTCACGGGTGGTGGTGGAACGTGCCCACGCAGAACCATTTTGTGATCCACTGCGGTTTTGGAGATTCCAGACACTGCGTTCCCTTGAGGATGTCTCAAGTTTGGAGGAGGAGGTGGAGACTCTGCGGGTTAGCTTCGGTGAGCCATATTTGGGTGAGCAACAGGGTCTATCTATGCGACTGTGGACTTTCTCCAGTGATGAAGAGATTTGTCTGGAACGTGCTGATGCAAGTGAGGTGGATGGACGAGGAGACCATGCTTTCCCTTGAAGGCCTCTAATCGATGGAACAGGGCTATCTGTTTGTAGGCCAATGCTGACCAGCTCTGCTGTTTGCGTTCCTAAGCTAGAAACACCCACAGTCTGGCTCCCAGTATCTTTGCTGCACTTTCTTTCCAGGGAACTGGAGCGAATGGCCTGTCGCACGCAATTTGTCATCTCTTTCATATCATCACTAAGGTTGCCTGAAATCTCCAGTCCATGGAATGGAGCAGAATCTCCCGTTCGTCCTTCAAGCAGGTCTCTATGCTGCTGTGAAAGTGAACTCAACCATTGCTCATAAGACGATGAGGAAGTGGTTGATAAGGGTGCAGATGCAGAGATCTGACCTGATAGATCCATCATGGCTATGTCTCTAGATGAAATTCCTTGCTTGGGCTCCTGCTGGGCCTTTTCATTGACTGGACTCCTCTCCATTCTCCTCACTGAAGGAGGACTATAATAGATGCGAATCCCTGTCTTATCTGGAGCAGTGTAGCTCCTTTGGACGTACTCTTTGCTGAGCTCCAGTCCTGGAAAGCTGCTGTTGGAGTTGGTGCTCGGGCAGTCCCATGTCTTAAATTGGTCACCCTTCTCCAATACGGCAGAATCGCTGGTCAGGTACTTCCAATTCTTCTTGTTAAGGTCAATCAGGTCAGTGCGAGCCAGCGGGGACGTATGGGTGGTGGATTGGGGCTGCCCAACATTCCCATCTGGTACTCCATTAACATTATGACCAGGAAGGAAGACACTGGTGTCCAGTAAACTCTTAAATTCTGAGAGGGCGGAAACTGATTTGGTCCTGTAAGGAAAGAATGGAGATTATTCTAAAATAATGAAATGTCTGATGACAAGGCAAAGCAATTTACACATCATGTAATCATTTTACCTTTGTAGGGCATAACTATTGGTGGCTATATCCGCTGATGTTTCTTTGTCTGAGGTTTTGTCCTGAAGAGCCTAAAAAGGAAATGAGCTGTTTTAGTAAAGTTTTAAAGAGTGGCATGACTTGGTCATTCACCCACCGCAGTATTCACATTCATTCATGTGGTATTACTGAGTCAGCTTATTCACTCTTTAGGAAATGAGTAATTAAATGTAGCTAGTTTCCTCTGCGGGGGTAACGATAGTGGTATGGCTCATCACAGATATTTAAATGACCCAATTCCTCTCAATGAGGCATGGCATCAGACTTTAAATTTAAGCTGTCATGTGAAACAAAGAAAGTAGAGCACTGATCTTGATTGACACAAAGAAAAGAGGAGAGACTACAGCTATGGTCACATTTCTTTTTCCAGTCTTAATATTTATGGTGTGGTTAGTGCAGACACACTGGCCACACAGTCTACTTGCAAAACAAGTAGTTCTAGTTAAGTGATGCAACATACAGGGAGTCTTTCTGCAGGCTCTCTGTGGAAGTGTTCAAATATGTCATATCCGGCAATTATGTGGAGATAGCACTGAGCCAGAGGAGGAAGTGTGGGGGTAAATTATGCAAGCAGATATAGCTGCAGGCCAGAGATTTCCAAAACAGGGTGAGTTACACCAAAAGGGGGCTGGGCCAACTAAAAAGGTGATGATACCTCCACACATAGTTAGGGTTAGGGAATGGGGGAGGTTAGGGGCTCTACATGCTTTGGCTGTTGGTTTGGAGCTCCAGACCCTTTTTGAGCACTGCCTGTAGCTATATCCTTCTCAAAACGTATGCCGAAAACACAATAAATTGTGGCACATCCTCAGCAACCCAAATAAAACAACAGATTAAACCCAGACCTCGAAAAAAAGGTAGATAATATGTAAAAGTGATTTCCTTCACTTTTTAAAGCACTTGAAACTTGACATTGTGCTTTAAAGGTGCACTCAGTAATTTTTTCCCCATTGAAAATGTTTTACTCCTAAAGAAATGAATTTTAAAACACATGTATAAAATCATGACCACTCACATGAGTGGGGGACTCTAGTCATATCAGTAATCTTATAAAAGCTGTTTTATTCTATATGGGACAGAGGTGCCCTCATGGTGGCTGTAATTTTAGAATAGGAAAGAAATGATAAGTCAAAGTTATCGGCAATAAAAAAATAGTTGATAAAAATGTTTGTTGTCGAATGGTCGTTTGATCTCATTTAATGTAACATGAGATCACATTAAACTCTACTGATGATGTGCAAGAGCAGCATTGCAGTTCGCGCCTGACTTTGGAGATTAAGAATCACACAGCTCACAGTCCAGATGCATTCTAAATTTTCCAAAGAGCTTCAGGTGATGTACATTACATAGTATGAGATAATTACACATAAATACAAAATAAAAAAATACAGAAGCACTCTCGTTGTGGAATAATCAGAGCCAGAGCTCTTTAAAGAAGCACCCCAGTGTTACATCTTAAATGCAGTTATATTTAATGCTTTATTGAAGTTCAAATAATACAGAAGCAGATAATGTAAATAACTACAAACTCAGAAACATGGATTTCTCTGTGCGGTCAGCGCCTCTTCTATGAGTTGCGTGACGTGTCCCGATCTAAGGGGGAGAGATTGAAACTACACCCGGCTGAGGCACACTCTGTCGAGGGGATGCTCATTCCTCGAGCGCACACACTTAATGCAGCTAGATTATAACGTGATGGCTCATGACTTATTGAATCATAATATATGTCACTGTGCATTTCTTATAGTGAAGAGAGAGTTTATTTTTTTTTTTAGTTAAAGATGTATTGAAGTGAACAGAAAGGTGAGAGAGGTTGTCTTTGCCCCATTATACACGGCAACAAAATACATTTTTTATTTGTTTTGGATTGTTTTACAATATAAATATCTAAAACTCCTTTAAAACAATGTACATTTTCCTTAGCAGCTATACTGCATAAGAAAAATTTGTTATCAGCGAATGTTGAATAAAATATTAAAAATAAAAATGTTTGTGACATATGACGAGAGTGTACACCTTGGCGATTTATGTACGCTACCGTTGCAGTGCTGTCTGATCGGATCAAGATGTGCTTGCCTCGTATCAGCAGGAAAAACCTCTGCAGGGCAAGACCTCTACAGCCAGCAACTCTAGGCAGTTGATGTGCCAACGTAGCCACGGGCCCGAACAGGTACCGTTGCACACGGCGCCCCTACCCTGTTTGGAGAAATCTGTGGTGACCATGATGCACCTGGACACCTGTCCGCAGGAAGCAGAGGTCTGTCCAGGGGTTGAACACCTGACAGCAGAGGGGGGTGAAGATCACACGATACGTGCCACGGCACCATGCCCATCTTACAACTCGAGTCTGAAGCCAGTGCTGGAGCGGTCTCATATGCATCAACCCTAGCGGCGCAACTGCGTTTGAGGATGCCATATCCCCAGGAGCCTCTGGAACTGTTTTAGAGGGACCGCAGTGCCTATTTTGAATGACAAAATTCAGCATCGACTGCGCATGCTTGTTTGTGAGGAGCTCTACCATTGAGACTGAGTCTAACTCCGTGCCGAGAAAAGAGATGCTCTGAACCGGGGAGAGCTTGCTCTTTTCCCAGTTGACCTGAAGACCTAGGCGGCTGAGGTGCCTGAGCACCTGGTCCCTGTGGGCGCATAGTGCCTCTCGAGAGTGAGCTAAGATCAGGCTTCGAGCGGTGGCCTTACGTCTGGGTTGAGGGGAGGATGGAGAGTTCCAGTCCAGCCCCATGCTCGCGGCAGCCCGGGCAAGCATATCGGACATCTGAGCATCAGCCTAGAACTGGGTGGGCAAGCACGAAGGCGGCAACATCAGACGCCGCGATGCTCTCCATGGCACCAACGGAGACATCAGACTGGCTGTGAGGCGAGCCGGTCTCAAGTCGAGTCAGGACAGAAGCAATCAAGCGTGCTAGGGGGTGGGTGGTTCGTGGGGATTTACCTGCCGAAACCGCGCCCACTGAACTCCCCAAATCGCCTCCATCGCCAGCCGGGTCATCCTCAATCCCATGGGAAGGAGGAGTAATGCAGGGAGTAGTATGAAGCTGCAGACTCGGAGCCTGCATCTACAGTCCCACACCCAGAGTCCCGCATTCTCAGACCCCTCGTTTTTCGAGACAGCGCCTCCTATCAAATTGGATCGGATAAACATGTGAAGAACTTAAGCCGAAACGTGAGTATCGTCAATTTTATTTAGCGAATCATTCGATTTCTTTTTTAATCAAACTACTTTATAGCTCATCGATACACCAACACAGTCCATTTAATATTTATAAAGATAGTTTGTAACAAAATTTGAGCCGTTAATGTATGTTTTTTCGCCTTTTTCCCCCGAAAATATTTTGACAGCTAATACGTTAGCCTTTAACCTTGGACTTTTTGTAGATAAGCCATTGTAAAAATTATTATTGATTAAAATTAGTTGACATTAAAGTAGACCAATTAAATACATTAAGTGTGTTAATATCAAAGAATGTCATCATTAATTATTTAATCAGATTTACCGTTTGACCTTTTTTTAATTACCGGACCTTTTCTCCTAAAACTATAAATTGAATTAATTAATGCCTGAGTAATTATTTAACTTTATATAATGTATGTAGATTAGTTCTTATAAAACGTAAGTATTAAAATGAATCAATATTAATTTAACTGTGATATGAAGTTGTTGATAGCCATTTACAACTCATACAATTGCCTAATAATCAAATTTACTATGCCTTCACTATGTATTAACCAGTCTATGGTATTAACATGTGAGCTAGAATATGTCATTTGGCCTTTTGTTTGGGTCCCTTGTTTTAATTTGTATTGACTGAAATTTTGACTGTATGGGCTCTGTGGGGTCTTTTTTTAAAGATGGATATTACAATTCAAAGGGGGAATTCACTTCCAGAAATCCAGAAATGTCATAAATGCTGCAGTGATTTTCACTGCCCATTCTGTGACCCCATATATTTCAAACCCACAAAGTTGTCCAAAGTTCAAAAACATCTCAAGGGACACTTCAACAGAGCAGTGCAACATGAAGGTAACATTTGCAAACATCTTTTTTTTTTTGCTTTTTGAAAGATCATAAGACTGTGTGTGACAGTGCAATCGTATGCTGTTGTATTCCAGGGTACACCATACATCGATGCGGTCGCCCCTGCCGAACCCAGCAACATTATCATTGCTTGTACTGTCAGTCAACAATTTTAAGAAAGCCAGATTTCATTACACATTTAGGTTCCTGCAAATGTAAGAGCGTTAAGAGAGCAAGTGCCACTGATGCCTGTAACATCACACCCACTGCTGTGGCAACTGCTGTTGCACAAGCTACTGCCATTGATGTTCCAGCTACCACAGCCATCGCTGCCACCTCTGTGCCAACCAGCACTATGCCACCCACTGCTGCCACCTCTGTGCCAACCAGCACTATGCCACCCACTGCTGCCACCTCAGTGCCAACCAGCACTATGCCACCCACTGCTGCCACCTCAGTGCAAACCAGCACTATGCCACCCACTGCTGCCACCTCAGTGCCAACCAGCACTATGCCACCCACTGCTGCCACCTCAGTGCCAACCAGCACTATGCCACCCACTGCTGCCACCTCAGTGCAAACCAGCACTATGCCACCCACTGCTGCCACCTCCGAACCAACCACCTCTGCCATTGTCAGGCCAGTCACAAAAACTGGCATCCGTGTGGGTCCAAAATTATTGCAGAAATGCCCCAAATGTCATTTGACATTTTACAGAAAAAATTTAAAAAGGCACATTGAACGAAGACACGCAGCAAAAATGATGGACATTTCATCCTCATCCCATCTCAAAAGTGAATGCATAGATCCCCAGAATGGACTGTATGCAGTCCACAAAAGTATTCATGGGGCATCTACTCCTCTCCATGTTCAAATTAAAATATGGGGGGAACAACATCATGTTTCTTGTGAATTAGGTGAGTGCCAAGCTAATATGGAGTTGGCATGGAGAAGTGGACTGCAGTCATACCAGTGTGTACACCTCCGGTCAGTTTCATACTGCAAAACCTTTTTAACCTCGCCCTCACTCAGAGAAGATAGTCTTAAAGTAATGGTGAAAAGAAAGTGGTTTGGGAAGGACAAAATTAAACTGTGTGTTGATCGTCAAACCCTAGCCAAAGAAAATAATGCACCACTTTCAGTTCTGTCAAAGATTGGAGCCCCTCCATCTAAAAAATTTATATCGGTTCATGAGCCAACTATTTCATATTACAGCAGACTAGGCGGAATCATGGTGTCTTATGATACAAAAAAAAATGCATGGCACTGTCCTTGTGCAAAAACACAGAGATCATGCACACATAAATACATTGTAAAATGGCACTTATTCCAAACCAATGCAGAACTCTTTCGGAAGGTCCGGAGCACTGAAAGGAGAGCTGAGGAGTTTCAGGTGACAGCAGTGGAGGAAAGTGATGGAACTCATGTGGGTGAAAGCACTTACCCACCAAAGGATGCTCCAACAATACAACGCATGGTACAATACATCTTAATGAACAAAAAGATACCTTCTACTATTCCCAACCATTTGAGACTTTCTTCTGTGGATAAGGAATTTCCACAGAGAAGATAGTCTTAAAGAAATGGTGAAAAGAAAGTGGTTTGGGAAGGACAAAATTAAACTGTGTGTTGATCGTCAAACCCTAGCCAATAAATACATTGCAAAATGGCACTTATTCCAAACCAATGCAGAACTCTTTCGGAAGGTCCGGAGCACTGAAAGGAGCACTGAGGAGTTTCAGGTGACAGCAGTGGAGGAAAGTGATGGAACTCATGTGGGTGAAAGCACTTACCCACCAAAGGATGCTCCAACAATACAACGCATGGTACAATACATCTTAATGAACAAAAAGATACCTTCTACTATTCCCAACCATTTGAGACTTTCTTCTGTGGATAAGGAATTTCCACGACATCTAATTCCTGAGGAGACGTTGTGCTACCACTGCCCAAACCGCATGGTCCTCAGCGACCCGATCTGTATTACTCAAAAGGCTAAAATTCTTACAACCTCAGGAATTGTCCAAGGTGGATTATTTATTTATTTTTATGGTTGTGAATTTGTACTTCTGATAATGTTGCGTTTTGAACCGAACCACTCTTGTTTTTACACCTTTTGTGTCTGCAGATATTTCTACATACTACAAATACTGTCCTCAGTGTGGAGTACTGTACCGGTACCAATAATTTCAATGACCATGTCCTTCTTGATCTACCTCTCTGACTCACTATTAGAAACATGTTGCAGGTGATGCTTATATTTTTCCTTTATTGTTTAATTTGTCTGTTTTTATAATTATTTCAATGAATAGTAGTAATTAAGAGTGCAGTTTCTATATCATAGGTCCACACTGCAGTCAGCAGAATAGTTGAGTATTTGGAGTTAACTACAGGTGTCCAGTTCCCCTCAGCCGATACAGTTTTACATGGTTATCTTCATTTTGAAGCTCTAACAGACCATGAATATCAGTATTCTTGCGTGACCTGTGGTGACCATCCGCCTGTGGTCATAATGGACCTTCACAAGAAGGCATCTTTTCATCTGTCAGGTAAAAAACCCTTTTAGTTTACGGATTGCACAAAGGTAGACCATGGTTTATTCAAAATTTTCTTCATTTCCTTTAGTGAGTGACCTTGCACAACCTCCAGAAGATTTTAATGGAGATGTGGATTCAGAACAGTTTTGGAAGGCACTGACAGAGGAAAGAATTGCCCGTGGATTTGTTTCAAGTAAGAAAGCAAATCTACCAGCAATTATTAAATGTTACACCTATGTAGATTTGTATTTAATAAGATAAGACAAAAGGAAAAATGCTGATTTCTATGATATACTGACATGTTTTGTTTCCCAAAGGTCAAAAAAACAATCCATTCAGTGTTCCTCCAAGTTTTAACTTTTGGGCACCCTGGATAGGGAGAAATACACACCGCTCAGACTGTGTTCTTAACACAGAATTTGAGAAGATCCGTCCAGCAAAAGCAGCAGAGGTCTCTGAGAAAACTGTCTCAGAGGATCGTCTGAGAGATGAGCTCTGCAAACAGAAGGTAAAATCTCTATTCAATGTTGTCATTATTTTATGTTGTTGTCCTATTAAGGGTTAAGGGATTCACTGACACACATTTCCTTTAATAGGTGCAGGTGATTAGAAATTTATGCAGAGAGTGTGGTTTGGATGCCACTGGATCTCGAACTGATCTCCTTTTAAGACTTTCGCAAGAAATCACGAGAGCCATATGACAAAGTTTTTGAGAAAATTTGGGCTGCCTCAGGTAAACCTCAATATTGCAAATGAGAACAGTAATAGCAGTAGCTCTAAAATATACAATGTGACATTGATAACATGATTAGGTCCTGCATGAGGATACAAAGGATTACCGTTTCTAAAAATCTGCTTTTCTTTTATGTATTTGCACTTTAGGTGGTTGGGCAGTGATTATGTGTCCGTGTGGCATTGTCTACAGTTTGAAATGCAACATCCGAGCAGAGAGCCCTCGTGATTTTGCGGACATGCTTCTTTCATGGAAGCATATGCCGAACGTTGTCATCTACGACTTTGCACGTGGACTGTCAACCCACACTAACCTAAGACAACCACAAACAATACCCTTCACACCATTTGAAGGGAGGTTAATGGACCCAACTGCAGAAAACCTAGCGAAAGCCAAAGCTGGAAAGGTAAAGGTGTCACTACCCTGGCTGACATGCAAAAAGGAAAATCCTGACCCTGATGGCCACCCTATTACTGGTTCAGCAGAACATTATGTTCTGTATGACCGGTTCCATGAGGACAACACAAAGGACGCTCGAGATTCACTGCGGAAGCTTCGCCTGGTCCCACAACTGGCTGGAAGAGTTAACAGCCAAGTCGTGGAACAGTTATTTGCAAAACTTAAAAAAAACAACTACTTCCTAAACATGGCTTTGCCGTCGACTCATGTGTTCCTCATGCGAAGCATAATTCACCATTACAATATTCGCAAAAATGAAGAACGACTTAAGCACATGAAAAAGGAGTTTTCAGACAAACATTCTAATGAATGCCCACAGCCAGGCTGTTTTGGATAATTTTTCACTGTACTTGTGCACTTTTGTTATGAATGTAACACTTTATTACTCATTGGACTGATCTGTTCATTTATGTTTTTGTAGAACATATAACATCTGAGGAATCCATGGATGTCTCAGTAGGTAAGTAAATTGTTGTGTCCAGTCCCCTCCCTCAGGTGGAGCTACACAAATTACTTGCTCACTAAGTGCAAACAGGCACACTAACTTATAAATTTAGAGCATACACAAAGTTTATGATTTCTAAGCTTGATTGTTTTTTTTTTTTTTACCTTACTTTCAGTAGCAGTGCCAGATACCATTTTAAAACCCTCAGCAACACCAGCAACCATTGCCATCCCTGCAGTGAGTGAGACTGCATCACCAGAAGCCGCTGCTTTGGGACCAACAACCCTGTTGGAATATTTTTCACCAGTAAAGCCATGGGAAAGGGACTGGCATCCAGTGCAAGAAAAACGTCTCGGGTTACTTGTGTAACCCTTGTTCCCTGAAAAAAGCGGAACGAGATGCTGCGCTGCTAAGCGCTATGGGGAAACAATCTTATTGTGAGCTGCTCTGAACATATGTGTAACACGTCAATGAAATTGACTGGAATTTATAGCCTCGGTTGGTGAGATCATTGGACGCACCTGTGGCCAGGCTATAAATAGGAGGCGTCACCAGAGTGTTGTCAGATTATTTTTCTGAAGAGCGGTCCTGGGACGTCCCAGTGCGGCAAAAGAAGCGCAGCATCTCGTTCCGCTTTTTTCAGGGAACAAGGGTTACACAAGTAACCCGAGACGTTCCCTTTACAAAAAGCTTCACTTTGATGCTGCGCTGCTAAGCGCTATGGGGAAGGAAATGCCCACGCCGCCGCTCTGGGGCTGTCCGGACCCCTGATCGTTGTGAAGTGTTTTCACAGAACGCGAGAGGTTCCAGACATGAGCTTGAGATGTCGACTCAAGGGCATAAGCCCGGAGTAGCAGAACATCTAACACCATAAAATCCGAAGAGTGTGTGCGGAAAGGACTAGCCTGCCGTATCACAAACCTGGTTAGACATGAGCTTGAGATGTCGACTCAAATACATAAGAGTCCGGCGTAGCGGAGCATCTAGCCCACAAAGTCAAAAGATTTGTTTGAGAAGCCGACCCAAGGGCTCTAACTCAAAAGTTCGTACCACGAACTTGGATTTGGCATGAGCCTGGGATGTCGACCCAAGGACATAGTCCGGGGTAGCAAAAACATCCTAGCCCATGTAGAAAATTGTAGAATGTGCGTGGAGAGGACCAGCCTGCCACGTCACAAACTTGTTCCTGCATGAGTTTGAGATGTCGACTCGAGGGCGTAAAAACCCGGAGTAGCATGGACATCCAAACTATAGAATCTAATGTATGTGTGCACAAATTTGCTTAGACATTAGCGTAGATGTCGTCCCAAGGGCATACCGGGGTAGCAGGAGCATCTAGCCAAACCATAGATCCTGAAGAATGTGTGCGGAGGTGACCAGCCTGCCGCATCACAAACTTGCTTAGACATGAGCGTAGATGTCGACCCAAGGGCATAAGAGCCCGGGGTAGCATGAACATCTAGAAACATGAGCATGAAACCAGATGAATGTGTGCGGGGAGGACCAGCCTGCCGCATCACAAACTTGCTGCAGAGAGAGGCCTCTAGCCGAGGCTTTAAAGGAGAACAGCCTTCTGGTAGAGTGCGCCCTAAAACCTACTGGCGAAGCTTGACCGAACGCCTCGTAGGCCGGGGCAAAAATGTACCTCACCCAAAGTGACATAGTCTGCCAGGAAGTGACCGTCCCCCGGACATGGCTTCCAAGTGAAGAATTGCTGCCCTGACTTTACGCCACTAGCAAAAGCGGTGGACATTAGTCTGAAGGGTACAGACTGGACAGAGTCTGAGAAGTCTTAGCTGCTCCGGCGTTACAAACGGCAGGGAGCAGGAGGCTTAGAAAATAACCGGCCAAGGGACGCTAAAGACACCTTGGGCAGGTAGTTAGGGTGAGGGTGCAAAGAATGCTTTTGGTCATTCTGGGGCAAACCCTAAACAGGCCGGCAAAAGAGACAGAGCCTGTAGGTACCCAAGTCTCCTTAGAGACGTAATTGCCATAAGAAAAACCATCCTGAGAGTCAGAAGTCTACCAAACGCTGACTCTAGAGGTCTAAAAAGGGGTCTTACCCTGTGAAGAGGTCCTAGCAAGGACGCCTCTTAGGGGGCACCCCGCCCACCAAGGCATGGCAAACCGCAGTGGAAGCCACATAGAACCTGGCAGTGGCGAGGCAAGTGCCCGCTGACAGTTCTTTCTACAGAAAATCCAGAACTGAAGCAAACTGGCAGTTAGCTGGTTCTGTAATATGAACTTAGGGGGGAAACTGGGCGGCTCGGGGAGAAGTAGGGGAGACATTGCGCTATCAAAAGAGGCGAAGAGGTCCTCTTCTGCCCTGTAAAATCTACCCAGATCAGTTCCAAGTGGAGGGAGCCGTAGCACTTGAAATGTTCTCGGAAACTTCAATAGAAAGCCCTGTGAACCTCAGTTGGTACCCTTAGGGGCCAAGCATGAGAGTTTTCACAATTCGGACCAGTGATGAGAAGGTCCTTCCTGTCCGGAATCGCCCAAGGCGAGCCATCAAGGAGAGGAATTCGAGAAACATATCCTGTTCGGCCAACGCAACGCCATTAAAAGGAGGCAAGACCCTTGCTGGCGAAGCTTACCAAGACTCCCGGGAGCAGAAGAACCGGGGGACACGTAAATGCCTTTGAGCCCAGACCCAAGGGGGCTGGGTGACTTAGGGAGAAGTAGAGGAGACATTGCGCTATCATAGAGGCGAAGAGGTCCTCTTCTACCCTAGATTAGTAAATCTGCTCCCACACACACACGGGCATCCAGGGACGAAACTGCCCTGAGCTGCCCTGGGCCCCAAGGAGGATCGAACGTGCCAGAAATTCAGCTGACGTGAACGTGGATCCCCCGATGGTTTATGTAAGAGGCTACCACTGTATTGCCCACCCGCACCAAGACATGGCAGCCTCAGGAGGAAGTATTTCAGGGCCAGAAATACGGCCATCAGCTCGAGACAGTTACTGTGACAACCGAACTGACGACCCTCCTATCCCTTTAAGCCGGACGACCACTTAAGGCCGCTACCCAGCCCATCAGGGAGGCATCTGTCGTTAGCAGCCTGCGACGACAAGACGCACCTAGAGTGGGACCCAAGGTAAGAACCGGGGTCTGAACCACATAGAAAGGGAACGAAGCACTGGGCGCGTAACCCTTATTTGCCTGAGGGGACTGGCCCTTGGATGAAACCCCCTGGCTTTTAGCCACAGCTGAAACGGTCTCATATGGAGAAGGCCCAGAGGAATCACCGTGGACGCAGACGCCATGAGACCTAATATTCGTTGATACTGAAGAACAGTGCAACCTTGACCTAGCCTGAGATTGCTCAGGGGGTTCTGAGTGGAGATGACACGAGCAGGAGACAACTGTGCCTGCACCGTGATCAAATTCCATATGACCCCTAAATAGGAAATTTTCTGGGTCGGGGAAAGAACGCTCCTTTGGCGTTGAGTCTCGGACCCAGGGAACCTAGATGAGCCAAGACGATATCCCTGTGCTGAACTGCCAGTTTCTGAGACTGGGCTAGGATCAGCCAGTCGTCTAGATAATTCAGAATGCGGATGCCCTGGAGTCGCAAAGGAGCCAGTGCTACATCCATGCATTTCGTGAATGTGCGGGGTGATAGGGCTAGGCCGGACCAGGAAGTATCTGCTGTAATAGCCTGACTTTTTTTTCTCTGGAAGGGGAACATGTTCTATGGCCCCTTTTTTCCAAGAGATTTTGCAGTTCTACCTGAAGTAGACATGCCTGTTCTGGGCTTACGGTAGTGGAAACCACGCCGTTGAAGCTCGGAGGGCGGCAAGCCTTTTTCTACTGTTTTAGAACTAATTTCAAGACTTCCTGTCGAGGGGGGGTGTCGAATGTTCCGTGTCCTGGATTATGGCAGGGAGCAACGGTACATTCAACATCTTGTTGGAAACCTCTGTCACCCGAAACTGACAGCGACTTGCCACGCTCTGTTTTTGAACCTCCCTCCTAACAGAATCAGGGCGAGACTGGGTGACCGACGGCCTCGCCCCCTGAGTGCGACGAGGAAGAAATTGCCCAAAGGCTTCCTCATGGCTTTTCGCCTCCTGGAATCTGGAGATAACCGAATTCATGGCGTCTCCAAAGAGACCAGAAGGCAAAACTGGGGCATCAAGGAGGAAAACTCTGTCCTTATCCTTGATGCCGGATAGATTAAGCCATAAGTGCCTCTCAGTGCTGACCAAAGCGGACATAGACCGGCCAATAGCACGGGCTGACTGCTTGGTGGCATGGAGAGACAAATCCGCAGCTCGACGAAGTTCAGAAAAAGCTTCGTCGTCGAGGTCTCTTCCAGCACTCAAGTCTTTTAGTAGGTCAGCCTGGTACGCCTGCAAGACAGCCATGGTGTGCAGCGCAGCACCAGCCTGACCCGCCCCTTGATATGCTTTCCCAACCAGCATGGAGGTTACCCTGCATGGCTTAGAGGGGAGAGCAGATTTCTTAAGCGACGATGCCGAACCCGGCGAGAGATAACCCGCAAGTGTCTCTTCGACCGGTGGCATCTTTAAATACCCTCGCGCCTCAGCGCCCACGATAGTCGAATATACTGACGTGGAGGGCACGTGAATGCGCGAGGTATAAGGTTTATTCCAAGAACGAGAAAGCTCGTCGTGGAGATCATCAAAGAAGGGAAGGGACTGATGAGGTGTTCCCTTCCCTTGGTCACCAGACAGAAATCTGTCTTCTAACTTAGAGTGCTTGGGGGGAACTTGGTCACGTGGCCAATCTATTTTAAGTCTGGCCACCGCGCGAGTAATCACATCGAGCAGCTCCTCCGAAGATTTAGAATCGCGATTGGAGCGCTCAGATGCGGTTAACTCGGAATCTGATCCAAGGGAATGGAGGTCCCCCTCGCGAACTGAAGAGGCGCCGAAGCACGCTTCAGGATCACGCGAGGGACCAGCAGGATCTGGGGAGAGAGCGAGCGAAAGGGGCGAACCCGTCTCTCGCTCCTCAGCCAGATCCATGCGAGAGCCCCACGAATGAAGTGTGGGTGCCGGCTCTCGGAAGTAAGCAAGGCGAGCGCGAAGCATCCCGACCGAAAGTAGGTCGCAATGCGCGCACCCGCCCTGTTCCAACGCGAGAGTAGCGTGCTCTTCCCCCAAGCAAACAAAGCAAAATTGATGCGTGTCCTTGTCAGACATAGAACGCTGACAAGGAAACACACATTGTTTGCCCTGTTTTTCTGCCATTTTCCCCTTTCTTTTTCTTTTTTTATATATATATATAAAAGAGAGAAGGAAGGAAAAGACTTAGATTTTTTAACAAATTTCTAACAAGAGTTTTGTGAAAACACACAGAGAGAAAGCTCTGAAGAAAAATGTCTGACGACACTCTGGTGACGCCTCCTATTTATAGCCTGGCCACAGGTGGGTCCAATGATCTCACCAACCGAGGCTATAAATTCCAGTCAGTTTCATTGACGTGTTACACATATGTTCAGAGCAGCTCACAATAAGATTGTTTCCCCATAGCGCTTAGCAGCGCAGCATCAAAGTGAAGCTTTTTGTAAAGGGAACTGGTACATTATTATTGTTGAAATTTAATGTGCATGCATTTGCAGTCGAGCACTATTGTTTGACTATTTAACCATTTTTTTTATAGCTTGATTACGTGCTGGACGTCAATCGGCCTGGAGCTGAAATTATTGTCAAGGAGGGGAAATTGTGTCTCATTAGAGAGGAGTTTTGGAGCTTGGGTTTGCTGAGGAATATGGATTCCCACGTAAGCAGTCTGCATTTGGAAAGCTATATTTGTATTTGCACATTCACTAATGAGTGACTAATTTAATTATTTCTTGCAGATTGGAAACGCCTGCATGCAGCTTATTATTGAAATGGCTCGGAATATTGTATGTATATAAAATATTACAATGTAAACTGTCAAAGAGTATACATGTGTCTGAATCAACCTACATTTTTGCTTGCTTTCTTTTTCCATAGGGCAAAGATATATACATTGAGAACTTTTATGTTATTCCTACTTGGAAAGAAACCCAAAACATTGTTACAGCATTACCAGTGAGTGGGAGGTAAAAACTATAAAAAGGCATAATTTCTTATTTCAAAAATTTCATAATTTCTAAAATCAATTTTAGGAGGATGCGGATATGAAAGACTTGGTAGTCTTCCCAGCATGGACAAAAGCTAATGGCCCTGACCACTACATTGTCTGTGTAAGGAATTATTTCTTACTAGATATTGAATGTCGCATACATATGTTGATTTACAGCGTAATTGGTGTGTTTCTAAAACTAAACTAATCATCAATGCTTCCAAGAACTTTAAAATGAAATCTTTTTACACCTTAACACATTATAGATTATGAGGCCACTTCGAAGGGAGAATGTCTTTTTAGACTCTCAATACGCAGAGCACGAATCTGGGTTTGGAGATGAGGAATACAGAGCAATTTTTAGGTCCATCTATGAATTTAGACATGCAGTTTCAGCCTCTAATTTTGGCTATGTTCCTTTAGCCATTTCTAGCTTTTGTTCTACTATACAATTAGCTTTGTTCAAAGTTTAAAGGCCATGTTTTATTGCCTTTACTCTAATTTTTGGCTATGTTCTCCTAGCCATTTCTTGCATGTTTTGACTACGTTCATTTAGCCTTTTTTGCATGGTGTGTCTGTTCTCAGGTTAAAGATGAGCTGTCATTTAAATTTGATCAATCATATTCATGTTTTTTTCTACAGACAAATTGCCAACCAAATTGATCCGGGGATCTGGACAGAAATGACTGGAAAGGATTTTTCGGTGATAATTCTACTGCAAAATTATTATTTTGCATCTGTACCTTTTATCTATAATTAATTTCTAAACTGACTTTTTCTCTTTTTCTCAATCATAGGCTTTGCCACGTCAGACAAGAGGGAATGACTGTGGTGTTTTTGTGCTGATGGTAGAGTCTTTAATTTGTTTATAAGTAAGGTCTAGTGAACAGTGTTAACAACAGCTTGTCTCCTGTATTTCAGTACACCCTCTCAATGGTCTGTGACATCGAGTTCGATTTCCAGGAGGTAAGTTAATAAAAGGAATTTTATGTTTATTTTATTTACTTTTTTAAGTTTATTTGGTAAAAGTAGAAAACAGTATGACCTTTAACTGGGCATTTCTTTCAGGTTGACATGCCCATGATTAGAAAATGGTGGTGCCTTGTGCTAATGGAACGATTTCAAATTGACGGGTATGTCAAAAAGTATTGTACATTTTGGTAAAATATTATTCAGAGATCCCATATATGAGTTAAATCTGTCATATTACTTGAATATTTTGTCAATACAACATTTTAATTAGTATGAGTAACAAAACACCCTTAATAACTCTCTTAAGAGACAATTTAATTTATTTATTTATTTATTTTTGTTCCTTTAATTGCTCCTATAACTTTTATTTTATTTTATTATTGTTTGCAAGCTATAGGCGCAGGTTTGCCTTCTGGACAGACGAGGCAAAATGCTTATTAGAGGCAAAAACACAACCTCTGTATAGGCTAAAAAGAAGCACCACACATGATGTCCCACAGCACGTCCAAGCAGTCCAAGATCGGACAAGAACCGAAGAAACACTGGTGGACTGCATTGTGACTTCAAAGGGAACAGAGCAGCATTTAGTGGTACTGAAATGGTCCTTTTTCACCATTTAAAGATTAGCATTCCTAAATGACTCACCGAGGGCTGTGATCATTGTCAACTTCAACATTGTCAATTGATTATCCAATATGCTCTTAGCTATATTTTTAATGGTTATGCCAATTATTCATTGATGGCTTGTGTATATATAAAACAACACTTTTTGTTTGCCCCACAGGATGTTCTCAATGGGAAACCATCAAAGTGGTTCCCCCTAAAGCCACGTGTGCCAGTCTACATGGACCGTGAGCAGCAGTGTGCCATTCTTTTTCAACACCTCAAAGCTCTGCTGGATAATTCTAAAACTCAACTGAACTTCACAGATGAAGTGGAGTTCATTTGTAGTTTTCTTTTTCCTGAGGTAGGTCCGAACATGTTTGTCAATTGGATTGTTTCTTTTATTGCCATATATGCAATGTTTTATATATTAATTAATTTATTTATTTATATGGACAGGCCATCATTCATGGCCTATGTGAGATGCGGGCATTATCCTGGCAGGAGGCTGAGGAGGTTTTCCTCCGTGGCCCTACTTATCACCCTAGGTATGCTTGTAATTTGCATTTGCAAAAAAATATATTATTTATTATTACACAATATTTTTGACAATGGCATTCATCTTTTATTTTAGTGAAGTCGAGGAATTTGACAGAGCGATTGCAAAAAGAATGAAAAAAGAAGGAACATTCGCCTACCAGAAAGTAATTATTTACCTTATGCATTTACTTTTACATTTACATTTTACATGACGCTTTTATCCAAAGCGACTTATAAATGAGGAGTTTTTTTTAATGCAATTGAGTAAAGTCACTAATACAATTCTTTCTTCCTTTTTTCTTTGCTTTGTCCTGTTTACAGCAAGATGATGTTTAGGTGATCGTTAAATAAAGTACAGAATTGTTTATTATTGGTGTTTTGTCTATTCTTATTTGAGTTTTGCTTTGCATTCAAATGATCAAAAAACAGGTTTTGTAATGTTAGCATGGTATAATTTTAATTAGACCATTATAGGTTGAACTGAAAGAAAAATTGGAATTTGAATAAATAAAACATTGTAGCAATATAATGTCACATAATATTTTTCAGAAGATAGTTCAATCTGTAATTTGTATCCCTTCCATCAGTAATTTTCTTTCAATTAGACCTATGCTCAAAAAATAACTACTGGGTAATTTGTTAGTCAGAGAAAACAATGAGTTTTTTTGGCACATGCATTAAGCAGGGAACGCAAATATTTATTTGGATAACTTTAAATAAAACGCGACCGTAATATTGCATCCTATTGTTTTCAATGGCATTTAGCAGGAGGCGCTGTCTCGAAAAACGAGGGGTCTGAGAATGCGGGACTCTGGGTGCGGGACTGTAGATGCAGGCTCCGAGTCTGCAGCTTCATAATGTTGAATGCAGGGGGTGGCTGGAGTGGCATTTCCTTTGAGAATTGAAAGCCGTGACCACAACGATGCCATGATCAGGTTCTCAAAATGAGTACATGAACAATCCACAAATGCTGCCTCTGTGTGATCGTGACCCAGACACACAAGGCAGCGCCTATGGCTGTCAGAAGCAGAGAGATATCTGCTGCATCCATGAACAACGCAAAGGCGGAAGGGCATCTTGATAAAGATGCGTCTTTAAAAAGACGTTCGACACCAATTCTTTAACTCTTTCATTTTTTAAAATAATACCTACAAGTATTATTTTGAAAATAATACTCAGGAGTTTTGCTCTTGAAGAAGACAACTGTCAAAGCGCCAAGGGTGTGAACTGCACTGGCATGCAGAGGAGGGAGAAAGCCGCTGCCAATGTGCAATCGATCCAACAGGAATGCTCTCTTTTAGAGGAGAGTGGAACAGAGTGAAGAAAGAATATGACTGAACAGATGCACGATCCCTGCCTTTTATACCCGTATGTCCGGGGGCGGGACATGCAAATTCTGTTCGCCAATTTGGCAATGGCATTTTTCATATTCAGAGGTATCCGTGGCTCCCGAAATTAGCCACTTGTGCAATCAACACAATGTCGAGTGTGTGACAGAAGGGGAACTATTGATTTTGAATTACGCTGCATCCACAGCACTAAGTGTCACTGTAAGTCCAAGATGACATGAGCAAAAATTTACTAAGTGCAACTTTAAGGTTGTTTTGATATCATTAAAAACAAAACATAACTGGTTCTTGCATGACTTGTGACTTATTGTGATGCCATATTTTTAAATATGTGGACATGCAAATTATATTTAAGAGCTACACTGGGTTAAAGAATAAAAGTGATTAACTGTTTAAATTTCATCTGTTCCACACAAAAAGCTATCATATGGCTTCAGATGGCTAGGAAAATTTTATGGTACTTTAAAGGAGTATCAAAAGCTCCTGGTTAATGTATGCATTTGTTGCGTGGCAAAGAACAGTGTGAACATCCTGCTAAACTTCTCACCAGTGTGCTTTTGCTCTGGGCGTCTCTTAAATGCTGTTCCCATTGACTTCTTTCCTGGTTGAAGTGCTCCAGAAGCTCTAGTCTTTCTCGACTCCAGTTTCTCTCACTTATCTGCAGCTGTTTGGTGAGGTCCATCACAGCAGCATATGAGTCCGCCAGCAGGTGTTGATGCTCCTCTCGCTCCTTTTTCAATGCTCCCTTGAGATCTGGAGAATCTTTTTCAACCCCAGTCACAGATGCCTTCCCCACCTTCCCCTCCAGCTGATGAGAGAAAGAGGAAGACAAAATGGGAGTGAGTGAGATCAAAAGAGAACACTTAATCTTTCCAAGGAGGAACAGTAACCATGGAGATAATGCAAAGTAAGCCTCTTCATTCAGACCCTGACAGCAAAAACAACCCAGACATCATAAAGACATTTTGTGGATATTATGCTATTTGCCTTATACCATTTAATGAGCCTCTATGTGCAGATAGGAAACATACTTAATAGAACAAAAACAATAAGCCACTCAATTTTGTTACAGCAATTTTACAATGGATAAAGTCTGTCCTTAGGCACATTGTAAAGCACAGTGTATAAAACCCCTTTATCCATGGTAAAATCATGGTAACTTGCAGCTTCAATTGGCTTATTGTTTAAGAGCAATATGCTAAAGAAAGCAATGTTAAATAAAGTTATATTTTTTATAAAAAAACATCTGAATATAAATTCTTCAGCAAAGTAATATAGTTTATTAGCCTAACTGTACGCCACTACATTGCCAAGCAATGTAGCAAGCAACTTGGCGTTAGAATTCAAATGATGCATCACATGTTGTGTAAATTGATCAAACAAGTTTGCTTACATTGGCTTTTCTTTACAATGGTTTCGAACATTGTTCATCCAATCAGAATTTAGATTAGAAACTAGAGAAGAAATGTCTAGTTTTTGAATTCCTTATCTAATAAGTTAAAGGAAAAGGCATGGGATTTATTTTTTTTCATTTTAACTTTAAACCCAAGATTATGTTTCCAGTGACATTTAGTATAAAGCTAGCCTACTCTTTATACCCCATCCTAATTTAAATTCCTTCTGCTCTATCAATTGGATCTACAAATCTTCTGAACTCATAAATTCCATGAGATAACGTGAGTCAGGTTATTAATACACACAGCCTGCTGGGAACTCATCAGACAATCATGTGACCATCTTGTCACGGGGATAATGCCTAATGAGTTTTGCTTTGGATGGCACGATGAGGTTAATAGGTTGTTGTGATTTACTATAAAGATATTTATTCCAAAAACTCCTCATAAACCCAAATAATTATAGACCGTATTCACGCTAGCGCAATCTTTGATTTTTAATGGGAATGACAACGAGGCTGTGAGGGATAGACTTACCATCTCTTCAATGGCACAAATGGTATAAAGCTCCTTGATTTACATTTATGCATTTGGCAGACGCTTTTATCCAAAGAGACCTTTTTACAGGGACAATCCCCCAGGAGCAACCTGGAGTTAAGTGCCTTGCTCAAGGGCACAATGGTGGTGGCCGTGGGGATCAAACCAGCAACCTTCTGATTAGCAGCCCTGTGCTCTAGCCACTAAGCCACCACCACTCTTTATCAATGTATCAATGTTTTGTCTACAGAACAATCTAAAAACACTATAAACTGCAGTTCAGCCCATTAAAGAGACAAAGTCTATCCCTCACAGCATCATTGTTATTCCCATTATATATATAAGATTGCGCTAGCATGAATAAGGTCTATGGGGAAGTGTCAACCACACAGCATGGCAAAAAAGCAGCTTGTAACACAATGCCACACTGCCAATCTTCTAGACAGGCACTTCCATACTAGGGTGGGCAATGTTACCAGCTGTGACAAGCAGACTGGCAGAAAAATGCTCCACAAGCGCTTTGTGGATTTTTTGTTTTTGTTTTTCTTAGAATCGCTTCATAAATTAATAATAGGTAATAATATATGCATCAAGAGAATACTTCATAGTAATATAGTAACAGCATAAGGTTCCCCTTCTGCAATCAATAAGCCATCTTATTAATAAAGTGATAAATAATTTGTCTGTGACAGGTTTTATTAGAGCCACAGAGGTCACAGCTAAAACTAGGTTGTTAGGTCCCACCTCTCCCATTCCTTTCTTTATCACTTAGCTCATTCTCTTCACCAAAGTCTTAGCAAAACAAAGAAAATGCAGATAAAAGTGGGCGTGGCAGAGAGGGAGGCAACTCAGTATATCGAGCAATCAGAGCAGTAATGGTGAAAGCAGCAATCTAGTGATATTAGGTGCATATGGGTATTGCTTTGGGTGAAAATCTATCTGTGTGCATGTGTACATTTTGGAAGGTTGTTTTTTTCTGCCAGGACAAGGAAGGGAGGATGGTGAGCATTTCAACTAATCTAAACAAGACAGTACACAAGCCCTAGCTCTCTATGCAATATTTTAGACATCTACAGTGTGCAATATCAGCATCTGATAACACTGCCCACATGAATGATTAACATCTTGGTAGTTCCCCCTTATTTCAGATCCAAATATTGTATACCAATCGCCTTGTGAAAAAAATAACAATTTTCTGTTTATTTATTTAATGACTCTATATACAGAGTTTTGAGTAAATATTGTGTGTATCATTTGTATTGTGTGTATATAAGCATTATTTCAGCCACCCTGCTCATGAGATATTTTTATTGGATATTTAAAAACCCATATTGGTAGTTCCAAGTGCCACAGAGCCACAGTGTTTAAACTCTGGGAAAGTCATGCCACAAATTCATTACTTATAGTTGTCTCTGCACATTAAACTGGCTTTATTATGTCGAAATGTATCTTTATGTTGTGTACAAAGCAGCTACTGTATAAGCCGAGTGATTTTCAATCATAAAACAAGTTTGTTCCTTATTAGTTTATTATTTTTAGCCTTGTGTCTTTTTTGTGCCCTCTGTCTCTATTTCTTCTGATCCACCAAATGTGTCTCGGTCCAATTTCTCCCTGAGCTCATTAATTAAGTCATTAACTGCATGCAGTTAGGACTGCATCTCAGTGCTTTCCCCGTCTGTCGCTCACTTCGACGTTGTGTCGAAGAAGCGACACTAGGGGCCTCTCTTGAGCGCCGATATGCCTCTGATCTATGAAAAAAGGCCAATGGGAATTTGATTCAGAAATTTTCTTTGTCGTTTTTGCAGTCAGCTGCAAGTCACACACCTGTTCCTGCTTCTGTTCCTTTTTACACAGCGGCGTTGAACGTCCTTTTCAGGACGCATCTTTATAAACTGGGCCAGCACGCCCAGGCTGAGGCTGATGCGCAGATGACCAACATGCTTTCCCGGGCCGCCGCCAGCGTGGGGCTGGACTGGAACCCTCCATCTTCCCCACAGCCTTCGCGGTTGGATGACTGGTTCCTGGGGTCTGCGTGCCGCTCACAGCCTCGCCCCCCCCCCCCCCCCCCCCCCCCCGGTCCCGTTTTTCAAGGAAGTGCACGATGAGCTGACATCTTCGTGGAGAGCACCCCTCTCCACTCGTCACAAAGCCACTACCCTCGACGGCGGAGCGGTCCATGGATATACTGCGATTCCCCAGGTGGATAGGGCTGTTGCACTCCACCTATGCCCCGGAAACCCTACCACTTGGTGGGATCGCCCTGTGCTCCCTACTAAGGCCTGTAGGACAACATCGTCACTCACTGCCAAAGCCTACAGCAACGCCGGACATGCTGCTTTCGCCCTGCACGCCACGGCCCTTCTGCAGGTCCACCAGGCCAAGGCGCTTAAAGATCTTCACGGGGGTAGCACTGATTCTGATGTGTTGCTGGAACTGTATTGTGTTTCAGCGACCGACCTCACCCTCAGAGCCACGAAGGTCACAGCACAGTCACGACCGATGCCTCCAGATTGGGTTGGGGCACTGTGTGCTACGGGCACTAAGTGTCGGGCCGTTGGAAAGGGGCCCCGCTGGGCTGGCACATCAACTGCCTTGAGTTGCTGACAGTTTTCTTTGCCCTGTGGAAGTTTCTTCCGTTAGTTCGAGACAAACATGTCCTGATCAGGTCAGACAGCACCACCGCGGTAGCATACATAAATCGCCATGGCGGCGTACACTCCCACCACATGTCACGACTCGCCCGTCGTCTCCTCCTTTGGAGCCAGCAGCGACTCAAGTCTGGCACACAGCTGGCCTGTGGGGCTTCGCAAGTACGCATTTCCCCCAGTGAGCCTTCTTGCACAGGTGCTGTGCAAGGTCAGGGAGGACAGGGAACAAGTCACCCTAGTGGCTCCCTATTGGCCCACCCGGGCCTGGTTCTCGGACCTCGTACTCCTCGCAACAGCCCCTCCCTGGCGAATTCCTCTGAGGAAAGACCTTCTTTCTCAGGGATGGGGCATGCTCTGGCATCCGCACCCCGACCTTTGGAACCTCCACGTCTGGCCCCTGGATGGGACATGGAAGATCTAGCTGATCTAACACCTGCTGTCGTAGCCACGATCAACCAAGCCAGAGCCCATTCTACCAGGCAACTTTACGCCCTGAAGTGGCGCTTGTTCGCAAATTGGAGTTCTTCCCGGACTGAAGACCCACAGAGGTGTGCAGTTAGGTCAGTGCTCTTATTTCTGAAAGAGAGGCTGGAGGGGAGGCTGTCCTCTTCTACCCTGAAGTTGTATGTCGCCGCTATTGTGGCCCACCACGATGCAGTAGGCGGCAAGTCTTAATCATCAGAATCATAAGAGGCACCCGGAGGCTGAACCCCTCCTGGCCAAGCCTGTTCCCCTCCTGGGATCTCTCATTGGTCCTCGCGGGCCTCCAGAGACCCCCCTTCCAGCCGCTAGAATCAGTTGGACTGAGGGCCCTCTCTTTAAAGACGGCCCTGCTGATCATGCTCGCTTCCATCAAGAGGGTCGGGGACCTGCAAGCTTTCTCTGTTAGTGACACCTGCCTGGAGTTCGGTCCGGCAGACACATATGTGATCCTAAGACCACGACCGGGCTACGTGCCCAAGGTTCCTACCACGCCCTTCAGAGACCAGGTAGTGAACCTGCAAGCGCTGCCCCGGGAGGAGGCAGACCCAGCCCCTTCATTACTGTGTCCGGTATGTGCTTTGTGTACCTACTTGGACCGCACACAGAGCTTCAGATGCTCTGAGCAGCTCTTTGTCTGCTTTGGTGGACAGCGGAACGAGAACACTGTCTCCACACAGAGGCTCTCCCACTGGGTGGTGGATGCCATTTCATTGGCCTATCACACCCAGGCAGTGCCCCCCTTTGCAGGTTTGGGCTCTGGCCAGAGGTACCTCCCTAGCAGACATATGTAGAGCAGCAGGTTGGGCAACACCTAATACCTTTGTGAGATTTTACAATCTCAGGGTTGAGTCAGTATCGTCCCGTGTTTTCTCAGGTCCGAGCCGGTAGAACTTGGTAACACGCTGACGGACTGGCTGGGTGGATTGCTTGCACCTGGCGCCCTTTCCCTCGGCCGAGGTAAAACTGTGCGCTTCCTCTCCCAGGAGATCCCATCCACCCGGGTCCCTGGATGATTCCTCCCTAGCCCTTTGGGTCCGCAGTTCAGTGGAGGAACTCGCCGACCCAGTCCACTGCAGGTACTCTATCTACCCTGTACTGGAATAGGTGCCCCACAGGTCAGGACTCCTACATGGACTCCCCCTGTGTGTATTTTCCGCGGTACGGTCCCCTTACGAAGTGGACCCGCGTCTCCCTTAGGCAGTCCCAGCTGCCCTCCGGTTGCTATGTTGTAGCAACTCCCCCCTCCTTGAGGCTGGATCTACCACTGCGCCATGTTCCACATGTTGCCTAAAAACCCATGTGATGTATTCGCCACCTTTACCTCCCCCTTTCGGGCAGGTGTGGCCTCCGCAGTGTCTTTTCCCCCTGAAAGAATAGGAAACTGGGTAAGACCCCCTTCCCTCGATGCGTGTAAGGGCCCCGGCTGTTCTTGCTCTATGTCGAGAAACATAGAGAGAAAAGAGGCCCAGCCAGGCTTGGCCCGTTCCCAAATTGGCAAGTGTCACCTTGTTCCCCTGTCTAGAGTAACCAGAAGGATTACGATGACATTTTTGGGGCATTGGGGAAGGGTACACACAGTCTGACACAGCTGATCGCTTGTGCACTTAAATTACCTGCCCGCTCCTGTGTCAGCAGTACACGTACACTATTCAGCGCATGGCGTGATTTAAATTGGACACCTAGTGTCGCTTCTTCGACACAACGTTGAAGTGAGCGGCAGACGGGGAACGTCTAGGTTGCGTATGTAACCTCCGTTCCCTGATGGAGGGAACGAGACGTTGTTTCCTCCCGGCCACGTCGCTGAGCCAAGCCACTGTTGTGGCCGGACCATTTCCGGGCTCCTCAGAAAAATCCTGAATGAACTCGATGTATTTCCCTGCTTTTATACCCGTATGTCCGGGGGCGGGACTTCTCTGCCAACTTCTCATTGGCCTTTTTCATAGATCAGATGCATATTCGGCACTCAAGAGAGACCCCTAGTGTCGCTTCTTCGACACAGCGTCTAGTTCCCTCCATCAGGGAACGGAGGTTACATACGTAACCTAGACGTTCACCATCACAACCAGCAACAACACTGTAAGCACACACACAAATTCCCTCTCACCACCATGATACCACCACATTGCGAAGACACACGGTATATGGCCTACATGGCTCTCTTCTCAGACTTCTGGTGCATGTCCTCGCTAACAGGAGATCAAGTGAATATCAAATAACAAAATTACAGCTGACATCCAGCATCTTTTCAGCTTGTCTCACAGATAACTGATCGCAAGCTTATATGACAATAACTAGGAAAACTTAAGAGGCTTCAGGTATTTGAATAAAGCACCCAAGAGGAATTACCGTAATCTGTGTATGTTTAATTGATGACTACAGCCCTGAAGTGTAGGTTTTAAAATTGCTCAGTGTAGTGAGGCTTTGAGATCAATGCTAAAGTAACTACTTTACACCTAAAGTGTAAAGACCTATAACATTTTTCACCTTTGTGTACTATTTCAGATTTTATTGCATTACAGGCCACAATGTACATGTATTTAACAAAGATTTTTCCAACTCATCCCATTGAGTAGGACATCCCATTGACTTCTTTAGAATTTAATAAGGTAAAAGAAAATGCAAACATTACAAAAGCAAAGGATTACATGCGTTATTCGTCCCCTAATTATTATTTCATCACAGTTAATATTTGATAAGATCATATTTGGAAGAAAATAGAGTAGTTCTTTTGGTACAGTTG
Source organism: Moxostoma hubbsi (assembly GCA_032164185.1). Lineage (NCBI taxonomy): Eukaryota > Metazoa > Chordata > Actinopteri > Cypriniformes > Catostomidae > Moxostoma > Moxostoma hubbsi. Next base: position 71,368,714 of record JAVLUX010000001.1, read on the forward strand.
AAGTCAGAAGTTTACATACACTTAGGTTGAAGTCATTAAACCTCATTTTTTAAAAACTCCACAGAATTAATATTAGCAAACAATAGTTTTGGCAAGTCATTTTGGACATCTACTTTGTGCATGATGATTCATTTTTCCAACAATTGTTTACAGAGAGATTGTTTCACTTTTAATTGACTATTTCTAAATTCCAGTGGGTCAGAAGTTTACTTAGTCAACACTAAGTTAACTGTGCCTTTAAGCAGCTTGGAAAATTTCAGAATATGATATCAAGCCTTTAGACAATTAGCTTCTGATAGGCTAATTGGCATAAATTGGAGGTGTACCTGTGGATGTATTTTAAGGCCTACCTTCAAACTCAGTGCCTCTTTGCTTGACATCATGGGAAAATCAAAAGAAATCAGCCAAGACCTCAGAAAAAAATTGTGGACCTCCACAAGTCTGGTTCATCCTTGAGAGCAATTTCCAAACACCTGAAGGTACCACGTACCTGTTCAAACAATAGTATGCAAGTATAAACACCATAGGAACATGCAGCCATCATACCGCTCAGGAAGGAGATACATTCTGTCTCCTAGAGATGAATGTAGTTCGGTGCAAAAAGTGCAAATCAATCCCAGAACAACAGCAAAGGACCTTGTGAAGATGCTGGAAGAAACAGGTAGACAAGTATCTATATCCACAGTAAAACGAGTCCTATATCGATATAACCTGAAAGGCTGCTCAGCAAGGAAGATGTGGGGAAAAATGGGGAAAAATATATGACTTTTTGGAGAAATGTCCTCTGGTCTTATGAAACTGTTTGGCCATAATGACCATCGTTATGTTTGGAGGAAAAAGGGTGAGGCTTGCAAGCCGAAGAACACCATCCCAACTGTGAAGCATGGGGGTTGTGAGGGTGATTTGCTGCATGAGGGACTAGTGTACTTGACAAAATAAATGGAATAGAAAAATTATGTGGAGATACTGAAGCAACATCTCAAGACATCAACCAGAAATTTAAAGTTTGGTCACAAATGGGTCCTCCAAATGGACAATGACCCCAAGTATTCCTTCAAAGAAGTGGCAAAATGGCTTAAGGACAACAAAGTTAAGGTATTGAAGTAGCCATCACAAGCCCTGACCTCAATCCGATAGAAAATTTGTGGGCAGAACTGAAAAAGCGTGTGCGAGCAAGGAGGCCTACAAATCTGACTCAGTTACACCAGTTCTGTCTGGAGGAATGGGATAAAATTCCAGCAACTTATTTTGAGAAGCTTGTGGAAGGCTATCCAAAATGTTTTGACCCAAGTACAAACAAATTAAAGGCAATGTTGCCAAATACTAACAAAGTATATGTAAACTATTGACCCACTGGGAATGTGATGAAAGAAATAAAAGCTGAAATAAATAATTCTCTCTGCTATTATTCTTACATTTCACATTCTTAAAATAAAGGAGTGAGCCTAACTGACCTAAGACAGGGAATGTTTTCTACGATTAAATGTCAGGAATTGTGAAAAATTAAGTTTAAATGCATTTGGCTATGGTGTATGTAAACTTCTGACTTCAACTGTATGTACAGTAAAGATCACTATTAAACATCTTAACATCGGAATGATTTCTTCTTAAAAAAATGCTCAAGACCCATTAATTTATTGGAAAAGTTTATCAGCTATTTTTAAACCATTTCTTAGATTCACAATTAGATTAAGGTCTAAGATATTTGATTTGCTCATTTCATGACATGAACCTTTAGGTATGCAAAGTCACACCACTGTTTTTGTTTCTGGTCAATATTTTTGTTTCTGTTCTCCAAATCCCAGTGATTTTATCAACAGATCGGGGCATACTTTATATATTTTTTTGTATTTAGCCACATCCATGATTTTTCTTCTGCACTTACCAACTTTTCCAGTCACTGCTGCTAAGAATTTCTAAAACAAAAAGCTGCCATCTGCCATTGTATTTTAAATCCCTATGTTGATTTGATTCAACTAAAAAAGTAACAGACAACACTAATATATTTTGTTTGTTTTTTTGGCATAGTGACCAAGTTGCATTCAGTAGTGCTTCCCAACAGCATGTGTTTAGCATGCTAATATTTCCTGTCACTTGCTAGCATATCACTAAAAGAGTTTAATTTGAGTTATTTTGAGATGTTAATTTTTGTTGGGTTTACTTTATTCAGTTAGGTTCCAATACTTGAAGTATTTAAATTGAATTTCCATGGAAATGTTAGTTTAAGAAAACTAATTTCAAACATATGTAACCACTTTCCATGACTGAATCAAGTTAAGACAAAGAGTTTTTTGTTTTGTTTTTGAGTGTAGGAAAACTCCAGCTAAGATAATTTTTGAACAATTGTCCAGAGGGTGAATACTATTATTAACACTGTAACATCAGGGCATGATTCTGCTGAAATAAATGTAAACATGCCATTACCGATGGCTTCAGAAATGTATTAACTGAAAAGTCACTATAAGTATTTTTTTTTACAAATTGATCTTTATGTTTCAGACTCCAAGGTAGGGAACAAACTTTATTCTCAGGCATTACCAACTCATGCCTGTGTGAGTCAAATAAGGATGTTAAAGTCTTTATAAACTGTACATACAATAATTTAGCCAAATTAAGCTAAGATCCAACATTTGCCTGAACTGTTTAAGATGTTAATCTAACTGTATGTTGCATCTAAGCTATACAGACCTTTCTGAGATCATTTTACCTGAGTGATGATGCTCTTGAGTTCCATCCGCTCAACTTCCCATGATGCTTTTGCACGGGCGAACTGCTGCGTTAGCTCCTGTGAACTCTGACACTCCTCGCGCAGCTCGGAACTAAGATCCTGTAATGCCATCTTCAGGTCCGACAGAGTACCTCCAAACCCGTTAGGCTGCTGTTGGGTCAAAATGAGATGTAGCTGTAAAGGCTTGATTTCAGGGCAACACAAATCTAACTCAAATTGCTTTCCTACAGAAGAAATATGTTTTGTCAATCTATAGTTTACCATACCTGTGGGCAGGCTTTCTCTGCGATTGTGTGCTCTTTGGGTAAAGGGTTGTGTGTTTGCTCCTCAGCAACAGACATCTTGTTGTCTCCATAGTGAGAAGAAAGTCCATCTTCCTCAAGCAGGAGACAGAGATCCTTGACACTGTTTACCTGGAGGAACATTTGAAATTGCCTACATTTTCATAATAGCGTAATAAATGCATATACTTTCAAGTTCGGCTAAAGCAGTAGTTCCAACTGATTATGTTTCATACATTAGACATCAAGTGGTAAACAAAAGTAAACACACATTTCTGTAAAATAAAACATTTACAAATTTATTTTATTTATAAAAATGACCATGAGCTGCATAGGCCCAACAATATACAAAATAATCAACACGACATGGGCTGAATATGATTTTATATATATATATATATATATATATATATATATATATATATATATATAGATATTCCAACATATTACTTAAATCAGTGGTTCTCAACTGGTTTTGCTTTGGGACCCAAATTTTACATCGGACATCAAGTGGTGACCCACCATAATATAACCTGTTTAATGCATCCTAGGTTGGATTTTCTTTTACCTTCCATAGATCTGTTCATGGTTTTCAAGTATATGGGCATGTATCATTTTACTTTATTTTTGTTTTCGATGACAACAACAAGAAGTTTTCTCTCACCCTTTTTAAAATGTTGATGACTGTATATATTTATATGAGCCAATTATATTTATTATCCTGTTTATTTTCTAATATCGTAATGTAATATCTAATATCATTATTCAAACAAAACATATATTAAACAGAAGGAAAACTTTGTCCAAAATTTGTCCATAAGTCTTGGAGGTCCAGACTTTAAAGCCCTTCATGTATTTGCCCTTATATTAGAGTGCAATGACATACAAGTACAGGTAAGTCCATGGATGGCTCCTCATTACAATGGTTAGGCAAGTGTAAATAGTCTGTCAAGTAATAATAACAACAACAACAACAATAAGTTATATTATTTATGAATAAAATAAAATAAATAAGAAACATTTGAAACTAAAACTGCCACTGTTGTAGGCTAATAAAAATCTCTAATGGGGTCTAATAGAGACCTAGGTTATTTAATATGGAATTATACAATTTTTATAAAAATATTACAGTCACTGTTACTACTGTAAAATCGTGAAACAGTTTTGTAAAGCTAATGATGTATAACTAAAAACAACAACTTTATTTTGCTGCTTGGCATGTTGGGCAGTTCAGGGATGCCTACTTTTTGAGAGGTTTGAATTGACTTCCTCAATAGTACTTTAAACTAGAAAATTCTCAATATAATTCAAATGTATCACATCAGTTTTGTGGTCTGCTTGCCTCAAAATTGAGGGTTGAAGCTTGGCTGCTGCACTTGCATGGAAACTAAGCTTTAATCGCACTGCGAAAATAAAAGCCTTTACCATGTATAAAGTGCTGAACACAAGATTATCATTAAATTTTCTATAAGAAAACTATGGCACTGTTTCCCTGCTGTCAGCGACCTAGTCCGAATGGATCTGCGACCCTTTTGGGTCGTGACCCACTAGTTGAGAAACACTGCCATATAAAGTTTTGTTCATGGTTTTTGAAGGTAATCTGTTCATGTTGACATCTTCCTTTTTGGCTAAACTCTACAAAATTATGTGACAGGCTCTCAACCATATCAGAATACAACTGTGGCCTATTTCTGGGTCCCGCCACACCATTTGAAAACCAGTGGGCTAAAGGATCATTCTCCATCACAGAGATGAGTACTGTTGTTTATTAAAAATGCCTCCATACCTCCAGGATATCTTTGGCCTCTATTTCTAGTTTCTTGCCAAGTCTCCACTGTTTTAGGAGCCAGCGCAGTTTGAGGCTGATGAGCAGTAGACTGTCTTTGAGCTGCTGTGACTCCTGCACTAGCAGGTTCTTCTCCTGGCTCCACAACTTCTGCTGTAGACGTGTCTGTAGACTCACACTCTGCAGCTGGAAGTCTCGACGGAGGAGGGCCTTCTGATGCTCTTCATGAAGCTAGAGAGAAAGAGAGAGAGGTCATAACAATGTATTTGACAAGAGAGATGCCTGGAAGTAGGATGAGTCAATACCTACTATATTTCTGGTCTTGTGTTCGCAAGCACGTGTGAACGATGATACTAAGATTGATTGCTGAGATTTGCAAAGCACCTTTGCAGTTTGCCATTTGTATTTTTTTTTTTGTAGTTATAGTATAGTTGGAGTATAGTGTATCTAGTTAGTATATACTATGTTTATAGGATTTTTGCAGGAAACGTTCCTGGATCAATATCCTTGTCAGTCATGGAACATGTTCCTAAGCAATTTGGCTGTAGTTGGGGCTTGAACAACGTTCTCATAATTTTTTTTATTTCCTTATGATTTTCAAGGTAGCTCATGGTCATGGTCAAGATTTGGGAATGGACCAACCAAGGAGGTTGATCCCAGAACACATCCTACTTGGTAAAATCATGGTTATCTCCTATCTATATACAAGTGTATTTAGTGGCCAGTGATTCTCAGCTGGTGGGTTGCGAGTTCCGACCTAAAAATTGGTTGAAGGTCTGTCAAATCGCAGACAGCATGGAAAAACAAGGTTAAATGCAAATAATAAAATGCCACTAACTATATAATCGTGCATAGTTAGAATAGCAAAAACAGGCTTTTCAACTTTTAAAAGTAAGAAGAAAATGCTTCCCATATATTTTGTTGTTGACACCAAAAGCCATGCATCCCGTTAAATTCTACAGTATACTGGTGCAAATTCATCTGACACTTAGCAGAAGGTAGCCAAGTTTGTGAGATGCCAATTGGGCAGGTTCCATGACAGCCTCTCAGGCTCAAAAATACCATGAACAAAACTATGAAAGATGAAAATAGATAAAACTTTGTTACATTGTTGAATCACCGCTTAAAGTCCAAAACGTAGGTCCTAAAGCAAAGCCAGTTGAGAACCACTGTAGTATCATATGTGTATCTAGAAGATCTATCTTAGCACAATTTGTGTAACCATGTATCTGGCACCTGAGAGAGTTTATGTGTGTCAGTGTGGCGTGCCTGTCTCTCCTGTTTCAATGCTTCTTGTACTCCTTGAGTCTTTTCCCTTGCTTCAGACAACAGAGCTTTCAGCTCACCAACCTGCACTGACAGCTGGAGAAGACAAAGACAAGAGAGAAGAGAAGGAGATTATGAGTCACTCACAACTGGTAAATACTGCAGCTGTACGTAAAAACACACAGGGAGAATAAAATGACCCCCTGGCAAGGCTTGCTATGAAAACAGCCATGTAAATATCAAAATGTTGCAGCGCTACAATGCAAAAACAGAGGCTAATATCAGTCAATAGCTTTTAATTATCTTATATTCAGTCATCAGCGCAGAGAATATAGACTATATTTGTCCATTTTTGCAAGTTTTGAACCTGACACTAATAGATTTCTAACTACAAACAAACAGTCCAGCATGCGCTCCCTATAATTCAAAGCATGAGACCAGAGTTTATGATCACAAGTTCTCAGTTATCCCTTATTCTTCCTTCTTCACATTTGCCACCCAGTTAAATGTTGACCATTAAATAGCTTGAAGTAAACATGGATGGATGTTTCATTAATTTTTTGGAATACTGAAAGGGTGTCCGGCACAATGTGCAGGAGGATGCCAAGTCACAGTGCATTCTCTCATGATTAAAGTTCTCCATATTGGAGTGTTTTTAATCATAATGTCCATATTTTCTACTTTAAAGTAAAGATTGTATTTCCCAGGAGGTATAAATCGTTGTGCCAGTTTAATAGATCATTGTTAACTTCTATTGTCTTTTTATAGACAATAGTCTGTGATTTCCAGCACTGAGAGAGGACGAAACTGTAATAGAGCAATATAGTCAATTGACTTAACCATAAAAACCTCCCAGTGCTGTTTTAAATTTAAATACTAACTAAAACCTTCAAAACTCCTTAAGTGTCGGTAACATCTACAGATAATACATCAACAGCAACAAAATCTTTATACAATATTTTACAACAATTTACAAACATTTTTACAATAACAGAATTGTTCATTATTTTCTTTTCCACTGGTTCTCTTTTAAACCTATGCATGCTGCCTTGCTGCCTACAGTCTACATAGGCAGCTACCTTCAAAAGCAGCATCCTAAGCATCATGTAACCTTATAAGTGACTGATTTTAAATACTCTACATAGACAGCAAATTTACTCAAATATACTCAAATATTGGGTGAAATAGTTCATTTTTCATTAGATGTAACTATTTTCTACACATAATTCAGTCCGGAATAAAATATAGATAAATGGAAATATGATGATGTGTAAAAATGTTGACTAGACAGGCAGCTCACTAGGGTTTGGAACAGAGCCTTTGTATGTACAAGATATATTTAAAGGGAGCATCATTTTGATGCCAACTGTTTGGAACAACTTTTGCATAGGGAACATGCTTATGATGTCTAAAAATTCTGTCAAGGTAGGCAGCTCTCAAGGGTTTGGAACTGAGCCAACATATAGCACCTCACCGGATCAGTGTTTGTTTCCTTCAAGTTAGACTCCTCATCTTTATTGCTGTCTTTGTGGCTGCTGCTCTCCTCCTCTTCACTGCAGGGGTGAACTTTTTTCTCACAGTCTGGCTGGTCTCTAGAGTCAGGCTGTTGCATGCATGCATGGGCAAGTTAATGAAGAAAAACAAAAGACAACAATAAAGAAGAGCATGACAGAGGACAGACAAGATCAAGAGGAATATGATGAAGGAATAAAAGATTGTGTAGTGTGGGTATATAAGACTTCTGGAGTAAGTGAGACATAAAAATGAGGCATCAAAAAACAATGGTAAAATCTATATATAGCCAACAAATAAAATGTCATAAGACAATGAAAACTATGTAAAGGAAAAACAGTTTAGTCATTGTGGAATAGGACAAAATGGCAAACAGAAACAAAAGAATGATGAGTAAAAGCATAATCTTTGGTTTGAGGAGAAAACAGGAAATGAGGGCGAAAAAATAATTAAAAAAAAAATGGAAAGAAAAAAGAAAGAAATGTAGCAGTGACCACAGGTCATGGTGCCCATGCAGCGAGGAATAAAGGAGAGAAGGAGGAAGGGAGAGTCTGGATTGGATCTCAAGATTTAGGCCTCTGATGGAGCCTAGATAAATGAATTCTCGTCTACACCTTAGTAGTATCATAACATTTAAGTATTCAATATTTTCTAAGTAAACAATGTTTTAAATCAAATATAGCCCGACAAGACCAAAACCTTGAAATGTCAAGATATTAGCTTTTTGAATTAAGGGGCTAAGCAATATCACCTTCTTTGTAAATATCTAATAAATAACTTATCAGCTTATTATGATTTCCTTGAAAAATAAGGTATTTGAGATATCAAGGTACAAATTTCTTTATATTACACCAATACAACTACTCATAAACTTCTACTGTGGCCACTTTGGTCTCATTTGAATGTAGACATGTAGACAGTTTAAAAAGATAGTTTACTCAAAAAAATAAATTTGTGTCATTTAATCCCCCTAAATTCAATCTTCAGAAAGGACAAAAAATGAAGTCACTATTTGCAGAAAATCTTGCCTCTTTGTCATTTTTGAAGCTTGACAGACTCAGTTCTGGTTCTCTTTTGTTGGAATAGGACTAGCTTGGACATTCCACCACATTTCTCCTTTTGAGTTCCACAGAAAACAACATATGGGTTTGGAGTGCGATAAGAGGGAGTAGATCAGGGGTCGGCAACCTTTTTGACATGGAGTGCCATTTTTTATTTTCCTGGTCAATGACTGTGCTAAAATCACGCTGGGGGGTAATGACTAGCATGCAAGCAACAGTGAGAGAGTTGCATGCTATTTTATTTAAGTTTTTCACACCTGCAGTGTATAGCCTCCCATTCAGCTCATGAAAACATGCTGCATGATCATGAGGAGGGATTACATCAAGATGTAGATTGGAATGCAGGTGCAGAATTTATATATAAAAAAAGTAGTCTACTTCTCTCTTGCCGTTGCTGGCATGCCCGTGATTACGCCTCAGTGTGCCAATGTTGGCATGCGTGCCATATGTTGCTGACCCCTGGAGTGAATGACGACACAAATTAAATTTTTGGGAGAACAATCCATTTAAATGAACTTGGCAGCTCACAAGAGGCATTGGACACAAACCTTTTAACATAATCATAATAATTAACTCCATTAAAGGCCTAATTTGTATCCATTATGATGTATTATAATAAACTACAAGCATGCATTGTTTTAGTGGTTGGCAAATCGTTCTATGGGAAAGGGAAATGTTAATACAACTCATCAATGACCTACCAAGCAAAGCAACAAAAAAATTAAATATCCTAGCAAAAAGAAAGAACAAAAAGGAAAGAACAAAAAAAGCAAGGGATAAATTGACTGAAAGAGGGCATGTATACCTTCTGTTGGGCTGTGATCTGGTCAACCTGAGCATCTGCAGGGCATGAAAAATTTGCTGCAGGGTCTCCCAACTCAGAAAACAGAGGCAGTGGGGACATCCCTTCCACACGCTCCCTTTCGGGGGATTGCCCCAGGGCATCCACCCTCTCACTGAGGACCTGTAGCTGAGCCTGAAGGGACTGCAGTCTACCATGAAGGGCATCCACCAAGGGCAGCGTTGAGCCCTGTGTCTGGCTCTTCTCCAGATAAACTGGTTCTCCAGACTCAATGGCAGAGGTCTTGCGATAGATGGAATCTGCTGAGAGGCAGGTGGATTCGGGCGAAGTAAAAAGCTGAATGGCTGAGGTAACGAGTTGGGCCTGGTCACGTATAATGAGAAGGTCCTTAAAGCTGAGGCACTGAGAAGTATGAATATGACTTATTCCTGAAATGTTCTGACCCTTCTCCTCCAGAATATCGATTCGCTCATGCCCAACTGGCCACTCGCGATGCGTTTGGATGGGGACGCACTCAGCCGAGTCCCCTGCTTCAGCATCGGTCTCTAGTGCTGGACGTTCAGAGCCCTGGTTGGAGGCCAATTCACACCGTTGGAGGTTAGAGAGAAGCACTCGGTTCTCATACTGGAGCTTCTTAACTTTGCCATTCAGCTCCGCAATCTGCAGCCTGGCAGCCAGTATTTCTTTATTGGCAGCTTCATTTGGACTAGATCCTCCATCTTCAGAAACACCATATATGATTGTGGGGGAAGTTATGGTTGCAGTTGACTCAATCTCAGTGACATCGGGAAGCACAGATTTGTAGTGATTGAGCTCATTCATCAAGAGCTTGTTCTGTTCTTCCATTTCAATCAGCGATCGCCGCAACAGATCTGCCTCTTCTTCCACAAACTGTAGGTGACGCTGTAGCTCCATCACATTCTCAGTTGATGTGGAAAGCATTAGATGACCTCCGACTCCTGAGATGCCAACCCCCCCCGGGGATTCCTGGATCTTCATATCGTCCATTTCGGCACGAAGCCCACGATTCTCTACCTCTAGCTCTACAATTCGTCGGCTCAGAAGGTTTGCCTCTTCTTCTACTAGTTTTAGGTGAACTTTGACTTCTGCCTCACGAGTGTGAGGAGAGCCAGCAACCTCTTCAATGGTCAAGGAGGCATCAACCTCACCGTAAAGAGAGCGATACTTTGCCAGTTCCTCCCTCATAGCCTCGCTGTCTTTAACTATTTTGGTGAGCTTCTTGCACATGAGGGCTGACTCCTCCTTGGCAAAATAGAGCTGGCATTTGAGGTCGGAATTGTCTTCTGGAGGCTGAAGGGAAACAATCGCAGACACCAGACAACTGTTATCCACATAACTTTGTACTTTTCCACAACTTTGTATTGTTTTACCCATTTTCTACCAACTAAAAAATGTCAAACTCTGAAGGCATAATACATCCAGGAACATAAATATAGAATGATCCCTATCAATGCTGATCATTGTTAGTTTAACTGTTATTATTAAGAGTAGAATAGAGAAAAATGAAGTTATCAATCAAGTGTTTTCTAGAATTGCTGTTTATTACCTGAGGTGATGCTTTTTTATCTGGTTTGTTGTTTGGCCTGGCAGCCCTCTTCTTCAAAGCATTCTGGGGTAAAATGGAGATGGTTTAAATTAATTAAAATGTGTAAAAACATAAATAAGTAACTCTTGTTGACACCCATTCCCAGTCAATCCACATCCACTCTGATATGACACCAACCCCATCAATCTCTCTGGCTATCTCTCTTCAGCTGTGGTACTAAACACTCATAAATCATAATTTGGCAGCAAATCAGGGGGGAAATAAACTGTTTCAGATTGCAAGGTGAGCTATCTCATTGTTTGCATGAAATACAAACCTGCTCGACTGCAAGAAATAAAGAGAAAGAGAGAGACAACAAGGGAACACACCTTTCAAAATAATTAAATAAAAGATCAAATTGATAGTTTCAATTCTAGACGCTGACTAATAAATACAGCTTCCAAGCCATGCTAAAATATACTGCAAATTAACAGCTATTCACAAAAAACCTGTTCACTTAGGTATTGTGCATATTACAGCACCCACAGAATAATGTTCTGCTATTATTTACATATACATTCACTAAATGAATTTGCCTAAATGTTTTTCATGAAAATGAATCATTGGCCCATATATGCCTCGAAATAATATTGTTATGTTTATGTGTGTTCATGTATTTCATGTCTTTTATTTTGAAAATTTTAGTTCCTGTTTTTAGTTGAAAAGTTTTGTGATTCCTGTTTCCCTCCATGTTCATATGTCTTGTGTTCATTGGTTTATTGTCTTGTTACATATTATCAGTTCTATTTTGTTATTGCTTTAAGGTTATTAGTCGTGTTATCTTGTTTATAGTTCTGTTTATAGTTCTATAGTCTGTTTATTGGTTTTCTTGTTATTGTTTTACCCAATGTCTGTGCATTTAAGCCCATATGTTTGCCATTGTCTCCTGTCAAGTATTGTTAATGTAACCTTGTTTGCTAAGTCAAGTTTAAGTCAAGTTTAATTTCATGCTAATGGTTTATGTTTAGTTCATGTCTATAGTTAGGGTTTTGGATTTCACGTATGTAAATAAACTGCACTTGGGTTCTTCATCTTCACGTTATCGTCTTCGTCATTGCCAGTCCCAGAACAACGTTATGTACCTTTTCATAATATAGCATGGCCTCTCATACTTTTTTGCTTAAAACAAATCATATAGAATTATTACCAAATCCATGTTACTGCAATCATCTTTCTTCATGTAAAAAAACCCAAACAGAAACAGTGAATAATTTTAAATTGCAATGCAAAATCCAATATCCATATATGGACAGAATGGGAGAGTTTAATGGTAGAGCAGCTTTTAATTGCAATAAAATTAATAAAATCAATAGACTGATTGCAATGCAAACTGTTTTGAAACATTTATCATTGCATTCTGCATTCTGTTTCACATAGTGTTTTTATGGTAGCCAGTATAAAGTGCAGCCTATATTGCACAGTATTCAGAACTCCATTATGATCATAACCAGTGAGAGCGAGGCTGTAGTAAATTAATTTTCACAGCGTGTTTTTTTTCTCAATTCCCAGACAGTAGGGACACGAGTGCACCAACTGCTCCAGATTATAATGGGTTCCCATGACGACGGCTTTTATGAGCAGTTCCCCTGTAGTATTCAATGGAACAAATTGATGAATAAAAGGGGGGAGGAGGTTAGGAGAGGAAAACAGGAAATCACAACCTTTCAAATGCTTCTGTCATTAGCAGGCCTCTCTCATCTTACACAAACAGGCAAAACAACTGCAGAAGATGACCACATCCCCCTCTCTTTCTCTCCTATTAATTGCGCTGAAACATTAGGAAGCTAAGTGTCAGATGATTTGCATAACATTCTTCATAAAGGATTTGTATAGCAACTGAATGCCTGCAGGTGCAACAAATTTAGCAGCAAAGATCCCACACAGGCTTACACCTCTGCACAGCATCCACTCTGCACACGATTTGGAAATGAGATATTCCGGCTTTGATCCACAACAACCACATTTAAATTAGTTTACAGCAACAGGATGGCAGTTATAAACAATATGCCTTAAACAAAGACCCTTCCCCCAAAAACCCTTCACCCCTCTACGCAAACACACATTTCCATTCTCCTTTAAATCCAAGAGCCTTATTGAACAGTTTTTCTGTCCATATGATTTCAGATGAATTCTCATTGACAATAATCCAATCTACTTTTGTTCATCTCCCCAGCACCCATGCACTGATTTCATATAGTGACAAGTATTAAAGGGGCCACTTTTGTAGCATTTCAGCTTCTTCTTGAAACACACTTACAAATTTTCAAATTTTTTCAGCATCTCACACTATGAAAACTGCTTTTTAATGTTGTGTCTAGTAAAAAGAACTTGTAAAAATGCGTCTTGATAACTGTGTTTTGTTCAATTTGGCTGCACTGCATCTAGCAGTTTTCAAACACCATGTTAGCAGCACCTTAGAGGTACTTTTTGATAGTGTACCTAAAAGACTTTGTTTGTAATTTACTTCTGTTATAATTGACTAACCTCCAGCATAGTTTAAAGTTTTCCATTTTGGCCTCTTTCTGTGCTTTGATATTCATTGTTTTGGCAGTGTTTGCCACCAGCTTTCTTGCACTCGAGAATGACATATGCTTCTGTCCATGCATAAGCAGGACAGTTCTTTTTCATGCTTATCAGACTTGAGTGTTAATTAGAGCTGGGAAGAGCAGATATGAGTATGTGTGGGATAAATAGAAAAAGTGAAAGGTGATTGTACAAATGAAAGAAATGCAGTATTTCTATACCCCCTTAGACCCCAAATCAAATCTATTGGCTGAAATAACTTTTAATGTGTCCTCTATTCAGTTCCTGTTATAGAAATCCTAGCAAGCAGCGATGAACGTGCCCTCGCACCCTGGTGCACATTGGGGCTGCTGTGCCAGGGGAATGTCACTCCAATTTTTTATTTTTTTTTTGCATTTTTTAGCACTCAAACGTTTTTAAGAGTGTATCACAGTGTAAAACATGTAATTTCCTGTTGCCAGTAGGTGGCGCTATGACTATAACTGAATATTGCCATATAGAAGTGTTCATGCCGGGACTCTTATAAAACATGTAAAGTTTGGAGCAGACTGGACATTTTATGTTTGATTTATAGTAACTTCCTGTTTCATGGCGAAACACTGAACTTTGTCAGGACGCCACAGACATGCCACATAAAACCAAAAGGCTTCACAATTTAGCATCACTAAGGCCTTTAGATTAGACTGACCAAATATGATGATGATCTGATTTAATCTCTAGGAGGAGTTCGTTAAAGTACGAGGTCTGGAAATGGCAAAAACTGAGCAAAATTTAAGAGAAAAATCTAAATGGTTGACTTTCTGTTGGGTTTAGGATATTATTCTAAAATACTTTTTTGTACATGTTGACATTACCGATTTTCTTACCTGTAGGTGAAATGTGGTGTTAGGGCTGCTTTGTTTAAATTTTGCAGGTGGCGCTATCGAGCCATTTTGCCACAATTAATTCTAAAACCAGTATCAGATGTAAATTTTCCCCACTTCTGAGATATGTGCAAAGTTTCATGAGTTTTCATGAGTTTTCAAGCATGTTTAGGCCTCAAAAATGGGACTATATGGTTTCATATAGAAATTTGTCAGGCCGCAATGGACATGCCCTTCAACGAAAACTCAAAAGCTTAGCAATTTAACATCACCAAGGCCTTTAGATTAAGACTGACTAAATATAATGCTGATTAAATTTCTGGGATGAGTTTGGTAAAGTACAAGTTCTGGAATTGGCTGTTGCCAGTAGATGGCGCTATGACTATAACTGAATATTGCCACGTAGATGTATTCAGGCCAAGACTATTATCAAACATGTGAAGTTTGAGGCAGATTGCACATTGTGTGTATGAGTTATAACAACTTCCTGTTTCATGACGAAACATCAAAATTTGTCAGACCGTCACGGCCATGCCAGGCAGTGAAAACTCAAAAGCTTCGCAAATTAGCATTGCCAAGGCCTTTAGATTAGAATAACCAAATATGAAGTAGATCTGATTAAATCTCTAGGAGGAGTTTGTTAATGTACGAGGCCTGGAAATGGCAAAAACTGAGCAAAAATACATTTTTACAACCTTATTACAATGTGTACCATTTTCCGTAAATGTAGCTGAAACATAGTGTAAAGCGCACATCGTTGAATGTTTGTAGGTGGTGCTCTCGAGCCATTTTGCCACACTTAATTCTGAAACCTATATCAGATGTAAATTGGCGGCACTTCTTATGTGTGTGCAAAGTTTCATGAGTTTGCGAGTATGTTTAGGCCTTCAAAAATTAGATTCATTTGGGAAAAAAAATTTAATAAATGCCAAAAAGAACAATAGGGTCCTTGCACTATCATTGCTCGGGCCCTAATTAGCAGTAAAACAGATATCCGGGAAGGCTATTTTGATTATCTAGAACAACATAAACGCAATAATAGAATAAAATACAATTTTGAACAGGCATTACAAACAGGATTCTGTGGAAGAAAAGAATTTTGCACAACATCAATAATAGAAAAACAGCATTGCCATTTTTATGCATAATCTGTTGTATATAAAAGGAAGCAGAAATTTGCTTAGAAGTCTTGATAAGTAACAGCCTTGTGTTTTTTGACCAACACAGGTCAAATAAGGGTTGTATGGAATGAGGAGCATTGTGTCTTTGCACCTCCCTCTACATAAACAGATAATTAATGGAGATGGTGGAGTGTATGAAAAGGTATGTTTTGCCTCTTTCTTTTCTTCTGGCTTGAGAGAGGTTAATCCCTAAGCTCCTGTAGAGCATCCATTATGTGCATACCCTTCACACAAAACCTTTGGCGCCACACAAGCAGAGGACACCTCCCTCTTTTTCTTTCATCCCTCCATCTTTCCATTCTTTGGAAATCAATGCAAATCAATGCCACCATCCTCATCTGTCAAAATGTGAATTGTTCCACAAAGCATTTATTAAAACTATTCAACCTCACTGCTGACCTGTTTAAATGAATAAAACATGAATAATACAGGATCTACTGTAAGGCAGTAACTTTGCTACATATAGTGAAGCTATTTGCTTAACTACATTTCTCAGTAGAGAGGTGGTAGCTTTGCTAGTTTTTAAGTCAAGTTGTTTTCGATAGCAAAGCTATATTTTTAATTAGGTAGCAGCATAGTGTTGACAAAAGCTACACAGCTACATCATGCCATGTACACAGTGATTACTGTCGGAAGTTTTAAATCAGAACTAAAGATGTCTGATTCATAAATGAATCGCTCATTTGAGTCAGTTCTTTACAATGAATTGGTCACATGTGATAGCAAAGTGGTCTGAATTGGTTAGTGCACTGCTGAATCATTTGGAGGGTCACCAACACACTAATGGAATACTTCACAACATGGAAAATAAATATAATGCTTGTTGCAGTGGATATTTATCTACAATCAATGGAAACCAAACCTACTAAAGTGTCATATTGTTTGCCAGTGATGAAGGACTTTATTAAGTTCAACACATGTGCAGCTTGTGAACTGCTTCTGCAGGACATTTTCCAACCAAAAACATATTAAAACACTTTGTAGCCTACATGGAAATTAATAAAAATGTTAATGTTTTTTTTGCACATTTAACATTACCTTGGAGCACCATGTCAATACAATGGTCTAACAATATGTAATCATACTGTATATCAAAGTTCAATGTTTTGTACAGGTAGTAGTATAAATATGAAAGGTGAAAATTGTGGTTTAACATAATACAAATTAATTTACATGTTTTTTTTTACATGCACATCCATTCAACATTGCACCATGTATACTTGTATACTGTATTGTAATATACTGTACCATGGCTTTAATAAACTTCATGTGATGAGGAGGAGGGTGGGCCGGGCCGTGACTTTGCACACCCAGCCCCCAATCAGGCTAATCAGCCGAGGAGAGGGATAAGTGCAGCGGGATGCAGCAGTTCGGGAGAGAAAGAGCCACACGCAGCTGCTGTGTGTGCGTTTGTGTTGTGTGGCTTTTTGTTTCATTAAATATTATTTTGACTGTTCAGCCAGTTCCCACCTCCTCTTTGCCTATATTTAACCTTGTTACAACGTTTTATAGATGCTTTAGTTTGTCTGACAGCATGCTTCATATATCTGTTTGAAGAAATTGAAGTAGCTTAAATGTAACAATCTACTTTTGGCATCTACATTGTTGTGTAACTTGATACTTTTTCTGAAGTGTAGTTTTCATGTTAGCTTAACTAATTTTTCCTGTAGTGTAGTTCTTAGCTTAGTTAGATACATTGTGTAAGTAGCTTGCCCAACACTGGGTCTAAGACTGAGAAATGTTGATAACCTGCAGTCACTTGAAACAGTGCGTGCAGTGTGCCATTTGGTGAAGTTTAAAAGCTTAATGACTAAGAAACAAAGAGGATAGTGAGGTGAATCACATATGTAATGAGCAGGAGGTAATGGCTCCCAGGTGTAGTCCAATCAACTCTAACTACAGCAGTCTGTTCCTCATTAACACCACTAACACAGCTTTCAAAAGAAGTCACGGTTTGTTGTACTTTTTCATTTACTGCATGAAAGACACACTGCGACATCATAGTGGGAGTGAAATGTCTACACGAGAAGCTAACTGACTGCATCGGACTCCCCACTGCCACATAAACTGCTCTTTGTCTTTGTATCATGTTGTCCCCTTTTAGTGGAATTCAATAAGGGAGCCCATGCGCTTGTTAAATAGAATAGCAAGCACTTGATGCTCATTACTGTGTTGAGTTGCGAGCCGCATGCGCCTTGGTGGCTGAAAAACGCTCCAAACAGTCCACTCGTTGTTCACTTTGCACTCTCATTTGCACTAAGGACGACATTTGACATTCAGAGCAGATTGGGGGCCAAATTAGAACTTTGGAATCTATGAAAAAAATTTAAATGTTGACTGAGAACCTTCATGCCTAACAAAGAATGAAGACTTAACACAAAGTTAACACAAAGAATCACAGTATTATCGTATCGCAACCCTGATATCAATATAATACTGAATCCTAAGCATGGTGGTTTGCTGATTTCTGAAGGGTTTATTCTTAACTTCACCATTCTCACTACAAGTCTGTTTCATTCTATATTACTCCTGTACAGTACATACTAGTACAACTAGTACATACACCACATACTCAATTTAATTTTCTTTTCATTTTGCTGCAAAATACATCAGGAGAGCCTCTCAATCCCTGGGAGGCTAAAGAACAAATCTGAGCAAGCGGACAAGAGAGAGAGAGTGATCGAATGAGAATGAAAGACTAAAAATAATTTGATGGACAAGTAATACACATCACAGCACTCTTATATCATAGGAGATGGTAGTGTGCATATATATAATTTTTCACGTGGTTCACTAACTCAAGAACTCAAATTAGATCATGGATGCAAAGAAGTCATTGATCATTACAGGGACACTGAGGTGATGAGTTGGTGATGGGTGAAGACAGACAGGAAGGAAAAGTGAAAAATATTGTCATGCTTAAAAACATCCTGGTTACTTCCGTAACCTCCGTTCCCTGATGGAGGGAACGAGACGTTGTGTCGATGGAGTGACACTAGGGGTCAATCTTGGGAGCCCAAGACACCTTCTGATCTTTGATAAAAAAGCACATGCTGAGCTTGGTAAGTGATAGCTATGGTGTCAATGATCCAGTGGGCTCCCCTGTTTGGAGACAGCACTTCCTTTCCGCTGTCCACCAAAGCAGACAAAGAGCTGCTCAGAGGCTCTGAAGCTCTGTGTGCGGTCCAAATAGATGAGTAAGTGTGCACCGGACACAGCAACATAAGGGCTGGGTCTGCCTCCTCCTGGGACAGCACTTGCAGGTTCACCACCTGATCCCTGAATGGGGTCGTGGAAACCTTGGTCACATGAGAGTAGCCCAGACCGAACTCCAGGCACATTTCGCTGTCAGAGAACGTTTGCAGGTCCCCTATCCTCTTGATGGAGGTGAGCGACGTCAGGAGTGCAGTCTTCAGAGAGAGTTCCTTAGAATGCAACAAGGCATGGTCTGGAGGGGTTCAACCTCCTGGCGCTTCTCAGGAACCTGATGATCAGGTCGTGCTTTCCTAAGGACTTACCGCCCATTGTGTCGGGGTGTGCAGCTATAGCGGCTACGTACACCTTCAAGGTTGAGGGGGACAGCCATCCCTTCAACCTCTCCTGCAGAAAGGAAAGCACCGAGCCGAATGCGCATCAATGGGGATCTTCGTGCCGGGAAGTACACCACTTCAAGGCATACAGGCACCTCGTAGAGGGGTGTCTACCACAACAGGTGGTAGGCCATTGAGGTCTTCCACGTCTCGTCCAGGGGCCAGACATGGAGGTTCCAGAGGTCTGGTTGTGGGTGCCAGATGGTGCCCCGTCCCTGAGAAAGAAGGTCCTTCCTCAGGGGAATTTGCCTGGGAGGGGCTGAGGTCCGAGAACCAAGTCTAGGTGGGCCAGTAGGTTGCTACTAGGATGACCTGCTCCTCATCCTTCCTGACAGGGTCTGTGCAAGCAGGCTCAATGGGGAAATGCATATTTGCGTAGTCCAGGGGGCCAGCTGTGTGCCAGCGCGTCTATACCAAGGAGCGCATCAGTCAGGCCGTACCAAAGCAAGCAGTGTGAGGATTCTGGGGAGGCGAACAGGTCTACCTGTGCCTGCCCGTATCGACTCCAGATCAGCTGGACCACCTGAGGGTGGAGTCTGCACTATCCCTTGTGGGTGTGAGGTGCTGCTGACTCCAGAGGAGATGGAGGGCATGTTGTAACATGCGAGGAGAGCGTAAACCACCTTGGTGGTTGATATATGCTGCCGTTGCCATGTTGTCTGTTCGATCCAGCACATGCTTGCCCTGGATCAATGGCTGGAACCTCCACAGGGTGAGCAGTATTGCCAACAACTCTAGGCAGTTGATGTGCCAACGTATCCGTGGGCAGATCTAGGAGCCGGCAGCTGTGCAAGAGACCTGTTCTAGGGGAACACCTGCCCTGTGCGCACACAACACATCTCGAGAGTGAGCTACAATTAGCCAGTCATCGAGGTTGGCCGAAAGGGAGGACTTTGACCAAGATTGGTAGCAACCCACCGCCTTTTTTCGGTACAATGATATAGGGGCTGTAAAACCTGTTCTTCATTTCGGCCGGAGGTACAGGCTCTATCGCACGCTTCCGCAGAAGGGTAGCGATTTCCGCGCAAGGTGGCATCATTCTCGCCCTTCACCAAGGTGGACTCTGCTAAACCTGGGCAGGTGCCTGGCGAACTGAATCGCGTAGTCGAGATGGTCGGTCCGGGCCAGCCATCGCGACGGGTTGGAGAGCACAAGCCAAGCGTCAAGCTCCGGGCGAGGGGGAACATGTGGAAAATCTCGTTGGATGTACCGTCAGGTGGAGCCTTGCGGCGGGGCAGAGCCAGAGAGGCCACACTGACGGGGCTTGGGCCCTGCTGAGTCTAGAGACATCGAAGCGCTTACCTGACTCCTGATACTTACCAGCGAAGTCCCCACGGTCCGTCGAAACCATCTAGAGTTGAGTGTGTTTGTGCCCAGGGAATAAGGAAACTGCTTTTTTGTTAAACTTTGGGTACTGCAGCTACTTGAGCATGCGGCGAAATTAAATGAAAAAGGAACACAAGTTTCTCCTACCAGCCATCCACTGGGGGATGGAGTGGTCTGTTCACCAGCTCCGGAACAGCGGGTCTCCTGGTTCCTGGGTCGCCCAACTCCAGGGCGCTTCGAAGCCTTCTTCTTGGTCGCTGGCTGCGAGACGGGTGGCATCTGCTTCCTGCGGGGGGCTCGATGCCAGGGCGGGGACACAGGGGTCAGCCGCAGCGGAGCCGGTGCAGCCGCAACAGGGGGGGCCCTTGGCGATGAGCAAACGGGGTGCGGGGTCTTGAGCCGTGGTACTTTCTGGGCATGATGGTCTCTGTCTGCTACATCACTGCATGAAGTCCTTGACGGTGTCGCCGTATAGGCCAGCCTGGGAAATGGGGGCGTTAAGGAACCATACCTTTTTGGCCTCTCTCATCTCAACCAGGTTGAGCCAAAGGTGGTGCTCCAGGACCAACAAGGTGGACATCGCCTGCCTGAGCGACCTCGTTGAGGTCGCCGAACGCAGTTTCTGCATCAATCCCGGAGCAGAACTCCCCTCTTGTAGCTCTTTCAGCGCCTTGGCTTGGTGGACTTGCAGGAGAGCTATGGCATGCAGGGCGGAGGCGGCTTGTCCAGCGGCACCGTAGGCTTTGGCTACCAGGGATGACGTAAACCTACAGGCGCTAGACGGGCGCTTCCGGCGCCCGTGCCAGGTTGTGGCGCTCTGCGGTCACAGGTGCACCGCAAGCGCCTTATCCACTGGGAGCATCACCGAGCATCCCTTGGCCGTCTCACCATTGAGGGAAGTGAGGGCGGGGGAGCCAAAAGATCGGGACCGTTGTGGACTGATCGGGACCGGGAATGTTCCAGCAAGCCACTGAAAATCATTATTAGATTATTGTAATGGTCAAAGATTTAGATCATTATGGAAAAACGATCAACAATCTTTAGTGCATCCATGTAAATATCGGATACAAATTTAAGCCGGATTAAATGACCGAGTGCGGTGTAATTAGATTGTGGTGTTTAATAACTTTTTAATCATTCTCCTTAATCTATTAATGAAAATTTTATTCTTAAGTACATTAGAAAAAACACATACAATGTTTTGACACAGTATTGACTGGATGTGGTTCCAAACACTACTGAGCTGCTAAGTTTAACAGATCCAGGTATACATTTAGTAACATTTCTAGTAGCACTTTGTAATAAGGTTATATTCGTTAACATTAGTAAATGCATTAGGTACTTGTGATCGACCAATGTGGGTTTTTAATGGCCGTTGCCGAAATCCAGAGAGCAGGGTGGCCGATAGGCCAATACAATGCAGATATATCACACAATATAATATAGATAAGATGACAAATAAACAAACGAAAAGAATTAATAAACTCTTATTTACTCAATTTCACACTAAACATTAACTTTGTAAAAAAGAATCTAAAAAAATTATCTAGATAGATTAATGGTATATAGAAGTTTCTTCTGATTTCTGTTTAGAAATCAAATTGTAGTCATTTATTTTCACATGAAGAAATTAATACATTAGGTAGAAGGAAATAACAGTACACACAGTAGTCCAGCAACCATGGATGGCATGTGCGCATTAGCAATCGCATTTTCTCATAAAATACAGAATCAAACCAGTTGCACATACAGTGCATAGTGAATAAGACTGATAGTGACTCATTGTGCATGTGAAGCCATTTTACTTTGAAGTTGCACTCGCAAGCTTGTACAGAACCAGCACAAGCAGCAATCTCCTGACAGTTTAAATGGCCTGGATCACCTGCTTGGATTGACCATCATGATCTGTGAATCAGTAGAACTTTTGATCCCGATCCTGAAGTTTTGATTCTGGCTGATGGAATACGCACTTCAGATGACGATATTAGATGAGCGCTCGAAAGGAAGAAAATGCAGCATTTTTATGAGGTTCATGAATGACATCTTTTTAAACAAGATATCGGCATATTTGCAGATTGTATATTATAGAAGTTTTATTGATATTTTAATTTTATAATTAAGAAAGTTACAGGGAACTACTGAGGAGAGGCTGATAGAATACGTGCTTTATAGGTAAATAAATGAGCGCTCCACAGGATGCTGGATCTGCTGAAGTAGTGTGAGGATGGTTTATCTGTTTAAATGTATAATGCACATATTTGCACACGGTACATGATATAAGTTTTACTGATATCTGTCTTTTTATCAGAGGTGATTTCTCAGGGCCAGCAAAGACTTCTCTGCTGGTCTAACATCTCAAATAAATAAATATTTTTCATCCTTTCATCCTCAATCACCTTTTTGCCTATGTATTTTTAATCACTTTCCACTCTTAATTAATCTACAAACAAACAGAAAAAAAACGAAAAGTTTATCCATTCAGAATTTATTCCTTGATGCATACAAGCAAAGTGTGACAACTGTTTCACAAATCACATGCCCAAAAAAGCGCGTGAGTCTGAGCTCCACCCCGTCAGGCCTTCAGAATTTCTACAGAATCCCTCAAAAGTGCAAATGAATGTGAAACTAAAGTCAGATTTTCAGATTCATCAGCCAATCAGATTGATTTATTTGTTCTTGATGGGTGTGATCTTTAGAATAGCTGGCCTTGAGTGATGCAATCACGCATTAATTGTGAAGTGTGGAACATTATACTCGTACAGATAAAGGCGAGAAACATACACACACACACATATGCAGAGCAGAACATCTTGTACATTTCATGTTTCTTACAGTGATGTATGTAATTCAAGAGCGAAAAGTGTAAGATCAAGCTGTCTGATGAGTCACCTTTCATCGCTGGAACTGTCATTTAGAAAGAGATCCTTATGGATTTAAAAACCTGAGCTGTTCTGCATGATCGTGCGATTGATTAATTAAACTGGAAAGGAGGACTGATTTTCACCTCAAGCAAATTGGTACGTGTTTTTTGCATTGTTATAGCAACATCAGGAGTTTTATAAGTGTCAATTAGGCTGCTTGAGAATTCAGTGTTTAAATGAGACTGTGTTGTACACCGATCTATTATTATTGTAGTATTATTATTATTGTAGTAACACGATGGCACGTAACAACAAAATGAACCATGACTGATCATTTACATGTTTGTTTCTGTCGCTTCACATGCAAAAGCATGCATTCTTAGTGCCCTCAAGAAACAAATCGGACAAATGGGAAGTATTTGGTTCCATGAACAGTGTTTCCCACAGGATTTTGTGAGACTGTGGTGGATGGACCTCAGACCCTCTAGGTGGGCATGGTCCCCCATTAGAAAATATTGTACATTTAAAGTTAAATGCATCAATCTGGTGCAATTTGAGACCAAAATTAAGAGGTTAGGTCTGTGAAGAACTTTGTGCTCTCGTAAACAATGTTGTGCTATAGTAGTAATTTAATCATAAACACATTTGTTGTATAGATATGAATGGTGATGACACGGTGAATTTGTCAATTTGTCCAAGTAAAAAAACTTGTTCGGAGAGAAAAAAAGGACATTTAAGTTACATGCTCAAACAGCATGTCATGGTTTATGTTGTATATTTTTCTAAAATGATGACCTATGCCCAACCTAATAGTGTACCTATGCAATCAACTCAATTCTCTGCGAAAGAAATGTAAACTGCACTCACTGTGTAGGGGAGGAGGCTATTGTCATATGATAATTATTTTATGTCACGTATGGCAGTCAAATAAAGGAAAGCCTCCATCAACACCAGTGAGCACCACCAGGAATCAGTGATACCTTAGAGGTGCTCACACTTCTAAGGAATGAAATTTCCTTTTTTGTCATGTTATTGCAGCAAAATCTACCATGTTCAATAGAGGATGTACATTATCACAATACCAAAAGTTTAGTAGTCAGTCATGAAATTCAACCATTCTCAATACCAGCTTCAAAACCACAACCAATAATAACACTACCTAATATGTTAATTATGGAAGAATGGTTCTTAAGTAATTATTCAAGACTAGTAAACATTCAGTAATAAAATAACAATAAAAACAGTATAGGATAGAATTAGATTAAAAATAATAGACCCAAAAATACAAATTAAGAAAATTCAGTGCTTTTTTAACAGCTTTAAAAGTTTTAAGAGCAGTAGGCTATCAAGTATTCAAGTAAACATTCAGAATTAAATGCAACACAAAACTGCTGGTCTTCACTGTAAAGCTACTAAAGTTACCCAGTCAAGAGCAGTGAGTGTTTTCTCATTTTCTTATTATGGTTGTTTGATTATTATAATGACACTACACTAGACAGCAGCAGATCTGTTAGCTAACATTCATAAGTCCGACATTTTAATGCAAATCCACATTTTCTCTGCTTTTTACATTCACTTTAGACATAACTCATTGTGTTTACATGAATACCTCCCCAAGATGGGCATTTTGGCAGAAATTTGAAATGTATTTGACTGTTCAGGTGCGCACTAGCGCAAGCATTTTCAGAATGCAAGTGCATGTTCAGCACACACAAATACGCCGCCTGTCAATCAAACAGGGCGCAGATAGATCACTAGCGAATTATACAATTAAGTGCTTTGGATTACTTTCAAAAGCAGAATAAAAATATGAACTTTATAATAAGTGACATATGCCTAGGCTATCACAAATATAGCTGGTTATTTTTTTGCTATTGACATTTTAATCGGTCTGCTTGTCCAGGTAAAATTCTCTTTCATTTGCCCCTTCAAAAATCCACAAATCGCACTGTGAGCCATCAAAGGCTGACTGACTGGGAGTGACAGATGCTTTTCCAAATATTTTTTTTACAGTATTTATTAATCTTTGTAAATATTAGTTAATAAAAATAAAAATGTTCATTGCTAGTTATTGTTAGTACATAGTGCATTAACTAATGTTAATTCAAAACTTTTGATTTTAAAAATGTGTTAGCAGGCTATAACGTTGAAATTAACATTAACCAAGATTAATAAATGCTGTAAAATGGTTGTTCATGTTAACTAAATAATAACTAATATTAACGAACGTAACCTTATTTTAAAGTGTTATTTCTGATGTATCCTGCATGCTTACTGTGCATAGAACTTTTTCTATATGCAAAACCTACTAGATTTGCCTAAATGTGCAGTATACAAGTATATCATTGCATACTGAACAACGTTTCAGACACTATTTTAGAGTACTGTATATGAAAATTGTAGCCAGTATATTGTACTGTATATACTGTGCAGCAAGTCTCTGCTGGCCATATCAGCTAGACAGATTACATTGATCTCTAGACAGATTACATTCTCTCTCGGGTGGGCAGGTCAGTGGGCTGCAGTACCATTTTGCAGAAGAGAGTCACTGAAGATGTGATTCTCATGTGATTAAGTGATCAATCTCACTTTCAACTTAGTTTTCACCCCAATTATCTTTAAAACGGCAAATCTTGACTGTAATAACATTTCCCACACAGGGCACTTCCCCTAAAGCAATTTAGGAGCTCCATTTGTAATGAGCCCTTCAAATTTTGAAGTTGACTTATTAATCTCTTTCAGTCTAGAGATTTCCATTTTTAAACCTGCTAAAATAATAAGAGTCTACAGATTCCAACAACCCATGATGAATAAGTCCTTTAACAAGTCATTGAGGTGTACAGCAGAAAATTAATATTGATAGTTGCTCTTATGCAGAGGCAATGAAGCGAAGAGTGTTATCCATGCTCTATATAAATCAATGTACCAGAGTGCAGGCACACACTTTTCTAGTGCTCTGTGTGTGTGTGTATAACTGTTTGCTAGACTGACACAGATAAAGTTGAGGGGACGTGGTGTTCCCAAGAGCCATGGTGTGAGGAGACATGTCTTATATAAGAGCTGTCTAATACACAAAATCAAAGCAATAGTTCACTGATCTGATTAAAGAGAAAGCTTCTGATCCAAGCCAACCAATTAGCTACACCTAAGAGACCTGTGAATTCGATTAGAGGGCAAAAGGCGCTAGCCGTGTTGTGCAGTGCAGAAACCAGAACATGCTTGTAAATCTGGTTAACCGGAGTAAGGACTCTTCTGAGAGCATGTCTATTGTAAGAACAAAGCATGACTTAGTAGCACATGTCATGCAACAGTGTGATAATTTAGACAGACAATTGAAAGTAAGCCATTTGTAAGTTGTAAGCATAAACATTCTGATGCTTTCTAACCATTGCTCCTTTTTGCACTTTTGAGTGCCCTGACATGTCAACTCTTGGCTCAATCAACCGTGTAAAAATTTGGAACGGGACAACATGTTTGGCTGAACGAAACAAGAGAGGGGAAACTTGTTTGTAAGCAATCATTATTTGTGCAATTCTGTCTAGGAAAAGGTGTTTACACAGTCAAATCTAATATTGTCTAGCCTATATGTAACTACACATTATCATATCAGCAATCGTCCAGTAAATGCTCTGATTTAAGTCTCATGACGAGCCTTAAGGGATGGAAATCATATGAAATTATAATTATTATTATATCCTTTATTTAACCAGGAAGGTCCCATTGAGATAATACAATCTCTTCTTCCAGGGTGTCCTGGTCAAGACGGCAGCACATAATGCAAGTGTGATAGTTTCATAATAAAGTTTAAAAGACAAATACTGCAAATATAAAAAAAAAGAAAAAAAAAAAAAAAAAGGAAGATATATATACAATCAGATCAATAAAAACAATTACAATTTTCCTTTAAAACTGTTTGTAAAAGATCTTTAAAAGTGCTCAAAGGGGGAAGTATATTTAAATTGATCACATTTTGCAATTCATTCCATGCCCAAGGAGCATAAAATGAAAAAGCTTTTTTACCAAATTCTGAATGTACCCTTGGGAATGTCAGCTTAATTTGAGTTCAAGATCTTGTGCAGTAGCTATTTGTACAATAGGTTAAAAGATTAGAAACATAAGGGGGTAAAAACAGTTGTTGTCAAACAGTTGAGCTATGCTGATTTCCATGGTCACAATCTCAATACGCGATGATGTTCACGTAATGGAGTTTGTGTGGAGATGGATCCAGGAGACAACACAATTAGATCACCATCAAAACCAGAAATAGAACAGCCAGTTGTCAAACATGAGATGCGTGTGCACATGTGTGCATGGGTTTTATCAACGACCAGCAAGGACAAGTGCATTGTCACTATCAGATGTACTAACCCCTGCCCTGTGTGTGTGTGTGTGTGTGTGTGTGTGTGTGTGTGTGTGTGTGTGTGTGTGATTCAGAATACAAGATCATCAATCATACACACATTTTCCTTTCTGCTTTTTATTTGTCTGTCAGTTCTGCAGAGCATTGAGCTCCATAAAAAAGAAAAACTGCTTGCAGCACATTCACTCCATCCCAAACATCCTCTTATTGTTTGTTTTGCCTGTGCCATTTGTTCAGTCATGTTATTGTCAAGTGGAAGCTGTTGGGGATTACACACACTCTCTCTAATCTGTACAAACAGACACATGAGCTATTAGGTGGCCCAAACAAAGATGTTCTGGTTAAGACACTAGAGCCTTGGTTTTAGACAAACAGCCACAACTAAACATCACACTGTGACCATAATTATACAGTATGTCATACTCTTGAATCAGCATAATTTAGGTCCAAAATAACACCTGCTAAATGCAAATAAAACGTGTTAGTAAATAGTAAGTTGCAAGTATATAAAAGTTACTAGCCAGCTGGCCACTAAGTTCATTGGTGCATGGTTTACGTTAAATTGTAAGTCTGATGATCTGCCCCTTGCTGTCGTAAATGCTGTTTGCAATTCAAATCAAAGATATACAAACAGTTTAATACAGAAAACATTTGTGTCAACTTTACTTTAGTGGAAAATTTACCATTAGAAAATTTTCTAGGAAAGGAATCGGCAATGTACGGCACAAGAGGTAATCATTGGCACGCAAGCAACAGCGAGAAAGGAGTAGTTTTATTTATATATCTCACACCTGCATGCCAATCCACATCTTGATCCTTCGTCATGATCACGCAGCATGTTTTCATGAGCTAAATGGGAGGCTAAACAAAAAGTTAAAGTGTGACAAGACAGCAGTATAGTCAACAGACTCACGAAACCATTCGTAAATCACAGATTAATTCAGGCAGCGCTTCATTATCATTATTCATTATCAATCGCGCCAGTAAATGTGTCTGGTTTTCTTTGGTCATGCTGCGTGGCCTACATTTAATTTCATTTGTTTGAGCTTTCAGAACAACATGTGGTGTAAGTAAAAAGACCGCTATCAATCCTTGAGGTTTTCAATCCAGAATACACCCTCCTTAAACCACAATGAAAATCACTTTCAAAACTACTACATTAACCTCGTAGAGTCGAGTCTGATTGAAAATATAAATTAAACCTGAAAATAAAGTTAAGATGCAGGTGCAACGAAAGTGAAGCGCTGCCTGAATTGATCTACGCCTCCAGCTCGTGATGCGTGTATGCCTTGCACATGCTGCGTGAGTCTGTTGACTATACTGCAGTCATCATCACACTTTATTCAGCTCATGAAAATATGCTGTGTGATCATGAGGAAGGATTACATCCAGATGTAGATTGGCAAATTTGTGACATTTACTGTGTTAACTCATTTTGTATAAAATGACAAGTTTTCTTTCATTGAAGCACTTTCACAAGATGCCCTGCAGAAAAATGTATATACTGGTTCCCAGTGCTGGGTAGTAATGGATTACGTCATGTAATCTGGATAATGTCATCAGACGAAATATTGATCAATACAGATGAAATAATTTAAAATACTCATAATCAGACTACAGTTACTTTTTATAGATTACATGGTAACATATTAACAAGGCAAGGGCAGTAAAATGTTAATAATTTGTTGATTATCCTAATCATTCTCTTTTTTCAATCTTTCACATTTTTCATTCTAAATCAGCACTCCGTTGATATCCACCAATTTACACCAATGGTGTGCAGCTCACACATTGAATTTAACTGCTTCAAAGGATCTAGTGGATGCCATCTCTAAGGGTCCTGCCTTTAGGGTACACAATAGTTCAACTGCAAAATGTGCAGAAATTTGGCAGAAAGCCTATCACTCTACTATTGCTGCTGATGCATTGGAGTCCACTGCATGAAACTTGACATAAAACGTGACGGTGGATCTCTGCTGTTTTAAAATACTTTTAATCTTTTTTAATTTTATCTTTTTAATATTCTTGCTTTTCAAACAAGGATTTCTTGCACCTCAGCTTTGGAATAGGTGAGGGATCAGTAAGCAGTAAGGGTTAAAAGTGTTTAAATGTTTTTAGATGAAAGTTCTGACCTAGCAACATTGCTGTTGATTTTGTGGTCATTAATGTATTTTAATGTTACTATTGTTTTATGCACTTAAAATTAACTTGATTTCTCAGTGTTTTGAATTCTAAACGTTGGCCATTCACTGCCATTGCTGTGAGATTTAATGTTTATTTCATTCATGTTTAATGCACTTTTTAAAAATGTTTCACTTTTATGAGGCTCTTTTTGTTGTTAATAAAGAATGGAATAAATGTTCTGTACTTTTATGTTAAAATGATTACTGATTTTTTTGTCATTGTAATTTTTAATCAGGACCGGATTGCAATTCACAAGTAACCCGCCCAGCAGTGCTGGTTCATGATTATATCACAATCATTGGGTTTTGCACAAATTTTTCATTCAAACTGTTATGGTGATAATATCATTTGTAATGTAAAAATAAACTAATAAATTAGAAAAATTGGAAAATGCAAAATAGAAACATTTTCACATGTGGACTAAAACTTTTCAAAGTTAAATGTTGTTTAGTTTTGTTTTGTTTTTCGGTGAGGTGGTGGGGGTTTTGGGGTTGGACATTTAAAAGTAACATTTTAAAATGTCACTCCATGTCAAAAATGTTGCCGACCCCTGATCTATGACAAAGTATGTCCTCTTATTAAAGGGACATGAAACCCAAAGCACATTTTTGGAGATGTTAACAGACATGTAAAGGTTGCACATAATTGAAAACAAAGATATCACTCATTATGTTTATTGTTCAGCGGAAACTGGTTATTTTTTCGATTTATTGAGCAATTTCGATCATCCGGTTTAAAAACAAATGTTGAAGCAACATCACAAAAATGTTAACAGATCCAGTTAAAAGGTTAACAGATCCAGTTACGACTGTTAGGAGAGTAAACGTACTTCAGTAGATTCTGAGCATTTATCTACATTATTCATGAGAAGGATCGCTTCCATCCAATCACAGTGCTGAGCTCATATTACAGTGGAGTTCATTCTAATTCTAGTCCTCCCACTTCCCACCCATTTCCCCTCCAAAATTTTTAAAATCATCTTGCCTATTTGATGAGTCTTTTTCCGTCTGAGGTGTGAACGATTGGTTCTGAACTAAACTGTTAGATAATTCCGTTGTCATAGGGCCACATTTTCTCAGTTGACTTGTCATTGGCCAAAGCTAACTTATGACCCTGATTCTAACCTTATACCAATCCTAACCCCAAGTATGAGTTATCATAATAGTGATGCTTCCACTAGCCAACACTACGAATAATCTATTATATACAGCGGTCCTTCAAAATATTAGGTTCAGCCAAACACTGGTATAATATGTCACACATTCAGACACATGTTGTTGTCTTCTGGAGTGATAGTTGATTTCATGCTCCAGAAAGGTTCTGCATGAAAAATTAAAAATAGGGTAACAAACTTAACAAGACACATAAGACTCAAGCATGCAAAACTCAATACTTGTGGACACAGGCTGGACAGCATCACATAGGTTAAAATACAGCTATCTCTAAACCAGCAGTTTTAATGCAGTATTCTATCTTATATCGCACAATTGTATAGTCTTTGCGAAAACCAAATGCACAAGCACATATGTGTGTGGCTGGTATCTACCTGTGCTTCTCTAACATGCACACAGTGGACTCGACTCATTGACTGGTCTAACACGCACCTTTCAATGGTGCTTTTTGCGATTCATCCACTCTTCCTCTTTTATTCATGTTTTTGAGCTATTTTTGAATGTCACATCACCAGACCCAGTGTGACAGGTTGGTCGGAGAACAGGGGATTTTTAAAAGGATTGGGTATGTTTGTGCTTACATGATTTGACAGTCTGCTGGGAACAATGGATATCTAGGTAGAGGTGTTACAAGCACTGAAATAAAGCATATGTGTGTAGTGGGATGCTTTCTGTGATTTCGCCAAGTAGGACGTGTTCCAGCATCAACATTCTTGTTGGTCTCGGAGCAATATTCCAATCAACCAATCAGATTTTAGGGTTAAGTTTAGGGCTTTAATTTTCCTCTGATTTTAGGGATAATTAATGATTGGGGTAAGGAATTTAAACAAAAACCTTACCATATCTTATAAACTTCATATGGTTCATATGGCTATTTCTAGGTATTTTTTTGTCCGTATTGAACAGCAATATACCATTGTTATCTGTGAATACCATAGTAATTATACATGAATATAGAAGTAATCATTCAGTACCATTGTATTACCAACTGATTACATTACTATAACATGGTGCTACCAGTACTTTTTTGTAAATGAAATATAAGAGGATGTGGCAGGCCAGGCGGGGCAGAGCGAGGACGGAGAGGAGCAAGGCCAAGGTGTAAACCTGGGACAAATGACATCACCCAGCTGTGAGTGATGACGACATGAGTAGGTGGGGGATAAAGCTGGGTGCAGAGCTGGAGCCAGATGTACATTCATCGAACTTTAATCAGACACAACATAAAACTGAAACATAACGACACACACACACACACACACACACACACACACACACACACACACAGCTTCAAGGTGTCTCTCTCTCTCTCTCTCTGCGTCTCTCTCATGACTGCAGCTCTGCTACAGTCTTTATCCCTCACCTACTCACACCGTCATCACTCACAGCTGGGCGAGATCATTCACCCCAGGTGTACGCCTCAGCCTCGCTCCTCTCTGTCCTCGCTCCGCCCCGCCTGGCCTGCCACAGAGGAATATAAAACCTTTTGTAAAGCAATGACATGGCTCATCTACCTGGAAACAGTTTATTATAAAAGCTCACAGGGATACATTTCATTGCTCTAGTTCTTAAAATACAGACCTACATGACCATCATATGAATCCTATATCATTCCTCAAACTTTCAGTTCTCGGAATGCTATGAATATTCTGGAATTCTGAATACTCAGAACTCCTCAAATGCGGGTGTTTTAAAGTTTAAATAGCCCTTTTGCATGACTTTGCTGGCTGTGCTATCTCTAAGCAGATGTGTTTGCTGACGATGAGAGTGAGTTATTGAACACAGACCCAGTGACCTCGCACTTCCTTCCTTTCTCAGGGTTTCCCCCCTCAGAGCAAAACAAAGCTTCCTGAAAAATATAAATACAGATCCAGTCAGTCTAATAGGACTGCTTCCCCTAAGAGTCTAGAATTTAAAGCCTCAAAGAGTAAAGATTTTTGTGTCAACAAACAAGCTGCATACACATGATCCCAATAAATCTTGTATACATGCTCTGTTTGAATGATACAATCCAGGAGCTATTCCCCATCCATCTAGCTCTCCTTTGTGACATTTAGAGAAATGTAAATATTTCATACAATAAAATGTGTTATTTTTGTGTGTTTTTTTTTAACTAATGAATTAAATTTTACTGTAATGGAGAGAGGACAGTATAAAATACTGAAAGAAGAAAAAGAAAAACACCAAAAGCACCATGGTACCGGTACTATGGCAATAACATGGCAGTCTTTGAAATACGTTCAATGTAAATATTGTACTGCCACAGTACTTTTCTTGTAAGTGGAACATAAACAAACTAATATTTGGTCTACCTAGAAACCACATTTTATAAAACCAGGCAGGACCATTTTTAACGACCTTTGACTGTTCTTGTAATATCAAATAATATAACACTGTGCATGTGTGCATGTTTGAATGTACAAGGTATGTACTTAGATAGGGAAAGAGAGAGATATACTGTAAAGTTATAGTATTTGTACTCTCATTTTAACTCCACTATTACTATACTGAAGTCTCTTATTAAAGATGCTGTTTCCTACCTGATGCCTATAAAACAGCCCCTCCACAGAGCGACCACCACCAGAACCCCATAAACGCACAAACAGGCACACCCTCTTATATCTCCACATAAGTAGAAATGTGCACCCAATCACCTGTGAGACTCTAAAACAGTTGCATCTACTTTAGGACAGGGGTACAGCTAGAGGGGGGCCAGGGGTGGCCCAGACAGAAGCCATGAGTTATCATAATAGTGATGCTTCCACTAGCCAACACTAACCGCACAACCGCCCAGGTGTCACTGTATCCACTCCCTTCTACTTTTGTATCCACGTGTCCCCGACAATGATAGATAGGGTAGGGACAATGGAACAATTCAAATCAGAATTTATTCTATTTTATATATATATATATATATATAAATATTGGATCTGAATACATTTTGTGGCATTTGGTTCCATTAATGTTATTGGAATATGTACACTTCATCATTGTGGATGTAATCTGTTCATTTGAATCAGAATTTGAATCAAAAGATTACCACCCCTAACAACAAATCATCTTAATTTACTTTTTACATACAATCCGGTGTAAATGAGTTTGTGTGTATAATTGGAAGATATTGTGTTGAGTGAGATCATCTAACCAACATCTGCTCTTTTGCAACAAAAGTTCTGCACTTCAAAATCAAAAACTCAGACACAACCCTTGCTTTCTCACCTTTTTTACATGCCTGAGATGATACATCCTTTCGTTCGTTCTTTGAGTGATCTGTTGTCTGCAAAGTTCTATTGACTCTTTTCTGTAATTTCCATTTAGTATGAAACCTCTCACTCTCTTACTTTGTTCCATAAGTGCTTGTTATGTCAATAATTCAGCCCTAAACAACAGAGAATGCCACACAAACTGCCCTGGGCATTCAGCCAATAAGAACACAGAAGAAACATGTGACCCACCCATAGCAGCGCAGCAGAGCAAATCAGCAGGCTGGCACTGACTATTATGACCCTGTAAAATTATTTTTAAAGCAATGAATAAACCGTTGACTATTAAGTCATGACATTAGTTTATACAATAATGCATTCATCATCACTTTCTATCATGAAACAGACATTTTTATTAGGAAACAGAAGAAACATTGAACCCCATGCAAACAATCCAGCCAACAATCTATTGCTCATAAGACAAAAAAACATGTATTAGCAAGAGAGAAGGAAAAAAACAGAATTAACCAAGAGAGAAGAAAAAAACAGAATTAACCAAACACAAGAAGCCTGGTTTATGTTCCTCCTTGTTAAACTGTCACTGAAGAAAAATATAATGCTACATTCATGTTCTCCCCTTCCACCACCCATACCACCCAACCCACCCAGCCAAGCTGACATTTACAGGGAGAGAGAGTCATTACCATCCTAGGGCTCTCAGCTCCTGCTGGAACACAGATAGAGCTTGGACTTTAGTGGTATTCTGTGCTTCAAGATAAACTACAGTGTCAATATTGAGTTCAGCCAATCAAGTAAAATATAAACACATTCCTTTTTTAGAATTATTCCCAGGAGCTCCTTATGAAGCCATTCGGAATTTCAGAGCATATGGAATGGATTGATTGTTTCTAATTGTCCCAACCTTACCTGGAGAACTCACATTAGATTATCTTACTTAAGTTAAAATGAAAAAATAGTACATGTAAAATGGCTTATAAAAAGGCTCAAAAATAGTTTTGGATAAGCCATATTCGAAATTGTTGTAAAATAGCCAAATTATGCACAATAATTGTGACTGCACATCATTTGAATTCTATACTAAAAAACAATTTAAAAAAGCTTCATAATGTATGATTTTGGCCATAGTTTTGCCATCTGAGAAAAATTTAAGTGATTTCTCCAAAGATTTCTCCTGTCGTAGGGCAAAATCATCAGTCTTTGATCGATTAGTGTGACATATTGACTGGCAGCTGATTAACTGACTTTACATAATTATATATCATATATTATATACTACATAATTAATTGAGTTTATAATTTGAATCTTAGCCTCATATAAAGTTCTGGCAGTGTTAAAATCAGGAAAAATTGGGATCAAAGTTTTGGCTTCAATGTGCATCGCAAAGTCTGACATAAAGTCACTCAGTGTGCCACTTTTACCCAAGACCTCACTGGTATAATATCATTCAGTCTTACAAGCAACCATCTTAAAGAACCAAACAAATCTTGTGTGCACCCAGCTTTTGGCTAATAAACTAGATGACTTGGCAGAGGAGTTGCGAACATTTCTACAATGATCTGTCTTTTCTCTCACCTCTCTGGTCTTCTCCATCTCTGCCTGCAGGACCTGTTTGGCCACCTCCAGATCCTGTAGCTTCACCCTCAGCTCCTCATTCTCCTGCTCCAGACGAGATCTCTTCTTCTCTACAGCATCAAGCTCGTTGTGGACACGGATGGACACGTCCTTTGCCACCTAAAAACCACAGGGAGGGAGATCAGCTATGTGTTTTTAAGCAGCTGTGACACCAAACAGAATAGCAATTTCTTTGTTTGAGCAGTAATATAGACTCCACTAATGGTGGCACAGTAAGCACTTGGATCAGGACTACAGTACCTATTTGTCCAAACGATGAATGAAAGGGAGTGTTTGGGAAATCTGTATGAGAAGATTTTTTGCAGTTCTCTTTTGGTGCTGCTGGTGGCTTAGAGTGCAGAGGTAATACAAGTTGTGTGACCAGTGGTAACAGTGTTTTTAACAGAGCTTTTCAGTTTATAATTAAAGGAGTAGGATCAAAGATGGCTGATTAATGTATGATACATGGGTCCCTGAAAGTGGTGGAGAGTTCATTAAAAGTTTTTTATCATAAAGCTGCAGTAACTTTTAAGGCAAGTGCTGTTGTTGAGCAAACAAAGACAGAAATGCACAAATCTGTCACACACACACACACACAAATCTATTTTGGCAACTCAGTAGGCATACTTCTTACATTACATTAACTTTGCAACATCAATGTCTGTCAAACAACAAACAAACAAATGAAACCTAAAATTCCTGCTTACAAAAACTACATTCTACATTTCTATCAATGGTTCCACTATTGGTCATTTATTGCTGACAACATTTACATGTTTCATTAGGAGATGTTTACCGGAAGGATGTAGTGTTGTATGAGGGCAATAAAGAAAAGAGAGCAACAGTCACTGAAAGAGGTACATGGGGACTGTGAGGGGGAACAGAGAACACAGAACCTGTTTGTGAGTTATGCTACGTGAGAGTGGGTCCTCCTCTATTTCTGTGTCTGAACCACAGCCAGAGTGCAGCTGGTATCCACAATGACTCTCTGTACCAGCACCATGCTCTAATTCATATAAGAAGCCTCCTTCTCATTCTTTCCCTCTCTCTCCCTCAGGCAGTATCTCTGTCTAGTTCCATCACTCTTTCCAAGTACTCCTCTCTGTAAAGATATCTGTGTGCTCTGACTACGCTGTTCCTGTGTTTATCAGTTATTCCCTTTGTTGCACAATGTAGGATTTATTATTATTTTAGTATCTCTCTCTCTCTCTATCAATCCATCAATCCATCCATCCATCCATCCATCCATCCATCTATTAGGGCTGCACGATTTGGGAAAAATGTTAATATAATATGCGATTGCGATATAATAAACAAATGGTATCATGAGTCAACTTGCTTGGTTATCAAATAAAATGCACAAATAGATTACTGATAATGCTGAAATGTGTATTTTTCAACTCAAACATACAAACTAGCAACAACAACAACTATAAATGCAGTGTTTTCAAATTAAAATATTTTTACAAAATTAAATAATATCTTTGCATTACTGCAAACTTGTTATTTTCTCAATATTACACCTAAATAAAATAGAACAATAAATAAGAACATACACATTTTTGGAGTTTGTGCTTATTTACATGTCACGCTCCCGTATTATATTAACTTTAATTATTGATGAAATAAAGACATATCACCAAGCTGTGATCTGTGTTTCTGTATTATTTTTCCTGGCCATCAGTGCAATGTCGGTCTGCTCGGCATCCATCTTCACCTGATTTCCTCGCTGAACACCGGAAACTCAAATGACATGACTGGTCATCTTTTTATTAGTGGTGTAGAAAATGGGCAAACAGCTCTCAGAGAGAATGGGCTGTCACGTCCACACATGCACTTATTTATTTAATAAAATCGCAGTATTTGCCGTCAAATAATCACACAGGCTGACATCGCGATTGCAATATGATCAAGTCAAGTCAAGTGGTTTTTATTGTTGTTTCAACCATAAACAGTTAGTACAGTACACAGTGAAACAAGACAACGTTCCTCCAGGGCTATGGTGCTACATAAAACAACATAGGACAAACACAGAACTACATGAGACTACAGACTAAATAACATACCTACACTCACCTAAAGGATTATTAGGAACACCATACTAATACTGTGTTTGACCCCCTTTCGCCTTCAGAACTGCCTTAATTCTACGTGGCATTGATTCAACAAGGTGCTGAAAGCATTCTTTAGAAATGTTGGCCCATATTGATAGGATAGCATCTTGCAGTTGATGGAGATTTGTGGGATGCACATCCAGGGCATGAAGCTCCCGTTCCACCACATCCCAAAGATGCTCTATTGGGTTGAGATCTGGTGACTGTGGGGGCCATTTTAGTACAGTGAACTCATTGTCATGTTCAAGAAACCAATTTGAAATGATTCGAGCTTTGTGACATGGTGCATTATCCTGCTGGAAGTAGCCATCAGAGGATGGGTACATGGTGGCCATAAAGGGATGGACATGGTCAGAAACAATGCTCAGGTAGGCCGTGGCATTTAATCGATGCCCAATTGGCACTAAGGGGCCTAAAGTGTGCCAAGAAAACATCCCCCACACCATTACACCACCACCACCAGCCTGCACAGTGGTAACAAGGCATGATGGATCCATGTTCTCATTCTGTTTACGCCAAATTCTGACTCTACCATCTGAATGTCTCAACAGAAATCGAGACTCATCAGACCAGGCAACATTTTTCCAGTCTTCAACTGTCCAATTTTGGTGAGCTCTTGCAAATTGTAGCCTCTTTTTCCTATTTGTAGTGGAGATGAGTGGTACCCGGTGGGGTCTTCTGCTGTTGTAGCCCATCCGCCTCAAGGTTGTGCATGTTGTGGCTTCACAAATGCTTTGCTGCATACCTCGGTTGTAACGAGTGGTTATTTCAGTCAAAGTTGCTCTTCAACCAGCTTGAATCAGTCGGCCCATTCTCCTCTGACCTCTAGCATCAACAAGGCATTTTCGCCCACAGGACTGCCGCATACTGGATGTTTTTCCCTTTTCACACCATTCTTTGTAAACCCTAGAAATGGTTGTG
Organism: Moxostoma hubbsi; assembly: GCA_032164185.1. NCBI lineage: Eukaryota > Metazoa > Chordata > Actinopteri > Cypriniformes > Catostomidae > Moxostoma > Moxostoma hubbsi. The sequence goes on from JAVLUX010000001.1 coordinate 71,407,687, forward strand.
CATGAAAATCCCAGTAATTGAGCAGATTGTGAAATACTCAGACCGGCCCGTCTGGCACCAACCATGCCACGCTCAAAATTGCTTAAATCACCTTTCTTTCCCATTCTGACATTCAGTTTGGAGTTCAGGAGATTGTCTTGACCAGGAACACACCCCTAAATGCATTGAAGCAACTGCCATGTGATTGGTTGATTAGATAATTGCATTAATGAGAAATTGAACAGGTGTTCCTAATAATCCTTTAGGTGAGTGTATATAAAGTGCACGTGCAAACGTGTGCAAAGATTACGGGACAGTACAATAAATGAATCTTGCAGCACTACTTTCTATCTATCTATCTAGCCATCCATCCATCCATCCATCCATCCATCATTCCAATCTGCCCATCATCCATTCATCCATCCATCCATCCATACATACGTACGTACATTCATCCATCAGGACCTTTCAGATTTGAATTGAGATTACTTCTACATTCCAATAAAATTTCTGAATTTTAACTGAATTTTTATTTCAATTCAAGAAGAATTAAAGTAGAAGGGGATTCAAAGAAATTCATATAACTTCTGTAAGTGTAGCTTTTTAATTATCTATAATTTGTTTCATATGATTTACCCATAAACATGGTACCACACACAACACATTGGACAAATTCCAAAAACATTAGATAATTTTAACCATCACTATTTGATGTCCCATCAAAAGAAATGTATACTTAATTTATGTAATTCATAATATAAGTTATAGACTTATAACTAATAGATCTATACATTAATCTGTCTATAGCAGACTGCAATGTTAGTATCAACTAATGTCATCATTAGTGATAGTGAAAATTTCCAAACCATGGGTGAATGTTTTATGGTAATTGGGCATCGTTTTTTTTCACACAAAAGCTTTATCAGAGCTCTAAATGTGTCTGTTACTGCAAGATCATTGAATCCACTCCTCCCCCAATTCTGTCTGGACACTACCCAGATGCTTTTGCATGACAATGTCACAGCCTGTTGACACTTTTACAAGCAAAAGATGGTGGACACCTCGCTGATGATGCACAGTGGTATTGTTTGTATGCAAAACTGTGTGTGTGCTAAGAGGTATTACATTTTTAGGTGTCTTGTTGTCCACCCATTCCCCACAGCCTGATGTGGAACAAGCTGCCATATCGTCAAAATTTGACCAAGCACTGTGTAGTGCGGAGGAGGGCTGGAATGATGCACACCCAGTCCCCAATCAGCCTGATGGGGCGCGTGAGGGATAAAGGCGGCCGGGGACGACAGTTCAAGAGAGAGAGAGAATTACAGGCAGCTGCCCTGTATGTGTTTGTGTCTTTTTATTTAATAAAATATTATTTATATTGTTAAGCTGATTCTCGCCTCCTCCTTGCCCATCTAAACCACCTTACACACTGAAATCAAAGGAGTGCAATTACACATCAAAGAGTGTTTGCATGTGACCATGATTGTTTGTCTGCATTACTTGGTCAAATATGCAAATGGCTCTGTGGAATTTGTCTGTATTTCGGCTTGATTTTGTGTGTGTGTGTGTGTGTGTGTGTGTGTGTGAGCATGTATTTATCACTTTGTAGGCACCAAATGTCCCCATAAGGATAATAAAACCCAAAATGTTTGACGTCATGGGGACATTTGGTCGGTCCCCATGAGGAAAACACCTTATAAATCATCCTAAATTATGTTTTTTTGAAAATGTAAAAACGTAGAAAGTTTTCTGTGAGGGTTAGGTTTAGGGGTAGGTTTGTACATAAACCATTATGTCTATGGAAAGTCCCCATTAAACATGGAAACCCAACGTGTGTGTGTGTGTGTGAGTGAGACTCCTCTCTGATCCTGCTTTTCAGGATTGCTCCTCCTCCACGTTAGGCAAATGGCAGTTTTAATGACTTCACTACAGATTTTATCTGGTTGCATATGCAGGATGGGAGCCCAGATCTAATAGCACTGTAAACTCAACTTTGCTCTGCCTGGAAAAAACAAGCTGCCCTTCAGTTAACCTCTACTACACTCATGCAGCTCAAATCAGCCATTTGAAGGCAGCTCAAGGGCAGCAAATAGTAATGTGTTAAAAGAAACCAATTAGCACACTTTTACATCTTTTTTAAACAGCCTGACACTTTTATTGCATCTGTCAGTCCAGCTCAGCTTCTGCCCATGTCACTCTGTTCATTTTCTAAATCCTGTCTTTGTGACTCACAAGTAAGAATCTTAAAGTCATATTTCAGATTGTAATAATTTAGGGCCTAACCGTAATGTGAATTTAAAACAATCTATGAAAGAGAAATTTTGTTTTATGACATTAATTCCAGCCTAGGTCTCATGACAGCAAAAAAATGAAAGATGTAATTTCATTTTGTTGTTCAAACAAGAACTTGTGTTGTTCACAGTCTCTGGTTGTATAGCACTAAAATCAATGCAATTGCTCACATGAACATGAATCCCACTGTGAACAATCTTCTCTCCTTCCCTCATGAACACATAAAGTACATCAAGATTTTTCACAGAAAAATAACTTACATTTCAAAAATCAATTGTATTCCTACTATACCTTTAAGTTTAGCACTATGTCAATCTGTTCTGCATTTTATGGGGCCATGTGTTGTCTATCCTCTCAGTGTTTCAGAGACAGGGGCTTTGTCTTGCTCCATTGCTGGCTATTTGAGTTTACTTTGACATTTGAATGGGTGATTATGCATGTGCACTCCTCACATGGACATTTCTCTCTTCTTTTCTCCAGGATGCTAATGCTAAGCTGATGTCTGAATCAAACCTAACAAACAGTATTTTCCCTTCTTTATTAACATCTGTAATCCATTTTTTACTCTTATTCTCCCCAGAAGATAATTTTTATTGCACAGAGGTTGCACTTCCATAGCTCAGGAGACTTCAGTCATTTAAGAATTAGCTTCATCTTAGATGATTCTCTTAAAATTACAAAACAAAAATAGAGCCAGATAATGAGACAATTACTGATATAACTGTAAGAGTATAGAAATAAAAAAATAATGTAGATAGCATAGGTAAAATAGATTAGACTTTGAAGAATTTGATGAGAAATGTTGTTATGAATTTTAACATTGTTTAGATCTCTTCTGAAATGATAAAAGTGAAACATGCAAGATTACATTTTCAGGAGTAGGGTTAGATAAAATCAGAGATGCAAGGTCTCCATTTGCTCTCCTTTTAATTGAATTCCTGTCAAAAATAAATAATTAAATTTTTGCTGGTTTTAGTCCATATCTACAGGCTATAAGGTCATCTTTATGCTAGTGTACTTTTAAATATGAACAAAATTGGTTTACAGAAGTTATAACTTTTTACTCATTGGCAGGTAGTTTTGGACATCAGTACAGGCAAACCGTATGATGTATCCATTTGGCATTTTAAATGGAGTTGCTTAGACAAAATGCCCTTAAATTAACACTGTGTGTTGCAGCCATGGAAGCCAGCAAACAAACTAGATCAGAGATAACATATTCCACCCGACCTAAAAAGCCTTGCCATCCATCTAAAACCCACCATGTCCAGAGGCATAGTAAAACAAGAATAAATATTGGAGATGCCTTTGGAAGATGGAGACATCTTAAAGCCCAGAAATACTTTAATACGGATGCTGAGTTTGCTAATTTGCGTGTCAACATTCTGGCAACCCGCATGAGCTTCGAGTCTTTGGCAGGGCAGACAACTCTCCAATATTTTGAATTTGGACTGCAGTACCCATTTCAAATGCTTGTTGTCAATCTTAAATATACCACCTTTAAGAACATCTAATATAAAGTGGGTCCAATTTTTCAACTGTTCCTCAGATGTTGCACATGGGTAACAAAGGGAGAGAGGATCTTAACACTGTTTTTCCAACACGATTTAATAAGCCAAAGCAGCTGATGAGGCATGGAGCTCTTGTCCTTCCCTTGACAGATCTGGGAGAGGATATTCTCATTGGTTGAGAAATGAGGCCAGTGCTTTAGAGAGCAGGAAATGGTGCAGATATCTCACAAACATTCAGATTTTCCCTTCAACTCTTTAACCCCCATCCCCTTCTGACCATGACATCATCTCCACCCCCTTGTCCTGAGAGATCAGAACAAGATGGGAGGAAGTCGGACATGGAAACTCTTCTGTGAGAGGAAGAGTCAAAGGGGAAAAATATTTGTCTTGCACTGCCTCTTATTTAGAATATTACTGACCTCTGAATGATGTTAATCTCTTTGGAAAGTACAGAACAAGCGATAAGTGGGTCATACACATCAACAAAAACAAAACTAAAAAATAATCATAATAATAATTAAGGGTTTTGCCACACATAAACATCCCTTCTTCAGGACACTGTATTTTTAAAATAATTTTGTAAAAATCCAAATCACTTTACAGATCTTTATTGTAAAGGGTTTAAACATTGTTTTCCATGCTTGTTTAATGAACTATAAACAATTAATGAACATGCACATATGGAACGGTCGTTAAGACACTAACAGCTTACAGATGTTACAGATGTTCTTTGCAATTAAGGTCATAGTTATAAAAACTTAGAACACTAAAGCAACTTTTCTACTGAAAAACAACAAAAGAAAGATGCACTGCTTATCTGCGTGAACATGCCTTCGGCTGAATGGAGGCATGAGGACTGCAGAAGTGGCCAGGGAAATAAATTGCAATATCCGTACTGTGAGGCAGGAAGGACAGCTGATCATCTTCGCAGTGGTAGACCACGTGTATCAACACCTGCACAGGATTGGTGCATCCGAAAATATCACACCTGTGGGACAGGTACAGGATGGCAACAACAACAGCCTGAGTTACACCAGGAAAGCACAATCCCTCCATCAGTGCTCAGACTGTCCGCAATAGGCTGAGAGAGTCTGGACTGAGGGCTTGTAGGCCTGTTGTAAGGCAGGCCCTTACCAGACATCACCAGCAACAACGTTGCCTATGGGCACAAACCCACCTTCACTGGACCAGACAGGACTGGCCAAAAGTGCTCTTCACTGAAGAGTTGCAGTTTTGTCTCACCAGGGGTGATGGTCGGACTCGCGTTTATCATTGAAGGAATGAGCATTACACCAAGGCCTGTACTCTGGAGCAGGATCGATTTGGAGGTGGATGGTCCATCATGGTCTGGGGCAGTGTGACACAGCATCATCAGACTGAGCTTGTTGCCATTGCAGGCAATCTCAATGCTGTGCGTTACAGGGAAGACATCCTCCTCCCTCATGTGGTACCCTTTCTGCAGGCTCATCCTGACATGACCCTCCAGCATAACAATGCCACCAGCCATACTGCTCGTTCTGTGCGTGACTTCCTGTAAGACAGGAATGTCAGTGTTCTGCCATGGCCAGTGAAGAGACCAGATCTTAATCCCATTGAGCATATCTGGGACCTGTTGGATTGGACATTTCCGCCCAGAAATGTCCGGGAACTTGCAAGTGCCTTGGTGGAAGAGTGGGGTAACATCTCTCAGCAAGAACTGGCAAATCTGGTGCAGTCCATGAGGAGGTGATTCACTGCAGTACTTAATGCAGCTGGTGGCCACACCAGATACTGACTGTTACTTTTGATTTTGACACCCCCTTTTGTTCAGGGACACATTATTCCATTTCTGTTAGTCACATGTCTGTGAAACTTGTTCAGTTTATGTCTTAGTTGTTGAATCTTTTTAATGTTCATACAAATATTTACATGTGTTAAGTTTGCTGAAAAAAAAGCAGTTGAAAGTGACAGGACGTTTCTTTTTTAACTGAGCTTATAAAAAATTATAGAGCAAATGCCCCTACTTAATCAGCTCTTTGAAATATTAGCTCTTTGTCCATTAAGGCATTCTGAGGTCCAATATTTTGTAAGACCATTGTAAGACAACTGTGAAATTAACCGTTTTCCTAGGCAACCAATTTTCTACATAGCTGTGCCAGTTTCATGTCACTTGTTTCACTCTGTGGTCTCTCTTTTCTCATTAAGTAAAATAATTTTAACAAATAAATATTTCATGTCCATTTATTTATTTGGTAATTATCCAGATAATAAGTGGAATAATGTACTGTCTAACAATCATTATTATCCCTTACATATTTTATATAATGTTATTGTACAGGCCATTGGCAAATCTGCTCAGATATTGTTATCGCTATTAAAAAGTCAATATTGGTCTACCACTATTCTACGCATTTCAGCATGTGTTATGCAATTATTCAAAGTATAACTCTTAGTGCTTTGATTGATCGTCATACTAGATATCTTCATGAACATGTAAGGCTACAAGCAAATATGCCTGAGTTAGCACTTTAGATCTGTATAAAGTGAATGTAAAGAAACAATTTCCTTCTTCCTTAAGCTGTCACACACGTCACAGCGGCTGCAATGGAGCATTTAAATCAGCTGAATGCACAAGCGCTGAGGAGAGCAGTGGAAATTTGATCTGGCTGTGCCGGTAGCGTGGGGAGACAACTGACCCAGTGTTAGGAGACTCCTGTTAGCAGATAAAGAATTCAGCAGAGACTGAGATGTTTTCCTGCAGATACCATCCCCCTTCTGTCTATGTTTACATGGACACCAGAAAGCGGCTTATTGCGAGAAACTGCCGTTCCCTTTAACATGCTCTTTACAAGCGGCGTACACTTTACTCCTGTATACATCCGGCTCGGTCAGTAAGCAGCTTTCTCCACAGAAATGTAATTTCCTCATGACGCTTGTGTAAATAACAAACATGGCATCTGAGGAAGACTTAACTGTTTTATTCTCTGTTCCGTAATTTTATTTCCATATATTCCAGAGTTGTTTCTGTGTTTGTTTCCTTCACTTTCCATCACAACCTGCAGCGGAATTGCACTGCAAAAGTGGGGTTTCCCTCTTAGATGAAATTCCACGATTCCCCCAATGTTCGAGCGCATATACGTGAACATGAGGGACAGTCAATATTTTACATTAGTGTGTTTAAATGGGTATAGTTTATAGTGTATGTGCTTTTCCTACTGTTGTCCCAGAAATGTTTAATTATTTCCACTGTGTTGACTTGTTGCTGGGCTCCTATGACGTTTGTTATCTGGTCTGTTCAGGCACATGTGGACTCCTCAAAAACCTGTAAGAATGCTGCTTATGCGTTTACATGGCCACATAAGCCGCATTCTCCAAAAGAAACCTGAGTGTGTTAACCATTTTCTCTTAATCCCGTAAGCGCATTTCAGCATGCCACTTTCTGCAAAAAAACCCTGGAATAAACCGTTTTCTTAAGTATATGTAAACATGGTCCATGTTTCGCGCCCAAGTTCACATGCATGGATGTTGTATTTTGGCTTTGCTATATAAAACGCATAATTTAAATGAATTTAAATCGACTGAATACTGTTTACAACACTAGACTCTCATTTAAGGGTTCAACTTCAGGCGCACCGAGTCACATGACACAACAACTTTTTGCATTTCAGCATGTCAGATAAACATGATTTCCACATGCATGGATTTTGGGACATTATTCCTTTAAAAGTTGAAAAAGCATGTTAGTTATTTTGAATAACTTTCATTTTGTTGCATTTTAATATACATCTTTTATATTTTTTATTTTGTTATCACTGTACAATATGATTCTATTCATTAACATTAGTAAATGCATTCCTATATTTACTGTGAATTTTTACATTAAGCAATGATGAATCAATGATTTCATCCAAAAGCTGAAAAATTGTTTTCAGAGGCTTTATATGGAGTAAGAGACCACCAGTGCAGACAGACAGCACATTGGAGGTTAAGTCACTCACTAAATAGGGAGCAAGGGGACATCCTATAGCTTTCTATGCAGCTAAGAGAACTGACTCACAACATCTGACCAAAAGTTAACTTTCAGGCTGCAGATGATGTTTGGACCACTCAACATGTTCTGCTGACATTGGACAATGGTGATCAGTATTAGATTCAGAATTTTGTATGCTTTTTTTTTTTTTTTGCTTGTTTATTAGCTGCTTCTGGTTACAAAACAAAAAGGGAAATGGAAAATCCACACAGCAGTCACACTCGGGTCTCAGGAGGTTAAGCTCCACCAGCTGTGTTCTGACTGGCAAAATGTAAGTATGTGACAACATTACTTGTTAAAGACCATTGTATATTAAAGGTACAGTTCACAATAAATGAAAATTCTGCAATCATTCAATCACCCTCTTTTTCTTCTGTGGAACACAAAATGAGCTGTTAGGCAGAATGTTAACCTTAGTCACCATTCACTTTTATTCTACTTATCATCTCCAATAGTGTTGTTAAAAGTACTGGTATTTGGTACCAAGTCGATACTAAAATAAAAAAGATGTAACGATACCAGTGTTTCTCCAGTACCAGTAGTACCGACTCTATCTGGTAACAGCGTGCAGTATGACTGACGCATAACAGCTTTAAAATGCAAAGACTTAAATTAAATGCATGCTTTGTTACTCCTTGCAAACTGAAACGGACAATTAATAAAATTTAAATTGTGACATGTACTAGTGTGATTTATTAAACTGCTAAATGCTGCAATCTTACCGTGGAGTACTTTAAATGAATCAGACCACTCATCTACTAGAAACTCCACAGACATTGAGAATCATTCACATTGTATTAGATGACAGAGCAGAGTGCTAATCCACTGTGAACCACTCAGCACATATTTCTATAATTAAACCACAGAATTTGTGCTTTAATCTCAACTCAAAGCTTCATTTATATTGCATTTAAACAACAGAGTTGACCAAGTTCTTCACAGTAATAAAACTTAAAACATAAAATTCAATATTACCACATACACAAACACCAGTAATCTAAAATCCAAACACTCCAAAACTGTGTCCTACACATCATTCATCAGATTCAAAGGCCAGTGTAAAGAGATGAGATTTCAGACATACTTAAAAGTCTTCAACGATCACACTGGGCTGTGTCACGAACTGCTTATATGTAAAAATGAATCTTCCGGCAAAAAAACACACGTCATAATAAAAGCATGATTCAAAATAAAATTTAGATGCCTGAAATTGAAGAAATTGAATAAAAATATAATACAACTATAGTAAAATGTAATATTCACTGTAATAATAATAAAAATTATAATTATAATAATAATAATAATAATAACTAAGCAATATATCACAAGCAAGACTGCTGCTGAATAAATGTTTGGCAAAAAAAAATGCAATGAATTGTTGAAAAGTTCTATTTTCACTTGTTAAAACTTAAGAAGACACCATTTTGATGATGAAATTAAACATTTAAAAAATTCTGGAAAATAATAATAATTATTAAACTATAATTATTAAATTATAAAAAATATCTAAACTTGTGTGTTCAATAACACATTACCATATTAGCATATTTTTGCTGTGGTATCGAAATTGGTATTGAGAACCATGAAATTTCACTGGTATCGATACCAACTGATACCAGTGAAAAGTTGGCACCGTAACAACACAAATCTCCAATTCTGATTTTTCGGTAACACTTTATTTTACAGTGTCCATGTTAAACATATTACAGTACATGTTACGATTTTTAACTATTATAGTAATAACAATATGTAAGTGCATGTAGTTCATTATTATTACTTTGTAATTACTTATGTTAATACACTGTAACAAGAACACTAAAAGATAGTGTGACCAACTATTCCTTTAATTTGCAGTGGCAAAAAGAGCCACAACATTTTCTTGGCGAGGAAATCGCTCTCACACTCTTTTGTCCTCTGTTACAGTATACAAATCAGCCATCGTAAAAAAGGGGAACGCAGACAGCAGGCCATTGCCGAAGGGAATGACATCATGGTTATTTCTTTTCTCGATGACAGAACAGAGAAAATAAGTATAGTGTCCTCAACCATGTGAGACAGTTGCCTGTGTGTCACCACTCTAAGTGCATGACAAGCAGACCAAAGCAGACCACCACAAAAATTCCACCACTGCTTATTTTCTTGAGATTCAGAGAGTGGTCAGTCTTAAAAGTCAAGTGTGTAATTTCTGCTCCATAAGCATCACTAAATGCATTTGCAAAACGAATGAATGTTTTCAAACAGGTTTCCCGAATACTCCTGTCTTCCACTCTTTGACAAACAGATAATCCCCCACATTGCCTATAAACCAAAACTCAACCTAAGGAACAATCTAAAAAAATACTGAACTACTTGGTTCAACTGTCAGAGGACAGAATTATTCGGTGGGGTTTGATATTTTATGGGGAACACAAGCAGGAATTACTGAAACATATGTAACACATTCTCTCTCTCTCTTACCTTGACGTCTTGCTCCAGTGTGCGAATGAGCTCCCCATCCACCTGTCCAGTCTGGGCCACGCGGATGCTGCGTCTCTCGGCCTTCTTGATGCGGTACTGCAGGATGCGGCAGTTCTTGTTCGCCTGATCCAGCTGCTGTCTGAGCTCCTGAAGCTGATAAACATCCTCCTCCATGTACATGTCCCTCATCTCCAACATCTCAGACCGGAGCTCCTCCATTTCATCCTGATACACATACAAGCCAATTTATTTGGCAATAATTCTCTCATCATTTACTCACTATTGTGCCATCTAAGACTCATATTACTTTCTTCCATATAACACAACGATATTTTGAAGGATATATGATGTAAATATATCCATACAATAAAAGTCAATGGGGTCCAAACTTTAAAGCTTCAAAAAGGACATTAAGGCAGCATAAAGGTAATCTAATCAACTCATATGGTTTAATCCATGTCTTCTGAAGCAATACAATTGCCTCAAGCCAATTGCTAGGAAGTGTAATCATGATCACACCAAGGAGACTGCAGATGTCAAGATTTACAGTGAAATTTACAGTGGGATTGTATCTCTTCAAAAGACATAGATTAACCAACTCAAGTTTTATGGATTGCCTTTATGCCCCTTTTTTAAACTTGAAAGTTTGGACCCCCATTGACTTGATTTAAATGGATAAATTCACATCATATATCTTCCAAAATATCTTTGTCTGAGTTCCGCATTATCCGCAAAGAGAAAAAACGTCATACAAGTTTGAGGGTTAATTATGACAGAATTATCATTGTTGTGTGAACTATTCCTTTAAACCTGGGTTCATGTTTTTTTTAAACCCAGGGTTAAGACCCTTTGTGGAAAGCACATTACATTTACTTACAAGATCATTTTTACACTGAAATAACGCAATTCTGTGTTTTGTTGCTACATGATAAACTGCACAACGTTCATATTTTACCTTTTGTTAGTAATCCACATTATATATCTTTTGCACTCTGATTCTTGGTCTTATAACCCATAGCTGAGTGACCTTAACCCAAGGAGGTTTAAAAAGACATTAACATTAGTCTATTGTGTGATAAAGCTAATGGTCCACAAGGTTGCTGAGATACAGATTTTGTGTGGAATATTTGGGATGGCACCTATATCTGCATCAATTTAATTTCCTCTGCAGAGGCATCAGGCTTTTGCGCGGGACTTTGTTTTGCATGAGAGTTTACATAATAAAACAACGTTTAGCAAGCCGTTGTGTTACTCTAAATCCTCCAAATCCCGTTGCAGACACACTTACACTTCAAATAAACTATTTATACCTCAAACGGGATAAAAATGCATCCCGCTCACAGAGAGAGGAGCATGCTGTGGGCCACCGCGTGCTGCCACACATTTCTGGTGAATATAGGTCAACTACTGCAGCGAGTGTCACGTGCTCAGCGCGCGGATAAACAATGGAGTGAGAAGTGGGCGCGGGCGCACTGGTGCAGCATCTGTACAAACGACTGAATTATTCAAGCACACGAGAATCACAGGATTACGAGTCCATGAAATAAAACACCTGAAGAGTTCATGCAACCAGTCAAACCACTGGCCTGTTTTTCCAACACCTTTATATTTAGATACGGTTTAGTCGTGCATGTCCATGTGACCATTTCTAAATAAATATAAAAAAACCACAAAAGAATCACTGTTTGTCTCTGCAAAATTCACATTTCACAATAATTCTGCATTGCATCAGGAACCCAGTAACCTACCGTTTAAGGGGATAAATGGAAAACAAAGCAAAGCAGTACCTGGCAACGGCATTAAATATCTGTGATTATTTGGCATTGGAAAGCACTGGTCACAACATGTTGTGTTTAAATGGTTGCGATGTTTCATTGCATTGTCGGCACTGTCAACTGCACGATTAAATTCCACCAAAGCAAACAGGATTTTGAGACACCGCCTCCACTGGAAGACATTTAACTAATGACTTTTGCCAATAATATGTCATCTGCGCTGTGGGAATCTAAATCTATTATAAGATTTATCATGAAATAGTGAAATGTGAGTGTTTTGTTGTCAATTAATCTACATTAAAAGGCTAAATTAAGAATCTCACCTTTAAATAATCATTCTCCGATCTTAGTTCGTCGATTTCCCTGACTAATTCCTCATGCATCCCGTCCATTAACTCCTCAGTCAGGTCTGAAAACGCCAAGGACGTGCTGGCAGGCATCCTGCTATCGAACGAGGTGAGTGAACGCTCGTCGCCGGGAGAGATGCGTCCCTCCCCGGTCTCCATTCCCAGCGAGAGCCGCTCCACGCTGGTCTTGGCTCGAGGGCGCTTGTCCGGTAGTCCATGCTCTGCTCCCTCTTTGTCCCCCTCAATCCCGGCACGGCCGCTGGTCTCAGTGTCACTGCTCAGCGCGTCGTTGGAGACTTTGTTTTCCTCCGAGGCGCAATCCGAGAGCTCAGAGCTGCTGTCTGTGGGTGAGAGTTTCCCCGGAGCGCAGCCGGAGTCTTTGCTCAAATCATCCGATCCGATGCTGGCGTCCGAAACTTTCCTCCGACTGCTTCTATTAGGATTCGCGCTACTCTTCGGCGCACCGGCCACCGATGGCCCGGGTTTGCAGGTCGGTTTACTACTCTTCTCAGCTTTCGTTTCTTTCCCGGCGACCGGGTTGCGCCTGGACACGCGACCGCCTAAATATATGGCTCCCGGTTTAACGCTCAGCATCGGTGTGCCGATACCTCCGCGGATTTTAGTGAGGGACCATCCGTGCACATTTCTGGGTCTCGCAGGAGACGGTGCCCTTTGTGTTTTCTTTTTGTCGTTGACTTGTAACGGTTGTTCGGGCGGCTGCTGCTCGGGCTGCGCTCGTGCGCTGGTGCAGCTCTCCATTTTCTGCTTTTGCCTCGAGACAAAATGCGTCGGGGAACCGGTGTCAACCTTTGTCTTGGTCATTCATTCCGTTTACAAGCCACGAATGAAGCAGAAATGTATCGCCTCTCTCCAAAACACAGAGGTTGAACTGTAAAAATCCTCACGTCGGAGCTTCAACCTACAATAAAACCGTTTGAGTTAGTCGAATCCCAGAGGAAAAACAAAGGTTGCCTTTGTTGCGCTGCTTATGTCTTCTTTTCTTTCTGAATATTCCCCCGTATGCGTCCTCAGTTTGGACTTGCAGCTTCTCTCTCTGGCAAGTGTGTTGGCTCAAGTGTTGGTTGGGTTTCGTTCTCCCCGCCCAGATAGCGGCTCTGACCGTGACGCACGAGCACTGGAGTGGATCGAGCGCAGAGCAATACTGCCATCAAGGAACGGTATGAAGATGAACGCTTCAGCTTAAGGTTTGAATACGACTTTTTCGTGGTTCATAATGTTTTAATGTGTATATTGCATTTTACTGATGTAGATGTTTACGGTTGAGCTCATTTAACTACTTTATATACTGGTGGGTAGTTTAATCTGCAACAATGCATCATATTCTATCATCTAATGTTTTTGTGAAAACCACGTATCTAAAAAGTTAACGTTTCATGATCTCAGAAAAACAGCTGTTTTCATCTTTGTGACAATGTATATTCTAGCTAATCCAAGGGGGTTTTAAATAGTTTATTTCGTTTAAGAATTATGAGATTTTTTTCAACCCATAAAGGAACATTTAACCTTTCAGTTTATCACCACATTTGGAGATACATTGTTTTTACTGGACTGGAAGGTTATGAAAAATTGTAAACTGAAAAGTAACTACTGTAGTAACATAAATATAAGTTGTCAGACAAATGTAGTGGAGTAAAAAGTACAATATTTGCCTCTGAGATGTAGTGGAGTAAAAGAGTAAAGTTGCATTAAATGGAAAATCAAGTTAACATGTACTAAATTATAGCCATTTGACAGACTGCCAATTTCAGAGGACCTATAGTTCCTATAAACCTAAATAAAATTATCATATTTAGTACTTGGTTGCAGATTATTTTAATTTTATGAGCAAATAATACCCTCATACTAAAGCTGAAAGTCTGCATTTTAAACTCATAATTATTGATTCATTTCAAATCCAATGTGCTGATGGACAGAGCCAAAGTAACCAAAAATTGTGTGATTGTCCAAATACATTGACCAATCTGTATCAATCCCAAACCAACCACACACCTGTATGCTTGCCCAACACCAAAACTTCTCCTTCCTACAACTACAAGAGTTCTGAGATTGTGGACATGGGGTGTGTTCCTCACCATCAGGAATCAGGGGTTAATCCCTGGCAACATTTCAGCAGATCCCTCTACTCATGACCACTGCCAGTGTTTACCTGATTACCCCTCCATGTGCCAATGGTGGCACGTATGACATAGGTTGCAGTCCCTTGGACTTAACCATTAGTGGTCGGTGTTTATTCCCTGTATTCATGACCATTGCTAGGCAACACCATGCAGATGTGCCTGTTGACAAGCAATCTCCCTAATAACAAAAGTAACAACACAGAAACAATTCATTATTAGGGGTGCAAACCCATCAGGGGTCTGGGGGCATGGTCCCCTAGGAACAAACTTTTTAAAATATCAGCTTTAAAATGTGTATTTACAGTCAAATTTATTATAAGGATATAGGGGAAAAACTCACCCTAGAATTAATATAAGGCAGGGAGGGGCTAATTAGCACCCCTTCTCTGGAAATTTAAGTTGTATTCAAAACATCTAACTTTTATAGATCGATCTGCCTTACTTTGGTGAAATTAACCTATGTAGTCAGAGGAAAATTAAATAAATCCAGTCAAATATGGGACACTTTTATGCAATTCCTGGAAAGTGATTTCTTGTGTCTTTGCGTTACAAAATAGATAAATCAGGTCCCGGAGGGCACTTGGAATGGAGAACAGTCATTGTAGCCATGCTGTAAGTTCACTTCAAACTGAATTTCCTTTTTTCCTTTTTTTTTTTTTAGCCCTCTCTCCAAAGCTCTAAATAATGTGAAATAATGTAAAAAAAATAATGTGAAATGATAGGGCATAGGGATGATCACTTCTGAATGAAACACACACACTGTTGTTGTTGTTGTTGCTCTTACTCTTCTCTGCTTTGTGTGTAGTTCAACTTCCAGGTTACATACACGTTGCGTGGCACAGCTGTTTTTCAGAGCATGCCCATAATGCTGTCAAGGACTATTGCTGCCCGACTGACGTGTATACATGCTAGACAGAACCGATCTACAATCACATTATCTTGGTCTGTTTGTTCCATTTGGCAAAAAATGGACTGTTTAATAACGTGTTTAAATGACATTTTAAAAAGATGAATTATTGCTTTAGTTTTACTGAAATCACACCTTAAAACTGCATGTAAAAGCACTCAGAGGTAGGATTACATCAAGAGGTTGATTGGCATGCAGAATATAGTACATTCTCTTCTCTCTCATTGTTTGTCACCTGCCAGTGTTTACCTGATTACCCCTCTGTAAAATGGCAGGCAAAACTGCTAAAAACATATAGATTTGCCCCTTGAAGGTCTCTGCGTTCTGTCTTTTCTGAGCACTGAAGTAAAGCAATTATTGTTAATAATTTGCACTTTACAAATTCATCCCATTATTAATTTTTTCTGACTCCAATTTTATATTAATCTGACTCCAATTTTAAGTTGACCTCTAATTTAGATTAAAGCTCTAAATACTTTCTGATCATTCTTTTATTTTAATCATTTAAGTTATTGATTACTCTGAATCCTCTTCTATTCATTTACCTTTTGATCAGTTATTCAAACTGATAGTCTTTAAGTGGCTTCCTCCTACATTAAAGCTTCAGTTATAAAACTTTTTTAAAGAACCAGTATTGATATAAATGATTTCAGAAGAATACAGAATAAATCAAAAAGTAACAATTTATTTGCCAGGTAGGATTTAAAACACAAGTTAAAGAAACAAGTCAAAGAACATACCTGGCAGTTGAGAAAACTACATGTAATTTCAAAGCAGGGGAAATCTGAATGCAGATTTCTGTTATTAAACTTACACACAGTGAGGTGTGGGATCATCTGACTACAGAGAACCTTGAGCTCTGGGCCAGCCTTCCTTAAATATCCAGAGAGAATACACATTGTGTACCAAATGGTATTATCCTTTGAGAATTTGGGGGTGAATGGGTTCTTGGCTTCCTGGTGTTAAACCTTCAAGGAGGGGTATAGACCTCTAGAGTTATTCAGTATTTGGCAAAGACCTTATAACTTTGTTGTCATTGAGTTTTATAAACCTGGGGACAAAACACTATACCAGACGCACTGAGACATTTGAAATGATACCAAACATGTTACACTAGTTACATTATTTGTATACATCAGATATGGTCTTTTGTTACATACAGATATTAGGTGAGTTTGAGGTGATTCTGAGCTGAGGGGGAATGGATGAGGAGGAGAGGGGAGAGAATGGGACAGACATGGAAGGGCAACAATGAGGTGTGAATTTGAAGTCTTCGCTCAGTGGGGTGTGGTGCCTCAGGAAGAGATGCTAATTGTGAGAAAGTTCATTTGTTGATTTTCTCGAAGATCATACATTTGCTCTTTGCCTTTGAATGTAAACACATTGCCACCCAGCCTTACACCCTCCATGTGCCAATGGTGGCATGTATGACATAGGTTGCAGTCCCTTGGACTTAACCATTAGTGGTCGGTGTTTATTCAAAGACTGAAACATGACTGCCCCGTGATGAAATCGCAGGATCTGTTTCCCTTTGACGTACATTCCCAGGGGGCGCTGTACTTTAAACAATATACTGTATAAAAATTTAGCTTTTTAGTTTTTGTTTCAAGTTAACAACGAACATCACAATATCTATATTTTCACATGAAACAATTTTTTTGATTAGATTTAAGCATTTTTCCATGTCTTGGCCTGCTCCACTTACAAATCCTCCTCATGCCACTTTCAAACCAGTATATCAAACATAACATTGCACTATTCAGAGAGAGAAGCAATCTATTTACTGGAGTCTGCAGTTGTATGTAAGTGTGTTTATTTCATTGTTTTAACGTTGTTATAGAGTGGTATTGATTGCTAGCTGTTTGTTTACCATCTTGAACTCGCATCGCTTAAACGTGTGTGTGTGCTATATTGTTTTGAGTATTCGCTGCTAGATACTATCATTGTTTTAGTGTCTGTAAACAGTGCTGTAAACAGTGCTTAACTTTTTTTAGAGTATTATTTATTGCTAAAGTGCAGCATAATTTATTTACGGTGAACGGAAGTCGTGTTTGTTCCCATGCATGTCACCTCGCGCGACCCTTAGTTTCGGTTGACCATGTGACTAGCTTTGTTGTGCTAAGTAGCATTAAGGTGTGGCCTACTTTTTTCCACTGAACATCTTGTTAAAATAGTTTATATAGTTGATTGAATGCTGACACGGAAGCGGCAGCTGAAGTGGTAGCCCTCGTGTAAAGCCCTCCTCGTGTGAAGACTTTTTTGTATAAAGACCAGCGAGTCTTCCTGTGCGAGTTCACCGAGCAAGGACACAGACAAGGCACCACTCACCATAGCACTTAAGTATTTTTAATTTTATATCTTCACTTATTTTCCTTACATACTAACATTTCTACTTCACGAATAACACATGCCTTCAAGCACATCCCTGTTATATGTTATAGACCGTTTACAAGATATAAATGCAAGACCAAATGCAACCCACACAACCTACGGCCACTTTGCAGTTCAGCACCTGCTGCGCTCTCGTTCTCAATGGGATTCTGGAACTGCCAGTCTGCTGTGAACAAAGCTGACTTCATTCCAGCCTTTGCCACACAGTCCACCCTTAGCATCCTGGCACTGAGACATAGATACGTCCAGAGGATACAGCAACACCTGCTGCTCTCTCCAACAACTTCTCCTTCTCTCACGCCCCTCGACATACCGGTAGGTGTGGGGGAACAACAGGTTTGCTCATTCATAACGCCTGGACTTTTTCACCATAGTCTTCACTATGTAACAATACATCTTTTGAATTCCATGCCATTATTAAAATGCAACCCACAAAAATGCATATTGTTGTCATCTATCGCCCTCCAGGTCAGCTGACAAACTTTCTTGAGGAGTTGGATGTCCTGCAGTCCTCCTTGCCAGAGGATGGTAGGCCACTTTTGGTTCTTGGTCATTTCAACATACACCAAGACAAGCCCCAGGCCACTGAACTGAATAATCTTCTGGCCTCATTTGACTTGGAAAGACTACACACCACAGCAACTCACAGATCGGCAAACGGCTGGACCAAATTTTTACACATAACTGTACCACCTCAAATATACTTGTTACACCTTTACATGTCTCTGATCACTACTTTATTCAATTAAACATGATTCTCCCATCAACATTAAAACAGACTACGCCTTTGGTTTCCTTTCGCCATAACCCCTGTTCTCTTTCACCCTCTTGCCTTTCCACTGATGTCTCTACCTCTCTTCCCACAATAAATGTATTTTACACGCTTGATGTAAACACTCCCACAGACACACTTAGCACTACTTTATCAACCTGTCTAGACAACATCTGTCCTCTCTCCTCTAGGCCAGCACGTACTACACCACCCAGCCCCTGGCTGTCTGATGTCAACACACTTATCCTTCACCACCTGACACATATCACTGACAGCAGATATCTTCTTTTTACTAATAAGTTTACTACCATCAGCAATACATTCACAGCACCACACCCTGTCAAACACCTGTCTCCTGTATGAAACTCTTCTGTCTCTATGTTCTCTCTGACTGACACTGAGGTCTCTAAACTCCTCCTCTGCAACCACCCCACCACTTGTTCCCTTGACCCCATTCCTTCTCACCTTCTCCAGGCCATATCTCCATCCATTTTACCTGGATTCACACACATAATTAACACATCTCTACTTACAGGCAATTTCTCTACTACTTTTAAGCAGGCTCAAGTAACCGCTGAAAAAACTGGCACTTAACCCCACACAGTTAGAACAATACAGACCAGTCTTTCTCATCCCATTCATGGCAAAAACAATTGAAAGAGCAGTTTTCAATCAAATCTCTGCCTATCTCACACAGAACAAGCTGCTGGATGACAATCAGTCACTGAGTCACTGAGACAGGCGAGAGCTGAATCCAGATCATCTGTCCTGATTCTACTGGACCTTTCTACAGCCTTTAACACAGTCAACCATCATCCTACTTTCCATCCTCTCTACTCTGGGCATCACAGGAACTGTGCTTGACTGGTTTAACTCCTATCTCTCAGGTAGGTCCTTCAAGGTAGCCTGGAGAGGTGAGGTATCCCAGCCACATCTGTTAATTTACTGGGGTTCCTCAGGGATCAGACATCCCTGGGACCCATCATTCAGTCACATGGTTTCTCTTACCACTGCTACGCTGATGGCATGCAACTCCACTTGTCTTTCCAGCCCAAGGATATATATATATACTGTATATCCATCCATCCAGCCATCCATCCATCTTCAACCGCTTATCTGAAGTCTGGTCGCAGGGGCAGCAGCTCCAGCAGGGGGCCCCAAATTCCCTATGCCACATTAACCAGCTCTGACTGGGGGACCCAGAGGCGTTCCCAGGCCAGTATGGAGATGTAATCTCTCCACCTTGTCCTGGGTCTTCCCCGAGGCCTCCTCCCAGCTATATATATTTATTTATTTTTTATTTTCTTTTTACCTGGAAATTAAAATTATTTGATGAATTATTGAAGCCTCCTTCCATCTCATCCTGTTTTTGCACTTCCATATTCACCTCAAGCCACTTTCAGACCTGTATGTTCAACAATATAGCGCTTCTCAATAAATGTTGCATTTGTTTGGTCTCAAGTCTCCAATATAGCACTTCTTAATAAATGTTGCATTTATTTGGTCTCAAGTCTCCAACAAACTTTTCACCTGTAAAGGAAAATCATTCCAATAATTCAAGCCTCCTTCCACGTCCTGGCTTTCTCCACTTGCATATCCATCTCATGCCACTTTCAAACCTGTATGTCAAACAAAATAGTACTATTTAAGAATGTTTTGTTTTTGTTTAGGCGGTTCAGGTGGAAAGGTTTGAAGATTTGAAGATCTTAATTAGCCTACTATAAAAGAACATCAGAAAAGAACTACAGAAGATCATAACCAGAGAATTTATTGAACATAATCTGATTTATTGAATCATAATCTGATTTTTTCTCATAAGCTTTAACAGACCTCAGCTTTGCAGTGTGCAGAGCAGGACTGAAACAAAGTTCTATCCTCTGTCACTTAAATACTCTAGTGTCATGGTCTTGTTGAGTCCGCTAGTTTGTTACAGTTTGTCATCTCATTCTCTCTATTTGGTTCAGGTGTTGCTAGCTCACGTAATCAGCGTTGCCATGGAAGCCTTGATTGTTTCCAAGGTAACGCTGATCATTCCAGCTTGGTGTGAGCGAGCGGCACCTGATTGCTGTTAGGTCCTTCTCTATATCTATCTCACACTGTTTTGTGTTCGTCGCTTGATTGTTTGTTTGAGTCCTGTTAATCACCACTCTCTCCCTCTGCCATAATATGTTCTGTATTGTGTTCTGTGTATTGCTTGTCAGTCTGCACTGTGTGCGCCGGGATTGTTGTTATCTTCTAGTCTGTTCCTTCGCCTCAATTGATGCTTCTCCTGAGTTCCCCTCAGTGATACTTCACTGCACTGGATCTGCTCCACACACGACCACTATGCACACAAGCCTAAAAACATACTACTCTGCAGAGGATTCCTCGATGATCTACATTACACTTCCACTACGCACATAAACCTACAAACACACCATCCATCTCCAGTCAGTGCTGGGTTCCCCTCTCGAAGCTTTACCAGCCTAGTTGTGTTTGTTAAATAAACTGATCATTGTTCTCTTTTGTCTCATCCTTCCTGACAGAACAATCGAGCCAGATGCTCGAAGCGCTCACTCAAAGAGAGCGGTTCTGGGTCACCAGCAGAACCAGATCTCTGTTTCCAGCCCTATATTGATTATCGAGGGCTGAATGAAAGCTCGGTGAAGATTCGCTATCGTTTACCAATGATGTCTTCAGCTTTCAAACTCTTGTGGGGGTATCCGTCTTTACAAAGTTGGACCTATGCAATGCTTATCACCTGATTTGAATCAGGAAGTGGGATGAGTGGAAGACAGATTTTAACACCCATAGGGGGCACTTTGAATATTCGGTCATGTTGTTCGGATTGGTCAACGCCCCTGCTGTCTTCCAGGGGTTCATGAATGATGTGCTTCAGGACATGGTAGATCAATTTGTTTTTGTTTATTTTGATGAAATTCTGATCTTCTCAAATAATATCAAGGACCATGTCCAGCACGTCAAGCAGGTGCTTCATCGACTGCTAGAGAACCGACTGTTCGTTGAGGCAGAGAAGTGTGTTTTTCATGCGCAGTCGGTTCCGTTCCTAGGTTTCATCGTCTTGTCCGAGGAAATGTGCATGGACCCTATTAAAGTTAAAGTAGTTTCTGATTTGCCAACCCCCGACTCCCGCAAGTCTTTGCAAAGGTTTCTGGGGTTCGTTAATTTCTACAGACATTTCATTAGAAACTTCAGTCATCCCCTGGCGGATCTCAACTATACCTGTACTAAGTTCTGTTGGTCCTCACGGGCATTTTCTAAATTGAAAGAAATTGAAAGGTTTACTACCGCTCCCATACTTTTTTTTCTCTCCCCTTTTTCTCCCAGTTTGGAATGCCCAATTCCCAATGTGCTTTTTAAGTCCTCGTGGTCGTGTAATGATTCGCCTCAATCCGGGTGGCGGAGGACGAATCCCAGCTGTCTCACGTCTGAGACCGCATCCCACGCATCTTATCACGTAGCTTGTTGAGCAAGTTGCCACAGAGACATAGTGCGTGTGGAGGCTTCATGCATCCACCGCGGCATCCATGCACAACTCAACATGTGCCCCACCCAGAACGAACCACATTATAGTGATCATGAGGAGGTTAGCCCATGTGACTCTATCCTCCCTAGCAACAGGGCCAATTTGATTGCTTAGGAGACCTGGCTGGAGTTGCTAGTCAACTAGTGAACTAGCAAACTGCAGGGGTGGTAGCCAGCGTCTTTACCACTGAGCTACCTAGGCCCCACCACTCCCATTCTTAATACTTCTGAACTTTCACGTCAGTTCATGGTGGAGGTGGATGCGTCAGAGGTTGGAGCTGTCCAGTTTCAGTGCTCTTCTACGGATGGGAAGATACTGTAATGAACTCAGACAGGAGGTTGGGTTAGAATCCATTTTGCAGAAGAGTGTAATCAACACATCCAAATCAGCAATCACAAAGGTAGTAGGTAATACAGCCAGAGGTTGGAAACAGGTAATGAATCCAATCAGGCAAACAATACAAAAGGGGTAATCCAAGATCGTTAATCCAATAAACAGGCAGAAGATCATAACATGAAGCAGAACAACAGGTAAATGCTTGTTAAGGCTGGTAAACTGGCAATAATTTGCAGTGTTTGAGTGAGTGTGCAAGGCTAATATACAAGTGATAGAGTTCACCTGGAAGTGATGTAGCAGGAAACAGGAAGTGACAGAGTTCAGTATTCAGGTGAGGGCTCCCTCTGGTGGACAGGAGACCACTCAGATGTTACGGATACATCCGTGTGCTTTTTTTCGCACTGCCTATCCCCAGCCAAATGGAATTGTGACATCGGTAATAGGGAGTTGTTAAGCTTTCAGACTGGCCCTGGGGGAGTGGCGTCACTGGTTAGAGGTTTGGGGTACCTTTCGTGGTCTGGACTGACCATAAGAACTTGGAGTATATCCACGGAGCTAAACGTCTTAACACCAGACATGCTCATTGGGCGCTTTTCTTTACCCATTTTTATTTTTATTCCTACTCTCTGGGCTCCGATGCCATATTCCAATGTTCTGAAGTTGGAACCTCCACCACCCCTCCGGATACCATCCTCCCCACCTCCTGGGTGGTGGGCATGGTGTCCTGGGACTGTCCTGTGTAACACCACCTCAACCGCCGGATACCCAGCGGGTCTGTTAAACGTTCCGTGGTCAGTCCGGGTGCACGTTCTCTTCGGACCACTCATCCAAATCTGAGGACATGCTGTAATATCTACAGTAAGTGATGTAATATCTAGTTTTATAAAATAATAATGAAGCCAATATATTGGCCTACAATTTAGTCTAAATGATTTTTAATGAATTGGATATTATTACTTTTATTAAAAAAAATTATTATACCAAAAGCAAATTTAATTTTAATATGTTCTAGCAATTCCAATTGTAGCAATACAAAAAAAAAAACACACAAAAAAACAACTCCTGCTCAGATAAAGGAAACCATAGTAAGAAAGCTTAACTTAAATCAGTCTTGAAACATTATTAAAGGAAACCATAACATAGTAATTTTTTATTCATTTTAAAATATTATTTCAGTCAAAAATGACCGAATATAATAGAAGGGTTAATAGGTATACCCACCAGAACACCCTTCTGGAGACAGGACAAAAGCCCATTGGTATCATTGAAAGCTGAGGCATATTCAATGTCTCGTGTTAGAACTTCATGTAAAATTTATCAGAGGCCTCTAGAGACTCTAGGCTGAGTTAGATCAATGAAAAGTGACACTTAATCCTTAATAAAAATGTACAAGCCTTGTACAATTGTACAAAAAATACAATTACATGCATGGATTTGTTGCATTCCTGTATTCTGTTCATGTAGGCTATGTGTGTGGTTTTATTTATCAAAGAGTGTGAATGAGATGTTAAATACAGGGAGATCTAATTGGGCAAGAACATTGTCTGAATTCCGACTTGCATACAACCATACTACTCTTACTATTTCTGCCATCGACAGATATGGCTGTAGTAGTACAAGTAGCATGGGTAGTAAGCAATTCCAAACTCAGCCATTATAAAACAGTTAGTTCCGGTCCTCTAATCTGATTAGACAAGCGGCATTCCAAGAGTTCTGATAATTAGTATTTAAGGTGTCATGACATGCCTTTTTTATTATTTTAAAATATTCACTTATAATATTAGTAGTGTTTTTGGCACACACAAAAAACAGTCATGTATTTGTAAAACATGATAATTTTCCACCCTCATTCTGACCCTCTGTCAAAAACACTCAGTTTTGGTGCTGCTTCTCCTTTAAGACTTAACAGTAAGCACCCACTGTTATGATTGGCTCTCTGCTCTTGACTGAGCTGCTTTATCCTAGTCATCTCACTTCTCACCGCTACTGGGTGGGGCTACGGAAGTGATCAGATAAAGTTTGAATTGATGTGTTACTGTGAGACGGTCAGATGCAAATGTCTACCACAGTGTGTCATCACAATGTGAAGGAAGTAGAGAACGAGTCGTTTTTGTAGTTTGATTTCAACAAATGCTTTTTTTGTTTTTTATTGGGTTTTTTTTTTTTTTTTTTTTGAGAAGAAGAGAAAGTTTTGAGTTCTGAAACTTGCATTATGTTTTTATAGTACAATGACCTCTTATCAAGTAAAATGTGATTCCTCATGTAATGACCTCTTAAAAGCGTGGCGACATTTACCTTTGCACCTCGAAATTCCACAAGTGAAGAAGGAGTGGGTAGACGCTGAGCGCATGTGAACCACTTTATAAAGTTATAAAGAAACTTGCTAAACTCCCTTTGCATTGTGAATATATAGTGTAGCTGTGTACAAAGCACCGCCCACACAGAGGTCACTGCCAGACTAAGCAACATGCTATTGGTTAACATGGCAAATTCACCTATCAAAGTTTACATATGCTTAAACTCCACACAAAATCCACGAGGGGAAATTCTTCACAAACGGAAGCTCATCATAGATTCCTTTTGAGATGACTGTATTTTGCCTGCTGAATTTTACCGTGCAAAGGTAAAGGTGACCATGCCTTGGACTTTTTAATTTCTATATCACTCCAGTTGTCAATGTTCATACTGTTCAAGACCACAGTATGTGAGTTGTGCAGAAGCAGGAAGCAGGAAGCAGAGCAAGAAGAGTTTTCTGATTTTACCTGGAGTGAGGAAAGGGTTTTTTAAACTTAGAGGATCAAATCACAGTCAAGATGATTTTTCGCACTCTCGCTTGTGAGATATTTCTCAAATTTTCTTCAAAACCACAGCTAACAATTTTATTACCCTAATGTTCCCATTTGGTCATGAAAACTTTATTTTAAAGTTTGGGGAAAAACATTTTTTTTTTCTTGGTTACAGAAACATTCTGAAAAATGTTTGAAAATAAAGGATTTTTTATTTTATGAAATTTTTGGTACAATAATAACATTTGAATAACATTTTCATGCTAATATTTTGAGAACCTTTATCAAGACAGAAAACAGTGAAAGAAATTTCTATTAATGTTACTGCAAGAATGCTTGTTCATAACTTTTAGAGAATGTTAGCCAATGTTCTGAGATCATTCCCTGTTAGCTCCAGTACTGCTAAATAAGATGTTAAAATGGATATGGAAAATGTACTTCATCTTCTGCATTAATTTTCCACAAGGCAGCAATTATATCCAGTGTGCAGACGTTTAGGGATTTTGTTACTGTTATGACTGTTATGGCTGTCGGCAGCCTTGCCACACTAGACTGAGGAATCCAAAACCCATCGGCAGACATAATAGGATATCACATATTTTATTTCATGGTGGGCTTAATTAATGTAAAACAGTATTTTGGTCCCCTGTCCCATTAACTTGGCCTAAATAACTGTGATAATGATACTACATTAGGATTCCCTGCTGTTCTCTTTCTCTCTCTTAGGGGAGACTGTGTGTGAGGACTGGGACTGTAGATCTCCAGTGTGATGGTTGTGGTGGTGACAATGACGACAGTTGGTTATTACCTTGTTTGGCTTGTCTTGATGACAAATACATCATGTACATCTGCTAGATGTACATATGCTGGTTTCAAGGACTTTTTCAGATGACCTTCAAAGTACTGTAAGACTTTATTAATAGTAAAACTATACATTTATGTAGAGTAATTTATATATATATATATATATATATATATATATATATATATATATATATATATATATATATATATATATTAGTAAAAGTATATATATATATATATATATATATATATATATATATATATATATTAGTAAAAGTATCTATATATATATTAGTAAAAAGCACCTGCAATGCAGTGCAGATATTTGTAATCAAATAGTCTGGTGAAACCAGGAATTAAAGACAAACTGCACTTCCAGTTGTTGCTGCAATAGTGTGGTGTGTAAATATGATGTTGATGTGCTTTTTTCATGCCGATGACCTGGGTTCGATCCCTAGTTTTTTCCCATCCTGTTTCCTGTCTCCACTCTTAATATATCCTTTAATATAGCTTATAATAATAGATAAAAATGTATATAAAGGTTGATTTCCTCGCAGTGATTTGGACACAGTGAAGATCAGGGAGTAAGAGAAAGGTTTAATCTGGGTAATATTAACCATGTTTTTACTATAGTAATATTGTAGTAACTGGCAGAAGCCATGGCTTAATGCAATTTACCATGTTGTTACTACAGTAATATGCTGGTAATATAGTAACCATGTGTTAATTTTATGGTTTCTGTGATTTTACTACAAAATACCATGGTGATACTATGGTTACTGTAGTAAAAACCATGGTTAATTTTTGTAAAATAAGGTTAGGGTTAGGGGTAAGGCTTAATGTTGGGTGCCTGTGGGACTTTAAATAAACACAATAAACACACGATAGTGATGCCCGTATAGTATGTTAGTGTTTATTTAGGAGTGCAAATACTACCCCGGTGCAAAAAGTATCTAACGCTATTTGCACTTATTGTAAACAAAATGCTTTTTGTTGCTATTTTCACTTACTGTCGCTTCATTTGCACTTAGTACAAATATCCACTGGCATGTGAAAATATAGTCTTGCAGTGTGACAGCAGTATCCTGCGGTGACACGCTAAATTTAGTTAAAAACTACTTTAAACAGCTCTTACTCTGGCCTATTATAATTACTATGCATTCCACACCACAGGGAATGAATTAGTGAAATCAATAAGTTGATTTAAAGTGATGGAAAAAATAAATGGTGATGTAAAAAGGAAGGCAAAACTGCTAAAAATAGATAGATTTGCCCCTTGAAGGTCTCTGCGTTGTTCTGTCTTTTCTGAGCACTGAAGTAAAGCAATTATTGTTTATAATTTGCACTTTACAAATTCATCCCGTTATTAATTTTATCTGACTCTAATTTTATATTAATCTGACTCCAATTTTAATTTAACATCTAATTTAGATTAAGGCTCTAATTAATTACTGATCATTCTTTTATTTAATCTTTTAATTATTGATTACTCTGAATCCTCTTCTGCTCATTTACCTTTTGATCAATTTCTAATGAAATTCAAACTGATAGTCTTTAAGTGGCTTCCTCCTACATTAAAGCTTCAGTTCTGATATAAATTATTCTTAAAATGGTATTCTCCTGCTCGGTTCCTCCAGAGCGGTTTCTCCTATTTTAAAGACCCATTATTTATATAAATGATTTCAAAGGAATACAGAATAAATCAAAAAGTAACAATTTATTTGTCAGGAAGGATTTAAAACACAAGTTACAGAAACAAGTCAAAGAACATACCTGCCAGTAATTTCAAAGCACGGGAAATCTGAATGCAGATTTCTGTTATTAAAGTTACACACATTGAGGTGTGGGATCATGACTACAGAAAACCTTGAGCTCTGGGCCAGCCTTCCATAAATATCCAGACAGAATACACATTGTGTGCTAAATGGTATTATCCTTTGAACAATGAGAATTTGGGGGTGAATGGGTTCTTGACTTCCTGGTGTTAAACCTTCAAGGAGGGGGATAGACCTCCAGAATTATTCAGTATTTGGCAAAGACCTCATAACTTTGATGTCATTAAGTTTTACAAACCTGGGAAAAAGAACACTATACCAGACACACTGAGACATTTTAAATGATACCAAACATGTTACACTAGTTACATTATTTGTATACATCAGATATGATCTTTTGTTACATACAAAAAGTTTGAGGTGATTCTGCACTGAGGGGGAATGGATGAGGAGAGGGGAAAGAATGGGACAGATGTGAAGGGCAACAATGAAGTGTGAATTTGAAGTCTTCACTCAGTGGGGTGTGGTGCCTCAGGAAGAGATGCTAATTGTGAGAAAGTTCATTTGTTGATTTTCTCAAAGATCATACATTTGCTCTTTGCCTTTGAATGCAAACACATTGGCACCCCACCTTACACCCCACCCTCTGGGCAATTAAGGGATGAACCCCTCATGAGAGATGAGTTTTACTCACATAGCATACATTACAACAGTCACTCAGTTTGTTATAAGTATCACAAGGAAAGGTCAACATTAATATTTCAGGTCCCTGGAACTTTTGAATATCCGTTTTTGTGTTGATTACAGGTGTAAAACTAAAACTAAGATGGTGTAATTGGGTAAATCAACATTTTACAGTATATGAGTTACTTATAAATAAGCTCCAATAATAATTAGTTACTTTTGGTATTTCAATGGCACAGCACACAATATTGCTGAAGATTTTGGTTTATATAAAGCAATTATTTCTTTTGTAATTTCAATCAGACTTGATATTATTTGTCAAAAAAAGTTTAGAACATCCAAAAGAGCGTCAACAGTCATCTTGTCTGTTAATTTAACCACTAGAGCCATCTATTGGTAAAATTCAGTAAGTACAACGTAGTTGGTACAAGAATATTTGGTTATCATTATGAGGGCGAAGCATAGAAAAATAAAGGGTCATAAAACTGAACCTTGCCTGAAACCATAAAATATATTATAAAGGTCTGTGCCAAATCTCGCTATCATGTTTCATGTTTGCTTCTAGAGTTCACCTTTTCTTGGACCATAATAAAAATGAGACCATTTTCACATAATGAGAAGGACTCCATTCATTAATGATAAGAGGGCGTTCTATCAATGCATGCAGAAAACAGAGACATGTTATAAAGGGTCAGTGGGTGTAACTGGCATATGAAATGATGGATGAAAGAGTCCCTTTTACTGTATATGCACTGTGGTCCCACTCTGTGGTCCTCCAAGAACTATTGGAACAACACTGCTGGAACAAAGGCTGTAGCAAGAAATTCTGTGCCCTCTCAATGCATATTGCTCTGGGCCCCTTACCTATTAAAGAAATACACTTTTTAATTTGTTTTGAGCCCATTTACCTTTGGGCCCCTAGAATCGTTACCACTTTTCACCCTGCTAGCTACGGCCCTGGCTGGAACAATACACTGTACAAAACGGCAGGGAGGTTTATAATTGCCTCTGCCACTGTGTTTTATTGCTGACAGGCTGATGGATGAATATGTGTGGCTCTAGGCGGACAGAAAGCAGCGACTTATCTCACTGAAGATTTATCTGGATAACCATAATTGCATCACATTATGTATTTTAAGCATTTCAGACAATGACATCTGTTTTCTTACTTTCAGGGCACTTCCTTTTTGTCAGTTTCCCTTTTTTATTTTTTATCAGTGTCCTCTAATAATGACTGCTCAATCTTATGAATTCACTGGGTTTTTGTTTAGGGTTGTTTCTTGAAATTAACAGTAGACTCAAATGAAACTATACAGGCCTAAATGGTGGCTCAAAGAACAGATTGTAACATTTGAAAAATATGCTGCTTGGTTTTGATTTATTTATAAATTATTTATAATTTATATGTAAAATTAAAAACTTTAAGTAATGTAATATAATTTAGTCATATGAATTTAGTTCATTTTAGTAGGCAAAAGCAGCAATCATAGAAATATTGTTCAACTACAATGCAAATTTTCTTACGCTGACGTAACCCGTCAGGCGACGAAATTCCCTCAATATAATTGGCCAACATTAACGTCAATCAAATCGCCCATATCGGTCCTTTCCGGCTGTGTGTTAGGCCTTCGGCAGCAGCATCACTGCCCGAGAGGAGAAGCGAAGTCCAGACATCATCACAGGTACCCGGGTGTCTTCTTTATATTTAGCGCATTGAACTTATGCACATCTTTTAACAAAAGTTTTAAAGTACTGTTTTCCAGTGGACATCAAGCTCTTGAGTTCAACCTTTGCTCAATAAGTTTGTCAGTTAGCTGTTGGAGCTTTAGCCCGTTAGCGTCTGTTTTCAGACTCTAAACACAAAATGAGCTGCCTACCTAGACAGCAATTTTGGGCATGCAAAGACCACTCTCAAAACCTAATGTGCTGCCTACAAACGCTGGCGTTCAGACTTTGTTTGGCAGCTCTCTGGGTTTTTTTGACAGAGTGTCAAATGCTGAAGCTTTATTTTATTTGTTTATCTTTTTCAACCTAGTTGCTGTTACATGTACATGAGTCAGATGTTGAGTGTGCAGAGCTTCGTTTCAGGTGTAGCTTGCTCCTCAGTGATTGTAAAATGGTCGAAACAGTTTTTTGCTCCAAATTTCCCAGTTTGACTTATTAGATGCGCTCACCTAATGTTTGACATAGTTGCATTGTGTCATGTTGACTCATGTTGTTTCCATGGCTCCTAATTACAGCAACATTCTGATTTACAAGTCCGATTTGATATATGCACTTCAAGGGTGCTAGTTGATTTTGTGTCAAGCTTGCAATATCGCCTATATAAAGCCATGACTGTCATGGAACTGCACTCATTACATGCTTTAAAGCAGGTAAATGTGTACAGTAATGTACAGCGGCTTTGTCACATGGACCGATGAACAGTTATCATTTGATTTCCACTCCTGAGGTGTTATGTGTGTAGCTTGGGGCATGCCTGTAGATGGGTATTAGGGCACATTCCATACAGTAATGTGAATGAAGATTTCTAATACCACCTTGGCTTGCTGACTCATGTGTCTTGTTGTCAGGTATGTTCATCCACCTCTTCAAAACAGACTTTATTCCAAAGGTGTGTGAAACTGAGTTTGTAATGCAAGAGTTTGTGATTCATTGCGGTTCTGAAACCTTGTGGGTGTTTGTGTGTTACAGTTACATTTCAGGCAAACATGCCCTTTCAGGCGGCGGACTGGGCTTCCTGTAGTAGCTACTGCATGTGAATTGCAAACAGCATCTATTCCATGATGCAGCACTGGTCAAATGGGCTGGTTTGAGTATTTCTTTAACTAGATTTTAATCTGAATGGTGCCAAAAACAACCAGTGAGTGTCAGTTTTGTGGACAGAAATGCCTGGTTGATGAGAGAGGTCAACAGAGAATGGCTAGACTGGCAAAGTATATGGTAACTCCGATAACTACTCTTTGTGGTGTGAAGAATATCATCTCAGAATGCTATTCTGAGATGCAGGTTGGCGCTGTTTTGGCATCATGACGAGGACCTACACAATATTAGGCAGGTGATTTTAATGTTGTGGCTGCTCGTGTATATTGTTATTGACCAAAAATTAAGAATAATTTAGAACACCGCAATATAAATGTTTGCTTGTGTCACTCACCCACCAACCTTCTTTCTTAAGTGCTGAGGGTTAATCTCATCCCTATGTCTGCTTTGTGTTTATGTATGTTGTTATTTTTCTTAATCCATCTTCCATATCATAATTTCTACTTGGGCTGCATGATTATGACACAAATCATAATTGTCGATTATTTATGACGATTGTTTGATGAAATTACTGTGACGTGACTAATCAGGCAACCGCGCTTCCAGTTTTTCAGAACAGCAGGTTATTGGATGCGCTCCAGTCTCTTTTAAGCATTACATACTGTAATAATAATGTTTGTTAATGTTACTACAGGTTATTTAGTGTGTGTGTATGTGTATGTGTGTGTGTGTGTGTGTGTGTGTATGTATGTATGTATGTATGTATGTATGTATGTATGTATGTATGTGTGTATGTGTGTATGTGTACATTTAATAAATATGACATTCAAGACTTTTTCTATGTCCAAAACAAGCTGACTTCAAAACATACCACTTTAAAGCTGTTTAATACATGAATACAAATTATTCATTTTTAATAAATTGTACACAAATTGAGCAATGCAACAATATTCAAACTCTCCCATTATAATGACTGAATCTGTCACTCACTGTTTGAGCACTGCAGTTCAGCACGAACTCACTGACACAGAGTTCTGCACTCACATATGCTCACATAATAAATATAACTGTTTAAACAACACAATAAATCAGTTATTTCAACCCTGTCTGTACCTTGATTATAACGGTCTGGATCGTTTTAGTTTTTACCTATGGTAAATAAAACGGCGCGACATGCAACGAACTGAAAATAATAAAAAAATTGCTCACCTTTGTTCTACAGCTTTTCGAGTGTCAGATTATGTTTCTTTAGCACTAATTTTCAAACGGAGATTAAAAATACTGTAAGCAAGTATCTGGACTTCAGACAATTTAAAACTTGCGCATAAGGATTGATTGTCATGACTGATTGGATTGTAGACTCACTGCATCTCTGATTGGCCATTGTCATTTCATTGCTCAATGCACATGTCTGGGATTGAGACTTCTTTTGTGATTTTAATATTTCAACTAACTGCAGAACACTTGTTTCCCCAGTAGGAGAAAGTTCATCATATACAATGTAATAAATAATCAATAATCAGATTGAGTTGAAGTGTTATGCAACTGAGCAACAACATGAGGGTGAGCAAATGCTAATAGAATGTTCACTTTTGGGTGAAATATACCTTTAAGATAAGATATCCTAAATTAATATCCCTTTTCTGCATTGAAACCCAACAGCCTTCTTGTTTTCGTAGTTGTTTAATGTTAAGAGTTGGTCTGACCAACTGTGACAGACAGCTGAAAGTGGTATTTCACGGTGCAGTTATACACATTTTTTTTACTTGTCGATTTACTCATGAGCCATCCGTGGGGCTTGACCCCTGACATTTGCTCCTTAAAACGCATACGTAACCTTGACCTGCACTGCTCTTTCCTTCTTGAAGGAAACCTAGCATCACATGGTTTGGGTCATCAGAAACCAATTAGAAATGTGTGTGTGTGTGTGTGTGTGTGTGTGTGTGTGTGTGTGTGTGTGTGTGTGTGTGTGTGTGTGTGTGTGTGTGTGTGTGTGTGTGTGTGTGTGTGTGTGTGTGTGTGTGTGTGTGTGTGTGTGTGGTTTTTTTTAAAGGGCCTATTTGAAACTTGTGCTGAACATCGAATGATTTGGTTCATACATACATGCATTTTTAAAGGAAGACCAGACTTTCTGAAGAGGATGAGTTATATAACAAATGTAATACTTGATGTTTGATCAATGAACAAACGTGTTTTCTTTGGAAAGCACATCTAATGAATGATCAAAGCTGTGTAGAAGTTTGTAGCATTTGACTAAAGACACCGTCTGATAAGGTTTATCATTAAACAGCTATTTGAAGTTAAGCAACCTACCTGGAGGTTGGAACCTTGCTTTGCATAACCGCTTATTTACTGTTCTCTGACTTAATAGTGAGTTGTCTCATTGACTTTGGAGCCTCAGTTTCATCACACTTTGGATGACAAGTTAAAGCTGTGTTTGTATTGCTCAAATTGTTCTTGAGGATTTACTGAGATGGCTAAGAACAGATGACTGAAGAACAAAGACTCGTACTCTGGTGAATTTGAAATCCTTGGTATTGCTTAATTCATCTTTGCTGGTTGCTAGGTCCAGATGGAATCTTTCAGTATTTTCCCGGTTGATTTAGGAGAAAATCTGTGCAATTCTGTCAAATGGTTTGATAAAATATGTTTAACCGAGCTGAGAGTACTGTACTCCTATTGGTAGCTCATGGCTTCATCAAATTATCCAAAATATTTAATAAATAAATCTGCATGTGGGGGATGTGTAGAAATGTTTGAGTTCGAATCCAGGGCGTGCTGAGTGAGTCCAGCCAGGTCTCCTAAGCAACCAAATTGGCCTGGTTGCTAGGGAGTGTAGTCACATGGGGTAACCTCCTCTTGGTCAAGATTAGGGGTTCTCGCTCTCAATGGGGCACGTACTGGATCGCGTAGAGTCTCAACATGCTGTGAGTCTCCGCAGTGTCTTGCACAACGAGACACTTGATAGGATGCACAGATTGACTGTCGCAGAGGCAATTGAGACTTGTCCTCCGCCGCCTAGATTGAGGCGAGTAACCGCACCACCACGAGGGCCTACTAAGTAGTGTGAATTGGGCATTCCAAATTGGGAGAAAAAGGGGATTAAAAAAACTAAAATAATTATAATGAACTTCTGATTGTGGTTATTTGATCTATCCACTTTTTTTTTTTTTTTTTTCTTTTTTTTTTTTTTTTTTAGATAAACATTTTTAGATTATTGTGCACTTCAAATTCCAATCATATTTTAATGCCCAAATAAGGGAATTTTTTGGAAAATAAATTAATGCCATCAATGACTTGTTTGTGTGTCGTTCAGTTGAACTCCGCACATCACTGAGCCGCTTCCCAGACATCAATCAGAGCAGTTCCTGTCCGAAAGATGCTTTGATGCAAACACGCCTTAAGCAGAGGCTGACGTCAAACTCCCATGAAAATATAAATGAACAAATACAAACTTTCGTTTGCTTCACTTTAAATGATCTTTAATGTCAAATGTTCCTGTTCATAGCGGGTTCATACACATGGTGTTAATGACTCGCGGTGACAGAGGAGAAAAATGCTTACTCTATTTCTGTAAAGTGATACAATTATTAAATAATTTCTCAAAGGTTTTGCTTCATAAGAAATAAGGGCTTGTGGGTTTAATCAAAGAGCATTAAAAGGATGTGTGAAAAGTGAAGAAATTAGGACAGAAATATTTTACTATTGCATAACATAATGTAATATAATATACATTTTAGATTTAATTAAATTTTTTTTATAAACATTTTTAAATATGAGTTCCAAAAACAACAGTGTAATTATAAAATTGACCAAAAGAGACATAGAGCCACAACATTAAAACCATTGACAGGTGAAGTGAATAACATCAATTATCTTGTAAAAAGGGCACATATTGAAAATATTTTTATATTATTCATTTTCATTTCATTCATCAGATTTTAAAGCCTTAAAAGGAAGTCATCTCCCAATTGTATTATTTATTTTTATATTTTAAGTTAAATATGTAAAAATTACTTCTTAAGGTGTATGAAGCACACATGCACCTTAAGTAATATGACGATTAATATGATAGTTATAAATCATTTTAAATGGCGAAAGCCCTAGAAGAGACAGTTAATTGTCATAGCCCTTAAATTGACAATTAATCGTCTTAATAACAATTATTTGTTTGTCAATCAATCGACAACCAAATTTCATAATCATCACAGCCCCACTGGTGTTGCAATTCTCCCGAGCTTTCTGCAGGCTGTGTTTGTTGCTATAGATTCAGAAGCGGGGCACCGCTGTTGCTAAATAGCAACGTGTTCCGTCTGCATCGTTGAAAATGCCCTGTTAATTAAACCAAAAATAGTGAAAAAAAAAGTCCTGATCTGGTGTCTTTTAAATAAAGTACCAGTTCTTAATAAGAACCGGTTCTTTGTTCCCAACCCTAGGGATATGTGCTCTGGGGATTCTTTTTGCCCAAATGACAATTTGGTAGACCCTGCAAAACAGATTGGAAAAGACTTACTACACATGCAATGTTTTTTTTAATTAACTCTCTCAGCCGTGTGTACATAAAGTTGCATAGCTAGCTAATAGACTTTAACTGTGCCAAAAGCGTTCTCTCGAGTCCTGTCTAGAATTATGAGATAAGCCTGTACTGTGAGCCATGTGCGTCACAGTCCAGATCTCTCTGTCAATGGCAGGTCTCACACTTTGGATGTAGAGTCCAAAGTTCATTCCTATATCAGAATTGTTCTTGCATACCAGCCCATAGGTCGGGAGACCCACAGTGGCTCCACCTCTCGTTTCAAGTGCAGCCGGCTAGTTTCAGTGAAACATGTCAGATGAATGGGTGCATGAATGAACTTGGACACTAACATCATTGGAGGATCAGGTGAATCCAAGAACTTTTGTTCCTGCATGTGTCATGTGGCCAATGGAATCTTAAAGGGCCTGTCTGCTTTCCAGTTACAAATTTTTATTTTGATCTCATATAACTGTATTGAAGAGGTCTGTAGAGTTGTTGTCATTTTCATAAGTACGATTTTGACATTGTGACTTTCTCTTCACAGGTGTACCTGTCCTAAGGAAGTGAAAGCATTAGCATAGAGAAGGAAAGAGAGAGACCATGCACTAGAGACTCCGTATTGGCCCTGCACTCTCTACAATGAACTATGAGGACGAGTTCTATGATGCCGTCACAGGTGAGGGGGTGATGATCATCAAGTATCAAATAAATGCCTTCTCAAATGACTCCTGTTGGTTATTGATGCTTATTCTCTGATCTGCTGTGACCTCTAAGGTAGCACTGCTCAAGATTGTGTCCAAAAGTTGAAAAATGCTGCCGTTGCATGCAGTATACAGAAGTATTAATGCAACAAGACATGTCCAAATCTAGTGCTAGCATAACATTGTTTCTACATAGATGCTGTATGTTTTGATTGGCCAACAGCTTGGATGGGTGTTAAATATCAAAACATAACTTTAAAATGTAACGCCTAAGAAAGTAGTAGGTTGAACAACTATATATATTTGATCATAAGTCATTTGGAAAGTACTTTTGGTGACCGAAGCTTGCTTAGAGGTGTCTTGTGTCATGAAAACATTCATAGGCTGCAGTGGTTGAATTCACACACAGTAACTGATTATTAAGCATGTTTTCTGAGGATGACGCCGTTTGTCGCCTATTGTGAGTGTTTTGGGCCCTGTTGACTCTGGCTAGAGGCTGTGTGTTTTGATTATGGTAGAGCAGCCGTGACACGACACAATTCTGGTGTCTGCTTTTGTTGGTCTGTTGATGAATTCAATTATACAGTGCTATGTTCCGATGGTCTGGTCTGATGACTCCTGTCATTCCTGCGACTGGAGATTATAATGAATAAGTAATGAATAATAAAGGTGATAAGGTTTTGGCAGGTCATTGTGCTGGGCACCTGAAGCCTGAAATCAGCTGAATCACTCGTATCAGGTGGTACGAAATGTGAAACAGTTGCATATGTCTATACAACAGGCGTCATAGAAAAGCTCATTAAAAGCTTAAATTGCACTTGCTGGCTATTGATACAAGTATTAATGGCAAATATCAAGCACTAAGAACAAAGTTTGAGCACATGGTAGTGGTAATGACATTAGCTAATGGAAAGTTGCACTGTGCTATTAGGAAAGGGCAGTGAATTGATGTTTCTCAGTACATGAACATATTCAATTCTGTCACTTTTACTAGGCATATGACGCTATCAAACTTTCACACCACAATAAATTGCTGAAGCTTTTATCTCCGTTTATGGTATCATGTTATTGAATAAAA
Organism: Moxostoma hubbsi; assembly: GCA_032164185.1. Lineage (NCBI taxonomy): Eukaryota > Metazoa > Chordata > Actinopteri > Cypriniformes > Catostomidae > Moxostoma > Moxostoma hubbsi. The sequence continues at coordinate 71,445,234 of JAVLUX010000001.1, forward strand.
TTTGAAAAAATGGGATGAAAGATAAACTTTGTTGTTCTCTTAATAAACACGTTTAATTACTTTTTTCGATCCAAAACTAGCCCTTTAAATTAACAGATAACAAAGAACTTTGAAAAGAAAACTGAACATTAAAAAAATAATAATACTTGAATAACTAATAGGCTATAACAATAGTATGCATGTTTTTTGTTGGATAGCAAGCCAGTTGCTAATATATAGCTAGGTGCTTAAAGCTACAAATTTAATAAGTTCACTCACACTGTTTGGCAACATATAATTGTGTTGTTAACTTCAGTTTAAAGGGATGTTCCGGGTTCAATTCAAGTTAAGTTCAATCGACAGCATTTGTGACCATGTTGATTACCACACAAAATTTATTTCAACACGATGTGACTGGCCAAAGGAAAGGACAGACCTTGGCACACAATTGAACATAGCGTTTGACTTTCGGAAGAGTTTAACCCACAGCTAGTCATTTAAGTGGGTCCTAACAATCTGCCAGAACAGTTTTGAGAATGTGCGCTCCCAGTTATGCGGAGACTGGCGGCGTATGGGCATCTCTTCCATTTCAGCCCTCATTAGATCAGATATTATACTTGCTCTGTGGCATCTTCTGGCAACATTTACCAAAACAAGGTACAATTGCTCCAATCCTGCAAATAAAACTCCCTGAAGCAAGGAGGTCATTCAGCTGGCAAATCAAAATAATTTTTTGTGGTAATCAACATTATGCCACAAATGCTGTCGATTGATCCAAACTTGTATTGAACCTGGAATATTCCTTTTAAATTTCCTTTTTTATTGTTAATTTCCTTAAATAATCCAATCAGTTTTCAAAAACGGATTGGAAAAACAGTTGGGCACAAATTACCTGTACCGCAGGTAATCGAACTTGTTGGAGGTATTCCCGTGTTTCACAGCCACTTTTCTGGCACATGTTTTACACAGTGATACCATCTTCAACCAAAAATTATTCTGTATTTTTATGAAACCCAAAATACTTAGAAGGCAGATAAAGTTAGCAGTGTTCCTCCTCAGCCATGCTTCTCGTCCACATTGGTTTTCCTTAGATCAAAGTGTGCATGTGTCAGTTATGCCGCAAACATGCAGTGTTGTGAATCTTGAATCGTTGATGGGAAAAAAAATACTTTGTGCTCAGAAAAATTTTAACAGTTTGGCTGAAATGTTGTCTAGAATTATTTATGGTATTTTTAAGTGCCCATGATTAACAATATTGTGCAATTGCCGTGATATTCCACATTACCGAATACCGTCACATGCCTAGCTTCTACTTTATGTATTGGTCGGGCAAAAAGGCTAAAAGCTGTTGACCAGAAGGTTTGAATCATACAAAAAGTGAGCTGTAAGCTGTTGGGTCATTATTACTCGCAAATGCTAAACTTTTCTTAAATTATTTTCATCTCGCCGTTAAAAAGTGACATTTCGAGGGGAACGCACAATGTTATTTTAATTGAGTGCATATATTAATTAAACTTTGAATTTGCAAGCTTCACATGAACTGTAAGTATGTTTACAGATGGTCTACAGCATGTTTCAGTGTCTATCTCTGAGTGAGATTTGGTTGTTGTGTATACTATGTTGTATGTCCCAGGCTTTGATTCAGATGAGTCATGTGAAGGCACATCAGAAGCCAGTTTTAAAGATGCTGTAGTGTTTGACAGTGCTCCGCAGAACAATGGAGCAGTTCCTCAGGAGAACGGAATCAAGAAACGCAGGTATGGCCAGATTCCAGCGCTGTGACCCACTTCCTCCCTCCTCTTCTTAATTTCTCACTCTGTCCTTTGTCTTGCTATCTCTAGATTCTTGTCGCCCGCCGTCTTGATTACCTTTTAATTTTTTCTTTAATCATAATCTATACATCTGTGCGTAGCACTACAAGTGTACTCTTTACCTCCTTTACATAGGGCATGGATTTTGTGCATGTTTGTGAAAATAATACAGCGTTTCTCTGCCATATTAGGTCAACTCTTCCTGCCCCCATGTTCTCCAGAAATGATTTTAGCATATGGAGCATCCTCAAAAAATGTATTGGACTGGTGAGGATGAATTATATACAATACTTATTATTGTTACTAAATCAATGTCAGACATGTTCCGTACAGTACTTATAGTACTTAAGTTAGATCCTGCTGAGCCTGTTCTATGGTGCTGTGATCTAGGAGCTGTCCAAGATCACAATGCCCATCGTGTTCAACGAGCCCTTGAGCTTTCTACAGAGAATCTCAGAGTATATGGAGCACACATACCTCATCCAGAAAGCCTGCTCACAGAATGACTCTATAGAGAGGATGCAGGTGAGTCTAAACCAAATGTTGAATAAGCACATTTTGATCAAGACCGTTGATGAATATCCACCTGTGTGGATATTTTGTCACTTTTGATATGTTTGGAATGGCATCTACCAGTACTACTGTTTTTACAGTACTGTGCACATTATGCTTATTTGCTGCATGCATGAAATTCCTGGATGACCTACTACATTTGCTGAAAGTGTATTATACAAGCAGAGCACACTACATGTGTTTCTGCATCCCGTGATTCAGTGCACTCTTTGACAGCACATATCCAGTGTCACGAATGATCTGAAAGCAATTTCATTGTTAAATAAGAAATTAAGTGAGGTGATACAGTGTAGCAAAGTACTGTTTGATTCGTCTAACATGCTATTCTTTTAATTTTTTCAATACTAATGTAAGTAGTACGCTAATATTGAATTCTGAAGGTTGTTTCCTTTTATTACACGGCTCTTTAGAATACCAGTTACTGATTGGCAAATTGTGGCATTCATTTCTATAAGCAGGCTAATCATTTAAACTCCAATCAATATTTTGTGTTCATTCACTTATTTAACTAGTTGTTGTGTGTAAAGTGGGCTTATGAGCAATCAGACGGCCATTATCGTAAAATCTCTACACAGTGCAAACTAGAATTTGAATTCAGTGTTTCTGGAGTTTCCATGGCCTCTTCCTTCTCATATAATAGCATAATTTCAATGCAAGTCAAAATGTCAGGTCCATTTATTTATTTATTTATTTATTTATTTATTTATTTATTTGGCAAGTTTGGTACTAAGCAGAAAGGTTTATTTTGTGATAATGACTCACTGACTGTATGTTATCTCTAAAGGCCCAGCACACTCACAGTGAAGTGCTTATTCGTTCTACGCTCAAAGCAAGAAAAAAGTTTGAAAGAGCTGACCAACGTTAAACTGTTTGCAATCATTCAGACACCTTCCACGATGCTGGGGGAGCCATTTAGACACTAAGTAAAACATCAACTAATATAATTAAAAAATAATTCTATGAGACGATATCAGGAAAAAAAGCTGTTTTAAATAATCTGATGATTTAAAGTAAAATATATATGCTATAGATAATATGTACTTTGTAATGTTTACCTTGTGCATTCATGGTGCTAATATGCTAATGCTATACAGAGCCATAAAATATGCTAATTACACTCCGTTATTGTTTATTTTAGGATTTACTGATACTACTGCAAAGATGGGTGTATAACAGAGTGCTAATGGGTAGAATACAGACAAAAGAAAAATGATAGGCATATCTTTCTTTGGGCAAATGTTTGAATGGCTTTCGCTGCAGGTAACGCATATGAAACAACAGAGTGAATGGGTATTTAAAGAGTATTTGAGTAGTTTTGATTCCTTAAACAAAAAAAATAGCTTGAGACGTTCTTGGGAAATGTATCTAAGCGAAGGATAATGCAGATGTAGGTAAGTTTCCACCAGCTCGCGAATAACTGTGCATGCCTGTGTGTTCATGTTGACTGATCTTAACAGACTGAATGGGAATTGGCTGTCTCAAAGTAGGTGGGACTTGAGGTCACACCTACTGATGACTTGGACCAATAGCAGAAAAATGGTGTTTAGTAGCTGGTACAAAGTTTTTATGAAAGTTTCCCCCGATGAGCTGTTATGAATCACAGAAACAACCTCAAAAACCCCTTTCTTTTTAGCCAGATTTCTTTCTAAATTATGTCACACCCGTTCGTACTTCATTTAAACATGTTTCTTTGTCTTTCTCCTCAGATCGTTGCTGCCTTTGCTGTGTCTGCAGTTGCCTCTCAGTGGGACAGGACTGGAAAACCTTTCAACCCACTTTTAGGAGAGACTTACGAACTCACACGGTAAGGACAATGCTCCGACACTGATTAATAACAGAAGTTACACTGATGGCATTTGAGGATGTCATTAAACAGGGTTAGTAACTGTCACTTATGTAACTTCACTTCTACTACTTATCCATATTTTCTTCCTCTGCTCTTGTCGGCTTCTCTCTCTTTCACTCAGAGAGGATCAGAGTTTCAGACTCATCTCGGAACAGGTGAGTCACCATCCGCCAGTCAGTGCGTTCCACACAGAGAGTCTGAGCGGAGACTTCATGTTCCATGGCTCCATCTACCCCAAACTCAAGTTCTGGGGCAAGAGTGTGGAGGCAGAGCCAAAAGGAACCATTACACTAGAGCTTATGAAGTGAGTCTGATTGCATGTGCAGTCATGTTTATATAGGACTAGTTTAGACACTTGTCTTGGTTAATGGTTGTTTTTCACTGTTAAGCCTAGAACAGGGGTCGGGAACCTTTTTTCATTAAGGAGCCAATTTTAAAATTTTTGGTTGATGCATTTTTTTTCGAAAGAGCCATACCACAAAGAAATAATTTACTATTTTCAAAAACCATAAGTTTTTCAATATTTTTTTTTTTATATTGCCCATAGACTACTCAAAACAAACAAATATGCAAATATTAATAGGTAACATGTTGCAATATGGAATTGAGTATGCGTTTTTGTGCGGGTCTCCATAAAATTACTTAATTTTACCTCATGAAAACTTTTACATCCCTTTTGGGCTTGACAATATGTAAAAAACATTTTAATGATAATCGCATTTAAAATATCAATATTCGATTATATGGTCAATCCCCAAGGTTTGCTTTATTGATTTCTTTAAAAATGTTATTAATTTATTGAAACACAAAAAACTTAAACAAAAGACATTTCTAAATTCAAATTGCACTTTATACGAAACAAAAAAGCAATACAAATTACTAAGCGATTAAAAACATCCTTTGTATTACCACCTCCCCAAATCCAAACATTTACCATTTCGGCTCCATTTGCCATCACGCAAGTATCAGTATGTGGCAACAGATGCAAATTGCTAGCATACAACTTAAGAACTAAAGACAATTATAAATGTAAAGATAATTGTATAAGTCAACATAATAAATAAGCCTAAAAAATCCTGTGTTCACACAATTTTTTTGTTGTTTTGTCCAGTTAATGCTGCCGAAAGAAAAAAAATAGAACTCAATTTTAGGATCAAGGTGAATGTGTCTTGTATTACTTTATGTTTGAATCCCTTTCGTCTTTGTTTATTTAATACATAGATACCTGTATATATTACTCAACGTGCAGTGTTGCATTCACAATGTGTAAGAGCGAACTAAACACGCAGTACCTCACGAGATGATCTTAGATCATTTGCAGCATTCTCATAGACGACTTTATTCTTGCAAACAGTTTTCAGTTGAATGAAACGGAGAAAAGGGAGTGAGAACTCTTTACATTCATTTGTTTCACGAGACAGGGTCCTGTTGCACGCCTCTGAAAAGTGAATCAGTCACGAGCATTGACCGCTTTTATTTTGTCTGTTCTTAAAAACATAATATAGTGATAATATAATAATTCTTCAAACAGCATTTCTTGTCATGTGTCACTCCGAGACACCATTTGCACCCTGGTTGCACATAAAAAATAACAAACGTTCATAAAATCGCTCGTAGAAAATGCTCTTAACATCTAAGATCAATAGTTATTGGGAAACGAGTCCCAGAACTCTATGAATGTGCTTGTCTTGGAGAAGCGCTTTCATTGCACTCAGAGCTCACTGCGCGTACACATAAAATCAGATGTGCGTTGGGCCTTTTCTTTCGTCTGGTCTTCAAAATATAATCACTTTCGTCAAACTCGTGTCTTCATGTCTAATTTATTGTAATATAACACTCCAAGAAGTCTTTCAGGTCGCCTTCCATAGTGGCTGGTACATCCGCAAAATACTCTGCATGAAAACATTTCAAACCATGTTCACTAGAAGTAGGCTGTAAAATTCGGGAGAAAGGAAATCAAAATAGTGTCATTGACAAAAGTCTCTCTTGAAAGTTTTAAACATTCATATGTTGATGAATGGTGAGAGACCTGGCGAGCCACCTGATTTATAACTAAGAGCCACAGGCTCCCGACCCCTGGCCTAGAACAACCAGATCTACTGGTGTTTTTCAAAAGGTTAATCGATTGTGTGAGTGAGACTTTCCTTGGATGAGTTAATGGTATCCAAATTAGATTTCAGTTCGAAGGGTTCTGGGGTTGCCTGGTAACGATCTGCTCACGTGTGTGTGTGTGTGTGTGTGTGTGTGTGTGTGTGTGTGTGTGTGTCCTCACAGGCATAAAGAGGTCTATACATGGACGAACCCTTTATGCTGTGTACACAATGTAATTCTGGGTAAACTGTGGATTGAGCAGTATGGTACGGTAGAAATTGTCAACCACAGGTACATACAAAATACATTCAGCTCACACCAATTTACCCTAACATTTTAATATGTTTGTGGATAGATGCCATTTTCATTACACTGTATTAAGACCAATAAACTCACATGGATATGATGGAATGATTATTTATATTATATAAGATATTGCATACTGACTTTGAAGGATTAATTGTTTTATTTTTATTTAATTAGTCATATATATATATATATATTTATTTATTTATTTATTTATTTTCCTGCTGTTTTTATTTGGTTAGTACTGGAGAGAAGTGTGTGCTGAACTTTAAACCCTGTGGGATGTTTGGAAAAGAGCTGCACAGAGTTGAGGGTTATATCCAGGACAAGAGGTGAGACATTTTCACTGAACGTCTCTCTATTGTCGAGTTGTTTAACTGATTTATTTATTTACTTTTTGCTTTAAAATGTACCCTACTCTAGACTGACAGAATATTCTTTTATAGTCTAGATTTTTCACCTGAGGTTATTATCCGGAACTTAACTAAATTAACTCTGACTATTCTAGAAGGTGTTTTTTGTTGTTGTCTTTTTACTGTTTAAATTCACCTTCGTTATGCATTAGGTTAGATATTAGATTGCTTCTTTTCTAGAGTAGCAGGCATGGCTTATTCCCCCCCCAAAAATCAAATGTATGGGACATTTAAGGAGATAGATTGTAGAATTGCTAGATGCTATAAATGTGAAATGGAGTTAACCTGTAAAGGGTCTATGGCATCAAATTAAGGCACACGGTGTTTGTGAGCATGCAAAAATTTGCTGCACATTCTTTCCCGTCCCAGTTAGCTAAACTAAATCTAGGCCAGGGGTCCCCTACATTTTTCCTGCCAAGGCCGGGTCACTCTGTTGTGTTTTCAAGGGGGCTTAGAATGAGCCTTCCATTTGCTCAAAGAACTTGTATTAAGTACTCTGTCCAGCAGTGGTGATTTTGATTAATCTCAGTGACATGTGTCTTTTGAATCTGTTCACCAGAAGGATTAATTTAGATTAGTTATTTGATTTGTTCATTGACCATTTCTGCAAATTACTCCTTTGTGCCAGTAGATAGCACCAAATAACTGTCTTGTATGCTTTGAATAAATTGCACAGTTATTCAAAATTGTAACATGTCTAATTATAATTTATTAAAATTTGTGTTTCAACAATTCTACTAAGAGACTTAAGTACTACAGATTGTTTAAGCATTTCCCCACAAATGACAACAAAGAATATCTATCCTACTGTGAACTGCTGAGCATGACTTTTTATCAAGCTATACAAAAAAGACAACAGTTCTAGCCTAAAAAAAAAATGAGTTTCAATGAAATCTTTGTTATTGTAATAAGTTTTTTATCAAATTGTTTCATAATTCATCCAGCCAATTTTCTTGTTGAACAATATTGTCTTTGATATGCTCTTTAACAGCCCGCACTCTAATGCAATAGTTCACGCTGTTGTCAGTCTTACAGGCATGAAAAGCCACCAAAGCAGTCTCAAGGTTCCAGTGCGGGCCGGTCAAAGTGACATGGTTCCTCGGGCCGGTCACCAATTACCATTGAAGATCATGAGTGATGAAATGCATTATAATGGCATTATTAGTCTTATTTTTATGATTATTTTTGGTTTTGTAAATTCCCCAAAATGCTCAATAAAATAATCAAAAGGTTATGGAAACCCTGGAACTATCAGGAAATTTTAAGATTGGGTTTTCCATGCCTGAAAAAGTCATGAAAATGAATAAACTCAGTCATGTAAAGAATCTATATGGTTCCAGTTTTTCTTTGCTTTAAAATATTTCATGATCTAGCCATAGTCCCATTTGTCAGTGAATCATTGTTTGCAGTCATTTAAAAAAAATTGTTGAAACGATTGACAAATCTGTTTTAAAGATGCAGTTGCAGATTGGTCTGAATAAAAAATATTTTTAATAATCTGTCTTCAATAATCTCACGTGCCTGTAAAAGTCATGGAAATATATTGGCAATAGAAGGTCAGGACCCTAAATCAAGTAACCAGAATAGTTCAAAATTAGAATCCATATACAGTATTAGCACTCTAACCCAACAATGGAAAATCTATAGCTAGTTTCAAACCGGTTTGACATTTATTAGTAATAAAATATTTATACTATGTCTTATTGAAACTATACCGATAGCTGCCTTCTTTAATCCATGTAATAGCAGCAGAATCTATGCTTTATTGTGAATGTGTATGTAGTATTGCTAGCATGCGAATAAAATGGTACCCTTTTCTTTCTCTTTGCCAATGACTGTATTAGCTTTAATGTTACGCAGTGGTTTTGATCTAGTGCACAATAATAAAACAGCCTATAAATACAAATAGCTTATACAACAGACCTGCTAGCTAACACCCAATATTACTTCTGTTCCTTTGAACTCATTTTATTATGTTCCTTTAAAAGGGTTTAGAGTTTAAAAAGCCTCCAGATTTCTTTTAACTGTGGGATTTCTGTTTCTGTCATGTATGTGTTTTGCGTACAGTAAGAAGAAGCGCTGTGTAATCTATGGGAAATGGACTGAGTGTATGTGGAGTGTGGACCCACAAGTATATGAAGCCCATCGGAAGCTTGACAAGAAAGGAGCGACAGACACTAAGAAACAGAAACAGGTGAGAAGGAAAGTGGCATGGCCAAAGAGTTGATCTGATGATTCTTTTACCCTTGATGGTGCACTTACAGTAACACTTAGTGGTGTGGATGCAGCATCATTCAAAATCAATAGTTTTCATTTACAGATGCCATTTGTAGAAATTCACTATTCACAGCCAGCTATGATTCATTTAATCCAAGAGACAAAGTGTCCAATAACAAGACAGTTACTGAGATTAAGTGAGTAGTATTCAGATGGTCATGTGATTTCTAAAAATCTGCCCCATGTAGAATAAAAAAAGCTTTTTACTGATATGGCTATAGAGTCTTAATCTCATGTTAGTGATCATGATTTTATACATACGTTTCAAAATGACAATTAATTTCTTTAGGAGTAAATCTTTTTTTAATGGTGAAAAAATGACTAAGGGATAGTTTACCCAAAAATGAAAATGCTCTCATGATTGACTGACTTCTGCAGAACACAAATTATGATTTTTAGAAGAATATTTCACCTCTGTATGTCCTCAATGCAAGTGAATTTATAAAGTGATTTATTAAATAAAAATATTAAATGTTGTCATCTAAACCATGTGTTCTACTCTAGAACCATTTTGTTTTTTCCACAGTTAAAGCTACCTCTATAATCTAAACACAGTTGAAATGTTGAAGCTGTGACTGCAGAGACTTCAACATTGTTTGTTTATAATATAAAGAAAAATGAAATTTACCAGACCACGTGTTCTACTGTTGCATCCAATATGAGCAGGAAGTATTAAAGGGGTGCTTGGGGTTATAGCTGGCTATGATATTGTCTGACTGATTCAGGATTATAAAAAAAATGTAAACATAGTGAGGACACTACTTTGGGCAGTTTTTTATTAAAAGTATAATTTAAAGTTGACTTAATGTATTGTTTGATATCTTACAGATCCCTACCTTTCATTTGATATTTATATTTATGAACATGTTGCATTTTTAAACGCTTTGTTTTGCAGTTTAACATTTTTACCTCTTGCGGAGGACAGTTTAACTTGCATGTGCTTCCAAGAAAGAGCATGCATTTTTAAATATTCTAATTAAATTATTTAAATATATCAGTAATGATGAATATATGAATGCCCTGTATAAACACATTTCCTTTTAGATTTAACTTTTTCAGTATTTTTATTTCTTGATTTTTAACATAAAGAGGACTGTTGTATGTAGGACATGTTTTGTCGCTTTTCTCAAGAATCAGTGGTTTGTGGTTTGTTCTCACCAAAACGGATTGGATTGCATCAGAATACATGGATTTAACCACTGGAGTTATATGGAAAATATAGAGATATAGACAAATCACAGTAGGAGGTGTAGATATGTATATTTATGTAAGGAGTCATCATAAACCAACTATAGTGATAAGGTTCATATTCATCTTTGTTGTGTTAAGGTTTTCCGTGCTGTGTGCAGTTTAAATATGTGCTATTGTATGTACAGAAGAGTGTGTGTAGGTGTAGAGAGGGCAGGACAATAGTGTTACAGTACTTATTATGCCTCTGAGAATTTGGTTATGTTCAGGTTTATTGTGGGGTATGTATTTTTCTATTTATTTATTTTTGTCTCATTAGAAGAGTAACTTACAGGGCAGAGGGCTGGGCCGGGTCATGATTTTACTCACCCGGTCCCTTATCAGGCTAATTAAGCCTCCAAGAGGGATAAAGGCCGACTGCGGACGGTGGTGCGACAGAGAGAGAATGTTTACAGGCAGCTGTCCGTCGTGTGTGTGTGTGTGTGTGTGTGTGTGTGTGTGTGTGTGTGTGTGTGTTTGTGTCCTTTTGGTTTAAGTTTTTCATTAAAATAAAAAATAATTTATTCGCCAGTTCTCCGATATGCCGTAGCTTGGTCCTCAGCAACTCCTCCACCCTCTAGTGGACGACAGTCACACATCCCCAGGCGTATCGGAGGCAGTCCTCCAGCCCCTGGCAGATGGAACGCCCTGCCACGTTCTTGGGGAACAAGGGGTCTCCCCCGCCCCTAGCCGAGGTTCTCTTGCTCCAGGCAGTCAGCAGTGAGTCCCTCCCCGCTTGCGGTCTCAGACCCCACCGTGTTTCAGTGGCTGATAGTGGTCTCCTCTGCCCCTGGCAGCGGCCCTTTTCGCTCAGGAGGTCGGCTAGGAGCCCCTTCTTCCCTCTCGGTCGGTGACCAATTCCTCCGCTTCCAGTCGGCCGAGCTCCTCCGTCCCCCTGCATTACATAAAAATACAAAATATTAACTTAACAAAATAATCAAAGTGGTGTCTGAAAGAAAGATGGCACAAGCACACTTTAAAGGGTTAGTTCACCCCAAAATAAAGTCATTATTTACTCCCTGAAACCATATGACAGAAGAACAGCCTCAGTCACAACTACTCACTGTCATTGTATGTGGAAAAAATGAGTGAAAGTGAATGGTGACTGAGGTTAACATTCTGCCTAACATCTCCTTTTGTGTTACACATAATTTTTATTTTTGGGTGAACGATCCCTGAATGAAAACTATATCACTAAATGAAGATTGTTTGGTTTAAAACCATGGACGTGCTGTTTAAAATTAAGACTAAAAGTATCTGCTGAATGTTTTCAAGAAGGCTGCTGTTTTGTAGGAATATTTAAAGTATGTTCATCAACAGGAAGAGGCCGAAGGAGCCGTCAATGAGGATGCTGATGAAATGCCTGATGTACAAGAGACTGTGGCTGTGATTCCTGGTAGCACATTACTGTGGAGAATATCATCTAGACCACCTCATTCAGCAGAGGTACACACACACACACACACACACACACACACACACACACACACACACACACACGGTCATCACTCCGTACACACACATGCTGTTAGTGCACAGGTACCTAAAGGCACTTAAACACCTCAACACTTAGAATGATACAATACAAAACCATACACTCAAATTCCACTATAAATCTTTGTTTATGGTGTACTACTTGATGGTAATCATTCCTGAATAAACCTTCATTATCTGTGTCCACTTCTAGATGTATAACTTCACAAATTTTGCCATGACACTGAACGAGTTGGAGCCCGGCATGGAAAGGGTGCTAGCGCCAACAGACTGCCGCCTACGGCCTGACATCAGAGCCATGGAGAATGGCAACATGGGTAAAGAAGTTTGTCTTCAAAACAGCCTAACGATGCCCCCTGCTGTTTTTATGTGCCAAATAATCCATTCAGCTATGCTTGTGCATGTTAGTTCATATCTTCACCATTACCACATGAAGGTAATAAGATACTCTATGTGTGTAGATGAGGCCAGCAAAGAAAAGGAGAGGTTGGAAGAGAAACAGCGAGCATCTCGTAAAGAGCGAGCCAAAGATGGCATAGAGTGGTCCACTAGGTGAGCATTTACTATGTTATTGTTCCAGTATATCATCAAGATATTTTTCACTGCTTGTTTATAATACACTTGTGCCACACTTAAAATGTTTGAAAGCTTATGCATTAGATATCAAAATATCAAACTAAATGGAACTTATTTTAAAGTAAGATGACCAGCAGATTTTTTTTATATAAAACATTTATTTTCTTTACGCTTCAAATTAAACAATAGATGTAGTTCAAAACATGCCCTTATGGTTGATGTGACAAACTTCACCTGTGTTTACTCTGCTTGGAACTGACTTATTCATCTATAAAATTATGTTTAGTTGATGAATAAGTCAGTTCCAAGCAAAGTAATTGCAAAAAAATGGCTAAAAAAAAAGTAATGTTGGTTCTGAGAAAAGTTCTATAGCATAATGTTTGCAGATGCCACTTGGCTTTATATTTTGTATCTAATACAATGAAATGCAAATTTGGCTTATAGGGCTGAACAATAAATCATATTTTAATCATGGATAATTAAGCATAACCGTCTACAATATGAGTGAGCTAACAAACAAAAATGATCAATCAGGTAAAGTTGTTAATTTTCATTACTGGCTGTGTCTACAGATGATAGACCAAATAACTAGCTCTTCCATTGTCCAATCACGCTCTCTTCAGCAGTTCGCCACTGACCATTCACTGTTTAACTTTCGAGCATGCATTGAAATGCAGAACCGCAGATGTTTCCTAGCATCGCATGTGTCCTGCACTGATCTGTATTACACGTATGAGGATAATGAAATGGTGTTATAGCGTTCTCAAAGTGGATCTGTGCTAAGTGCCCATGAAATTAATTCCATCTCGTGCTTTGATAATGTATGTAACACAGGGAACAGATATACTCTGTGTTCACGTCGCTAACGTGTGCTATCCTCGTTATATTGAAAATAGATTCACTTCGGATTTACTTCAGTTGCACATTTGCATATTTCCAAATATGTTTGGCCATAACAAGTGTGTAAACTCCATGTCATCGGGGTTATGTGGAGCATGGAGGAGATAAGAGCATTTCACAATGTATGGAAGGAGCACAAATTCAGTCACCTCTGCTGGTAACACACAGAAAGTCTAAAATAAAATAAAGTTTATAATAAAAGGCTTGATAAAATAACTAGTCTTCCTTAAAAATAAAGGGTTGAGACTATAAAAATTCTGCTTGCACTATTACAGAAATATATTACGTATATAATATATTATGTATGGGAATATAATAATGTTTATAATAATACAAATAATTTAAAGAATGGATCTTAAAATAGGATGCCAGTATATTGGCAGTAAAGAATGGGCAAAACATGGCTTCATTTTTGTCAAAAGGAATAATTTACTAGTTTGTAGTTCTAACAACTTGTTCAACATGAGAGCTACATGGGAAAAAAAAACATAAAATTATATTAAATAAGCAGTGCCAAACGCATTTTATTTGTATTTTTTCAAATTGTGCAACCCCGTTATAAAAATGTTTTCAAGTTACAGAATAATCATGATTAATAATCGTGATTTTAAGATTTTGAGCAAAATAATTGTGATAATCATTTTCAACATTATCGTGCAGCCCTAGTGGGTTCTGTATACAGTCAATTCAACCATTATGAATGTGACATTTTCAATGAAAACATGAAATCTAAGTTCACATATTCTGTAGAGTATTCATTGCAGATGCCACTTTTGCCATTTTGGTCAAAAGGAATCATTTACTAGTTTGTAGTTCTAACAACTTGTTCAACATGAGAGCAACATGTTTAATGTAATTTTATGGGTTTTTTTTTTTTTTAGAATCGATATTCAATCAAAATCGCTTCATTGCGTATTTGCGTGAGTTTAAAAATTTTTGCATTGTCGTGAAAGCCTATCAGCATTGAGATTACGTCAGTGAAATTCGTACACTGAAGTAGTAGAAGAAGAAATCTGGAAAAATTTAGGAAAAAGTTGTTGTAGCGGTGTGTGGGCACCCGGAATTGAATAACACAACGACATACATGTACAGAAACCGGATGAAAAAAGACATCGCTTGGAGGAAAGAGAGCAAGGAAGTTGGACTACCTGGTAAGTTATGAGAACATGCACGGCTGCTTGATTCCAGCTATTGGTTGTACTTTACTATGAACCAAGTCATAGAAGCCCCTCCTCCTGTCCTTTTCCGGAAGAGAAGGGGGAATTTTCACGTTACTTACTTTACTCATGCGAACATGAGTTTAAACACAAATTTATAATCCAGTGCTCAAATTTTCACAAGCAATCCGAGGCAAAATTTTTCTTCGTGTTGTATGTGAATGCACCATAATACATTGGTATGATGTCCATCAAGGCTGCATGATGGATTGAAATAAGATTGAAATCAAGATAATGGCCTTCCTCGATAACTAAACCGCAAAAGACTGTGTTCGAATCTGCTGAAGCGGTGAAAATATTGTTTTCACCGCTTCAGGTAGCGTTGCCTGAGCGATTGGTGGTCTCTAGCGGTTGTGTGTGGCACACACTGAGCCACGGAGAAATATTAGACGATCCATTGTTATCATATTACAATTCAAATCACAACATGTTTCAAAATGATCCCTTCCCAAATGTTGTACAGTATGATTGTCACAGATCAAAGCAATAAAGAGCAATCTATCTGAGTCATCATGGACCACGACGAGTGGTCGATGTTTGAATCTCCCATTGATGTTCAGATGATTTGATATGAAGCGTCCTTAACTGTCACTTCTGTAACCTGTTATCATGGGTGTTTAAAGTAAAGAAGGGAGACCATTTGTTCATCATACTTAACATAGACAAAATTTAGCTTTGTATAGAAAGTATCAACTTACCTGTATGATTATTGTTTAATTGATGGAAACATAACCTCTTAAACATTATAGACGTGACAGCACTGAAAGGCTGTGACATCATAAATGCGGCTCTTATCATTTTAAAACGTATACAGTTAAAGTTTACATACGTACACTTAGGTTGAAGTCAACAAATCAAAAGAAATCAGCCAAGACCTCAAATCAGTTGTGGAACTCCACAAGTCTGGTTCATCCTTGGGAGCTATTTCCAAATGCCTGAAAGTACCACGTTCATCTGTACAAACAATAGTACACAAGTATAAACACCATGAGACGCATTCTGTCTCCTAGAGATGAATGTAGTTTGGTGCAAATCATTCCCAGAACAACAGCAAAAGACCCTGTGAAGATACTGGAGGAAACAGGTAGACAAGTATCTATATCCACAGTAAAATGAATCCTATATCGACATTACCTGAAAGGCTGCTCAGCAAGGAAGAAGCCTCTGCTCCAAAAACACCATAAAAAAGCCAAACTCCAGTTTGCAAGTGCACATGGGGACAAAGATCTTACTTTTTGTACTTACTTTACTTACTTTATCTGGTCTGATGAAACAAAAATTTTACTGTTTGGCCATAATGACCATCATTATATTTGGAGGAAAAAGGGTGAGGCTTGCAAGCCGAAGAACACCATCCCAACTGTGAAGCATGGGGGTGGCAGCATCATGTTGGGGGGTGCTTTGCTGCAGGAGGGATTGGTGCACTTCACAAAATAGATGGCATCACGAGGAAGGAAAATTATGTAGATGTGTTGAAGCAACATCTCAAGACATCTGCCATGATGTTAAAGTTTGGTCGCAAATGGGTCTTCCAAATGGACAATGACTCAAAGCATACCTCTAAAGTTGTGGTAAAATGGCTTAAGGACAACAAAGTCAATGGCCATCACAGAGCCCTGACCTCAATCGGATAGAAAATTTGTTGGCGGAACTGAAAAAATGTGAGCGAGCAAGAAGGCCTACAAACCTGACTCAGTTACACCAGTTCTGTCTGGAGAAATGGGCCAAAATTCCAGCAGCTTATTTTGAGAAGCTTGTGGAAGGCTACCCAAAAGGTTTGACCCAAGTACAAACAATTTAAAGGCAATGCTACCAAATACTAACAAAGTGTATGTAAACTTCTGACCCACTGGGAATGTGATGAAAGAAATAAAAGTTGAAAGAAATAATTCTCTCTACTATTATTCTGACATTTCATATTCTTAAAATAAAGTAGTGATCCTAACTGACATAAGGCAGGGAATGTTTTCTACGATTAAATGTCAGGAGTGAAAAACTGAGTTTAAATATATTTGGCTTAGGTGTATGTCAACATCTGACTTCAACTGTATATATTTCTCAGACATTTCCTTGTCTATGTGGAAAATGGTTATTGTTAACATAAAAGGAAAATATAGTCTTTTTGCAACCATGAAATATGGCTGTTTGAAAATGTTGTTTTAGATATAATCATCATGTGAGGTGGATAAACAATGCAATTTTTTAAATATATTGATACATTAAAATATAGACCTAATGAACAATTTAAAAGGTGTTTTGTTCTTTTTCCATGGTATAACTGACATTTCCGTGTAATTGCCTGTAAACTGTGTTGTAAATCTGGTTTACCTTTCCAATCTTCCTTTTTTAGGTGGTTTCATTCAGGCACAAACCCACACACCGGATCACAGGACTGGCTCTACACAGGCGGCTACTTTGACAGGAAATACACAAACTGTCCTGATATCTACTAATGAGGTGGTTCATGTTCAAAGGGCAGAGGTTCCCTCACCTTCTACACTTTTCTCTCTCCCCACCTACAGCATCCCTCCAATTGCCACACCATATCATATCCAACCGAAAGCGATACTGTGGCACTTATGTTCTACTCCTCTGCATTAATACTTCATTGCACAAGAGCTTCATGAGAATTTACAAAAATCACCAATGAGTTATTGAAATGCTGATTTATTGTGTTGGACAAGTATGCACTTGTGTTTATGATGTCATAATGTGTAGCAGCATCTTCATTCACATCCTATCAACACTGTAGGTTTTATGAATGGAACAAAGCATTAGAACTGTATGAGAGAGAGAGAGACAGAATTAGTGATTTGCCTTTTGATTCTGCCTAAGAACCTACAAACCCCTCAGCGAATCTCAAGGCTCCAGCTAGTTTGACACCGCAGTGTTCCTGGAGCGCAATGTAGTTGTAATTATGTCACCTGAGGTCACAAACAGTGCCCATATGTACACTGTGTGTGACTCTTTAAGTGCTTGGATTCACCATGTTCCATGTATAGTACGTGTTTAACATATGAACTAATTCCAGACCTTTTTGAGCTTGTCTAGCACTGAGCAGCATAAAGACCTCAATGATTCAGCTGTATGAAGAGACTTAAGAGAATGTGGAGGTGATTTAAGCATTAATAACGACAGTAATAAGGTTTAATGAATGATTATGAATGTTATTAATGAACTGTGTGTGTGTGTGCGCGCGTGTGCGTGCGTGCGTGCGTGCTTTTGGCAATTAATGTATAAAGCCATAGTGTTTGTTTTAATTGGTACAATATTTTGCCTTTTGGATTTCTATTCAGATTAAATGTCAGTCCTGAATAATTTATGAAAAATTGCTTCATCATTCATGAATTCTGATGAAGTTTTTAAAAATAGATAATAGTAGCTTCAAAAGCTCCCTATTCATAGATTCATGGGGTGGAAACTAGGCTGATTGTATTGTTATTGATTATGTTCTTTAAATGGTTCACCCAAAAATGTCTCAAAGCATTGTCATTGTTTACTCACCTTTGTTTTTCCAAACCCATATTACTTGTGTTGTGACTCGTATGATATTAGAAAACATGCAATGAAAGTGAATCCTTTTTTGTGCCACTGTGGAAAGAAAGTAATATGGGTTTGAAACAACTTAAGTGTGAATGAATGACAACAGAATTTTCTTTGTTGGGTTAACTTCCTTGAATAAGATGTCAGATGAAAACAAAACGTGCTCTTGTACGCTTTCATATTTCACAATTTTTGTATGTATTGGTGTCACACTATCTTGTTCCTCAAGCACTAGCCAATGAAAATATTGTTACATGAGATGTAGGGTGTTGTGGTTTGTTCTATCCATCAGCATTTTCATCTGTTATCACTGATCCCAAGCACGCACACTGTGTATTTGCAAAAATGAAATCTATGCAACCTATTAAGCAGTTAAAATACTCCCTGGACTTCAGTATGAATAGAAACATGAATGAACATGAAATGTGTAAAAGGGCAGCTTATATAAATGTCAAATATAATGCCTTCCTATTCTCAAAAATATTTCTAATTTGTCCCTTATGCCCATAGATGCCCATATGCTTGTTATGATTGATGTACTTTTCCATCTATCTAATTTTGTTTTCTTTCAGACCACAAAACTGGTGTCCCTTTCATTCAGAGAACATCAAACTATGTACAGAATTGTGCAGGAAATAAACGGGTGGGGTTTGAAGCACTGAAATGCTTCAACACTTGTAACTCTTAAGCACACACATGTTTTATTTCCCACGGAATCTGAGTCACTAAAACTTGACCTTGAACATTTTTATGTGGTTTTTCCATCCATTTCTACAGAATGTGGAATGTTACTTCATTTTCTAAGTGAGAACTTAATTGATTATTTAAAAACTAACGTTATAAAACTAATATTCCACAATTAAAATATAGATTTTATTTTTATGCTGCTTTGTGTCTGTTCGTTGTGTAAGCATGTTGTTTTTTCTCAATGTATGGATGTTCCAGGATGTTGCAAATAGGTTTCTAGCAATCACAAGTACATAGCAAATTTGTGATATTTTTTTTATTTTTTATTTATTTTTTTGTGCTTTTTCTTATTTTAATTTATTGTTCTGCTGTCACAGGGTTTTACTATTGGATAGCAATTATACTTGTTGCTTATATCCCTCTTGTTTAAATTCTCTGCAAGCAGAAAATCTGTACTTCTATTTGAGCAAGAAAAGTTTATTGGATGATGTAGGCAACATTGATGACGCAAAGCTACCTCATCAATTCACAGACCATTTATCGAAGCTAAGCTGCAAAACAGGCCATTCAGAAATGTACATGGTTGTGATGTCACATCCATGAATACATTAACACATGAGCGCCCTGTTTACATGCCAATGCCAATTCAGTTTTCATAGGAAAGTGTAGTTGAGGATTATTTCAGTCTTATATTAACAGTTTGTGTGGGTGCACAAACCTGCTGTTTGTGTTTTTGATAAATTATTTCACACGCAGAGCGGCATCTAGTCGTAACAGGGTTATACTTATAGAAGTTAAAGTTGCAGTAGCTAAAAGCCTGTTTAATACCACCTATCTGAGAGATGAAAAATTGTCATATACTTAATTACTGTTGCTGCAAGAAACCTTGGCTTTTATTATAACATAACGTCAGGGAGGACAAAATAAAATGTACATTGTCCCTTTAAGATGATTCAAAGTCAGTTTAATACAGTTAAGCAAATTAAGTTGTATTTAACTGATAGTTTATGGTAGATGCATTTATATGAAACAAATTCTAGTTGTATGTGCTTTACTGCCAGTTAATTGTACATGATTCTGCAGATTAGCCCAAGAAAACAGTTAGAAACAAAAATGGTCCAAAATTACAAAATAATATTGAAAATAACCACAGACCAACAATAAAAACAGCCATGGAAAAAGACAGTCATGAGAAGTGAATGACACAGCAGATGCTGCATGCCAAGAATTATATGTTTTTCAGCCAATCAAATGCTGTCTTACGTGGGAAAATTACCAATGGAAACGCGGCTAAGTGGAGACCGGAAGTTGTCTGCCACTTTCCTCAGTCCGTCTGCAACTCTTTAGCGAATGTCCCACAAGACACACATTTGAACTAAAGACTCCGCATAAACACCGGTATGATGCATTTTATTTCGCTTTTTTTTTTTTTTTTTTTTTGTCATTTCTGAAACGAAATGCGCAGTCATCGCTGAGCTCGAATTCCGTGCGTTTAAATGGCAGCTAATGCTAATAGAATTCAGTGTTTGAAAAATATAAACAGTGGTTATATGACAGTTTTCAACCCCAGGTCGACATAGTGACAATTCTGGTGCTATAATATCCCGTAAGAAAATATCTGAGTGTTTATTTGTCCAAATACACAATAAGTCTTGTTTATGAAGCTAGCTCGAGTGCTAATAAAAATAAATGCTTCCACGAGTTTCCTGTTGGTTGTCATCCGATACAAAGCAGCCCGGAGATCTTTATTCAGTTGTCATTTGTATGCGTTCCGCAATAGTCTGAAACCAAACAGTGTTGGTTTGTATTATTTCTGTGTATAAATATTGTTGATATTTTCTCTTCAGCAGTGAAGATGTCGTCTGGTGCTCTGTTCCCCAGTCTGGTGTCTGGCTCCCGCAGCTCATCCAGTAAATATCTGGTCGAGTTCAGGGCCGGTAAAATGACCCTGAAAGGCAGCACAGTGACCCCGGACAAGCGCAAGGGCACTGTGTACATCCAGCAGACAGATGACTCTCTCATCCACTTCTGCTGGAAGGACAGGACCTCTGGAAACGTGGAGGATGTGAGTGGATGTAGAACTTTAGCTCTCTTTTAGCTCTTCTATTTTTAATTATTGCTTAATGTTAAACCTGTACGAAATTTCTAACCTTTCTATAATTTTCGGTCGTAACCTTTTCCAATGTAATAAAAATGGGTTCCTTAATCTAACAATGCAAGACATGGTGACTTTTCCCTCCACTTGCCATATGAACACAAACACAAAACAATTGGACATGATTCGAAAAGTCTAAGTGCTCATAAAAAAGGTACACCTTTGAATTTTTTGCATTCAAAATTTACTGACAAATCTAAATTAATAGGAAAGACAAAAACAGAGCAATTCTTTATTTGTCAAATACAATATATAAATCATCCACAATGCAGAAAAAACACAGAAATGAAGGAGTGAGACTATAAAGCATACAGAGTGCAAAACACACGCACAAATTAACTGTGACATTTGGAGCATTTAAAAAAAAGAAAAAAAAAAAGAAAGAAAATCTATAAAACAGTCACAATGTACAACACACACACAAAAGTCTTCTGTTTTTTGTTTTTTTTTTGTTTTTTACACTAATTGATTTCAGTCCATTGCTGTTAATTTCTGTTTGTTACAGTTAATTTTCTTGCCATCATTATTAATATACTTTTGAGTTATTAAATTTTGATGTAGGAAATAAATGAAAAGTAAGAAAATGTTTCTCTTTGTAACACCAGGTCAGGTTTGACCGTAAGCATAATATGACATTATTACAAATACTAATGCTAAAGTTTGACACATAAGCAAATAATATCCGAAAACATAAAATCACAAAAGAGGTTTTTATTTCAGGGAAGAAGAAATATTTATTAAGTTACTGTTTCAATTAAAAAATGACCGCGAACAGTAAAGCGACCTTTTAAAGGGTCATGAAACACTAAACTACATTTTCTGAGATGTTACCAGATATGTATGTGTTACACATGATAGAAGATGAAGACACTTATTTTTCATTTTAAGACTAGTGGTTTTTTTTCTGATTTTCTGTACTATTTTCAGTTCCTGGGTTTAAAATCAATACACGATGTGACGTGTCCCTGTACTATAATGCATCGTCACATCATCAGTGTCTCATAAATATTAATGAGACTGCGTGGCCTTATCCTATGAGAACGGCTGTCTCATGATTCTTCATTAAAACACATGACCAGCGCTTCAAACTCTCAAGAGCATCGGTGTCAGATGACAGAGTTGACAGTACCAATATGTCCCCCCCCCACCACACACTGCTGACCGAGGGATAGGATAGTTTAATCAGCTGAGGAGAGAGAGAGTGAGAGAGCGCACGCGCCATACACAGCTGTCGTGTGTTTATATTTGTGTCTTTTTTGTTTCATTAAACATTGTTTTGATGGTTTGTCCGGTTCCTGCCGCAGTCTCTACATTGAACCCTGTTACATTCTCTTTTTGACTTCCACAGAATTTAATTGAAAAGACTCCTCAAAAAACTTTAGGACTTCTGTTAGTAATGATAATAAGTACTCTTAATAACGAATTAGTATCTTGATTAATATTGTGTCCATAAATGCTTCTGTTTTCAGGATCTGATAATATTCCCGGATGACTGTGAGTTTAAGAGGGTGAACCAGTGCACTACAGGACGTGTGTTTGTGCTCAAGTTCAAAGCTGGATCCAAAAGGCTGTTCTTCTGGATGCAGGTGAGCAAGACATTTACAATGCACATCTATTCACTGAGCTGACACTTCTATCTAAAGCAACCTTAAAATAATGAAAACGACAGCATAAATGTTTCGCGAAGCACGGGTTCTATGGAGCTTGGTACTTTGTTTAAATGCAGCATTTTAGATTTGCTTTGTCAGAATATAACAAGAAATATGGCACTTTATCAAGGACATAGGAGTCTGCGATACGAGCCAAAATTATAATGCATCTTATTTTACTAAAAATTTGCATATTTTTGAACAGTAATGGACTGTAAATTGCATTTAACTCAACTAAATGCATGATTAAAAATACAATTTTATATATTTTATAGACTATGCGTCCTTTTTGTAATCCAATCTTTTTATTTGTACACAAGTGCTGATTCTAAAGCAAACCCCTAAATCAGGCGTTTATTTGCATATTTTCACTTTTGGGATTTAGCATTCCACTGTACGCTGGAAACTATTTTGGGGACTATATACTAGATGTGAATGCACAGTTGATAAATGTGTCAGTTTAACCCTCTGGGGTCTGAGGGTATTTTGGGCCCTGGAGAAGTTTTGACATGCCTTGACATTTGTGCTTTTTTCATTTGCTTAAAAACATATTAATGGCTAAAGTCTGATAACACTGTATTCAGCACAAACTGGGCTACAATAATTTGTGAGCAACATGTGTGTACATGTTTGTATTTTTGAGAAAATAACGTTTATGCATGGTTTTTGATTTTTTTTTTAAAGTCATTGAAATAAGGTCGTATAACACATACTAAACATTTGTCCACAAGACTTTTGAAAACTGGATCTTGTAGCCTAGAATTTCTGCTACAAAATTATGTGAAAACCATCCTGATCACTCATTCAAACAAAACAATATACTAATTTAACTTTTGTAAGACAATTTTAGTGTTAGAAAGGTCATATCCGAGGAGGCATGAATGATCATGAATATTGAGGTAATTCACACCTGAGACAAAAGACCCTCCCCTGGGCCTATCAATGAGGAATGTGACAGAAAAAGAATGAATGTGAGGAGACTTAATGATCCAAATCAAGTTTTAAGTTATAAGAAGTAATCTGTCTATATATTTTCTTAACATAAAGACTTAATTGTATACCTACACTACCATATAAAAGTTTTAGAAGTCTCTTCTGCTCACCAAGACTGGATTTATTTGATCCAAAATACAGTAAAAACATTGTGTGAACTCGTTTTACAATTTAAAAGAACAGTTTTCTATTTGAATATATTGTAAAACGCAATTTGTGATCAAAGCTGAATTTTCAGCATCATTACTGCAGTCTTCAGTGTCACATGATCCTTCAGAAATCATTATAAGATGATTATTTTCTAATATAGGCATATTTAAAATGCATTTTACTCATTTAACCTGAACACATATTTGCAAGCACAAGCTTTGTTGATGATAATGAGGCAGCATAAACACTAGATAAAATATATTCTAAACATTCATATTATTTTAAATCATATTACATATCATATTTATATTATACAGCGTACAATTGAAATACCTGCTTTAGCCGAAACAACATTTAAATGTAACTAAAACTTGCTTATTAGGACATATTTCAAATTTCAATACTCTGAATCCTGGCTGGCAAGTCTGGAAACAGTCCCACTAGTAAAATATGTACATGTTTATATAAAATAGCATGTCAACTAAAGAAAACTAAATGACTTACTCGTCCGAAATTGTATCCTTGGCTGGATCAAGTCTCTCTTCAAAATACAAATGTTCATTGGAGTCCCACTCTTCTTCTGAGGAAAATGGTAACTCTTCCATACTATCACGGAGTTTCCTCACCTGTGTATTGTTACAAACGCGCAGAAAAATGAATGACTTTGTTTTTAAGGCACAGTCGGGGGCGTTTACCATTTGCCTTGATCGCTTCAGCACATTAGCGTATGAATGGCGCGCTCTGCTGGTGGGTGGGATCACATTACAGATAATTAGATAGACCAGTAAAAACTGAACATCGCTTTGTTTCATACAGATTGCATTGCAGGAGAATATTTGTTTTAAATTTGAATTGTTTTATTTAAAAGTAGACATTTTAAGCTTTCTTTAGACATATGTTTCATGTTTGTGTGATAAGTATTCGCTGAGTTTCAGTTCATTTTTGTGACGTGTTTCAGATATATGCTCGTGAACACAGACTGCTGAAAGCTCAACCTTTTTATTTTCTTTCTTTTACAAAAGCGCAAGGTTTTGTTGTTATTGTGAGTGTACACAAATAAAAGTAGACCCTTTATAGTCTCTATTGATGTCTTGCACTTATCTGTATGCCCCAAAATGATGGAGTATTTTAAGTTGTTTCCGCTGTAATGACGAAAATATCCAGCAGGACGCGCTGCGCGTCCGTCGACCCCAGAGGGTTAAGGATGTAATTTACTTGCCGTAATCACTTCTCTCCATGTTTCTAGATATTTGATTTTATGCATATTTTATTCTCACAGTCCCATCTCTCTTATTCAAAAGGAGCCCAAAACAGACAAAGATGAGGAGTACTGTCGCAAAGTGAACGAGTATTTAAACAACCCACCCATGCCAGGAGCTATGGGCAGTGGAGGAGGTGGCAGCCATGAACTCTCTGCACTTGGTGGTGAGTTATTGAAAGAGATGAAGCATTGATTATTTACTGGAAAGTACAGACTCATTTACCTTGGCTGTTTTTCTTCCAAGGAGAAGGTGGCCTGCAAAGCCTCTTGGGTAATATGAGCCACAATCAACTCATGCAGCTGATTGGTCCAACAGGACTGGGTGGGCTTGGTGAGTGCTTTTTGAAATCCCATGCTAATTTCTGCAAAAAAAGTCAAATGATAGTAGAGCTTAGTGATGATATATGTCTCAATATTCAGACATATTCAGCCTTTTAATGATATTTAGGATGCAACATGTGTATAGACTTTTTTTTATTAGCAATGTCAAGATTTTAAAAAATGTAATTCATTTTTTAAAATAAGAATGACAAATGTGACTGTGTTCACCATTTTTTCCAAGTTTTTCACCATTTTGTTTTCTTACATTTTGAATGGTCATCCAGTGTGACAAATTAATTTAACTTTCATGTTTTTAATGAGCTCCTGAAAGCTGTATGCATAGATTTTATGTCAACTAAATTTGCTCTGAAATGCCTTAAAGGGTCATTTTCGCCAAATAGTTACAAATGTTTAAAGCAAGATGAAAATGCACTGTTTAAGGCGAGAAATGGTAAAAATTTTGTCACAAGTAAACATGAGATGTTTTCCAAACTAATATTCACAAGGTCTATATAAAAACTTAAAGTAATATTCCACGTTCAATGCAAGTGAAGGTCAATCGACAGCATTTGTGGCAAGTTTATTACCACAAAAATTAATTTTGACTCGTCCGCCCTTTTCTTTAAAAAAAAGGAAAGATCGTTCCTGTGAGGCATCTACAATTAGAGGTCGACCGATAGTGTATTTTGCCGATACTGATAACTAATATGGTGAAAAAGGCAGATTAATCGTCCAATCGTTTTTAAAATCTATCTATATAATAAAATAATAGAATTCTTTCGTTATGGCACAAGGCACAGACATTGAGGCTGCAAAATGAATAAAATCCTAAAAGCAGTATATTGTGCAACCAAAATCCCAATAATAGCCAAAGAAATGAAGATTTGTTGCAAAATGTGGGACTTTTTACTTTAAACAAACCTGAAATACACTGGGGCATTTATTTTGAAATCACAGAGATTTGGCTCCATTACAGTTCTCTATATGTACAGTGGCATGCAAAAGTTTGGGCACCCCTGGTCAAAATTTCTGTTGCTGTGTGTAGAAGATGAACAGATCTCTAAAAGGAATACAGTTAAAGATGAAACATTCTTTTCAACATTTTAAGCAATATTAGTGTATTTATATTTTATAAAATTTCAGAGTGGGAAAAAAGGAAAGGAGCACCATGCAAACATTTGGGTACCCCAAAAGATTTCAGCTCTCAGATAACTTTTGCCAAGGTCTCAGAACTTAATTGTTCACAATCATCGTTTAAAAAGGCCAGGTGATGCAAATTTCAAAGCTTTGTACATACAATGACACAACAACTGCCATGGACTCCTCTAAGCAGCTGCCTAGCACTCTTAAAATTAAAATAATTGATGCCCACAAAGCAGGAGAAGGCTATAAGATAGCAAAGTGTTTTCAGTTAGCAGTTTCCTCCGTTCGTAATGTAATTAAGAAATGGCAGTTAACCGGAATGGTGGAGTTCAAGTTGAGGTCTGGAAGACCAAGAAAACTTTAAGAGAGAGAGCTCTTCGTAGGATTGCAGGAAAGGCAAATCAAACCTTTGACTGCAAAAGACCTTTAGGAATATTTAACAGACTCTGGAGTAGTGGTGCACTGTTCTACTGTGCAGCGCCACCTGCACAAATATGACCTTCATGGAAGAGTCATGAGATGAAAACCTTTCCTGCATCCTCACCACAAATTTCAGTGTCAGAAGTTTGCAAATGAACACCTGAACAAGCCTTTTAGAAACAAGTCCTGAGGACTGATGAATTTAAAATATAACTCTTTGGCCGAGAAAAAAGGGTGCAGAATTTCATGAAAAGATCACCTCTCCAACTGTTAAGCACAGGGGTGGATCGATCATGCTTTGGGCTTGTGTTAATGCCACAAGGGAACATTTCACTGGTAGTGGAAAGAATGGATTAAATTAAATACCAGCTAATTCTGGAAGCAAACATCACACCATCTGTAAAAAAGCTGAAAATGAAAGGATGGCATCTACACAGGATAATGATCCTAAACACATCTCTAAATCCACAATGCACTTCCTAAAGAGGTGCAAGCTGAAGGTTTAGCCATGGCCCTCACAGTCTCCCGACCTAAACATCATTGAAAATCTGTGGATAGACCTGAAAAGAGCAGTGCATGCAAGACGGTCTAAGAATCTCACAGAACTAGAAGCCTTTGCAAGGAAGAATGGGTGAAAATCCCCCAAACAAGAATTGAAAGACACTTAGCTGGCTACAAAAAGCTTTTATAAGCTGGGATACTTGCCAGGGGGTATTTCTTAAGTACTGAACTTGCAGAGTGCCCAAACTTTTGCCTCAGGCCCTTTTACTTTTTTGTTATTTTGAAACTAAAAGATGGATTTTAAAAAAAGTACAATTGCTTAAAACATAAAAGAAATGTGTCATCTTTAACTTTATGCCTTTTGGAAATCAGGCCATCTTTTGCTCCCTTAGCTATCCACAACAACAGAAATTTTGATCAGGGGTGCCCAAACTTTTGCATGCCACTGTAGATATTTACCAAATTAAGCTTTTTATCCAATAGATTCACCAAATGAAAAGTTTTTTTTTTTTTTTGTATATACTTGGAAAAGGAATAAAAAAAATAATAATAAAAAAAAAACAGGGGAAAAAGATGAAAATAAAATATCTGCATATATTTTTTCAGTTCTTAAAAGCAACCGTTGGTACAAATTAATCGGCAAAACCGATATATCGGTCTACCTCTACTTGCAATGTATGTGAATGTGGACAATTTATGGAGGGTTTAAAGCAGAAATGTGAAGCTTATAGTTTTATTAAAACATTACATTAATTCTTCTGTTAAAACTTGTATTATTTGAGCTGTAAAGTCGTTTTAGGGCTTGTTGGCATTACATCGTCTTGGTAACAAAGTTGTAAAATTACCAATAGCTTTAGACAGAAAAGGTTAGTAAGTGATTTTATCACACTAAAATCATGTTAACATGCTTTGTTTATGTTTTCTGGCTGTACTTTTGAAAACTATTTTAACGTTCAAAAATGGGCCCCATTCACTTCCATTGTAAGTGTCTCACTGGAACCAAGATTTTTGCTTCTTTTAAAGAAAAGGAGTGACATGTCGAAGTAAATTTATGTGGTAATTAATATTATGCCACGAATGCTGTCGATTGTGCTTAAATTGTATTGAACCCGGAATACTCCTTAAATGGGCAATTGAAAAGTACATTAAAATAATCACAATATGTTGGTTATTTTTTTTTAATGCCAACAAATGATGCAAATATATTGCCAAGTCCTAACATAATCAGCACTCAAAGGTGTGTTATTGAAAGCTCATTTTAAATAATAAAAGTACTAAAGTAAGTAATAAAATGTCTTTGTTAATGTGTGTTTTAGGAGGGCTTGGTGCTTTAGCTGGTCCAGGTCTGGCCAGTCTCTTGGGCAGTGGAGGCCCTGCTACAAGCAGTTCAACCTCTAGGTATGTTTTACTAGATCCTTTGATTTCTGTATTATGTCATTATGATTGCTTATTGCTGTAAGTATACAATTTGAATTCTGTTTCTGAACAACAACTCCTCTCCCGTTCCACAGCTCCCGCAGCCAATCAGCAGCGGCCACTCCCTCCTCTGGATCTGCCGCTCGGCTCAGCTCCACCCAGGCACCCACCACACCGGTAACCCCTGCTGCCACATCCACCAGTTCACCCACTGTGACCCCCACCACACCTGCAGCTCAGACCCCCTCCATACCTTCAGGGGTGCCCTCCAGCACACAGCCCATTCAGCTAAGTGACCTACAGAGTATTCTGGCCACCATGAACGTGCCTGCCATGGCTGCAGAGGGACCAGGAGGTGAGCACCTGAGCTGATGCAGACCAGTTGTGAAGTGCAGCAATACTTTGTACACACTGACAGCCCAAATTTGATTTTTGTGGGGATATCTGATTTAAATCAGTTTGTATAGAATGAACAGCAGAAAACCACATGAAATCCAGTTAATGCAAACTGTGGGGGGGGGGGGTTATTGATCAGAATTTTTCATCATGCAAGCCACAATGTGTTTGTAATGTCAAAGTAATTTGTGTGTATATAAACTCATCAAAAAAAGAAACGTCCTCTCACTTTCAACTGCTTTTATTTTCAGCAAACTTAACGTGTTAATATTTGTATGGACATAAAAAGATTCAACAACTGAACAAGTTTCACTAACATGTGACTAACAGAAATTGAATAATGTCTTCCTGAACAAAGTGGGTAACAGTCAGTGTCTGGTGTGGCCACCAGCTGCATTAAGTACTGCAGTGAATCACCTCCTCATGGACTGCACCAGATTTGCCAGTTCTTGCTGAGAGATGTTACCCCACTCTTCCACCAAGGCACTTGCAAGTTCCCGGACATTTCTGGGCGGAAATGTCCAATCCAACAGGTCCCAGATATGCTCAATGGGATTAAGATCTGGTCTCTTCACTGGCCATGGCAGAACACTGACATTCCTGTCTTACAGGAAGTCACGCACAGAACGAGCAGTATGGCTGGTGGCATTGTTATGCTGGAGGGTCATGTCAGGATGAGCCTGCAGAAAGGGTACCACATGAGGGAGGAGGATGTCTTCGCTGTAACGCACAGCATTGAGATTGACTGCAATGGCAACAAGCTCAGTCTGATTATGCTGTGACACACTGCCCCAGACCATGATGGACCATCCACCTCCAAATCGATCCTGCTCCAGAGTACAGGCCTTGGTGTAATGCTCATTCCTTCAATGATAAACGCGAGTCCGACCATCACCCCTGGTGAGACAAAACTGCAACTCTTCAGTGAAGAGCACTTTTGGCCAGTCCTGTCTGGTCCAGTGAAGGTGGGTTTGTGCCCATCGTCGACGTTGTTGCTGGTGATGTCTGGTAAGGGCCTGCCTTACAACAGGCCTACAAGCCCTCAGTCCAGCCTCTCTCAGCCTATTGCGGACAGTCTGAGCACTGATGGAGGGATTGTGCTTTCCTGGTGTAACTTGGTCAGTTGTTGTTGTTGCCATGTACCTGTCCCGCAGATATATTCGGATGTACCGATCCTATGAGGTGTTGTTACATGTGGTCTGCCACTGTGAGGACGATCAGCTGTCCTTCCTGTCTCCCTGTATCACTGTCTAACAGTACGGACATTGCAATTTATTGCCCGGACCACATCTGCAGTCCTCATGCCTCCATGCAGCATGCCGAAGGCCAGTTCACGCAGATGAGCAGGGACCCTGGGCATCTTTCTTTTGTTGTTTTTAACAAAAAAAACAATCAGGACAATGTTGTTTTGAGTCAGTAGAAAGGTCTCTTTAGTGTCCTAAGTTTTTATAACTATGACCTTAATTGCCTACCATCAGTAAGCTGATAGTGTCTTAATGACCGTTCCACAGGTGCATGTTAATTGTTTATGGTTCATTGCGCAATCATGGAAAACATTGTTTAAAACTTTTACAATAAAGATCAGTAAAGTTATGTGGATTTTGACTAAATTAACTTTTAAAAATGCAGTGTCCTGAAAAAAGGGAATTTTTTTTAATTTTTTTTAATGAGTTTATATACTGTAGATATACTGAATATTGACATATGGACCTAATATAAAATATTTCAAAATGAGTGTTTCTTCTGTGTACATGGGATGTTTTCTCTTTTATTCCTTATTCTCTGAATCTTGTCCTGTCTCTCCCTCTGTAGTGGACTTGGCAAGTGTGTTAACCCCTGATGTCATGGCTCCTATTCTGGCTAACTCTGATGTGCAGCAGAGACTTTTGCCCTACCTGCCTTCAGGAGAGTCACTGCCACAGAGCGCTGATGAGATCCAGAACACACTCACCTCTCCACAGTTTCAACAGGTCACAGTCACACACGTTGTGCTATCCTAATGATGATACATAGACTTATATTGTTTTTATAGTTATGAATGTTAATTATATTTACTATAGACTAACCCTACCTCTAAAATAAAACTTGTGCATTTTCAGAAACAGGAGAAAAAAAACATTAATTTATTGATAAATAGTTTTTTCCCAAATGAGGGCACTCCCAAAGCAAGAATTTGTCACATTTAGGTAACTTCTAGAGACAAATATTAAAAGGAAATAGACATGCATTGCATTTATATGACTGCAATTCTAAAATGAATCCTCCATAAACTCTCTTACAACTCTTTCCATTCATTCTGAAACTTTTCTGCTGTTTTTATCTTTTTACAGGCAATGAGTATGTTCAGCAGTGCACTGGCTTCTGGTCAGCTTGGTCCTCTAATGAACCAGTTTGGTCTGCCCTCTGAAGCAGTGGATGCAGCTAACAAAGGAGGTAAATTGTATTATAACACTAATTATTCAAGAAGAATGTCTTTTCTTTAGTCTGGCCAGACTACCAGGTTTAATCTACTTGGATGTATAAAATTATTCTGTGTTTAAAGTCATGGTAACTCCTTTTGTGATCTCAGATGTTTATGTTGTCATTTTGTCCTGATATCTAGATGTTGAAGCATTTGCCAAGGCCATGGAGGGCAGTGATACCAAGACAGATGATAATAGTGATTCCAAAGATAAAAAAGATGATGATGAGGATATGAGTTTGGATTAGAATGACTTCATCAGAATGCAGAAATCTCTCTCTTTCTGTCTCTGTCAATCATATGAATTGTAATATTGAAATCTGGGGTCCATTGATTGACCAGTGTTTTGTATGTCTAAAGTTATGACTAGTAAATGATTCACTACGTCATTCTGGTTTGTGTATATCTGTATGAAGTTGATCAAATTTAAAACAGGCAAAGTGACAAAATATATCAAGGAAATGTTTATTGCCAATATAAATACAGGTATAATTTTGAGTTTCTTTTGAGTTTTTAACTCTGGTGATAATACAAAACAAATCCCTAAAAGGTGTAGTCTTTCAGTGAATGACATGGTTCCACAGAAATTTTTTTCTTGGGAATATTCACAGTAAACTGACCTCCAGTGTTCCATACAAATCCACAATATTAATCTTTTGGTCGGCAGTCCAATCAGTGGTATTCCTCTGAATATAGTTAACATTTATTAGTGGCTTCTCAGCACTTACAGCATTTTGTTTTTGTAACAATATATAAATATACATTTTGTAATTGTTTAAAATAACAAAAGATATAAAGCAGACCCCACCACATGTTGATTTGATAATGTCAGTGTGTATTTGTGAGGTAATGCAGTTTTGGACTACGATGCAGGGCAGCCCTGTATCCCCACAGCTCCAGACACTAAGGAGGGTTTGGACAGCATGATGGGCCTGTGGTTCAGAACGACTTTCCTCACACAACCATTGAAAGAGGGGAGTGGAGATGGGAGACCCGGCACCTCCATGTTATCTGCACACAGAGGAACAAAATGTTACACTCGCACATTCAAAAAGGGCATGGTATAGTGGCCATACACGCAGGATGCGTTCTTGTTTTCAAAGAATGGTTGGCGTGCAATGGAACAGAACAGAAAGAAGTGCTCTTTTATTTTATTGTTTTATCCCCTTTTCTCCACAATTTTGGAATGCCCAATTCCTACTACTTAGTAGGTCCTTGTAGTGACGTGGTTGCTCACCTCAATCCGGGTGGTGGAGGACAAGTCTCAGTTGCTTCCACTTCTGAGACCGTCAATCCACGCATCTTATCAGGTGGCTCGATGTGCATGACACCGCAGAGACTCACAGCATGTGGAGACTCAATGCTACTCTCTGCGATCCACCCACAACTTACCACGCGTCCCAATGAGAGCGAGAACCACTTAATCGCAACCATGAGGTCCATGTGTCTCTAGCAACCGGGCCAATTTTGTTGCTTTGGAGACCTGGCTGAAGTCACTCAGAATGCCCTGGATTCAAACCTACGACTCCAAGGGTGGTAGTCAGCATCCATACTCGCTGAGCATCCCAGGCCCCAGAAGTGCTCTTAAGACACATTTTTAACAAGATATTAGATGCTACTGTAAAACTTAGAGATGCTTGAACCCCCAGCTAATTCTGATTGGTCCACTACTGTTACATTGAGGCATTGCGTAACAAGAGTTGACATAATATCTTATAGACACAACTATTATGGTTTGAGACACTGAAAGAACTGTGATGTCCATCTGACATGTGTACATAAACCAAGAATTAAAGCTTGTCTAATTTTTTCAAAGTTAAAATGCTTTCTTGTATCCCAGAGTAGATGTTTAGGTGATTTTTGACCCTTTTGAGATAAAAACAGTGAAAATCTCGTAATTTTGTATAAATCTAATTTACTTTACCATACTGGGTCTATTTTTTCCCCACAAAACAGGTTAGTTTGGAGAGACAACTATAAACTATGTATTGGTTGATTTCCCCAAAATGTGCAACCGCTGTGCCTCCGTTGCATTTCAAACATTGATCTGTTCAAGCAGCTCATCCAATGGTGTGAGTTTGGGGTGGGACTATGTGTTTGTTTCGGCCAAAGTCAGGAGGGTATATTCAGATATCTATTTTTACAATTCCATTGGGTCGCAGAAATTACACCATCATTAAAAAAGTAGGAGCAAACAAATTTTTCAGTGTAATGTTTTGGTTCATGTACAGTATCTCTAAAAAATGGGGTTGGGTTCTTGGACATAAGGAGTGTTTTTATTTCACAACTATGTCTTCAACACATCTGTAATCCCTGAATTATACTATAATAGTTACATGGCTGGTGTCATACCTGGCATGCTGCCCAGATAGACAGTCTCTTTGGCCCCGCTTGATTTGCTTTTTTTGGGACCGACTCCATGTTCACTCGCTGCATCCAAATGTAACTCGATTACATTACTCTTCTTCACAACTAAAATCACCAAAAAAATTAAGTATGAAACTATCACAAACGCATTCCTCATGAAGTTTCCTATATATTATTGATTATATAATTGTAGACTCCATATTTTAAATGGCAATAGTCTTCGGGGAAGCATTTGTGTTAAAGAATGACTCACTTGCAAGACTGTGCCAACTTCCATCACAGAGTGACTCATCTGGAGAGAGACTCACTGAGAATTCTCCACTTCCACTGTTCACCAAGACAGTCACCTGTAGAGCATGGAATAAATCAAGACTTCAAACTGGTGTATGGACCAGCTCAATGTATAAAACAGATTATCAGAGAGTATGAGTAAACCTCAGTGGACACGATGTTTCTGGGTTTGGAATTTGGAAGTAAACTATAGCAGGTAAACTTCTATAGCAGTTTATGGGAAAAAAACGTTTTACATTTCCATGACTTCCAAAAAGAGCATTGGATTGCAGCAGTGCGACTATTGTTTAAAATAATGCTAGGGTAATAGAACAGAAAGAATGATGTTACAAATTTACACTAAATAATAATAAAAAAAAATGACACTGCAACAGTCTGTGGAAAAAGGTCCATTGCCTCTGCAACTCCCTCTTTATATTGATAGTTAAATCCAAAGAACAGAGTTTTAAGTAAAGCTTTTTAGAATTTTTAGGAAAACATATATGAAACTAGATTTTTGTCTGTGCAAAATTTGCTGCCACAATGGTCGGATGTTGTGAGTGGTTGCCAGGGCATTGCTGTGCAGTTGCTAAGGTATTCTTAGTGGTTGCTAGGTGCCACTCCCAAGTTTCCATAATATTCTGGTTCCTAGACATGGGCCAGGTCCCTCCTCAACTGCAATTTTCTGCGATTTTCTACTTATTTATTGTGCCACTAGGTGAAAATTCTTAGTCTGATCACATAAAAGCCCTGCCTTAAAAGCATTTCTGACCAATCCTATCTTAGCAACTGTTGCCATGCTTAATTTCTCTGACAAGCAGTTGCTTTTTTACCAACGAGTGTCTACGGATGTTTGGGTAGTTTTGATAGGGATTTTAAATATAAATTATCCAAACATTTTAAAAAACATTGTTGCTGCGCCACTTGTAATAAAGGCATGAAGTACCTAGAGAAGATACATGCAGTGTTTTTCTTTCTTAAAAAAATAAAGAAATAAATAATTTAATAAATATTGAGAAGAGCATGCTATGAATTAAACTGTCAGTTCTCATTCCCAAATGAGCATGTATGACATCCGCAACGATACCTACATTTGCTCCAAGATAAATTAAAGCTAATAACTAAATGTTAATTCATTTATATGATATTGGTTCAGGTTTTAGTAAAGGTGATTGATAGTAAATAAAGAGTTAACAGCATCGTTGTGAATGAGTTATGAGCAGTTCTGTTCACTTACACAGTTATCAGGTGTGTTATCACTATAAAATAACAGATTTCTTTTTAAGTAACAGTTATAATCATTTGCCTCAGTTCTGATTCACAGTCTCCACAGTTTTCAATCAAATTACGGTGTATTTAAAAGATTTTACAATAATTTCAGAAAAATATGCTTTAAAATGTCTCTCTTCATTCCAGCCCACGTAAAAATATTGTTAACTCCGTTTATGAAAATATTTAGCCAAAAAACACGGCATTTACGGCAATCTCCCATTCATTCCTATGGGGAGTTCTGCAAAGCTTGACAGAGCAAGCAACGTTAACGAAGGTGGGTGGATCTTAGCGAAGGGTACATTTTGTGGTGTCATTCATGTCTGTAGAACAAAAGGGTCGAGTCAAGCACCAAAGTTTAAGGGTGGAAATTTGCTTAAACCCCTTAACCTAATAAAAGCAATTATAATAGTGATGCTTTGCTTAGCAAGCAGAATTAACAATTAAATAAAGCTGTAAATCTCATTTAGTCCTTGCTCAGTAAAGATCCTTTACTAAATTTTGTATATGTGTTTGAATGTATGGTTGAGTCACCTGGCCCTGATTCAAATAGAGACTCAGCTGTTGATTTCTCTTTGCTCCAGCATGCAGCAAAAGCCCGGAGTCAGAAACTGGCCGAACCTCCAAATGGATCATCAGGTCTCGACCCAGCACCAGTGATTCATCTAGAGAGAGAGCAGCAATCATTAACCCACTGTATTAAATGTGTATCTAAATCTGAAGTGGAGTGTTCGATTCAAAGTAACTGATATAGAATCAGAGGTTGGTGACTCACCAGTGGTCATATATCCTCCCTGACTGGGGAAGTAAACACCAGGCTGCAGGAGCTGCTGGAAACAGGGTACCACCCCTACACTGTTTGACGGGATGTGTAGTGTCTCTTCATTCAGTTTCAAATCCCTCACACAGCCAATGAAACCAGGCTGATAGACACAAATAAGCAGCAAGGTAATTTTGGTACAAGTTTGCCCCTATAGGGTCTTAAGATATAAGATCTGTTCCAAAACCTAGAGATCTGCCTACCTAGACAGCATTTTAAGATATCAAAGATGTGCTACCAATGCAAAAGGTGGGAAGCATAATTACATAGCATACAATATTTAAGTGTGCCAAGTATTTTTGATACTATAAAATCACATCATTAGCTTAGCAACATGCTAATGTCTAATGGAATCAATGATGTGGGCATTTCAAGAAACACAACAAAGTTGAGAACAGTTTAACTTTATGCAAAATACAAGCGACAATTGGCTGGGACTACCAATGGTGGTAGGGTTTCCAACTGTCCCAAATAATACGCATTCGTCCCATATTTGCGCTACATATTGAATCCATACAGAACGCTGTTTGTCCTGTATTTTAGCATCTCACATCCAAACTTTCACAAATCGAGAGAAATCAACCTGAAACACAGACACCTTTTGTTGGAGATATCGGTGGTTGCTTTATACGAATGATACACTTTACAGAGGTGGCAGGGGGAAGATCAAGTAAGATCAATGACAATTAGTGCATGTCTTCTGTCATGATTTCCATCAAAAGCTGGAGAATTTAGTTTAAAATATATCATTCAAAACATGATAATTGTTTCTCACCATTATGATTTCAAAACACCAGTAAACGCATATGGCATTACATTGCATTATGTCAGTTCTCATTCTAGTAGAGAGAGAGAGTCTCAGCCAAGTGTGAAAAAAACTGCTGCACTTTTAATACAAAGTACAGAGCAATGCATCTTTAGTTAAACACTTAACTATAACTTTACAATAAACAATTTACCATAACTTTAATTATAGACTGAAAAAATGTTGGCAACCCTAAATGGCAGTGAAGTCAGTGGAGCTCATGTCATCCATCTCCTGTGAGACACTGGAGTCGAGTGCAGGCAATACTGTACATGGATATAATAAAAAAAAAAAAAAAAAAAAAGATGTTTGGAAAACCGTGTCAGAAATTGTCTGCCTTTTTTTTGAGTGAATTTGATCAATACATCTATAGATTGTATTTATGATATGATACACTGAGTACTGCTGCAGTTTATATTAGAGGACAACTGATGGATTTTGCCGATACTTATTACTTGGAAAAGACAATTTTGAAATGACGGAAACTCCATTAGAATGCTCTATATTGATGTATTTACCAAATTAAGATTTTTTTTTAGAAACATTACTATTACAATTTGAAAAAAAATATTCAGAACTTGTTAAACTACTTCAGAGTTCTCATCAAAAAATCCTCCATGTGCAGCAATGACAGCTTTGCAGATCCTTGGCATTCTAGCTGTCAGATTGTCCAGATACTCAATTGACATTTCACCCCACACTTCCTGTAGAACTTGCCATAGATGTGGCTGTCTTGTCCGGCACTTATCACACACCTTACAGTCTAGCTGATCCCACAAAAGCTAAATGGGGTTAAGATCCATAACACTCTTTTCCAATTATCTGTTTTCCAATGTCTGTGATTCTTTGCCCACTCTAATCTTTTCTTTTTGTTTTTCTGTGGCTTTATCTTTGCAACTCTTCCCACAATACCTGCACTCCTGAGTCTTCTCTTTACTGTTGTACATGAAACTGGTGTTGAGTGGGTAGAAATCAATGAAGCTGTCAGCTGAGGACATGTGAGGTGTCTATTTCTCAAACTAGAGACTCTGATGTACTTATCCTCTTGTTTAGTTGTACATCTGGCCTTCCACATCTCTTTCTGTTCTTGTTACTTTAATGTACACCTTTTTATGAAATCTTCATGAAATCATCTTTTTTTGGCAATTTCAAGCATTGTATAGCCTTCATTCCTCAAAATAATGATTGACTGACGAGTTTCTAGAGAAAGCTGTTTCTTTTCTGCCATTTTTTACTTAATATTGACCTTAAGACATGCCAGTCCATTGCATACTGTGGCAACTCAAAAACAAGCACAAAGAAAGTTAAGCTTAATTTAAAGAGCTAAATAGCTGTCAGCAGTGTTTGATATAATGGCAAGTGATTTTCTAATACTAAATTAGCAATTTAGCATGATTACTCGAGGATAAGTTGTTGGAGTGATGGCCGCTGCCAATGGGGCCTGTCTAGATTTGTGATGTGCTGTTTTTTTACATCAGTAATGTCCTGACTATACTTTGTGATCAGTTGAATGCCACTTTGGTGAATTAAAGTACCAATTTCCTTCTGAAACTGCAAAATCTGTACATTATTCCAAACTTTTGTCTGCCAGTGTATATTTCATCAGTTTATTTTTTTTTTCCACCAGGTTTTTTTCTTATAATTCACAAGATATGAAGTTGGAAACACGACATGTGCTGACTGGGCATTTTTTATATTAGTCAAAAAAATGTTTGCTTCAATTTAGAACACTTGATTATCTCATTAAAATAACAAAATATGCATTAAAGTGAGAATAAAAATATGGATGAATATTGTCAATAATGACAGATTTACATACAGCAATCCTAGTCAGAGATTGTTTTTATTGCACCTCTAGAAGCCGCAGTTAGTCTGTAGAACCAAGCCATTCTACCAGCAGAATTCTACTGCCATCCACAGAAGAATACAGAGGAATAAAAATAAATACCATTAAAAACTCTTTCCCCTTCAGAATGTACATTTTTAGCATCAAGAAAACATATTCCTTGTCAAATTAGAATGATATCTGAGTTTTACTGGCAACATATCTTATCTGTGAACATATTTTGCAAAGCTATGGCAAATTCTATTCACTGCCACAGCTGTAGGACCAGCCACTAGTGGGATGCAGTACTGGGACTAGCAACATCTAAGCAACAAAACAACAAAGTAACTGGTGGTGTGAACAGGGTTTTAATATCTTATTAGCAGCTTACCAGGTTTTGGAACAAAGCTATTGTGTATGTAATGCAGTGTTTACCATAGCTGCAGTGTGGTCTGAGGGAAGTCCACCGATGTAGAGAGGAGCACCAAACACACCCGTCACTTTCTTCCTCTGGGTCTCGATTCCATCCACTGTCAGAATGGCACTGCCACCCTCCACTTTCACAAAGACCTGGATAGAGTCAACAATTGATAATAAAAGACAGAGCTCTATAAAAACACAAATCTGTGTGGAAAAACCACAGAATACTTTCTCACCGCTGGCTGCGCTGGACTGAACAGTATTTTGTTATTAAAAAATTGGGCATTTTATTTCATAATTGCCAAGAGATTGCAGAGCTATTATGTTGTGTTGTGGTCATTTTTTTTTTTCTTACAATTTTTTTTTTACTTAATCCAATTGGAAAAAAATGCATTGACTGTTCACATGTGGTACCTGAAAACAATTTTTAGACAATTTTCTTTTGTTTTTACACTTGTTGTGTTCCCGGTCAGAAATGACCGGCCATTGAAAATGAATGGATTAGGCTACAAAATACAGAATTATTAAGTGTTCAGGAGCATCCCAAACCTTTATATAAGCACATATTTTTTCTTTTGCCATGGGAGTTTTGTGTGTTGTGTTCGCAGTTGATTGTGAGCTGACGAGTAATTGGGAACACCGGCATGCAGTTTTCCCAGTCTATTTAACCTGCTTCCTCTCCGGAGGTTGTGGAGTCTCGTTTCGCTCAGGGATCCATTCAATATGCACTGCTTGTGCTAATAATTTATTGTTTCTTTTTGCTCGAGCAATTTGGCTAGTCATGTGTGTTGTCTAATAAAATGTCACTATATTTGTAATTGTACCTATATTGTACTCATACTCATATTATGTTGTGTTTGGGTTCATTTGAATCGCGATAGTCTGCTGTATGTTACGATATGCCATTGTTTATGTTACATGCATGTTTCAGGAAGTAATAAGAAAAAATTTGACTAAAAGCCACACCGGTTTGTGATATTTGTGTCGGTGTGAATTTCATTCCCTAAAATTGATACAAATTTACTCATTGTATTCTACTAATTGAGACCTTTCCAACGACAATAACAAATGGCTATCTAATCTTTTTTTATAGTTTCACCAACTCTGAATATAATTGTTGATGAAAACGAAACAGTTCAAATCAATTAAAAAACATAATTTAAGAATAAGCAGGATCAGCTACATGCATTGTAAAGTCCAGATTCTAAGCTTTAAAATGACACCTATTTTGTTCAGATGAAGCAAGTGGTTATGAATTTATTTTGTAATTATTTTTCTATCCTTTTTTCCAATTAATCCTTCTATCAATAAAATATACAAATAAAGTTTAACTTAAATGTTCAAAAAAGTAAGTTAAAAAGATAAAAAAATCTAATGCAATATCTTTTGATAATATATGTAATATGAGAGATTTATAAGCAATCTTAATGAGCCAGTAATTTTTGACCAGGAACATAAAATGTGTGAGCACAATACAACACAAGGGTTAAATAAGTGTACTTTTT
Organism: Moxostoma hubbsi; assembly: GCA_032164185.1. Lineage (NCBI taxonomy): Eukaryota > Metazoa > Chordata > Actinopteri > Cypriniformes > Catostomidae > Moxostoma > Moxostoma hubbsi. The sequence continues at coordinate 71,486,321 of JAVLUX010000001.1, forward strand.
CATCAATAAATGTCTCCAGTAAGACCAAAAAAAGATTTGAATGTGGCCCAATGGAGGATTCAGTTTTCAGGTTGTTAAATGGCCCCTTGTTTCTCATAGTAAACATTCAATAATCGATAGCATGGGGGAAAAAAAATTCTCATTCACATACGAACCATGTGCCATAGGCCGTCTCTGTATTTCTTTTTGCTACGGATGCTGGCCTTCCTCTTTCCACCATTGACCAGCAATAACAGGTGACCATCAGACAGAGAGAGTGTCATGGTTCTCTGGCTCTTCCCTCCCGCCACGTGGAAGATCAGTCCGCTTGTAGCATTTACACGCACGCTGAGAGAGATGTGTGGCCTGCGCAACAATAATGCTACTTTAAAATAGTTATAACATTTTATTTACAAAAATAATGACTTAAGATCTCATGACCTCAGATTTTCATATCTAAGGAAGTGACATTTAAAAAAGCTTACAGGAATAGTTCATGCAAAAATAAAAATTCTCTTATTATTTACTATTTATGATATCCCAGGAGTGTATGACTTTCTTTCTTCACCAGAACACATTTTAAGAAAAATAGAAAAATATCTTAGCTCAGTAGCTCCTTAAAATGCAAGTGAATATAGATTTCTCTTTTGATGGCCCAAAAATTACAGACAGCATAAACATCCATAAGATGCCAGCAGTTAAATGAATGTCTTCTAAAGCGACACAATCACTTTTGGTGTGAAAAAGATAAATATTTAAGTACTTGTTGTTACTCTAAATCATGCTTCTAGTTGGCAGCGGTATACATGTGTGACGTTGTTCTCCCTTTTGTTTCACAGAATTCATTACAGTTTAAGTTTACTTGTTTTGAGTGCCGCCTTATGGACATTTATTGCAGAGAGGTTCAAAAAGGGAAATAGGAAGTTCATTTAGTTCAGTCACATGTTGCATCAGAAACATACAGGGCTCTCAATCCTCATCATCCCATTGCTTGTTAAGTTTAAGTAAGCATAGGCTTGCAGTTTTATTCTTTACATATTATACATACGTGTTAAGACATTTTTGGTTATTTAATGCTTACCAGAGTTATTTTGATTAAGCTAGCATGATGTAAGTCCATAAGCATGGTTACTAAGAATTGCAATGTTCCATAATGCAATGTAATCTTTAAGTTAATCTTATTGCGTCATTTGATAGTTGCTGTATTAAGTTCATTAATTAATTTGTAATCTAAAGATTTATTATGATTTAGATGTTCTATGAGAAACAGCATCATGTTTGTGACACATACTTGGTCTGTCAGATATAATTTACTCAAGAAACGGTTTGTTTGAGCTTTATATTGAAAATTTATAACATATATAGCGGGAATTAACTGTATTATTTTGTTTTAGTTTCACTCTGATTCATGAAGAGTTGACATGAAAAGCAACTCTACCTACTGTACTTCAATAAATACTGGAGCTAGGACGCTCAATTCTCGACAATGATTTTAGCTTGCTGTCAATCTCCATATAAAAAAAAAAACCCAATGGAAGACAGTATAGACATAATCGAATTGGCATTTGAAATGCGTGAGAACTGACACACGTGCATCACAGCTGGAAGGGCAGCGCTGTTTACAAGTGAGGAGGAATGGTGTGTTGGTTTTGGTTTAGATCTGCAATGGTGTGTTTGTGTGCTTAACCTGGATGTCTCAACCGAGTGGAGAACGTGAGATTACATCTGTATGACAACGCAAATACATCATATGAGAAACTGCTTGGACTCCACCCTCCCGTGAAGCTTACCCGAAGCATTGGATTATAGTTAAAAAGTACTTAAATATTTATCTTTTTCCGCACCAAAAGTGATCATATTGCTTTAGAAGACATGACTTAACCGCTTGAGTCGTATGGATGATATTTATGCTGACTGTCAGTGATTTTTGGAGCTTCAAAAGAGAAATCTCCATTTACTTGCATTTTAAGGACCTACTGATCTAAGATATTGTTCTGTTTTTCTTCAAATGTGTTCTGGTTAAGGAAAGAAAGTCATACACACCTGGTACATCATGAGGGTGAGTAAATAATGAGAGAATTTAAATTTTTGGGTGAACTATCCCTTTAACTAACTTATGTGTTGTTAGAGGCCTCAAAAAAAGTACACAAGCACACGCACACTTTCTAAACCAAACTTCACAAATGATAAAACAATATATACACTGTTGAAACATACTGTAAGACATCAAGTATTTGGACACTGTCATCAGTGGATAATTTCCATAGTTAATGTGATAAACTACATCAGTGGTTACTCTGCTAGGACATCTGTGTGAACTTGAGAGCAACTGACTATGTAACTTGCAGCCACTAAAAATCACCTTGAGACCAGTTGGTAAAAAGTAATTGCAAAAAAGCTGAGTAATGTTAAGTTATTTCTAAAAAAGTGTGGCTTCAGTGTCTAAATACTTTTTAGGCCAACTCTATGTCATCGAAAGTGTCTTCAGAAACTGAAATTAAAAAGTTATGACTAGCAAACCATAATCATGAAGGAATGTCTATTTGTGTGCAACAGAAATGGATTCTATCCGTTCATTTATTCATGTGCATGTATGTTATGAACATGTAAGAATCATGTTGTAGTGGTTTGCAATTGTGGATTTTGTAACACTCACGCCTTGCTAAATGCCTGAGGCAGTGTGTCAAACCGCAGGTGGCTGTGGGAGGAGCCACTGAATTGGTGGGCGTCGACCTCCTGGATGGCCATCTCACCCTGGCAGGACTCACGGGCCATGCGGGTTCTCGAACCTCCATGTGACTTTTTCAGTTTGTTTACAAAAAGACGTGTTTATTAAAATGAAATAAAACAATAAGACCAGGAACATGCATTAAAAAAGTCAATAGGGTCCATTTTGATTTAATATATTATGATTTCATTAAGACAATATGTTATTCATACAAGAACAGTCATAAAATTCTATCACAATACCTTTGGATTCTTTCTCCGTGGTGAATCCAGTATCTCTAGTGGCTCCGAAGAACCTGGGCACTTGAATGTGTACTTGTGTCCCTCCTGAACATTTTTGAGATCCTCCACAATCTGTGGTTCATTAATTCTACAAACACAATTAATTAAATTATAGCAGCTGGTCTTGTCGTAACTTTTGTCGCAATATTTTTTTTCTCCAGACTTCAACTATTTTTTAAATGCCCTCTTCATTGCGTTCTCTCCACATCACACACCTCTTAATAAAGAAGTTGCTAAGGCAGCCGGTGAGGTTGGTGAGGCCACTTGACTCCGGAGTACCGCCAACATAGGTAAGTTCAGACTGCAGCACCGCCCTGCTGTTGGCCATGCTACCACCTCCACTTTCAAGCACATCATCTATATAAATGCGCAACCTAAACAAAAGCCACAACAAATAACACAACCCTGTAAACAAACACAATAATAAACAAACAAACATACACTTGAAATTTTCAAAAACGTGTCTTAAAACAAGACACATTTACTTGAAGCAAAATTGTGTAAGATAATGAAACTTGTTGTCCGATTTTATTTTTCTTACTCTATTACACCTTGTTCTAAGTATAAACTTGACTCAGATTTGATACATTTTAGATGACTGGAAACATGAAAAAAAACTGATTAAGACTGTTTATGTACTCAATCAATAATGGCAATTTGTTCATTTTTAACCAAAGAATCTTGTAGTGCAAGACTGTATAAATCTCAGTGACATACCCATCTGTATTGCTGTAGAATGCAACATAGTGACTGTTGTCATCGTTGTATGACTTTTGTGATCTGACCTCATTTTTGCCAGCACTGACTACTACATGTCCGCTATCTAAGATAACCTGACACACATCACTCTGGGGGAGGAAACACACACACACATACACACAATTAAAGCATGCCTGCACTAGCTCAAACAGGATTCACTAACAAACATAGTTTCAAATAGAAATGTTATGTTTGTTTACATACTCTTAAAGGAATATTCTGGGTTTAATACAAGATAAGCTCAATTGACAGAATTTGTGGCATAATGTTGATGACCACAAACATTTATTTTGAAGCAAAATCAAGGTTACAGTGATTCCAATGGGGAGGCCAATTTTTGGAGGGTTTAAAGGCAGAAATGTGAAGCTTAAAATGTTATAAAAGCACTTAAATGAATTCTTCTGTTAAAATTAGCATGCTATTTCAACTGTAAATAGTTGTTTTTACAGTCATTTCAGGGTTCTAGTGTTTTTAGGACATTATGTCGTCATGGCAATGAAGTTGTATAATTGGCTATAACTTCACATAGAAAAGGTAAGAAAGCGATTGTATCACACTAAACTTATGTCAACATGTATATTGTTTAGGCCTTGTGGCTATACTTTTGAAATAGTGAGTATTTGAATATTTAGAAATCGACCCCATTCACTTCCATTGTAAGTGCATCACTAGAACCCAGATTTGACCTTTTTTTTTAAAGAAAAGTAGGGACGAGTTTAAATACATTTTTGTGGTAATCAACATTATGCCACAAATGCTGTCGATTGAACTTAGCTTGTACTGAATCTGGAATATTCCTTTATATGATTTGTTATATAGAACTTTGAGTGGGGTTGTTTATACCTGGCCTTTATGATAAAACATGAGGCCATTCTGTTGATCTGTCCTGAAGCCAATGCCAGCGTAAAAGTTATCAGGAACATCCGGTACACCATCCAGTTTTAAGCCTAGATAGCCTTCACCAGCGAAATGTGCCTCACGAGTAAACTAAAACCATAGAAAGAGAACTTTAGAAATTACAGTATGTTAATTTTCATCTGCCTAAAGAAGAATCCCTTAATTTTGTTTTGTTAATGACATGTCTTATTAATTAATTAATATGCATAACCTAAGTATTTGCCATAGCAGCATTGGTGTGCAAAAAAAGTCTGCATCTATAGAAGAATGCAGTCGTAACTGAATGGAACTTTTTGTTCGTCCAGATGTAATTTGATGATGGGCGGTTGTGTTAGCGTGTTCTCACCAGCAGGTTGTCAGGACAGCCGTAGCTGATTCCTGAACTCTTCATGATCTTCATTTGAACAAAGCGTCTCAGGGCCTTAATGTTCCTCATGCAACCTTTTATGGAGCCCCGCTCAGGGAACATACTTTTCAGACTGCAAAGAAATGCACAAACTGTTGTGAAGAGACTTTTTTTTTTACACAAATAGTTCAAGAGTTACACTATGACCAGCCGTCAACTGGGTCTAAATATATCTTTTTAATGGAATTGTCTTCATGGTTACCTCTCAGGCATCTGATCCCCTGGTACTCCACCCAGGAAGTAGCTTCCTGTGAAGTTTAGCTCTTTGCTCGAAAGTGTATACAAATTTTGACGATCTATCCTCACTAGCATTTCATTTTTGCCAAGTTGAAAGATAACATCCAGCTAAAAAGAACAGACAACAAAGAATATTAAAATAAAACTTAAAGACAATGCCTTTGACAAAACCATGCTGATATACATTTCCGATCAGTTCATGTACATTTAAGGTGCACCAGAGAATGTTTAGCTGAGATGGACCACTGCTATTAAAATGAATGAGAGAAACTGGAATGACTAATGAGTAAGGGAAGTCCCGCCTCACAGGTAAAAGAGACAATAACCCTTTAGATACAGACATCGCTTGTCAGTAAATGCGAGAACATGCATGTGCATTAGCTGAACCAGCCTAGTTTTTTATGCTAAAGAAGCTCAATTTATGATACCTGGTGGTTTTAAATTTACGTTCAAGTTTAAGTTACATTTTATTATATATATATTTATTATATATAATATTTTGGTCTTTCCCCATTCAAATAGATAGGAGCTATACTTTCATGTCACTTCTATTCATAAAAAATAGCTGCACGGGTGCGTTATTAGTGGTGGCAGTGGTGGCTTGGTGGTCAAGGCTCTGGGTTACTGAAAATTATGAATGCCAAAAAAAAAAAAACTACTTCTAAAATTATGTCAACTACATCCCGTATGATACATTTCACCTCACTTTGCCACATAATTCCATAACTCCAAAAATGTGCGTTGACCGTCCTCTTGTGTGCAGTCTATGTATGTGACCCCCACTCTGAACAGGTGACATGTGGATTGCTTAAATATGGAATCTGAAACTCTCTAGGGATCTAAGGAGTACGATCTAACACATCTATATTATGTGAAGGATTGTGTATCAGTGAGAAGCTCTGGAGAACAGCGGTGCTATAGCAATCGCCAAAATAGCTTGGATTTACAAATCGTATGACATTGAGTATGTGTACACTATGTGTATTTTTCATTAAGCAATAAACCAAAATGTGACGGAAATGGTGTTTAACCTTCTTTTTGTTTTAAAGAGACATGTGGATTTCACATGCTAATTTTCACTTTAGTTTAGCCTCTGAATGAACCAAATTTGCTTGTTATATTCTACTAATCAAGACATTTCCAAAGAAATATAACACATGGCTGTATGATATTTTGTACTATTTACTGTTTTTTATATATATATATATATATATATATATATATATATAGAGAGAGAGAGAGAGAGAGAGAGAGAGAGAGAGAGAGAGAGAGAGAGAGAGAGAGAGAGATTGTTGTGATGGCAAATTTGCTATTTTTTATTATTATTATTTAAATTTAAAAGCATTATTTTAGAATTGGTCAGCTATATTCATTGTAAAGATAAAAATCTAAGCTTTAAAACGACATATTTTGTGCAGATCAAGCAAGTGGTTGAGTAATACCATTATTATAATTTTTTCATGATCAGCACCTCCAAGCGGGCCCAGTACCGGGTTCGCTCTGGGTTTAAGAGGCTAAACATAATTTCCCAAATACTATTCATTTTTTTAGGGGCAAATGTTTTTAAATGAGGAAAAAAAAAAACACTGAATGCACCTTTCACGTACAATTATATTTGAATATTTATGTTTTTGGAAAGGTTAGTAAGTAAACAGGAATGTGCTGGAATAGCTTGAGTGTGTCACTCACATATTTGGGTTGAGCGTTACTGATTTTTATTTTTGACAGATCTGTTGATGATGTGTGATTCGTCATAATTCCCTCAACGTTATGGAAAAGCCTCAGAAAACCCTCATACATGGCCACGCACACATACTTGTCCTGAGAATCAAGAAGTGACACACAATGAATATTAGCATAACAAATATTAACACATTGTAATATACAGTACACGTACAGTAATATACATTATGTCTAAATGTCAAAAAGCCTATGTAAAAAGAGATCTCTAAAAACAGTATCTCACCCCTCTATGGAACAACATGAGAATGCCGTTTTGCGAGATGACTTTGACATACTGCTCAAACAGGCGGTCGTCAGTACGTGCTTCAAATAAAACCTCGACATAACCCGAGCCATCAAAATAAACTCCGTCAACTACCCATTGGGGTGTTTTTGAAGGCCTCTTCCTGTTTTAACATATGGAGAAGAGCAGTTTTTCACACATTCTCACAAAGATAGTATAATTTAAAGAAATATATCACTCAAAAAGGAAAATTCTTTAATTTGACATCGTGGTAAAATTTATATTCAAATTTTATATTTATATCATTATTAACATCATTACTCTGTTCAAATTGTGCGTTTCATGGCTCATATGGCAAAAAAATGTTCATTGATGAATAAACGTCATAACTGGAAACTTCATCTTTTCATTTTGAACATCAGGGATAGTACTATATTAATGATAAGATTTAATTCTATTTAGCCTTTTGTACACATCTTTGGTTTTGTGTTGATGAAGTGTACTTGAGCCTCACTGATCGTGCTGTGAGGGTACCTACAGCACAAACGGTTGGGAAACACTGATCTATTACAAGCCTTTTGAAGCCTTGTAATAGCTTTGTGTGAAGAACAGACTAAAATTTAAGTGATTATTAACTGAAAATATTTTGAGAACAGCAGCTCTCAAATAAAACTCACATTTCCACATTTCCAAACATTGTGTTACTAGACACACGAGAACCAGTGCCGTTGGATATCACTGATGTCAAAATTGGCACACTCGTCTCAATTTTATGTAAAAACATGAGAGCTGTGGCGGAGTGGAAGATTTTCAGTGAATATCGACTTTCGGTCTGTTCCTCACAAAGCAATCATATTTCCTCAGAAGACTCGGAAAATAGAGCACAAGTCACTTTTATGGTGGTTTTATGCTGTTTCTGGAGCCTCTAATCAATGTATTCTTTCATGCTGAGGGAGATTAAATAATTAAAACAATTTCATTTGTGGGTGAACTAACTCTAATACAGCCTTCTAACCTTGAACATGGGAGATCAGTTGTGGTGTTCATTTGGTAGGTTTCTTCAAAGTTATAGAGGCTGATTAGCTCTTCGTTAAGACTTAGCAACTCAACGCAGCCTTTGAAGAAGTTTGAAGACCTCATGTTCAGATCCACTGGAGGCTGTGCGTGTTTGTGAGAGAAAGAGAGAGATTCTGAGATGTTTTCAGCAAATTCTTGCAAATATTACTTTCTAGATTTATGACGAGTCATTTTTGCCAGAAATACTTTGTTCTATCAAACAACTATCAGAAGAGCATGACTCACTTTGAACGTGCTGGGGTAACCACCAACATAAAACACAGTATCTTCAGCTGGTAAGTTGAGAAGGCCGTTGTCTCCTCCTGCCTTCATGCTTTGTTTAACTATGTTTGTGCCTTCTGAATCAACTGACATTTCCATTTGACCGTATTGTAGAGTCCTGCACATGCAGAATATACCGATTGAATATATATTTGAGCTAATGAACAGTATTGAGGAAATCTAAGCTTGGTAGTGTTTGAAATGACAGTGAGGGGTTTCCCACCTCTCCAGGACAAGTTTGTTGAAGTAATCATTCCCCATGTCTTGCTTCATCAACACCTGTGCTGTATCTCCTCCCACATTAAAATACCAGCGCAGTTTTGTCCCTTCCAGAATCATTGCCATAAAGTCCTTACTAGACTACAACACACATATACATCACAGAAGCATACATATTAATTCAAATATACCACGTGTGTCAATTAAATGTTGACTGAGGAGGTTGGCTTACGTTTTTGTTGCCAAGGTAGAAGACAAACTGGGGCTTGGCAGTTGCAGTTTGGCGGCGTCTGCGTCTGCTAAGAGGGAGTTTGACGTACATCTGTAGCGATGAATAGGCTGCCAGGTCAGCCACGTTACTGGGAGTCCTCACCTGCACTCCTGAGTTACCATTAAACTGCATTGACACACTCACCTGAGAGAAAGAAGAGTTTAACTGGGACAACTACATATGCTGTTTCTAGTTTGGTTAGCCTCTTTTCCCATAGTGCAATAATGTATAAATATTAGGGCTGTCAATTAATTATCGAATTAATTATATGGTGTCCTGAATAATTAATCTTGATTAATCGCATATACAAATATTTGCTGAGAAAGCCCATCATATAACAATTACTCAATATATAATGATTGTACATATTTATATCAATATATAATTATACATAGTTATCTTTAAATATTTAAAAATGATATATATATATATTCAAATAATTAAAATGTTTTACATTCTTGTGGCAGAAGAGTTAATCATTGATAAGACAAAAAGCGGCTTTAGAATACAATGTATTGTTTACTACCATATTATTGATCATAATCCAATCATTGGCACACAGTTCACAGCAATCCATTTCACAAGTGAATTTGTAAATCAGTTGGAGATTTATTATGAGAGTTTGTTTAAGGGCCCGTCAATTTACACCTACGTCAGATATCTCGGGTGTGTTGCGTCATAAACATAAAATGTTTAGGTCACTGTGTGTATATGTAAATATAGTTTAATTCTCAATCTTTAAACACATCTTGAGAGCTCTTAGATCACATTTGCGCTCCTTTGAGTGTTTTGAACGCAAGAAAGTAATGCATGTTTGTGTTCTGCCTACTGAAGTGTTTTCTTCACTGTATAAACTGCGCGTTGCTCATACAGCTGAAATTTCACTTACTGCCCTCTGGAGTAAACAGGTGGTACTACAAGCTTGCATTTCTAATGAATCTTCCTTATTATGGTCCGTGGGCATGCGATTAATTGCGTTAATTTTTTTAATGCGTTATTTTTTGTAAAATTAATCGCATTGAATTAACGCATTAAATCGACACCCTCAATAAATATATTATGTATATATATAAATTAGCTCATATTTAATTAAATAACTGTGCATACCCCTACCTTGCACATATATTACCATTTACACATGTACATATGCCAATCTATTTATTGTGTGCCTATTTGTTTGTATGTCTATTGTTCTATATATATAAATTATACTATATATATATGCCTTTACTAGATGGTAGCAAGTACTAGAAATAAGAATTTTTCTCCATCACATTCCATCACACTAACGCATTTTAGCCCCCACTGATTTGCTTGTCCAGAGTCATTCAATCTAATTTTCAGTTTATGCACCACCTTCAACATTTCATTGAATATATTGGCCTCTGAGTGGACTAGAAGCTCTAGGTATCATTAGAAAGCTTCGATCCTCATCTTTGCTATGTTATATAACATTTTATCATCAATAATCGAAAACATATTTTTATGATGATTTGTTTAACATGCTTTTCCTGTTGGATGACATATTTTGTTTTGGACATCTAAGATATAACATTGGATTATTCAGCCAAGCATGCTCACAGACAAGTGAAAATGGGAAATCTTTTAGACAATTGCCTAAAATAAAAGCAAATATAAAGTTTAGTTATTTGGGGCTTACAGTAGCAATAATAAAAATGCATAAAAGAGATGTATTTGATGATTTGATTTTGTGATTCTTTTGAAAATCTTTCAAACTGGTTTTAGTGCAACACAATAAACTGTACAGAATGAGAGCTTTCATGTGATATGTGACTTGTCCATTTAAGTGCCATGTGAAAGAATTTTATATTCAAATTAATATTTCTACCCCATTACCTCTAGGGGCTCTAATTTGCGCTGAAAATGTTTTCAAGCCTTATTTGTTATTTTTGTAACATATATGTAAACGTGATGATATTCTAGGAAAAGTTTAGATTCTATGCTTTCAAACGATTCCTCATATGCCTGATCTATGTATATGGGTAATTTAATGTTTAAGTGAATATTTCTTTTTTTTATATTATATTATATTATATTTTTTTATTATCCGCCCCCCCCCCCCCCCCCCCCCACCCACCCAATGGACCCGCTGGCTTCCAATCAATTTAATATCAATGTTGTCTAGGAGAAACATTTGATAAATTACGATCTCATTTGTGATTCGTCCCTCCTATGGGACTTTTCGTATAATGTTGTATGTTTTACTATTCATGGGAAATTTTTGCTGTATTGTGCTGTTTTGTATATCATAACAGAAGTTCAACCCTTTTGGCAAGCTGTACCTTGTTAGCAGCGTTGCGAGCCTGCTCGATGAGCTGCCGGATCCTATGGATGCTGTCGGAGATGTTGGATGGCTGAATCGAGATGTTCTGCAGACGGTCCAACTTCTTCATCAGCTGAGGAAGAGTGTCACCCAGCGCCGCCACTGCAGAGACACACAAACACATTAGATTCAACATGAAAGTTACAATAAAAGCACACAACAGTGACAATATGTAGAGAATGGAAAAGTCGCTCACTCACAATAAGCACACACAATCACGCACCTGAGGTATTGGCATCATTGAGTACTTTGTTGATATCATCAGTGGTGGTGTTGGAGTCACCATACTGCTTCTGCCATTCCTCCAGCTGTTTTAGAATTGGAGCAAGTGTGTTGCTAACATTAGTCACTGTGTTGTTTGCCTTCTCCACTGCCCTCTTGCCCATCGCTGCTGCGATGTCTTTCGCTATGTCTTCTGCATCACAACAAAAATATTTTGATCAGGATTTTGTTTAATGAAGCTAATCTTCCGATAATGTTGCATTGATATCATGTTGGAATTAATGTAATTACACATTTCTGACTAGGAAAAAACATTCCCTGTCAAAATCATAATTACAATTTTCTCTAACCTCTTCCGCTTGAGCAAAAAAAATACTACTAACAAAAAAAAAAAAATGGTAGTGATTCAAAAGTTGTAGCTCAACTGATAGAGCATAGCACTCGCAACACATGTTAGTCACTTCATATGTAACTTCATTAAAACCATGTTACCTTGTATGCCTTCTTTGTTCGTCAATGTTTTGCAAAATATACAGTAGATGTCAATCAACACCCTGACTAATATCTACAAAAAGATACATTTTGCCATTATGAGCATATTGTTAATAGACATAGAAATTAATAATTACAGAGTCCAATTACAGATATCCAAGGATGTGAAGAGCTCAGAGAAGAAGAGTTGTCATCTTGTAATCAAGCTAATTCCGACATGACATGATAGGAGAAATTTAAAAGAACTTTGATCTCTGACCTTGGCTAAAGTTGAGGTTATTTTGGATGTTCTTCAGGTCTTTGAGCATTTTCTCTTTCTTCTCTGTGGCATTCTGCAAACTCTTCTTTATAGAGTCAAAGTTGGGTTTCAGACCTGTCAAATCAATAAAACATTTTAATACAAATTTTTCACATTTAACTGACAGCGTAACTTGATCTGCCAGTTCAGTTTTGAGGTATAGAAGCAGCTATCTCTATCTTTAGCGGAAAGGACTACTCAGTTCCTGTTCAATTCAGTTGCTATTTAATCCAGATTCAGAGTAGAGCCAGTTATTCTTACTTTTACTTTGGTTATTCAGTTCCTCTGCCTCCTTCCAAAGCTCTATACTCTGGTTCTTCAGTGTAGCAGCCTTTTGGGGCAGATTGTTGTCCTTCATTTTCTGGATCACATAAAGAAACAATAATTATTATTCATGTTTGGGGCTTCACTCTACATGAAAGAGCTTGGAGAGATTTTAAACGAGACTGAGAGTGTGTTTGTTTGACTGTGAACGAGACTGAGAGTGTGTTTGTTTGACTGTACCTTCAGAGCATCATTTGCCGATTCATTCGCTGACTTAGCTGCAGTCTCAGCTTCCTGCACACTGTTTATAATATTAGTGTATGCCTGAGATGCATTCAGAGCTCGCTGTATGAAACTGCCTTGGCTGGAACCCGATATCAGACTGCACAAGAAAAACAAATAATCAGAAGGCAATGTTACTGTCACGATTCCCTGTTGTCTGCCCTGTGTTTCTCCCTTGCCATCTGTCCCGGAGTACACTTCCCATAATTCCCTGCCCTCATCACTGCCAGCTGTTCCTTCATTGTCCTCACCTGTGGTTCATTTAGTCATCATCCCTTGTGTATTTAAAGCCCTGTTGTTTTATCAGTCTTTGTCAGTTGTTAAATGTAATGTATGTCCTTAACTGTGTTCCTGCCCGTGCCCTTCGTGGATGTTTCTCTTGTCTATATTTTGGTTTTCCCATCGTGGATGTTTCATTTGTTGCCTGTGTTTTTAGTTACCCTGCTCATCTTTTGTGTTTCCATTAAAAACGTCTGCCCACGTTACAGTTACATTTAGTGACACAATTCTGTCAGATGTGATTGTATTGGAGAAAACAAGTATGCACAAATCATAATAGTTAAAGACTGATATATATGATATACTGTACATATTGGTCATGATTATCTGCTTGTTTGCCTGAAGTGCTAGTTCTGTCTTTCAAAATATACTAATAGCCATGACTTGTGATAATCCAAGTTCCCCTTCTGTCACTCTCTCGACGTAGTGTCGAAGGAAGTGACACAAGGGGTCTTCTCGGACGCCGAATCGTACCTCTGAACCTGAGAAAAGGCCAATGTCAAGTTGGCAGACAGAATTTGCATGCCCCGCCCCGGACATACGGGTATAAGGGGAACCGGGGCAGCGAATGCCAGTCAGAATTTTTCTTCGTAGCCGAATGGTTGTACCACAAGCAGCTGAAACACACACCTGTTTCACTCACCTCTATCAGCGAGAAGCATTGCTGTTGGATCCGCACGGCGCATTTCCAGCTGGCGTCTCTCTCTCTCTGCACGCTGTGCAGTCCACGCCCCTGGGCGCTTCGACAGCGCTTCTTTCTGTTTGAAAGAGTGTTCTCCTCCTAAAAGAGTATATTTTCTCTAAAAGAGTTTGAGTTCCCACTCATAAAAGAGCAATACACAGCAGGCGTTGAACATCCTTTTCAGAACGCGTCTTTTTAAAGATGTCTTTCCGCCTCTGTGTAGTTCCTGGATGCGGTTGAATTCTCTCCACTTCTGACGGTCATAAGAGCTCCCTCGCGTGCCTGGGCTGCGATCACCCGCAGGCAGCGTTTTATGAATGGTTCATGTTCTCAGTGCGAGAACATAACCATGGCAACATTGCGGTCGTGCTTTCTTTTGTCATGAGAGAAAGCCACTTCAGCCGCCCCCCGCGTCGTTCCTTCTTCCCACAGGATTGAGGTCGACCCGGCTGGCGATGAAGGTGATTTGGGGATGACCACGGGCTCGGTTTCGCCGGGTAAATCCCCACGAAACACCCGCCCCCCTTGTTTGCTTCCGTCCGAGCTCGGGAAGAGTGCGGCTCGCTTCTCGGCCAGCCGGCATTTTCCCTTGAGCTCCCGGAATTGGATGACGACATCGCCGCTGCATTGGAGAGCGTCACAGCGGCGTCTGATGCTGATGGCTCGCCTGGGCTGCCACCTCCGGGTCTGCTCGCCCAGTCTGAGGCTGATTTGCAGATGTCCGCTATGCTTTCCCGGGCCGCAGCGAGCATGAGGCTGGACTGGAGATCTCCCCCCCCCCCCCCCTCGGCTACTCGATCGGTTCCTCGGGTCACGGTGCCGCTTATAGCCACGCCCCCCCTTGGTTCCGTCGTTCCTGGAAGTGCATGACAAGCCAACGCGGACGGAACCGCCCTCCGCTTGTCCGCTCTCACTACCCTGGATGGCGGAACACCGCCACCTGGCGGGACGGAACGGAAGTACTCTCCAGAGCCGTAGAATGACGTCATCACTGACCTCAAAAGTCTACAGGCCGCCTCCACCCTGCATGCCATGGCTCTCCTCCAAATTCACTAAGCCAAGGCACTCAAAGATCTGCACCTGGGTAGTTCCAACCCCGATGTGCTACAGTAATTGCACTCTGCTCCAATCTCGCTCTCAGAGCTATGAATGTCACGGCGCAGGCGCTCGGGTGGACGATGGCCACACCCTCTGGCTGAACACGGTCGAGATGCATGGCGTTGACAAGTCACGATTTCTCAACGCCCCCGCCTCCCAGCTCGGCCTCTTCGGCGACACCATCGACGACTTTGCCCAGCAGTTCTCAGTGGTGAGGAAGCAGATGGGGACAGTTTCTTACATCATGCCGCGGCGCCACCCAGTCAGCGCGCCCGCGCCCCGCCTGCTCGCCGAGGGCGTCCCCCCCTGCGACGAGAAAGCAACAACAGGTAGCTCCGCAACCTGGGCCCAGCTCTCAGCCCCAGCGTCGAGCACCTCGCAGGCAGCGTACGCCCCCCGTCTCCAGGACCCCCTCTCGGACCAGAAATGCTCCGAAGCGCTCCTGAGATGGACACCCCAGGCAGTCGGATGTTCGCTCCGGAGATGGTTTCAAGACCACTCCATCCCCCGGTGGAGGGCCGGGAAGAGAATCCTTGTTTTCACCTGCCGCACTGACTTCGGGCAGCGGTACCTACAGAGCGATTCCCTCACTTCCTGGGTCATTCAGCCGGTGTGTGCCGTTCTCACGGCACCCCGGCCCTACATCTCTCCAGTCCCGGTTTTCCGGACGCAGCTCTCTCGCCTCCGGCCCCGCGACTGTCCAACCCCTCACGCTTCAAGCCTGGCACAGCGGTCCTCTAAAACAATTCCAGAGGCTCCTGGGGCATATGGCATCCTCAGCCGCGGTTGCGCCGCTCGGGTTGATGCATATGAGACCGCTACAGCACTGGCTACAGACCCGAGTCCCAAGATGGGCATGGCGCCACAGCACGCATCGTGTGACAATCACCCTTGCCTGCCATCAAACTTTCAGCCCATGGACAGACCTCTGCTTCCTACGGGCCAGAGTTCCCTTGCAGCAGGTGTTCAGACGTGTTGTGGTAACCACAGATGCCTCTCGACTGGGTTGGGGCGCCGTGTGCAATGGGCACGCTGCCGCTGGCACCTGGAAAGGTCCCCGGCAGCGTTGGCACATCAATTGCCTACAGTTGATGGCTGTTATTCTTGCTCTACGGAGGTTTATTCCACTAATCCGAGGCAAGCATGTTCTGATTCGCTCAGACAGCACCGCGATGGTAGCGTACATAAATCGCCAGGGCGGCGTGCGCTCTCGTCATATGTCACAACTCGCCCGCCATCTCCTCCTCTGGAGTCAGCCGCGACTCAGGTCGCTGCTCGCCACTCATATCCCTGGCAACCGCAACACGACAGCGGACGTGCTGTCGCGACAGGTTTTCAACCAGCGGAGAGTGGAGGCTCCACCCCCAGGTGGTCCAGCTCATTTGGGACCGATTCGGCAAGGCACAAGTAGACCTCTTTGCCTCCCAGGACAACTCCCATTGCCCGCTCTGGTATTCCCTGACGGATGCTCACCTCGGGACAGATGCGCTGGCACACAGCTGACCCCGGGGGCTGCGCAAGTACGCATTTCCCCCAGTGAGCCTTTTTGTATCGGTGCTGTGGAAGATCAGGAAGGACGAGGAACAGGTTGCCTTGGAGGCCCCTTACTGGCCCACCCGCACCTGGTTTTCGGAACTCATGCTCCTCATGACAGCCCCTCCCTGGAAAATCCCCCTGAGGAAGGACCTTCTTTCTCAGGGACGGGGCACCCTCTGGCATCCGCGCCCAGACCTCTGGAATCTCCATGTCTGGCCCCTGGATGGGACGCAGAAGATCTCGTAAATCTACCACCTGCTGTCGTAGAAACGATCAATCAAGCCAGAGCTCCCTCAACCAGGCAACTCTACGCACTAAAGTGGCGTTTGTTCACGAATTGGTGTTCTTCCCGAGCCGAAGACCCACAGATATGCGCAGTTCGATCAGTGCTTCTATTCCTGCAGGAGAGACTGGAGGGGAGGCTGTCCCCCTCCACCTTGAAGGTGTATGTAGCTGCTATCGCAGCCCACCACGATGCAGTAGATGGCAAGTCCCTTGGTAAGCACGACTTGATTATCAGGTTCCTGAAAGGTGCCCGGAGACTACATCCTCCCCGGCCTAACCTGTTTCCCTCTTGGGATCTCTCAGTGGTCCTTTCGGGCCTTCAGAGACCCCCATTTGAGCCGCTTGATTCAGTCGAGCTCAAGGCCCTCTCCTTGAAGACGACCCTCCTGATCGCGTTAGCCTCAATCAAGAGGGTAGGAGATCTGCAAGCGTTCTCTGTCAGCGACTCTTGCATGGAGTTCGGTCTGGCACTTTCTCACGTTATCCTGAGACCCCGACCGGGCTACGTGCCCTAGGTTCCCACGACCCCTTTCAGGGACCAGGTCGTGAACCTGCAAGCACTGCCTTGGGAGGAGGCAGACCCAGCCCTTTCGTTGCTGTGTCCAGGGAGTGCTTTGCGTACCTATGTGGACCACATGCAGAGTTTTAGATACTCTGAGCAGCTCTTTGTCTGCTTTGGCAGATGGCAGAAAGGGAACACCATCTCCAAACAGAGGCTAGCCCACTGGGTCGTTGATGCTATTGCCTTAGCCTATCATGCCCAGGGCGTGCCCGCCCTCCTGCAGGTCCGAGCACACTCCACTAGAAGTGTGGCATCCTCGTGGGCACTAAGCCACAGCACCTCCCTAGCAGACATCTACAGAGCAGCGGGCTGGGCAACACCCAATACCGTTGTCAGATTTTACAATCTAAGGGTTGAGTCGGTCTCGTCCCGTGTTTTGTCAGGTCTGAGCCTGTTGAACTCTGTAACGCGGCACAACCAACCGGGTGTTCCGCTTGCATCTTGCGCCCTTCACCAATGTGATCCAGTGCGCCTTCTGTCCCAGGTCAGCCACTGAGTGTCGCTGCCTGGATGCTTTATCCTCCCTAGCCTTCTGGCCCGCGAATTCAGCAGAGCAACTCGCGGCCAGACCCAGTACGAGTCTTAGGGCTCTGTACTGGGGTCGGGCTCCACGGGCATAGTTCCCTCTTCAGGCTAACTCCCCGTGATGTGTCCTCCGCGGTACGGTCCCCCTCTCGGCGGACCCGCGTTTCCCTCAGGCAGCCCCGCTGCCTCGGCCCCGTGTCTGTAGAGTCCCCCCTTCATTAGGCTGGACCTACCACCGCGCCGTCTCCCACGTCCGGCTTCACAACACTCGTGGTGTATTTGCCATACATTACCTCCCCCTGACTGGGCAGGGTATGGCCTCTGCAGGGTCTTCCCCTCCTGAAAGAATAGGAAATCTGCAGGCCGGACAGCTACTTTGCCTCCGGTCCTGCCTCAGCGCCCGGCACACCGGCGCCGACGAGTTTTGAAGACGCCTCCTTAGGCCTCTTCCTCAGTCTCTAAGCCGCCCCCTGCCGGGTGCGTGGAGCAGGGTTAATGCTTCGAGTCTTCTCTCAGCACCGCCCAGGCTCTCCTGCTCCCCCCTGGGGAATGACCGCCTTCCCCGACATAGGTTGGGCCCCAGCCGCTCTACATCCTATGTGAGAGACATAGTGAGAGAGAAGGCCGCGGCTGTTGGGCTTGCTCCCATGCTAGCATGTAATACCTTTTTCCCCCAGGGGTGCGGGAAAACCTAAGGTGGATATGCTAAAACTCTTTGAGGGGGCGTTGGGGAGGGCGACGTGCATTCGGTTCAGGTGCCTCTAACACGCAATAGCCTGCTTTGCCCCTGCTCCGACAGTCACGTCACATGGTCAGTGCATGGCGTTTTTATATGGACCCCTTGTGTCACTTCCTTCGACACTATGTCGAGAGAGTGACAGAAGGGGAACATCTCGGTTACTGTTGTAACCTCCGTTCCCCGAGGGAGGGAACGAGAAGTAGTGTCCATCCTGCCACGGCACTAGACCTAGCACTGTAAATGGTGCTTCATCCTTCGGCTCCTCAGTGCAAAATCCTGACTGGCATTCGCTGCCCCGGTTCCCCTTATACCCGTATGTCCGGGGCGGGGCATGCAAATTCTGTCTTCCAACTTGACATTGGCCTTTTCTCAGGTTCTGAGGTATGATTCGGCGTCCGAGAAGACCCCTTGTGTCACTTCCTTCGACACTACGTCTCGTTCCCTCCCTCGGGGAACAGAGGTTACAACAGTAACCGAGACGTTTTCTTTAAGTAAAAATATTTTCTATAACAATTGTAGATTTCTGCAATTTTGTGGACATCTCATTTGCAACTGTTTGTATATTTGCATTACAGTGACCACTGGCAGGCCGGTATTTTCTGTGCTGATTCTGGGGGGGGACAGTCTGTCAAATTTTTTATTGTTTAAATATACATTCACGGACAACTTTATTAGATTCACCTGTTAACCTAGATATTCATGCACTTATCTAATCAGCCAATTATGTGGCAGCAGTGCAATGTATAAAACCATTCAGATACAGATCAGGAGCTTTAGTTAATGTACACATCAACCATCAAAATGAGGAAAAATTTGTTCTAAATGATTTAGACCACGGTATGATTGTTGGTGCCTGACGGGCTGCTTTGAGTATTTCTGTAACTGCAGATCTCCTGGGATTTTCATGCACAACAGTCTCTAGAGTGTACAGAGAATGGTGCGAGAAACAAAAAAATATCTGGTGAGTGGCAGTTCTGACCAGAGTGGTCTAAGCTGACAGGAAGGTGACAGTAACCCAAATAACGACATGTTACAACAGTGCTATGCTGATAAGCATTTCTGAATATACAACATGTCGAACATTGAGGCCGATGGGCTACAGCAGCAGAATACCCCTCGAGTTACCACTTCTGTCAGCTAAGAACAGGAAACTGAGGCTGCAGCGGGCACAGGTTAACCAAAACTGGCTAGTGGGCGATTGTAAAAACATCACCTGGTCTGACAAATCTGGATTTCTGCTGAGGTACACAAATGGTAGGCCCACTGCAGCCTCAGCTTTCTGTTCTTGGCTGACAGAAGTGGAACCGAATGTGGTCTTCTGATGTTGTAGCCCATTCACCTCTAGGTTTGACATGTTGTGCATTCTGAGATGCTATTCTGCTCACTACAATTGTACAGAGGGATTATCTGAGTTACCGTAGGCTTTCTGTCAGCTTGAACCAGTCTGGCCATTCTCTGTTGATCTCTCTCATAAACAAGTTGTTTCTGTCTGCAGAACTGCCGCCCACTGGTTGTTTTTTGTTTTTGCACCATTCACTTTACACTCTAGAGACTGTTGCACGTAAAAATTCCAGGGGTTCAGCATAGGGATGTTAATGATTAATCGAAAATAGATTCATTGTCAATAATAATTTGATCGATTAAGCTTATAGATCGTCGATTAATTTCAGGACAAATGCATTCAGTAATCATGACAGATGATGTTGATAAGGCTGTCTATAAAGTCAACCTCCACTAGAGTCTGCTTGAGCATTGCATGTCCACAGAAGAAGAGTCGATGCTCAGATCAGTGAGATAAAGTGGGTTCAATGTAAAAAATGTTGAAGCATTTCTCTATAAATGCACATTAATATATTCTGCACACACCATGATAGTGTGTTAAAGTACAACATGACAACAAGTACTGTTTATCTCCTTGTTTCATCCCAACCTACAATAATCTCAGCGACTGCCAGGAAAGCACAAAGGCATATTCAGTTTACATCACACTATCACCATAGAAGTGGTAGCTTGTTTTGTACTGTGATGCAGTCTGTTATGATTTGACTTAATTTCTAATAAAAAAAAAGTCCAAAGATCCAAAATATCCCACGATCCACAATGTCAAGTTTTAATTAATTCAAATATGTATACAAATTATAAATATTAAGTATCTTCAAATAGAATTTATTACTAACAATGTTGCATTAACAGTAATTAAACAATGCCTAAATGTATTTAAATACACTGAAATAAGAACATTTTAAAGGGGTCACGTCAAGAGGAATCAAATTTTCCTTGATATTTTGACATATAAGAGGTCATTCTACTATAAAACATACTGTAAATTCCAGAAAAATTGGAAATCCCCAATGCAATAAAAGCATTTATTGAAACCAAGCTGCCAAACGCCCCATTCTCTACTTCCGCAACTGTCCTACATCACTTGGGTTACTAATTAATTTGGCCTCTACAGCAACAACATCAATGCCCATTTTAAAATCATGGCACCCACGTAAACAAAGACAGAGAGAAGGGCAAAAGGCCAACTACTCCTGAATATGAAAAGGGATGCACCTGGACTGTTTTTAATTATTTTTGTATACAAACATGTTCTACACAGACGTCTTTGACCACTAGCAGTTTAGGTATAGGCGACATGGGCAAGCGCCCAGGGCGGCATATTGCTGGCAATGCCGGGGGGCAGCACGGGGCGTCCGCTCCAAAACAATTTGTGCAATCAGTTTTCTATCACTCATTTGCATGTCACGTCAATGATATCATGTCACTGTGTGGGACTGTGGGTCAATTAACCTTGTCGGAGTGGGCACCCTGATTCTAGTTTTTTTGTATGAGCTAGGCAGGCTACTACCAGTGAAGTTCTACCACTAAGAAGTACAAGATAAGGAGGGGGGTGGGGGTATATACAAGCTAGAGGGTGCCATACAAGCTAGAACCGCCACTGTCTTTGACTGTTGTCATCACTCTGGCACGTTTTTAAAAGATGTGGTGTCAAGTTTGAACTCAGAAGAGAAGATGTGTTTCATCAGCTGCTGTGGCTCTTGTTGTTTTGTTGCTTAAACTGCTCAACATACTGTTTGTTCACCTTTCAGTAAACACGCACTAGATGGATGTCTTTGACTGTTTTGATTTGTTTTCGGTTATATGCACATCTGTGCAGGATGATTAACTGGATGTGTGCTTCTCATGAAGCAGTCATAAAACGAAGGAATTGTCACTGAAGGATATGGGGCAGTTAAAAACACTACTGGACCCGATCAAAACGCAAGTAAACAGTTCCATGCATTAATATTTCATATGTCATGTTTATGATGTTAATATGCTGTCTACACTGGGTGTGTCAACACAAAATTTCTGAAACATTTCTTTGCGTAAATGGCAGTAGTAGCAGCAGCACAAAATGAAACGGGACACCTGTTTGTTTACTGTTGGAGTGATGTGCCGCAACAGATGCTACCATGGTAGACAGCATCATTGATTATAGCATCCGGTGTAGACAGGGTGTGAGTGTTAACAGTTGTGCTTGAGATGAATAGTGTAATATATTCAGATGCAATGAGTTGGATGTGCATTATGAGTAAACCGTGAAATGTACATTTCTAATGTTTTGGTGCTTAATTATTCTCTTCTGATTTAGTTAAAAAAATGGCTGAATTTAAGGGATTGCATGCTGTTAGCCAATCATAACAAAGGGAATTTACATTAAAGTTTAAAGAAGGAGCTAGGCAAAAATCTAGCTTTTCATAAACATGGTCAGAGACAGGGTGGAAAATGATCATATATTACAAAATTATGTCTATTTTGGTGGAAAAAAGTTTACTAACATTATCAGTGGAACTCAGGGAAGATAATGAAACTAAAAAAAAAGAGCAATTCATGACCCTTTAAGAGGAAAATGCCAATGCTCGCATTTCTTAAGTGTCCTAATTTAAGTTATATTTAAACAATAGGCTACATGCACATATTATTTGGAGTCCTCCATGTGTGCTTTGTGACATTAACGTTAATGATTCATTGATTAATTGATCGTTAGTTTCCACGGCGATCGATTATGAAAATGTCTGAAAATTGACATCCCTAGATCAGCAGTTACAGAAATACTCAAACCACCCCATCTGGCACCAACAATCATGCCATGGTCAAAATGACTGTGATCACATTTTTTTACCCATTCTGATGGTTGATGTGAACATTAATTGAAGCACCAGACCCGTATCTGCATGATTTTATGCATTGCACTGCTGCCACATGATTGGCTGATTAGATAATCGCATGAGTAAGCAGGTGTACAGGTGTACCTAATAAAGTGCTCGGTGAGTGTATATTGTGTATTTATTGTTCCTCATGTCTATTTATTGTCTTTTTATTGCTCTCAAGAGGAAATTTGACAACAAAACTGGCTTTATAGCTATATAAATAAACAAGCTATTTTAATAAACAAACATGCAATGCATTTGCATAACCCCGGGAATAACCGCCTCTCTCGACGGACCTCTCTCCCAAAGCGGAGGGTCCATGGCTGGTCTCGTTTGAAAGGGCTGCCCGAGACCTTTCGGGCGAGTATCATATGGATATTTTGTGAAAGACCACTGCAACACAGAGACACAAACCTGGTTAGATTTTTGGCCAGCTGGTCCAGCATTTCGGCATGTCTCTCTGCTTCCTCCACCAGTGGAATTTTAGTGGCAGATGGTGCGTACCTCTGCACCTTCTCAGCTAGCGGTTGTCTCGCTCCGTCCAACTGAGCAGCCAGATGCTCATATTCCTGGTAGGGATTCCACAAACAGCATACATAAGTACGTGCTCAATGAAACTCATGTGTGTTCAATTCTAACATTATATTTGAGTCTGCACATATATATTTTCTCAAATTTGTACCTCTTTGGAGTCCTGAAGCATGGAGAGCAAATCATTGACCTGAGTCACGTCATCCTCTGCCATTTGCAACAATTTCCCCATCTCTTTATACTTCTCATGTAGGTCATTGATTAGTTTCTAGATGGATTGTTTGAGAGAGTGACAAATTAGAGATTTTGATAACTTAATTTATGTGAAAGATCGTCTATGCCAGTTGTGTGCAAAAAAGTGTATGCGGGTGAATGTGTATTTACTTATATGTAATGTATGTGTATATGTTACCTGGACCTCCTCCAGTGCTTTCTGGTTAATGTTGTTGGCCTCTAAAGTGTGTGTGGTGTTGTTGACTGCCTCATTGAGAGTGTCTCTCAGGTCCATGAGTTGCTGGTTGAACTGGTTCAGTTTATTTCTGATGTTCTCTGCCACAGCCTCATTATTCACTGTGCGTTTTGCAATCTCATCCTCGACACGATCTACCACTAAAAAACAGAGAGAAAACAGAAAGAAATATCCATCAGTCATAATGCAACCATTATAACAATGAGTTTCCACTAACAAAGACAAAACTAAAACATTCTGCCATCTCAATCCCATTAAAACATATTGTAAATACTATATAGTACAAATAACACACATAAAGCTAGCATTCACCGCCCAGTAAAACAGAAACAAGGCCAAGTTTGGTGAACACTTCAGTCACACTTAATTTTACAATGTTAATGTTTCTGTGCATTTACATTATTCTGCATATACAGGTGCTGGTCATATAATTAGAATATCATCAAAAAGTTGATTTATTTCAGTAATTCCATTCAAAAAGTGAAACTTGGATATTATATTCATTCATTACACACAGACTGATATATTTCAAATGTTTATTTCATTTAATTGTGATGATTAAAACGGACAACTAATGAAAATCTCAAATTCAGTATCTCCGAAAATTAGAATATTACTTAAGACCAATACAAAAAAAGGATTTTTAGAAATGTTGGCCAACTGAAAAGTATGAGCATGTACAGCACTCAATACTTAGTTGGGGCTCCTTTTGCCTGAATTACTGCAGCAATGTGGCGTGGCATGGAGTCGATCAGTCTGTGGCACTGCTCAGGTGTTATGAGAGCCCAGGTTGCTCTGATAGTGGCCTTCAGCTCTTCTGCATTGTTGGGTCTGGCGTATCGCATCTTCCTTTCACAATACCCCATAGATTTTCTATAGGGTTAAGGTCAGGCGAGTTTGCTGGCCAATTAAGAACAGGGATACCATGGTCCTTAAACCAGGTACTGGTAGCTTTGGCACTGTGTGCAGGTGCCAAGTCCTTTTGGAAAATTAAATCTGCATCTCCATAAAATTGGTCAGCAGCAGGAAGCATGAAGTGCTCTAAAACTTCCTGGTAGATGGCTGCGTTGACTTTGGACCTCAGAAAACACAGTGGACCAACACCAGCAGATGACATGGCACCCCAAACCATCACTGACTGTGGAAACTTTATACTGGACTTCAAGCAACATGGATTCTGTGCCTCTCCTCTCTTCCTCCAGACTCTGGGACCTTGATTTCCAAAGGAAATGCAAAATTTACTTTCATCAGAGAACATAACTTTGGACCACTCAGCAGCAGTCCAGTCCTTTTTGTCTTTAGCCCAGGCGAGACGCTTCTGATGCTGTGTCTTGTTCAAGAGTGGCTTGACACAAGGAATGTGACAGCTGAAACCCATGTCTTGCATACGTCTGTGCGTGGTGGTTCTTGAAGCACTGACTCCAGCTGCAGTCCACTCTTTGTGAATCTCCCCCACATTTTTGAATGGGTTTTGTTTCACAATCCTCTCCAGGGTGCAGTTATCCCTATTGCTTGTACACTTTTTTTCTACCACATCTTTTTCTTCCCTTCGCCTCTCTATTAATGTGCTTGGACACAGAGCTCTGTGAACAGCCAGCCTCTTTAGCAATGACCTTTTGTGTTTTGCCCTCCTTGTGCAAGATGTCAATGGTCGTCTTTTGGACAGCTGTCAAGTCAGCAGTCTTCCCCATGATTGTGTAGCCTACAGAACTAGACTGAGAGACCATTTAAAGGCCTTTGCAGGTGTTTTGAGTTAATTAGCTGATTAGAGTGTGGCACCAGGTGTCTTCAATATTGAACCTTTTCACAATATTCTAATTTTCTGAGATACCGATTTTAGGGTTTTCATTAGTTGTCAGTTATAATCATCAAAATTAAAAGGAATGAACACTTGAAATATATCAGTCTGTGTGGAATGAATGTATACATTATACAAGTTTCACTTTTCGAATGGAATTACTGAAATAAATCAACTTTTTGATGATATTCTAATTATATGACCAGCACCTGTATATATTCAATATTACAATTATTCTGTAATAATAGCAACATGTAATATATATGTAACACGGACACTGTAAAATAAAGTGCTACCAACACATCTTGCTCAGAATATCCTGTCACTCACACATGTTGGCCTGGTCCAGTTCATTTTCTGCTAGTGTCTTCTGGAAATCAAAGCCCCTGAAGCGCATGTCTCTCAGCATGGACTCCACCTCTGCTATCTTCTGAGTCAGTTCTTCCTCGCGTGTCACCTTGGTCTCATTCTGTAATGTTCGGTTCATCTGTTTGATATTGTCTGAGCAGATATACAAATATATTATCACACAGTGTTACTCTTTCTAACACAGAGAACTGAAAAATGACAATATTTATCCTGTACTGGCATCTTTTTATCTTTTAATTGTTTACCAATTTCATGTGTTTTTAATTTATTTTAAATATCTGGCTTCTTAAGTAGCAATCTTCAAGGTCTCTCAATTAGTTCATTAAATGAATTGCCTCTGTTACCCCATACATCTGTTACATTTAAATTCTATCTTATTGAAGACTGATCTTTCCTCTTTGCTCTTCAAGACTGTTGTGTCCTCACAACAGTAAAAAAACACTTGTGTTGAATTGTTTATTTGTGTTGAATTGTTCATTTAAGAACTTTGATATGTTCTAGTTTTGTGATTTTGATGTCTTCAGGGAATATTCTGGTTCAACCTGCTTTTCTCAAAAATGAAAAAAAGAAGGAAAAATGAAGGTTACAGTGAGGCATTTACAATGGATGTGATTTGGGACAATTTTTGGAGAGTTTAAAGAAATGTTTAAAGAAGCTTATTATTTTGTAAAGGCACTTCCATTAATTGTTCTGTTAAACCTTGTGTATTATTTGAGCTGTAAAGTTGTTTAAAATGTCATTTTTTTGGTCCTTTTAGGGTTTAAAGTTTTACAGTGTTCTGTCGCCATGGCAACAGTTGTAAAATTGGATACAAGTTTACACATAAAAGGTTAGTAAGTGATTTTTGTGGTAATCAACATAACGTCACAAATACTGTCGATTGAGCTTAACTTGTACTGAACCCAGAATATTTGTTTAATTTACTCTGTATGTCAGATGAAATGTTGCTTATGTTACTTGTAAATATATGATAATAAGTTAATATTGGCCTTGATATTCTACCTTGCACATTGCCCATGATGCCATTGATGAAGCCAAGCAGGTCTTGTGCTCTCTTGTATGTGGAGTTGGTATTGGCCTCTAAATCTGATCCCCTCTTTTGTGTGACTGAGGCCTAAAACACAAACAAATATCATCAATTAATTAAGAAACAAGAAAAGGTGTTAATACAATGTTAACTGAATCATGAAGTTCAACTCAATGTAATGTATGTTTTTATACCTTTTCCTCTAACTCTTTAATGTCAGAGTTGATGGTCTGCAGCTCTCCCTCCAGCATGTCGGCCCGGTTCCTGCTCTCATCCAAAGTGCTGTTGTAATTTGCTATGGCATTCTGGGAGATGGAGTTCTGGTTAGTTTGAAAGCTGCTCAAGGGAGGCATGTCCTAAATGTTGCATTTTAAAGTCCTAATATGGTTTCTGAGAGTGGCAGAGAGACTCACAGAAATGTTCGCTATAGACACACTGAGTCGGTTTAGTTGAGCCCAGGCAAATGAGCTGGCGTTGAGGCTGGTCAGCTGTTGGGCAACAGACTGATAAAGATGGTTTATCTTGTCTAGATCATCCATCAGCACCACCACACAGCTGTCACAAGCTACACAACAAACCAAAACCATCACCATCTGATCTGCATTCATCATTCAGTAATTTACAGCAAATCACTGCCAATAATGACAGCAATGTCCTTGTGAAGAAATGCAGTATTGTGTATGTAAGAAAATGACAGAAAAACAGTGAACATTGTCCATAGGATGAATGAATGTCTGAATGAGTGAATGTATAGGTAAACTAATGAATTAATTAATAAACGAAGAAACAAATAAGTGGAAAACAAATTATTGAACAATCTAAGAATGTGTGAGTGAGTGTAAGATTGTATAAATGTATGAAAGAAAGAATAAATGAATGGAATGAGTGAGTGAGTTTATGAAAGATTAAATCAATATCAATACTCACGCTGGCAGTACACATCTGTTTCATGCTGCACAGGGACACTGTGTTTATTAATACACATGTCACACAGCTTTCCTGTTAGACCTTCTGCACAGCGGCACTCCCCTGTACGAGGGTCACAGCGACCCCCTTTACACTCACACTCTATGTACCAACACACAGACAAATATATGTTAGTATATTTGAGTAAACTGTGTGTTTGCTGTGTAAACTGTGTGTTTGCACTCACTCTTGCAGCCATTAGGGCTGTAGTCCCAGTAACCTGGAGCGCACTGACGGCAGTTCGGTCCGTTAACCCCAGGCCGACAGGAACATGATCCATTAACAGGATCACACGGCTGAACTAGTGC
The DNA here is from genome assembly GCA_032164185.1 of Moxostoma hubbsi. Taxonomy (NCBI): domain Eukaryota; kingdom Metazoa; phylum Chordata; class Actinopteri; order Cypriniformes; family Catostomidae; genus Moxostoma; species Moxostoma hubbsi. Next base: position 71,514,674 of record JAVLUX010000001.1, read on the forward strand.
TGCTGCTGCATCACAATCACACTTACGACAGCCAGTGCATGATTCAAACCCAAATGCACCATCCTATATAACCAGTAAACAAATATCACCATCAATACAATTGAGGCAGAAGTTATAACCCCTAAAAACTATTATTACAGACAAAACAGACAAGTGGACATACCTCACAGCGGTCACAGCGTGCTCCCACTATGCCAGGCTTACAGAGGCACTGTCCAGTGTGATGGTCACAATGGGCAGTGCCACAAGGAAAACAGTTGCATTCTGGGCAATGTAGTAAACAAAACAAAATAAGCGTCATCAGAAATTCAGCGGTGTTTCATTGTGTATCTAATGAAACCATGAAATCTCATGAACATGTCTTATATTCACATGAGAAAATTAAGCCTATTTTTAGGAAATTAGATTCATGACAATTGAAAAATGAAAAAAAGAAGACTTTTTCTAAAACCTTAAATTCTTATATGGTCCTAAACGAGGCGTTATCTTTATACCAAATATGCCTTTTTTATGATTTTGGGCTGAAACGTGCTGTGGATATTCTCCCTATAATGGACCACTAAAAACCAGCCCAGATGCCAGAAGTTTTATCCAAGTACTCTTACTAGTGCAGTTCTTTGCAGTGATGGCGTCACCGTAGAAACCAGGGACACAGATTTCACAGTGAGGTCCGGCAGAGTTGTGCATGCAGCTCTGACACTCGCCAGTCAAAGGGTGGCAGTCGCTGAACAATGCGTTAGGGTCTGAGTTTCCATTGCAGTTGCACGGCTGACATGTGCTGCCTATCACCATGGGGTTTCCATAGTAACCTGGTGCACATCTGTATCAGGTTGCAATATCGGTAATTTAGTGACTTTTTTATGATTTCCTAATAGACTATAATTAATAGATGCTTCATCATTGTACCTCTCACAATTGGATCCAGCATAGCCAGTCATGCACAGACACTGCATCTGATTGTGCTTCTCCACACAGCGAATGGCAAAACTGACAACAAATCATAAATGTACATCTATACAGTATATACAGTATATAATACCACATTATTCACAATGAGAGCATTGCCATTTTTAATCACTATTTTAGTTTTTCTTCCCAGTAAAAATATCTAAACTTTCAAATTACATTTACCTCAGAAGCAAAATTGTGAGGTATTAGCATAAGTTTTCAGAGAATTTATCTTTAAAAGAAAATTTAAGCTTTTGCAATTGACAATTTTTTTTAAGCATAAATTGAACAAACATTTGTGAGATTTATACTCAAAACACACAACAACAACAACAACAAAATACATTAATAAAACTGTAAGATAAATTAAAGGCTGATATTTAAAACATTTTAATTAAACAGGAGAAAAACCCAGAAGATGCAGGATTTAAGGGGAATAGGAAACAGTAAACTACAGGTAATTAAAGAAGACCACTGACTTGTTTGATGCCACTTGGAGTGGGCAGGGGCAACTAGAGCAGGACACTGCATGACCATCCACAGTGCTGTTCCCATGAAAACCACCCAGGCACTTTTCACAATGGTTTCCGGCAGTGTTGTGATGACAGTTCTGTTTAAAGGGTTAAACATGCCAAAGTTTGCTTCATTTTCAGAAAATGCCTGAAATAAACTTTGAGTTTTGCTCCAATATAATCATTCTTGGAGCTCTGGAGGATCTTTCCCACAACCTTTATTAGATTTATGACTTTTTTCTCAGTGTACCAAGTGCAATCTATGACATTTAACAAAAGCAATGGATTGCCTGTGTTTATGTCAGTTACTGTAATTTCTATATGATTTAATAAGCAGATCTCACCACACATATGCCAGAGCCATCCAGACACTGATCAGAATGACCGTTACAGTGGCAGGGAACACACTTCCCGAGGAACAGGCCTTTATTGTCTCTGTAGTAACCTGGAGCACATTGCTGTGAGGAGGAGGAGATGGAGATGTTACATAATATTTCTCTGCCTCTGAAAAGGCTATTCTTTAATACTGACATAACCTCACAGGCAAGGATTGTTTTTTAGTATAGGTAAGATGAAAGAGAGAGGACAGCAGGTGTGAAAGTGAAATGGGATTGGGACATGATTCAGGCCAGACTCGAACCCGCAGCATCCCCATGTGTAGAACATGTAATCCCAAATGTGCACAGTTCGGACAGGTTAAAAACAGAAATATCACACAGTATCTGTCCAACAGCAATCAGATAAAAAACTAAAATTAGTTTTACTTCCAACTGAATATTCCCCTTGACCCTTCATTCTAATTGGGTGGGTAATAGTATTGGCTGCTGGTGACATCAACTGTATAAAACCATTGTTTACGTTCAAGCAAACTACCTGACAGGAATCTCCTAAATAGTTTCCTGGGCATAGACAGATTTCAACATTGTTGACATTGCGACCAGTGGGCAGGTTCTCGGCCCCCTCCAGCACAGCAGCGCGCAGCGACACAGACTGTGCAGACTGAGAGTGCAAAGCTCTGATCTGAAGAGACTCCAGCGCCACCAACACGATCATCAACTCCTCACGGGACACTGAGTTTCCTGTCTGAGCGTGCCTGAAACTCTCCTTCATTGAAAGAGAGAGAGAGGAAGCTTGCATTATAACAATTGTGTACTCGTGGAATCATTTTGTCATCATGAACAGACGCGTACAAGAGAACAAGCAGTTATAAATAGAGGTTATACTGTAAGTAGGGCTGTGCGATGTAGCTAATAAACTCTTGAAATTTACTGTATGTATTTGCTCTAAAATGGCTAAAAATGGTGTTTTACTTTTATTGTAGTAACCATAATTTTGACCAAAAAAGTACTGTAGCCAAATTAATTGCAATGTTTTTTTTTTTTTTTTAAATGTTCATTGTTTTCCACACTGTCTTTAATATTTACTCATTTTAATTTAAACTGCATATGCACAAATATAACAATGCATGTTAATATGGTAAGACCTTATTCACAGAAGCACCATATTTGATTTTTTGCAACAAGGTTGTGAGGAATAGACATACAGTGTTAAACATTGAAAAAAATCTTTCCAAGAACATTTAGTATTCAAATCAGTTTTGTACTGCTTTATTGAATTAAACAGATTAAACTGATTTGTAGAAAATAACGTGCCAAATCTAACACCATTTTTGCTACAGAAATGTACATAAATCCCTGTTGAAATGCTCTTAAATTCTCTTAAAATACATTTCTGTATAAACACTCTCATAATCCAAGTAATAAGTAAAAAGTATGAATTTGACATATCGGCCAGTACCAGCTATTAGCATATCCAATAAAAAGTGGGTATGCCTTCTTTTTTCTTATCAGTACCACACACTTCCCTCACCTCTACCACATGAACAATTCCTTGATGGGGCTCTTCAGGTGATGAATACTCTCTTTCCATGTACACCAGAGTCATCTGATTCCCCTACACACATATACACAGATTTTATCAGTTGGGCCAAGCTTCAATTTGTAGCATCCATTGTAAGTAAAGACTCTTGATACACTTCATAGAGGGAAAGTACGTTCTGGCACCTTGAGTATAATGTCTGGACGAATGGTCTCGACGGGCATAAAAGCATCACCCCGCATCGTCTGAGTGTTCAAACGGTAGAGCAGATAGCCTCCATAAGATGACACCTACAGTACACACACGCATCGAAAGAAGAAAGCATGCAGGTTAAGTCAAGGATTTGACCAACAATCCAACAAAAGTCTCAAGCTCAATTTAAACAGCACTAAGTCTATGTTTTATCAGATGCTTGGAATCAAAGATACTTAACAGCAGACCAAAGAAGGCGTGTGCCATTTTATTAGATTATATTCTGGAGCCCCTTACTGTCTGAGCAATGGCTAACTGTCATGCTTGGTTGAAACATATCACACAGCAGCTGCTAAGACATAATAAGAAATAGGGGGATGAGCGCAACTTTTAAAGTCTGGGTTTAGAGTGGAGGTGAGAGAGAGTTACTTTATTTCAGTATTTCTATTAAAGAAGTCATATTCTACATTTTGGTAGAATTAAAAAAAAATTCCACAGAGGTTCTCTTCATAGTCTGACCATTTTGCACCCTCTCTCATGTCCTATATGGGGTATAAATATTGATGATTATAACAGGTATTTGGTAGATTCACAAGTTGTGGCTTCTGAATTTGACTATGTAATTTTTTCCCAGGTCAGACTGTTTTTATGTGTGTTCTATAGGGTTGTGGACTCACTTTATCACCAAGGTAAGCACCAGGGGCATGCCAGTAAAGGTCCTGGGAAACATCAGGTACATCACTCAGATCGGCCTCCACCAGATCTTGATCAAGGTATGCAGACACAGGCACTTCCTGTCTGTCACTTCTCAGTAGCACCCAGCCAGCCATGTCCATGATCTGTAAAAAGTTTGTGGGCAAATTAAGATGAATAACTACACATGTCCATAAAACACTTCAATTACAGATTATATAATCCTCAATTCTGTACTTCATCTATAATAACACTGTGGCAGCGGGGGCGTGGTCAAGCGCCCGTCCAAAGGGAGAAAGCGGTAAGGGCGCTTGCACCTGAGCTATATTATGTCTAACACCTGTCTCTAATTACAGTGAGTATGGGGAGAGCGGCATAAAAGGGCCACAACATCGCCAGAGAGGGGGTGATGCAGATGCCAGTCCAGTGTTGGCAACGCAACGAACCTGTTACATTATTCTTTTGTAAAGTCATATTGTGAGCACATTAAAGGCCCTTACCTGGCTATAGAGAGAGAGCTGTCACCGTGTCCTTCCATGTCTGGTGAAATTTTTCTTTCTTCCCGGGTTTCGGCACCAGTGTAACAAGAGTTCAGGATGTGAAAGAAGGACACGGTGACAGCTCTCTCTCTATAGCCAGGTAAGGGCCTTTAATGTGCTCACAATATGACTTTACAAAAGAATAATGTAACAGGTTCGTTGCGTTGCCAACACTGGACTGGCATCTGCATCACCCCCTCTCTGGCGATGTTGTGGCCCTTTTATGCCGCTCTCCCCATACTCACTGTAATTAGAGACAGGTGTTAGACATAATATAGCTCAGGTGCAAGCGCCCTTACCGCTTTCTCCCTTTGGACGGGCGCTTGACCACGCCCCCGCTGCCACAAACACATGTTATGGATTCAACTAGATTAGACATAAACAGTGGCCCCAAAAAGTATTTGGACACTTATGTCCCAAATAAATTTATGAATTATTGCATTATATAACAAAATGTCAAACCAAGTTGCACAACATTCTTTTCAAGAAATACATGTCACAAAAAAAAAAGAGGTTTAGAAATAGAAAACAACAGATATACTACTCAAAATGAAGGCAAAAAGAACATGAACACTTTCTGGTTGTCAAGTGTAAGTGGAACATGTCCATAACTAATTTGATGAATTGCACTTGTGGTTAATCTGTTAAAACACCTGTGTGAAATTGAGGGGAACTGACTTCATACATGCACTTAAAATCATCATAGAGCAGCTGGTTAAAAGCAACTGGACAATCAGTTGTGAGAAAAGGTCTAGCATCATGAGTTTGCAGATCTCACATGGTTTTATACATTATCTGTGCAAAAAAAAAAATATGCATTGTATGATGTGTCATATCCAAAGGTGTCGAAATACTCGTTGGGGCCAACTTTATATTTGTATAAAGTTAAGTGAAATTATGAACTGTAAGGGAGTTTGATTTCCTTATTTGTTAAACAATTGACTTGAAGTTCAGTCAAAAAAACTCTACATAGAGCAAGCTGATCTCGTTATCTTTTAGTCAATCTGCTTGCTCACATGTGATGTGTTAAGCTAATAGGCTCGCATGGTGCAAGCCAGTGGTTCTCAAACTGTGGGGCACAAAGGTATTGTAAGGGTGGCACGGAAGACTGACCCGTTCTCAAATCACTTTCACACATTCAGCAAAAATAGTGACAATACATGCAAGAACCAATGTGCACAATTTCTAGACCTCTGATTTTTCTCCTGCTTTGTTTAAACTTTCGGCAGGCACCGCAGTGCGAACTGCACAGCTCCGCTTATGTAAACAAAGATGTCTCGCGAGCCAGTTTCAAATGGAGGAAACAATGAATTAACACTGATATTTTGGTCGGTCCCTCACACAACACTGTCGAATGGCTTCAGAAGAACAGATGTTTAAGGCACAAGAGTTAAGGACAGCTTCTATGGTGCTTTTGGAACTTGGACAGCCCATCACCATACTCTTATCCCTCAGTCTTGTCACTACTGTAGTACCTATTACTTTTCTCAGCGCTGGGCAGGATGGGCTAATCACAGTCATTTATTCTTACTGGAAGTTTACTGAAGTTTAAAAATGCTTTTATAGATACTACTGAGGTAGATTAAAACTCATGGGTATGAATCCTTGCAATTATTATTATTATCTTGGGGGGGAAAAAAAAAAAAAAAAAAAAAACCACGCTGCCAGCTTTCCCCTTGTATCTTCACGAAGATCAGAGGCATTTGCATTCTCAACTATCTTGACGATTGGCTAATCTTAGCTCACTCTCACGATGTGTTGTGTGCACACAGGGACCCGGTGCTCTCGCACCTCAACTAGGGGTTCAGGTGAACTGGGAAAAGACCAAGCTCCTCCCGGTTCAGAGCATCTCTTTTCTCGGTCTGGAGTTGGACTCAGTCTCGATGATGGCACACCTCACGAACGAGTGCGCCCAGTCGGTGCAGACCTGTTTGAAGGCGTTCAGACAGAAGACGGCGGTTCCACTGAAACTATGTCAGAGGCTCTTGGGACATATGGCATCCTCAGCGGTGGCCACACCGCTCGGGTTGATGCAAATGAGCTTCAGCACTGGCTACGGACTCAAGTCCCGAGATGGGCATGGTGCCACGGGACACATAGCGTGGCTATCACGCCGATCTGTCGCTGCCTCTTCAGCCCTTGGACCAACCTCACATTTCTAAGGGCAGGTGTTCCCCTAGAACAGGTCCCCAAGTGAATCATGGTTATGACCGAAACCTCCAAGACGGGCTGGGGTGCTGTATACAATGGGCACGCAGCCGCCAGCCGACAGACAACATGACAATGGTGGCTTACATCAGCCGCCAAGGTGGGTTACAATCCCTTCGTATGTCACAACTCGCCCGCCGTCTCCTCCTCTGGAGTCAGCGACACCTCATGTTGCTGTGAGCCACTCACATCCCGGGTGACCTCAACACTACAGCAGACGCACTGTCATGTCAGGTTACCCAGTGTGGAGACCCTCCCTGGCGAAATCACCAGAGTGTACATTTTGATCACTTTCGATTAGGTTTATTTTTGTATTTTTTTAAGTGATAGTTTATGTTGTTTCATACATAAAACTAGTGTGTGAGACCAAATAGATTTGAGAACCACAGGTGTAAGCTAATAGGACCTTTCAAATGTAATCAGTTAGCCAATCAATTTGTGTACTTTCTCTTGTCTGGCATTTAAATTGCTCAGTTTTCTTTTTTGTTTAAACCCTCCTCCTCCCCAGCTGCACAGGTCTAGATCTGCTACATGGGGATTATTTGTATGTCTATTTGTGTTCACACATGCTCGATGCAGCATGTCTTGTGTTTGTCTAATTATGCACATCCACATGCTTAACTCAGTATGATGGTGTATTTTCTAGCAGTAGCAAGCCTCCATACTTGCTCTGCAGCAGCAGCAGAAGCAGCATATCAGAACTAATATCCTATCAATATGCCATACCCACATTAACATGCAAAATCTTTCTGAGAGTTGTCATGACTGAACTGACTTTAAGAATACCTCATTCCTGCGTTTGTCAGAACTGCGGCAGCGGTCAGTAGCTCCAAAGCAGAAGCACTTAGTGCAGCCTTTAGTGTTGATGGGGTCCAAATAAAACGTTCCCAGTTTGCACTGGTCACAGCGAGAACCCTCAACATTTTCCTGAGAGAGAGAGAGGACACAGCACTGACATTTCCACAGGTGTTATACAAAAGTTTATTGAAAGTACGTGATCTGAAAGAAAACTGATATAAATACTCTTATAACATAGATAGTTCCAGTCCTAGATGCTGATTGGTCAATACAAAATTCGTGCCATACTAAAATATAAAATATGGCAACACAAAACACCTCTTCATCATATCACTGTACACCACACCTAGAGAACTGTTACCTAACTTTACATGTCAATTAATACAAAATACTGTATCTTCTAGTGGATGGATGACAATTAATTTGTTTTATAATATTTTAATAATGTCCTTACTATTTAGTATTAATACTCAGTAACCATTCACTTTTATTGTATGGGAAATGATGCACTGGAAGTGCATGGTGACTGAGGCTAACATTCTACCTAACATATCCATTTGTGTACCATGAAAGAAATTCATATAGGTTTGGAAAATTATTTACATATATTTATGTAAATAAAGACATAATTACAATTTTTGGGTGAATTATCCTGCAGAGGATGGTGCGGGAGAGAGAGAACATTTACGGACATGTCTGTCATATGTGTGTTTGTGTATTTTGTTTCAGTTTACTATTAAAATATTATTTATATTGTCAAGCCGGTTCTCGCCTCCTCCTTTCCCGGGTTTCGGCACCAGTGTAAAGCAGTTCAATGGAAAGGAGGAGGTCGAGAACTGGCTTGACAAAGTAAATAATATTTTAATAATAAACTGAAACAAAAGACAAAACACACACACACACACACACATGACGGACATGTCCGTAAACAATCTCTCTCTCCCCCACCATCTTCCGCAGTTGGCCTTTATCCCTCTTGGAGGCTTGATTAGCCTGATACGGGACCGGGTGTGTATCATCACGACCCGGCCCTGCCCTCCGCCCTGCCACATATCCCTTTAAATGTAAAACAAGGACAGGAAGACGCACCTTGCATAAACAGTGGCCTGTGACTGAGTCACACACATTTATCTCAGTTCCTGCCTCGTTACAGTCACATGGTCTGCAGTTGGGGTATCCATAGAAACCTGGGGCACACCTGTCACACTGACGCCCAACAATGTTGTTCTTGCACCTGGACAGAGAATACTATATATTGGCATGTTGCAAATACAATGAAAAACGTAGAGTATGAATTCAGCATTAAGATTTCATTTAACAGAGCTGCTTTAGTACATGCCAGTGCAAGCTTTTTGTGTGTGTTTTCAGTGCCAGCTATTGCTGTTTGCCTCTAGGATCATGTGATACCTGTAACTAAGATCCTGGTCTCTGTTTTATGGTGTGTAATGTCTGGGAAGATTCCAATAAGCTCTCAAAGTGAAGTGGAAATGTGACTATGGAATGTGAAAAAGTGTTGTGGAATTCCACAGCAGCAAAAAATTGGGGCAGGGAGCACAGGACTAATTGCCTATTGTAATCTTCTTTAAACCCAAACTATGAGAGTTACTCTGCTAGGACACCTGTGTGAATTTGAATGAGACTGACTTCATACATCCACTAAAAATCACCATGGCACCAGATTACCACTGTATATATTTATAAAGGGGTCTTTTTGCCACTTTTATTGGTAGTGATAGGGAGAGGAAAAGAAGGGATGAGAGAAGAGGGTGGAAAGACAACCTTTAAACTTACTTTGGCCAAATGACCACCACAGCTTAACATTTCTAAGCACTTCCACTACCTGCTAAGCCACGGCTCTGACTTTCCAGTTATATCTAACAAATGTGACCTCATGGAATGGTTGCATGAACAGTCGTAATTCAACACAGCACTGCCCAGTAGACAGGGCATAACTGCTTTCATATTTCATTAGTGTAGCACTGCTAGGTTTGGAACTCTTATGTGATTTCCATATCAAGATCAAATAAAAATAAGTATACGCATTCTGGTGGGAAAAAGGGGATGAGAGCAGTATGCAAAATGGCACACTATGGGAGCTGAATGAGAGAACAGAGAAAAAGAAGAGGTAGAAGATGAGTGGCGAACACAAGAGGAGTTCCGATAAGAAAGTTTTTGGTAAGGCTGTGTAAACTGTGGCTTGAATGCAAGGACATGTGACTGTCTCTCATAGTGAAGGCATGGCTGGAGGTATTCAGAGCAGATCACAGCCACTTCAGCTCAGATCATTCTTGAACATTCCTCCCTGCAGATTTTAAACACTGCCTAATGAGGGGACAGTGAGGCCAATAGACTAAAATGAAATCTCCTAAAAATAAATACCTCTGGAATTTCTGTGCTTAATCCTTATATAGACAGCATTGTTATGAAGAGAGACAGTGGTTAATAATATCAGTCCTTCAAGCAGCGGTTCACAGAAAAAACAAAAACGTCTGTTCGGCTCAGGCAAAAAGTGTTAGATGTAAACAACCCATTGAACTTGAACCTGTATTTACATTGCACTGATTCTTGAGATAAGGAACAAAACATGTAGTACATACAGTACAAAAATCCTCTTTATGTTAAAAATCAAGAATTCATAATAACAAAAATACTGGAAAAGTTCAATCTAAAGGAAATGTGTATATTTAGGGCATTCATTACAGATATTTTTAAATAATTTAATTAGAATAAATGCATGCTTTGTACTTGGAAGCACATGCAAGTTAACCTGTCATCAGCAAGAGGTCAAAATGTTAAACTGCCAAACAAAGTGTTAAAAATGCAACAAGTTCATAAATATCAGATGAAAGGCAGGGATCTGTAAGATATCAAACAATACATCAAGTAAACTTTAAATAAAATGTTCCATAAAACAAACTGTCAATCAAAGTTGTGTCCTCACTTTGTGTCAACACTTTTTTTTAATAATCCTGAATTAATCAGACAATGTCATGGTCTGAGAGTACCCCTTGTTTATTTCCTGCTCATGGTGGATGCAACGGTAGAACACGTGGACTGGTAAATTTCATATATTTTTTTAGATTTTAAACAAACAATGTTAAAGTCTATTTCATCACAGCTTCAATATGTGACAGCATGTTGTCATGAAAATAATGTCAAAACAATGCAAAAAATCAGCTTTATTTATTTTTTATCCATTACATATTTTTTTATTTACTAAAAATTAAGGCTTTATTTTCTGCTAAATATAAAGTAATCATTACATTTTATAACTATAATACATTTTTCTTTTGATTTTAAAGTGAAATGTGACCTGGATGTATTTTCAAGAAAGTAAATGAAACACTTGTACAAATCAAAGAGCAGATCCATGCAGATGAGTGTGTGGTGTGCTCAGCTGTACTGCACCTGCACTGGCCGTTGTGTGTGTCACAGCTGATATCCAGTGAGGTGACTCCAGGTCTGGAGCAGTTGCACATCTCACAGCCCACCAGAGGATGGCAGCCAAATGTCTGAGGTTCACAGGTGAAACAGTCCGGCAGCAGGGTACGTGGAGGACAGATACAGTCACCGGTGACAGGCTCACACAGACGTGAACCACAGTTACAAGCTTTGGAGAAAAGGAAAGAAGATCATACACCCATCCGTCTTTTCGTTTGTCCACATGAATCATTTGTTAATCCAGCCATTCATCCATTCACAATCTTATTGTTGATTGATGCTCACATCTGCAATTGGGGAAGCCATAGTAGCCTGTTACACACTGGGAACAGTCTCGGCCAATCACATTGGGTTTGCACCTGCACTGCCCACCAAAGGACTCGCAAGTGTCACTCTCAGCGCCCACCTCATGACAGCCACAGGGCACAGCACCGTTATTGAAGAATGCAGACAGAGACACAGCAGAGTTGCGGCAGAACTGAGATGCTGTGGATGGGCTAAAAGGAGAAAGGGAATGTTAGGACGGATGATAACTGCAGGCTTTTCCACAATGAATGTATTTCCATAGAAGTATCATACTTGATGTAGAAGCTGTTTTGTCCACAGTTGCTGATAAAGTAATAGGATTTGTCCAGAGGCTCCTCTGTCAAAAAGTTGGAACTGTAACTGCTCTCTGGTACAACCAGCACATAGTCCTAAATACCACAGAGAGTCAGAGAGAAAGTAAAGGAGAAATTTTATTGTCATTGATATTTATAAATTCTGAACCGTTAAATTAATTTTTAAATTACATTTCTTGATGCCAAAAAAGTTTTAAAGGTGATGTTTGCCACTAAATTAGACTGCCACTATCTCTTAAACCCTATCTAAAAAAAAGCCCTACAAAGGCATGTCAGCCAACCAATGTCAGTAAACCCGAAAGCTCAAAATGATAGAGGTAGCCTCTCTAACACAGAGTGATATCTGTCAGGTTATAGGGACATTTCTGCATGCCTTAAAAAACACACTCACCAGCCATAATGTCTTCCTGTCTGGAACACGCAGGGTCAGGATGACCTCATGGTCTGTCACATCCAGGATAATCTGGTTCTCTGACATGAAAACACTACGGCAACCATAACCATGGGGACAGAAGGATGCATTGACACGGCCTGGAACAGATGGAGAGGGCAAAAATACCATAATGAACATCCTATGCTGAGCTGAAAATGCTACTACAGAAGTTAAAGGAATAGTTCACTCAAAAATGAAAATTCTCTGATTTATTCACCCTCGTGCCATCCCAGATGTGTATGACTTTTTCTTCAGCAGAACACAAATGAAGATTTTATATATATATATATATATATATATATATATATATATATATATATATTTCTGCTCTGTGGGTCTATTTAATGCAAGTTAATGGTGATCAGACCAAAAAAAAAAAAATCACATAAAGGATACATAAAAGTAATCCAAGTGACTCCAGTGGTTAAACAGAACAATATTTAAGTCCTTTTTCACTATAAATCTCCACTTTCACTTTCAGATGTGGAAGTGAAACTAAACAGGCACCACATTGACTTTAAGGAGTGCAAGTGAAAGTGGAAATTTAGAGTAAAAAAATGACTTAAAGTTTGATCTATTTCTCACCCACACCTATTATATTGCTTCTGAAGAAATGGATTTAACCACTGGACTCATATGGATTACTTCTGTTTCCTTTATGTGATTTTTGGAGCTACAAAAGTCTGATCACCATTCACTTGCACTGAATGAACCAACAGAGCAGAGATATTCTTCTAAAAATCTCAGTTTGTGTTCTGCAGAAGAAAGAAATTCATATTCATTCATCTGGGATGGCATGAGGGTAAGTAAACGATGAGAGAATTTTCATTTTTGAGTGAACAATCCCTTTAATACAACATCACTCATCACAGTGCGTGCCTCTATTAGATTTTCTTACCCTGCCATATGCGTCCACCATTTATGTAGAACTGGACGTGGAAGGTCGGGTGCAGGGGCTGATGATAGTGTAGGATGAATGCATAACGGCCTAGTACATGTACACGGGTCGAATACACCACAGCATTCTGGGAAATCAACAACACACATAAACATTAGGAGAGTTAGAAGACTTGTTGCGGCAGTTTGTTTTACATTTTGAGCATCAGAAAAGGGGTTCCAACAAAAGGACAGGAGCACAAGAAAGATAAATGAAGAAAAAAAGGTTTGTTTAAAGTGACATAATTTGGATGGAAATGAAAGTGTAAGGTGCAGCCATGTGTACCTGAGTAGAGTCCAAAAGCATGTGTTCACTGTTATCAGCTGCTGTTGGTGGTGTGGATGTAGAGGGTCTGTCTGTGTAGAGGGTCGGGTCAGGGGCTGAAGCCAGAACCGGCTCAGGAACAGAGGAGGCCTGTCCCTCCTTCAAAACCAGAGACTGAGGTGGAGTCTGGAACCGAGATGGTATACAGGAGCCACTGAGAGGCAGAGAACACAAAACATCATCAGTTTTGGAAGAGCAATCCATACATCACGTTCAAACCTACATAAAGCATGGCGCTAAGACATTTTGAGGAAGATATTTCTAAGAATCTATTTATTCAAGTATAACAAATGTTTTAGCTATAAATGTATACAGTATTTCGGTAACACTTTACAATAAAGTTCTATTTTTTACCATTAGTTTATGCATTAGGTATCATGAACTAACAATGAACAATATATTTTTTACAGCATTTATTAATCTTTGTTAATGTTAGTTAATAAAAATACAATTGTTCATGGTTTGGTAACATTAGTTCATAGTGCATTAATTAATGTTCCCCGTCTGTCGCTCACTTCGACGTCTTGTCGAAGAAGCGACACTAGGGGTCCACTTGGGGTCTCTCTTGAGCGGCGAATATGCCTCTGATCTATGAAAAAAGGCCAATGAGAGTTGGCGAACAGTATTTGCATACCCCGCCCCCGGACATACGGGTATAAAGGTGAGGGAAATACGCTCGTTCATTCAGTAATTTTCTTCGGAGCCGATGGTCGTGTATGCAGCCAGCTGCGAGTGACACACCAGATATCCTGCTTCTATTCTCTGACGCTCTGCTTTGCTGTTGGATCTACGGCGCACTTCAGCGGCTTTTCTCTTCTCTGCACGGCGTGCAGTTTGCCCCTGGGCGCTTCGACAGCGCAGAGTTTGAAAGAGTTTTCCCTTATAAAGAGCAATTTTCTCTGTAAAGAGTTGAATTCTCTAAAAGAGCAATACAAAGCGGCATTGAACGTCCTTTTCAGGACGCGTCTTTTTAAAGATGCCATTCCGCCCCTGTGTAGTTCCTGGATGCGATAGAGTGCTCTCTGCTTCAGACGGCCACAGGCGTTGTCTCGTGTGTCTGGGCACCGATCACACCGAGGCAGCGTTTGTGGATGGTTCATGCTCTCACTGCGAGAGCATGACCATGGCAACGTTGCGGCCACTCCAGCCGCCCCCCGTGTTGCTCCTTCCCACGGGATTGAGGACGATGCGGCTGGCAATGAAGACGATTGGGGAGGGCAGCTTTTCCCTTATAAAGAGCAATTTTCTCTGTAAAGAGTTGAATTCTCTAAAAGAGCAATACAAAGCGGCATTGAACGTCCTTTTCAGGACGCGTCTTTTTAAAGATGCCATTCCGCCCCTGTGTAGTTCCTGGATGCGATAGAGTGCTCTCTGCTTCAGACGGCCACAGGCGTTGTCTCGTGTGTCTGGGCACCGATCACACCGAGGCAGCGTTTGTGGATGGTTCATGCTCTCACTGCGAGAGCATGACCATGGCAACGTTGCGGCCACTCCAGCCGCCCCCCGTGTTGCTCCTTCTTCCCACGGGATTGAGGAAGATGCGGCTGGCAATGAAGACGATTGGGGAGGGCAGCGGGTGCAGCTCCGCCAGGTACGCCCCCTCGGACCACCCGCCACCGACACGCTCGTTGACCTCCGTTGCTTGAGGCAACAGCGACTCGCCTCTGGGCCAGTCTGCCTATCCTCTGGAACTCGAGGTGGATGAACTCGCCATTCCATCTGAGAGCACGGCGTCTGACGCTGACGCCTCCACTGGGCTGCCGCCTTTGGGCCAGCATGCCCAGGCTGAGGCTGATGCGTAGATGTCCGACATGCTTGCCCGAGCCGCCGTCAGTGTGGGGTTGGATTGGAACCCTCCGTCCTCCCCACACCCGTCACGGTTGGATGACTGGTTCCTGGGTTCTGGGCGCCGCTTACAGCCTGGCCCCCCCGGTCCCGTTTTTCGCGGAGGTGCATGACAAGCTGATGTCTTCGTGGAGAGCCCCGCTTTCCATTCGTCAAAAGCCCTGCTCGTCTGACTCGCTACCCTCGACGGTGGAGCGACCCACGGGTATACGGCGATTCCCCAGGTGGATAGGGCTACACCATTCTTCCCACATGTGACAGAAGAGGCCATGTGATGTATTTTTGCCACCTTTACCTCCACTTTCGGGCAGGTGTGGCCTCCGCAGGGTCTTTTCCCCCTGAAAGAATAGGAATTTGGGTAAGACCCCCTTCCCACGATGTGGTAAGGGCCCCAGCTGCTCTGGCTCTATGCCGAGAAAACATAGAGAGAAAAGAGGCCCAGCCAGGTTTGGCCCGTTCCCTAGTTGGAAGCATCGCCTTGTTCCCCTCTAGGGTAACCAAAAGGATTCCGATGACTTTTTTGGGGCATTGGGGAAGGGTACGTGCAGTCTGAAACACAATTGGTCGCTTGTGCATGTGAAATACCTGCCCGCTTCTGTGTCAGCAGTACACATACCTGGCTCAGCGCATGGCGTGATTTGAAGTGGACCCCTAGTGTCGCTTCTTCGACACGACGTCGGAGTGAGCAACAGACGGGGAACGTCTCGGTTACGTATGTAACCTCCGTTCCCTGATGGAGGGAACGAGACGTCGTGTCTTCCTGGCCACATCGCTGAGCCGAGCCGCTGAGGTGGCCAGAACACTCCCGGCTCCTCAGAAAATTTCCCCTCGCCTTTATACCCGTATGTCCGGGGGCGGGGTATGCAAATACTGTTCGCCAAATCATACTGGCCTTCTTTTCATAGATCAGAGGCATATTCGACGCTCAAGAGAGACCCCAAGTGGACCCCTAGTGTCGCTTCTTCGACACGACGTCTTGTTCCCTCCATCAGGGAAAGGAGGTTACATACGTAACCGAGACGTTAACAAATACAACATTTGATTTGAAAAAACTTATTAGTATGTTGAAATTAACATTAACCAAGAATAATAAATGCTGTAAAAGTATTGTTCATTTTTAGTTCACGTTAACTACTGTAATGCTGTTAACTAATGTTCACAAATGGAACCTCATTCTAAATTGTAAGCTATATTTCTAAGTATGCCTCTTAAGTATATACAGTGAGGAAAATAAGTATTTGAACACCCTGCTATTTTGCAAGTTCTCCCACTTGGAAATCATGGAGGGGTCTAAAATTGTCATCGTAGGTGCATGTCCACTGTGAGAGACATAATCTAATAAAAAAAATCCAGAAATCACAATGTATGATTTTTTAACTATTTATTTGTATGATACAGCTGCAAATAAGTATTTGAACACCTGAGAAAATCAATGTTAATATTTGGTACAGTAGCCTTTGTTTGCAATTACAGAGGTCAAACGTTTCCTGTAGTTTTTCACCAGGTTTGCACACACTGCAGGAGGTATTTTGGCCCACTCCTCCACACAGATCTTCTCTAGATCAGTCAGGTTTCTTGGTTGTCGCTGAGAAACACGGAGTTTGAGCTCCCTCCAAAGATTCTCTATTGGGTTTAGGTCTGGAGACTGGCTAGGCCACGCCAGAACCTTGATATGCTTCTTACAGAGCCACTCCTTGGTTATCCTGTATCCTTGGCTGTGTGCTTCGGGTCATTGTCATGTTGGAAGACCCAGCCTCGACCCATCTTCAATGCTCTAACTGAGGGAAGGAGGTTGTTCCCCAAAATCTCGCAATACATGGCCCCGGTCATCCTCTCCTTAATACAGTGCAGTCGCCCTGTCCCGTGTGCAGAAAAACACCCCCAAAGCATGATGCTACCACCCCCATGCTTCACAGTAGGGATGGTGTTCTTGGGATGGTACTCATCATTCTTCTTCCTCCAAACACGGTTAGTGGAATTATGACCAAAAAGTTCTATTTTGGTCTCATCTGACCACATGACTTTCTCCCATGACTCCTCTGGATCATCCAAATGGTCATTGGCAAACTTAAGACGGGCCTTGACATGTGCTGGTTTAAGCAGGGGAACCTTCCGTGCCATGCATGATTTCAAACCATGACGTCTTAGTGTATTTCCAACAGTAACCTTGGAAACGGTGGTCCCAGCTCTTTTCAGGTCATTGACCAGCTCCTCCGGTGTAGTTCTGGGCTGATTTCTCACCTTTCTTAGGATCATTGAGACCCCACGAGGTGAGATCTTGCATGGAGCCCCAGTCCGAGGGAGATTGACAGTCATGTTTAGCTTCTTCCATTTTCTAATGATTGCTCCAACAGTGGACCTTTTTTCACCAAGCTGCTTGGCAATTTCCCCGTAGCCCTTTCCAGCCTTGTGGAGGTGTACAATTTTGTCTCTAGTGTCTTTGGACAGCTCTTTGGTCTTGGCCATGTTAGTAGTTGGATTCTTACTGATTGTATGGGGTGGACAGGTGTCTTTATGCAGCTAACGACCTCAAACAGGTGCATCTAATTTAGGATAATAAATGGAGTGGAGGTGGACATTTTAAAGGCAGACTAACAGGTCTTTGAGGGTCAGAATTCTAGCTGATAGACAGGTGTTCAAATACTTATTTGCAGCTGTATCATACAAATAAATAGTTAAAAAATCATATATTGTGATTTCTGGATTTTTTTTTTTTAGATTATGTCTCTCACAGTGGACATGCACCTACGATGACAATTTCAGACCCCTCCATGATTTCCAAGTGGGAGAACTTGCAAAATAGCAGGGTGTTCAAATACTTATTTTCCTCACTGTATCTAAGATACAGTATATAAAAAAATCCAAGTACTGTAAATATATGTTGACATTCCAAAAATCTAGCCTATTTGTATTCACCTGTCTGGAGAGAAGTGACCATGTGTGCTGATGCAGTGAACTCTGGGCTTCAGGTACTCCATGGTGAACTGAGCACGAGGGATGAGGAACACTTTGTGCTAGAGGGGGAAAACCAAACACACATTTGTAAATGACACAAATTCACTATAGACACTAATGGCTTTGATGGTGGACTCAAGCAGAAACCTCCTCTAACCAAGAAGAAACTGCTTCTGTCAGCAATGAGCTGGATATCAGCCTCCGCAGAGAGAGTGAAGACTGCAACACGCTTCATGTCATCTACAGACACGGCTCGACACAGAAAACTACACACATACAGAGAAAGACACACATTTTGATCAGTAAATGCAGTGGGAAAAAAGAGGAAAAAGAACAATCAATTAAACAATTAAAGGGCTCATGCAATTTCCTTGCTCTTTTGAAATAACAGAGGTTGATGTACTATGTAGACTCATTCGCAATGCAATGCTCCTTCCCCAGTCCATTTATTATGTAAAAACAGGTCATTCAAAAATGTTTGTGTTTGTGACAAATAAAATGCTTTAAAAAAAGTATAGAATATGGTCCCATTTCACCCCTTTACATGCGAGTATGTGAAGCACAAATAAACAAAAGAACAATGATGTTGTGACCTCACACACACCTGTATTTGCAGGGGAGCAGTGTTATTTGCTCTTGATGTGTGCGTTCGCCCCATGAGTTGACAGACACAGTGAGAGTTTGAGGGGCTTCGTCTTCACTGGCATACTCCACCACAAACACATACTCTCCAGGGACAGGAACCCGACCACGCAGCTGAACACTCATCTGAACACACATACAAACAATCTCACTACTTAACACTTTCAAATAAAAAAATCCCAAATTCGTCAATAATTAATTTATTTTGTTAAATATGATTTATTTAGTTCCCACCTGCAATGCAGATGCAGATAATACATGAGTATTATCGACTTTGAAAATGTTTCTCAAAATCTGTTTGCTCTATTAGTGAGCTGCCTACCAAGACAGTATTTTTTGGCATCAGAACAGCATCATCAAGCACTTATGATGGCTAAACACGCTGTCTATGTCGGGATTTTACTAAGATTTGAGACACGTAACACACACATACTCACATCGTTGCCGGTGCAGATGGCCATGCTTGGATGGCGAGGGGTGATCTTTTCAGTGTGGCAAGGTCTGGGCAGGTGATTATCAGACCTGCAGCTGGCGTCGTTGCCGGAGATGGTCGGGAACTCCTCCAGAGACAGATACATGTACTGCAGACAGCTAAATGCACCACAACAACAATTACTCCAGTTGCATTGCATATAAGTGTGGCACGGTGGAGGGCGGGACCGGCGCGTGATTACGCACGCCCGGTCCCGTATCAGGCTAATTGCGCCGTCAAGAGGGATTAAGGCCACTCGCAGACGGCGATCGGGAGAGAGAGCTTAATCAGCAGACATGTCTGTTGTCCTATGTGTTTGTTTTAAGTTCTTCATTAAAATTATTATTTATTTGTCAAGCCGGTTTCTCGCCTCTTCCTTGCCCGTGACCTTGAACGTCTTTACATTGGTGCCGAAAGCCCGGGAAGGAAGAGGGATACGCCGTAGCGGAGTTCTCGCCACTTCTCAATGGAGCAGCCACGGCCATCTGCTGGGGGACGGAGGAGCCCAGCCACCTGGACGCGGAGGAACGGCCGCCGACCGCGAGGGGAGGAGGGGCTCCTGGCCGACCGCCTGGAGTGGTTAGGGCCGCTGCCAGGGGCGGGGGAGTCCCCTACTAGCCGCTGGAACGCGGCGGGGTTGGAGACTGCCGACCGCGTGCGGGGAGGGGCTCGCCGCCGACCGCCTGGAGCGGGAGAACCGCTTCCAGGGGCGGGGGGAGGCCCCTTCGACACCCCGGGAATGCGGCGGGGCGTTCCGTCCACCAGGGGCTGAGGACTGCCTCCGATCTGCCCGGAGAGGCGCGGCTGTTGTCCTGAAGAGGGTGGAGAAGTGGCTGAGGAACGAGCTACGGCGTATCAGAGAACCGGCGAGTAAGTGTTTTTTTTTTTTTTTTCCTTTAAATCTCTCTCTCCTCTTTCTCTCGATACCACTCTGCGTTGGCCTTTTCCCTCTTTTTTAAATTATGGTGTTCGTGGGAGGGGAAGTACCGCCCAGTGCAGGAACCTCCCCCCCCCCCCCCCCCCCCATTTTTAATTGTTGTTTCCCTCCCCTTGCCCCTCCCTCGTCCAGGTTGATGGGGATGACCCGCTGGCAGACCGCGCGGGAGGCGCCCCCCCCCCAGGGGATGTACGTCAGGCCGGGGGTCCCCAGCCTGAGAGAACGGGGGAGGAATGTGGCACGGTGGAGGGCGGGACCGGCGCGTGATTACGCACGCCCGGTCCCGTATCAGGCTAATTGAGCCGTCAAGAGGGATAAAGGCCACTCGCAGACGGCGATCGGGAGAGAGAGAGCTTAATCAACAGACATGTCTGTTGTCCTATGTGTTTGTTTTAAGTTCTTCATTAAATTATTTATATTGACAAGCCGGTTTCTCGCCTCTTCCTTGCCCATGAAAATGATCTTCTTTACAATAAGGTACACCATATGATACATGCATGTGCACAAAAAAATAGCTGCTGTACTACTGACTTCTGACTGGCATCCTGTATCGGGCTGTAAGAACAGGGTTCAGTCACTTTAAGTTGCAGGATGGGAGCTTCATAATATGCACTGGGCAAAAGCACTAGGTAGTCCTGTAGACAGAGAGAAAGAAAGTGTTCAGTTTTTCCAGTACTAACGTAGAGTCAATATACATTTAGTTGGTTTACGATGGAAAGCCTACCAGCAGAATACCCTCTGCCTCTATAATCACAGTCCAAGTTCCAGGATTCAACACAAATGGCTCCATAAAGCTGTTCTGGGGCACATTGACAAATGTGGGTTCTGAACTGGGTGCAAAGACGATCTGTTTTGACTGCTCAGAGCCTAGAAAGAAAAGGACAAAGATTGGGTTTGTGGGGATATAGTTATGATGCCAACATGTAAATAAGATTACTTTATAAATCAATACAATTAACACATTTATCTATAGTTATGTGCCAGAAGATGTGTGCGTGTGTGTTTGTGTGTGAGTTAGTCTGAAAAACTCAAGCTAGGAATAGTTCACCCAAAAATTTTAATTCTCTCATTTACTCACCGTCATGCCATCCCAGATGGTTATGCATTCGTCTGCAAAACACAAATGAAGATTTTTAGAAGAATATCTCGGCTCTGTTGGTCCATACAATGCAAGAGCGATGGCCAGACCTTTGAAGCTCCAAAAAGCACATAAAGGCAGAACAAAAGTATTCAATAAGATGCTAGTGGTTTCACCCATATAATCTGTTTTTGTGAAGAACAAACTAAAATGTCATTCCTTTTCACTGTACCTTGCCTTTGCAGTGTCTGGGCAAGATCTTTATTTCAAGCTCGATTACACTTCCTAGTGCTAGATGGCACTAGGAAGAGTAATCGAGCTTGAAATAATGATCACTTTGGAAAAAGTAGTTACATTTTGGTCTGTTCTAAGTCAAAACTGATAAGAATGTTTCTGAAGATATATATAATCCATGGCTTCGTATGATTTATTTTATTCTGGCTTTATGTGCTTTTTAGAGTTTCAACGTTTTGGTCACTTGCATTGTCAGGAACAACAGAGCTGAGATAATCGTCTAAAAATCTTTGTGTTTTACAGAAGAAAAAGTCATACACATCTGAGATGGCAGGAGGGTGAGTAAATGATGAGAGAATTTTCATTTTGGGGTAAACCATTCATTTAACTGCATAGTTCAGACAAAAATTTTAATTCTCTTATCATTTACTCACATCCTTTAGTATACCTGAATGATTTACATTCTTCTGTGGAACCCACAAGGTGTAAGTTTATACTGTTCTATTTCACACAATGAATGTAAATAGAAATGGCAAAAATTACATTAAAGCACCATAAAAATAGTCCATACAACATGTGTGCTAATTGCCAAGCATTCTGTATGCATATGATAGCTTTTTGTAAATATCAGACCATTGTTAAATCAAAATTGGAATAATCTGCTTCAGTAGTTCGAAGTTAATGTAATCCTGCAATGAGGATAGTGTAAAGGTGTTTGGCTTGCTGTCCCTGGAGGAGTGCTCGAATCTTGTGACTTGACCCAAGCTCGAATACCCCCAGACTTGTTAAGTTTTTAATGTGTAGACTGGAGGATTTAGGGAGGTGGAGGGATGCTGGAGGGATCATCGCTTCATGGATGTAAGCAGCTGTTTATATACACTGACTCTGGTGATGTGATTGGTCAGATTAAATTGATTAAACATGCTTCTCCCGAACTTTGTTATGAAACTCCACCTGATCGCTGTATGCTGTATTGTCACTGTAACATTCTTCAAAGTTTCTCCTTTTGAGTTGCATGGAAAAAGAAACTCAAAAAGTTTGGGATGACATGGTGGTGAGTAAATGATGACAGAATTGTCATTATTGTTTGAACTATTCCTTTAATAAGCAAATTGAAAGTTTAAACCTCATTTGTGATTTACTGTATTTTTCAAGTGAAACGGAGAAAGCGACGACAATCCAGAACTGCGATTAGCAGCACATCGAACTGTCAGACGTACCTCTTCTGCTGCTTTGATAGGCTGTGATTTTACCATTGGACAAGGCCGACTGCGTGTTTACATATCTGAGGATGAAGCGTGTGAGATACATGTCTGCTTCACGCACGTTCACCATCATTTTAACTGTATTCTGAGATGGAGGACAAGGGAGAAAAAGAGAGGGGAAAAGGGAGAAGGGGAGAGAATGTACAGGAAATAATACGGTCTGTGTTAAACATCTGACCTATTAGTTTCTGATCAAAGTGTGTGCGATGTGGGATGAAGGTTGCAATGTGTGTGTCTTGAACATGAGGGGAAGAGGAAGGAAGTTTTTGATGAGAGGATCAAGGAGGACAGGTAGTCATCAGCTTCTCACTCTAAGAGCAAGTAAGTGACCAGGAAGTGAGGGAGGCCGAAAGAGAAAGGAGGAGAGTGTAAACACTTACAGTTACTGCACACAAATTGTCTGCCATCATCGATCACAGAGACTCGGCCCCTCACGTCCATGCCACCGCGGTTCACATAGTGTAAGACCATGTGAAACAGGTCTGGAGAGTCAACCACCACCTCAACCAATGCCCTTGGCTAGAGAACAAGAGATCGTCCACAGAACAGAGATAGACAGAACAAGAGAGACAAATGCAAAGCTGTTCGTTTATACCACCACCAGCATTAAAGCGCCCAGCCAAACACAGCAAGCAGCACCAATCAAAACCCTTGATCAAAGCCCAACCAAAGTCACATCACATTTCAATGACACATCACACACAAAGTATTTGAACGTTGTATTGCACAAAGCAGGGTTTACACACATGCATGAAAAAGATACATGAAAATACATGAAATAGAGCATGATACAATATCTCATTCATAATTTATTAGTTAGTCATTATGGAAAATAATACAAACATGGAATAATTTATTATGTTAATTAGTGAGATTACTATTATTATCTTCATAGAAGCTTTAAAGACAACATGAAACAGGGTTGACACAATCTATTTTAATTCTGTACTGTAATGTACAGTATATCTGAGTGAAACATGATATTATGAAAAATGTAAGGAGGGACTTGATTGGATTGTGAAAAGTGGTCTCTGCATGACAAGAGGCAAGTTATCGATAAGTTAATTTCATGAAAGTTTACAAAGACATTTTTTCTTTACAATAATGTACACCGATGAAACGTGCGAGATCATGAAAGTGCATTAAGAAAGCAAATGGGCCTAATTTTTTATTTCTTCTTGACTTTAAATGCTGAACCAAAAAGTTGATACGCAACAGGCTAAAATGCATAATAATGCTAATAATATAAATAACTAAAAATAATATACAATTAATAATAAAAATAATTTACCATTCAATAATGTAATAAAAATGTAGCTGTAAATAAAATATTTTAATTAAATATTTTAACTATAAGTTGAAAATGTGGAAAAAAAAGTTTTGTTAAAAGGCTACAGAGCTTCACTTGATTTTGTTTTATTATTATTATTTATTTATTTCATTTTAAAAGTACATTTTAAAGTAATCATTTAGCCTCTACCCTACAGGATTCATGTTTGTGTTGATGTCATTGGTGTGTACGTGTATCTCACCTGTATGGGGGACATCTGAGCGTAGCCCCTCCAGCTAAAGCTCTCAAACTCCAAAGGATTGTAACCAAACCTCACCGGACGTCCATCCACGGTGGTGCCATCTTCCACCTCAAACTTCATATGGTGCAGGTCTGGGAAATAATGATCCAGCCGGGGTCTAAACAAACACAGCAGAGTGATTTAACGACATGTGATGTGATTACAGCACAATTCATGTAGTCCTCTTGCTGTCACTCACTGGGTGCATTTGGGTCCCTCCACATTCGGTCTGCATCGACAGCGCCCATGTCTGTCATCACACATCTGCCCAACAGAACCTCCCATATCACACTGACAACCTGCAAACACACACAGGGATGAGGTTTAAACTGACTCTTCATTAAAGTATTGAGAATCTCTGCCTGTAATTCATTTCATACCTTGGCACCCAAAGAAATTGCCCTTCTGCAGGTTGAAGTATCCGTCTTTGCACACATTGCAAGTTCTACTGCACACGTTGGCTTTACAGTAACACTGTCCGGTGTTCTGATAGACACACAGATGGATGGGTAAGTTTACTACACTCTTGGAAATTCATTTGTAAGCTGGCATTATTATTGATGGAGTGTAAATATTTTCTCACCTGAGTGCACTCTGCAACCTCACTCAGAGTCCCTACTGTATTACAGTCACAGACTACAAAAACAGAAATATACAATAAAATACATATACTGTACATTCACATATAGGCATATAATACATATATTGGTGATAATATTGTATTGGCCAATAGTAACCTTTTTTAAAATAGGTTTTAGTCTAATTAATTATTGGCATGTCTGATATTGGAAACAGGTACATTTGAGGTTGTATCTAATTTATTTATAGTCTTTTTGAGTGCCATGTTTCAAAAGTACTAAACAGCTATTCATCATTTCTTCTGTACATTATCATGATTTGACACCATCTTTTACAAAGATGTCAAATTCTAGAAAAACTTCTAGTGCCTATTAAAGAGGCAAATGGTGTAGATTTAAAATATCAGACATCATAACAATTTTCAGCAATAAAAAAAATTTAATAAATAGCAGTCAACCCAAATGTTCTATATCAGTGCATCGCTTTTTACTGTCTCTATATTACCATCTAACTAACTAAAAATTGACAAGCCACAGAGACAAAATTATAAATACCTGTCATCATAACCAATTAAATGGCTGCCATAAAGTTAACACAACTTAAATTAAACTGTTTATGTTGCGCCAATAAGTCAAGACTGAATTTTGTGCCAAATGCCATAAGTCTCGCTTACTTGAACATCCATAGACTGTATCAGGAGATAGATTCCAGTAGAGTGGCTTACAGCGGTCACATGCCAACCCCTCTACATATTGCTGACACTCACAGGAGCCCTGAGGTATAAAAAACAACACAAAACGTCTAGGTTACGTATGTAACATCCGTTCCCTGATGGAGGGAACGAGACGGTGTGTCGAAGAAGCGACACTATGGGACTCTCTTGAGCCGTGAATATGCCTCTGATCTATGAAAAAAGGCCAATGAGAAGTTGGGAGACAGTATGAAATGGTCCGGAAATGGTCCAGAAACAACATTGGCCGGGAGGACACAACGTCTCGTTCCCTCCATCAGGAGGACGTTCCCCGTCTGTTGCTCACTTCGGCATTGTGTCGAAGAAGCGACACTAGGTGTCCAATTTAAATCACGCATAAGCTGAGCCGTGTACTTGTACTGCTGACACAGGAGCGGGCAGGTACTTGACGTGCAAAAGCAACCAGCTGTATCAGACTTCACGTTCCCTTCCCCAATGCCCCAAAAAAGTCATCAGAATCCTATGTTTCATGCATAGAGCCAAACGGCTGGGGCCTTTACACACATCGTGGGAAGGCAGTCTTACCCGGTTTCCTGTTTTTCAGGGGGGAAAGACCCTGCGGAGACCACACCTGCCCAGAGAGGGGGAGGTAAGAGTGGCGAATACATCACATGGGTTTTTAAGCGACATGTGGAAAGTGGCGCAGTGGTAGATCCCACCCCCTCCAGAGGGGGGAGTTGCTACAAACACGGCAACCAGGGGGCAGTGGGAACTGCCCAAGGGAGACGCGGGTCCACTTGTAAGGGGCCCGTACCACGGAAAATACACACAGGGGGAGTCCATGTAGGAGTCCTGAGCTATGGAGCACCTATTCCAGTACAGGGTAGATTAAGTACCCGCAGTGGATTGGGTTGGCGAGTTCCTCCGCTGAACTGCGGACCCAAAGGACTAGGGAGGAGTCATCCAGGGATCCGAATGAGTGGGATCTCCTGGGAGAGAAAGCGCACAGTTTTACCTCGGCCGAGGGAAAGGGTGCTAGGTGCAAGCGATCAACCCGGTCAGTCCGTCAGCGTGTACCGAATTATACCGGCTCGGACCTGAGAATACACGGGACGATACTGACTCAACACTGAGATTGTAGAATCTTGCAAAGGTATAAAGTGTTGCCCAACCCGCTGCATATGTCTGCCAGGGAGGTGCCTCTGGCCAGTGCCCACGAAGACGCAACACTCCTTGTTGAGTGTGCTCGGACCCGCAAGGGGGGAGGCACGGCCTGGGTGTGATAGGCCAATGAAATGGCATCCACCACCCAGTGGGAAAGCCTCTGTTTGGAGACAGTGTTCCCTTTCCGCTGTCCTCTGAGGTCTGAGAACCAAGCCCAGGTGGGCCAGTAGGGAGCCACTAGGGTCACTTGTTCCTCGTCCTCCCTGACCTTGCACAGCACCTGTGCAAGAAGGCTCACTGGTGGAAATGCATACTTGCGCAGCCCCGAGGGCCAGCTGTGAGCCAGTGCGTCTGCCCTGAGGGGAGCCTCTGTTTGGGCATACCAGAGCGGGCAATGGAAGGTCTCTCGGGAGGTGAAAAGGTCTACCTGAACTTGACCAACCGTTCCCAAATCAGCTGGACCGACTGGGGGTGAAGCCTCCACTCTCCACTGGGCAAGCATTGTCGTGACAGCGTGTCCACTACCACATTGAGGTTGCCCGGGATGTGAGTGGCGTGCAGCGACTTGAGTCGATGCTGGCTCCAAAGGAGGAGATTTATGTATGCTACTGCGGTGGAGCTGTCTGACATGATCAAGACGTGTTTGTCCTGAACTAATGGGAGAATCCTCCACAGGGCAAAGAATACAGTCAACAACTCTAGGCAATTGATGTGCCAGCGCAGCGGGGCCCCTTTCCAACGGCCCACGGCTGCGTACCCATTGTACACGGTGCCCCAACCCAATTTGGAGGCGTCGGTCGGGACCAGGACGCGTCAGGACACATGCTGCAAGGATACTTCTGCCCGCAGAAAGCAGAGGTCTTTCCAGGGTCTGAATGTTTGGCAGCAGGTGAGGGTGACCATCACACAGTGCGTGCCGTGGTGCCATGCTCGTCTCGGGACTGGAGTCTGGAGCCAGTGCTGAAGCAGTCTCATATGCATCAACCCCAGCGGCGCGACCGGCGCGGTGGGTGCCATATGCCCCAGGAGCCTCTGGAAAAGTTTTAAAGGGACCACTGTGCCCGGCCTGAAGGCGGTGAGGCATTCCAGCACTGACTAAGCGCTAGTTGGTGAGGTGCGCTGACATTGAGAGGGTCTAACTCCATGGTGAGAAAAGAGATGCTCTGAACTGGGGCGAGCTTGCTCTTTTTCCAGTTGACCTGAAGCCCCAAACGGCTGAGGTGCCTGAGCACCTGGTCCCTGTGAGCGCATAGTAACTCTCGGGAGTAGGCCAGGATGAGCCAGTCATCGAGGTAGTTGAGTATGCGGATACCGGATTCTCGGAGTGGGGCAAGGGCTGCCTCAGCGACTTTCGTAAAGACGCGAGGGGACAGGGACATGCCGAAGGGGAGGACTTTGTGCTGATACACCTGGCTGTCGAACACGAACTGTAGGAAGGGTCGGTGTTGAGGCAGAATTGAGACATGGAAGTACGCGTCCTTCAGGTCTACTGCTGCAAACCAATCTAGATACCGGACGCAAGTTAAGATGTGTTTTTGCATGAGCATTTTGAACGGGAGTTTGTGCAAAGCCCGGTTGAAAACTTGCAAGTCCAATATTGGTCGTAAGCCGCCGCCTTTCTAGGGTACGATGAAGTAAGGGCTGTAGAAACCCTTCTTCATCTCGGTTGGAGGAACAGGCTCTATTATGTCTATGAGTAAGAGGGTCGAGATTTCTGCGTACAGGGATTTGGCCTGTTTGCCGTGTACTGCGGTAAAGCGGACACCCCCAAAGGAGGTGGGGGGCCTGGTAAGCCGAATTGCATAACCGAGTCGAATGGTCCTGTCTAGCCAGCGTGACGGGTTGGGAAGTGAAAGCCACACATCCAAACTCCGCGCTAGGGGCACTAATGGGACGAATATCTTTGACGTACCCGGCGGGGCTTCACAGCGGGGCGGAGCAGATGATACGGCATCGGGAGGCTCTGGTGCGTCCCGAGGCTCTGGTGCTGAGAAAAGACTCGAAGCACTTACCTTACTCCACACACCCAGCAGGAGGCGGGTTAGTGACTGAGGGCGGGGGGTGTCTGCGTCCAGCAAGCCGGGACTGTTGAGGTGTTGCGGCAGATTGCCGTGAGAACAGCATTTGCGGGCCAGGTGACCAAGAGACAAAGGAAATAGCTCTTTTTCTGAGAATGTGGGGACCGCAGCCCCGAGGGGGCAAATGAAATGAATTCAACAAAAGTTTCTCCTCCCAGCCCTCCACTGAGGGACTGAGTGGTCTGCTTACCAGCTCCGGAGCTAACGTCTTGCTCCCTGGGTCGATCGTCTCAGGAGCGCCTGGGAGCCTTCCTGGTATCAAAGGGGTCCGAGAGATGGGGGGCGCGTGCTTCCTGCGGGGTGCTCGACGCACGGGCTGAGAGCTGGGCCCGGGTTGAGGTGGAGCAGGGTGTTTCTTAGCCACAGGAGGACGCCCTCGACGAGCAGACGGGGCATGGCCTGGGGCAGAAGGTTTGTGGCGGGCCAGGATGTGTGAAATAGCTGGGCGAATTCCTCAACGGTGTCGCCGAAGAGGCCGGACTGGGAGACAGGGGCGTTGAGGAAGCGTGTCTTGTCTGTCTCACGCATCTCGAACAAGTTCAGCCACAGATGACGTTCCTGAACCACGAGTGTGGCCATTGTCTGCCCGAGTGACTGCGCTGTGGCCTTCATGGCCCTGAGGGCGAGGTCGGTCGCTGAGCGCAGTTCCTGCAGCACGTCGGGATCAGGACTACCTACATGCAGCTCTTTAAGTGCCTTGGCCTGGTGGACTTGCAGGAGGGCCATGGCATGCAGGGCAGAAGTGGCCTGTCCGGTGGCGCTGTAGGCTTTGGCGGTCAGTGATGACGTTGACCTACAGGCCTTGGAGAGGAGCACAGGGCGACCCCGCCATGTGACGGTGTTCTCGGGGCATAGGTGGATCGCAACTGCCCTGTCCACCTGGGGAATCGGCATGTACCTGTGGGCCGCTCCGCCGTCGAGGGTAGTGAGAGCGGATGAGCGTGTGGCTTTGTGCTGGCCCAAAGGTGGCAGCACAGGGGAGTCATCCGCGTTAGACGCCGGACCGCTCTCCGATGCAGCGGCAAGCTCATCCTCCTTGAGCTCTAGAGGATAGGCAGGCTGGCCATGAGGCGAGCCGCTGTTGCCTCGAGCACGGACAGGAGTCAACGAGCGTGCCGGGGGGCGGGGGGTCCGAGGGGGCGTACCCGGCGGAACCACACCCGCTGCCGTCCCCAGATCGCCTCCATCGCCAGCCACATCGTCCTCAATCCCGTGGGAAGAAGGAGCAACACGGGGGGGGGTGGCTGGAGTGGCCCACGTTCCTTCGCTTGAAGAAAAGCCGTGACCGCAACGTTGCCATGGTCATGTTCTCGCAGTGAGTACATGAACCATCCACAAAAGCTGCCTCGGTGTGATCGCAGCCCAGACACACGAGACAACACCTGTGGCCGCCTGAACAGAGAGCACTCTACCGCATCCAGGGACTACACAGGGGCGGAAGGGCATCTTTATAAAGACACGTCCTGAAAAGGACGTTCAACGCAGTTGTGTTTTGCTCTTTTAGAGGAAAATACACTTTTACTGAGAAAATCACTCTTTTAAGTTTAGCTCTGTTGAAGTGCCCAGGGGCAAACTGCACTGCCGTGCAGAGAAGGAAGAAGCCGCTGAAGTGCGCCGTAGATCCAACAGCAGAATCAGCTCAGAGGAAGAGGAACAGGTGTGTGACTCGCAGCTCACTGCATACATGACCATCGGCTCCGAAGAAAATTTCTGAATGAACTAGACGTATTTCCCTGCCTTTATACCCGTATGTCTGGGGGCGGGGTATGCAAATACTGTCTGCCAACTTCTCATATGCCTTTTTTCATAGATCAGAGGCATATTCGGCGCTCAAGAGAGACACCTAGTGTCGCTTCTTCGATCCAACGTCGAAGTGAGCGACAGACAGGGAACAACAACCAATAAGGGTAAATGTACAGAACATATGCTTATCAAAGACTACAATGACCATGATCCTCATTCACATTCAGTATTTAGCCTAAAAAAATACTTTAAAACATCCTTTTTTACCACAAAAAATAAATGAAAATTTTATTAATACATATTGCACATTGTTTATCTAATATAAACTGTGCAGTATGCAGTAGACAGTACTCTAAAAATCCATCCAGAACATTGCCATATTTATTGCAGAAAAATATCAATAAAGCTCAATTATATTCACCACAGTGGGTAGGATTTCATTCTGCAGAGAGCCTGCTGGGTTACAGGTGCCAGCTAAAGCACAGATAATGGAGGAAAAAAGAAAACATTAAAAAACTTGCATCAAACCAGAACTATCTGAAATTACAATGTATCATATGCCTGAGTTATATCACCTTGGCAGAGGGGGAAGCCATATGAATCAGGGCTGCAGCTAACACACCTCTGACCCACAATGTTTGGCAGGCACACACACTGACCAGATACTGGATCACAGGAACTAAAGCGAGAGCCCTCCACTGAACAATGACATGCTGAAAGAGAGAGAGAATTAGATTTAAAGGAATAATTAGAATAGAAATAAAAATGATCTCATAATTTACTCTCATGCCATCCCAGATGTGCATGTCTTTCTTTCTTTTGCAAAACACAAATGTAGATTTATAAAGGAATATCTCAGCCCTGTTGGTCCATTCAATGCAAGAGTGTTGGCTAGACCTTTAAAGCTCCATAAAGCATATAGATGAAAAATAAACGTAATCCATTAGACTCCAGTGGTTTATTCCATGTCTTCTGAAGCGATCATATCTGTTTTGTGTGAGAACAGGCCAAAATATAGCTCCTTTTTCACTGTATAAGTTGCCACTGCAGTTTCTAGGCACGATCATTATTTCAAGTGTGATCACACTTCCTAGTGCTTGACGCATGCCCAGAGTGCTAGAATGCACTAGGAAGTGTAATCGAGCTTGAAATCATGATCGCAAAGGAGACTGCTGATATAGTGAAAAATACGTTATATTTTGCTCTGTTCTCAACCAAAACCAATTTGATTGATTCAGAAGACATTGATTAAACCACTGGAGTCTTGTGAATTACTTTATGCTGCCTTTATGTGCTTTTTGGAGCTTCACATTTCTGTTCAACATTCATTTGCATTGTATGGGCCTACACAGCTGAGATATTCTTCTAAAAAAAGTCATTCACATCTTGGATGGCATGAGGTTGTGTAAACAATGAGAGAATTATTTATTTAATTTTTTTGGGTGAACTATCCCTTTAAGATTTAAATTTACAACCACCTGCAACTGCAAACAATGCTTTCCTTACAATTTTTTTGCTCCATCGCCATCAAGGGACAAAATGACCCCAGTAGACAGCCGTCTAACAGAATGGATCATAATCTACACTAATTGCAATAAAAGTCATGTGACTCACGTGAGCAGCTGGGATAACCGTAGAATCCTTGTGCACACTGGTCACATTTGGGGCCGCTGTAATTGGGTCTGCATTGACACTGGCCCGAGTCACTACAGCTGAAGTCCAGAGACGTACGAGGGTCACAGGTGCACACTGGTAAATTATTCAAAATATTACAACCAAGAAAATACAGATACTGAAGTTAAAGACGTGTTTGCACAAATAACGTCTTTTCAAATACATGTATGTGTGGCTCACCTTGGCAGTCTGGATAGGAGTGGAAGCCTGAGTGACATTGCTCACAGCGAGGACCAGTGAACTCTGGCCTGCACAAACACTGACCAGCTGCATTACACATCTCAGGTAAAGAGCCCACAACACTACAGCCACAAACTACAGATATATATATATATAGAGAGAGAGAGAGAGAGAGAGAGAGAGAGAGAGAGAGAGAGAGAGAGAGAGAGAGAGAGAGGAGAAATGGCACACAGAACCCATTTTATGTAATGTAAATAATATTTTAATCACATTAATAATAGCAGCAGTTAAAATGCGTTAACTGTATTGGCAAGAGTTTGAGGAGGCTGCATAAACTACAGTAACTGCAAACAATGGCATAATGCTTTTGTTTTGTTTTTCTTTGCCCATCTGCCCTATATTTATGTGTGTGGCCTTGGTAACATCAGCCAAAAGGAAAAGTCTTTTCAGATGCAGAGCATGTTATTCCATTTTGATGAAAGATTACAGAGACAACCTTTTTTTTAAATAACATCCATGGATGAATTATGCACAATAGCAACATGTATTAAGAAAGTGAATAGGGTCCCTTTCCATGTCATGTAGAACCTCAAACAGACTGTTAAGGTATAAAAAGGTCACTAAACAGGAAACTTATTGTGGTTATTAAAGTTATTGTGGCTGCACTGTAAAGTTCATAGAGATGGCAAGCACTCACATTGGCACAGCGGGTAGTTGAAGTAGCCGGGCACACACTGCTCGCACGAATACCCTTGAAACCCGCTTCGGCACACACACTCACCTGTTATTCCGTCACAGGACCCATCCAGGCAACCTGGGCCTGAACACTGACAGCCTGGGGGAAGGGAACACAAAGAGAATCTGAGTGTTGCCTTTGTCTTTGTGTGGTATATAGTGCTCACAAATGCTCCAACTGTGCACAAGGGCTACAGCAGTTTAGCCAACAGTCAACAGAGATATGACATTCTGCATGTTTTTGATAAATGTCACCTGCTACAGCAGCTTACATAGGAAGGTTAAAAATGGGCAGAAAAGATCAGCTGATTGGATCTCCACAATAGATATGCACACACACGTACGTATAATACATAAATAAATACAGACAGATGAGGAAGAATATACTATACATGTATTACATACCATGAGTATGACTGCATCACACAACCCTTTGTAATGTTTCAATTAAAATATTAATAATACAAATATATTATATAATGCTTAGATCTATATGAAATATCCATAAAAAAAGAAATGTCATGAAGTATTTTATATATATTCCTAATTGAATGTACATGAACTCATGTAAACTGATCTAAGCATGGCATACTATTTGTTAATAAATTATTATTGAAAATATAAATAAAAAATTATTATGTAAAGTGCTATCCTGTGTGATTTAATTTCTGTTTGTGTGTGACCTTACGTTGGCAGTTAAGGCCGAAGTGTCCATGAGCACAGGTGTCACAGTGCTCTCCAGTGAATTCAGGTTTACACACACACGTATTGGTGAGAGGGTCCGGCCTGCATGAGTTCCCCTCTGTTCCTGCAGCACTGCACTCACAGTCTACAAAACACACACACACACACACACACACACACACACACGCACACACGTGCGCACACACACACACACACACACACACACACACGCACACACACACACACATTTACAAATTACTGGAGCAAACTCTCCAGTCTCATTTACCTCCATCAGCTACTCCTAGTTTCACATTTGAAAGTGTAAAGCATTCAGAACACACCCTCGCTTGACAATAATTCATACTAACTAATGTGCAGTGAAATGAATAGTAACATATTTGACTTCACATAGCAACTAAGAAGTGAAGACAAGTAATTAATTGTTGGGATGAATCAAATCAAATTTAATCAAATTGTGCAACAGAGAGAGATTGTACAAGTCTTACTGATGATTTCTCCTGCAGGTCTGGCCTCTCCACTGATGTACACCTCTGAAAGGTATAAATAAAAAGTAAGAGTTTATAAGAAAGAAGGACCACCGTTCTTTCAATCTACTAAAAGATAAATGTATAAATGTATATACTAGGGCCTAAACGCTTCAAAGACACACATACTCAGACTTACGGTAGCAGGCAGGGAAGTGTTCATATCCCTCTGCACATGTGTCACAGTTCTCAGCAGTGAAGTTGGGCTTACAGTAACAGCGTCCGGTCAAGTCTTCACATGTGCCATCAGTGAACTCTGACTCACACTGGCATTCTGCAAAGATGAAAAAAAGGAAAATGTCTTCTGCTTTAGCAATACATACAGTTTAAATTGAATTCGTATGCTTAGACACTACGGTGGCCCAGGGGTGCACAACACAACAAAATTAGCAAAGCAAATAAAACCTGAAAACCCAACGAAATTTAGCCACAACAAAATTATCAGAAAAGAACAGGTTTAAGTTAATTGTGCTGTGGCTTAATTATGTTGTGTTGTGGTTTAATTTCTTTGTGTTGTGGCTTTTCCATTGTGTTGTGCTTTACTTTCATTGTGCTGTGGCATTTATGTTGTGGCTTAACTTTGTTGTGCTTTGGCTTTTCTGTTGTGTTGTCATTTTTTCCATGGTGTTGTGGCTTAATTTCAACGTGTTATAGCTTAATATTGCTGTGCTGTGGCTTTTTCGTCATGGCTAAATTTTGTTGTGCTGTGGCTTGTCCATTGTAGCTAAATTTTGTTTTGTATTATGTTCTTAATTATGTTGTGTTGTTGTTTTATTTCACTGTGTTGTGGCTTAATTTCTTTATGATGTGGTTTATTTCTGTTGTGTTTTCAACTTTTTTTTGCTTTGCTAATTTTGTTGTGCTGTGCACCTCTGGCCCACCATAAGAGACTCACTTGAACAGGTGAATGGGGACTCCAGAGGGTGGTCAGGGGACCTGTAGTATCCAGGAATACAGCGTTCACAGTTAATGCCTGTGGTGTGATGCTGTGAATGAAAAATGACTGTACAATAAGATAACATATTCTCTGATGATTGTGATACAAGAAATGCCTGTTTGCAAGGCAGCAAGAGAATAAATTAAAAAATTCAAACAGTAGTTTGAAACCATATTGTAAGTTGTAAACCCTAATACCCAAGTACAGATAAAGGGAGAAAGACGTTGAATTAGACTAATTAATTGCAGTTTACTGTCCTTTACGTAATAAAGCATGTAATGTGGATGGTTGTTCAACAAACAATCACAATTATGTATGCAAATAGATGCAAGAAAAAAGACATTGCAATTCTTTATGCAAACATTACAATGGTGTCATTACTGTCAGTTAGCTTTCTAATGGAAAACATTCTATCAATTTAAGTCAAAGGGCTTTTTTTTTTTACAATATTCTTAACTTCTTGAGTACAAAGTTTCCGAAAGCCCAAATTAGATAGCACACTTAAGGAAATAAAATGATCTACAAGACAAAGTTTGAATGAAGTCTATGTTAAGCTGTTATAGCAGAATTAACTGCAGAGAGAAAAAAGGTAAATTAAAACGTACGAGACTTCAATACAGTGCTGCCTTGCAAGCACTCTAAAACAGTATTTCTGTATCTCTATCATGTGTGTGTGTGTGTGCACCTGAGCCCACCTGGCATTCTATACAGACTCCTCCGCCCCTGTACACTCCCTGCATGTTAAGACTGGCTCTCCGCTGATCAGCCTCTGGATCATAATAGCACTCTGATGAGTGTCTATGGCAGTTACACGCTGTAATGAACACAGAGAACACTTTTACATCACCATGTAATCAGCCTCATGTTGTGAGGTTAAATAACTCATTTATCAGGGTAGAGAGCATAATTTACAAGCTGGTCAGATGCAAACAGGTACTATGGGACAGAACATGCTAAATATATTCAGAGACACACACGTGAGTGTCCATCTGGAAAGTTCAGACTGTCCACAGATGCATGACAGCAGAGAAGGGAAACAGAAAAAGAGAAAGGGAACAGTCATTATCCAAGGGTTAAGTTAGCAAGGAGAACAAGAAATTCATCAGGAAAATTGTAGATTGTTATTGAAAAAAAAAAGTTTATAAAGCATATAAAGCATAAAGAAATGCAAAAGCAAATATTGTTGTTACATTAAGGTACTTGCAATGTAAGCTACAGTACACACTTGGCAGTGTCATACTGCAGATGTTGTTGATTTTGTAAGACAAATTGCTTGTTACAGTATGTTCCTTATTTGTTGATTTGGATAAAAACAACTGCTAGATTACTAAATGTAAATGTATGTAATAGAAAAAGAATGGGGCTGTTACAATAAACACTGTTTTAATAGCCACATGACACAAGCATTATACAGGTTAACATGATTTTAGTGTGATAAAATCACTTACTGGCACTACAAGGTTTACCTGCGTTATGTTGTCATGACAACTTTGTAATATTGGATATACTTTACACAGTTAAGGCTAGGAAGTGATTTTATTACATTCAAATCATGTTAACAAGTATAATGTTGTATAATCTTGTAGCATTACTTTTGTAACAATTTGTATGGCTTGGCCCCTTTCACTTCCATTGAAAGTGCCTTAATATAACAGGATATTTTCTATATATATAATTTTTTCATTTTTAATAAATGAGGGATGAGTCTACTTTTTTGTCTGCTTTCAACATTACGCCACAAATGCTGTCAATTTAACTTAAATTGTGTTGAACCTGGAACATTCCTCTGACAAAATGGCATACAACAATATACAATAATTGCCCTTAAAAATATGTACCTTGGTAACAAAATTTACTATAGTTATTTTTATAAAATTAAAAACTGTATTACCTTGGTATTAGTTACCACTGGAATTACAATAAGGAATTTAAACAAAATAACAAAGTTTTTGAAAGCTTCTTACACTGAATAAGACACAAGAATAGTGTTGTCTATGAGAATGGTGCATATGGTCTCAGACTATCTCAGAAGGTGTTTGAGAAGACTTTAGTTTGCTTTATTTCCACGGAGCAGTTTCATATGCTAGGTAAACACAACACTGCAGGTTCACTTTATTTTGACAAAAATTCACAATCTACTACAACAATAATTGAGGTTAAACTGACAATTGTCAAAGTTCATCAAGTAATAACCTTTTTGTGTCTTGTTTAAACCTGTTATTTTCATGTGAAAGGAGGGCAAAACCAAAATCCCCTCGGTATCTAATTACTCTTCAGCACGCTGTGTTGCGGTGCTGTCATTCTGTCAGTCTAGGTTTTTGTCAGACAGGACTGTGGCATTATTGTCCCATGTCCGTCTTGTGTTGTCTGTCTTTGTGTGAGTGCACGGTTTCGGTTGTATTCCCCGTTGTGTGCTCTTCGGTCTGTCTTGTTTCATGTCGGGAGCATGGTGTCTGGATCCTTACTTCCTGCCTGGTTCGGTTTCGGTCTGTGTCAGGATCCGGACACTCGTGCTCCTCCCATCTGTTATTGATGTGGGTGAATCATGCTTATGTAATCTTGGCAGCATGCACTCGCGTCAATAATTTGTGCATAAAACAACCATGGAGGCCGTTTCCCAATTGCTGCCAGTGCTCCTGACCATGGAGGCCGCCGCACAGCCTGTCTAGTTCCCCGTGATCATCAAGTCTTTCCAGTTCCCTGAGGCTGTCGACGAACCTGTCATGTTCCATGTGGTTGTTGACAAGCTTGTCTATTTCCTTGTGGTCATCGAGTCTGTCCAGTTCCCTGAGGCTGTCAACAAGCCTGTCCTGATCCCTGTGGCTGTTGACGAATCTGTCCAGTTCCCTGAGGCTTTCGACGAGCCAATTCAGTTCCCTGTGGCTGTCGACAAGTCTGTCCAGCTCCTTGTGGTCATCGACGAGTCCGCCCAGTTCTCTGTGGTCATTAATGAGCCTGTCCAGTTCCCCGTGGCTGTCAATGAGCCTGTCCAGTTCCCTGCAGCTTTTAACGTTTCTTTTAGGTCCGCCTTTGCGCACCTGTGACTCGTCTGCTCATCTGTGCTCCACTAATTGAATCGGTACAAAAAAAACACTGAATCACAGCATGAGGGAGAGGAGAAGATACGTTTACCAGTCCAGCAAGCCCTTTTTCTTTTCTGGAGTTTCAAGTTTTAAACTTGTTTTAGCCCGACCGCCCGGATGCGGGGAACGGCTGCCGTCCGCGGGGCGAGTGGGTACTGGATTCCCCAACTGCCTGGAGCAAAGGAGCCGCTGCCGGGGGCAGAGGAGTGCCCTGCCGTCCCCAGAGACGCGGAGGGGTCGAGGGAAGACCGCCGTCCATGAGGGGAGGAGGGAAGTAACTCCCCGACCGCCCGGAGTGGTAGGGCCGCTGCCAGGGGCGGAGGAATGTCTCCACTCGTCGCCAGGAAAGCGGAGGGGCGTTCTGTCCGCTGGGGGTCAGAGGTTGACTCTGGTTCGCCCAGAGAGGAGCGGCTGTCGTCCGCTGGAGAGTATGGAGGAGTGTTTGAGGACCACGCGATGGTTCATGAGAGAACTGGTGAGTGAGCCTTTTCTCTCTCTCCTCTCTCTCTCGCTCTTTCGCGCCGTGTTGGCCTTTTCCCTCGCCTATTTTTTTGTTGTTGTTGTTTTCCCCTCCTGTCTCCTCCCAGGTCGAGGAAGGCGGGGATAACCAGCCGGCAGACAGATCGTAAAGTACGCCCCTCCCCAGGGAAAGGGGGGGGGGGGGGGGGGCGGGGGGGGGGATGTACGTCATGCTGGTGGCCCCCGGCCTGAGGTAACACCGGGAGGAGTGTGGAGTGGAGGGGGGCGGGGCAGGGCCAGGCTGGAATGTCGCACGCCGGTCCCCAATCGGCCTGATGGGGCGCGCGAGGGATAAAGGCGGCCAGTGATGATGGTTCGAGAGAGAGAGCTCAATCACGGACATGTCCGTTGTGTGTTTGTTTGTGCTTTTTTTTAAGTTTTCATTAAAATATTATTTATATTGACAAGCCGGTCCTCGCCTCCTCCTTGCCCATCCTAACCCCGTGTTACAGTATCTTATCATTATGGGTTGTTTAATATACATTCATTTGTTTCCATATCAAAGTTGCACACATCCTTTGTATGTTCCCTCAACTCTTGCATATATCTTTCAAACTAATAGGGGTTCATAGCATAAATTTTGTACTAAAAGTGATTAAATGAGTCAGGAGAGAGAAAAAGATGACAAGCCAATCTGAAGGAAGTGTAAGTGATGGAATAGTGTTAAAATTTTCAAAACCTTCTAAAAGTCTCTTTCATAGTACTATATGGGTTAGATACCATAACTGTTCATACACAAAGGAGAGCATTGCTTGAAAGAATAAAGAAAATGCTGCTCTTCCATCAAGAAAAGGAAAAAGGAGCCTGTCACACAGACAGAATTTTTTTTTATATGTGTCAAAGAGGCCCCCAGCAGGTACTAAATCTTTGTTGTTTTTTATCTGTTGGCTCGCTGGACAGAGCGAAAACTCACGTTCACATTCACTGGCACTGTATGTAGTGGCTGGTTTCCATGGAAACTGGTTGAAGCCAGAGCAACAGCTATCACATGATGGTCCACAAGTGTTGTGTTGGCAGTCACACTGAAGTCTAAGATAACCAGGAAAAAGAACAAATCATGTGTTTAAAAACCAAAGACAATCAAACTAGTTTAAAAGGCTTAAAAAAGAACAAAACAAAGCCATGCATTTGTTATATTTTGCCTATGTTTTGGAGTAATACATTTTTTTTCACTCAAGTACATTGCAGTAATGAGATGACCTTATGAAAAAATGCAAATAGTAGAGAATCCATTATGACTGACTAAAAAACATAGCATTATCCTTCAAAAAAATGTAAAAAGTAATTTAATGGTTAGCATTCGGGATTACCTGATTCCATTTTTTCTCTCCTGATCCGATTCCGATACCTGAATACTCTCCCCATCCGATAACAGTGAGCTTGTTTATATGCACATTCTTACACCAATTATGCTTAATAAGCCGACAATGTGTGCGGTCATGAAAACACATTAAACAGCTTTCTGTGTATCTGTGTAAGGTTATAAATGGCTTAAGAATAAACCAATCAACATTTACATCTTTTTTTATTTTAGTATCAACTTGGTACCAAAGTACAATTACTTTTGACATCACTACCTATGAAAAACACACAATACTGAATATGGATGGAGCTCGTAGGACAGATATCCGATTAAGTAAAATAAAAGCCAATCGGAGCCAATACTGACCCAGGAATCGGATCATTGCATCCCTGGTTGAAATCAGTGTTGATGAAAATACATAATATTCATAATAGGAGGTATAGAGACAAAATCTTCAGTTACAAATATTTTTATTGACTATAAGACATAGGAACAATCTAAAGTACATTTACAATAGACATGAAATAATCTGTATTTTGAATCAGAACATGTTAAAGTAATGAGAAAGAAATACACAATTCTATAAAAATGGCAATAAACCATTAACTGGAGCTGTAAACATAATTTCGGCAGGAGCAGGTTCATCTAATCTCGCAATCATCACTAGAGTACAAAGGCATGCATACCTCTCTAATGACAATTCGTACAGCATCCATCCTCTGCCCCATCTCCACCTTCATATGACATTAATTTACAATAATCCATTAACATGTATTATCTCTTTATGTAGTATGGGACAAACTAGTTTAACTATTTACCATTACCTCAAAATTACATGAACATGTGAACTCGTGAATTGGTTTTTAATATTTTCGTGAAGAAAGAAGCAGATATACTATACAGCATATTGTGCTAAAGTTTCAGAATGAGATTTCATTGTGATTTTAACTGTGATAGACAAAAAATGAGTGATAGAAACGTCATGGTTACTGTTGTAACCTCCGTTCCCTGATGGAGGGAACGAGACATTGTGTCGAATGTAGTGATACAAGGGGTCTTTCTTGAGAGCCACGCGTACCTCTGGATTTGAGAAAAGGTTAATGAGAAATTGGCAGACAGAATTTGCATGTCCCGCCCCCGGACAGGACAGACGGGTATAAAGGGTAGCGGACATGTGTCTGTCAATCAGGTTCTTCAATAAGGAGCCGAGAGTAAGGTTCAGCCGTTTACAGTATTAGGTCTAGTGTCGTGGCAAGTGGGACACAATGTCTCGTTCCCTCCATCAGGGAATGGAGGTTACAACAGTAAACATGACGTTCCCCTTCTGTCACTCAGTCGACGTTGTGTCAAATGTAGTGACAAAAGGGGTCCCATTTAAAAACGCCATGCACTAGACAGTGTACGTGAACTGTTGACACAGGTGCAAGCAAGCTACTGCGTGCTAGAAGCTACTGTATAGGCCGCATGTAACCCTCCCCAATGCCACAACAAAAGTGTCATATATAGTTCTTGGTTTCCCAGCACCCCTGAGGGGGGAACAAGTGACAATGACTATCATGGGAGCAAGCCGGCCAGCCGCAGCCTTTTCTCTTTCTATGTTTCTCATCATAGATCAAAAATCTTAACTCCAGTACAAAAATCAAAAATCCAGTACAGAGTACTTGAAACTTATAGTGGGTCTGGTTGCCAATTCCTCCGCTGAATTCACAGGCCAGAGGTCTAGGGAGGAGTAATCCATGGAGCAGAGTTAGTGGGATCTCCTGGGATAAGAGCACATGTGTTCGCCTCAATGGAGTGGAAAGGCTCTGAATGCAAGCGGTACACCCGGTCAGTTGTTCCACGTTACCGAGCTCTACCGGCTCGGACCTGACAAAACATGGGACGAGACCGACTCAACCCTGAGATTATAGAAACTCGCAAAGGTATTGGGTGTTGCCCAGCCCGCTGCTCTG
This sequence comes from Moxostoma hubbsi, assembly GCA_032164185.1. NCBI lineage: Eukaryota > Metazoa > Chordata > Actinopteri > Cypriniformes > Catostomidae > Moxostoma > Moxostoma hubbsi. The sequence continues at coordinate 71,557,063 of JAVLUX010000001.1, forward strand.
CAGAAGTCTGCTAGAGAAGTGCCGTTGGCCAGTGCCCACGAGGATGCCATACTTCTGTGGCACGGCCTGGGTCTGGTAGGTCAGGGAGATGGCGTCAACAACCCAGTGGGCTAACCTCTTTTTTGAGACAGTGTTCCCTTTCTGCCGTCCACCAAAGCAGACAAAGTGCTGCTCAGAACATCTGTGTGCGGTCCAAATAGATATGCAAATCACGTACCGGACACAGCACCGAAAAGGCTGGGTCTGCCTCCTCCCAGAGCAGCGTTTGCAGGTCACAACCTGGTCCCTGAATGGGGTCGTAGGAACCTTTGGCATGTAGCCCGGTCACGGTCTTAGGATGACGTGGGTATCTGCTGGACCGAACTCCAGGCAAATGTTGCTGACAGAGAATGCTTGCAGTTCCCCAATCCTCTTGATGGAAGCAAGGGCTATCAGGAGGGCCGTCTTGAAGGAGAGGGCCTTGAGCTCAACTGAGTCAAGCGGCTCGAAGGGGGTTCTCTGAAGGCCTTAGAGAACCACTAAGAGATCCCAGGATGGGAACAGGCTTAGCCAGGTTGGATTCAGTCTCCTGGCGCCTCTAAGGAACCTGATAATCAGGTTGTGCTTACCCAAGGACTTACCGTCCACTGCGTCGTGGTGGGCCGAAATAGCAGCTACATACACCTTCAAGGTGGAGGGGGACAGCCTCCCCTCCAGCCTCTCTTGCAGGAATGAAAGCACTGACAGAACTGTGCATCTCTGTGGGTCTTCAGACCAAAAACAACACCAATTTGTGAACAAGCGCCACTTTAGGACGTAAAGCTGCCTGGTGGAGGGAGCTCTGGCTTGGTTGATCGTGTCAATGACCGCAGGTGGTAGGTCACTCAGATCTTCCACATCTCATCCAAGGTCCAGACGTGGAGGTTCCAGAGGTCTGGGCGCAGATGCCAGAGGGTGCCCAGTCCCTGAGAAAGCAGGTCCTCCCTCAGGGGAATTTGCCAGGGAGGTGCAGTCGCGAGGAGCATGAGATCTGAGAACCAAGTCCGAGTGGGCCAGTAAGGAGTCACTAAGGTGATTTGTTCCCCATCCTCCATGACCTTGCACAGCATCAGTGCAAGAAGGCTCACTGGGGGAAATACGTACTTGCACAACCCCCGGGGCCCCAGTTAGGGAGTACCAGAGTGGGCAGTGGGATTTGTCTTTGGAGGCAAATAGATCTATCTGTGCCATGCCGAACCGGTCCCGAATCTGCTGGACCACCTGGGGGTGGAGCCTCCACTCTCCGCTGAGCAAGACCTGTCATGACAGTGCGTCCGCTGTTGTGTTGAGGTTGCCCGGGATATGAGTGATGTGCATCGACCTGAATCGCTGCTGACTCCAAAGGAGGAGATGGCGGGGGAGTTGTGACATATGACGATAACATGCACCCATGTCATTTTAGAGATAATAAACAAAAAGTGAGTTCTGATGTGAGAATTGTGGCTGATCTTCAATGACTGTGTGGACTGACATCTAAAACAAAAACATTAAGTAGCATGCCAAATTTCTTCAGTGCACACAGATGGATGGATACTAGGAATGTCATACAATATTGATACATCGAATGTTGATCGGCATATTATTTTCTCAATAAGCATCGGTATATTAACATTAGCCCACATTTAAATTAGAAGCATAAATTGTATCCTTTCCAATTCACCATCAGATGGCCTTCCTATTAATGCAGTCTGGCGTAACAAATTTAGGAGACCACGAGGGGGTGAAATAACATTTACTGTACTTAATAATGAAGACGGTTGTGCACTGGACAAAAAGCGCCATGTCGCGAGTAGGATAAGGCACAGGTATTACACAGTATGCGTCAATGCGTTGCAGGTGGGAGTATATAGCTGTCAATTCAGTCACTATACACACAAAAGTTACAAAGGTTATTGTACTTCTTCAAGAATGACCAAAGTGATGTTGATGAGTTGCAGGTTTGTGTCTGAAACAAGTGTAACTGTGCAAACTAAATGATTAGAAATGGTGACACTTATTTTACTTTTCAGTATGCAAACTGAAAAGGTATCATTCAAGCTGTCAAACCACAAAAAGACTGTAGTGTATCTGAAAATACATTGTGTAGATTACACAAAAGATACATATACACAATATATCGTCCAGTGCTGGCTAGAGTAAATAATCTATATCCTTTCATAATGATTTGGGTCGAATTTAGTGGAAAGTTATGTGAGTTGTGCTCTGTGTCGCTGCAGAATTTTGAGCAGCCTCGAGTTGTTGCTGGGCGCCACTGACAGATTGCGAGCAGCAGTGTGTGTACCTTCATAGAAAGTAAATGTTTTTAATTTTAGAATGTGCTACGTCGTCCGTCAGATGCGTCCGGTGCACGACATTCTTAATGTTACCCAGTATCGCCGCTCTCTATATGCATATTACGCAGTCTACGTAGGGCAACAACAACAACTCCCTAGGGTGGCACCATATTACCCCAGGGGGCACCAGAAACTCCACCGGCTGCCCTTACTCACATGTTATACGTGATTCAAGGACTAAGTAGCAGTCACGGAACAGATAATCACCGCATGTGCACTTTTTCACCGCGCCCCACGCTCGCACTTTCTCTCACATCCCAGTTCATTCAAGCTATGTTTGAAATGGAATGGAATACTAGCACTATACATTAAACATTGCACATAATGCAATAACATGCCTACATTACATTTGTCTTATGACCTCTTTACAGGCATGTCTAATATACTCTCTGCAGTTTAACTTTCTGCAAATTTAAATCAGAGTAAAAAAAGATAAAAATTTGTTTTGACTGATATTACTTCTAGTTCATTTGTCACACTTAAAAATGGAAGGTCAGGTTGTGAGCATTGTTTTGTGGGATATACTTTAGTAACCCATGCAATGTGCTCTGTTGTATAAAGCACATATGGCAAAAAAAAATAAAAAATCTATATTGAGCACAGTAAACTACTCTATATACTGCAGAAATACTAATAGTACAGTAGCATGCCTTTCTGAACATTGACTGTGTAGCCATTCATGCTCATTCTGCACTGCTTTCTTCAATAAAGAGTAACCATTGAAACACACCATTAAATATAAAACACCAACAACAAAATGTTAGTTTGATCTGAAATTTACATGTGGCTGTCTCAGAGCAAAACATCTGGGTTTATATTAACCAGATCTCAATCAGATCAATAAATTGCCTCAATATTGCATGCACATGCATATCGACATGCACCAAGACAGGTGAAAAAGCCTCTCCACGACAGAAGAAATCACAAGAACTGCATATTTAAGACAGACCCATGAAGGTTATATACTATGAAACACTTCCCTTCTTTCCAAATGTAATGCTTGCATATGTTTCTAGTTGATTTGATCCATTTTAGCCCTCTGGGTCTGGATATCTATGAAACACTTCCCTTCTTTCCAAATGTAATGCTTGCATATGTTTCTAGTTGATTTGATCCGTTTTAGCCCTCTGGGTCTGGATATCTTACACAGGCAATTTTTTTATTTTTTTTATTATTGACATATGTGACACCTTCCAGACAGTTCTTGTGCGGAAGGTGGGGGTTGTCACACTAAAAGATGCAGGAATTTATGGAATGGCTTAGTACAGTAACATATTATTCATCAGCCGAGACTTAAACTATAGCCGGTGGATATTTCTCAAGTGTGACATGATTGTGCATGCCAAGTGCAAAGGATGATATTTCAAGATGTCTGAAATGTTAAATAAACCTTTGTCATTTAAACAGAATGATCTGCTGACTATCCAAAGATCTTCTGTGCTTAAGGAGCATGCCACAGATTTGAAAGTATTTGGCATAAATGTGTGTCAAAGATCTTGCTACTAGTACTCATTAATTACCAACCATTATCTTGCATAATGATCAAAGTAACAAAAGCAACAAGCAATCCAATACACTGGGAAACAGATGAAGCCACATTTGACATTTTCAAACATTTTTAACAAAAAGAAACCTTTTCTATTTGAATATGTTCAAAAATGACCTGGATGAATGAAAACCTTGGCCAAGTCCAAAGCATGCCCTGAAACTGAGCCACTAGAAATGGATACTTACGAATTGGTCAATTAGAAGGTCAAGAACATGAAAACATAGTTAACAGTAAACTGTGCTGTCACGGAGGCGCATGACGTGTCTTTTAACAAGCTTTAAATTCAGACACCTCCAATTCCATAATCAACAGCAAGCTGCCTGAGTCATATGTACAACAAAATCAAATTAATATTTCCCCAAGAAATATGCAGGAATGAACCTGGTGTCCTCCATGTTTCCTGGTCTTTCTGACAACAAAGCACTTGAATGTGAATTACTTGTAATTAACACTTCTGAAGTGGGAAGTAGGATAATTGCGATAGCACATAAAGGCATCATAACTCCAAAGTACTTCAAAGAATAGCATGGTAGTACCATAGTGCATGTCCAAAAATCATGTTATTACTTTTCCAAATAACAAAAAATTGTCCAAATAACTGTGATAGTACCATGGCAATATTAACGTAAAGTACTTGTTATTACCACTTCGGAAGTGGGAAGCAGGATCGTTCCGGTAACACATAAAGGCTGCTCCAAAGTACTTCAAAGAATGACATGGTACTACCATAGTACATGTTTTTGCTTTTCCAAATAACAAATACCATGGTGTTCATACCACGGTAATATTGAGTTCCTATTTGCTAGTGTAGTGCTTGAGGATAAGAAATATTTTGAGGTAAAAATATGAGCAGAATGTTCAGAATGTTCACAGTGTGCTGTGACTCTGTGCATGTGGAAACTAAAGTTAATGATAAGCACAGAAAAAGCAGATTATGAACAGTATGCCATTCTTCCTCTTTAAATTATGTCTAATTGAAGAAGTATAGGGACAGGCAGGCAATATTTGAATACAGGTCACTCACTTGTACGGGTCGTTGGGGTCTTGGGCGTTACAGGCCTCGGCATGGCCGTTACACACACATCTTCCTCCAATACTGATGTCTTTAATACTGTAATAATACTGAAGAATAAACACAAAGAGCATGTTAAAGACAGAACGATATTATATTGATTTAAAAGAGAACACAAAGTTTTTACACTATTGCTTAGTTGTTCCTGTTCAGCGTTGTTAGAGCTGTCATATTTTTGAGGAAAACACTGTATGTTAGTCCAGTCTATCTTACTCTTCGTGTGACCGTGGGGTCTCTCAGGGCTTTACCCATCAGGTGACCCAGCAGTGTGTTGGTCCGGAGAAAGCGAAGGCGAATGTTGGTAGCCTTGGTGAAGTCCCTCAGGAAAGGAGAGTAGGAGAAGTTCATCGCACCTGGTCGTCCGTTCACCAGAGACACCACAATCTGAAAATGTGTGAGAGAGATATGAACACACACAAACATGGAAGTACAATGACATCAATACCACAAAGTAGTCTTCTGTAAACTTCACTTCAAAGACAACAAGAAACTTAATGTGCCAACATAACTGGACATGGTATTAATGTCAGATTTGTGAGCATCCATGAATTTCCATGAGTGTCTGTGTGTGTGTTCGTACCTCTCCATTCTCCAGTGGGACAATACGTGAGTATTCTGTTGTGCAGATGACATCATTGTCATGATTGATACGCTCGATAGACCTCTGGCCAAACCGCTCAATACAGTCTCTCTTAGAGGCTAGAGCAAAAACAGACAATGAATGAATACATTGAAAAGATGATAAACATGGAAAGATTTGGGTAGGTGGCCAGGAACATTTTTTCAATTTAACTGAATGGGACAGTGAGGGGAAGTCTCCAAGTGGTGTAATATTATGTGTTCTTTAATATTATATACTTCTATAGTGGTAAATATTGAAAAATACTAGATTTATTATCTACATTAACAGAAGATAATTTAATAACACTTTACAAAATGGAACACAATTTATTCACAATGTTCTAAGCAGGGAATAAAAATGGTTCAAGGAATGAAAACGAAAACTGTTTAGCAGAACATAACCGAACAACTGGAACAAATTGATTTTCAATTGTTCTGGAGTGAAAACATTATTTTAAAATGCTGCAACCGGATATAACCCTTTAATTTTGTTCCAAAATTTTTTCATGAAACCAAAGTCCAAAAGGGTTTATCACAGTAAATTTTTAGAACTACACCACTTCATGTTGCAAGAAACAAAAATGCTTAACTATTAATAAATTGCTTGTTATGATTTATATGCTGATAAATCCATCACACAGGGAGTCAAATGGCTTATTTTGGGCTTGTTTTTCCAGACCATGTTGATTGTTTCTCATGTGAGATCTGGCAATACAGCAATTGGTATTTCACCCACCTATTAGTTATTAACTGTTCTTTTATTTTGTCTACAACATGATCACATGGGAAGTCGGCATGCTGTTTCCAAAGTTCCGGTACACTAGGATCAGCAAAAGTATGCCGACTCACTGACATGCCCTATCTCCCATCGGATATATTTGGAATGGCTCAACAACAATATTTTCCCTCGTGGCACGACTGTTAGTGATTTGATTCAGTTGCATGGGAGACCACAGTTCAGTCCCCATTCAAATGAGAAAGTAATCACGTTTGTATAAACAATCACAAACTTGATAAGGAGGTTGCATTTTTATCCTTAACACTGCATTTTGTCTCTATTAATGGTTAGGGTTTGATTTGGGTTTTGGTTGGGGGGTAAATAAAATAAAATAAAATAAAATAAGCATTTCTCTTCACTGTTTTACACCATGTTCAGCTGAAAACAATTATTTTTACAACTGACTTCTGGCGAACTCTCCTGGATATAAATGGATGTCACACTTGTTTATACGCGCTGAAATACTTCCCGCTTTTCAAATTCGTCAACATATACCAATTTCGGCTAAAGAAAAGTTGGCACACACTTGCCGAATTTGTTCTGTGTTCTAACCGGTAACCTTTTGGAAAGGAGGCTGCGGAATTTCTGAACCGGAATGAAAAAATACAGATTTTGCTCAGAAGGAACCGAAATTAAAAACTTTTAGTTTTTAGTCCCTGGTTCCAGGCGAGATACCTGCATATGCTAGCATTAGTTACCTGAAAAAATTAACACACCCAGTTTAATGGCACAGACATGTGAAGGTAACTATATACTGTAGACCTCTTGAGTACTGATGTTAGCTCTCTTGAGAGTAATGCAAGTAATGTGTAACTGGCCTGCATGATTGCAATATGTTGGCCAAGCATTCACATTTGCATAATTGCGTAGCGTATATTTCTGGCCAATAATACATGCTGTCCTGTGTTACACCATGTTCTGTGTTCTCCTTTCCATCTCTCTCAGGATCTTTGCCTTTGGAATTTCAGAGCTGCTTGTGGGCTGATGGATTGCTAGTTTAGCAAAACAACTGAATATTTTGTTTTAAAAATGCTGATAATGTCAGATCTCCAAATGCCAGGCAACTCTGTGTCTTTATTGTGGCTGAGTTCCCTATCTGTCAATATAGTGACACTTGGGGTCACTCTTTTAGAATTTACTCTTTTAAATACTCTTTTAGAATATACTATTTTAGGGTTCTGCCAAAGCACCCAGGGGCGATCTCTGCAGTGAACCAGTGCACAGGGGAGAGAAGTCGCTTAAACGCGTCATCAGATCCAGCAGAGGTGAATGGAACCCGATGGAAATTCAGCTCAGTGAACAATGACCTCTTGGCACAGAAGAGAAAATCTGAATGAGCTGCTCGCACGCCAACTCCGTTATACCCGTATGTTCAGGGGAGTGGCACAAATGGAAAAGATGCCTTTCTGTTTATGTGTTATTCCTGGTTGCGGTCGTTATCTTTGGCCTTCTGACGGCCACGATCACTGTCAGGGTGCTGCTCACATGGAGACATCGTTCGTTGTTGGGTAATGTCCTCACTGCAAGAACATGACCATGGCAACGTTGCGGTCGCGGCTTGCCTTCGTAAGAAAGCAAGCCATCCCAGCGGCTCCTCGCCTTGGTCATTCTACCTACGGGTTTGAGGCCAGCGTGGCTAGAACTGGGGGCGATTTGGGGACCTCAATGGGACCACCTCTGCCGGGCATTCCCCAACGGACCTCCCATTTCCCAGCATGCTCATTTGCCCCGACCGGGCTTCCGGATGAGTCCGCCGGCTCATCTGAGGGTGAGTTCGACCTCTTGTTCGGGGTCCACGAAGGTGATGAGCTCTCAAGTACATCATTGGAGAGCGGTCTCATCCAGTCAGACGCGAAAGCCTCAGCTGTGCTTCCCACCTCAGGTACGGTCGCCCAGTCACATGCTTTCCCTGGCAGCCATCAGCATTGGACTAGAGTGGAACCTTCCGCTCTCCCCTGAACCCTAGAGGCTCGATGATTGGCTCCTGGGCCCCCGGCGCCGCTCACAGCCACGCCCTGTGCCAGTTCCTTTCTTGAGACTCCTGTTCAAGGTGCTGATGCAAAAACGCACTCTAGCGAGTGTCCGACATCAAGATTGGTATGTGGCGGAAGATCTTGATTCCACTTCGACGCAGATGCTTCCTGTTATTTGCATTCGGGGGTCAGGCGTACCAGTACAAGGTCCTCACTTCGGCCTGTCCCTGTTCCCTCGTGTCTTCACGAAGGTTGCACAGGCAGCCCTTGCCCCTTTAATTGAAGTGGGCATTCCCATCCTCAATTATCTCGACGACTGACTAATCTTAGCTCACTCTCGGGATGTGTTTTGTACACACAATGAGCCGGTGCTGGCTAGGGCTTTGGGTCAATGGGGGAAAAGAGCAAGCTCTTCCTGTTTCAGAGCATCTCTTTTCTCGCAGGCATATGAGACTGCTTCAGCCCTGGCTCCAGACTCGAGTCCTGAGATGGGACACATCACATGGCTATCACGCCGGTCTGTCGCCACCTCTTCAGCCCCTGGACCGACCTCACATTTCTATGGGCAGGAGTTCTCCTAGAGCAGGTCTCCAGGCAGATGCCTCCAAGACGGTCTGGGGCACTGTATGCAATGGGCATGCAGCCGCAGGCTCCTGGACAGGCCCATGGCTACATTGGCACATCAACTGCCTTGAGTTGTTGGCAATACTGCTCACCCTACGGAAGTTCCGGCCACTGATCCAGGGCAAGCATTTGTAGGTTCTTACAGACAAAATGGCAACGCTAGCATATATCAACCATCAAGACAGTTTACGCTCCCGTTGTATGTCACAACTCGCCCGCCATCTCCTCCTCTGGAGTCAGCAGCACCTCAAGTTGCTGTGAGCAACTCACATCCCGGGAGAACTCAACACCGCAGCGGATGTGCTGCCACGATAGGTTACCCACAGGGGAGAGTGGAGACTCCACCTTCAGGTGGTCCAGCTGATTTGGAGTCGGATCCGGCAGGTGCAGGTAGACCTGTTCAAACTCAAAAATATGCGTTTTCCCCATTGAGCCTACTTGCACAGACCCTGTGCAATGTCAGGGAGGATGAGGAGCAGGTCATCCTAGTAGCACCCTACTGGCCCAACCAGACTTGGTTCTCGGACCTCACACTCCTCGTTACAGCCTCCCCCTGGCAAACTCCCCTGAGGAAGGACCTTTCTCAGGGACGGGGCACCATCTGGCACCTGTGACCAGACCTCTGGAATCTCCTTATTTGGCCCTTGGACGGGACATGGAAGACCTAAGTGGCCTACCACCCACCATGGTAGACACAATCACTCAGGCTAGGGCTCCCTCTATGAGACACCTTTATGCCTTGAAGTGTCGTCTGTTCACTAAGTGGTGTTCTTGCCGATGCGAATACCTCCAGAGATGCGCAGTCAGATCAGTACTTTCCTTCCTCCAGGAGATGTTGGAGGGGTGGCTGTCCCCCTCCACCTTGAAGGTGTATGAAGCCGCTATAGCAGCACACCACAACTGAGTGGACAATAAGTCCTTAGGGAAGCCTGAGATGCCCAAGGAGGTTGAATTCCTCCAGACCACACCTTGTTTCCTCATTGGACCTTTCTGTAGTCCTTCAGCACTCCCCTAGATTCATATGCCAAAATTATGGCTTCCACATTGTGTGTGTGTGTGTGTGTGTGTGTGTGGGGATCCCATGCCGCAGGGCATGGACAGGACACAGAGCATTCTTCCTCTGATGAAAAAGGGGAAGGGTGAAATGCGGAAAGCTCCATTATCTCACATGTGAATGCTGGGAAGCATTTAGGCAAAAAGGCTGGGTTGGGCCTAAAGAAAAACGCATCTTCACTAAGAGAAAATTTAATGCATGAGGAATGAACAAAGATGCGAGTCACTGACATGTTTAGCTGATGCTAAGGCCATGCTGTCTTGAAAGACAGCAATTTTAGAGAAATGCTTCCCTGGGGCTCAAAAGGCTGCCGAGATAAAGCCTCCAGCACCATTTGAGTGAGCTGAGCGAGGTCCAACTAGTGAGCTGAGAGAGGTCCTACTCAGAAACAGTTCTCCTAGTAAATGGGAGAGAACGGCGGGCACCCAACAAAATATCAGAGACTGAACACTGATAGGTTGTGGAACCATGCCCATCACACCACCCTTCAAACACTTGCCACTTATGGTCATATAACTACCTTGAGGAGGAGGCCCTAGCATTCCGTATAGTGGCAACCACATGTGGGGGGAGCCCCATTGAGCTTAAGTTTGTCCTCTCACGGGCCAAGCACAAAGAGCCACCCTGTCCGGGTGGGGGTGATATTTCTCTCTGATCGCTTGAGACAACAGGTCTGTGCGTAGAGGGGCCATGCTGGGCATGCAGAAGAGAAATTATCTCTGCCAGTCACGGTGCGTTAGGTCACCTGGGTGTTATCCCTGCTTTCTCACCCTGGCAAGGGTGGGTATTAACAGGCACAGGGGAGGGAATGCGTAGAGCAGCATTGATGCATTCTCATCATTTAGCGAGAAGAATTTAGGACAATGGGAGCTTTCACATGAGGCGAAGAGATCGACGTTAACACAGCCCAGCTGAGAGAGACCACGCCCCGGGAGGCACCAAAGAGCGCATCGTCATCACAGTTTTCCCCGTCAGAGGATTCAGGGTCAGTGCACTGAGTAGCAGAGTTTTTGGGCAGCGGCAGGCTGTGGCTACAGTTTTCCGGGAATTCTAGAGCCTCATCTGCGTGTTAGAGTCCCATGCAAAAGACACAGAAAGGATGAGGGTCTCTGGCGCCAACGAGGGCGTCGAACACAGCCCAGCAGGCACGCGATAGGTTGTCCCCGGAGGTAGCTGTAGGTTTGGAAAGTGCCATATAAGAGAAAAACTCTGTAACATCTGTGGCGAGCAGCCGTGGAGCAGGGGAAGTGGTGAGAGAGAAAGGTGGCAGCCTGACTGGTAGTTTAAGTGAGCGCAGGCAGCTTTCAGCTGGCTGAATCAAGACAGTCACGTCTGGCGGAGGTAGATCTGAACGATGTGTCCTCCTGTAGACGAAATTGTGAAAGACCAAATCCAACTGAGCTGAGAGAAACAGAGGTCACGAGAAGTGAATGCCAACTGAGGAACATCAGAGCGTGCAGATCCTTATATGCTCTTAGGTAAGGGGGCGGGTCCTTACCGGACATAGGTCACTTGCTTCTGTCTGTCTAGCCAGACTTGGTGCAATTGGATGCTTCTGCAGAGGTCAGGTACAGATACCATTCCCATAGGTGGATCTAGAACATGAGATGATGAAAGAGAACAAGTTTGTGTGTGTGTGTGTGTGTGTGTGTGTGTGTGTGTGTGTGTGTTTAAGACCCAAGAAAAAGTAGAACTGTCCAAAATCTGACCTTTCTCGGTTAACCCACTCTGTCATTCCCATCATGCATTACTCTCAGTCGCAAAAGGGTACATAATGTTCATGAAAATCTGCTGAAACTCTGTTAGTACCTTGATGAATATATGAAGTGAACACAAAACAACACATCACAAAATTAGATAAATCTAATGCTAATTCTGTTTATACTCACAGGCAAAGAACTGCCATGGCTGGTAGGTTTTCCCAAAGTCAATGGAACGCTCCAGCACCCACAGATCTGGCCGAGGGGAGTTGGCAAACTTGATTAGCACATACGCAACATGAAAAAGCTGCAAAGGTAAAAATAGAGGGAAATGCAATAGAACTTGAATAATGACAAACAACTAGATAAAAACTAGGGCTGGGTATTGATACAAATTTCCCAATTCGATTACGATGCACAAACTCTCAATTTGATTCTGATTTCGATTTGATTCCATAAAAATTAATATGGGTATAATTCAGTTATAATGTTCATTTTGGTTGCATATGAAAGAAATTCTCTCCCAGATAATGCTAATAATTATCTTGGGGACCTTCTATCTTGGTAAAACATTTTTGGAATGCCCATTTCCCAATGCGCTCTATAAGTCCTCGTGGTGGCGTAGTGACTCACCACAAACCGGGTGGTGGAGGACAAATCTCAGTTAAGGAAGACTACATTATATAGACCACGAGGAGGTTACTCCATGTGACTCTACCCTCCCTAGCAACCGGGCCAATTTGTTTGCTTAGGAGACCTGGCTGGAGTCAAATGGCTATAAATCCTCCATGCTATGAGTGATTAAAATGAAATGTTTATTTTTGTTGTTTTTGAGTAACATTTGAACTGACTTTAAAGAACAGAAAGTATATTAAAAGAGAGATTATTGAAAGACAAATGGATTGCATAGATCTCGTATTTGGAAACTCATAACACGGAATGAGTCACACTAAACTCTTACCCTCAACACGCATTGAAAATATCTCAATGCTGAACTTCTTTCCTACTATACCACTCAATCACTGGTAAGTAAAATCTGAACATTTACCACCCAGTGGCTAATCAAAAACATTTAAGTCACAGTGGTTGCATATATGATTGATTTCCTCTCATTGTAGTAGAGGGTTACACATAGAGTAAAAGATCAATCTTGGGATTTAAGAATAGATATTGGAATCATATAAATGAAGATCATGATGCATCAGAAATTCGATACATTTACTAGGAATGTAACGGTCCATCAATCCAATAACCAATGATGCAATGTCATCGATTAAACTCACAGACTTTGATGTATATTTTTTGAGATACATCTTTATTTTGACACTCTCATGCCACCCTTATGATATTCATCTTGCTTTATAAGCACTAAATATGGTTCTCATGTAGGGCACGGATGTGCGTGGAGTGATTGAAGCCTGAAGTTGCACTGTGCTACTCTTGAAATGCAAGCTCTGGTGACAGGATAGTGCAGAGCGACTCACATGTGTGATTAAATGGGCTTCTTCGATATCATGCTGCATGTGACCAACTTGAAGTCTACAAGCTAATTTTCATGTTTAAGGCACAATGGAGCATTTCAACCATGTCAAATGGCAAGACAATGAGCTGTCATCAAACGATTAATGATCACTTGTGTGTGTGACTTTATTTTTATATTATTTATTTATCAGTATCATTTTGTTTTTCAGCAACTGGAGTACCTTATCTTGCTGTGGATGTCACAAAGGAATTTCTATACTCTGTAACTTCCCACGGCATTCTATACACATAAATTCATCACATCTAAATTCATAGAGATGGAATAAATGCACTCATAATTGTGAATTCCCCTTACATATCAACCCGTTTTTCAGACTGTCTGATGGGATTTAACTCTGAATTAATAAACCAGTTATGGCTGAAAACTAATATAATGTCACAGTAATGTTATTAAATGATTCATTAATTAAGTCACTGGGGTTGACAGATGTTCTCCCAAAGTAATTTAATCAAAGACAATAATAAAATGAATTCACTTGCTCTGTTTTCCTTGAACATACTCCATCAGCATCGCTCCATTAATACACAATCATTTTGTCCCAGGACTAGGTGTAAGGAAGGATGGAGGAAGAAAGTGACATCATGAGGACTATTAAATAATCCCCCAAGTGGAGTTGATGTTGAAATTACAATAATTAACAACCAAAATAATATTCATTCCAATAACACGAAATCGCTGTGCAAGTATCTAACCTATGTTTCAAACATGCTTTTCTTTTCATTGTTTATATGGCATCTGACGCCAATCAAAATCCATTGGTCAGTTTATATCTACTTGATCCATTTTAGTTGTTTGTGAAAACCACCTGACAGTCCACCTGACACATGACAGTCAGGATCTGTGTAGTTTCTGCTATCTCTACTGCTCTCAAAACACCATGATACATTCTCATGGTAACAGCTGTTCTATTTAGCCTTGAGAGGAAATATAAAATGGGAAAGGGGGGTTATTAATCTACTGTATGTGATCTATAGTGGAGTCTCTGACAAGAAATATTAAGCATTCTTCTAATAATCTCTCTGGGAATGTGTATTCCTCAAGCAGGGTAAAGCTTAATGCCACAACATCCTTATCATGTCCTCTCTAAGCTTCTCAATGCTGACAACATGGTATCCCCCTTTACACACACACATAAAAAAACATCCCCCACCCTATATACTAACTTCCACAACCCCTTAATGCAACCCAAAAGACCCTCTGCTACAAAGAAGCACTTCAGCCTAGTCAGGGTCTTTTGTCAACGCAAGCCTCTTCACAGATATGCAGAACAAATACACATCTGTGGAAGAATTCAATGGGAGTGGGAGAGGGGGAAAGGTGGACACTTTGAACTGGTGATCTGTTGCTTTCTTCCATCGGTCAGACGGGCGGGTGTACAAAGGGATGTGGATGAACGTGAACTCCAGACAGAAGAGCTGAAATCCCAGCAGACTGTGTGAGTCTGCACTTCAAGAATATTAAGAACATGATGAGAGATGCAACATGTTTTCCACAAGAGGCCAGAAATTTTAGATGAGAATGAGAGTATATCTAACCACTTGGTCCCATCATGAATACTTTTGGGTTGTTGCACCACTTTAGTTAACAAAATAAGGCATTATATCATCAAGAAAATAATGGCTCTCTGATGACGTCATAGCACAAAATAAAGATCAAATTCACAAAATCAAATTCAGCGTTTGGGCTAATAATACGTGAATAATTAATATGAAATAAACACACCTGTTGTTAAATCAATGTGTCAGAATGACAATGAATAACAAGTAAAGGAAAACATTTTGTTTAGATTTTCTTTTATATTTTTATGTCTTTTAGTTATTTTTTTTCCATTTGCCACTTTTGTTCATATACACACAGTGGGGAGAGAACAAAAAATTTGATGTTCAAAATTGTATGTTCAATATATTGTAGCAGTACACTATTCTATTCACATACTATTCAACAGACCAGGAGTTTTTTTTCTCTTCTTAATATTAAACTCACCAATATTTTAAAATTTTTTCAAAGTGTGTTTGAAAAAACCAGTTGCATTCAGTCTCCCTTATGCTTAATTATTGCACAAATTCCTTCTTGGCTTTCTGCATTCCTTGTGTTGCCACAGTGATAAGAATGGAAAACATAGCCATGGGACACAGGTTTGTGGACTGTGAGTGCCTGGCCGAATGCAACATTCTTAGGTACGCAACATTCTTAAACAAAAAGCGAACAGTATTTGCATACCCCGACATAGGGGTACAAAGGTGAGGGAAATACACACGTTCATTCAGAAATTTTCTTCGGAGCCGATGGTCCTGTATGCAGCCAGCTGCGAGTCACACACACCAGATTCCTGTTTCTGTTCTTCTGACGCTCTGTTTGCTGTTGGATCTACGGCACACTTCAGCGGCTTTCTCCTTCTCTGCACGGCAGTGCAGTTTGCCCCTGGGCGCTTCGACAGCGCAGAGAATTGAAAGAGTTACATTGAAAGAGTGGTTTTCTCTGTAAAAGTGTTTATTTCTCTGAAAGAGCATTACACAGCGGCGTTGAACGTCCTTTTCAAGACGTGTCTTTATAAAGATGTAATTTCCGCCCCTGTGTAGTTTCTGGATGATTTCTCCCCACCTCTCACGGTCATAAAAGCTGCCTCGCATGCCTGGGCTGCGATCAGATGCAGGCAGCGTTTTATGAATGGTTCATGTTCTCAGTGCGAGAACATAGCCATGGCAACATTGCAGTCGCGGCTTTCTTTTGTCATCAGAGAAAGCCACTTCAGCCGCCCCCCGCGCCTCGCCTCCTTCCTACGGGATTGACGCAGGCGCCGTGGGCGATGAAGGAAATTTGGGGACTATGACAGGCTCTGTTCTCCGGGTAAACCCCCTCGAACCACCCGCCTCCCCGGCACGCTTGCTTGCTTCCGTCTGAGCTCGGGATAAGCTGTTCTCTCCAATGGTTCATCTTCTCAGTTCGAGAACATGGCCGTTCTAGCATTGCGGTCACGGCTTTCTTTTGTCATCAGAGAAAGCCACTTCAGCCGCCCCCCATGCCTCGCCTCCTTCCTACAGGATTGGCGCAGGCGCCGCGGGCGATGAATGCGATTTGGGGACAATGACGGGCTCTGTTTGCCGGGTAAACCCCCTCGAAACCCCCCTGCGTCCCCATGTGCAATGGGCACGCAGTAACAGGCCGTTGGAAAGGAGGCCTCGTTGCGCTGGCACATCAACTGCCTGGGGTTGTTGACTGTTTTCTTTGCCCTGCGGAAGTTTCTCCCATTAGATCGAGACAAACATATCCTGATCAGGTCAGACAGCACCACTGCTGTGGCATAAATCATAAATCACCAAGGCGGCGTACGCTCCCGCCACATGTCATGACTCGCCCGCCGTATCCTCCTTTGGAGCCAGCAGCGACTCAAGTCACTCACATCCCCGGCAACCTCAATGTAATAGCGGACGCGCTATCACGACAACACTTTCCCCGCGGAGAGTGGAGCTTCACCCCCAGCCGGTCCAGCTGATTTGGAAACGGTTTGGCAAGGCCCAGGTAGACCTGTTTGCCTCCCAAGAGACCTCCCACTGCCCGCTCTGGTATGCCCAAAAAGAGGCTCCCCTCGGGGCAGACGCACTGGCACACAGCTGACCTGTGGGGCTGCGACATTTCCCCCAGTGAGCCTTCTTGCACAGGTGCTGTGCAAGGTCAGGAAAGACGAGGAACAAGTCACCCTTGTGGCTCCTTTTTGGCCCACCCGGGCCTGGTCCTCGGACCACGTTTTCCTCGCCACAGCCCCTCCCTGGCAAATTCCCCTGAGGAAGGACCTTCTTTCTCAGGGATGGGGCACGCTTTGGCATCCGCACCCAGACCTCTGGAACCTCCACATCTGGCCCCTGGACGGGACGCGGAAGATCTAGCTGGTCTACCACCCACGGTCGTAGCCATGATCAACCAGGCCAGAGCCCCCTCTGCCAGGCAACTTTACGCCCTGAAATGGCATGTTCGCTAATTGGTGTTCTTCCCGAGCTGAAGACCCACAGAGGTGCACAGCTAGGTCAATGCTCCTGTTCCTACAGGCTGTCCCCTTCCACCTTGAAGGTGTATGTTGCCGCTATCGCAGCTCACCACGACCCAATAGACGGCAAGTCTCTGGGTAGGCATGACTTAATTATCAGGTTCCTAAGAGGCGCCCGGAGGTTAAATCCCTCCCGACCAGGCCTGTTCCCCTCCTGGGATCTCTCGGTGGTCCTCACAGGTCTTCAGAGATCCCCCTTCGAGACGCTAGAATCAGTTGACTCAGGGCCCTCTCTCTAAAAAGACTTCCCTGCTGATCGCGCTCGCTTCCATCAAGAAGGTCGGGAACCTGCAAGCGTTCTTTGTTAGCGACACCTGCCTGGAGTTCGGTCTGGCAGACACACATGTGATCCTAAGACCACGACCGGGCTACGTGCCCAAGGTCCCTACCACAGACCAGGTAGTAAACCTGCAACCGAGCGCACTCAACAAGTAGTATTGCGTCCTTGTGGGCACTGGCTACGGGCACCTCCCTAGCAGACAGTTAGACACCCTTGTAGAGCAGTGGGTTGGGCAACACCTAACACCTTTGCAAGATTTTACAATCTCAGGGTTGAGTCAGTCTCGTCCAGTGTTTTCTCAGGTCCGAGCTGGTAGAACTCGGTACATGTCGACGGTCTGACCGGGTGAATTGCTTACGTCCACTGCCCTTTCCCTCTGCCGAGGTAAAACAGTGTGCCTTCTTTCCCAGGAGACCCCTTTAGGTCCCTGGTTGATTCCTCCCTAGCCCTCTTGGGTCCGTAGTTCAGCGGAGGAACTCGCCGACCCAGTCCACTACGGGTACCCCAGGCTACCCCTACTGGAATAGGTGCTCCACAGGTCAGGCCTCCTACGCGGACTCTGTGTATACTTCCGAGGTACGGTCACCTTACGAGCTGACCCGCATTCACCTTGTTGTAGCAATTCCCCCCTCCTCGAGATTGGATCTACCACCGCGCCATTCTTTCCCACATGTGGCCGAAGAGGCCATGTGATGTATTTTCGCCACCTTTACCTCCCCTTTCAGGCAGGTGTGGCCTCCGCAGGGTCTTTTCCACCTGAAAGAATAGGAATTTGTGTAAGACCCCCTTCCCACGATGTGGTAAGGGCCCCGGCTGCTCTTGCTCTATGCCGTGAAACATAGAGAGAAAAGAGGCCTAGCCAGGCTTGGCCCGTTCCCTAGTTGGCAAGCGTCGCCTTGTTCCCCTCTAGGGTAACCAAAAGGATTAAAACTACTTTTTTGGGGCTTTGGGGAAGGGTACGTGCAGTCTGAAACACAGTTGGTTGCTTGTGCACGTGAAATATCTGCCTGCTCCTGTGTCAGCAGTACACGTACATGGCTCAGCGCATGGCGTTATTTGAAGTGGACACCTAGTGTCGCTTCTTCGACGCGACGTCGAAGTGAGCAACAGACGGGGAACGTCTCGGTTACGTATGTAACCTCCATTCCCTGATGGAGGGAACGAGACGTCGCGTCCTCCCGGCCACGTCGCTGAGCCGAGCCGCTGAGGTGGCTGGACACTCCCGGCTCCTCAGAAAAATCCTGAATGAACATGCGTATTTCCCTCGCCTTTGTACCCGTATGTCCGGGGGCGGGGTATGCAAATACTGTTCGCCAACTCTCATTTGGCCTTTTTTCATAGATCAGAGGCATTTTCGGCAGTCAAGAGAGATCCCTAGTGTTGCTTCTTCGACACGACGTCTCGTTCCCTCCATCAGGGAACGGAGGTTACATACGTAACCGAGACGTTCCTGTCTCTCGGTTTTGTTTTTCCACCCTCGCCAAATCACATCTACAGAGGCAGAATATCTTCATATCTTTAATATCTTTAAGCTGGAAAATATTTGCAATTATTATTTATAATCATGGGTGGCACGGTGGTGCAGCGGTTAGCACTGTCACCTCACAGCAAGAAGGTCATGGGTTCAAACCCCGGTTGCCCTGGCCTTTCTGTGTGGAGTTTGCATGTTCTCCCCGTGTCTGCGTGGGTTCGCTCCGGCTTCCTCCCACCATCCAAAGACATGCAGGCTAGGTTAATTGGTGTCTCCAAAAATTGCCCTAGATGTGAGTGTGTGTCTGTCTATGTGTGGCCCTGCGATGAACTGGCGACCTGTCCAGGGTGTACCCCGCCTTTCGCCCAATGTTAGCTGGGATAGGCTCCAGCCCCCCGTGACCCTGTACACAGGATAAGCGGTTGACATTGGATGGATGGATGGATTTATAATCATTTTAATTTAACTTTACAATGTGTTTTTTTTTTTATTTATCTTTTGATTTTCCTTGTATAATTAATCATCATTCTCTGCACCTGGCTTGACATGTTCTGGCACCTCCCAATTTGAAAACACTGTTGTATACATACCAGTTTTAGGTATGAATGCATAGTATAGGTGAGGATATCCATGCATGTTTGAACACGCCCTAGAGCAACAGAAGATCTGTTATGCAGGGGGAGGTCACACATTCACTCTATCGCCCTCACCCTCCTTTACACTCTTCTTTTACCAACTCTTCATTCCATCTTCATTTTTTTCTTTACTGTTCACTAAGTAATTTTGTCCACTTACAGATAAGAATAATACTTCTGACTAATTACCTTACATTAATTAATTTTGACAAATTACATTACATTAATTAATTAACCAGTGTAACTATGTTTGTTATAAAATACTATTTTACTACACACTGAATACTGCACAGTACACACGTTATACTGATTGCTACTCCTTAAAAGTAGTATGTGAAATGAATTATTTATACAATGCTAAAAGTTTCAAACAATTTTCAAACAATCTTTAATACACCAGAGATATTCAAATCATGTCTGATGCAAAATTTGTATCATTCAAACTAATTTGAAAGCTCATTTTCTTGAATGTATTACTGAGCATTAGGGGTTTCCATGTGACATTAGGGGCATCTTGTTTTGATTTAAGCACTGATTTTAGCCAAGTAATGATACATAATAATATTAATTTAGCCACTTAAAGGTTTGATTTTAGCCACATACTGATATTTCATTTGAATTGTTCTGTAATCATTGGCTGACATTTCGAAAATTTTGAGGCGACGGGGTCAAAGATTAAGTTGTTTGAACTTTACGCACTGTGCTACAACACTTGACGGAAGCGTAACTTGCACCAGGGGCAATGCTGACTCTTCAATCCATAAAATTCTATGTATTTGGCAATACAAATCCCAAACCCCTATGGGCTTTACTTGCTCCCTCTCTCCCTCTTTTCACCCTACTCTCCTCTTCCTTCCATTGCTTCATCCTTAATCATTTTGCCACATCTTCTATTGATGTAATTGATTAAAAAGGCATGGGTGCTGCTTTGCAGGGATTCAGAAGCATGGTGTGAATTGATCCTCCACAGACTTTCCACCACCTTGCTGTTCTGACTCCAAAGCACCAGACAGGCTCGGGTATAATGGCCTGCTTATGTGGAGAGCAGGAGGAGGACGGTTTATCATAGAAACAGGGGATGCCATAACAGCTGTGAGAGTCCATTCACACAGAGTATGGGCACATGTCATAAATCTATAAAGATGTGTGTGTGAAAACTGTGGCATTGGAACCCAAGAGGTGTGAGCATGGGTGGGTGAAAAGAACCTGTGAGGGACCACACTAGAGGTAGTTGGTTCAAAGCTCAAAGACAGCTGTTGCCCCCCAGAGACCGATCTGATCTGGGGTAATGGATCCAAACTCACACCCAACAGACCATTCCAGATATGTCTGTGAGAGCTGTTTACTGC
Organism: Moxostoma hubbsi; assembly: GCA_032164185.1. Taxonomy (NCBI): domain Eukaryota; kingdom Metazoa; phylum Chordata; class Actinopteri; order Cypriniformes; family Catostomidae; genus Moxostoma; species Moxostoma hubbsi. The sequence continues at coordinate 71,578,105 of JAVLUX010000001.1, forward strand.
CCTTAATTCACTGCCACAGACGATATCTGCTTGGACCAATCACCACTGATTGGACTCTCAAAGCAAACACACTCTACAACAGTACATGTGACCCCAGAGCAAGAGTCACTGGATCCTTTTTCACTTTCAAAACCCTAGTGGTATTCACACTAGACTTTAAGCATGCAAATTATTAAGGCTGGCAATTTAATGCATTAGTTTGTGATTAATTATATGAAAAATAATTAAAAAAAAGCAAAAAAAAAATTATAGAATTAAATGCTGAGACTTTCCTTTTTACTTTGCATAAAGTGTATAACTCAAAATGAGGAAGCAGGTAACATGCTGTTTAAATGGTTTGCTTGTCTGCTGCCACAATATACTGTATGTACATGATATAATATAGTGAATTTGAATTTATATGCATTATATTATTTATTATATATTACATGTATAATTATTTATATGTGTACTATTGATACTAAATGATCTTTATTTGGGTTAGGTTGATATGCAAAAAAATTGTGATTACTTCGATTAATTATTTGGCATATCATTAAGCTATTTAGAAAACAAAACAAAACAAAAATATATATATATATATATATATATATATATATATATATATATATATATATATATATATATATATATATATATATACATAAATGGACAGCCTTAAAAATTTGTACATGGCTCACTCCACTGCTTCTGTTATGAATAAATAATGAACGTCACATTATAAATTGTAATAAATTAAAATGTTAAATGATAGATGAAAATTCTGTCATCACCCTATCTTGTTCCGAATATGAAAGTAGTTTTTATTGAATAATGACAACATTTTTGTTCTGTTCCTAACACAAATCTATTGTTTGGCTTAAAACAGCCTACAGAGAGGAGGTGCACACTCTGACACGCTGGTGTCAGGAGCACAACCTCTCCCTCAACGTCAGTAAAACCAAGGAGCTTGTGGTGGACTTCAGGAAGAAAGACAGAGAACACAGCCCCATCACCATTAATGGAGCACCGGTGGAGAGAGTCAGCAGCTTCAAGTTCCTCGGTGTCCACATTACTGAGGAACTCACATGGTCCGTCCACACTGAGGCCGTTGTGAAGAAGGCTCACCAGCGCCTCTTCTTCCTGAGACGGCTGAGGAAGTTTGGAATGAACCACCACATCCTCACACGGTTCTACACCAGTACTGTAGAGAGCATCCTGACTGGCTGCATCACCGCCTGGTACGGCAATAGCACCGCCCACAACCGCAAAGACCTGCAAAGGGTGGTGCGAACGGCCAGAAACATCATCGGAGGTGAGCTTCCCTCCCTCCAGGATATATATAACAGACGGTGTGTGAATAAAGCTCGGAGGATTATCAAAGACTCCAGCCACCCGAGTCATGGGCTGCTTCCATCAGGCAGGCGGTATCGCAGCATCAGGACCCGCACCACCCGACTACATGACAGCTTCTTCCCACAAGCAATAAGACTTTTGAACACATGATCTCTCACGATCTACAATCAGCACTGCACTTTATTAATCATCACTCTGTCAATATATTCTCGCTCCCAATTCAGTTAGTGTATATATATATATTATATACCCTTATCTAGTGTATGTGTATTCTACATTGTGTGTATTGTGTACATTTGATATGTAAATTGTTGTGTAGGTATGTGTACATTTGTTATGTAAATTGTGTTGTGTAAATATGTTGTTATTGTAAAGTGGTTTATGTCTCGTCACTGTCATTACTGCAATGTTGCTCGGAACTGCACACAAGAATTTCACCTGCTGTTGCACTCGTGTACACAGTAGTGTGACAATAAAGTGATTTGATTTTGATTTTGAAAAGAATAGGACTACAGCACTTTGGAGCTTGACAGCCCCAGTTCTCAATAACTTTTGTTGCACAGAAAAGAGCGCCCCGGATATCCGAGTATCTACTTTTGTGTTCTACGGAAGTAGAAAGGAAAATTGTAACAACATAAATATAAAAAAAAAGAAAAGAAAAGAAAAAGTGCATTAGAATTGTTATTATCAGTGACTTTTATAATCTATATTGGTCAAAGTCTTTTGCTATACAAATTCACAGGTGCACTATGAAAAATTAAAATCCTTTGAACATGCTTGCATACCCACTCTGCTCTACAAACAAGTCAAAGACTTAATTATTGGCCCATAGGAGCAGACAACAAACTAGTGTTTTAAAAATAAATGTTTAACTCGTTAAGACATTAAAAGGCATTTACCTCCTTATGATGCCACTAGACGACAAAATAATAGTTAAGAAATAAAAAGGACAAGTAATAGAGAGCAGAATTAGGCCAAAAGAGGGCATGAATGAGAAAACAGAGAACACAGAAAAAGCAATACATGTGTCCTAGCCAGTCATTGAAGTTTAATGCAAACACTTACATAAGTGTGTGTCCTGGCATCTAGTAGACACGTTTTGCTGTTTAACACTATGTGGCACGGTGGAGGGCGGGACCGGGACGTGATTACGCACGCCGGTCCCGTATTAGGCTAATTAAGCCGTCAAGAGGGATAAAGGTCACTCGCGGACGTCAATGCAAGAGAGAGAGAGATCGTTCACAGACATGTCCGTCATCTTATGTGTTTGTATTTTGAGTTTTACATTAAACCTATGATTTATATGTTAAGCCGGTTTCTCGCCTCTTCCTTGCCCATGAACTTAAACTGTGCTACATTGGTGCCGAAACCGGAGAAGGAAGAGGGATACGCCGTAGCGGAGTTCTCGCCACTACCCCAAAGAAGCAGCCGCGAGGAGCCCAGCCGCCTGGACGCGGAGGAATGGCCGCCGACCGCGAGGGGAGAAGGGGCTCCTATAGCCGACTGCTATAGGAGCTGCTGGGCTGCTGCCAGGGGCGGAGGATGCCCCTACCAGCCGCTGAAACGCGGAGGGGTCGAGGGAAGACCGCCGTCCGCGAGCGGGGAGGGGATCGCGACCAACCGCCTGGAGCGGGAGAACCGCTGCCAGGGGCGGGGGAGTCCCCTTCGGCTCCCTGAGAACGCGGCGGGGCGTTCCGTCCGCTAGGGGCTGAGGACTGCCTCGGATCCGCCTGGAGAGGCGCGGCTGCCGTTCGGTAGAGGGTGGAGGAGTGGCTGAGGAATGAGCTACGGCGTATCAGAGGCGAGTAAGTTTTTTTTTAATCTCTCTCTCCTCTCTCTCTCGCTGCCGCTCTGCGTTGGCCTTTTCCCTCTTTTTTAAATTATGGTGTTCGTGGGAGGGGAGGTACCCTCCCCCCCATTTTTAATTGTTGTTGTTTGTTGTTGTTGTTGTTTCCCTCCCCTTGCCCCCTCCCTCGTCCAGGTTGATGGGGATGACCTGCCGGCAGACCCCCCAGGGGATGTAGGCTATGTCAGGCCGGGGGTCCCCAGCCTGAAAGAACGGGGGAGGAATGTGGCACGGTGGAGGGCGGGACCGGGACGTGATTACGCACGCCGGTCCCGTATTAGGCTAATTAAGCTGTCAAGAGGGATAAAGGCCACTCGCGGACGGCGATGCAAGAGAGAGAGAGATCGTTCACGGACATGTCCGTCGTCTTATGTGTTTGTATTTTGAGTTTTACATTAAACCTATGATTTATATGTTAAGCCGGTTTCTCGCCTCTTCCTTGCCCATAAACTTGAACTGTGTTACACACTATTATTCACAACTGAGCTCCAGCTAAGCTGACCTTCACTCAAAATACAGCACCAAGACAAAACATACAGCGTTGAAGAACAGGACTGCATAACTTTCCACTATACTAATAGGAAACTTTGAAAACAGCATAAAGAAGAAGAGAGGACAATGCATTTGTCATAGCCTGAAGGCAACCATACGCATCTTTACAATGAGAAGCTTAAGTTATCAAGAACTAAATGTACCCATGACTTGACTGACTCAATACATGTACCAAACTTAAAGGAACAGTCACCCAAAAATAAAATATTTGGCATCATTTACTCATCCTCATGTTGTTCCAAACTATATAAAATATGAATTTCTTTCTTCTGTGGAACACAAAAGGAGATATTACGCAGTCTGTTAGTCTCAGTTGCCATTCATTTTCATTGCATAATTTTTTTCCCCATACAATGCGAGTCTAACATTCTGCCTAACATCTCCTTTTGTGCTCCACAGGAGAAAGAAAATCATATGGGTTTGGAACACCATGAGGATAAGTAAATGATGATAGAATTTTCATTTTCAGTTGAACTATCCCTTTGAAAGTCAACTCCTAAATACAAAGTTTAACCTGCTAAAACAAATGTGTCAAGAGGTAAATTAAATAACAAATACCAACATTAACAAACGGTGTTCCTCGATCAAATGCTGGAGTGTTCATGAAAACTCAACAACACTGAAAAGGCATGTTTCCTTCCATAAGCCCACAAAGACAAGAGAGCTCTAGTGCTCATGTGAGCTTACATCATTCCTTAAGAGTTTTGTAATGTATGGAAAAAAGACATGCTGTTCATAATTTCTAGGCTTTAAAACAGAGGGATGTTACCGGTGACAAGTATAATTGCACTTCATTTCCTGGGAATGCTGGATGGGCAGACTGGATACGTATGTGTGTGTTATCTGCCCTCAGGATATTGAGTCTAAGAGGGTTTTGAAGGGTGGTCATCTGTTCACACCTGCGCTGCATGTCTGAATTTCATCCTCCTATCAGTCTGGGATAATTTAAGCATTCCAGGAACATTGAATAGGGGGTCCTCTAAGGTCCAGGACTTGGTTTGGTTATTCCAGCTGCAGGGTATGGGAGGTATGGCATTTAAATGTGGGGATATGTGAATTCCATGAGTAATTCTCGTCACATCTTACAATCACCTTAGCTCTAAAACTCACAGAATGCATGTGACTTAGCCAGACTTTCTCCTCACCTCTTCATGTTTAATCAACTTTGGCTGAAAAGATTTTACTTGCCCCATTAAACTTCCTCCTCTATGTTTTCCTTAGTAAGGCCACATCCACACTAATCTGTTATCATTTAAAAAGTACATTTTCAGTTTCCATTATTTTCCAAAGTATGCTGTAATGCGTTGAGTGGATGAGAGACATAAACGTAGCAAAATACATGCATTTTCATGCAAAATGATAATGCTTCCATAGTGTGGAAGTGGCCAAGGTTACAACTGGGAATGGGTCACAAATCAAAATGATACAGACTATCTAGATTTCTCTTTAGTTTTTATATTTTTAGTTTGAAAAGTGCACTGTGCTTTAACAGTTAGGGGCCGTTCAGACCAAACACATTTTTGTGCTAAAAAAATAACAGAGCTTAAGTGTCTCGAGATACATTTTAAACTCTTGCAATTCTCTTTAACTTGACACGGCATCTAAAAAACAAGATGCTCATGTGCATGATGCTGAAAAAAAAAAAAAAAACAGCAAGATGAGCAGCAATGGTCAAAGACGTCTGTCTAGCATATGTTTACATAGAAAAAACAAAAATGCATTCTGTGTGAATGGCCGCTTAGTTTGCATTGTGAATAAACTCTAATTTAACACATTAAATTAGACTCAAAATTCATCCCCTTTAAAGCACCACCAGTATAACCATAAACATGCAGACGGATGCTGTTGCATTACATCTTGCACCTTTTTTTTAGAATCTTGCTATGAGTTTAGCATTTTTACGATGGTGTGTCCAGTTAAAAATAGTTAAAGTACTTTTAGTCCATATCCAAACTAATCCGTTTTCATTTGAAAACTCTGATTTCATTTTCATAACGTCATTGCTTTCCTAACGTCATCATTTTCCAAAGTATGAGGTAATGGACAGCGTTTTTGAGGAGGAGCAAAATGCTAGTGTGGATGAGAGTTGTAGACATAGCAACATTAATGTGGATGTGACATTAAACTTCTAAAATGTATCTGCATTCTACTCCATTGTGTTGCAGTCTGTCTATTTTTTTAATGCAAGAACATGTCTTATGTAAACTCCCAATTATACAGGCCTTCCGCCAGACCGACAACCCAGCGACTAGTCAATTTAGAAAATATAAAATTATTCCACATCCCAAGAAATAGCTGCTCTTTTTTATAATGACAGTGCCTTTAAATGACATGGCAAGTTCGAAGGGGTTACATGTGTTTTTCTTTTCTAAACTAGGAGGTAGGGTGGTTAATAGTTAGTATTCAACCTGATGGTTCTGCTCCTGTGAGTCTGGGAAAGAATAGTGGGTGTTTTCTGTATTCCCAATGCTATTCAGATGCTCCACTAATTAGATATTCCTGCCAGAGTATCTTATCTGTGCTTCTCCCATCTGCTCTAACACTCAGACACACACCAAGGTTCTCAAGACTCTAAAGAACAATCCAAACAGTGAAACAAAATGTGTTTTTAGGTACTTCCATGCAAGGCTTTGCTTAGAGAAACAAAAGAGCATGAAGGAAAATAAGAGATGGTGTGAAAAGCATGAGAGCAAAACTAGAGAAAGTGGAAAAAGAATTAACCAGAACTCAACCAGATAGTATGCAAAGCCAGAAGAGATGATAAGAGATAGAGACTGACAAAGATAACACAATGTGAGAGAGAACATGCATTAAATAGAAACAAAACAAGCATCGCACTCCGTTACAATTCCAAAATCTTGTTACATCACACACAGTTCTCTGTGACACTACAGTTCAGCTAAACACACACACACACACACACACACACACACAAAAACACCTCACATCACCCTTGAAATGTGCATCTTCAGTGAAAGATCATTCAGGGGCATGTCTAATTTCCTAAATTCTACTTTCTGGAAGATAATCATTAGCTACATTTTAAGAGGTTTGTTGAAGGCCAAGGTGCAAAGAAACCCATTGCAAAAGACTTTGAAATACTAAAGCATAATTACGTAAAGCTATACAGAAATAAACAGAAATGGCAAGAATGCAACTCATGAACTTAAAGTCTCTCTCCCACTAAGACAAAACCTGACTTGCTCAATGAAGCGTTTGAATAAAAGTGGATGTATAGGCTCTGTGTGAAGCCCAGATCAAGCATTAAGAACCTTGAATCATTGGTGGACTCCCACTTCCTATGCCATTGAAAAGTTCTGAATGAGGAAGTTGGAAAGAGCTAGCACCCTACTGCCCAGCACAGTCAGAAAGTCTGTTGTGCTCCTCTGGGAACTAGCTGAGAGGTTAGATGTGGTGAAGGCAGGTGCTCTCTTATTCAGCGTCATGAATCAAAACTACTACTACCAACTATCAATGGGTAAAGATGAGATGTAACCTTGTTGTTGATGTGGTCTACTTCAAAAGACATACCTTTCAAGTACAAATAATTGTATATCAGCAACTTAGGTAATATCAGTTAAACTGCCCAACACACTCTTACAAGGAATGTCATTCTGTAGATGTTTTAATCTTGTTTTGGATGATTCCTTTCATTTTTAAAAGATCTTCTGATCTCTTTGTTGGCTGTGGCTTTTATCATGATTTGTTTTTTTATTTTTCATACAAAATATTAGGCATGAAATTATTGTGACCACCACTGTTTATATATATCATATGTAAACTTACTACTATAAAATGCTGCAATAAAAAAAGCCACAGCCAACAAAGACTTTGGCTTTTTGTGGAAATTAAACTGAAAAGTGTGTGGGGGCGACAGGCCTTTACAACAATGTATTTGAAGTCAGATTCAGGAATAGTTGACCCAAGTCGTCTGTGCTTGGTGCCCTCCTCTCTCATTCAACCTTTTTAATCTAGGTCTTTTTTGGCTTATTTATCTGCCCTGTTTATCTCAGATGGATTGGAGAGAGGGATGGATTTATCGCTCATTCCTTCATTAGCCTCATGGGTTCTCATGGTTGGGGGGAACAGTTTAAAATTCCTCCTAGAGGACACTCTCTGTGTCTGTTGCTATATCAGAACAGTGGCACCACAAAATATTGCATGTGCATCCACTGCATATTGTACAGCATTATACTGTACATACAGTATTCATGGTTGTACATCTCAAACTCAAGAAAAACACTAACAATTTTATAGAGTGCTGTTGCGTATGCACTACAAACCATCAAAACCATTGTTGCCATTGTGTGTAATCAGGAATCCTCCAAAGTGATTGGAAGCTATACTGATTAACAGCCAAAGTCCCTGCCAAACTTTATTCCACAGCAAGTCAAGTCAAGTCAAGTCAATTTTATTTGTATAGCGCCTTTCACAACACACATCGTTTCAAAGCAGCTTTACAGAAGTTCAGCATTAACAGACGATAAAAATGTAATGTCTATAAAGTCGATAAATCATCATCCTTGTGCAGGGCTCCAAACTGCGACTAAAAATGGTCGCATTTATGACCAAATAAATTTATTTGCGAGTGTAATTTCTGTCAAGGTCGCCATTGGCGACAGTAAAAATTTACTCCCTTTGATTTTAAAATTTGCATTACATTTCCCGAAATACATTACAAAAGTTTATATCAAAAGAAATAGCGGGGAAAACGGAGTTCATTGCAGGAACTAACCATTTCAAAAAAAAGAGACTGTGAGAAAACACGGTGACAGTAACGAGCATAAAAAATGCACGTGATCACATAATTGCGAAGAATGCTCCACAGACTACACTGTTAGCACGTGCAGTTTTTCTTGCATGCGAGCTGCGGGACAAAAAGGAATGGAAGGAGTTAAAAATGAAAATATTTGGCGCCTGTTTTTCCCCCTATAGGAGCCAGTGGCTCCTTAATTGATTTTTTGTTTGGAGCCTTGTTTTGGAATTAGATAAGATATGATTCTTTATCGTGTTTAAAAATAATTAAATAATAATTGTATTAATAACCCCAGTGAGCAAGCCGAAGGCGACTGTGGCAAGGAACACAAAACTCCATAAGATGATGGTTAATGGAGAAAAATAACCTTGGGAGAAACCAGACTCACTGTGGGGGGCCAGTTCCCCTCTGGCTAACATCATGAATAATGTAAATAAGAATTATTTATAGTTAAAAAACATGATTTAAAAAATTATTAAACTTATTAAGTGCTTATTAAGTGCACAGCAGAGACTGAGATAAACCACTCATCAAAGATCTGTATGCTCTTAGTCCAAGGCCATGCTGACTGCGAATCCACAGATAAAACACAACTGAATTTTGGTTGAATATGGTCTTTTCCATGGACATAGCACAATGAAATCCACAATGACTTCCTGTGCAAAGCCTTCGGACTTTTAGAGTATCTCGTTATCTATTTTCTCTACTTTTTTTATTAAAAGTGGGGTCTTTAAGGAGGGGAAATGCCAATGAAAACACTCCCCTTCGAAGCAAAAGAGGGGGGGAAAGGTATTTATATACCTCAATTTTCCTCCTTAACTAAAGTGACCCCCCTCTCTTTAACAAACAGACTTCCCCTCTCAGGCCCAACCCAATCAATGAACCATTGAATGGATGAAAGACTCCAACAACAGCTCTTGTTGACCTGGCAAAAACAAACATTTACTCTCTCATTAACAAGGCCAGCACTCAGTTCTCTCATTCACTTCATCCCTCCCTATCTTTTCAGCAGCTTGTGCTTAAATTCCAAAAAAAAAAAAAAAAACCCACTATAATCTATCATTGTGGAGACGGAGGAAACGAGAGAACAAAAGGAGAGAATGAGTGAAAGATGAAACAGAAAGAGAGTCTGTGAGGGACAGGCTAAGAATTGAGTGCATTCAGGCAAGTGGGGATTAAATTCTGTTTCTACGTAATGAATCAGTGCATACTTGTTACCATCATCAGCGGCGGTTAAAGTTGCCAGCTCAACTAAGTGTGAATTCACATCTGTTCATCGAAGCGTGTAACAGGAAAGAATCTGAGACATCAAGCCCAAACCTCAGACTGAACTCCATGCCAATGTGACTAAAGTGTAAAAAGGAACTTTTGTGCATGATCACAATAGCATTTACTATTAATAGGCTGACTTCATAATGTCAAATCATTTGAATGACTAAGAGCAGCTGTGATATGAAATACTTTATGTTGGAAAAATCTGATGAAATGCAAAGCCAGTAATCACACAATAAATGGTCTTAAGATAAATGTGCTGTTTACTTCTCTTGTCCAATGCTATCAAGAAACTCAAGCTAAAAGCTAAAGCCAGCTTGTGATGCTAGCTGGATTTATATGGTTCTAGATGGTTGAAGCTAGCCATTTATGGCCATTATGCAGACCAAGCTGGTTTAGGTGGTTGATCTGCTGGACTACCAGTTTGCGGGACTAAGCTCAACCTGGTAAGGGCTGGTAGATAAAAATATGAATTCTGGCATTATATCTCACAATTGTGACTATACTTCTTGCAATTGTGACATTATATCTCACATTTACGACTTATCGCAATAGAGAAACACAGCTGATGCTCTTTTGTTTCCCAATCGCAAGATATACATTGCAATAACAAGGAATTATGAGAAATGAAGTTGCAATTGCAAGATATAAGTCAGAATTAACTTTTTTTTAATACATGCCAGGATCAAAGCACCACAGATTCAATGTTCAGCTGGTTAACCATGTTACAAAACACAGATTGCACTGGTTGACCTGCTTGACTAGCTTTGTCTGGTATGGCATGTTTTTTCAGCATTGCAATAACATTAGCTTGTGTCTATATTAGCCTTCTGACTTGAGTCAGAACCATAACTGAGCTAGGGCTGTGTATCATTCAAAAAATGTCATTATCGATACCGATACCGGTTGCTAAATGCTACTTTTATCGATACTTTAGTCTAAAAAAAAATACTCATTCTGCAGGGTTAGTGTTAAGCTTACACAATAAAGCAAGACAACTTGATTTCAAACTCTGAACTTTATTTTGTATTTATTTGAACTAAAAGTTCAAATGAAACTGGAAAAAAAATAAGTGCATTTAAAATGTGTTGTTCAACTTTTTGAAAGATGGCTTAACAACAGTTGTGAACATCTCTCTTGCAAAGAAGCTTCATCCTTGTATTCTCTACCTGTCGGGTATTTTGTTATCCAGGAAAATATTTCATGTGTGTGAATAAATTTGTTTAGTTTCATCCTTCACAATATATATACAATTACATTGGAAACCTCTGGGCTGAGGGAAAAGTGAATATTCTTGCTTTATTGATTTTGCATTGAAAATTAAATCAAATACATTTTTAAATTCAAATTGCACTCCAAACTAAACGAGAAAGCGAATAAATAAATAAATAATACATTGATTATATATATATATATATATATATATATATATATTGTATTTTAAAGGCATATATATATATTGTATTTTAAAGGCTTATTATTACGGTTTAGTATTTCTCTGTAATGTAGAACAGTGTTAGCAATGTTACTTATAACATTCTTTCTCAGCCCTGGAACTCAAAAATTTTCTGATACCAGAACTTTTAGATTTGGGCACATCTAGCATGCTACATGCTTATCACTGACGTTGATGAGATTAACCCCTTAGGTATCAAAATTTGGTACCGAATTACAAGACATTTTTCGATACTCGATTGTTTAGAGGCAATTTGATCATTTGGATTTGACATTTATTTCTTGAAGGCTAACTCCTGGCCATAAGGTTAAGGAACCTGAGGAACCCTGAGAGGATGTGAATTTTTGTCTTTGTTAGTATGACTGGAAATTATTAATTACAGGTATTAACCAATAGCATAAGGCAAGAATGTTTCATAACAAAGTGTTCCCTCACAATGCTAGGAATTTCTGAGCATACAATGGTAAATAAGGGCAAAAAAATATCAATAAATAATAATTACTGACTCTGAAGACTAAACAGCATATTTGCATATTTCTGAATATTAAAACTCTTCTATTGGATGGTTCTGTCGTTTCTGTGATATCTTACATTACACTATTTTTGATTGATGTTGATCTCTCTAATTTGTGAACATCCTAATCATGAACTCCTCAAAGTAAATGGATGGAATGGGAGGAACTACTTTGAACTTTATGTTTGGCTGATTAGAACATAGACAGTCGAGTTGGCTTTAGGCCTGTATTAATTAAATATACTGTATCTTGAAGGAAGTCTTTGCAAAGTTCTCTGTGTTGGCAGACATGTTTGATTTTGAGGCTATGTTCACTCCATTTCTTCTTGATAAAGGTTTCTACTGAGTAGATAAACAAGATACACAGATAAGACACTTCCAGCCTACCCATTGTTTACTCATACCTAATCTCCCTTCCACTGGGAGGCGACCATGTGTGTAAGCAGATGTGTGGTGTGCACTTTGTAGAGTCAAGTAGAATTGAGATACCGTCAAGAATTATCTAATTTCAAATGATAACTAATTGTATTTCCTGATCAAACTATCCCATCTTTTTATATTAAAATCCAAATTGATTTGCTGTACTGTGGACACATGGAACGCAAGAGGCAATATATGCACTTTGAACTAAGTTAAGCATGCTGGTGGTTCTCCAGCTCTTTGAATGGATGCTGTTTGCAAAGACCTGTGGGAGACCTGGAGGTGGTTCCCTTCTGGAAGGGTCAGCAGATACAAACTCCATATGCATTCCTTCACTCTCTTCTTTGAAAATAATTGACCAATGTGAGTTTCTTATTAACATGTTCCATTCATTCCTTGTATTTGTAAGTCATGTGTTCCGGTTACACTCACAGTATGTCTATAGGTCATTGCAATCCATAGACTTCTAATCATTTACTCTCTGACCTTGTCATCCTGTAGCACTTTTTTCTAATGTCTTCCCTTCCTGATTTCAACATTTAACAGACAGGTTTTATCTCCTTTATGGCCATAACCGCAACAGGGCAGTTTCCTCGATCCGTCTTTCAAATATTAGCTGAGCATTTCAACAGGATTTTTTGAGAGTTTGAAACAATCAAGATGTTTGGAAAAAGCTGTCTCTTCATGTCCTCTTTAGCAACTTTGGTCCATGAAGCCAAACTCACAAACTCATGTGTCACTAGTGGTGTCTCCAAAAATAAAGAAATAATAAAGAAGTCATTTCTGTAATGCATTGGAACATTTAATTTTTACTCTTCCAGTTTTTGATTCAGATGATTCTCATGAAAGTGTCTTTTTACAGTAAAAAAGACATTGTTGTGTAACAACTTTTCAAATTAAAATAAATAAAAATTAAAGGCAGTACCAAGGGAGTACTACTATGATGTATGCATATATAACAATTCAAACAATATATTAAAAAAATTAAACTGGGGCCTGGGTAGCTCAGCAAGTATCGACACTGACTACCACCCCTGGAGTCACAAGTTCGAATCCAGGGTGTGCTGAGTGACTCCAGCCAGGTCTTCTAAGCAACATAACTGGCCCGGTTGCTAAGGAGGGTAGAGTCACATGAGGTAACCTCCTTGTGGTCACAATTAGGGGTTCTCACTCTCAATGGGGCATGTGGTAATTTGTGCGTAGAACGCGGAGGAAAACTGATTGAACTGAACATGATTATACAAAAGTGTAGAAGTGTAGAATTTGGCTCATTTAATAAATAATAGGAGATGAGCTGAGGTCAGCTCTGTGTAAGGTGTCAGTAAAGATATATAAATATGATGTTTAAATGTGTTTAAAAAGGATTTCTAAAAATCCTTTTTTGTATTGGTCTTAAGTAATATTCTAATTTTCGGAGATACTGAATTTGGGGTTTTCATTAGTTGTCAGTTATAATCATCAAAATTAAAAGGAATGAACACTTGAAATATATCAGTCTGTGTGGAATGAATGTATACATTATACAAGTTTCACTTTTTGAATGGAATTACTGAAATAAATCAACTTTTTGATGATATTCTAATTAACAGATAATTAATAAACAGATAGGGGGGCATATGACATATACAGGTGCTGGTCATAAGCACCTGTATATGTCATATGCCCCCCTATCTGTTTTAGGATTTTGCGTATGCCCACCAGAAATAAGTGATGATACGTGTGGCCGCCAGAACAACAAGCGGTTCAGAGGTGATAAGGGGCTGGACATTTCCAGCCTCTGATACACAAGCATCCCAGGAGATCATTTGCACTGCATATTTATTTCCCTGCTAAGCATTAATATATGTACATATATTTAAATTTAACTTATGCAAGTAAACTTTGTGAAAATACTGCATGTTATGAACCCATTGTTTTACTGCAGTAATATTGTAGTAGTAACTATGGTTAATTGTGTGGTAACTATGTTTAACTAAATACCATGGTTAAACTAGATACTGTAGTCGTGAAATGGTTAATTTTTGTAAGAAGTCTAATCATTATCTTTTAAGGAAAAACATTTTTTTATTTTAAATTACCCATTTTATCCCAAGTAATCGCAAAAAAAAAAAAAGGATCGGTATAGGTATCGACGATTTACGACTTAAGATTATTGGTATCGGATCGAAAAGAAAATAAGTGGCAAAGCCCATCCCTACTCCTGTTTGGCTGATTAGAACACAGATAGTTGAGTTGGCTTTAGGCGTGTATTCATTCAATATATCTTGAAGGAAGTCTTTGCAAACTTTCCCTACTCCTTATGATTGATGGCTAAAGTCGAGGTAGAGGGTTCTGAAAGTTCAAGGGAGGGGTGCAGATCCCTGATGTTTCTGAATTACAACCTGAATTACAGCATTAATGGGACAATCGTTCACAAACATTTTAAGTGCAGAAGGGAATCTTTAGGAAGACCGACTAGGGCTCTGTAAAGCAGGAAAGAAAGCATCATTAAGTGTTTCCTTTTGATGTTATCTAGATGGCTCCCTCCTTATGGTCAGATTGTGATGCACTGCCTCTCATCTCTTTCCTTCACTCCAATTTTGTTTCACTCTCCCATTAGAAGGCCCATTTTCCTGCTCAGTAAACACTATGAAAGCCAGGGGGAGAAGAAGGGCAGAAGTGTGTAAGCATGCATACAGTAACTATCTGTGTTTTTTTAGTTTACAAACTGGTAATTACAAGTGTATTATGCTATAAATGTGGTTTATGAGGACATTTCTAATGTCCCCATAATTTAAATAGCTTAAAAAACATACTAAACATTTTTTTTATTGAAAATGTAAAAATGCAGAAAGTTTTCTGTGAGGGCTATGTTTAGGGGTTGTGTTAGGTTTAGGGGACAGAATCTATATTTTGTACAGTATAAAAATCAGTATAAAAATCATTATGTCTATGGAAAGTCCTCATAATGATAGGTAGACTATTGTGTGTGTGTGTGTGTGTGTGTGTGTGTGTGTGTGTGTGTGTGTGTGTGTGTGTGTGTGTGTGTGTGTTTCTGGGTGGTCAAAAACAAGACAGATTTAGTTTAAAAATAAAAGGACTTAGAGGAAGCACCAAGTCATTAAAAAATTACAAGACTCACAGAGCAAAAATGACTCATACTTATTGATCTCAGAGGAGTTTAGGAAAGAGTTTTTTAAAATAAATCAACAGTAAGCTTGTTTTGGGCATAGATCAACAGATCTGACAGATATTAAAAGTGTCATCTTTTCCCATTGAAAAAGCAAGGAAATATGCTCAGTACAATGGAAACATTGTTTGCAAGGTATTCAGGCCACACACTGGTATGTCTTATGGAATATGGAAAATTATGGAAAACACAATGACATGGTAGATCTTGTACCTGAGGCAGCACAACACAGCCAATGGAAAAGTGTCATGGTTGTATTTGCTAATCACTACTGCAATTACTCATATTTAAGGTTAGAGTTTCCTTAAACTTCGGCACATAACCCGTTCTGAACCTTTTATGCAACAGACATACAGCTGAAGTCAGAAGTTTACATACACTTAGGCTGAAGTTATTAAAACTAATTTTTTAACTACTCCACATATTTAACATTAGCAGCCTATAGTTTTGGCAGGTCTTTTAGGACATCTCCTTTGTGCATGACATGAGCAATTTTTTCAACAATTGTTTACAGACAGATGTGTCAATTCCAGCGGGTCAGACATTTACATACACTAAATGTGCCTTTAAGCATTAGTAAAATTCCAGAAAATGATGTCAAGCCTTTAGATAATTAGCTTCTGATAGGAGGTATACTGAATTGGAGGTGTACCTGTGGATTTATTTTAAGTCCTATCTTCAAACTCAGTGCCTCTTTGCTTAACATCATGGGAAAATAAAAATAAATCAGCCAAGACCTCAGAAAAATAATTGTGGACCTCCACAAGTCCACAATTTCCAAACTTTCCAAGAAAGGGGGCAGGCTTGAGGACAGGGATGAGGTCAGGCAGTGTGGCGGCCGCCGGTCAGTGGTCAGGAAGGGCCGCTGGGGAACGGGCAGACAGGCAAGTATTCGTTAGACATAGGGTGAGGTCAGTGATGACAAATGGATTCTGGACAGGATGGACAGCAGTCAGAGAGGACTGAACAAACAGGTCAGCAGCCACGATGGGATTGACAGACTCATCAGACTTGGCAGAGGTGTCAGAAAGATGCTGGCCACTGGACTGAGTAAAAGGCTGGTCACCGGTGTCTGATGGGTGTTGGCCACTGGACTGAGAAACAGACAGATCCCTAGTGTCTGATGGGTGCTGGCCAATAGACTGAGTAAAGGGCTGGTCGATGGCCATTAGTGACTGAACAGGACAGCCGATGGTCACGGGACTGAATAGTCTTGACGAAGGTTACCAGAGGCTGGACAGACTCGTCAACAGCCTCGGGGAACTGGACGGACTTGTCGAAAGCCTCTGGGAAATGGTCGTTGGGAGTCACAGCGATTAGGACAGTCTTGTCAACAGCCTCGGGGAACTGGAAAAACCTGATGACCACAGGGAACTGGACAGGCTGTGTGGCGATCAATACGGTCGGGAGTGTTGTCAGCGACTGGGAAATGGCTTCCTTGTCCGAGAACGCTGACAGCTGCAGGGGAATGGCCTCCGGTGGCCAGGGGTCCTTATACTCCTCCTCTTCTGGACGGTCACAAGCACTACTGCGAGAACGGCCGCTGCCTCCTAATGGTCAGCAGCGGTAATGGCCGCAGCCTCCTGGTGGTGAGCAGCGGGATCTTACGCCTACTGGGGGTCAGCAGCGGTCTCCTCCACCTCCTGGCAGTCAGCGGTGAGGATGAGAACCTCCTGGTGAACATCAGTGGCCAGGGCAGGCATATCCAGGGGCACTGCAGCGATCTGTGATGCTTGGCTTGTGGTGAACCAAAGGGATGGTGGGGCATGGACAAAGAAGAGGTTTTATCCGGTGTGGAGATCTTTCCCCTGAGCAGGACCTCCATCTCTCTAATGGGGCTTTTTCCACTGCACGGCACAACTCGACTCAACTCGAATCTGCTTTTTAGGGGTTTTCCACTGTGGATAGTGCCTGGTACCTGATACTTTTTTTAGCACCACCTCAGTCAAGGTTCCAAGCGAGCCGAGCCGATAATAAATGTGATGTCAAAATCCTTCAGATCACTGATTGGTCAGGGAGAATAGTCAATACCAGCATCACTGGATTTCTGACACGCGACATCAACACGGTAGTCACTACTAGTGTCACTGGATTTCCGACACGCAACATCAACCCGCAAGTTTTAAAGTAACAGTGATAGCAGTATCATTTGTTCAAGTGACTTTTGAATTGTGTAAAAAAAAATGGCTGCGCGCAAAACCATGGTCAATAAACGAAGTGCAGATGGTCTATTCATTAGCGATGAGCGAAACGAAAAAGTTTCTCAGGAAGTGTATCAGCTGTTGACTGTAAAAAAAAATTGTGACTACAGAACCATCAAGGAAAAGTGTCTAAACTGGCGAGCAATGGGAGGGAGTGTGCCTGGACTGGTGTTGATTCACGGTGGATGATGGTATGCTTTGTTAAGTTAACTCTATAGTCTGCTTGAAAGCTTCACTATATTTAGTTGACCAGCTACTGGAAGCTTGCTTCTAAAATAACTAGGCCAATTTAACTGTTACATTTGTGTAAAATCACCATGCAACAACTGCTTTATGCAGCAAAATAATAGCTAGTAGCTAACAGCTAGCGGCCGTGTTATTGTTTTGGTCAGTTTGTGTCATGTTTAAGATGATGTCATGGCAATAGAGGTGGCAAAACTATGACGATCAGCCTATAATCCCACCCACGCTGAGGTGGCACTAAGCTGCAATGGAAATACAAGCTCAGAAAAGTAAAGTGAGTAGAGTTGAGGCGAGTCGAGTCGAACCATAACGTGCAGTGGAAAAGTGCCATAAGCCAGCAGACATGGTTCACCACTCCCCGATAGGGCCATAAAAATTTAAAAGCTGAATGTTTGCTGGGTTCAGTTCTGGCTGGATTCTTCTGTCACGGTTTGTGTCATGAAGAACCCAATTTCAGACAGCCAGCTCTACACAACAGAGAAATATCGATAAACTGAAATACAAAACCAACAAGGACCAAACACGAGAAATAAAACAGAATGAAACAAGAGGAAGAAGGGACAGCACAGGACAGAGCACACAAGGGAATTATATAGAGGGACAAATCAGGGGAAGGTGAAGCAAATTAACAGAAGATCCAAGAAACGAGGGGACAAGCCATGACATGAGATGGAACAGAAACAAGAAGGGAAAGAGACACATGGAGAAAACAGAACATCCCAAAATAACAAAAACAACAAGAATGTCAGGATCCAGCCACAAAAGTAAAAAACAAGACTAGACTGATAGCAGGATCCTGACAATAATCTTACATTGAAGGAGAGACCAAAACTATGTCTAGTAACCAGAATATCATAGAGACTCGGGGGTGGGCTCTTTTGTCTACATGCATCATAAAGGAGAGCAACTGACTGTTGTAATAGAAAATAACAAGGGATAAAACAGCCAATTAACTTTTTCTACTGCTTTCCCATTGGTTAAACCCAGCCCTGAGAGAGAGAGAGAGAGAGAGAGAGAGAGAGAGAGAGAGAGAGAGAGACTTGCTCAATGGGAGGTAAACTTTAGTTCTGTATGGCTCTCACAACTGGCATCATGCCCATCTTGAGCATGGCACACAATGGGGCACTTTAGCAGGGAGTCAGGAGTCCCACACAACCCCCACAACACACATGCAAACACACACATGCACACAATGTACAGTTCAGCTCTGGATTAGGCATCATCTATTTTTAACTATTGTTTCATATGCACCAAAAAGGCACCAGAAAAGGGTGCGGCATTCCTACTAGGGTTTAGAAGATGATTACTTTGGGATATTATATTTTTTGGTAACGCAAACTTGGAATATTACTTATTATAAGGTCGAATTTGAGTACATGGATGGTAGGTGTTTGAGAACGAGAGAAAGCTGAAAATATAAATAACACTGTATCTTGATAAATGATAAATGTATCCCTGACAGCCTTGATTATTTTTTTGATTCAGTGTGGAGTGTACAGTAATTTAGACCTATTTCCCGATGGGTCAGGATTTATTCTAATCTTCTTCAAATGGTTACAGGTTGACAACTGAATACTTTAGAAAAAGCCTTAAGTAACGAATCATCAGCTTTAAGCTTAGCTAAGTACATTGGTGAGATTATTTCCAAGGTATTATCCTGTTTGTGGTTTTAGCAGTGAGTTTTGACTCTCTGACATATGCTCTTTGTAAAATTAAGCTGTGTCCTGAGGGATCACACACACAATTATGTAAAAATAAAAACAATCACCATTTCGATATGTGAGATGAGATAATAAAATGTGTAATCATTTTAGGCTTAAAAGTAAATTTGCTCACTCGAGAGATGAGTTAGAGCCTGCATAAACACAATCATGTCCAGATGATGTATTACTGTGTGGGTCAGGGTTTTGTCTTCAGCAACAGGTTGTACATTCTGATGGGAATTTACTAAGTATAGATTGTACCCACTAATAATAGTTTTTTCTAAGTGCTGTTAGCTTTGTTTTAGCATGCAATTCGCTAAAGGAACTCGACTGACTCAAGTGCCAATGCAATTACGTCACACGTGCATACCACTGCTGACTGGAAGCATGATTTAGAGTTCAAAATTCATAAATATTTATCTTTTTACACCAAAAGTGATCGTGTTGCTTCAAAGAACATTTATTTAACTGCTGGAGTCGTACTGATGACGTTTATACTGACTGTTTTTCGAGCTTCCAAAGTGAAATCAATATCTTTGCTCAGTAGGTCCTTAAAAGGCAAATGGATGGCACTCGCCTTTTAAGGACCTACTGAGCCAAGATATTTTTTCTATTTTCTTACATTTGTTCTGGTGAAGAAAGAAAATCATACACACCTGGGATATCTATCTCTTTAAATCAAAGTAAAATGCTTCATTTGATCATCATATGAAAAATCATTGCCATGAACATAAAAAAATGTCCACAACAAATTTGAATTTTTTGAGCTGAAAAGAATGACAATTACTCAATGGGAATATACTCAAATACTCAAGATGCACCACTATTTCAGTGCATTTTGCACCTGGTTAAGTTGAATTGCTGGTGGTTAGTAAATAAGATTAGAGACTATTTAGCCTGAAATGAAGCACTTGTATTAAAATAAATGGTAGAAACTGAAACACTGAATATGGCAGATGTAGAAAAGGAAGTCCCGCCTTACAGGTAAAAGAGCCAATCACCATTTAGATAAGGTAATTGAGAACCTGCATGCGCATTAGTTGGTCCAGCATGAAATATAAAGTTTTTTTTTTCTTTATCTGAGCTAAAGAAGCTAAAATGTTGACCAACCATTTTGGAGATTTCTGTCAATTTGCATTTAAGTAGATAAGTGCTGTACTTAAGCTGTCAAGATTATGAAATTTGGCTTATGATTAACTGTCAAACAAATAATTGCAATTATGATGATTAATTGTCTGTTTTAGGGCTATGACAGTTAAATGTCTCATTAAGGGCTTTCACGATTAATTGTCATATTTTTAAAGGTAAGCTTTTTCTGCATGTATACTTCATTCATGTTAAGAAGTAATTTTTACACATTTAACCAAATAATAAAATAGGGATATGTGATATCCTTTTAAGGCTTTAAAAGCACGAATAACATAAAAAATTATGATTTAAGTATCAAAATATTTCTAAATACTTCAAAAATGTTTCTAGTTTTGGTCAATTTTACATTTACACCATTGTTTTTTTGAACGCATATATTTTATGGCCAATAATCTCAGTTGTCTCAAATAACTGTGGTTAGATCAAATAACCACGATCACGCAGTTATTTAATAATCGCAACAGGCCTAGGTGTACTTGCACCCAAGATGGCCTCGGAGTGGACTGACTTGCCTTAAAAGGGATGTTTTTGCACTAACATATTGTGCACAAAAGTGGCACAACTTTTTGTGACTTTGCCCTGTAGTCCCCTTGAGGTGAGGTGCTAAACAAAAAGAAAAAGAGAGTGCTGAGAGAGAAGCATGAACTTTGGTTAACTAACTAACACTCCAATCCAATTCTTCTGCTCTAGGGTGTCAAACGGAGCCCCATACCTATGTTACAGAAAGTCTCAAATTAAACAAACCCATCACCTTAAATAATCAGCTTTATTGTGTCCCTTATCCTGCACAGTTTGTGCTATGGACATGAGTGATAAATCTAATTGTGTGGCTTGACGAAAATAAACATATTATTACTTTTCTAAGCAATCAAACATACATATTCTGCCTGGCAGGTGAAAAAAATCCATACACTTGCATTGAAGAAGAGACCCGATCCAATTATTAGGTATAAAAATATAAAATAATACTTAAAGTGGGCACTTTTGACTCGGGCCAGTAAGCATCTTTTACACAGTTTTTTTTTTTGTTGTTTCCACTGGCCATTGACTCTCCTTCTACCTACACTACAACTTGTCAGACGAGGAGTTAGAATTCCATTAACATATACAGTTGTTCAGTTATATCTCTGCTCAGTGATGTACTATACGGTAGCTCTTGTATTGCATTTTAACAAGCTGGTTTAAGTGATGCTGAAAAAACACCATCCACATAAAAGGGCACAGACACAAAGCTAGTAACTGCTCTCTTCTTCCATTCATAAAGAGAGGGGGGGGGGGGGGGGGGGGGGGGGGGGGGGGGGAGAAAGTAGGTTGTTCAGCCCTTAGTTTGCCACATATCACAGTCCTATTCAGTTGAATGAGATTGATTTCAACAAAATGAGACCAACTGTGCACCTACTGTACATATCATCACAATACTGCTATTTAAATATTCCTTGAGTGAGCTGTAGATAAACTGATTTAACTGGCTGCTCATGATGGAGGGCTCAGAAAAAGACTCGACTCAAGGTCTAATGCCCCGGAATATTTACTTAATGAATATACAGTATAATAGAAATTAATAGAATTAATTAATAGAAATAAAGGGGTTGTTGGTGTGGTGATGGGATTCCAGAAGAATTCTCAGATGAGTTAGGCAAGCATCTGCTGTGATTTACATATGAAAAAGCTCCTCACAAATATTTGTTTAAAACTATAAAAAACATAATTTATGCATTTATATATTCATACATATGTAGTTCACAGATTACATGGACATTAAACTTTTCAAACTATTTGTAAATGCTGTAACTGGTTTCTTTTTAAAGTTTTTTAACAAGCTCAATAGCGGCCAATGGGAAATTTTTCAAGTTGCACAATGTGAGTGAAACCTCCTGCATCTAACTTATCTTTCGTTTTCTGTTTCTCCCTTCCGCATTTTGGCGTGAGTTCCTATATGCAGCATTGCTGACTGTTTATGAAGCTGCTGGGAGTACTAGAGGACTTTAGGAGGAGAATATATATGTGGGAGAGTGTGAGATGTGTTTATTTATAATTACATAATGCTAAAGAAAGTAACACTCCCAAATGGCTCCTGACTCTACGATAAATATGGGCTGGACATAAAGTGTTCAGAGCAACAACAAAAAATCTTTGAGATTCTCAAGTTGAAATCCTGCCTCTAGTATAAATGGATGCGATTCAACTTGGGGTCCACCCATGACATTCTACACTCATGTGCAATTCACAAACGTGCCTGCTGTAGCCTGGAGTTTCAGATGGCTCTACTGTATGCTGAATAATCTTAAAATGATATATGTGTGTCTGTCATAGGGGTGTGTGCAATAAGTAGAGTAAGACCAATGTAAGGAATGCAGAGAAGACGTACCTGTCCTAGGTCCAGGGTGACGTTGACCACATTGTATTTTGTACTGCGAGAGAGCGGAGGGCTCTGCCACCATCGCTCAGTGCCGTCGATGGCGTTGCTGATAGGGTGGGCTCTGTTAGTGTCTTCTGAGGTGCAGATGTCACAGTATTGGCCCTGGCAATATAGGAAGACAAAATGTTAGTCAATATGTGAAACAAGTTGAAGTTGTTGAATCCATAAAACAATGACGTTGTTGAAAAATTCAACCAAATATCAAACTTTTTTCATTTTGGACCAAAAATGCCTCATTTGCCTTTGTGTGCTGTTGTTAAGGATATTAATGAAAACAAATTATATGATTAAATTACAGTGCAGAATTGATAATATTTCTTATTTAGTTAAGATGTAAAGAAATACAGTATTTCAAAAGCTGGAAGAGTAATTTTCAGTAACTAAACTGGAATATGTAATGTAATTGGAATATGATGTGCATGTAAAAAGGTTCAATAGAAAAATGTGTTAGATGACTTGAAAGCATTGCTTCTTCTCTATATAATTACTATGTATACATCCTGGCCTGGCTTTTGGGAAATGAAAACCTAGCCTACTTTTCGATAACTTTTAATTCATCAATTAAAGGGATAGTTCACTCAAAAATTATGTAATCATCCTCATGCCACCCCAGGTGTGTTTTTTGTTCTTCTGCAGAACACACACAAATATTTTTAGAAAAATATCTCAGCTATCAGGGTCCAAAACTTTGAAGCTCCAAAAAGCACATAAAGGCATCAAAATAGCAATCCATATGACCCAAGGGTTTTAATTAATGTCTTCTGAAGCTATACGATAGGTGTATGAGAGAAACAGATTAATATTTAAAACTACTACTATTTTTACTATTAATCTTCAATTTAGACCAAATCTCCAATGGATCCATGGGAGTGTTGAGTTGGATCAATTAGCAAGTACTGTAAGATTTCATCTGATTTTTCAATCAGCAGGGGGAAAATGTTCTCTGCAAATCATCAATGGGTTGAGCAACTGAATACTGTGTATCCTGGTGAATAGCGAGCAGCCATAGATTCTGTAGCTCAGGATCATTTATAGGGAATCTGTAAAAGTTACACTTTCCTCATGTGATGATGCCCACGGATGTAATCTAACTATCTGAGGCATCCAGGATAAGCATATGTATGCACCATTTTTATAAATGAAACAGATACAAAAACAAATCTATAGCAAAACCAATAAAGGTTCTGTACAGCGTTCTTCTGTATTTTTTCACGCATGCACCAGTTAATTCTGCCTCTCGTAGACACGCATAGGAGATCTGACCAGAAGCAAAAAATTATGTTAAAAAAGTTTTAAATATTGATCTCACACACCTATTGTGTCACTACAGAAGTCATTAATTAAACCACTCGGATCATATGGATTACTTTCATGCTGCCTTTATATGCTTTTTATAGCTTCGAAGTTTTGCACCCTGATGACTTGCATTGTATGGACCTACAGAGCTGAGATACTTTTCTATAAATCTTTATTTTTGTTCAATAGAAGAACAAGAGGCATCTGGGATGGCATGAAGGTGAGTAAATTATTTTTAAATTTATATTTTTAGGTTAACTACCCCCTTTAACAACTTCTGTTTTGAAAAGCTCAGTTTAAAAAAATTACAAATGTTAAAAGAGAAGAATAATCCCAAGGTCAATATGTTCAAATTTAACACTCTCAGTTTCATTTGACTTTTATCACCAGGTTTTTGTTTTACATGCTGATAATACAGTCTGGAAGACAAAGCCAAAACTTATTTGTTAGAATCTAGACTGTACCAATTGTGACCAAAAACAAAGATGTTCAGGCTTAGCGCATTAAAACTACACTTTGCTGAAAAAATACCCAGCAGTAATCCTGTGTGACTGTAGTCAGCAAATATCTTAAGACAGTTGTTGCTTGTGAACACTGAGGATTGCTGGTTTAGTATGCAGGAATTTCATTGAAAACATCTCTAGAAAATAAAGAGTAATTCACTTCCTTCATTATCCAAATGGTTACAACCTAGAACACTTTTAATTAATAGTTAAAAAATAAAAATAGATTCATTTATAAGAGTATAATTGAACTAATTGATGAGAGATCGACAGTAAAAGGAATCAATCAGCATATACTCTAAATAGGTTGAGACCACCCATGTACAGGTTTCAGAGACAGATGAGATTAGATTTCAGGACTTTGTCTAGCATTAAATCTATTCCTTCAAAGGCGGATCTACTTCGAACAAAGCATGTATTGCCATGGTACTTGTAGTTTCCACCAAAATACCACTGTTATTGATACTAATGTAAAATGTCTTTGAACCAGAAATTAAGTGATTTTCAATTGTTCAGGCGTGAAAACTTTATTTTTAAATTCTGGTAACCGGTTATAAATGGTTAATTTTGTTGCAATAATTTTTTTCATTAAAAATGAAATCAAGTCCAAAGGGTTTATCACAGTACATTTTTAGAACTACATCACTTCGTGTTGTCTGAAAAATGAAACATGTGCTTTGATCCTGAAGGAAACTGTTGCATCACACATTTCTTTACCCGTGGATTGTGGATGTCTCTGAATGAAGACCTTTTTAACAACTATGTATAAAAAAAACATACAGTATGCATGCACGGCTAATCCAGATACAAGGAAAACATTATAAGAGATAAAAAGTACATTTCTCAGTTGTTTTCAAGTCTTCACTGAAGTCTTCAGTCTTCACTACACAGGAAAAAAAATGTTGCTTATTTTTGCTTATTTTGGTGAGGCAAGTGGCTTATTTTGGGCTTTTCTTTTCCAGAAAACATTGCTTGTTTTTCTTGAGAGATCAGGCAACATATATTTTGCCAATCCCTTAGCACATAGTACTGTCATTTTAAAAATAACATTATTAACTGTTCTTTTATTTTTTTCTAACCGGTAACCTTTTGGAGAGGAGGCTGCAGAACTTCTGAACCGGAATGAAAAAATACAGTTTTTGATCAGAACGAACCGAAATGAAAAACATTTTATATTTAGTCCCTGCTTTGAACAGTGTAGTCTTTAAGAATCTGCCATTATTTTTACATTTCTTTCTTTGATGATAAATCCAAGTTAACAGTTTTATTGTCATACAATAAATAAATGTAGGCAGGTAGCCACAAATAATGGGTTTCATGTTGTAACATCTAATGTAACTAGTCAAGCAGTATTTAATTTGACTGAATTTACCTAACTACATTAGTTTACTCAAAAGTAATGTTATGTGTTCGGTCAGGTGGAAATACAATAGCAAGTGATGTTGATGTTTGAGGGCATGACCACAGGAGGTGTCTTCAACAACTGTATAGGTCACAATATTATATTATCATATTCTTTGAAGTGTGCCGCAAATCTCTTTCTCTCTGTGTGTAGGTCTGTGTGTCTCAAGGTCTTCCGTGAGAATGCCATACATTCCTCAGGGAATATCCCAGTAGCAGTGCTATACAGCCCATGGGGGTTGCATTTTTACACTTTACAATGTTTGAAGTGGGGGTTTTCAGTGGGGTTCTCTTATGCAGGTTTTTAGTGCTTAATCCGCATCTTTGGATTTTTCACTGTGAGAAGGTGCTCTCAAAGAGGCCAAGATGAACATGTTGCACTCTTTCTTAAGCCCATGTATTGTTTTATTTTGCAGTTGATATATAAATGTTTATCTTGTTACCTTCTATAAAGTTCCAAAAATGAACATGATATTATCATGTTTTCTGGATATGGTGCCATAGTAATTCTGTGGATTTCCACAACATAGTATATGAATGCCATGGTATTATCATCTAATACCATAATTGTACCATGGTACTGTCATAAGTTTAGTAAAATATATTCTCTGTAAACTAATAATACATTGCACACAGTAAAAAAAATAAATAAAAAATAAATAATATATATAATATACAGTAACTGTATAAGTAAACGTTCAAATCTGAGGAATCTCGAAAAAAAATCATTTTAGCAATTTTGAAATAATAATACTCATGTTGCACAGTAAACACGGTACTGAAGTGATAGGGTCCACGACTTTACCTGAATAGTTTGACTCGGCTCCCCCAACACGGGGCCCCCGACCAGTTTGCAGTACAGGTCTTGAATCGGGTGCCCGTTCTCGTCCACCCCGCAGGTTGCTGTCGCCGTGATTTTCGTCCCCTCCGCTAGATTGAAATAAGGTGGGTGCAAACTATACCCGTTCACACCGCTGGTGGGCAATTCCTGCGCCGATAAACCGCCGAGGAAAACGAGCGGCAGCGACAGAAACACAAGCACCGGTGCGCCGAGCGACATTCCCCGTGACGATCCCCTCGCCATCTTCCACCTGTGCACTCAGCACTATTAAAACGTATCAAAATATCCACTGAGAGGTCGTTAGGGTGATAATGACGGACATTTGGAGAGTCTGAATAAGCGTAAGGTTGTTGTGGTGTCTTTCTTTGAGTAATACACAACGATAGGCAGAAATGCAGTTCGGTGGGCACCTTCCCTCTTCACTGCTGACTGAGTTTAGAGAGGGCAGCGCAGAGCATGTGCAGTCCTGTCTCACTCCTCACACTGTGAGACCCATGAGAAGGTGATGTTTCAGTGCAGGGGACCACCATTCCTGGCGCATGTAGACCACATAACTTACTTGCTAAATGAAAATATTATGCACAAATTATTGCGAATATAATGCGAATATTCAAATATTAATTATGTGTTTAAAGGCACAGGCCACTATTTATACAACGCCATTCAGACTAGAATTACAATTTATCACATACCGAAATATGATACATGTAATATATGTAAAATA
The DNA here is from genome assembly GCA_032164185.1 of Moxostoma hubbsi. Taxonomy (NCBI): domain Eukaryota; kingdom Metazoa; phylum Chordata; class Actinopteri; order Cypriniformes; family Catostomidae; genus Moxostoma; species Moxostoma hubbsi. The sequence continues at coordinate 71,605,905 of JAVLUX010000001.1, forward strand.
CACATATAACATAGATATCTTCATGTATGATTTTCACTGATATATGCAACATATTTTTCAAATTTATAAAAAAAAAAAAAAAATGGCCGTTTTCGTGTAGCTACGGTATGCAACATTGCTTAGCTTTTGGCGCACCTGAGGACAGTTAGCCACTCGCGAACTATCTTTAAGTATTTCTAAAAACACTAAAGTTATATGTGATATGTAAAACTGTAGTAAAGCGAGAAATCATGTCAGTACGCTACTTTTTGTCAATGTTCTGCCTTTGATTCTAACGGAAAGCGCTTGAGCCGCATGACGTTCTCTCCTCAAGCCAAAGCATGTAAGGGATGTTAATTCGCGAGCGTTTATTTGGCGCGAGGGAAAAATATGTGCGCTGAATTGTCGATCTTTGGTTACCGAAATGCTGTTTGAAAACGCTTCACCCTATGTAATATGTATAATTAAAACTATTTGGTATAGGCCTACTTTTTAAGATCGAGTAAGTCACTTTGGACAAATGCGTCTGTTAAAATGGTGTTTTAATAGGCTATTAATGATTAATTTTGGGACAACTAATAATTCGATTTTTTTTTTGTCTGTTGGCTTTTAGAAATATTTTCCATTGTAAAGAATACAGAGGCAGTATGGCACAGTGATGTTTAAATATATATGTGTGACATCATGTTACTGGATTATTTGCTTATCCTTGTACCATGGTTGTTGCATGATATACTCCAGGGTAAAATACCATGGTTTAACCGTGATTAAATTTTAAACAGCTGGTAATGTAATCACAGCCAGGACTGTAGTGGGGTGAAAGGTGGTAACGATTCTAGGGGCCCACAGGTCCAGGGGGGCCCCACAACAAATTCTAAATTTATTTATTTTTTTAATAGGAAAGGGGCCCTTACAATATAAAGTCAAGGGGGCCAGATACCTTGCTACAGCCCTGATCACAGCCAAGATTAAGGCAGTCATGCCTAGGCCTGCTGTATAGTATAACATTCAATGTGCACTCAACCTATTTGTATGTAATTATTATTTTATTTATTTTCTAATTGTTAAAATTAAACAGAAAATATTGTAGAATAATATTTCTGAAAAGCTTGTTTAAATGTATGTACACTCACATGAGGATATAGGAGGCAGTGAACATAAACTGAAATTTTACACAATTCAGTAAATGTGTGGTGGGTTTATTTTCAGTCCTGTATTTAAAAAATACAGCTCAGAGACATTTAGTGCAACAAATAAAACAAATTACATGACAGCAACTCTTGGTTGTCTCTGTAGACTCCAAAACACATCTACAGAATGTTCAAAGAATACATTTATACTTTCAAAAGTTATTTATTGCAACGCAATAAATGGTTTAAAGAGTTGCAAATGTTAAAATGAGCATATAAAGCCAATTGGGCTGCAACAGACAAGCAATATATGTTGTAGAGAGCGAGTAGAAACACATCAGACCATGCAGCATACACCAGCCTTAACTCTGAGATTTCCCACTAGCTCATTCGCATTCCTCCACACCTCATAGAGTCTCGGGATTTCATTTTCCAGTCTACAGCACCTACGGTTTAATTAAATGGCAGCGTTCCAGAGAATAAAGTGAGAGAGAAAGAAAAACGGGGTGAGAGGGAGGAGAGAAGCAGGTGTTTTCTTCTTTCGTCACTTTGGCCACCTGAAATGTGGTCAACAAAGAGACTTCTGAATAGTCATGAAACACACACACACACACACACGCACAGAGAATCCCCAACAACTTAATGTTTATTTGCTATACTGTAGATTCATTCAACATTTTTTTGTCAAAAGTTGGGATGTTAAAGGAATAGTACACCCCAAAATGAAAAAAATTTCATTTACTGAATGAATCATCTCAGAATCATGCTTTTCCACACCTGCAATTCCATGAAGGCAAAAAGCTCCAAAAGTAGTCCAAATAACTTGTGTGTGAGATAGTTTAAGATTTCAAATCTCATTTGAAGTTTTATCCTTCAAGATTTTTTAAATATTGCCTTATGTGTTCCATGCGGGAAAAACACAGTAAATTCAGAAAGAATAGACCAACTTTTCTTTCCTCAAAATCGGTAAACGTTGACCAAAATTTGCCCCCACTGGTCAAAGTGGTAAGTGTAGTTGGGCATATGGGCACGTGTGAGCTCCAATTATGTACAGGAGATGTCACCAAAAGCATGTAGTGAAGCAAGATGTTTTCAGCTTTGCAGGACGTTATACGATGAAGAGAAAAGCATATATTTATATACATTAGTGGAGTAAAAAAGTAATGTTAGAGGGAAAAGTGAAACCTCCAAATCATGCTCGTCACTGATTATTCAAACGTGGTTACTGCCTGGCTTTGAACCCTAGTCTCCCACAGCTGATGCAACGTGCTGCCAATTGTGCCAGGTGGAAAAGTAAACACATTATAAGCACTGCAAATATGTCTGATAAGAATGCTGCATGTCAGCGTGTTGGCATACAGTCGCTGATCCTAGAATACCGAAACTATCGGAAACATCATGCCGACTTCACGTGTGATCACATTGCAAATAAAAACAAAAATACAAAAAAGATTAAATGTTGCCAGAATTTTTATTTTTGTGTGAATTGTTCCTTAATGTATCATATATGATATAATATATATTCGGTCCCAATTTATATTAGGTGTCTTTAACTGATATGTTTTTAAGCATTTGATACAATGTACTTATTATGAACATACATGTTGTTGCATTGTATTACATTTAAAGTGCCTGCATTCAATTATTTTTGTAGTTACACTCCTAAATTTACCCCTAATCTTAAACCTAACCCTAATCCAAGCCTTACCCTAAAAACTAACTCTAACCTCTAAACCTAACTCATAACCCTACCCCTACTCCTAAACCTACCGTACCGCAACCTCAGTAGCAGCAAATGTGAATTTTTTGAGAATTTTGCAGAACATGTAGTTACACAGAAATTACATTGCATTGAATGTATTTTAATGTTAGTTCATAGTAGTTAAAGACACCTAATCTAAAGTTTGACCATATATTCCATTACACTTCTATTCATGTGTAACAAAAATGCACACTTCTAACAGGCAAGATGGCATGTGTGAAGACATTTGGTGACTTACTTTCCGTTGATAAAAACAGAGAAACATGCCCTGTTCCTTCTTGTTCTAACCCTCCTGCTGACTCTTAATTTTAATGAATCAAGCTCAAGGCAGACACTAATATTCTCTTCACCACTGTCTGTACTACACATGTTGACCTCTGAACTTTCCTCTCAGAGGAGTATCGCTACAAACTGGCTGGGGTCAGCTCAGTGTTTGACTTGGGAAGTCTAGAGTCATCCTGCTAATGCAACCAAACTCCCATTCACTTTTAAACAAGAACACATTCCACATGGCTGAAAACTGAAAGAGGAGGGGAGAGACAAATCTCACAACATAAGGATGAAGGAATTGCCATGCAGCTGTCACATACTTCTTTTAAGGAAAAGGAGAGTCAACTAAAAGACAAGGGATGAAAGAGAGAGGGAGGTTCACTCCTTTTTTCTCAGAAGTGGCTGTGTGAGTGTATTAGTCCTCTTGACTGGGACTGAGGCCTAAGTGACTTTCTGGTTGCCAGGGATTTCTTTTAAAGAGTGCATGAGGTAGTCATAGAAACACCCTAACAGTTACACCCAGCACCCAGTGTATTAATCAGCTCAGGTCAGTGACTAAATTTGATTGTTTAGGGCTTTGTAGTTCTCAGTTGGTTTTGCTTCAGCACCCAGATTTTACATTGGACATTAAGTGGTGACCCAATAACACCAAAATTTATCCAAATTAAAGTGCAATTTGAAACAACGTCAACTTTCAGTTTACTTAATGAGAAATTAAAGCATAACTAACCCAAAATGCACGTTACAGCCAAATATTTTTTCCTAAATAAAAACCGTGATCTCCTGACTTGGTGAGTGTCTGTGAGATTTTTTTATAAAGTTCAAAGGAACACATGTTGTGTCTAAAACACAGCTTTGATATGTCATCTTAATACACTTTAAACACAGCAGACCACAGACGTGATCGGGCAGGCCTGAAGCTTAGATCTTGACTAAATAGTTAATTTAGAAGTTTTCCACCTGCTGAAGCTGGACTTTTGGGGATAAATCGAGTGTTTGTAATTGTGTGAGACACAATGAAAACAAATTACAGTAAAAGAGTACATTTTGTACAGAAAAAAAAATGTACTTGATGAACTCCATATGTAAGCATTGTGTTGATTATACTGAAGGTATAGAGAACTAGATTTGTTCATTTTCTGAAGAAAAAAAGTGAGTGGTGAATGTTGTGTGTGGTTGTCAGGAAGTTGTGCGGTTGCTAAAATGTCCATAGTGGCTTTTAGAATATTGCAATCCAGTAGCTAGGGAGTTGCCAGGTGGTTGCTTATAAATCAAAAAAGCCTACACCCAAACCTCTATGATACTTTGGTCCCTAGATATAGCTCAGGTCTCTTCTTCAGTGTAAATCTATTATATTTTTTCACCTGTTTTATCGTCCACCTGACAGGAAAACTTACACTCACTGAGCACTTTATTAGGAAAACCTCTACACCAACTTTTTCATGTGATTATCTAATCAGCCAATCATGCAGCAGCATAAAATCATGAAGATCAGGTCAGGAGCTTCAGTTAATGTTCACATCAAACATCAGAATGGGGAAATAATGTGATCTCTGTGATTTTCGGCATGATTTTTGTTGCCAGATGCACTGGTTTGTATATTTTTGTAACTGCTGATCTCCTGTTATTTTTACACACAACAGTAAGTAGAGTTTACTCAGAGTGGTGCCAAAACAAAAAAAAAAAACATCCAGTTAGGGGCAGTTTTGCAGATAGAAATGCCTTATTGATGAGAGAGATCAACACAGAATTGTAGTGCAATTGAAGTGAGTAGAATAGCAACTCAGAATGCACACCATGTCGAACCTTGAGGCGGATGGGCTACAACATCCCATAAATAGATAGGCCTAAAAACAACACTATGACATATATTAAATGTTAGATAGCAGATTCATACAGGGGATTCATAAGTTCTAATACCTGAGTCATACTGGCATGATGAAAACTGGCAAAGTTTCTCCAGCAGACTAATCTATTGTACAAATTGTACTACTGTACTAAGCTATTGTATTTTTAGCAAAGCTTTGCTGGCACCATTCACAATGATGTTTCAAATCCATCTGTTGAAAGAGCCAAAGCCTACAGGCATATAGTTTCTTATAACTTTTATTGTACTGGAATCATTCCCAGAGAGGTTATTGCATGTGCATGTGCATGTGCATGTGAGTGCATGCAAGTGTGTTTGTAGGAAAACAGACCGACAGATGTCTGGCTGAATAGCATCTTTCGAACCCCCTTAAACTACTCATCTAATTTAACAAAACAGTATTTCCTCCCACTTTTGTTAAGCTCACCTACTTTGAAGTTTAGGTTGTATGACAGAGACTAACGTACGTACAAGGATCAAAAGGCTGGAGGTCCCTCTGAGTAAGCAGTGAAGCATTTCAGCCAGATAGGCAACACTCTTGTAGACTTAAGAATTACATAGTATATATTTTTGAGACCACTTTTGAAAATGCTTCTATTTTCCATTTCTTTTTTTAATTAATACATTTGTTGGTAGATTCTTAACATTTTGTATATTGCATTGAAATGGGTGTTTTCAAATGGATTGATTAATTTTCACAGAATGAATGCCAGTTTTTTCCACTACTTGATCTATTGAGATTTATATTTTCAAACTCCATCAATAGAGATGAATCCAGCGATTATATCATGCCAAGTTTAAGAGCTTTCTTTTTTTTTTGAGGAAAGGCCACAGGCATTTTATGACCTCACTAATTGAAAAAAGAGATAAATAACCTCTCCCACTAGACACTCAAGTAAACTGAGTGTCTACTGGGTTTAACACAACAGACAAGAAAGATGAGAGACAGTCAAACCAGTGTCTGAAAATAACAAGCAGTCTTTTTGACAAACAACAGACTGACATCAACTGTGTAAACGAAGGGGAACGAGAGATAGAGAGACTAAACGGCTGCAGCAGGTGAAATCACATCAACAGCTGACACAAATGCAGGAGTGTAATACGTAAAACAATTATACCTACAGTTAGGCTAAAGAAGGGGTTTCAAACTAGGAATTGATTTTACCCTCTTTATGGGGTCCACAGTAAATTTCAGAGAGGAAAAAAAAGGTTTAAGAAAGGAAAAGTTAACATTTACGAAATTGACATTATTACTGTTTCATTCTGAAATCATGAGATTTATCATGATTATTTTATTCTACTGACAGCCATAGTTTCTATCAGTGAGAAATTAAAACAGAAATTGTCAACTTAATACAAAGTAAACATTTTACAGATATGTTTTAATAATTTATTTTAGCTATAGTACAATGACATTATAAAAGACATTTGTAAAAAATTTTACAAACAAAATGTTGACTGTTATATTATGAATATTTGTATAAAGTATAAAGCTATTTTTATATTTTAAGAAGGGGATCATAATTGTTGGGGGTCCTTGGCATCGAAAAGTTTGAAAGCCCTTGGGTATGGGTATGGGTACTTAGTCACAACTGTACTCAATTAAAATTTTATAAATCTACTAAAACATACTTGGAATATGAAAGTAATCTTTCCTATTTGTTCTTCAAGTATTAAAAGCAAAACTAAAAAACACTTTTTCTTAGACTTCTAATATATATTTTTAGCTCCATCAGCAGCTGATTTTAAGGCATGTCCATGTTAATAAGATTTCGCTGCATTTACGCCTCTCATCCAAAAGAATGCCGTTTTCTTCTCCCGGAAATGGAGCATATCAATAACTGTGAAATAGAGGGGGTTTAGAATTAGGCACTAATTTGAATGGATTCAAAACGCTGCAGACAGTCGGTCAGAACTGTGTATGATGACACAGACTGAAAAGAATCACCAGGCAGTTTACAAGGTCTTTCAATGAGTTTACTGCATGTAACTTTGTTGGGCATACATCTGCACTTCATGTACGTGAGGCTGCGGTAACATCTAGTGCTCTGACTGTCAGAGCTTCACATCACATCCAAAAGTATCTGGGTCTTTTGAGCAGCCGCCCCCGAATTCAATTACTGAATTCGTACATCTTTGCAAAAGGTCTACACTGTAACATCAGTCCTTATTAGGTAAGGCTGGAAGTTGGACGAGTCTGGCTGACCGTACTTTGTCGTCTGTAGCAGGGAACACCTGAGTGATTTTCCCCACCGGCCAGAGGGCACAAGGAAGTTGAGGACTAACGATCACATCACCAGCCTTATTGTCTGTCCTCCACTTTTGTTGGACTTGGAGACTGGGCAGATATTACTTCAGAAAGTGCCTCCAAATGTGACCTGCAAGCAGCTGCTGTGTCACCAGCACCATCGACTCAGTGCCTCTGACTACTGATAAACTACATGGGGTAAGGAGGCATCACAACATCCTATAAGGAAGCAGTTGGGGATGATTGGGTCGAGGTCTGCAATGTCTGAGGACATGGTTTTGTTTTGAGGATGCCTTCAATCTCAGTTAAGACCATTCTCAGTACTTCTTCGGTAACAATCTGTGCTCCGATGCTAAAAAATGTTTTCTGTTTTTTGGGTTATTAAGGACTTTATGGTTACATCAATGTTGAATTGTGGTCTTTAGCCTTGGGTATACAATATTTGCATGTCAATATGTCTCACTTTAATATGGTTAAAATGTTTCTCTCCACGTGGAATGTTAATGGGCTTGGGTACCCTATAAAAAGAAGTAAGGTTGTATCTTTTCTTAAGCGTAAATTTTTTTTATATAGTGCTCCTTCAAGAAACCTTTCTTGGTATAGCATGGGGTGGGCATGTGTTTTGCAGTGCAGGTTCAAGTAAGAGCAGGGGAGTTGATATGCACCCACTTTTTGAGCACAAACCATGAAAATTACATAACTGAACTTAAATAGTTGTATTCACTGGACCCTTTGGAGTATGGACACAGAATTCATATATGTTGTAATTTTCTAAAGTTAGAGAAGCTGAAGTTTATAGTAATGGAAATATTTTGTGCTGAACATGTTTTTATGATCTAAAAAAACAATAATAAAAGTGCCAAGACAACCCAGAAATACAATGTTCTCAAAGCCACAAGTGTAAAGAAGTTATGTTTCAAATTTGAAGATTATCTAACAAAAAATTAGGTTCCTGCAAGCTCTTATCTCTGTAAAATCACTGGAAGCGTACAGAGTCAAATTAAGGCTCCGCCTTTCAAGACGCCACAAAATCTGACTGCACTGCTTGGATATTATGTATATTATTATATTGCATTTTTAAAAATAGACTTTGAAGACAGGCTCATGTTGTTTGCGAGACTCTAATATATAAGATAATATACCGTTTTACAACATGAATTCTGCTCAGATTGCATAGTTTGTTGAAGAATGATGACGAAGGGTAATTCTTTCAGGCTAGATGTAAACAATGGAGAATTTATCAATATTTCTCAGATTTATCACTTTTATGGAAAAAATTATTTAGTCATTAATTAAATAGTCATTATTATTTTGGCTGAAATAAAGGGCAAAATCTTAATTTGGCTAATATTTATGCACCCAACGCTGATGGTCAGAACTTTTTTATAGATCTTGAGGTGAAGTTACAAGCCACTGGGTTCATTCATGATATGGTTTTGGGTGGAGACTTCAATCTTTTAATGGATAAGGTTCTTGATCATAGTGATGCAAATGCAAGTAGACCCTTTAGAACAACATTGACACTACAGAGGATGTGTACAAATTTTGGTCTTACAGACATTTGGAGACTTCTGAATCCATCTGGGAGAGACTACACCTTTTTTCATCAGTTCATAAGCTGTACTCTTTTTTATGTCTAAGTCACTTACTCCACCAATTGCTCAATTGGGAACATATTAGTTTCAGATCATGCTTTGGTGTGTTTAGAGATGTTGCCTCATATAAACAAAAGAAAATCATATTGATGGCGCTTTAATACATCCCTTTTACAGGACCCAGTATTTCTACAAATAAAGATCGAAGTTCATGTTTATGTGGAGGCCAATTGTTCCTCATTATCCACTGTGGGCAAGGCATGGGAGGCGCTTAAGGCTTTTCTTAGGCGTCGGATCATACAATGTGCTTCATTCATTAAAAAATCAAAGCACAGGAATTCATGTAATTGGAAAAGAGTATTAAAAGTGCTGAAACAGAGCTGAAGTTCTGTATGTCATCCAGTGGTCTTAGAGAGTTGACTCAGCTAAAATATAGGTACAATACTATTTTGTCACAGAAGGTAGAGTTTTGCTTATTCAGTTCAAGACAGACATACTTTGAGTTGGGTGACAAGGCAGGGAAACATTTAGCTAGAAACATAAAACAAAGTCTTCTGGAGGCAATATATATATAACTCTTCCACAGATATTAATAAGGCCTTTAAAGAATTCTATTTCTATCTTTATAGTTCCACATCTTAGTCTACCGATAAAGATATTAGCAACTGCGTAGAGCCATTAGAACTTTATAAATTGATGAATGATCAAAAAGACTTTCTTGACTCCTTTGGAGGAGCTTGTTGGGTTAATTAAAGCCTTGCCAACAGATAAGGCACTGGAGACAGATTGTTTTACTGCAGAATTTTTTTAGATCTTACATCACAGAACTGGCTCCAATTATGTTAGTAGTTTACACAGAGTCATTAAAGAAAGCTGAACTATCACCAACAATGATGCAAGCCCTGATCGCTCTCATTCTTAAAAAAGACAAAAACCCAAAAGAATGTTATAGTTATCGTCCAATTTCCCTGATCCAGTTAGATGTAAAAATATTGTCTAAAATTTTGGCTAATCGATTAAGCAGATTTATTGCATCTCTTATACATATAGATCAAGTGGGGTTTATTGGTGGTCATAGTTCTTCTGATAATATTAGATGTATTTAAATATTATGTGGTCAGTAGCGAATGATAAGGCCATGACTGCTGTTCTGTCTTGCCCTGGAAACCTTAGCATCTGCAATAAGAAAAGAGCATGATTTTCCTGGTATTGTAGCAGGAGGTGTGGTGCATAAACATTTACTCTACACAGATGACATTCTATTATTTGTCCCTGACCCTAGAAGATATATGCCTAGCCTTCACAGAATTATTAATTCTTTCTCCAAATCTTCAGTATACAGGTCTAAATCAGAAGCTCTTGATCTGACAGCGTATTGCCCTACCACAGCTTTCCAACCTGGCACCTTTCAATGGCCCAAGCAAGGCATTAGGTATTTAGACATTTTATTTCCAGCAAATTTGAGATATTTGTTTAGAGTTAATTTTTACCCATTAATGAAAAAGTTCTTGTGTGATGTTATTTGGTGGGATTCTCTACATTTGTCTATGGCAGGGAAGGTCAATGTTTTAAAAATGAATTGTATCCCCAAATTCAATTATTCACTGCAGTCTCTTCCTCTAGAAGTTCCTCTTTCTTATTTAAATTTTTTTTTATAGATTTTCTCACTTTTTTATTTGGAATGGCAAATGACCTTGGTTACATTTCAGTAAGCTACATAGACCAATTGAAAAAGGAGGTTTAGGCCTCTGCAAAATTTTGTTTTATTACTATGCTTTTAATCTTAGACACTTGGCCATTGGTCACTTCCACCTGATAGAGAGCCCCTCCCTGGTAAAACACTGAACAAGCGGACCTTGCCACTGCAATGTCTTTCTATTAAATTGCCAAAAAAGTCAAAAGTAAAAATGCATCCCATTTTTTCTCTCTTGCATTTAGTATGGACAAAGGTTCCCAGTCTGTTCAATTTGGATATTTACCTAAATCCTTCCTCAAGCATATGGTTGAACCCCAAATTATGTATTAACATGTCCCCCTTTTGCTGGAAAGAATGGATGTTGCTACACTTGGTAACCTTTATGAAAACAGAGCTTTGGGATAATTTGAAAATATAACACAGCAAATTAGTATTTCTTGGTCTCAATTTTTCAGGTATTTACAGTTGCGCACTATTTTTGGTGCTAGTACACAACCCACTAAAGATGCAGACCCTCTTTTTATGGTGCTCACAGCCTTTGGAAAGAAGCATGAAGCGTCAGTATTACTCCTTGTTGATTCAGAGTCTTGGTGATGGGGCCTTAACAGCTCTTAAGAGGTAATGGGAAAGAGATTTGAACTTGGTATTGGAGGATGGGGAGTGGGAAAGAATAAAAAAAAATTAAACTATGTCTAAGGATACAAGAGTACACCTTAGTTAAAGATTTTGCATTGTTTCTACTTGACTCCCTCTAGATTGTTAAGACTTGGTTTAAAAGACACACCTACAGTATCTGCTGGCGATGTCAATTGGAGGATGGGACATAGCCCGTGCTCCGTTGTTCTGTGCTAAGATTCAAGAATTCTGGTTAAGAGTTCAGAATTTTATCTAAGGTTTTAGATACTCAAATTTCATTCTACCCCAGACTATGTATAATGGGTGTTGGGGTGGTTATTAAAGTAGGTGACAAATATAAAAAAATTTGGGTCCAAACTAGTGTAATGATTGGCAGGCAAATAATTCTTTGAGGATGGATCGTTCATTGGTGCTCCCTCATTTCAAGAGTGGTTCACAGATTTGGGCAGGGTGGTGTCATTTGAAAAGGCATCATACAAACAGCTTGGCAGATTAGATGCATATGGGAAAAAAATGGGACAAGCACATGACCTCTCTGGAACTCTCGATGAGGGCCATGTAGAGAGAAACCTTTTTTTTCTCTTCATGTTTATATGTGTATACTCAGGCTTGGACCATGGGAATGTTTGTTTGGGGTTGGGGTGGGGTTGAGAACTGGGAGGGGGTTATGGATTTAATGGGGGTTAAGGGGGATAATGGTTGACTCTCTGCATGTACATTTTGCTTTGATATGTGTTATGTTTGAGAATTAACCAATACAAATTAAAATTTTTATATATGGCAAACTGAATATTTTGATGGGCAATGTGACTCTGTAGCTCATTTAGCAGGGCAGCGAAAGATTCCTTCAGTTCTCGCTCTCCCCCCTTGAAGTTAGTGCCCAGTATCTTCGCCCTGGAAGTGTAAGGGATAATATATCTCAGCTGGCCAGGACACGGTAGATATTAAGCATTGTCACAGTGAAGCAGCTTGTGACCCGATGCTTGTAGCGCAAAGTGTCAGACTGGCAATGCCAGTACAGTACAAGTGTGGACTCATGGACGTCTGGCTGGTCCTGACTGAACCAAAGCTCACAACTATTGGATCTTGCTTCAGGGAGAAGGTGAGTGATTATAGATGGACAATTGTTGCCCACTGGTGCAATTCAAAGTCTCCGACAGCTAGGAGGGCACAGAGCTTGTCAGCCAAGTCTTTAGCAGCATCTTTGGAGGTGAGGCTATGTAGACAATTTTCAATATAAAAGGAATTTTCAATTACCTCCCTGACTTTGTCCACAGTCTGACTGCGATCTGTGACATGCCTTTCATCACATACATGGCACAACAGGGGCTGCATGTCATGCCGACGGGGAGTGCCTGCTGTGAAGGCTCAGTGAGTAGTTGTGTGTTTGTCCCCAAGTTACAGGTGATTGCTGGAGGGCGTGGCTTTACACCTGAAGGAAATCATGGTACTTTAAAAGACACTGGGTTAAACAGAGATGGGGAGAACTATTGCTCGCTGGTGTTGTTGCTACTCCTGAGGCTACCGGAGAGCTGACGGGATGTGTGGGTTAAGGGAGACCACATCCGCCTCGGAGTTCTCATGTGATCCATCTTTCCCTATTATGATGTTTTGATTTGGACCTTTCGTTGTTTATGTTTGGTTGGACTGATGTCACTTGAACTTGCTACTTACATTAACATGCTGACAGCTTGTTACAATTAACAATTGACAACAATTACACTGATCACTTGACACTTCATGTTTCTTACGTTAGTTAAATAAATCTTATTGTTTATGCAGCGGTTGTGTGTTGTCTCCCTTACTTTGTTGCGATCTAAGAATAGAATCGTAACAAATGGGGGCTCGTCTGAAATCGTAATTAGATAACAAATGAGAGTTCGTTTGATTAAAATTTAGATATTGTTTAGCTCATTTGGTGTATTAGGTGCTCTGTTGGATGACAATGTGAAAAAGTTAATCCTTGTTTATTCGCATTATTTTTTAGATGCACGTAAAGCTTTGTTTAGATTAGCCTATGTTTGGAATAGTCTATTGTTTGGAAATGTCCTGTGAGTTCGAAGGTAGTCGTCATTTGAAGGTATGTGCATTTTTATTAAGGTACAGATGAGGCCTTATTCATTTTTCCCCAGTAGGTATTAGCAACGCCTTGCGTTGATTTGTTTTTTTGCCTTTTTTTATTTTTGTGCAGGCTTTTGGGTGAAGCACACCGCTGTGGCTACGGATTGGGCTGTATTGCTCAGTTTCAAAACCATCGGTACCTGGTGTTTAATGTCGCTTTACTCTTGAAAGCTGCATGAAGATTAGGCATAGGCAGTTTAGTGGGTTGATAGGCAGTGTAGAAGGGGAGAGGGTGAATGAGTGTTTTTGGCTTACTGGTTTTTTTAAATGCACTTAAAGTAAGTCGAGAGAGTAACCAACAAGGTTAAAATGACATCTGTTTAAGAATTTGTTAAAGCTCTGTCGGAGGACATGTTAAATTTGTTTGTGAAGCAACAATTGTGGGGACTTCACAAAATTAAAATTGGTGATGTGGATAAACGAATAAAGAAGAACGAACATCGTTCTATTGTGAAAGATTGGTTGATTGAAAATAATCTTTTGATCGTTTCCGGAAAGAAAAAACATGACGTTGAAATAAAACCTTCGTTGGAAATTTTTTCAGGGTTGTCTTTTGAACAGAGAAAGGAGATTTTGCACATGCAACAGATTCATGATAAAGAATTGGTCAGGGAAACTAAACGGTATGAGTTTGAGATTGAAAAATTAAGAACAGATAATTTACTCAAACAACGCGAAATTGAATTTGCACAGAGAAAATTAGAGTCTGAAAAATCAGAACGGGAGTTTGAGCTACAAGCGGAACGTTTGAAATTGGTGAAGGAAGGTAAATTATCTCCAGAGCGTGGTGAAATGTTACATCTGCCTGGCAGTTTTGACTTTGCCAGTAATTTAAGACTGCTCCCTAAATTTAACGAACATGACCCTGATGTTTTTTTCTCTTTATTTGAGACCATAGCTGAAGAGGGGAATTGGCCAAGTGCGTTCCACGTTATTATGCTTCAAACTGTGATTACAGGCAAAGCACAGGAGGCATACGCAGCACTTACGATGGAGAACAGAAGAGATTATGATAAGGTAAAAATGACTATCCTAAAAGCTTATGAGTTAGTTCCTGAGGCATACCGCCAGCGTTTTAGGAACTGGAGAAAAGGTGACCGCAAAACACATTCTGAGGTGGTAAGGGAGCTTGTTTCACACTTTGATCGTTGGTGTATTGCTTCCGATGTTGATAATCTTGAGAAGTTGCATAACTTAATTATTTTAGAATAATTTAAGAACATTGTACCTGACTATATTGCTACATATATAAATGAAAAGAAGCCGAATGACACGAGTGAGGCTGCAGTCTTGGCAGATGATTGCATATTGACACATAAAAATGTGTAAAAAGAGGATCGACCAGGGCGTCAGTATGGTAACTTCAGTGAAAATAGAGTGGCATCAAAGAAATTTGAACAAATTTATGGTTCAAAATTTGAGAAAAATGGTTGTGGGAAAAATGACCGAGACTTAGTATGCAATTATTGTTTCAATATTGGACATTGGAAAAATAAGTGTCCTGTTTTGGCCTCAAAGTTGAAATCTAGTCAAAAGAATAAGACGCATGCAAATGTTAGTCCTGTTTTGATGACGGAGACTACAGGAATTCATGATTTTGCGGGTAGTGCTTCTATGGAAGTAGGGAAGGCAGTGTCTTAGTCAAAAACTGAAAGCACAAAACACTTTGCACCTTTTATTAAGCAGGGTTTTGTTTCTTTGATCAATTCTGAAGAAAAAGTCCCAGTAAAGATTTTGAGAGATACTGGGTCGGAATCCTTTATTCTTGAATCGGTCCTGCCTTTTTCTGATGCATCAAGTGAAGGGAGGAATGTTTTAATCAGGGGAATTGGATTACAAACTCTTTCTGTTCCTTTGCACAGAATAGACCTGACTTCAGAGTTGGTCTGTGGAGAAGTAACCCTGGGAGTGCGTCCATCGTTGCCAGTGGAGGGTGTCATGGTAATACTTGGGAATAATTTAGCTGGAGGTAGGGTATGGCGAGATGTAATCCCACCGCCTGTGGTAGTGCCTACTCCATTGATTGAAAAATCTGATGTACTAAGGCAAAAATTCCCTGAGGTATTTATAGCGTGTGCAGTAACTCGTTCGAAGAGTCGTGAGACCTCTTGTGAGGAAAAAGGGTCGAAGTGTGTTGTGCCTGGTTAATCTACTCTTTTTCCTATTTCTCATAGGGAGTTGGTGACTGCACAACGGAGAGATCCTGGGTTACAGCAATTGTTTGAGGATGTTATTCCATTCCAGCAGGTAAGAAGTGCTGCCAGTGGATATTTGATCCAAGATGAGATTCTCTTAAGGAAATATATTCCCTACAAGAAAGGTTTGATGGAGGAATCTTTAATTCAAGTAGTGGTGACAAAGCAATTTCGAGAGGTGGTAATGCGAATTGCACATGGTGAAGTTGCAGGTCATTTAGGAGTAAATAAAACGTATAACCGAGTTTTGAGACAGTTCTATTGGCCATGCTTGAAAAAGGACATTTCGGCCTTCATTAAAACGTGCCATACATGTCAGTTAACAGGGAAACCGAATCAGTCTTTGAGACCAGTGCCTCTGTGTCCTATAGCTGTTACAAGCAAGCCCTTTGAGCATCTAATAATTGACTGTGTGGGCCCATTACTTACGTCTAAATCAGGTAATGTATATTTGCTGACTGTGATGTGTCAGGCAACTCGATACCCGGCAGCTTATCCTATCAGAAGAATTACCACTAAAGCAGTTGTGAAAGCTTTAACCCAATTCATCTCTATTTTTGGGATACCAAAGATTATTCAGAGTGATAAAGGGGCTAATTTCACTTCACGTATGTTTGCTGAGATTTTGAGAGTGCTTAAGGTTAAACACAATCAATCAAGCCCATATCATGCCCAAAGCCAAGGTGCGCTTGAGCGGTTTCACCAAACATTGAAAGCGGTATTACGTGCTTACTGTGTGGAGTTGAATCAAGACTGGGAGGAATGTTTACCCTGGTTATTACTTGCAGCTAGAGAGGTACAACAAGTGAGTTTGGGTTTTAGCCCGAATGATCTTGTGTTTGGTCACAGTGTACGTGGTCCTCTTTCTGTTTTGCGGGAGGGATTGGGTGAAGAGGATCCTCCTCAAAAAAGAATATGTAAATGGTTTCCGTAGACGTTTATTCTTAGCTGGAATGAGTGCTCAGAAAAATCTTATCGGAGCACAGAGTAAAATGATGAGACACTTTGACAAACATATAGAATGCCGTGTTTTTACACCAGGTGATCAGGTGTTGGTTTTGTTACCTTCATCTGGCTCTCCTTTTTGAGCACGATTTACTGGTCTCTTTGTAAAAAGACTGACCAAAATGATCAAATTGCAACTCCAGATTGGCGTAAAGCTAAACAGTGTTTTCATGTAAATTTACTTAAGCCTTATCATTCTCGTAATTCTGACACTCAACTGGTTAATCCAGCTGTCACTGTTACTACTGTCTCTCTTGATAATTCTCAACCTTTTTCTGTAGAAGGAGGGGAGGATGTGATTGTACCTGGAGACTGTGTTTTGCTTCCATGGTTAAAGAATTCAGAAACCCTTCAGAATTTAGAGGCTTCGTTTTCGCATTTGTCGGAGTTACAAAGGTCAGAATTGACAGAGTTGGTGTTTGATTTTCCTAGTTTGTTTGCAGATGTGCCCACCCGTACGCATCTGACCCAGCATGATGTGTATGTGGGAGATGCGCGGCCTATTCGTCAGCGTTTTTACAGGGTTCCTATCAATAAGCGGAATGTGCTGGAATCAGAGGATCAGTATATGCTTGAGAATGAGATCGCTGTTCCTTCATGCTCCAGTTGGGCCTCACCATGTTTGTTGGTAAAGAAGCCCGATTCTACTTACTGATTTTGCACTGATTACCGCAAGTTAAACGCTATTACTAAACCTGACGTCTTTCCACTTCCTCGAATGGAGGATTGTGTGGATCAGGTGGGTTCTGCAAATTTTGTAAGCAAACTGGACCTTTTAAAGGGATACTGGCAAGTGCCTTTAACTCCAAGAGCTCAAGAAATATCTTCATTCATTACACCATCAGGGTTATATTCATACTCTGTTATGAGTTTCGGTTTGCGAAATGCACCCGCAACCTTCCAGAGATTGATGAATAAAGTGGTATTCGGCCTGGAGGGTTGTGCGGTGTATTTGGATTATGTTATTGTATTCAGTGATACATGGGAACAGCATCTGGTACATCCTCGTGCGCTTTTAATGCATTTTGCTGAGGCATGTCTTACAGTTAACTTGGCAAAGTGTGAGTGTGCCAAGGGTACTGTAAGATATTTGGGTAAAGAAGTTGGACAAGGTGAGGTGCGTCCTATTCAAGAGAAAATCGTGGCTATTCAACAATTTCCTCCACCGTCAACAAAAAAAGAACTGATGCGTTTTTTGGGTATGGTGGGGTATTATCGGGGTTTTTGCCCAAACTTTTCAACTGTTGTTTCTCCGCTTACTGATTTACTTAAGAATGCTGTCACTTTTGTTTGGAGTGTAAATTGTCAGAAAGCTTTTGAAAATGTTAAACTGTTATTAACTACTGCTCATGTTCTAGCTGCCCCTAGGCTGGATAAGATATTTAAAATACAGGTCGATGCAAGCCAGATTGGTGCTGGGGCTGTTCTATTACAAACTGGTGAGACTGGACTCGACCACCCTGTAAGTTTCTTTTCTCGTAAGTTTAATACTTATCAAAAGAACTATTCGGTAATAGAGAAAGAAGCATTATCTTTAATTTGGGCTCTTCAGCACTTTGTGTACCTGACGGCTCAGTGAGTAGTTGTGTGTTTGTCCCCAAGTTACAGGTGATTGCTGGAGGGCATGGCTTTACACCTGAAGGAAATCATGGTACTTTAAAAGACACTGGGTTAAACAGAGATGGGAAGAACTATTGCTCGCTGGTGTTGTTGCTACTCATGAGGCTACCGGAGAGCTGACGGGATGTGTGGGTTAAGGGAGACCACAGCTGCCTCTGAGTTCTCATGTGATCCATCTTTCCCTATTATGATGTTTTGATTTGGACCTTTCGTTGTTTATGTTTGGTTGGACTGATGTCACTTGAACTTGCTACTTACATTTACATGCTGACACGCTGACTAACAATTACACTGATCACTTGACACTTCATTGCTCCGGCTTCCTCCCACCATCCAAAGACATGCAGGCTAGGTTAATCGATGTCTCCAAAAAAAATTGCCCTAGTTGTGAATGTGAGTGTGAATGGTTGTTTGTCTATGTGTGGCCCTGCGATGGACTGGCGACCTGTCCAGGGTGTACCCTGCCTTTCGCCCAATGTTAGCTGGGATAGGCTCCAGCCCCCCCCCCCCCCCCCCCCCCCGCGACCCTGTACACAGGATAAGCGGTTGTCGATGGATGGATGGACTTGACACTTCATGTTTCTTACGTTAGTTAAATAAATCTTATTGTTTATGCAGCGGTTGTGTGGCGTCTCCCTTACTTTGTTGCGATCTAAGAATAGAATCGTAACACTGCAACTGATACACTTTTGGAGGTTGCGCTGACTTTAAATCCCTCCACAGGAACCGGAGTAAGGGCATGCCATGAGTGAGCAGCCTTCTCCTGATGAAACATCCCACGTATATTGCTGCTTATGGCTTTGACTTATAATATGGTGAATCTTCACAAGAATTGTGAATAGTCGTAGCTGTGGCCAATTACATTTCATATTGAAATTAATTTCTGGGTCTTTAAATATAAAGAAAAATATTAAGTTAAAATGCACAAGAGTGTGACCTGATTGACTTATTAGCACAGTAAGATGGCCCCAACAGTGGCGAATTCTCAGGGCCAGCAAAGCCTTCTCTGTTGGCCTAAAATGCCAAATAAATAACAATTTTTCATCCTTTCATTCTCAATCACCTTTTTGCCTATGCATTTTTAATTGCGTTCCACTCTTAATAATCTGCAAACAAATAGAGAAAAACTAAGTTTATCCAGTCAGAATTTATTCCTTGATGCTTACAAGCGAAGCGTGACAACTGTTTCACAAATCACATGCCCAAAACCAAGCTTATTTGGCAGTGTGTGAGTGTGAGCTTCACCCCCTCAGGCCTTCAGAATTTCCACAGAATCCCTTAACCACTTGGGAGATCTTGCTGACTGTCATTACTGCGCTATCGCCATTGAGAAAGAAGTCCTTATGGATTTACAAACCTGAGATGTTTTGCATGACTGTGTGATTACTTAATTTATTGAACAGGAAAGGAGGACTGATTTTCACTTCAAGCAAATTGGTAAGTGCTTTTTGCATTGTTAAAGTACATTAGGAGTTTCTAAGTGTAAATTAGGCTGCTTGAGCATTCAGTCTCTAATCAAGTTTTGAAAAGTAGTGCTGCATTTAATTAAACTCGGAAAGTCAGATTTTACAACTTCCTACTAGGAAAAGTGATATGGAATGCATCTTGCAGTCTGAATTACAACTTGTAGGCTTGTGCAATCATATACAAAGTAAGTGATAAACATTCACTTTATTAAGTAATATCAATAAATGAGTTAAATTAAATGATAAATTATATTAAAGCTTGTTTAACAAACCCCTGCAGAAACAGGTGTATAAAACATGAAAAACTCTTTTGATAATCGTACACCTGAAGCACAAACGCTAGCGCTGCAGTATTGTTTAACAGTTGGGTTGCTAGGAGACATCTCTAATGAGAGACAAACCCCTGCTAAGCTAATGGGAGCATTGCAGTTCAGAATATCGGGGAATGGAATGCATTTATGGTCAGAGATATCAAGTAGGAATGTCCCTCATCCACCTTGAATGGAACGCAGCATAAACATCCTGACGAAACGAAATTTATTGCAAATAACATTTAAATCGCAAATATTATTAGATAAGTATTTTTCCAGGTATTATAGACCTCCTTGTTAGATTCATATGAAAAATTAGCTGCGACGTAATATATGATCCCCAAAGGCATAGGGTGTCTTATTTATTGTAAAACTGTGTTTTCTTAATGACATGAACCCCACTGAAGGCCTAGTCTTTTAATGCACGGCCCGCCACTTGGCCCCAATATATTTTTTTTTTCATTAGAGGACGATATAAGTCATGATGACCTTTAAAATATTGTATGAGTACATTTAAGGTCTAAATGTAATTATGAGGATAAAAAGTAGCTTATTTTTTCTCCTTAAAAATTATCCTTACTGACTTCGTGTCATGTAAGAGCAGGAATTTGGGACACAAATAACCATGTTCCCTTTCAATTCAGTCATGAATGCTGTGCCATAGCTGACACTATGGGGTTATCCATATTCAGAGATTGGCATAACTCTTTAAAATCTTACCAATTTTAATTGGCAGATAGCGTTTTGTGCTCCACCTCCTTTGCACGCGTCAATGAGTTTATATAACATGTACATGAAAACACACTGTCTGGCGGGCACCAGTGCTGTTTTACATACAGCAGTGCTCGTTGAGGCTGATTGTTTTCACTGTGAAAGACGCTTGCTCTCGGCTCATTTTTCATTCTGATAGTCGAAGCCATCCCCCTCTCCTCCTGCTATACTCCTTCTGCAGCTTCTGAGGAACCACACGAGGGTGGCGCATGAGGACAGGGAATAGAGCATATGCACACTGCAATCATTCACAGTGGTTTATGTCAGGGATACTTTATCACTGGGCTATGTTAGTGGACATGTGCATGCTCATGTGAGACGTTTACCATAATTTCCCCTCGTGGGTGAAAAAATGATACGAAGTGGCAATGCCTGAAGATAAAATAAACAAACAAAAAACTGTGTTCACCATGTTTTGCAGCCTGTGCCATTCTTCCAGAGCTGCACGAACAGCTTATTATGGCTTGACATTCTCCCTATTCAGTGAGCGCTCAAGTCTCTGGTGCTGTTGCCTTGCTGTGCTTGTGTGTTGCAAGCCAGGAACAGAATGTGTCATATCCTCTACAGGATGGTTCATGCTGTTTTTACTATGATGGACAACATGCCAGGAGATGGCCTATGTTGCATCAGAGTTTTTAGGTGCCCCCACGTCCTAATAGCATCTCACTTTCCCCACCTCTGTGACGCTGTGCCACAACGCAGAGATTTTAGGCACCTCAGTATCGCCTAATAGCCCACTAATTTTCCTCGCTGCCGTGAGCCGGAAATTAGGTTCTGCTACGTGCTCAAGGCTGCCACCTCATTTCTTGGCAGTTATGTCCTCCACCATAACCTCTGATATTAAATGTCCTCACAAAAGACATGATAGAGATGACATCAGTGGACGATCCCCATAGCAGGTTCCACAGCCGCTATTTTCACATCGCTAAAATGAACGGAGGATTACGCCCCATTTTTTATCTGAGACGCTTGAACTGAGCACTCGCAAGGTTTCCGTTCAAAATGATTACTCAGAAATCAATTCTGTCTCACGTTTGTCCTATGGACTGGTTTGTCGTCCTGAAAGATTCTTACTTTCACATACACTTAGCCCTCATCACAGGCCATTCTTTAGATTCGCCTTTGAGGGGACTACTTACCAGTTTAAAGTCCTGCCTTTCGGCTTATCCCTGGCTCCTCGCACATTCATGTAATGTGTCGATGCGGCGCTCACACCGCTGAGGTTAAGCAGCATTCCCGTTATGAATTACCTCAACGACTGGTTGCTTTTAGCACAGTCAGAGGAACAAGCTTGCAAACACAGAGGCCTGCTACTTGCACATTTGGAGCATTTGGGAATGAAATTAGCATTAATGCTGGAAACACGTTCACCTTCACAGAGTGCGACGTGAGAAAATCTTTCTGGATATTGAACATCAGAAAGGCAGCAGACCAGATCTCAGGTCGGGTCCTCAGAGCCTGCGCTGACCAGCTAGCACCATTGATTGCAGAGATGGATCCTTTTTAGGTACTTTATTTAGTCTGTGTAGTCTCATGTGGTTCTGGGTTTGTCCTATGTTGATTTATGTAGCACCATGGTCCTGACGGAATGTTGTCTCATTTCGCTGTGTACTGTACTAACTGTATATGGTTGAAACGACAATAAAAACCACTTGACTTGAGATATTCAACCTCTCCCTGGAACAGTCAGTAATTCCAACCTGCTTTAAACAGTCCATTATTGTTCCTGTGCTGAAGAAACCCAACCTTCCTGCCTTAATGACTTGTCCTGTAGCACTGACCTCAATTGTGATGAAGTGCTTTGAAAGACT
Organism: Moxostoma hubbsi; assembly: GCA_032164185.1. Lineage (NCBI taxonomy): Eukaryota > Metazoa > Chordata > Actinopteri > Cypriniformes > Catostomidae > Moxostoma > Moxostoma hubbsi. The sequence goes on from JAVLUX010000001.1 coordinate 71,628,388, forward strand.
GGTCAGAGACTTCAGCACCTCCTCACTACCTAACACACTGGATCCCTTACAGTTTGCTTAACTCCCAAATCGCTCAACGGACGATGCCATCCCACATCTCCACACAGTCCTAGAACATCTGGACAAGAGGAAGGGAAATTATGTTAAAATGCTGTTTGTTGATTACAGTTAAGCTTTTAATACTATAATTCCCCAAAAACTCACCACCAAGTTGAACGACCTAGTATTTAGCCCACCTCTGCATCAGTGGATCTCCAACATCCTGACTGACAGACCTCAAGCAGTAAAGGTGGGCAGACATGTCTCACCCCCCCTCACTCTCAGCACTGGAGCCCCCCATGGGTGTGTTCTAAGTCCCCTGCTGTACTCATTGTACACTTATGACTGTGCGGCCACTTCCAACTCCCCCACCATTGTCAAGTTTGCTGATAACACCGTTGTGGTGGGTCTGATCTCTGAAAATGATGAGAGGGCCTATCTACAGGAGATCAAAGGCCTGGTGCCAGGAGAACAATCTCCTTTTGAATGCCAGCAAGACAAAGGAGCTGAAAGTGGACTTCAATACAAAGCAGGCGAGGAACTACCACCCCATTATGATCAATGGGTCCACAGTGGAGAGAGTGGACCATTTCCGTTACCATGATATAAACATCTCACATGATCTGTCATGGTCCTCTCACATTATCACCATAGTGAAGAAGCCCCTTCAGCGTCTTTACCACCTCAGGTGCATAAAGGACTTTAAACTGCCCTCTATGATCTTTATCGTAAACTGTGGAGAGAAAAGTCATATCAAGAATTTCACTACATATCGTACTGTTATGTATGTGACAAATAAAACTTGAAACTGAAACTTAAAAATCAACTAGTCAAAGAGTACGTTAACGCCCAGCCGTTAGATTTCATTCCTGGGCATAAATCTCAACTAAATCTCTATGATGGCGCACTTGACAGAAGACCATGCTCATTCCATTCACCGGTGTTTGAACATTTTCAAACTGGGAAAAACTTTTTCATTTAAGCTTTTTCAATAAGCACTGGGCCTCAGGGCCTGTGCGACAGCAGTCAACCCGCTGGGACTACAGCTGATGAGACCACTTCAGCGCTGGCACAGACTGAAGGTACACCATCATTCATGGTGACACGGCCGCTTGCTTCTTGTGGTGACATCCCACTGTCTAGCCACGTTAACCATTTGGAAAACACCCACATTCTATCAAATGGCCGTGGCACTCGGTCAAGTGTCCTGATGGAAATTTGTTTGTGTGATGGGCGCCCAGCCTTTCGCACCTGGACAGGTGCTCAAGCAATCTGGCACAAAAATTGTCTGGAACTACTTTGTGTATTTCTAGAATTAATGACTTTCCGACCAGCCATCCAGGGGTTTCATGTTCTGATCAGAACCGACTGCATGACGGTCGTGGCCTACATAATTCACCAAGGGGGAGTTCAATCATAGCCATTGATGAACCTGGCATGTTAGCTTCTCCTCTGGTGCAAGAAACATCTATTGAAACATGCGACACACATTCCAGGTCACCTGAACCGTGGCACAAATATATATATATATATATATATATATATATATATATATATATATATGTACTTATTCACACATGGTAGTGTGGCATGGAGGGCGTGGTCATGTGTTGGTCTGCGGGAGAGGGAGAGTGGTGTTTCAATAGATTTTCAATTTCCTTTCTTTTGAAATGATGATAACCGTCGTTATAAATAAACGTAAACACAAATATATATAATATATAAGGTAGCACACTCTGGCTGCTGTACTCTCCGGTTTCTTTGACTCTGATGCTGAGGCGTGGCTCTTAAGTCTCCCTCCGCCATCACTATAATGAGAGACAGTTGTTAAAGATCATTGTGAACCAAGTGACGAGCCTTATCACTCTCTGTCTCCAGCAGACCGACACATGACCACACCCTCCATGCCACAGGTAGTGATTTAATTAATTCTACGATGACTGCTACCTGAACCAGTTAGTGTCATCGCCATGTATATCCATCCATTCATCATTCTGCATCTTCCTTCTAATTGCATTGCGAAGAGGAGACTCTATTGGTGCTTTTTACTACCCCATCGGTTAGTAGGCTGTGGCAGCGGGGGCGTGGTCAAGCGTCCGTCCGGGGGAGAAAGCGGTAAGGGCGCTTGCACCTGAGCCAAATTATGTCTAACACCTGTCTCTGATTTCAGTGAGCATTGGGAGAACGGCATAAAAGTGGCCACAGAACCTCCAGTTGACAGAGAGAGACCAGTACACACCTGACAGTCCAGTGTTGTCGTGTGTTGCCTTAGAGAAGAATCATTGCTATTATTATTATTATTATGAAAGTTTGGATTATTATAAGGAGGAACCTGTGTACGACTCTGTGGCCATTAAAAGTTATCTCACCTTCAAGCCTACGTCTACGTGCCTCCTTCCACATAGGCATTGTTACATGTGCGAATCAGTAGCATGGTACGATAGTATACATTACCCATAGTGTCAGCTATGATGCAGCATTCACGACTGAATTGAAAGGGAACAATAAGGTTACGACTGTAACCGTGGTTCCCTGGAATGAGGGAATGAATGCTGCGTAAGCTGGCCACATTACTGAATCTTTGCTACAAGGGTCAAGTATTCCTGGCACCCTTCAGTCCAAAATTCTGAAGAGATAACACTCTGCACCGCCGTTATATATGTTCGCTGACGCGTGTGAGGGAGGCGGAACACAAAGTGTTATCTGCTAATTAAAATTGGCAAAATTTTAAATAGTTTCAGAGCTAGTATCAGCTATGATTCTATGATGCAGCATTCATTCCCTCATTTCAGGGAACCATGGTTGCAATCGTAACCTTATCGTTTTCTTCCAAAATATATCATGCCACAGTAGTGCAGCAAAACTTCAGCATTCCACCAACACAAATACTGGTTCACAGTATTTACATTATACAACTAGTGGAGATAAGAACAGACTTAATGACGGAGTAAAAGAGCCCATCTGTTTTAGGTGTGTGAAATACTTGTATTTGGTCTCGCGGTTATTACGGTTCCACACTTGGATAATGAGGGCAGTAATCTCCAACACACTCTTTAAAATTGGATCAACACTCCTATGATCCTGAAGAGAAGAGGGGGGAGGGAGAAAGTGATGGAAGGTTGTGTGCCTTTGGGATAGTTCACCTAAAAATGAAAGTTCTCTCATCATTTACTCACCATCATGCCTTCCCAGATGTGTATGACTTTCTTTCATCTGCTGAACTTAAGTTTTTTTTAGAAGATTATCTCAGCTCTGTAAATCCATACAATGCAAGTGAACGGTTGCCAGAAGTTTGAAGCTCCAAAAAGTACATAAAGGCAGTATAAAAGTAATTCATAAGACTCCAGTGGCTTAATTCATGTCTTCAGAATTGATAAGACAAGTGTGGATGAAAAAAGATCAATATTTAAATACTTTTTTTTTTTTTACAAAAAATCTCCACATTTTTCCTGCCGCGACCAGTAGGTGGCAATATACACAAAGAATGTGAATTGCCAAAAAAAGAAAAGAAGAATCTGGAAGTTAAAGTTGAAATTTGACAAAGGACAAAATATTGATCTATTTCTCACCCACACCTTTTATATTGCTTCAGCAGATATGGATTTAACAACTGGAGTCATATGAATTACTTTTATGTCTTTATGTGCTGCTTTTTCAAAGATTCTTCAAAGTTTCGGTCAACATTCACTTGCATTGTATGAACCAGCAGAGCTGAGATATTCTTCTAAAAATCTTCATTTTTGGGTAAACTATCCCTTTAAAAAATGTTTATGAATTCATTGAATGAATGAAATTTAATGTTTCTGCTGTAAAACAAAATGCTCAGTGAGGGGGAAATAACAGAACGTTTCTGGGCTGGAACAAAGTAAACTTTTGTAGAGAAGACTTTATTTTCTGTTAAAATACTTCTATATCCATTTAATATACAGACAACTATAAGTAAGCCATTTGTTGGTTGATTTCCATGAAAAATGTAATAATGTGTAAATGTAAGTGGTTCTGTGGTGCCGTCATAACATTGCTGTTTGAACACCCTGACATGGCAACTTCTGGCTATAACAATGCTGTGAGTTTGTCAAGAGACCACCTGTTTGTTCACACAGTGGAAGATGGGACCTGGGTAGTGGCAGTAGTTTTTTAAGCAATTATTATGTTTGCTCTTTTGTTTGATGTCTCTTATGGTTTTATAATTTACACAATGCAGTAATCACTTCTAATGTATCATATGAGCTTCCTCTATTAATGATTGCTTTAAAACAGCTGTCTTGCTCAAGTCCTTCAAACCTAGCTATGAAAGAGGAGTGAGAACAGCCTCTCTGGAGCATTACTATTAACTGCAGTATTTTTCACTCCAAAACACAATACAAACAAATAACAAACGTTTTGAACTTCTGTCTAGAATAGAGTTAGATCACTACTGCCACCTAGTGGTAAATTGTGCCCTGACCGTTGAGAGCACAACAAAACCCTTTGTCAGTGATTGCTTTTAGGAAAATCACCCTGAACCATGCAACCCGATGAATATAGTTAGTTACACTCTATGGCAGTGCACTTCAACTACTTTCTTGCAGGGACCAGATTATCCAGATGAAAACTTGGCAGGGGCCATTTTTTTTTTCCGTATTTACCTTGGCTAACACTTTCATCGCAAGTAACATGTTACTTAATACTGTGCATTTATTCATATTAAAATAGTCACATGCTATACTGTATAATAAATTATAATTTTTCTTAAAGTCAGGCCATAAATTCCTTCATAAGATCTGGCTGAAGAACAAACATGACTTCTACTCTTAACTAACAAATACATGTTTTATCAACTTTACTTTGAAACAACAACGACAAAAACATTAGAGAGCTATTGTTTACAAATTCACAAAATTTTACAAAATTTAAACTGAGGAGAAACATTTAGACCTGCTAAAGCCCTCTCACAATATCAACTCCACATATGAAAACAATGGACATATAAAAATGTCATGTTTACTTCGGTATGCATTTCAATTTAATTTTCTTTTTGGAAAAAAAGAGATCAAATGTATATTGTAGTATCATCCTGTTCAGTGAGGAAAAAATGTATCCTGCAAATATTGTGAATTTGCCCACAATGGCCAGTGCAGGAGCCAGATTTTTGTGCAGGTACTCATTGGGAAAAGAAGTTGATGCTGTTCGTGATTGAGAGGGCTGACTCACAGCTGTATAAACCAAAATTAATCCAGATATTTGCAGGTTAAAGCAAACTTTTCAGCGCATTTAATTTGAACATTCAGTTTTTATAATCAGCTGCTTTTGTTGCCTAATGTGCAAACAGTATGTGCTGACAACATTTCTGTCACAACTGCGGTGATATTTTTTTACACCAGACAACCAAGCAATTTTATATAAATACATTTGATTGAAAAAGACACTAAAAAATGCTCACCTAAACAGTTTAATCCATGTTTAGCAAAAAAGCTGAACAAGGGAGCAAAGGAGCGCTACTTCCCGAAAATAAAGGAAATGAATGGGCTTGATCCGTACAAACACAAAGAGTGGTTGGGTGATTGTTTTTCTTTTTATATTTGTCTTTTTTATTTTAATTGACATGTTGTCATGTTGTCAGTACTTGAAGGTTACACTGCCACTTTACTATTTTTACCTGTTGTATTTGCACTACATTGATACTGTGAACTTTTCAGTGCAATAGGTTTTCATTTTACATTTTGTATTTTACTTGTTTACTTATTGACTGCCTTTTTTATCTCAATTGTCAGTATTTGAAGGTTACGCAGCCACTTTACTTATTTTACCTGTTGTATTTTCATACAATGTTACTGTGAACTGTACACATATTTACTTCAGCATATTATGTTACACAAATAAAGAGATTCAGAATTGAAATACTTTTCCATCATTTATTATGGTAACACGTGTTATGCAACATATGAATAACGCTGTTAATGCAGCATATGCAGTTCATATTCAACTCACATGGTATACAGTATGTCATGGTTTACGGTTTCATTACAACACTGGAGCACATGTTAATCAAGGCACAGCACACAGTCACAATCTTGTCAAGGAATATCATGTCATCGTCTTCACATGGGAGCACCATGCTCACTTGTCTCACTTATTGGTGTGTACACATCTCTCTGGAATCTCACTCACACGTCTCTCTGGCCAGTGCACCAAAGGGCTGAGATGTGTAAACATATGGTGTCTCTGAACGTGGTGGACACAAACTTTCGATCTATGCAGAAGAGGTGTGCAAAGTGCTAGTTTGGCAAATTCAACCTCAGGCGCATCAGAGTTAAGTGGAGCATGCCATGCGACACCTCTTTGTTTGCTCGGCGACCTGAGTTCCATTGTTTTGCTTCCAAGTTGAAAGCTGAAAAATTAGACTCCATTTGTGATACATTTTCCATGGTGGTCCTAAGAACTCATATGGCAGTTGATAATACAGTAAGTGTTCACAATTTCACTGTGTTGTTAAGTTGGACAATATAAAAACCACCGCAACATCTACCTCCACTACTACTCAGTCTCTACCGTAGCTTTCGTGTCCAAAAACCCACAATGCCTTGCATTGCTCACTTCGGTTGATGTCAGAATCCCATTCACAGTAGCGCCATCTTTGATTTTTGACGGGAATGAAAACAAGGCTGTGAGGGATAGTCTTACAGTCTCTTCAGTGGTATGCACTGTATTAAACTATCAAAAAGCTCCTAGATTGGAGGTCATGTGATGCTATGTGAGGATCGGATGTGTGAATGGCGAGCTCTGCGCATTTTGCTAGTTTTAATATTTTGAATAACATAAACCGATGAGATTTGACACACTCTGTTCAAAACTGTTCTAGGTGGATAATATCTCAAAGAATTTAAAATCCTCAGGCACTGGAGACATTAAAAGACACTTATGTGCTCAAGCTGATACCCCTGAGCAGACCACGGGCCCGGGAGTCGATTGGTCGGAGAGATGTGGGAAATGCGGCTAGAGATGTTGAACTTATCGGCAATGCTGACAAAGGTTGTTGCTGGCTTGGAGGATCTTGTGGTGATATGTCGATCGCTCACTGCCATGGAGGTGAAATTCACTGATATGGTTACAAGAGTGGGGGATGTTGAGAAACGGATCAATTGTCTGGAGTCATTGGAGAGGGAAATATCTGCTAATCTGCTAGCAACCAAGGTGGATTTGAAGCATGTCAGGGAGAACTTGGAGGACATGGAAAACTATAGCCGGTGGAATAATGTCTGTATTGTCAGAATTCCCGAGGGTGAAGAAGGACAGGATATGGGGAAATTCCTAGATGGGCTCTCTCTGAGTCTGCTCGACAAAGCATGCCATAAGCTGGAAATTGAGCGAGCTCACAGGGTTCTGGTTCGGCAGTCCGTGGAAGGAGACAGGCCTTGATCTGAGATCATCTGATAAAGATCTTGTGTGTAAAGGAAAGCTTTCTTGGAAGAACCACAGCATTTTCTTTTTCCCAGACTTTGCGAACTCAACATGAGAGAAACTTGATCGATTCAAGGAGTGCAAGACTCATTTACATCAACGGACGGTCGCTTTTGAACAGATATTCCTGATATATGCACAGATATATTGAAATTGAGAATAGATGCTAAGGATGGCTGTAAAATATTCACATGCCCACAGCAAGCGATGTCCTTCATAAAGTCAATGAAGTAAGTCTCCTTGTGATACTCATGTTGCAGCCGAGTGGACCGGGTTACTGAACATTTGCTTGACTGTTTAAACATGCTCTTTGTGCTTATTCCACCTATCGGCTGGAGTTTATTTTGTGGAGTATTTCTGGCAAAGTCATCGGAGTAAGTAATTTGCTTGCACTCATGTTGCAGCCAAATGGACGGGCTCACTGAACATCTACGCTCTTTTTTTTGTCCTGGTTCCACCTAGTCGGCTGGAGTTTATTTTGTAGACTAATACACATTTAGGATATTTTTATGGATGAAGCTACACACTCTTTGTGTTTATTCTGCCTATTGGCTGGAGTTTGTTTTATAGACTATCTTTGCTGTGTAATTCTGTCTCACAAATGTTTTATAGAAACACTGGATTTGAGCAGTCCGATGGCAAAGTTGTCGCAGGGGTTCTTGTAGGCGTGTATGGACTGTTTGAGTTTGGAGGGTTGGATGACAGTTGCCGCTGTCGTGTGCAGGGTTTATGCACACGTTTTTCTTTTTTCTGTTGGTTTGGATCTGGGGAACATTTTTTTCTTCAGTCCATAAGATTTACTTTAGAATAGATTGCTGAATTGGAAATATTTTAGTCTCAGAGTCATGCCCCGGTGTGTTTAGAGGTGTTGCCACATACGGAGATAAAGAAATCATATAGTTGCCGCTTTAATGTATCCCTTTTGAAAAATCCTGAATTCCAACAAATGCTAAAGGCTGAAATCAATGTTTATATGGAGAACAACTGGTCCTCAGTATTCTCTGTGGGTGTGGCTTGGGAGGCACTTAATGCAGTTAGGCTGGATCATACAGTATGCCTCATTCATCAAAAAATCCAAAGCACAAGAACTCGTGGATTGAATATTAAAAGTGCCAAGGCAGAGCTGAAGCACCAATGTCGACTAATGGCATCAGAGAATTGACCCGATTGAAATACAGATATAATACAATTTTGTCACGGAAGCTGGAGTTTTGGCTATTCAGGGCAAGACAGTCATACTTTGAGTCGGGGGACAAAGCAGGGAAGCTTCTGGCTAGATATATAAAACTCTTTTTGTACCATTCTCTCAGTGAAATCTGCTGGTGGTGAAATATTTACTTTGGCCATTGATATTAATAATGCTTATAAAGAATTCTATCTTGATCTCTATAGTTCCATGTCTTCATCTATTGATGAAGATATTAGAAACTTTGTGGAACCATTAGAACTTCAAAAACTGATGACTGAGCAAAAAAATTGATTTTGAGATAACCTTGGAGGAGGTTGGCGAGGTTATTAAGACCCTGCCTACAGGCACGGCTCCAGGACCAGGCGGCTTTGTCACTGAATTTTTTTAGATCTTATGCTACAGATCTGGCTCCACTTTTGTTAGAAGTTTATACAGAATCATTAAAGAATGGAAAGCTTCTGCCAACCATGACACAAGCACGGAACAGTCTGATTCTTAAAAAGGACAAAGATCAAAAGCAAGTGTAAGAGTTACCATTCAATTTCCCTGATCCAGCTAGACATTAAAATATTGTCCAAAATTTTGGCTAACTGATTAAGTAAAGTTATGACATCTCTTATACATATAGTTCAGGTGGGGTTTATTCAGGGCCGTAACTCTTCTGATAACATTTTCATCAATATCATGTGTCCAGTGGCGAATGAGCAGATTCCTGTTGCTGCCATCTCACTTGAAGCGGTGTTTGTTATAGTAGAATGGTATTATCTTTTTAAGATATCTTTTACCTATTTACAGTCCTTATTACATGCTTAGCTGATTTATGTTTCTGCCAGTAGGTCAGAAGAAGATGAACCAGAGAGTGATCAGAGTCTCCCTGCGGCAAGTAGAAATGCTTACAGTTAATATAGAGTGTTTCCAAATTAGGACAGCAAATCTTCTTTAATGTTGTTACATCTGTTCACCAACTTTCATTGATGTAAATGCATGTTCTGCCGCCTCTCATTTTCCCGATAACGCAATGAAATCCGATCTGAACAGCTGAAAACCCGGCAGATGAAATGCGCTGTCCGGAATGGCTTCACTCAGCCAGGTTTCTGTGAAGCACAAGGCAGCAGATTTTGAAAAGTCCTTGTTTGTACAGGTGAGGGGAAGTAGTTTGTCTGTTTTAATAGGAAGAGAGCGGAGATTCGCTAGATGAATACTTTGCAGTATTTGCTTGACCTGTTGGAGCTTGATCATTTCCCTCGCTTGCGTCTCTCATCGTGCTTGAACAACACCACTGATCCTCCAACTAAAATGGTCAGCCAAACGTTTGAATAGCCAAAAACCAGGAAAAGATTGTCTGGTATGTGCTGCCGAATGTTCAGCAGTTCGAGACCCAATTTAGACATTCTTTCCAATGGTTTTGCCTTGCACGATCCACACACATGGATCTAAGGTTCCAGACGTAACTTTGTGCAACTCATTTTGTACAGATATTCCATCAGACGGGGAGTGGTTTATCACATGGTCACTGAGCAAGCACTGCTAACATGCTCCTCTTCAAGCAAACAGCGGCTGGTATCAAAGTACTAACATTACATGAAAGCTCTTAAAATTAAAAAAATATATCAAGTCAATGCCATATTTTTTTAACATGTTACTTGGAGTAGCAGCCTACCAAATAAATATCATGGCAGATTATAAAAATACTAAGGTTTTATCATTTTGTACCATCACTAAACACTATACTGCCACAGCATGCTTTTGATAAAGGTAACATTGATAAACTTTATCTTGTGTTGTGTAATTTGAAAAGGTGTTAATATGTTTTTAGTGCGTAGTTACATTAATGTGACACAATATACTATATAGGCTACTAAATTGTTCAAATGATGCTCCTAAAATCACAAGAAGTTAATGATTTGGTACTGTTTATACAAATAAATAAAATAATTACGATGGGCCCCAGAATCTCCCGTAATATAAAACCCTATAAATGTCCCTGCTGTGAAATATAATGAGTAAAATGTGCATTGTACCTGTTCTTTTTTTAACAAATTAGATCATTTGACTTTGTTTACCTGCACTTTACATTATGTTTATTCAAGTACAATGTGCATTGTACCTGTTCTTTTTTTTAACAAATTAGATCACTTGACTTTGTTTACCTGCACTTTACATTATGTTTATTCCTAAATTTGTTGATACCCATTTATGATGCCTACTTAAGAAACCATAACATGCACTTGAATATTTTTTCACTCAATATTCAACATTGTTGTAATTAATGTTTTGCTAATTTGAGTTTACACATATTGTTATGTATATAATTGTGTTATTTTATTTTGTACTTTTTCACTGGAGGGTCTCGTCTAGGTTGCCAAATGGGGTAGGAAAGGCACTGTGGGAGAGCAGCGCTGTTTACAAGTGAGAAGGTGGAATACTGTACAGAAGCTTAATTAGTTTTGGTTTAGATATGCATTTGTATCTGTTTGTTTACTCACAATGTGTGCTTGAATGTTTCAACCTGCCAATGCAAATTCATCACACAAGAGCAGTGGTTCCCAAACTGGACTAGACAGGACAAACATCTTGTCAGAAGTGCTGCAGCAGTTAAAAACCTATCATTAATATTAATCAAACAACAATACTGACAAGAAAAAAGAGAAAAGCACTCATCGTCTGACTGTATTGAATATTTATTAATGTATATCTAATAATCACACAGTAAATTAAAATTTTTCTGTTTTTCATTTAATTACTTTGTTTTTATATCACAATTTCTAAATGATTAATTAAAAAAAAAAAAAAAAACCTAAAGCACTGTTGACTCTGTTCACTATTTTATTACAAAATTGTATTACTTGATCTTGAATAATTACTTTATAACTTGAAGCAATGTTTAGGAGAAACATAATTTTAATTTATAATGTTAATATTTACACTGGCATTCAAAAGTTTGGAATAATGTACAGATTTTGCTGTTTCGGAAGGAAATTGGTACTTTAATTCACCAAAGTGACATTCAACTGTTCACAAAGTATAGTCAGGACATTACTGATGTAAAAAACAGCACCATCACTATTTGAAATATTTCATTTTTGATCAAATCTAGACATGCCCCATTACCAGCAGCCATCACTCCAACACCTTATCCTTGTGTAATTATGCTAAATTATTAATTTGGTAGAAAAATCTAAACTAGAAAATCACTTGACAATATATCAAACACTGCTGAAAGCTATTTGGTTCGTTAAATGACGATAAACATTGTGTTTGTTTTTGAGTTGCCACATTATGCAATAGTTTGGCATGTCTTAAGGAAAGAAAAGAAACAGCTTTCTCTAGAAACAACTGGACAACTGGCTCTAACAAGGACAGAAAGAGATGTGGAAGGCCTGATGTACAACTAAACAGAGTCTCTAGTATGAGAAATAAACGCCTCACATGGCCTCAGCTGACAGCTTCATTGAATTCTACCCGCTCAACACCAGTTTCATGTACAACAGTAAAGAGAAGTCTCAGGGGTGCAGGCCTTATAGGAAGAATTGCAAAGAAAAAGACACTTTTGAAAAAGAAAAACAGTGGGAAAAAGAAACAGACATTTGACAACAGATAATTGGAAAAGAGTGTTATGGATCTTAAACCCATTGAGATTTTGTGGGATCAGCTAGACTGTAAAGTCCAACAAGACTGCCACATCTATGGCAAGTACAACAGAAGTGTGGGGTGAAATGTCAATTGAGTATCTGGACAAACTGACAGTTAGAATGTCAAGGATCTAAAAAACTGTCATTGCTGCATGTGGAGGTTTTTTATAAGAAATCTCTGAAGTAGTTTAAGAAGTTCTGAACATTGTTTTCAAATTGTAATAGTAATTTTTCACATCATTAATGTCCTGACAATACAGTGATCAGTTGAATGCCACTTTGGTGTATAAAAGTACCTATTTCTTTCCATGAGAGCAAAATCTGTACATTATTCCAGATTTTGGCCACCATTGTATAGCAATATTACACTTTTTTAAATACAGGAGTGTTTTCCATCGCATATTTATTTTGTATTTTTTTTCATTGGTTGGGTTGCAGTGGGGGGTGAAAACACTATAAATGAGTGCCACAGTTTTAAAAAATTTGGGAACCACTGCACTATAGACCACGTGTTGTGAACTCGACGTTATTATATGCATATACTGCTGCTGACCGGAAACAATGATGTATAGTTAAAAAGTACTTAAATATTGATCTTTTCAGCACCAAAAGTGATCGTGTCACTTTAGAAGATATTCATTAACTGCGGGAGTCGTTTGGATGACATCTATGTTGACTGTCTGTGATTTTTGGACCTTCAAAAGTCTGATCACATCCACTTGCATTTTAATGACCTATTGAGATGAGATTTATTTTTTCTTCAAATGTATTCTGCTGATGAAAGAAAGTCATACACACCTGGGATATCATGAGGGTGAGTAAATAATGAGAGAATTCGTTTTTTGAATGAACTAACCCTTTAAACTGTCATTTGCAAGCACCTCTGAATATACAACACAATGTGGACGTGGTTTGTGCACGAGAATCTGTATGTTATGTATTGCTCATCATACCTCCATCGTTTGTTACTTTAATTTTTATTTATCTAAAACACTTGTTTTGTTTGTAGATGATTCTGTTTTGAACTAATCTTTTAAAGGAACTAATCATTCTCATTCACTTCCATTGATTCTGTTGAGTATTTTTTAACGAATCACTTAAATCAACTGATAATAAAGGTGAAATCTGAAATTAGTTTGTTGAACAATTCTGTGAACTATTCTAAACGAGTTCAAAATAATCGAGGTAGAGGGATGAATCAAAATTTTGGTAAACTGGTGCTCCCCTAAGGAAAACCCTTGAGTTTCTTTATAATTTCTTTCCAATGGATGTACAGTATGTATTAGACTGGAGAGTGGATTAAACCTGTACTTCTGAAAACAAGATCTTAGCAAATAATAATGTTAAATTTCTGTTGACTAATCCACATCAGCAGAAATAGACAAAAACAGAAAGACATGTAAATCCTGTTTTATTGTAAGAAATGGACTTCAACAATAGTTACAAATGTGGAACAGCCTGCAAGTACAAAAACAGGGAGAGATACAGTTTGGTATAGTGCTGGGCTCACAATGTGCTTTCCCTAAAGATTGTTCTTAAAGGCCACAGAACATTAAACCGAAGGGAAAGTGAAATACTGCATTTCACAGACAGTACCTGCTTTCACAGTACTTCCACTTTTTTTTTTTACTTTCATCCACCTTCATGAGCTCAGTGCATTGAATTAGTCTTTCTTTGACATTCATAAATGTAAGTTCAAAACTGTGTGTAACTTTTTTTTCCTATTCTTTTCCATTCAGAACTGATCCAGCTGTGTTGCATCTTCCCAACTACAGGAATATTTCAAATCCAATGATCCAAAACAGCCCAGCAAAGAGACTTTACTAACACAAACAGGCAAGTTCTTAGTCAAGGTATTTCATAGCACCAATAAAACTCTGATTGCCAGTTTTGAAAGTGCTACTGATTTAAAATGCAACATTGAGAACTACGCACAGAGAGAAAACTTCATATTATTTGAGAATAACCAGTCTGTGCACTTAAAACTATTTATGGCACAGTGATCCAAAGTCATAGTATCATAATGAACTCCTCCAGAACAATCCTAACAATCAAACGTTACATAAATGGAGTGGTTACTGTTTAGAAAAAGGCAAATTATACAGATCCATTCAGAGCACAGGCATCCAATGGCATGCATGTCTTTTAGAAAAAAAGAAATGTACACAAGGACAAAGATTTAATGTTTCCAAAACGTTCCTTAATGGGAGTTCACAAAAAATGACATTTTGAAGATACAAAAGCACAAAGAGGCAACATAAAAGTAATTCATACAACCTCAGTGGTCTAATCCATATCTTCAGAAGTGATGTGATATGATAGGTGTGGGTGAGAAACAGATCAAAATGTTAATCTTTTTTAGTATAAGTCTCCACTTTCACATTCTTCTTTTGATTTCAGCAATTTGCATTATTCATGCAAATCGCCACCTACTGGGCAGAGAGGGTATAGATTTGTTTTTCACCCACACCTATCATACCTCTTCTGAAGACAGGGATTTAACCACTGAAGTCTTATGGATTACTTTTATGCTACCTTTGTGCTTTTTATGCACTTCATTACTTTGGAACCAATTCACTTGCATTGTATGGACCTACAGAAGTGAGAAATTCTTCTAAAAATACAAAAATGAAGAAGAAAGGTCATGCACATCCGTGATGGCATAAGGGGGAGTAAATTAAGAATTTTCATTTTTGGATGAACCATCCCATTAAGTCAACATTATTTTACTAAAAGCAAGGCATTCTTGTCTTAATCTAGTGTTGTGCATGCATTTGAAACAGCCTAACAATATGGCTAATTCGGGGAACGGTTTTAGAGAGTGTAACATTTTAAAATAACTCAAAAGATTTAAAATTTTTAAAATATGTTATTAAATATTCAATATGCTGCTGCTACGTTTACAAATAAGAAACAAAGGAAAACTTGAAACTTTTAATCTGAATTACAAACATTTGCCATGAAAAAAAAAAAATACATTAAATATAAGGCAGCAAAAACAGGTAGAAAACTCTGCATTGCCCGTGCAGAGATGGACAGTGTTTTTCTTGTCAAATTTTGGCCTTGAGTCCACCAATGTAGCGGCTAGTAAGATCTAATATGGATATAATTCTTTAAAGCAAATGGAAAAAAAAAGGTAAAAAAAATTGTGCTCATGCAACTGCGAGTGCTACAATACAGTAGTGTCTTGTTAACTGCAAACCACAGAGAATGGCTGAGTGTTACAACATACATTTACCTTACAGCAAAAACAGACTCGTGCTGGACTGTATTCAACACATCACTACATCCATAAAACAAGCAAAAGACAAACCAGACAAATGTCGGAATGGGTCCACTCCCTCCAGACAGTCTGTATATAAGGCACAGTCACTAAGGATAGACTGGAGTGGTGATGACTGCTACCCGCCTTGGAAACTAGGAAGAGGGTGATCAGGCTGAGGGGTTTGCATGAAGCACTGAATACATCTTTGCAATGTACTAACAATTTTGCTATTTTGTCCCTCAGTTTTGTGTCAGTGTAAGGTATGGCTCTAAATAAAACATCACAGATATGCACCATTGCAGAGTTGGGGGAGATGCAACCAATAAAATCACTACAGACAAAGTGGCCAAGACATCATTTCGGAGACATAAAATAAGATAAATACATTTGCAGGTGTCTGAAGTTGCTAAAAGAGGAAAGCAATATTAGCGATTGTATTTTACAGACAGAAAACAGGAGTATCGTGTCAGTCATCTCATAACAGGTATGTTTAAGGGCATTAAAAAGTTCTTCCAATATGATGTGCATTTATGCACACTTCAGCAGACACAACGGTTTAGATATGGAGTTTGTTCGGAAAAGTCCAAATGCATAACATGACGTGGAAGGCCTGTGAGGTTGGGTGGAGAGGGGAGGAATGGAGAGGGTGAAAGGAGGGAAAACTGCAACAAGTCATGAGTATTAGAACTCCTCCTGGTCTTCTGACTCAGCATCTGGTATGACAAACCCATCCTGAGGCAGAGAGAGGTCAAGAGAGAGTTAGTCATCTGAACAAAAAACTAATGTGGACTTGCTAAAAAAAAATTTGCCTGTGCAATTAAAGGTGCGATTCGACTTTATCCCTTTAAATTTTAATTCATGGGATAGTTATCCAAAAATGTATATTTCTCTCATCATTTACTCACCCTCATGCCATTCCAGATGCGTATGACTTTCTTTTTTCTGCAGGACACAAAGATTTTTGGAAGAATGTCTCAGCTCTGTAGGTCCATACAATGCAAATGAATGGTGATCAGACTATTGTAGCAGCAAAAAACTCAAAACAAACATAAAAGTAATTAATCAGACTATAGTGGTTAAATCCATGTCTTCAGAAGCATTATAAGTGTGGGTGAGAAACAGAACAATATTTAAGTCCTTTTATACACCCAAATTTCCAATTACACATTCACTATCAGATGAGAAACTAAACGGGCACTACGTGTGACTTTCAGATTTAAAAGTGAATGTTACATTTTTAAATCTGTTTTTTTTTTTTTTATTTTCATCTGTTTCTCACCCACACCAATTATATAGCTTCTGAACATATGGATTTAACTTCTACAGTTGTACGGATTACTTTTTTGCTGCCTTTATGTGATTTTTGGAGCAACAAATGTCTGATCACCATTTCACATGCATTGTATGGACCTACAGAGCTGAAATATTTTTCTAAACACCTTTGTTTGTGTTCTGCAGAAGAATGTCGTACACACCTGGGATGGCAAGAGGGTAAGTAAATGATGGGACAATCTTCAGGGATATGCAGGGATGGTTGCTAAAGGCATGCTGATAAAAGCCATTTCCTAACAATTCTCCCAGATTTAGAGCTTCCCACTGATGACTCTGCTGATAAACATGTCTGTTAGCCAGTGTGGTTCCTGAACCATTGCCATTTCTTTTCTGTCTTGCGTTGAATTTATTGAGATGTTTACAATATGAACCAAAATTTAAAAATACAATTTGCAGGCCCCCCACACCTTTTGGCCATTGAATTACCATGACCTTTCCAGCTATGATTACTGGCTGGGTTAGGAGTTTTCATACGATAATTTGTGAATAATTTCATAAATATATTTTTGTATAAAATGAAAAAGAATTCTAAATATAATATATAATTATTTAAATGCATGATTAATCAATTTTTTACAAAAAAATGTTATAGAATAAATTGCATCAAACTGATGCATTAAATCTAAAGCCCTACTTTGAAGACAATTTTTTTTGTGTAAAGTCTATTAACTATTACTTTGTTCTTTTTTGTGATAGATGCACTTCTTTAGTTATAGCTAAGATTGTGGCTGTGTTGAACTCACATCGGTGGCGTAGAGAATATCCACAATCCTCTGCAGGGTGGGGTCTCCCTCACCCTCCTTTTCCTGACAGATCAGCTCAATGTTCCTCAGTTTGCCAAAATAAAAGTCCCGCTCTTTCTCCATGTCCTGGATCGTAGACTTTAAGATGTTTAACTGAAAAAGACCAACAAACATTTCAGTCTAGGAAGGTGGCTAAACAGCCAAATGCACTGATGCGAGAGTGGTAATAAAGTTTAGGCAAATAATAACAAGACCTCCTGAATAAGCTCCGCTCTTTCATCATCACCACCAGGTCTGCGTGCAGAGCTTGTTGCCATCTTGGGTGTTACCTTGGCAACAGCTGCTCTCTGGGGTGCTGTTGGGAACAAGCAATCAATAGTAAGAGAATGACAAATGAGTGCAAAACTAAAGAGAAATGTAGAACTGTGACTTCAAACACCCTAAGTGTAAAAGAGCTTCATTGGATGTGGGATGAAAGTGTAAGTGAAACAAAAGCGTTAAGATGTCTTTTACTGGTATGATAAAGTGAACAAGCTGGTGATAAACACTTAAAGAATAAGGTCTGAATATGGAAACCCAAACAAATCCCTAAATCTAGGTTTAGGTTTTAAGTCAACATGAAATCAAAATGTACCTTTTTAACTTTAATGCACCTTCTGGTCATTATACACATGATTGACTGCTGATCATGAAATATTTTTTTCTAGCTGAAGATCCAGTTTCACTCAAACCTGGAATCCTCAAAGATTATAGAAGTTAAATTGGTTGTGTATGCAGATTCATGTTGACTTCAAGCCTGAACTTCAGCATATTAATCTTAACCAATTTATGTTTGATATTATGTCTCATTACAGACAGACATAACATTTACCCTTGTTTTCCTGAAATGTTTTAGTCTAGCACTTTCAATGGGGGTAGGTTAGTTGACAGCTTAGTTTACAAACTAACCATGTTGTGACTTTTGTGCCATTTAAACATCAACTAGAACTGATCTGACTGCAACAAGGTTAACAAACCCAGCAACAGCAGCCATATTGTAGATCGGAGCAGAAACTATACTGCAGAGATCAGACAATATCTGGTCAATACACATTTCTCATTTAGAAAGTGAGGTTTCAATAGAAACAAGACCAGACTGAAAGAGTGCCACAAAATTAATCGATGACACATGAGATTCAGAATGCGGACATTAACACCACATGATCATCACCCATGTGAGAAGTGAAAGACATGTCTCGATCCACCATATGAATCCCCTACACAAGACATCGAAGACCCCAGTTGCCCATGATACACCTTCATACCGATTACAGCAGCTGGTTTGACTGTCTTATTAGGAGTAGAGTGATGCACTGTCAATGAACAGGAAAATGCTTGGTAAATCAAACAGTGATCAGTTCTCATATTTTATTAAAGAATGATTGCAAGGACATTAGGGTGCTGTAATTTTAGCTGAGACGGAGCCGTTAATTAGACATGCCCCCAAGCAGAAGTGCGTCTTCTTACAGTTGTCAAACACAACAATAGCAAAATAGCACCCTCGACTAACAACTGTTATGAATCTGAATATGGCATTAATCCTGAACGATCCGCTTCAAGAACTACATTACGAGAATGCGCAAAATGATTAACAGACAAAAAGCAGATCAAACCTTCAGATAGCCGGATTAAAGAATGTGTTCACGCCCATTTACATTATTTTTTCGCTGTTTAAACAATCTTGTGCTCACAGAGACTGGTGAGATTTCTCAGTTCACTTACTGTAGTGATATATTTCAGGGATTTAAAGGATAGTTCATCCAAAAAATACAATTCTCTCATCGTTTACTCACCCACATGACATCTGTGTATGACTTTCTTTCTTCAGTAGAACACAAAGAAAACATACAAGTAATCCATGTGACTCCAGTGTTTAAATCCATATCATCATAAGTGATATAATAGGTGTGGTTGAGAAACAAACAATATTTAAGTCATTTTTAACAAAAAAATCTCCACTTAAAATTTCACTTTTATATATAAAATTGAAACTAAACAGGCACTATATGTGACTTTCAGATGAAAAAGTGAAAGTGGAGATTTAGAGTGTAAAAAGGACATAGATTTTTATCTGTTTCTCACCCACAAATATTGCTTCTGAAGAAATTGATTTTAAGACTGGTGTTTTATGGATTACTTCTGTTTCTTTTATGTGATTTTTTGAGCTACAAAAGGTCTGATTACCATTCATTTGCATTGTGAGGACCTACAGAGCTGACATATTCTTCTAAAAAACTTTGTGTTCTGCTGAAGAAAGTCATACACATCTGGAATGGCATGAAGTAAATTATGAGAGAATTTTCATTTTTGGGTGCTGTAAACCATTCCACAAAAATAAAAATAATTGCTTACAGCACCTTTAATATAACAAATAATCTGGACATAAAATAGGCAGACAAGTGACCAACCTGCATTTATGATCTTCTTGGGCTTGCTGAGGGCAGACATGGACGGGGTGGGTGCAGGCATGGTGTCCTGGCCCTGTCGTGCCTCCACTGGATCATAATCTTTCCCATCGTAGTTGGCATCAAAGAATTTCTTAAACCACTGAACAAATTCAAAGTTGTCTTGAAATTTGCCCTTCACCAATTTGTCAACCGGGATTATCTGAGGGAGAAAACACAACCGAAATGATAATTTTCAGTTATGTTAAAGTGAGTAACAAAAATGGGAAAATACAACTAAAATCAGGAATATGTTTGCTCCGGGTATTTTCTGCATTAATAAGAAATCAATCAGATTCTAGGAAAATGGTTATAGGTCAATGTTGTAAAACTACAGAAATCAAACAACTGCCCATGATGAGAGACAAATCAATGCTCATTTTTGGACAAAAAAGTATTTCAAAGCCTAATGGGATCCCATCTCCAATTCCAAAAGGAGACAAAAGCTCAGATACATTTTTGTACATATAATACACACTGGTGAATATGTGATTCTTGCAATTAAATGAGGATAAATACAGAAAAAAGGCGTGTTACATTTCTGAACAGTCTGCCTTCTGACTTAATTTCTGCTTTATTCAACCTGACCAGGTAAACACAGCTTGTACAGACAAACGAAAGGAAAAGAAATGAACAAGCAGCTCACTTTATCAACTCCCATTCTCTTGAAAGCAGCTTGCAATATCTTAAAATTGTGAATGTATTCATGCTCTAATTTTGCACCAAATTTAACTTTCTTCAAAGGTATGCACCCAGGGAAGAGCATGTCCATGAATTGGCAGTATGCTGCACCTGTAGGGAAATTATAACAAAAAGATCAGTTTATTAATAGATACTACAAATTACTTATACACAAAATCACCATCGTGCAACAAAGAAATAAGGGGCCAAAAAACAACTCACCTGAACATAAAAGCTCAATCTTAGTGAAGTTCATCTGTAAAGACTCATTGATCCATGCAAGCATATCATGTCGACTCAGATTGTCGCTGGTCACTGAGGTGGAATATACGTTCACAGCCATGTCCTAAATGCAGCAGGGAATAAAGGAGAAACAATTATTATAATATTGAGCAACCAAGTGTTGACATGTGTGAACATACAGTAAAGACTAAAGGTTGCTAATGGTGTGGCGTGAAGTCAGGACAGATAATATTAAATGGATAGATCATTTACTCCCCCTAATGCCATCTGGGATGCCACCATCCCATATGTGTATGACTTTCTTCTGCTAAATGCAAATGAAGTTTTTTAGAAGAATATTTCAGCTCTGTTGGTCCATTTAATTCAAGTGAATAGTGGCCAGAACTTTGGAGCTCAAAAATAACAAAAGCAGCATAAAAGTAATCCATAAGATTCCAGTGGTTTAATCTCGGTCTTCAGAAGCGATATGAAAGGTGTGAGTGAAAAACAGATCAATATTTAAGTCCCTTTTTACTATAAATAGCCACTTTCATATAGCCCTCCTAAGCGCTCTCTTCTCTCTTTAATTTAACTTGGAGAAAATGTAGGTGTCGTTGCATATGTTATATGTCCATTTGGGAATGAGTGCTGAAACAGTTTAATCAATAACATGCTCTTCTCCAGAATTAATGAAAGAAAAACACTGCATGTACTCTCTCTGGGTAACTCGTGTCACAATTACAAATGACCCCGCAACAATGAGTTTTCCTTTTTTTTTTTTTTCTAAAATCCCACTTAAAAGTACTCGCACACATTACTCTCACAGGCTCTCATTGAAAAATAGCTATCGCGTGTCAGAGTAATGACGGCAGGGCAACAGTTGCAAAGACAGGATTGGTTAGAAGAGCTTTAAAGGTGGGGCTAAGCGAAGGGTCAATTGTCAAGCAGCCTTTTTAATGCTGCACTTTATAGTCAGTGAGACTTAAGTCCAAAAGAAACTCACCGCTAAAATTATATCCTTGTCCATTGTGAATATTCAGTTTAGATGTGTACGAAGCATCACCCACAGAGGTCACTGCCAAACCAAGCATCTTTGTATTGGACAACTTGGTGATTTCACCTATCAAAGTTCACCAAACCTGAACTGGAGGCGGGATCAGTGTGAGGAAATTCTTCACTGCAAAATTCACTATCGCGCATATTACCATTGAGATGACTGTATTTCGCCCGCTGAATTTCACTGTGCAAAGGTACGTGTGACCACGCCTAAAGAGTTCATTAGTTTTTTTGCCAATTCACATTCTTCGTGCGTATTGCCACCTACTTTTTGGGAAAAAACTGACATTGCGATATTTTATTTTCTATTATATATATATTGTGATATGAAAAAATACAGGATGACTTCACCAGATGACTTGAATAGCTCTATTTGAGAAGAATTAATTATTCTACAATGATTGGGATGATTTTGTATGGAACTGCCTCTTCATGGAAAATTAAAAAAAAGAAACTGAAAATGCCTTTTTACTTTTTGACTTATTTTGGGTAGTTTATTTTATTATAATAATTAATACACTGTTTAATTCACTAGGTTTCCATTATATTAATGTGACACTCTTCTATCAATTCAGGCTTAAATCAATAATCTAACATGTTATGATATTAAGAATGCATATTGCTTACCCTAAAATAAAGGCATTGTTTCCCACAGGATTTGAGAGACTATCGGGGGTGGACCTCTGACCCTGTAGGGGGGTCCGGGGGCATGCTCACCCGTAAGAATATTTTGTACATTTTTAAAGTTAAATACTTCTATCTGGTGCACTTTGATAGCAAAATTAAGAGGCTAGTGTGGTGCTCTTGTAAACAGTTTTGTGCCCTTAAAGCTGCAGTAGGCAACACTGAAATAAATTGAATTGTGAGAAACAGCATCCCCAATTCTTCCCCATATACATGATGCTCTTCACCCCCAGCCAGGGTTACTTGACAGCTGTTCCCAAACAGAGCCAAGGCCTGCCTTTCAATGAGTCTGTGGTGCTAACTAATTTCTCACAGGGCCTCATTTAACTTAGACACCATGTTTATATAGAATTTTTTTTTTTGTAAATGAATACTACCTACTGTAGTGTTAACAAATTTCTTCCTTAACCATTTTATAAAGCAGGGTACAAACTAGTGATGTCAGCTTCAGCTTTTAATCTTTTAACGTTACCTCAGACTGCTAACGATAGCTAGCTAGTGAAGCCATAAGCAGTGTAATGTTGTGCCAATTAACCTAGTAATGCAAACTTTAATTTACGTTAATCATCATGATTATAACTATTTGTTTTGTTTTCTCTTGCTTCTTTTGTATCCCAGCCTGTATTGTTATTATATTACATTACATTGTAATATATTGCTCGGAGTTCAACTGAATGAGACAAGTGTTTTTTCCTGCGGGCATGAGACATCATGCAGGGAAAGACGAGGCTGAATCCAGCTTCTTAATCAACTGCTTTTTATTTAGAAAAAAGGACTAGTGCTTTGAAACTACACAACACTATCACTGGCGAGTGAAATGTTAATATTTACTTGTTGCCAGTGGCTAATAACAGACATTTTTTGGCCGCATAATGCAAAATTTACTCGCATATTCGAGTGATTTGCTTGCGATGTAGAGGGCTGGTTAATGTTACTTACCTCAAAAATGTGTCATCCTCCTCAACCAAATAACGTTAGACGGATCCAGGAATACTCCAGTGCAGTGTGTGTGTGAGCGCTTGAGTTTACAGCAGCGGGAAAGGAGCTGACTGAACGGCGCACGAGAGAGAGTGCAAAACACAACCTTTTATTTTATGTTATTATAAAACTGAGAAGTGCAAAAATATTTTAGATGAGAAGTGTAAAAAAAAAATTGGTTCATTATGAGACCGTGGCAGGGCAAATTAGACTGTGGCGGGCTGCCATAGTCTAGTCAATTAATGGGAAACACTGTAAAGGTGCTCATTTGTAAATAATAAACTCGGTAATTCAAAGAACCCATCAATCGGAGAAACTTACATGATATCAGACAGATATAATGCTAGTTTAACTTACTACATCGCACGTTCTGCAATGTGACTATATTGTGGATGCGCACATTGCAATGTCGATGCTGAAACGATATATATTGTGCAGCCCTACTCGGCAGGGAGAATTTATAGCAAAAAAGGGACTTAAATATTGATCTGTTTCTCAACCACACCTATCATGTCACGTCTGAAGACACGGAGCTGTGTGGATTGCTTTCATGCTGCGTTTATGTGCTTTTTGGAGAGTCAAAGTTCTGGTCACCATCCACTTGAATTGCAAGTAGCCAAACAGCTGAGATGTTTTTCTAAAAAAAAAAAGTTTGTGTTCTGCAAAAGAAAAAGTCATACACATCTGGGATGGTATGAGGGTGAGTAAATGATCAGAGCGTTTTCATTTTCAGGTGAACTCCTTTAAATTAGCAGGTCTTTACATTCAAATTCAAAGAGATTTTAAAACAGGCAATTTATTGTGTCAACATATTGATTTTATGAAAAAGGTCCACGATTATCATTCTCTGAGCTTGCCAGACTTTATAGAGATATGGTTTCCTGCTGACTGTAGTCTTTGGTATTCATTTGAAAAGGGTGAGTGCACCACCATGTGATTTTAGCCAAATCCCAAATTTTATCTAATGACTTTTTTTTTTTTTATCTGCCTTAACAAAACAAACATCCACCAGAACTAAAACAACACTACCCTTTTTATTACAAGTTTGACACTGTTAAATCCATTCAGTGGCAACCTCATAGGTATATAAAGGAATAAGCACTATGAAAATAATAATGTGCCTCTGGATAAACCCATATACTGTAAATCACTGTAGAAGAATGGGCCTGCTTTTAAATGTACTGTAATGGCACTGAGCCAACAAGACTCTCCGGACAGATGAGCAGATGCTGAGAAAAACAGCAGTAATATCAGTCACACTGGCTTTGTCTCGGCACCTAGTGAGCTGATCAATTTTAGGCATCAAATGCACATTCCGAATATTCGACAGCATGTTGGACATTTAATACCCAAAAACGTTGTCTAGACAGGCAGCTCCCGAGGTTTTAAGTCATACAGCTGCTCATCCACATCCAGGCCTCGCCTTCACCTCTATATCCCCTCTATTTATCGACCATTGTAACAGCGAGAAGTCCACATTTAATCAAGTATTCGTTCACACAGCAAAAAACACCCACGGAGAGGAAAAGACCGGCGAAATATCAGACAAGCCGCTCAAATGATTTGTCCCATTAAACATCAGCACATAACAGCATCAGCTTCCGTTAGCGGCCGGGGCTAACCGCTCATTTTAGACGAACCCGTTTCAAATAAACAATTTTCGCTGAGAATTTAGCTTTCTAATTGCGTCTAACAAAACAACCACAATCGCTGGGCAGTTACTTTATTAAATCCGTGAATAAAACGTTATATAAAGGAATTTTGAGTGAGTTTTACCTCTTGTTCGCCGGCGCCTTTTTCTCTCCGTTCATGCGTCGGTTTGTTCTCTGAACGTCTTACGTCATCACGTAGTGTTTCGCAGAGGAACTGTGGATAAATAGCTGACAAATTAAGAGTATTGTCGTCTGATTGCTTTTAAGACATAGCGTAAATACTTTTTAAATGTTTATTTAACACTATTGTGATATTTTGTAGATGCAAGGTAAATAACTCTTTCATGGTAAATAACTTATTCTTGAGCCTTTTTAAGCATAGACTAAAGGGATAAAAAGTCATATCACCATTCCCACACTGTGTTGGTTCACGTTCCATGGTAATAACATATTGTGCGTTCCAGTTGTCTCGGAACCGGAACTGACAAATGGAACGCCTCTCCGATGTTGGAACTCATGGTGTGTTCCACTTACCTCAGAAGTTCCACTTACCTCCGCAAAGCCGCGGGTCCAGACGGCATTCCGGGCGCGTCATCAGAGCATGCGCGAACCAACTGGCTGGTGTTTTTACGGACATTTTCAACCTGTCCCTCTCCCTGTCTGTAGTCCCCACATGCTTCAAAACATCAACCATTGTGCCTGTACCGAAGCAATCAAAAATCACTTGCTTAAATGACTGGCGTCCTGTTGCCCTCACCCCCATCATCAGCAAATGCTTCAGAGGTTGATCAGAGATTACATCTGCTCTGTTCTGCCCACCTCTTTGGACCCATTGCAGTTTGCCTACCGCAACAACCGCTCCACTGATGATGCCATTGCATCTACAATACACACTGCTCTCTCCCATCTGGAAAAAAGGAACACATATGTGAGAATGCTGTTTGTAGACTACAGCTCAGTATTTAACACCATAGTGCCCTCCAAGCTTGATGTGAAACTCCGGGCTCTGGGCTTAAACAGCTCGCTGTGCAGCTGGATCCTGGATTTCCTGTCAGGCAGACGTCAGGTGGTTAGAATGGGCAGCAACATCTCCTCATCACTAACCTTCAACACTGGAGCCCCGCAGGGCTGTGTTCTCAGCCCACTCCTGTATTCCCTTTACACACATGACTGTGTGGCGACACATAGCTCCAATGCCATCATTAAGTTTGCTGACGATACGACGGTGGTAGGTCTGATCACTGACAATGATGAAACAGCCTACAGAGAGGAGGTGCACACTCTGACGCGCTGGTGTCAGGAGCACAACCTCTCCCTCAACGTCAGTAAAACCAAGGAGCTTGTGGTGGACTTCAGGAAGAAAGACAGAGAACACAGCCCCATCACCATTAATGGAGCACCGGTGGAGAGAGTCAGCAGCTTCAAGTTCCTCGGTGTCCACATTACTGAGGAACTCACATGGTCCGTCCACACTGAGGCCGTTGTGAAGAAGGCTCACAAGCGCCTCTTCTTCCTGAGACGGCTGAGGAAGTTTGGAATGAACCACCACATCCTCACACGGTTCTACACCAGTACTGTAGAGAGCATCCTGACTGGCTGCATCACCGCCTGGTACGGCAATAGCACCGCCCACAACGACCTGCAAAGGGTGGTGCGAACTGCCAGAAACATCATCGGAGGTGAGCTTCCCTCCCTCCAGGATATATATAACAGACGGTGTGTGAATAAAGCTCGGAGGATTATCAGAGACTCCAGCCACCTGAGTCATGGGCTGCTTTCACTGCTTCCATCAGGCAGGCGGTATCGCAGCATCAGGACCCGCACCACCCGACTACATGACAGCTTCTTCCCACAAGCAATAAGACTTTTGAACACATGATCTCTCACAATCAACAATCAGCACTGCACTTTATTAATCTTCATTCTGTCAAATATATTCTCCCCAATTAATTTAGTGTATATATATATATTTATACCCTTATCTAGTGTGTATTCTACATTGTGTGTATTGTGTACATTTGATATGTAAATTGTTGTGTAAGTATGTGTACATTTGTTATGTAAATTGTGTTGTGTAAATATGTTGTTTATTGTAAAGTGGTTTATGTCTCGTCACTGTCATTACTGCAATGTTGCTCGGAACTGCACACAAGACTTTCACCTACTGTTGCACTCGTGTATACAGTAGTGTGACAATAAAGTGATTTGATTTGATTGATTTGAAGACGGATGTCGGAGCTCAGAATGACGTCACACCCGAGTTGACCGCGTTCCAGTACACAAGTCGGAAAACCAAGATGGACGGGGTGGTGGAAGTAGCCACCAGTCGATAAAAACACATAAAAAAAGCGATATTTTGCACAGATTATGCCGAAGTATCATGTCCACAGATAGAGGTTAGTATTGTGTGACAACTGGGTTTGAGACACAGACAAACAGAAGTGCTAATAAACAATAAATTACTACTGTTTCACTTACTAATGATATGCAGAGCAGCCATTTTGGATTCTGAAGTCGGGGTTGTTGTGGTTCCTCCGAGTTTCCGAGTCCAAACGATTTGAGGGGGCGCTCCAGTTAAAAGTTCCTACTGGGAACTCGGAATTTCCGACTTCTGAGTACAAATGGAATGCACCATCAGAGGACCCCGAGTTCAGAAAGCAAAATGGCTGCGAAGAGCATCGACTGAAGTATGCTGTGCGTTTGCATTTTTTTTAGCACTTTTTTTGTGTCCAATTTAGTAAGTCGTATACACAATCCTGTATTACCGTTGTCTATAGGCACGTTGCTACGATCCTGTTATGCGTGAATTACCGTATAGTGTTGTTTAAAAACTGGTACAGATAAAATTGGCTAGATCGCTGCTGCTAACAACGATGGTCGCTGCTGCTACAAGAACAATGGTCGATTTTGCTACAACAATACTGCCTAATGTTACAAACCGAGCAGAAATATGAGCAGTAAATAACCCAGTTATAGCTGCCATCACTGTAGACTACTGTTTTTGTTGTTAGACTATTGTTTTATTAATTTCAGTGAATCCAAGGGCTATGCAAAGGGTGGTTACTAGCTTAGACAGCTTTATTATCAAATCTAAAGATCTAATAATGTATCAAGCATTTTGGTTTAAGAAGTCAAGGGCTACTTAACTCCTGTTATCATGATTTAACAAGTTATCCATAACGTTAATATAACTTCGCTTCCTAGAAAAGCCCTCTGGTTAGAGAACATTAATTCGGAGTATAGTAAAGTTTTGTGATCCTGTACTAAAATAAAACATAAACCCTGTTAGGCAAATTTATATTGCAAATATTCGTTTGCAATTCCATAGGGCATTGCCCTTTGTTTACACCGCTGGTTTGATTAAAACGTGGTTAACGTTTTTTGATACAATCAAATACACGGAAACATAAACATACTTTCTCCGCTTTCTGTCATCTTCCTCAAGGTCTCTTAGGTGCATACTTATTTTGTAGCTCTCTGTACTCGAAAGAGCTAGAGCAACAATTTCTTTCCTGGAGGCGTCCATCTTTTTTACGACTTGTCTGCTGTGTGTAAATGGAATGCATCCAACTTGGATTTCTTGTTTTCTTTAATGGATATGACGTCGCAGTCCCAAGCTCCGTCTTACGAGACAAATGGAATGTAGCAATATTTGTGGACACATGCCAAAGTACTGGTATTAACACTACTTTTTTTATATCAAAAATATTTCTGGACCCTAGAAAATTAAAAGTTTTTTTTTTTTTTGTGCTTTGCCAAGTCATTTTTATTTGTATCTCTTTTCACAACACGCTTTGTTTCAAAGCAGCTTTACTGAAAATGTAATATCTATTAAGTCATATGGTCATCATTTAATAATTCTAAATTGTGTATAAAAATAAATAATTAAATATTAATTGTATTTAGAACCCCAGTGAGCAAGCAGAAGGCGAATGTTGCAAGGAACACAAAACTCCATAAGATGTTGGTTAATGGAGAATAACCTTGGGAGAAACCAGGCTCACTGTGGCAGCCAGTTCCCCTCTGGCTAAACAACATGAAAATAATGCCAATATTAGTAATTTGTGTGCAGTGCAAATCATGGTTTAAAATCAGTAAACTAAGTAAGTGTTGAAGGCGAGTGTTTAAACAAAGATTTTGTATGTACTGCAAGATTAATGAATAATGTTTTTGAAGTCCATCCTGGATTAACTGCAGAAGTTCACATAAATTAGATGCATTGTCCTTTGTTAGTTGGCTGATGCAGGCTTTTATTGGCAATTAATTAATAGTCTATTTATCAATTAAGAGATCAAGATGGCACCGCAGATGGCAGCCTCAGTGTGGAGCTCTCCAATTGTATTGTTGTTTTTGTTTGTTTGTCCTCTGTTTCGTCATTTGTTTCCAATCAGTTTTACCAGGGACAAACTGCTGAACATTCAGCAGCACATACCAGATAATCTTTTCACGTTTTTGACTATTCAGGCGTTTTGCTGGACAATTTAGTCTGTTTAAACGCGCTATGAGATGAAGGCGAGGGAAACGAGCTGGCGCGCTGATCAGTTTTTGTCAGCGCGGCTTTCGAATAGCACTACTGAGTATTCATCTAGCAAATCTCTGTTCTCTTCCTAACAATACGGATGGACTACATCTCCTTACCCGTACAAACAAGGCCTTTTCAAACTCTGCTGCCTTGTGCTTCACAGAAACCAGGCTGAGTGAAGCCATTCTGTACAGTGCGTTACATCTGCTGGGCTTCCAGCTGTTCAGAGCGGATCGCATTGCAGAGTTAATAGGGAAAACGAGAGGTGGTGGAACATGCTTTTACGTCAATGAAAGTTGGTGTACAGATGTAACAACGTTAAAGAAGATGTGCTGTCCTAATTTGGTAGCACTCTTCGTCAACTGTAAGCATTTCTACTGGAGTTTTCCTTGTTTATTCTGGTGAGTGTTTATATTCCTCCACAAGTGTTTGTGAATGCAGTGCTGCAACAGCTGGCTGATCAGATCAAAGACAGAACAAAAATACCTGGACTCAGTTTTTATTATTCTGGGAGATTTTTAATAAAGCTAACCTCATCCGTGAACTGCCAAATACAGACAGCACATTAAATGCCCCTCCAGAGACAGGAATACACTGGATCATCACAGCTACAAATCAATAAAGGATTCATATCTCTCTGTCCCTAAAGCAGTGTTGGGACTCTCTGTTCACTGTATAGGTTATCTTCTTCCAACCTACAGGCAGGAACTATAATCAGCTAAACCTGTAGTAAAGACTGTAAAAAAATGGACAAATGAAGCAGAGCTGGAATAACAAGCCTGCTTTAACTGCACTGACTGTAGTGTATTTGAGGCTGCAGAGACCAAACTTGATGAGCTCACAGATACTGTGACATCATACATCAGTTTCTGTGAGGATGTTCGTTCCTACTAGGACTTATTTAACACACAGCAATGACAAACCATGGTTTACATCAGAACTCTGGGATTTTCGTCAGGCCAAAGAGGATGCTTACAGAAGTGGGAATAAAATCTTTTGTACAATCAGGCCAGAAACACACTGAATAAAGAAATTAGAGTGGCTGAAAAAAGCTATTCTGAAAAATTTGTTTTCAGCTAACAATCCTGCATCAGTGTGGAGCGGCCTGAAAGATATTACTAATTTCAAGAGACCTTCCCCTAACACTGTAGGGAACCAACAGCTGGCTGACAACTTGAATGTGTTCTACTGTAGATTTGAAAGGCCCATTCTCACACCTCACACCCATTCTGACCTTCACCACACACAAACATCAACACCTCCTGCAACTCCGCTTCTCCCCCCTCCTGCTACTCAACCTGTACTTAAGATCTGTGAAGAGGAGGTGTGCCGAGTTTTCCGGAAACAAAAGACAAGGAAACCGCAGGGCCCAGGGCTCAGTCATCTGCCTCATCCAAGATGACGATGTGTCTGTATATAGAAGGGAGGTTGAACGGCTGGCTCACTGGTGCAGTCAAAACATCCTGGAGCTGAACACACTCAAAACAGTGGAGATGATAGTGGACTTTAGGAGAACACCCCAACATTGACCCCGCTCACAATTCTAAACAGCACTGTGGCAGCATTGGAGTAATTCAGGTTCATGGGCACTACCTTCTGACAGGACCTGAAGTGGGACAATCACATTGACATTGTGAAAAAGTCCAAGCAGAGGTTGTAATTCCTTCACCAGTTGAGGAAGTTCAGCCTGCCACAGGTTCTGCTGATACAGTTCTACTCAGCAGTCATTGAGTCTGGCCTCTGCACTCTGACTACAAAGGACAGTTCGGACTGCTGAGAGGATTGTTGGTTGCCCCCTGCCCTCCCTTCATGAACTGTACACTTCCAGAGTGTGGAAAAGGGCTGGAAAAATCCCTCTGGACCCCACTCACACAGCCCACTTCCTTTTTGAACTGCGCACCAGAACCGTCAGGCACAGGAATTGTCTTAATGTGTATTTCTATATATACTTCTATTTTCTATTAACTTTTTATTTTTATTCTATTTTTTTTATTATATCTGTCCTGTTGTATTGTTTGTACACTGGAAGCTTCTGTCACCAAGACAAATTCCTTGTATGTGTAAGCATACTTGGCAATAAAGCTCATTCTGATTCTGATGTCAGGGGTCAGCAACCTATGGTACACATGCCAGCATTGGCACACCAGCAACAGCAAGAGAGGAGTAGACTATTTTGTTTATATAAATTCCGCACCAGCATTCCAATCTACATCTTGATGTAATCCTTCCTCATGATCACGCACCGTGTTTTCATGAGCTGAATAGGAGGTAAACAAAAAGTTTAAATGTGACGAGACTGCAGTATACCCAACAGACTTGTGGAGCTCGTGCAAGCCATTCGCGCATCACGAGCCGCTCATCCTCTGAAGTTCGTCATAATAGACTAAAGTGATGTTTGGCAAGCACCGGCTGCATTTAGTCGTCATCACTCAGAGACACGTAGCAGTAGAATCCGACACCAAGCTGGAATAGAGCTGGATCTGGCTGGCTCTGCTAACTTCTGGATTTGAATCCCGAGGTTGAGACAGGGAAACAAACAGAATGATATTAGCATAGATGCCATTCAATTTTATGCAGAGTTATAGATCTTGAGAAATGTTTCTGGTTCTGGAAGACCTAACTAAAGCAGCCGAATTGTGAGTTGATGGATACATTAGGTGTATGCCTGACTGAATAGATATTTAGTCTAGACTCAAACTGACTTAATCAGTGTTAGGGATACTATTCCATAGTTTTGGAGCTAAATAGGAAAAGGATTTACCATCTTTTGTGGATTTTGATATTCTAGGAACTATAACTGTTTGTTCCAAGATGGCAGTGCGGGTAGAGGACGTCGTAAGCGGTGTGCGAGAAAACGGTAGCACGGCAAGAGGGCGGGGGTCCATGCTAGGCTAAAAACAAACCCTAGCCGGCCGGCTCTCCCGTCTATCCTGCCCTCAAATGTTTGCTCACTGGACAATAAACTGGACTACATCCGACTCCAGCAGGCTACGCAGCGTGAGTTTAGAGACTGCTGGATCTTTGTTTTGATGGAAGACGTGGCTCAGCAACAGAGTTCCGGATGCCGCCATTCAGCTAGACGGGCTCGCCTCGTTTCGTGCCGACAGAAATGCAGCTCTCTAGAGTAAGACTTGCGGTGGTGGCTTGTGTGTTTACGTCAACACGGAATGGTGCAAGAACTCTATGCTGTTCTCTAGCTACTGCTCATCACTGGTGGAGCTTGTGACTGTTAGATGCAGACCTTTTTATTTACCATGGGAATTCACCACTGTTTTTATAACCGGAGTTTACATTCCCCCCAGAGCTAATGCTAAGGAAGCGCTCTGTGAACTGTATGGGTCTATGAGCGAACTGCAGAATGCTCACCCCGACGGACTGTTTATTGTCACCGGAGATTTCAACCATGCGAATCTCAAGACAGTGCTCCCTAAATTCCATCAGTATGTGGACTTTGCAACAAGAGGGGCGAACACACTTGATCTTGTTTACACAAACATCCCAGGCTCGTACCGGGCGGAGCCCCGCCCCCACCTCGGCTACTCAGACCACATCTCTGTTATGCTAATTCCAGCATACAGGCCGCTGGTCAGACGCACAAAACTGCTTCAGAAGCAGGTGAAAACCTGGCCAGCAGGATCCATCTCTGCTCTTCAGGACTGTTTTGAGTGTACTGACTGGCACATGTTCAGGGAGGCTGCAACATATGGCAATTCTACCAACTTGGAGGAATACACAGCATCAGTGACCAGCTACATCAGCAAGTGCATTGATGATGTCACTTTCTCCAAGACATCACCAAACGCTCCAACCAGAAGCCGTGGATGACTGCGTGCACGCTGCTGAGGACCCGAGACTCCGCCTTCAGAGCAGGCAACAAGGCAGCCCTAAGAACAGCGAGGGCCAAACTGTCCCGGGCCATCAGAGAGGCAAAGCGTGCACACGCCCAGAGAATCCATAGTCACTTTCAGGACAGCAGTGACACACGGCGCATGTGGCAGGGCATCCAGAACATCACCAACTACAGGACAACATCAGTTGCCTGTAACAAAGATGCATCGCTTCCAGATGCACTGAACGACTTTTACGCTCAGTTTGAAGTGCAGAACGATGTGGTGGCGAGGAAGACCCCCTCCTCCTAATGACCAGGTGCTCTGTCTTACCACGGCAGATGTGAGGAAAACTCTACGTAGAGTCAACCCAAGGAAGGCTGCTGGACCAGACAACATTCCTGGCAGAGTGCTCAGAGGATGTGCAGACCAGCTGGCAGATGTTCTTACCGACATATTCAACATCTCTCTGAGCAGCGCCATCGTTCCAACGTGCTTCAAGGCCACCACCATCGTCCCCATGCCAAAGAAGTCTCCTCACGGCCAGACTGTGTAACAGCTTCTTCCCCCAAACCAAACCTTGACCACACACACACACACACACACACACACACACACACACACACACACATGTCCTGAGTTGCACTTTAATTACTGTCACTTTATAACTGGCTGCTACCTCAATAACTGCTATGTCCATAGAACACTATCTCATAGTATGTTATGTTTACATTTGGCATTTTTAGAAACTGTCATCTTTTTGCACTACTGTGTACTGGTCAGAGCTGCACTGTCTCTTACTGTGCCTATTGTCCTGTTCATTGTTAGTAATTTATTGTACTGTCCTGTACTTTTTGCACACGTTTGCACGTGCACTTTATATAGGTATTTTATTTAGTTTGTGTAGTCTCATGTGGATCTGTATTTGTCTGTATTCTATGTTGTTTTATGTAGCACCATGGTCCTGGAGGAACATTGTCTCATTTCGCTGTGTACTGTACTAACTGTTTATGGTTGAAACAACAATAAAAACCACTTGACTTGACTTGAACAGGCCAGAATTTTGTGATCGTAATGAACGTGATGGAAGCCTAGACCATTCAAAGCTTTGTACATAGTTAACAAAATTTTTAAATTAATATGAAATTTAACAGATAGCCAATGTAACAACGATAAAATGGGGCTAATATGATCATATTTCTTGGTTCTAGTCAGCTCT
The DNA here is from genome assembly GCA_032164185.1 of Moxostoma hubbsi. Taxonomy (NCBI): domain Eukaryota; kingdom Metazoa; phylum Chordata; class Actinopteri; order Cypriniformes; family Catostomidae; genus Moxostoma; species Moxostoma hubbsi. Next base: position 71,663,352 of record JAVLUX010000001.1, read on the forward strand.
CTGACAGATGCATTTTGAACCAATTGAAGTTTATTTATTGATCTTGCTGGACACCCTCCCAGTAATGCATTACAATATCTAGTCCAAGAACGCATTAATTTTTTTTGTTTGTTGGGATAAGCAGTAGAGAGCATGTGTCATATCTTAGCAATATAAATTAACATGTTTTATATGACAACACATGACTTATAACAAACGCAAAAAGAAAGCAGAATACAGAAAAAAACTATATAAAAAGGTGTAGTAAACTAAAAAGTCTCAGATAAGACTAATTCAAAAGCCACAGAAATAGAATCTCTGTGATGGGTACAAATTCAAGGCTCTAAAGCAGTCCAAATGTTTATAGCCTTAGTGTTTATTACACCCTCCAATGCTTCAAGATACTGATACTGAACTCAAATTTAAACTGACTGAAATTTGGTATCTTCTTTGAACATCTACATTTACGAATGTAATACTTTCCTAAAATAATAAATTAAGAACATAACCAATTTTATTTTCTGAAGGTTTGTCAGAGAAAAATAAAAGATTTTCTCTTCCAAAGTAAACTTAACTCCTGTAATCTCCCTAAAGAAAAGCTCACACCAAGTCACACCAAAACACTTTTGTACAAATACAGTAAAAAAGATGAGCAATACTCTGATCATTCAGATTGCAAAATACAAGAAGCAAATGTTGAGGTTACAGTGACGTACTTACAATGGAAGTGAATGTGGACAATTTTTGGAGGGTTTAAAGACAGAAATGTAAAGCTTATAATTTTATAAAAGCACTTGCATAACTGTAATTCTTCTGTTAAAACTCATGCATTACTTGAGCTGTAAAGTTGTTTTAATCATCATTTTTACAGTAGTTTTAGGCTGTTACAGTTGTTGACATTGCATCGTCATGGCAATGAAGTGGTAAAATTAGCTATATCTTTACATAGAAAAGTTTAGTATGTCCTGTTGACATGTATATTGTTTATGTATTGTGGCTATACTTTTGAAACAGTGAGTATTTTAACATTCAAATATTGGCCCCCATTGCCTCACTGGAACTCAGATTTTTGCTTCTTTTCTTTCTTTTTTTTAAAAAAGAAAAGGAAGTACAAGACAAATACAATTTTGTGGTATTCAATATAACGCCACAAATGCTGTTGATTGAGCTTAATTTATATTGGACCCAGATTATTCCTTTAACTCATGTCTTCTTCCAGGATTCAGAATTCAAATATGATCTAGATGGTTGGTGAAAAGATAAAAATAGGGCCTAGAAAATCATAAATCAAATATGCATCTATAATAGAGCTATCCTAATGAAATAATAAATAAATAATAATAAATGTTGGTAGATATGTTAGATTTACCAGCAGTTGCTCTTACTCTCTATTTAACTACAAGTTATGGTAGAATGCATGCAATATGTAGTCTTCTAATCCAAACGTCACATTCACATCAAACACTGCTTGAATGTTGAAACAAATCTTTCTTCCTTTTGTTTGTCAAAGACATGAAAGAATTTGCAAGGAAAAAGCATAAACATCAATTATTGATACAACTGCATAAGAAAACGTACCAGAACATCCAGTTTTGTGTCTCACTGAAGACTTTATTTTTCGTACAGATTTCTTCTCTGCTTATTCTTTTTTATTTACAGTATGTAAACAAGAGAGTCCACAAGATGGGAGGAAAAAAATAAAAGAAACATGCCCGCAATAAATTCAATTTTTCCTTCACTCCTCTAGATTTTGTCTCTTTTATTTATTTTTAATCAAGAAGCTTTTCATGGATGAAAGACATGTGGAGTAAGTCTTTGAATCTTTCCAGAAACTTGGTGACCATCCATGAGAACTAACAATCATATTCCGTAAGTTTTTGAGATTGTAGAAGCACACTCTTAATTCCTGATTACCTTTGCATAAAGGAAACTGATCCTTCTACAGGCACTTCTACGTGCATCTTTTATATTTAGCGAGAAAAAAAATAATATTGACCAAACATATTTGTTTGTTTCTGAAGTTTACAAAATTTGATATGTATAAAAAAGGACAACAGTATCACAGATGCATATTTCATATCAAAGGGCGTCTCTGTCTTTGTACTAAACAAGTCACAAATTAATATACGAAATGACATTTTACATAGAAATGAATCAAACCTTTATAGGCATTATCCTATATGTCGTTTGATGTAGTGAACAGGCGAAGGAAGTGTGCCAACATCTTTCATTACCACACTTGAAAAGAAAGTCTCTAAACCTCTGATGAAAATGAGTCAATGTCCTTTGGTGTTAACTGCTGACTCAACTCTGAAATGGCACGGTTTTGATGATAAAAAAAAAAAAAAAGATCTCAGTATTTTTCTGGTTATGAGACAGCAACAGAGGAGCTGGCTTTAGTGTTGTCTGTGGAGTGTACTCGGCTTGTGGGCGATGTTCTGTCTCCGGTTGGTGAAGGTTGGGTTTTAGGGGACTGTCCTACAGGTTTTCCGGATGGGTCTGAACTAGCGTCTGCTTCAGTCTCCTGCTGAGATGATGTGGCTGAGGAAAAAGAAAAACAATTGTTTATAAATGGAAAGCGAGAAAGAGAGTGGCTATGTTCAGAATGAAATACTAGCTTACTACTTACTGAATATGGCGTAGTATATAGTGTACTGCCTACTTTTTTTTTTCTAAGAAAATAGTAAGTGAAACAGTAGAAATTATTCCACGAAAAACATTTCAAACAGTAGTATGCTACATTGTTGACACATGACCTCATCATGTTGCTGATGCATGTGGTGTCCAGTCATCATCTTGGAAAAACTGATATATTGCATTTTTTATAAAATTTTGAGTAAAATATGTTAACGTTTGGCAGTCCGATCAAATAATTACGAATAAAAATGGTGTAGACCATGGCTAATATTACTTCTGTTTCATTTGTTTCACCAAAAACAAAGTGAAAATAATTTTCTGAATTCTATGCGTACAGAAAAATTTAATCCTAAGCACTGTATACATTCTATATTTTGCAGAAATAGACAAAAGCAGTGAGACAGAATGATATTACAAACATAGCCAGTCAAAGTCTAGCGGTTAGTACACATGTTCCAAGATATTGAGCTGTGGTGCTCATGTGGGCAATGTAAGTTTGAATCTGGCCTGCAACATTTCCCATTCCCCTCTCTTCTTCTAAACATTTTCTGTCCTCTCTCCACTATCCTTTCAAAACAAGTTGTAAAAGTTAAAATTTTTTAAAGAGATTGAAAGAAAGTTATAGACACCTGACTGTGTGCAGGATTTCATGTGTTCGGGCCAGTGTGCTTGCTGGCAGGGGTAGTCACAGTAACTGGTGTTCCAGCAGCAGTAGAAGATAGCCTCTTTCTTACAGTTGGCACACCACTGCTTCTTTTTAGTCTCATCTATCGCCTGCTGCTTCTCCACCTCCATCTGTTTCTTCACCTCTGACACCAGTCTTTCTCTCTCCTGCTCCAGACTCTGCCTCATTTCTGCCATGGTCAACTCTACATACAGACACGCATTGGTGGTAAATTTGTGGTTAAAGCTCTGGCCAGGTCATCTATACCAGGGGTTTTCAAATATTTGAATGTCAAGGACCACCAAATTTTATGATCCCTTTGCAAGAGACCCCCTGTGTGGGAAAGGTAGTAAATATGATATTATTAAGACTTGTAATTTTCAAAATTAATTAATTGGCTTTTATATTTTATATTATATTATATTTATATTTTCATTATTAGTAAATATTAGTGTTAGATGTATAAACCCAAAGATACCATTTCCATTTTAAATGTATACCTGTGTACAAAATGTATATATTTAAAAATGTATATCTTGAATGGACTGTAAAGCATCTGCCAAATGCATACATTCAATTTAAAAAAGAATATAATAAAAATTATATTTATTTTCTATATATATATATATATATATATACACACACACACACACACACACACACACACACACACACACACACACACACACACACACCAAGCAGCCACAACATTAAAACCACCTGCCTACTGTAATATTGTGTAGGTCCCCCTCGTGCTGCCAAAACAGCACCATTCTGAGATGCTATTCTTCTCACCACAATTATACAGAGCAGTTATCTGAGTTACCATAGATATATATTCAACGTGCGCTACCCGGCGGCTTTCGTTTTTTGCACACTGTCTCAGTGTTTACAATCATGTCTCCAACTGCCCTTGTTTGGATGCGCTCTACAATATGGAACAGACTTTCTGTTACTCCTTACTTCTATAAGAATACTATTTCAACAGCAGGGGACATTGTAAATGCTAACAGACCTGCCCTCTCCTCTGTGAATATTCAAATTTTCTTTTATTCCGTTCTAACTGGTAACCTTTTGGAAAGGAGGCTGCAGAACGTCTGAACCGAAATTAAAAACATTTTGTTTTTAGTCCCTGTTTTAAAGCACCTTTACAAAGAAGAGTGAATAAAAACCCTTCTTACAAAAAGGTTTTTTTTCTCCATAATATATATAAAAATTACATGGTAACTTATTTTTATTTCTGTTTTTATTTCTAACTATGGCTCTCAATACAATAATATAATTAATTTCAGAATTAAACAGTAATGCAAATAATATCAACATTAAAAAAAAAAAAAATATCTGAAAATTTTCTGCAGACCCCTTAGCACCCCCTTGCGGCCCACTGTAGGTCCCCAGACCCCAGTTTAAAAACCTCTGATCTAGACCATATAGGTTTAAGCCCTGGAAGGCGTGATTCCTGAACAAATACAACTGTGCTTTGAACAAGGCTTGTTTCTGTAGTGTACTGTAAGTCATATTGGATAACAAAAATGTCAGCTAATGGAAATAATATTTACTCGCACAAGTATAAAATTGAGTAAGAATGCTTAATTTTATTTAATCAATTTTTATTTTTATTTTTTTTCTGGATTAGGACAATGATTTTAGGACAAAAAAGGATGTTGATATGGGAACATATTCTACTATATATTATGTTATGTTGTGCACACAAGCACATCAAATTATAGTATAACAGTATAGAAAGTAATAGTATGACAATTCTGTGGCACTACAGGAAACTCATCAAACAAGTTTGCAGTGCCATTTTGTGTTGTTAATGAAAAAAGAAAGTTACCCAGGTTATGTTTCATCTCCGACAGCTCCTGCTGATGCAGCCACTGCAGTTTCTCAATCTCAATCCTCAACCGCCGGATCTGCACCAAACAACAGAAATATTAAAATACAAATATTTTTTTCTGAAATAGTTTTGCATTCCCTCGCAACAAGTTTTACGTTCCCTCTGGATAAAAACTATTGTGAGGGAATGCAAAACTTATTGCAATGTGTTTCCTTGCTAAAAATTTACCATGGTTTTACTTACCATATTTTAACCATGATATTCGTAGTGAAACCATTGCCTTTGTTTATGAACTGTACAGCTATTTATGAAATTAAGAATTTTCTCTCAAAATATTTTGACTGTGTACTTGCAGAATGACGCAGACACACCAATGCAGAGCTATAAATGCCATCCATTGCATTGGCCACTATGCAGAACCAACAATGTAGGGGCAGTTCTAGACCATTTTTACTGGAGGGGCCAGGCTGGGTGTGCTTGTAGGGGGGCAACGGTATTATACCTTAAATGTCATCTGCACAATATAAAACATAATTTGCTTTTTTAAAATTTGCGGACAAGCAGTTTTTTTAAAGACAAAAAAAAGATTCACTATATTGAAGTAATTTTTTTTTTTGAAATATATAAACAAATAAGATCATGACAAATGTCAATACACCCTAACATTCTGGTTTTACACACAAACTTTAAGCCATGTTGCCATGCTGTTCTTTTTTGGGTAAAAATGAATGATAGGCACATCATACAGATTTTAGGTTAGAATTTAATCAGTAGGCTATAATCAGCATGTAAAGATCTTGTCAATGGCACCTATAATCCACAGAGATCAGTAGAATTGAAACTGGAACTGGCACGTCCAAAGAAAATAATGCTGAAACCTTATCTCCAGAAGATAGTGATAGTGAACTGATATTCAGTTTTCTTTCTAACATTCGTTTGGTATCTCACTATGGGTAACGCCTCAGGCTTGGCCAATCCTGGAAGCACCAATAACACCCAGTCTGTCAGTTGACAGACCAATCACCGCAGTGATGAGGGAGTCCCATCTCCCTATATAAACCACTGTCAGCCTACTTCATTCTCATTCTCTTCCCCATGAAGATCATTGGGAGCAATCTTCAGCAGGTCTCTTATGAAGTGGTCGCTTAACAGTTCATCAGGCGAGCCGTTCAGGTATGTCACAGAATGCGGCTGTTCTTTTTGCGAGTATATTTACTGTCAAAGTGAATATATTTTCTGATGTATTTATATTGTTTTCTCCGGGTGGCATGAACCAGTGCGCCGAGGTGGTATTGCTATGTTTAGAAAGGAGGAAGCAGGTTGCGGCATCGAATAATGAGGATCCCTATTTTTCCCTATTTGCAGCTGGGGAAATCTCATGGTTGAAGTCTCCCCCCATCTTCCTCCCCTCTTTGAATCAGCCCCTTTGGCGGAGGACAGAGAAGAGGAGGAGGATAATGCTGATGATCATCATTTGGAGGACGATGGCGAGGAGGATGAAGATGATGCCACTCTCTCCGCTCTTCCTCCTTTCTGGCCGGGTAGTGCGATGGACGCATCCCACTCTGCTGTCCAAGGAGAGCTGGATCTTATTGAGATGTGTAGGAAGGCAGCAGCCAAGCTCTCCATCGACTGGCCGTCACAGCAGACTGGCCAGGGTACAGTACGATGGCAAACAGCTGCCTGGAAAAGCGATCTATTGGCTAAAATTGCATGAAATGGAGTTTCTGGGGATGTCCAGCCCCCCTCCAGTCAAGGTGTCGGTGGCGAGTCACCTTCACCCCGATCGTCGGCCGTGCACCATCAGTGACTGAGAGCATCGTTGGCACCTCTCTGTTCATGCAGAAAGTTGCCGCACATGCACATTTCATCCCAGAGTTATCTGCTGCAATTCACTGTAAAACCACCTTTGTTCAACAGCATGTTAATATCAGCAGCAGAGGGAGAAATAGCTAATTTGCTGAGCAAAAGAGCAATAAGGATTGTGCCACAGGAGGACAGCCATCAGGGTTTTTACTCCAGGTATTTCATTATCTCCAAGAGAAGAGGAGGTCTCTGTCCCATTCTGGATTTGAGAAACCTCAACAAACACCTCAGAAGGTACAAGTTCAAAATGCTCATGCTCAAAATACTCTCTCAGTTTATTTGTCCCAGAGAGGTTTACGTCTGTCGATCTGAAGGAAGTATATTTTCATGTGGGCATCTACCCGTCACACAGAAAATTCCTAAGATTTGCTTATCAGGGAATAGCTTATGAATTTTTGACAGTGCCTTTCAGACTTTTATTAGCAACGAGAGTCTTCATCAAGTGTGTGGAGGAACGCTAATGCTGATGAGATAAACGGGTCTCAGGGTGTCTGCTTATCTAGATGATCTACTGCTGTGTGAGCCATCGCGGCAGCAAGCAGAGATAGATCCGAGAACATTGGTCCCTGATTTAGTGAATATGAGATTCAAAATAAACGAGACAAAGAGCTGTCTGATGCCCCCACAAGAAATTATTTATCTGGGTCTCAGATTGAACTCCGATCAGTATCAGGTGTTTCTGTCAGAGGAAAGCATCGAATCAATTCATGGTTGTTTGTCTCTTTTTCATAAAGGAAACAAAGTCTCACTCAGGTTGTGTCTACACCTATTGGGTCAGGTGGCCTCAATGTGTCAATCATTCCTCTGGCACTACTGCGAATGAGAGAGTTTCAGCACTGGCACAGCACTTGTGTCCTCGCCAACACTTAAATCGCAGGGTAACAGTGGCATCAGAGGAGATGCACGCTCTCCGTCACTGGAGAATCCCTGCTTTCCTTCACGGGGGAACCCCTTTGGGGGCGGTCTCTTTGAGGAAAGTGGTGACGAAAGATGCATCACTCCCAGATCGGAAAACAGGACAACAGTGGCATACATAGACAAGGGGGTACGCGTTCACAGCTGCTACACAGCCTGACACAAAAGGTGATTGTGTGGAGCGGTGCGTGCTTTCTCTGATTACTGCTGACGCATGTTCCAGGAGCAATGAATTCAGAGGTGGATCTCCTGTCCAGAGGGAATCCTCTTTACGGAGAACAGAGACTACACCCCTTAGGTGGTGAGTCAGCTGTGGGAGAGATACAGGCAAGCTGCAGTATATCTCTTTGCACAAAAATGCTCATTGCCCTCTGTTCTTCTCTATGGCAAGAGATGGTGCTCCTATGGGGGTGTAGATGCTGTAGTGCATCTTTGGCCAAACGGGCTACTTTATGTGTTACTCAGTACTGAGTCTGATATTTCCAATTCTAAAAAGAGAAAAAGAATATGGTCACTCAGTCATACTGATCTCCCCAAACTGGCTGGGGAAACTGTGGCTGGTGGAGATAAATCAACTTTTGTGCGCCCAGCCTTGGCAGCTCCCGCTATGTAGGGATCTCCTGTCGCAAGCACGGTGGGAAATATTAAGCTTTTTGTTTCTTGGACTGATTCTTGTAAAGGCAGACCCATATCACAACAGCGCCTGTCTCATTGGATAGTAATGTAACTATATGTAGTTAAGTAACTATAATAGATAGAAGAGGCTATTATAATAAGTTATAATAGTCTGGGACTGCGACATTAGGAGAGCTTGAGAGCTCATTCTACCAGAGGTATGGCTACCTCATGGGCGCTGTTTAAAGGCATTTCAGTCCAGGACATTTGTGCAGCAGCGAGTTGGGCATCGCCTCACACTTTTGGCCGATTTTATAGACTGGATCTTACAGGACCATCATTGACTCATTCAGTACTTGGTGTGGGTAGTCAATCTGACAATGTGTTAAAAACCCCCCACAAATCAACAATAACACAGTAAAGCACAAGTGTGTTATTTTGTCTTCGTCCCCTCCGCTCAATCCATTCTTTGAAAATTGATTGGGTGGGTGTAAATTGGACACTACAAATTGGTTGACGGTCTGCCTCGGACAGCAATACGGAAGTTGGCTATATCCCATAGTGCGATACCGATTACATTTTTGAAAAATAAAAATGTCTAATTTGTTTGGTCTGTTTACTATGATTTGTGGTCACTGAACTCTAAGTGGTTGGAAAATGAGAATACCACATTTACTATTCATCCACTCCCCTATCAAGGCAGAAGTATAAACAAGCCTTAAGTAACAAGGAGAAATGACCTGATGCACAAAAATGTACAAACCTCTGCAATGGTGTTTCCCGTCGTGCTCTTGGAGAGATCGTTGTATATCTCCGTCATTGTTCCCTTGATCACGTCCATCATCTGAAATCAAGATGGAAACACCAAGCAATCAAGGCTAAATTCATTATCCATTTTGAAATAGTTCAGTCATAATTTGAGTAATATTGAATTTTGGACAGGTTCCCATTTGTAGGATTAATTAGGGTTAGGGTTAGGGTTAGGCTCATTTGGCTCACCTTGGTGGTGTACTTGGCAATGTCAGCGGCAACATCAGCAGATGCAGGAGGGGTAAGGAAGTCTCCAGCCAGACTGGAGGTGGAGGTACCAGATGTTGTGTTAACAGGTGAGAAATCTTTCTGTTGGACAGCTGGTGAAATAACAGAAATGGTTTATATTACTTGAACAGCTCACCTTGTTATGTCCAAATTGTTTGGCAGGTTGCCTTGGTGCCTCACTGCTTATATCAGTTCTGTAGAGCTAAGCCTTCATAGTATCATAAAGGACCAATAGGTTTATGCATACCCTCTCTTCATGATTTTGTCACACCAATTCTAGTCATTAGATGGAATGGAGATTTTCAGAATGTCAGATCAGGAGTTTATGAGAAAGGATCAGAGATTGGCATGCATTTACCTTTGACAGACTGTCTGGTCTGGTAGCGGGTGCTGGAGTTGTTTGCTGGCGATTGGGGCTGTGATTGATTTTGCACCAGTGTCTGAGGAATCTGTCCACCCTGTTGCTGTTGTCTCTGCACCTTTTGCATGTGCCACTTCTGAGAGGATGTCTGAAATTTACTCCCCAGCTGGTTAAACCCTGCAGGACGCTGAGCCGGCTGTGTGCTCTCCTTGGGCAGCAGAGGGCGCTGTTTCTTCACCACATTGGCAGTGGATGGGGCAGCAGGAGCAGGGTGAGCAGCTGAGATGGAAGTGGCTTGAGCAGTAGACACAGTCATGGCGGCGGCTGGCGGCTTGGTGGCTGATGCAGTTGCGTCTTTTGGAGCAGGGTTGGAGGAAGTTGAAGTGTTATCGGTGGATAGAGAAGCTGATATGCTGGTAGATACAGGAGCTTTAACTGAATGTGGGAAAGAACACAACTTACAATCAGACACCTGGTATTAACATCAATTTCGAGCGATTTGGACAGCACTAAATACAGATGTGAATGATAAACAATAATCTGTCCTGAACAAAACAGAATGGAATTGAAACAAATAGCCTTCAGAAAATGTAGAATATTATTTATTCTGTACTGTAGCATTGACTAATTTAATGACATGTTTGGGTGCTTTTTTTTATCATTTAAGTAAGTATTGCTGTACTACCATTGTATTGAATGAGACCAACTAGACATTCAGTAAATCCTTTCCTTTTGTTTTCAGCAGAATAAAGAAAGTCATACAGGTTTGGAATGACATGGGCATGAGTAAATAATGACAAAATTGACATTTTAGGGTGAATTTCATTATTCCATAAAGGACCACTTGCTCCTCTGTGTTAAAACAAAGGATTTAAAAGTTCACTGATTACATGCAGGTTTTAAAGAAAAATTCCTGTCCAAACTGAAAAAACAAAAACAAAAAACAAAACATACAGTTTGCCTGACATTAACATGCAACACAGATCACGTGAAGCATGCATATCCAAAGTACAATGTAAAACATCAACTAAAATAATATAGCATATCATTCCACACCAAACGTCACGTTTGCAGTGAGATAAAAATTGGAAGTATAGTATATATGGAAACAAAACAGTGTGCTGAATTTTTGTGTGTTTTTATTTTATTTTTGTCCTATCATGCATTAACTACTCAACATTAGTTAATATGGGATTTTGTAGTGTACAGGACAGTTGTGATGTTTTCATTAAAGAGAAAGAAAAGTACAGACAGATTGGATTATAATTCAGAATGCTTAATGGGATGTGTATCTCATTCATTCCTTTAGAAAAGACTTGTACTGTATGTTTAATATGGTTTTAAAAACGTATATGTGATATGTTTTTCAAATCAATTGGTGTAATGTTGTGATTCTTCTCAGGGTAGGTTGAATTGTCACAAGGCTCAGAAATCTTTATTTAAGATATTACTTAAAGGGATAGTTTGCTATTCTCTCATTATTTACTCACCCTTACCATCCCAGATGTGTATGACTTTCGTCTGCATAACAGGAATATCTCTGCTCTGTAGGTCCATACAATACAAGTGGATGGTGACCAAAAATTTGAAGCTCCAAAAAGCACATAAATGTAATCCATATGACTCCAGTGGTGAGAAAAGATTTGTAGTGAAAAAGGAGTTATATTTTGGTCTGTTCTCACCCAAAACTAAGTAGATCTCTCAAGAAGACATGGATTAAACCACTTGAGTCTTAAGGATTACTTTAATGCTGCCTTTATGTGCTTTTTGGAGCTTTAATGTTCGCCATTCACTTGCATTGTGAGGATCTACAGAGCTGAGATATTCTTATAAAAAGCTTTTGTTTGTGTTCTGCAACAGAAGAAAGTCTTTCATATCTAGATGGCATAAGGGCGAGTAAAGGCCCCTGCACACTTCATACAAAATCGAAGAACGAATGGATGTGACGCCAAAAATAAGATGTTTATGTATTCGTTTGTGGTGGTTCATAACAGCTTTCCAGGGCGAACTTTCAGGAAACTTCTTAACAGCTTCTAAACACATTCTTATTGCCACTGAACCACATCATTGGTAGGTGCGACCTGAACCATCACCTACTTTGAGGCCGACAGCTGTTTACGCTGTTCTGTCTGTCAAGATCAGTCAACATGAACACACCAGCATGCAGAATCGTTATGAAAAGTTTCATCATAAATTACAATAACAGAGTGTAATCAGTGAATATTATAACAGCGTATAGCATGTTAGCACATTAGCGGCATATATGCACAATGTAAACATGACAAATTACACTATCTACTGCATATATATTTCGTTACATCATCAGAGTAATTAAAACAGCTTCATTTACTGATTTTGTGTCATTTCTACTCATAGAATTTGTCATGAATTCATTGATAACACATTTTAATGTCACATTAGTTGATGTTTTACATGTGGTCTTGAGCGTCCTCATATTTAAATGTACAGCGGTGTGGCAGGTGTCTGAATGTTTGCAAATAGTATGTCGTTGCTCAGCTGTTTCAAACTTCTTTTTACCTCAGAACAAACAAAGAAAAAGAACTTCTTTGTAAGGGTGCTGGGGCCTTAAATGATGAGAGAATTTTCATTTTGGGGTAAACTATTCCTTGAAATTCTAATGGAGAAAATTAATAGGAAAAATACTTCTGGAACCAAGACTGCTTTGTGTTTCCATCTGAGAGTGTTTATTACAACATGCAGTGATACACTGATGTAGCCAGTGATTTATGTAGTCACAAAATCAGAGACTCTCCTCTCAAAATCCAATCACAGGTGGTTACAGGAGATGCATATATATATATATATATATATATATGAAATCGGATAGAAAAACTAAAAAGAAAGATATCTACCCTCTGTCTTTACGCCTGTCTTGACTTTAGGTGTGGAGATGGGGGCTGATGCGACCTCTCGCTTGGCTTTCTTCTTCTCCCTTCCTCCTAATTCCTCACCGAGGTCTATCACCAGTTCCCGCTCAGAGTCTGAGTCCATATCCACCTCCGGGCCTGCAGGCCTTCCTTCCTTCCCAGGCTGCGACCTCTCCCTCTGGGTCTGCTGTGAGGGTTTGGGCTTCTCCTGAGAATCTTTCTCCACACCAACACTTAACTTTTCTTTAGTCAGGGGATCTGCAGGTTTCTTGTCCCCGCCAGTTGTCCCTCCACCCGTTGAAGGGACAGTGTTTTGATCTTGTCCTTGAGCGGAAGGAGGTCTGGGTCTCTTTTTGGAGTCTTTGTGGACACTGTTGTTGTGGTTTGTGTTCTTGGGTTTCTGTTCATCATCAGACATGTATTCACTGTCGCTGGATTCGGATTTGTCAGAGTCATCAGATTCGCTGCGCTCCACACGATACACATCATCAGGGATCTCATCGATTCCTGTGCAAAGAGGAAGAACCGCTTTGAGATCATGGCTGATTCATAAGTGAATGCAACACTTTCAAAAATTACTGTCTTTTTAATGGTAGAAGAATGTGAAAATGCAACAGAAAATAACCTTTAATCAGTTAACTGGTCATTACCTTAACAGATATGGTAAATATTTCATATATTTAACAAGACAATACATGTAATTTTGAAATGAAATATTGTAAAAAAATATGTCTTTTAAATAAAGTATGATTTTACCATTTATTTTACCGTTTATTATTTTTAAAGTGAAAGTTCACCCAAAAAGGAAAATTCTCTTCATTTACCCTCGTGCCTATCCCTGATGTGTATGACTTTCTGAACACAAATAAAGATTTTAAAATAGCTCTGTAGGTCCTTACAATATAAGTGAATGGTGATTAAGCATTTTGAGCTCCAAAAAGGAGATATAGTCAGCATAAATGAAATTCATAAGACTCCAGTGGTTTAATCAATGTCTTCTGAAGCAATCCAGTTGATTTTGGGTGAGAACAGATTAAAATATAACTCCTTTTTCACTGTCCATCTTGCCATTACAGTCTCTAGGCACAATCATAATTTCAAGCTCGATTACAAATTGGTGGCACTACAGGAAGTGTAATCGAGCTTGAATTCATGATCACCAATGAGAGTGCCATCAACCAGAGCTTGACATTAAGGATTGTCATGTGCTTGTCCTTTGGAAAAGTAAATTGGTCATTCACTTGTTTGAGTAAAAAAGTTAGTTGTCCAGTGAGAAAAAAGGGACAATTTTTCAACTGTGGTGTAAATAATTTTTTTTCAGAAGAAATATTCTCATCAATATTTTTATTCAGTCAATTGTTTCCCAGCAAGACGTGATACCCTTTCATTCTCATTATTGTTCTTGGCAAATCAAATAACAGGTAATTAAAAGGAAAATTCATCCAGAAATTAAAATTACTCAACCTCATTTTGCTCCAAGCCCACAGAAGGAAATACAAAAGGCAGAATGTTAGCTCCAGTCACCACTCACTTTCATTCATCTTTGTCCATACAATGAAAATAAATGGTGATTGAGACTAACATTCTGCCTAACATCTCCTTTTGTGGTCCATGGATGAAAAATTCATATATAACCATATATGCATTAGGTGAGTAAGTTCTGACAGTATTTACATTTTTATGTCCTGACTATACATTGTGATCAGTTGATTGCCACTTTGGTGAATTAATTTAATTTCGAAACAGCAAAATCAGTACATTATTCCAAACTTTTGGCCACCAGTATATATACAGTTGAAGTCAGAAGTTTATATAAGAGAATTATTCACAAACCCAGTGGGTAAGAAGTTTACATAGACGTTGTTAGTATTTGGTAGCATTGCCTTTAAATTGTCAACTTGGGTCAAACATTTTGTGTAGCCTTCCTCGTGCTTCTCACAAGTTAATGGAATTTTGGCCCATTCCTCCAGAAAGAACTGGTGTAATTGTGTCATATTTGTAGGCCTCCTTGCTCACACACGCATTTTCAGTTTTCCCACAATTTTTTTATCAGATTCAGGTCCAGGCTTTGTGATGGCCACTCCTATTACCTTGACTTTGTTGACCGTTTTGCCACAATGTTGGAGGTATGCTTGTGGTCATTATCCATTTGGAGGACCCGTTTGCGACAAAGCTTTAACTTCCTGACTGATGGCTTGAGATGTTGTTTCAATATATCCACATCATTTTCCTTCCTCATGATGCCATCTATTTTATGAAGTGCATCAATCCCTCCTGCAGCAAAGCACCCCACAACATGATACTGCAACCCTCATGCTTCACGGTTGGGATTGTGTTCTTTAGCTTGCAAGCCTCACCCTTTTCCTCCAAATATCACGATGGCCATTATGGCCAAACAGTTCAATTTGTGTGTCATCAGACCAGAGGACATTGCTCCAAAAAGTAAGAGCTTTGTCCCCATGTGCACATGCAAACTGTAGTCTGGCTTTTTTATGATGGTTTTGGAGCAGTGGCTTCTTCCTTGCTGAGCAGCCTTTCAGGTTATGTAGATATAGGACTCACTTTTACTGTGGATATAGATACTTCTCTACCAGTTTCCTTCAGCATCTTCACGAGGTCCACAAGGTTGCTCTGGGATTGATTTGTCATGCACAAAGTAGATGTCCTGAATGACTAAAACTATAATTTTCTAATATTAAATCTTTGGAGTGGTTAAAAATTTTTTATTCAGTTTTGATGACTGAAGTGTTTGTAAACTTCTGACTGATAGATAATATGATGATGTTTCAAATAAGTATATATATTATTAAAATATTACTTAAATCAGTATATAGGCCTACTTATATAATTCAATATGCAGAATAATACCTATATTGTCAGATGGAGCTCTAGAGAGATTGAGATGAGAGATGTAACAGGTGTTTCAGGATGAAGTTGCCTGTTTTTAGCATTTCTTTTCACCCAGCAGTTGTTCAGTGGTTCGCAAAGCATTTTTTTGCTATTTCTGCCTTTCTTGTGAAAGGTGCTGTAATATGAGCTGCACGATGTGTTGAGGAAAAATCAGATCACTCCAGTGTCATGCATAGCAGTATAGTCTGCTTCATTGTTCATTAACAGGAGCGAATGTTTAATTGCGTCGCTTGTTCATAGAGATTGCTCTTTTTATAGAGATGTAAAGATATTTGCATGTTGAATTAAAGTTCAGCAAATATGTGACAGTGTGCTGCTTACTGCGTGCTCACTCTTAACTTGACACGTGTCCAATGAGTCGCAGACTGCTGCAAGAGAAGCTGTAGCACTGATCTGTTGTGAAAGTGTGAAACATTGTGTGCAATCCCCCATCGAATTTCATGCCCATTTTGAAATAAGTGTCACAGGCCAAGGCTATATCACAAATATAGCAGCTATTTTTTCTGGTAACCATTCACTTGCACTGCAGAAGAAAGAAAGTCATTTACATAGCATGAGTAAACGATGAGAGAATTTTAATTTTTGGGTGAACTATCCCTTTAACAAGAGAGAAAGAGTATATGTACTGTACTTTTTACAGTAAATTGTTAAAATTATGGTAAAAAAACAATCAGGCGTTCCCCGAATTCTCTGCATGATCCATCACAATTCATTACATTTTATGGTAAAAGTTATGTTTCTTCTTATTGGTATTATCCGTTATTTACTTTGAGGTCTTTAGTGTTATATTTAATGTAGTTTAGTTTATGTTTATTGCATTATTTTAGTGTCACATGTTTTACCCTGATGGTGTTTTGTGTTTGTGTGGGTGGCACTGTCTCAACAACGTGTGTTGATAATTGCTCCTGGAAGGGCCACCCTTGTTGAATTTCATGTCATCATGTGCCCTTTTGTTGTCACTGCAATACAATTTTACTATTTTATTTCAATGTATTATGATTAACAATACATTTTAAAGTGGAAGGCAGATTTATAAAGTTCCAGAAGCTTAGTGTACCAAGTATATTGGTACAAGTGGTCACTGTTTTATTTGGAGTAAATTTCTGGCAACCACAGCTGCCAGTTTTTTTTTTTTTATCGTAAATTAAAAAGTTTTCTTTTAAGTGTAACGTAAAACAATTAACATTTTTTACATTTAACATTTTTGGTAACTCCAGCTTCCAGTTTTTCACCATAAATTTAACAGGATTTTTTTTTTTTTTTTTTTTTTTTACAGTGAACACTTGGTGGAACCAATGACATTTGTGCAATTTGCTTTTGTGATATTTAAAAAATTTACTCCAAATTCATTTTCAGAGGACCACAGTGTTTCTGATTACCCACTGGGCACCACCATAATGATTCTAATCACCACTGGACTGTTTATTGGTTCCGGTCTCCATAAGAAGCCAGATAAAAACTACCAATACATTGTACAAAGTATTAGTTGGAGTGAAAATGAATTCAGGCTCAACTTGTGCAGCTGTTGACTATTATAACAACTCTAAGTAGTTTATGATATCAACATAACTCACCTCAATTCATAGCATCACATCATGCACCCACTCATGTGCAATTGTTGCACAGTTAATGCATTAAATATCATATACGCTTTTTCAAGATTCATTTTCATGTTAGCTAGGTAATGTTAGCTGACATTAGCTAGCTTGTTACTTTGTTAGCTACAAACCTGATTTTGGTAATATGGGATTGTGTATAATAACAGCAGTGTTTTTTAAGAAGTTACATTAAAAAAGACAAATATTTCATACTGTTTTATAGAATGAGTAGTTTGTTCATTCATTTGATTTGTTCATTCATAAATACACTGTATTACACTTTTTCACATTTTTGCTTAGAGTTTGGGTTGGTTTAGGGATAGAACTGTTTATTAAAGTGCTTATGGAGGAAATAAATGGGGAATATACTTCCGGATTCAAGACTACTGTAAAAAAAATGGCAAGTCACTGTTGAGCTCCATTCCTAATTATTTGTGTGTGCGCTCGTGTGTGTGTGTGTGTGTTTGTGTGTGTGTGTGTGTGTGTGTTTGTGTGTGTGCATTACCCAGCTGGGCTTTGCAGCTCTCTATGGTTTTATCCAAACTCCTGGTTGTTTTTTTGGGAGAGGTTAGAAGTACAGAGGTCCTCTGTAGCTGCTGCTGTTGTTGTACAGTCTCACTCAACTCCTTCAGGTCCATTTCAGCTTTAACACGATCTGAGAATAAACATACTATATAACACTAGTGTAAAATAAACTCACTGATGTTCATGTAACAGATTAAACGAATAGTTCACCCAAAAGTTAAAATTCTGTTTACTTATTTACTCAATCTCATGTTGAACCAAATCTATATGTTGTTATTTTTTTTTAGATGGAACACTAAATACCATTTTAAATTGTTTTGCAGAAATATACAAAATACAAGCACCATACAAGTAGTGAATACTACTTTTGTGCTATATTCCAAGTCTTCTAAAGTCATACAATAGTTATGAGTAAGGATTAGTTTGAAATTTATGTAGTTATTCACTCATAATCTTCCATGTTCACTTTCAGATTCATATAGCACATCAATGTCATTGACTCCAAAATGGCATTAGTTCTATATTACATGTATTAACACAGTGTGCATTTTTTATTTGTATTTTTTTTTCATGTTTGGAAGGACATTAGGGAGGTAAGAATTTCTGTTTTGTTTTTTTGTTTTATTTAAATTGAACTATCCCTTAAACAGATAATCATGTGGATTGAAGTGCAGTGCTTGTTGCTGTGGGCAATAGGCTGATTTGAGACTCACCGAGGTTGAGATTGAGAATGCCTCCAGTGCTCGATATCCTTTCCTGTTTAACTGGTGTGGGGAGTAAAGGCTTGGGACTGTTGCTTGTTTTCAGAGAGGCAGGGGACGCTGTGAGTAAAAGGAAATATAGCTTTCAATTCAAAGAAGTTAAAGTTTCTCATCCAGTTCCAGCATTGTTATGCCAAAACTAGAGTTTGTACAGAAATAGAGTTAAATGCAGCTAGTTGGAGTGAAGTACCTGTACAATCCATCGAGTCTTCTCCAGCACTATAGTGATTAGATGATACTCTCGGCCCTCGATCGTCTTGCTCTAGGTCTGACCCAGTGTGGACTGACGAGTTGGTGCTCATTGGAGATCTAGGCATGTCTGTCACAGAGATCCGACGTCCCGGCCCTCCTGGCATCACCGTTCTACCAAGGAGCACTTTGGGAGATGCGGTCATATCAAAGTTGAATTTGACTTTTTCCTGTTTCTCAGGCTTCACTGGGCCTTTTTTGGGGTTACTGTGGTCCTGCAACATTTGGAACTGGTTGTTGGGTGTGTAGGGAGTCCGGAATGGAGCGTAGTTGAACACACCATATTTCTTGCGCACATTTTCCACGTAAACTTCCATTTCTTGCATGGCGCTGTTGAAGATACTTTTGGTCTTCTTTACAGAGAAGGGGATATCCTTAGACATGAGGTAACAGTTGTTTATGGGCACCCAGGCTCTGAAAAAAGCATAAGGATTACATACAGTATGTATATTTAAAATGAACCATTTTGTTGATTTGTTTGTTAATGCAGATCTGAAAGGCTTGGATGTGTGACAGTAAACTCCACTATTATATATCCACTTGGTTATTGCATCAATACTTGTAGATGACTTTTATAGTTTTAAAGTAAAAAGCAGTCGCTTATTAAAGTATCAGATGGTATCAATTTGGAATGTAAAGTAAGGCTGGGCTTTATATCTGAGAAATTATATCTAGATATTTTAATCTTTTTAATGATATTCAAATTTGTATATCTCAATATACATGTATTTGCTCTGAAACACTTTAAAAGTGCACTCAGTAACAATTTGTTCATGTCATCTTGGACTTACAGTGACACTTTGTGGTGTGGATGTAGCATCATTCAAAATCAATAGTTTGTTAGTTACAATGTCATTGTAGAAATTCACTATTCACAATCAGCCATGATACATTTAATCCAGTCGGAGATCACTAAAGATAATGTTAAAGTGGACAGTACCCAAATTTGTGTTCACAATATACTGATTTATGAGCAAGTATATGAGACACACCCAGTGTCTTCCCAGTAGAATGATTGTGTTCAGCTGCTTGTGACCAAGTGGTCATGTGGTTATTTTATAATGTGTGAACTTGCTAAAATAATGTCAGACACTGTAATATACTGGCCCCCTCCCTGCTCATCGTGGTGAAGAGTTTTATAGTAGATTAGTGTCATTGAACGGCTGGAGTGGTGTCTGGAGTATAGCACTGAAGATTAACATCATATAAAAGTAGGGCTACTAAACATTAGATCTCTTTCAACCAAAGCACTAATTGTAAATTAAATTATTATAGATCATAGTTTGGATGCGCTCTGTTTGACTGAAACCTGGCTTAAACCAGAAGAATATCTTAGTTTAAATGAATCTACTCCCCCAGGTTATTGCTATAAACATGAGCATCATCTGAAGGACTACGGTATATAGATCACCCAGGCCATATTCTGATTTCCTTGGTGAATTTGCAAATTTTCAATCAGATCTAGTAGTCACAGTAGATAGAACTTTAATTGTTGGTGACTTCAACATTCACAATGAAAAGGACACATTGGGATTAGCATTTATCGATATTCTCAACTAACTTGCAGTAAGACAAAATATGACAGGACCAACTCATCACCATACTCAAATGCTAGATTTAATTCTGTCATATGGGAGAAGTCATATGACGCCATGCAAGGATCAGACGTATGAACGGCAAGCTCTGTGCACTTTGCTAGTTTTACACTTTTAATGACATAAACTGGTGAGATTCGATAGACTCTATAAATGTTCTAGGAGGACAACATGTCAAAGAATTCAAAGTCCTCAGGCTCTAGAGACATTAAAAGACACTTACGTGTTCATGTTGATGCCCCCGAGCAGGCCGCAAGCCAGGTAGTCGATATAGTCTGAGAAGTGCGGGAAATGAGGCGAGATATGTTGAACATGACGGCAATGCTGACGAAGGTCGTTTCTGACTTGGAGGATCTTGCTGTGATACGTCGACCGATCACTGCCATGGAAGCAAAGTTCACAGAGATGGTTACAAGAGTGGGGGATGTTGAGAAATGAATCGATTATCTGGAGTCATCGTAGAAGGAATTATCAGCTAGCAACCGAGGTGGATTTGGAGCAGGTCGGGGAGAAGTTGGAGGACATGGAGAACCATAGCCGGTGGAATAATGTTCGTTTCGTAGGAATTCCTGAGGGCGAAGGACGACAGGATATGGTGAAATTCCTAGATGGGCTCTCTTTCCGAATCTGCTCGACAGCAGACCATAAGCTAGAAATCGAGTGAGCTCACAGGGATCCGACTCGGAGATCCATGGAGGGATGCAATAAAGATCTTGTGTTACGCGAGGCGAGGAGTAAAGGAAGGCTTTCTTGGAAAAATTACAGCATTTTCTTGTTCCCAGACTTTGCGAATTCGACAAGAGGGAAACGTAATCGATTCAAGGAATACAAGAAACATTTACATCAATGGAAGGTCGCTTTTGCACTGATATTCCCAGCCAAATTGAGAATAGATGCTAAGGAGGAGCATAAAATATTCACATGCCCATAGCAAGCAATGTCCTTCATTAAGTCAATGGAGTGAGTAAGTCATCTTGTGGTACTCACTTTGTAGCGAGTGGACCAGCTCACTGAACATTCGCTTGACTCTTTGAGGAAATTTAGCTTTTTTTTTTTTTGTGCTGGTTCCGCCTAGTAGCTGGAGTTTATTTTGAAGAGTGGCACACATTCAGGACAGTTTTATGGATGAACCTATATGCTCTTTGTACTTATTCCTCCTATTGGCTGGAGTTTGTTTTGCTGAGTATTTTGTGCAAAGACATTGGAGTGATAAAGTAATTTGCCTTCACTCATGTTGCAGCCAAGTGGACCGGCTCACTGAACATTTGCCTAGTGGCTGGAGCTTCTTTTGTAGAGTAATACACCTTCAGGACAGTTTTATGAAGGAATCTACATGCTCTTTATGTTTATTCCTCCTGTTTGCTGGAGTTTGTTTTATAGATTATCTTTTGCTGTGTAATTCTGTCACAAAATGTGTATAGAAACACAGGACTTGAGAAATCCGGTGGCAAATTTGTCACTGTCGTGCAAAGGGTTAATGTATACGTTTTTTTTATAGTGCTGTCTCGAGTAAGAGCAGGGGAGTCATAATTCTGATAAGTAAATATCTACAATTCAAATGTCTCAAACAGTGTAAAGATAAATTAGGAATAGTCATTATTGTTTTAGCTGAAATTCAGGGATAAAGTCTTATTCTGGCTGATATTTATGCACCTAATGTTGCAAGCCGCTGACACCCCTCATGATATAATATTGGTAGAAGACTTAAATCTTTTGATGGACTCAGTCCTTGATCATAGTGAAGCAAAAGTGTGCAAGCCCCCTAGAGCAACACTGATGCTTCACAGAATGTGTAAAAACTTGCTCTTACAGATATTTGGAGACTTTTGTACCCATCTGGTAGGGAGTATAATTTTTTTCATCAGTCCATAAGATTTAGTGTAGAATAGATTTTTTTTTTTAAATATCTAAGTCCCTCATTTCATCTGTTGCTGATTGGTCAATTTGAAACATTTTAGTCTCAGATCACACCCTGGTGTGTTTAGAGGTGTTCGCTGCAAACAAAGAAAAATAAATCATATAGTTGGCACTTTAATGTATTCCTTTTGCAAAATCCTGAATTCCAACAAATGCTAAAGACTGAAATCAATGTCTATATGAAGACCAACTGGTCCACAGTGGGCATGGCTTTGGAGGCACTTAAGGCCTCATTCATCAAAAAATCCAAAGCACAAGAACTTGTGGAATTAGAAGGGAATATTAACAGTGGCGAGGCAGAGCTGAAGCGCCAAATGTCATCTAATGGTCTCAGGGAATTTACCCAAATGAAATACATATATAATTCTGTTTTGTTGCAGAAGGTGCAGTTTTGTCTATTCAGGGCAAGGCAGTAATACTTTGAGTTGGGGGACAAAGCAGGGAAGCTTCTTGCTAGATATATAAACAGAGAGAGTCTTTTTGTACCATTCCCTCAGTGAAATATGCTGGTCATGAAATATTTATCTCTATCAATTGTCATTGATATTAATAACACTTAATAAGCATTAAAAGCATTATTAATCTTGATGTCTATAGTTCCATGTCTTCGTCTACTGATGAGGATATTAGAAATTTTGTGAAACCATTAGAACTTCCTAAACTGACGATGGAGCAAAGAAATTCTCTTGATACTGAGATAACCTTGAAGGAGCTTGGTGAGGTAATTAACCCCTTGTCTATAGGCAAGGCTCCAGAGTTTTTTTTAGATATTATGCTACAAACTGACCCCAAATTTGCTAGAAGAATGGAAAGATTCGGCCAACCATGACGCAAGTCCGGTTCAGTCTGATTCTTAAAAAGACAAAGATCCAAGCGAGTGTAAGAGTTACTGTCCAATATCCCTGATCCAGCTAGGTGATAAAATATTGTCCAAAATTTTGGCTAACCAGTTAAGTAAAGTTATGACATATAGATCAGGTGGGGTTTATTTGGGCCGTAACTATTCTGATAGTATTAGGCGTTTCATTAATGTCATGTGGGCAGTGGCGAACGATCAGACTCCGGTCGCGGTCATTTCACTTGACACTGAAAAGGCATTTGATATTGTAGAATGGGATTATCTTTTTAAGATGTTGGAAATGTACGGGTTCGGGAATACTTTTATTGGGTGGATTAAGTTACTTTATAGACACCCAGTAGCGGCGGTTCAAACTAATGGATTAATTTCCGAATATTTTACTCTGGATAGGGGCACCTGGGTTACCCTCTTTCCCCCTTATTTTTCTGTCTTGCCCTGGAACCATTAGCAGCCACGATAAGAAAGGAGGATGATTTTCCAGGGGCGGTGGGAGGTGTGGTGCATAAGATTTTGCTTTATGCAAATTATATTTCATTATTTGTCTCTGACCCTTCTATATCTATGCCTTGCCTCCACAGAATTATTCATTTGTTTTCTCAAGTTCTCAGGATGCGGAGTGAATTGGTTTTTATCTGAAGCTTTGACTCTGACATCGTACTCCCCGGTAATGGCTTTTCAGCCAAGCACCTTCCAGTGGCCCGAAGAGGGCATTAAGTATTTGGGTATTTTATGCCCAGCAAACTTGTGTGATATAGTTAGTTCATTTTGACACTTTAATAAAAAGGTTTTTGAGCGATGTGGGCAGGTGGGCTTCATTACAATTATCTATGATTGGGATTGTTAATGTTATTAAAAGGAATGTAATTCCAAAATTCCTAACCTGCTTCAATCTTCAATGTTGATACTATAGAAATTCTACCGCAGAGTGATGACATCTCAGATAATTTCCTTGCCTCTTGTTTGCTGTAATCAGCTAATGTCATTCAATCTACACCAAGCTATCATTCAGGTAGAGTTATTCTTTTGACCACTAAAGATAGCTACACTAATAATCTTCCAGAATTGTCTCATACTCAGTAAGCCAAAAAGTATACAAGAACTTAATGTAATAACAGAAAATATAAATACAGTCCTCTCTGGCACTCTTGATAGTGTCACCCCCTTCGATTAAAGAAAATGTAGTAAAAAAAAAAAGTCCTGCACCATGGAACAAAGATCACACAGGAGCAGCTCGGAAAATGGATTGCAAGTGGAAGAATACAAAATTACAGGTATTTCGTGGTGCATGGAAGGATAGTGTCTGTAGCTACAGACAGGCACTAAAAGCTGCCAGGTCAGCATATTTTAGCAAACTCATAGAAAATAACCACAACAATCCTAGTTGTTAAAGCCTCGACTGAACCAGATATTCCGTCACATCATAATAGTTATAACTTCATGAATTTCTTTACTGATAAAATAGAAATCATCAGAAATGAAATTTGAATTATGCAATCAACGGTCACAGCACATAATTGTCCTCACAAGCAACTTCAATCCTTTGTTATCATATGTATGTATGTATGTTAGATCCAATACCAACTAAGCTCTAAAAAGTGGTATTCCCTATTACCTCAAAACCCCTTCTTAATATTATTAAGAAAATAAACTCATCGCTATCCTTAGGACAATGCCCCTTTAAAATGGCAGTTATCAAACCGCTTATTAAGTTATTAAAATATGCTTATTAAAATATGTTTTTGGCATACCCATATAGGGAAGTATGGATATTCAGATACCTGTGTTCTTTAACAAATCAGTTGAGTCGATGATTGAACGACACACTCAGAACTTTAAAGGAGACCTTTTATGCCCTTTTTTACAAGATGTAATATAAGTCTCAGGTGTCCCCAGAATGTGTCTGTGAAGTTTCAGCTCAAAATACCCCACGGATCATTTATTATAC
This sequence comes from Moxostoma hubbsi, assembly GCA_032164185.1. Classification (NCBI taxonomy): domain Eukaryota; kingdom Metazoa; phylum Chordata; class Actinopteri; order Cypriniformes; family Catostomidae; genus Moxostoma; species Moxostoma hubbsi. Next base: position 71,688,514 of record JAVLUX010000001.1, read on the forward strand.
CATCTTGTAAATGCCTCTTTTTGGGTGGAATCAAAAACACTGTTTTTGTGTGTGTCTCTTTCAATGCAAATGAGCTGATGCTCCCCACCCTCGACATAGCTCTGGTCTCTGTGAATACAATCAGAGACAATGGTAACTTTAGCTGCATTAGCCGTGGAATCAGCTAACAAGTACATTCAGAAAGGCGATTTGCAAACATTCACAAAATATAAAATGTGATACTTACATCTTCAGGATATAAAGCTGGAACACAAACAGTTGGTACTGATCCATGCTTGAGAATCAAATGTTTTGCTTTATATTGACACTCTTTCACAAAGCAGTCCGGTGTAAAATGATTTGCACAAACACACACAAATATTTTTATGTTTTGGGGCACATTTCCTTCAAAAACATAACTTGTTCACTTTTACAGCTAAAAACAGAACACTGATGACGCTTACGAAGCTGAGATATATTTCTTCTCACTCTATCTGCTCCAGTGTGGAAAAAAATGGCGGACTGTGTTAAATGGTCTGCACTTATATAGCGCCTTTTTAACCTTAGCGGTATTCAAAGCGCTTTACACTGCATCTCATTCACCCACTCACTCACACACACATACACACACTCACCAATGATGACAGAGCAGCCATGCAAGGCACTAGCCTGCCATTGGGAGCAACTTGGGGTTCAGTGTCATGCCCAAGGACACTTCGGCATGTGGAGTCATGTGGGCCGGGAATCGAACCACCAACCCTGGGATTAGTGGACAACCCGCTCTACAACCTGAGCCACAGCCACCCTGTAGATCAATCAGGGGAGGATCTATGATAATAGGGTGGAGTCTGTCACCAGTCGTGGGCGAAGCCTGCTCTAACGTGATGTCACTTTAGAGCAGAAATGAAAATCATTCATTTTGACACACTGTTTTTGATTAATAGAAATATAAGAAAGAGGAGAGGGTGGACTTTCAACACTGTAGGGTTGTTGTGAAAACACACTGCTGACTCACATTTATGTACAAATACTATGTAAAAGTGAATTTTGAAAAGTGAAATTTGAAAAGTGAAAAAAAAAAAAAAAATATATATATATATATATATATATATATATATATATATAAAATTTTGTCGCAACCTACTGGAGTGATCACCAGTGCGTGAAATCAAAATGAACAATGAATCAAAATCCTTATTTGGAAAGCACTTGCATTTTTGGTTTATATAAGAGATGCTTTTGAAATATCTTAATGCTCTCATACTCAAAAATCATGAGACAAGGAGGAGACTAGCCCTTATTTGAATCCTTATGCTTATTTTAATATCACCAACAAAATCACTGTGAATATTTCAGAAATATTTGAAAATACACAAGACTGACAAAGTAACAGGCTCACCTGTCATGCTGGCCGAAGAACCGTGCGTCCACCTGGCCATCCTTGTCTCTCAGGGCTTTTGCAGGCCAGAAAGGAAAACCTTTCAGCTTGGCCCACACCAGAGGGTGAGGCTGAGTCTTCAGGAACACATAAAACAAATGGCCATTAGCTCACAATCACTCTTGAATTAAAACCTAGATATTCAACTGACTGATTATTAAAAATATATAACAAAATGAATAAAGGGTTAACTACAAGCAGTGATGATGCTTGGTGGATTAAGGCCTATATTTTGAGCATCTGCATATGATATACATGGAAATGTTATATTGTGACTTTAAAAGACATAAAGGCATACAATATAAAAGAAGATCATCATCATCTTACACAAGGTTCACAGAACCAGTTGTCCCTCTTCTGACAGGCAGACAGGTAGCACTCTGGACAAACCTCAATTTCATTCATCTGTGAATGATTCATTGAGAATACTTTAACAAGAATCCCTGTATGGGTTTCAAATGTGCACAATGTACACTTTAATATTAGCATCTATTTACATTAGACACTAACCTCATGTTCACAGATCTTGACAATAACTTTAGCAGTTGCGGTTAGCTTGTGATTCCCTGAAAAAAGGCATTGAAAAAATAAATACTTCATGAATTTATGAATAGCCACAATGCTCGCAGGGGATATGCAGCAAGGCAATGAAGAGTGAAACTCAAGGAACCTGCCATGAACATGTCCAGGTCATATTTTGCTCAAAGGTAAAAAAAAAAAAAAAAAAAAAAAAAAAAGAGATATTATATTTAGTGTAAACAAACTAACTACTATGAAGGAGGAAAGCATGCACTTTAATGACAATGGATCAGCACTAACCTCCATTATAAATGATACAGTTGTGTAGAATCCACTTTACGTCTGCCAAAAATGCTTCCGTGCAACCGTACATTTTCTTCTTGATATTCTGCAAATGGACAGACACCAGGATCAAACAACAGGATAAATGCAAAACCCTACAAGAAGGTTCTTGTCATTTGGAAACTCTCCTTTACCTTCTCTAATGTGCACACATCCATTGGGTGAAATATATACTCTGCGTAATCTGGGTGCTGTTCCAGGGACACAGGCTTCTGAAATGGCTCTGTCTGCATGATAAATCATTCATTAAGATAAATGATAAAGGTTGAATTAATGTAACCTATTTGCATAAAAACCCATACTGTCATAGTGAAAGAGATTAAATAAAGGTGTTTGATTAGAAGGGATGTGGTACAGTTGACTCACCCCTGGCTGTTTCATTTTCTGTAGAGCGAACTTAAGCAGGTAGGACAGCTGTTCCAGGTTTAGCATGGTCATAGCTTTACTCTGAGTCTCTATGCATTCAGCCACCGTTATTTTCTGAAGCAGAGAGTGAAATTATTATTCTACATTCATCAAAAACTCACATACATTTCATACACTTTCCACTCTAAATAGAGGTCGACCGAAATATAGGTTTTACCGATTAATCAGTGCCAATAGTTGCTTTTTGGAACTATTGATTATTGGCAAACAAGATAGTTGCCGATAGTTTACATTTGTTTTGTTCCTCTGTGGCCAAAACCCTTCATGTGGTCATTATATAGGCTATAAAATATTTTCATACAGAGCACTGTAATGTAGCCAAGACTCTGTCACCATCACTGATTATATACTTATTCATTGTTAATGCAAAATGTTAAAAAAGGACACATATGACAATTGACAATGTTTACTTTATAGCAATTATATTGGAATGCATTGTAGTTGAGTGTTTTGTTTCTCTTTAGTGTTGAGTGAGCTGAAAGCACATACATTTCAAAATAAGAGTCCCTGGTGTATTTCAGGTTTGTTTATAATTAAAAGTCTTGCATTCTGCACCTAATATTTGTTCTGGTTATTATTGGGATATTAGTTGTACAACAAACAAGCATTTGGGATGTTACTAATTTTGGACTTTATCTGCACTCGTCACAGTAAGAAAAGACAACGATTTGTTTTTTAAATATTCAATAAATCGATTTTAAAAACAATCAGCCAATTAATGGGTTACAGTCCTTTTTCACCAGCTTAGTTATCGGTATACGCAAAATCCACTATCGGTCGACCATTAATTCTACATCATTCCCAAATATCAGCATCAAAACATAGAGGGTTTTGTCAATCAAATAACATTCATTGAAAGATCATTTAGCATAAGGTATTAAATGATTCATCATATCACCATTCGCTTTCTTTATTTCCATACAATGAATGTGAATGGTGGCATTCTGTTTAACTTTTCTTTTTGTGCTCCACTGAACAAAATTCTAATGTGTTTGGAACGACATGAAGGCGAGTAAATAATGATCGAAATTTCATTTTCAGGTAAACTATCCCTTTAAGTTATTTATATAACCAAGAAAACTAATCCAGACACAACCCACACAATACAACTCAGTGCTTTTCTTATCAGTACCTCACACTCTGGACAGAACCAGTCACCCTCAGGCTCTGCAGCCAGTTTGAGGCACTTGGCGTGGTAGACGCGGGGGCAGAGCTCACAGCAGAGCACCTGGCCCTCGCGGTGACACACCCAGCAGTAGAAGTCATTCCTCCCATCCTGCGGTACAACATCAACAGGGTCTGTGGTGAGTGCGGGCTGCTTGACATAGTAAAAGGGACCATGTCTAAGCACACACTGAAATGCAGGCAAGAGAGACAAGGCAAGGGGTCAAAACACAAGCCACAACACTCGCAGGGGATATGCAGAAAAGCAATAAAGGGTGAAACTCAAAGAAACTGCCATGAATATGTCCAGGTCATATTTTGCTCAAAGGTAAAAAATTATATTATATTTAGTGTAAAGAAACTATAAAGTATAGTTTATAATATAATTACCTATAATTAATATATTTACTTAACTATTCTTTGATTTCTATGTGAAATACTATTCATTGATTTCTAAGTAACATATGACCCAGACATATCTTAATGAGATTCACTCTGAAATAATCAAGCATGGACAGGTAAGCAGTCACATGACCACTGGGTCACAAGCAGCTGAACACAATCATTCTACTGAGAAGACACTGGGTGTGTCTCATCTTGCTCCCTGTATCGCAAATCAGTATATTGTGAACACAAATTTGGGCACTGTCCACTCAGCATTGGGACATTTATGAGTAATTTAACTGCAAAACGATTATGAGTAAGCGCTTTTAAAGACAGCTGGTATTAATCAGCAACATTGCAATATAAAACACACAATCATGCATTTTAATTGTAGATATTAAAATGTAAAGTGTTATGACAGATAAATAATTATGCATAAGAGGGTATTTTTATTCTTTTCAAACAACTCCTATATGTTAAAGTTTGTTTCCCTTTCATGAACATTATGGATGAAAGATAATGTAAAGGTTTTGACATCATATTTACACTTGTGCTTGTCCTCTAACAACTTCAGAGACTTCAAAAGACATGACGACATTTCCGGTAAGGGTTCAGAATGGCATACTACCCAGGGCTGAGTTTCTCAAATGTACAGAAAATCTAAGTAGATCATAGAAACCATAGTGCCAATGGTCTCTACGATCAACTTAAGCTTGTGATCCTTTTGGGAAACCCAGCCCAGTTCTACTCAACTACTTCAGACATATCTTTCTATGGCAGAAATAGTAATAGTAGTATGGTAGTATCCAATCTGAACTTGGCCAGTGAACAACAATGCTCCCTGATTTATACAGTGCATTCTGGGAATATGTAGGGAGTGAATGTTTTAGTGCACTGGAATGATTTAGCTATTGAGACAGCCATAGAAATGGTCAACTCCCTGGTCAGTGCCCTGATTACTGAACTAGGGATCTGACTGAGATGCACCCACTGTTTTTGAAGGATTTCTCTCCAAACATCCAGAAACACACCTGATGACTTGTGCATCTGTGATCATAAGAGCTATGTGCTGTCTGAGATCAGGGGTGCTTTGCTAGGATTTGGAATGAAATCCTAAAAATACAGATTATCAGGATCAAGTGCCAGTGGCAAGAGCTTAATTATATGATCACAGCCACAGTTTTGATTAATATGGAACTATATATAGGTAGACCTCAAAAATTACAATGAATTATAACTGTTCTTTGCATAAATTTGTGGAGAGAATAAATATGTATTTCAATGGCATTTCTGAGTCAGACCATTAAGTAAATCTGCATTTGGCAATTGGAATCTTTGACCTTTGAAACATTGTTCATCACCACAAACACTACAACATGGCATTCGATACTTTTGCTGTGATTAAGTGAACAAATAGTGACCAAGAATAGTATTCAGATGCTTAAGCCCCACTTAAAATGATTGAATTTCATTCAATCAAAACGAATATTTATTTTCGTAACGTTTTCGATTGCTTTTTTTAAAAAAAAATTTTATCAAATGTTCGCAATGTCATTTTTAGTGAATGTGTGAAGTCAGTTCCCCTCAATTTCAAACAGAGTTTGACACTGGTGTATTTCATCACATTAACTATGGATCAGTTCCTAACAAATGTTTAACAACCAGAAACTGTTCAAATACTATTGGACACTTAATCATTTAATACCAAGTAAACTTCTTTTTGTGAGACCCTTTGCTTGAAAACTGTGATTGCAAAGTTAATGAATGTCACTTGGTTTGATGAATTGTTAGTTATCTTATGCAAAGACATTCATACATTTTTAAATGTCCAAATTATTTTTGGGGTCACTGTAGCTTATTGTAACTCCCACAAGGCGTTGACTTTGTTCATGCAAATCAGTAAAAGCATTAAGCCCATTTTAGCCTTTTTCATTAAAATTTGCACATCGAAAAGACTTATCAGACACATAGTTACAAGCCACACAATCCATCCTGATTATTTTGTTTGGTCTTTCAAATAGAAATGCAAGGAAAAGACAAGACTTACAAACTGAAGGCCTGTTTAGAATTTCTTAAAATGTTACATATACTTTTAAGTAAAAAAAGTTTCACTTAATATTTCTGTGCTGTTCATCCAGTCTTAAAATTAGAAATGGACCAATATTGTTTTTTTGTACTGATACTATACCAATTCTTTGTGTCCAAAAGTGTCATTTTATCATTTTATTTCTGGTTTTTGACACAATAATAGCTTTGTGTCAGTGGACCCCATTTAAAGCAACCAATGACCGATTAAAAAGAAAAGTGTGAATATCAGTAAAAATCAACTGATCATTTTTATTAACCGATTGTCAGTCAAACCAGTTATCGGTCCATCTCTACTTAAAATCCAATACAAAACAAATGGACATAAGGGGGAAAGGGATATCAATGAGGGAACATACTTGATCTTTACTGTTGTTGACTAATCCTGGTTTCTTCTTTTTCTTTGTGGGACTGGGTGATGTGTCTGTGGGAGAGTGTCCGTTTGAGGAATGTGGAGGACTGGGGGCTTTCCTCTTCTGTGCAGCCATTGCCTGCTCCACTGATTCTAGATCAGGGACTGCTGGCGAAAGAATGACAGCCGCTTTAATATGCAAAGACCACATTAACAATGCAAAATGTTGGGCATGTGTTCAACCTCCACATGCCCAACTACAAAGACATCAATGGCCACTGCTTGTCTTTTATGCACATCTTGAAGAATAAAAAAGAAATGTGTCGTGTCAAATGTCTGACTAATCTATTATCACAAAGCACCAGAAAGTAGAACCAGAAAGTAGCATCAGTTGCCATGATAAATGAGGATATATGGGCGCATAACACATGAGAGTTCCCACACTTTTTGATCAATGAATATCCATGACTTTTCTGCTAGTTGTTTATGATTACTGAATAAGGATATTTGAAAATCATTCAAATTCAGACTGATTTGTGGTCTGGTTCTAAAGAACGATTCACTCAGAAACCAAACATCACTTTGGCTTGAAAACATGTTTTTTCTCTACATGAAAGCAATATCTACCTAATGAAATTTTAGAATGGAGCAAATAGAAAAATGTCTACTGGCATGGCTTCTCCAGGCCTGGAACACCAGCACCTTTTTATATTGAGATATTTCCAGGTTTTCCATGACTGTGGGAACACATATTAAATGCATTGCTTACACCACACATTTTAGCTTTAAAGAATTTAACTTTTATAATCCAACAATTGGTGTCCATTACATAACATTGAAGTCGTAAATTGAGCATCTACAGCAAAGTCCAGGACAAAAGGTATTGTAAATGAACACATGAAAATCACAATAGAAAGCTAAATTCAAGAATAATTACCTTTGGGTGGCATGGACACCTCCATCCCATCAACAGCATCTGATTTTGCCTTTATTTCCTCCTCAGCCAAACTAAATGAAGAAGAGGGAGGGCGATATGGTTAGGAAAGACAAATGAGCGGAGGAAAAGGAGTAAAAATAATAAACAGAATTCTCTTGAGGTCTACCCCTGAGATAAAAGACTTGGGTGATGTAATCTAATCTCTAGAGTTATTCTGTTGTTGTTCATAGCAATCGTCCTCCATTCTACATCTGAATTACTATTACTTGTAGGCAAGGAGACCCTTTTATGACTATTGCCTTGTCTGACCTGTGCTATAACCAATCATGGCCATGCAAAGTGAATTTACATGACGATTTTAACCTGTTTAAATCTTACGTGGGAAGCTTGTTTGATCGAGGCAGTGCCAGGCATAAAATCTCTCTCTGTGTCCGTTACTAGACCACCACCTCCCTCAGTTGAAGCAAACATGTTCACATGGAATACTGCAGTGAACAGGTCCACTAGCCAGGAATTAATGGAGCAACGTTTGCTGAGAACTAGAGAGTGTCTTCAATTTAGACTTATTGGTCTACTTCTTGTCTGAGAGGGTTGGCTGTCATGGACTCGTCCATGTTGAGACATAATCGGTTCTAAAATTTCATAGCTATTGTCATAGCTGAATCCAAAATGTGGCCAATGGAAGTGGTTTACAAATAAATGTCTACAATTGGTAGGGCAGTTAGACTTCTGAAACCTTCAGCTGCATTTTTTACAGTGACATTCTTTATAGTTTGTTTGTTTGTTTTTAACGCCATGCCAGCTTCTATGGCTATTTCCATGGTGAGAAATGTGTAAGGAATTCTATAAAAGCATTTTAAAAGAAATTTTTCCTAAAAACTCTAAAATTACATTCGGTTTGACTTTGTTAAAAATGTCTTCCAGAGTGCTGACTGAATAAAAATGGTTTCTCATGGGGTTAAGACCAGTACAGTCTAACATGTTTCAGGGATAATGGATTCTGGCAGAAGGTACATGTTGGTGAATATTCTCCTAATATTAAAAACTTGTGTATCAACCTGGAGTGACCAATACGACAGCGGGTGTAGACAATCTGGTCCCAGCAATTTAAAAATGGAGAGGAACTTCGTTTACCAACAATAGGGCTGATTTTATAGTTTGTTCAGACATTATATAACATGTCAACTGACTGTCAGGCTTAAGTAGAAAAAAATACATTATCTTGGTAGCATGCTATGCATCATAAAATTTGGAAAACAAAAAAAAAGTGCCATATAATTCACTTAGCATCCAACCACATCTATTTCAGCCACAATGAGGCCTCATTCACCCTCATAGAGAGGAAACTCACTATGGTCAATCAATCAACAAAAACCTTCTCAACGACAAGGGAAGGATGGAAATGATGGTTTCCAAAAAGAATAATGTAAATGAGAGTAGGCAGTTCACTGCCAACAGCACAAACAAAATCCTATAAAAATATGGGCTTGATCCTGTTCTTTGTGCAAAACCGAAGAAAAGACTAGAAAAGATTAGAAACAGCCAACAATTCTCCATTACATGTTGTCAGGATTAGGGCCAGTGGAGAGAACGACCAGGATTGTGAGGAGAGATCAAGCCACAGGGCCTTAGTCTTTTCATTAGGATCATGTTTCAACGATGACCAAAACCTGATTTTCATTGACTAGGCCACCACATGACATCATAGGAACATCAGTAAACATAGGCCTAAAAATCCACATACCAAAGCCATGTTTTGCTGTTTAGATAATTCAAGACATCCTCAACACACCAAGTCAACTTTCTCAGGACAATAAGAATGAAAATTCATAATCACGAATCAAATAAATCCATAATGGAACATCTTCAGCCATTGTGACGAGTAAGACTCACCTTTCTCACACACAAAAATTCCAGCTCGTTTAGAAAAATCAGTAAAAGGGTTATTGCCGAAATTAAATTAATGACATTAGTCTAGAGAAAGAATGACGTCCGTATCACCAAACTTGAATGAGACACGAGCAGTCTAAAGAGGGAAATGCATGTCTGAGCGTGTAGCCAATGGCCCCAAGGAATCTCCATTTTTTACTTTAATGTGAGGCTGATAGGAGCTGCATGGATTTCATTTCACATTTGGGCCATGCCACATCAAACACTCCCATCCACCAGGCCTCTCTTTTCTGGTGCTCTTCAGAAAGGTCAAATAATGTAAAGTCAACTGCGTGGCTGAAAATCCAGATTGTTGATAAATAATGGCAGAAGATCTCTACAATGACATCAAAGAACCAGGAAGTCCTGAAGATGATCCATTAGAGAGAAAGAAAACAACCACGCTGCCATCAAACTGGGCTCCAACGATGATTACAAAACTGGACCTTCCAGAATGATCCGAGCAGACAAAACACTGCTAACATAATCAATAAAACTAGATTAAACAATCACAGGTTCTCACAAGGAGATGAAATAAAGAGAAAGGCAGCTTTGAATTGGGAGATTACTGGTCAAATGGAGTGAGCCGAGGTCTTTTTTTCTCTCTCTTCGCAGGAAATGAGAGTGCCTCCCTTCCCCCACCGCTCGGCTCAAACTCCCTTCCCCCCTCCCTCTAGGCCAGAGACGCAGGCTCTGGCACATCTATGGCACAGGAGCTTACAGCAAACAAGGAAGAGGAGAGAAAGCCTTTAAATATAGGTCAGTCTCAAGAGCCACACAGCTCAGAAAAAATGTGCTAATGCACTTGAGTATCAACATGCAAACAAATGTGCCATTCAGGCAAAGCAAATCTTCCTCCCAAAAAGCACTACTGGGCCATTGAAATAAGATATGTGGCTGCCTTGCTAATAATTTCAAGGGCAGCAATTATCTAAGAAGTGACTTTGAAGGAGAACAGTTGTTTCCTGTCACAGATGTTGATGTTGATATGACTTTTCTCGGATGCCCTTTACAGATAATACGCAGGCAAAACAGCCATGCCAAAGCACTGCGGGTCATTTCCACTGAATGGCACAAATCCAATCAACACAATCCTTTGCATTTTCCTGGAGAAGAATCCTCAATAAAGTGGTATAATCTCCCTGGGAACACACAAAATTAAGCTGCACTGTACCAACACAAACAAAACTCATGTTTTCCCATTGCGAGAAGCGAGGCTAACAATATAATGAGAACTGGGTAAAAAGAACTGGGCAATTAAATTAATTGAGAATAATTGCGACAAATTCACCTGCGAGCCGCATGTTGTTTGATAAACAGATGAAATATGATACAAATTGGGTTAGTTTTTTTTTCGCACAGCCATAAATGTTGTTAGAATGGCCCATTCCATTGGGAATGCAGGAGGAGGATTTCGGTCTCATGTGGACTGTGCTCCCTTGTTTTGACTTGTGATAACAGCTGTGTGTATTGGTGCTATTTTATTATTACCATCACCATAAATCTCTGCCCGAAAAGAATATCATCCGAAAAGAATAATATGTTAATATCATCAAGGAAATCTTTTTATAAGTGCTGTTATATAATGTTATAGCCTACACTTTGAGAAGAATACATTTTTGCTCTAATTTTTTAAAATGTAAGATTCAAATTTTCCAAAATGTAAAGCCATGGCAACATAAAAACTGACAAAATTCAGTGCTTTTGCAATTAAGTAAGTGCAAATCTGTCAACTCGTAAAGAAAATGAAATTGAGCCATAATTCTAGACTCAAATATCATTCAGTCTTATTCAGTCAAATAAGCATAAAAGTGCTAAAGCACATATTTAAAATATTGTCCTATGGAAAAAAAGGTAATTTTGCATGAACTGAATGCAGCTGATGAATGCTTTGTGCCTGAAAACCCATGCCTGGAAAAATCCATAGCTGTTTATGACAGAACGACAGCTCTTATTTTTGCAATCCTACTTGACACAACAACCTGGCTGTGATAGAGATAAATAATAGGCAAAAAGCATGCAAATGTCTAAATCGTCTGTGTTCAAAAACAAGCATATTTTGCTGCTAATATTGTCTAAATGAAGGATGTTAATTCAACAAGAATGTGTCCTTCACTAATACAAGGCCTAAAATGTCATATTTCCTGGACATATAAAACCAACACAACCTCCACTGAAAATCATGAATGATGTATGTAATGAATTAAGCTCTCAACCCCTTACTAGTAGATCACGTCCTGCCCTGTTTTACCCATCATGCCCCTGATAAAATGGTCACAGTTGGGGCCCTCAGCTTTCTAATAGGGCCCTAAAAGTTGCCTCCATTTTTTGTGGTGTGGCTTGATGTCACAAAAAACAATGGGACAGTCAATCAGCTTACAAAATTACACGACCCAACTGCCCCTCCCCCACCCCCATGACCCTTCTTTCTGCCAACAGAGGGCCCAGCTCTGTAACAGAGAAATGACTGTCTGTCATAGAGTCATAGACAGTTGTTTGCCAGTTCAGCAATGAGTGTTAGCTGACTTAGTTTGCTATGGAACCATGTGACCAAGCAAGCAGAACACAGGCCAAAGCCCGGGAGAGAGAGGTAGAGAAAGCCTCATCCCCCCCATCTTTGGCCCCCTCTGCCTCCTCCTTCCTCCTCAGCCCTGTTTTTCTGAGACTAGGCCTGTGCAAGGCCTTCCCATTCACTGGAGAATCAAATCTGCAATTCACAGTGTTAGCAGTGGTTCAAAATAGTGAAATTACAGAAAAGGACACAAGTAATAAAACATCAGACTTACCTCTGTGGATGCATGGCTGAAACAGTGTAATGTCAATACTTATAAAACATGGAGGACAGCCTCAGCCTTTAGACAAGGGAGGGCTCTCGACTCCACACTCACGGCTCAGGCCTGTCTGATCAGAGCAGGGCCATGACTGGCTGCCCTCCCACAAGCAGGATGTAAGGCTTCGTCTGATTGGCCGAAGCGCTTCCTGAGTATTTATCTTTGTTCAGCACTGGCAGGATCAGCAGTGAGTGCGGGAAAGAGCACTGAGGAGAGAGAGTACTAGGCCTCACTCCTTCAAAATACACCCTAAACCTCTGTGGTCTGCCTAAACCAACAGTTAAATAGCAGCTCCATGTCTGTTTGCTTCGGATCTGTCACAAATCATTTCATTTTATGGAATGCATTGAAGTTCTTTTGTTTCTCTGGACTGCGTGTGGGGCTGTAGGCCTTTGTTTAGTCCCTCCCCCCACCGGAGCCTGTTGAGAAATAGGAGACACTCCTTTAGTAAACAACAGCACTGAACGAAAATAGTACAGCCACAATAACTTCCTGTGCAGATTGCAGCAACCAATTCATGTGAAATACATATAATGTGTATACTGTTCACATTAGCAATGATTATATTGAATGGTAGTATATGAAATACAGTACTGAAAACGTACCGTGCCATAATTATTTCAGGAATCAATGCAAAATCAAAGAAAATAGACTCACATTTGCTTTCCTTGAACACATGTATCTATTAAGTGCTTATTATATGTTGGATGTTCCTTAAAAACAAGCAACCAAAAAATACTGGTGTATTGCCAAACAGTAAAATATAGTTTGTTGCAAAAAAATAATAATAAATAAATAAATATCATTTGGTAAGTCATTATAACATTCACATTTGTTTTGTAGAAAAAAAAAAATCAAACAAACATCAAACATACAGGCTAAGCAAGCTCTGATTTCAAAACAATGGTCATTCAGGGACCTTAATGACAATAAAAACCAACTGACTTTACTTGACTTATCTTGAATATGTGGCATTAAACAAAAGGCCAGTCACAATATCAGTAGCCTATGCTTCTTTGAACTTTCCTGTATGAAGCAATTCAAAGATATTCACATTTTAAGATAGCTGTATTCAAATTTAAGTAATTCATTTAAAATGTTCAGGCCATCTTTAACCATGACTAGGTAGGCCGCAAACAGCTCTGCCAGTTATTGGAAGTTACACGACACTGACCTCTAATGGAGAGATGTGGAATAGCAGAGAACTGTGAGAGGGCTGTGAGTCTGTGACTTGTTGACAGGACACATTCTGGAAAAATAACAAACACATTATCAGTACTCAAAGTACTCAGTACACATTCTCTCTCTCTCTTTGTGTGTGTATGTCTTTCTCTCTTTGAAAAAGCTTGATAAGAATAAAAGATAGTAGGACATCATGCAGCGCTCTCTGGGAATAATTGTCTCTCAACTAAAGGTAAGGTTATTTATTTTTTGTTGTTGTGTTTTCTGTCGTTTTCACAGTTTTTCAGTTATTTTGAACTTATGGCAAATTCCTTTAATAAACACATTTAGCTATGAATCAGAACCTTGTATGTTTAATTTAATGTGCAAAAAAATATATTTTTTTATTGAAAATGTTAACAAATGTTTTTTTTTTTTATTGTATTGTTTGTCATGGTGCAGTACCGTGTGTCTAGTATCTAGTTGAACTTTGCAGCACAGCCTGACTCTTTCATCAGTCATCATTAAGCTCACCCTCACAATTTTAATGAATGGGGACTGGAGCTGCAAAAGCTATATTAAAAAAGTATCATAAAAGTGGTCCATATGACTAAAATGGCTGTAAAATGTCTATCTGGGGAATGTGGTCATTCCTGCTCTCCATATTTTCTCTGGTGGACATGTTTTCTCACCCAGGAATGGGTCTAATCGCCATCACCAGGTGGATCAGGCCCAAGGTCCAATAATTCTTCAGCTTTGCCGTGCTATATAATGGCGTTTGCCACCCCATGTGTCACCATTTCCAGGTTATACAGGACTGGTAGTGTTTGCTGTGTTTTTTGGACTGCCTTTTGGGATGTCTGAAATTCTGATGGATTTAGTTGGTGCTTTCCAGTGCATTTGGACTTATTAAATGTGGCCCTATCCTACTTGGGCCACCGATCTCTGGTAAGTTAAAAAATAACCTAGTTGAAGAGACCAGTTTAGACCTGCATGGGTTAGTTCACCCAAACATTGAAAATCCTGTCATCATTTACTCACCCTCATGTGGTGCTAACATTGTTTTTAACAACAAAGACTTAGTCTGTATTTTCACTATGTTATATTGTTCAGGAAGTTTTACTGACATATTACTCTTCAGGTTTAGTGGTGGACATCTTCATGGATTACATATACATGTATTTTGCTTGTGGTGTGATGATGCTGGTACCAGGAGTCTTTTTCTTCATCATGAACTATTACAGCTACAGACGGTTTGAACATGAAGAGAAACTGAGAAAGGTAGATGAGCTACAGATCGGATCTGCCAAAGAGCTGGTTGTTGTGGAAGAGGCCAAAGACAAAGGACATGAGCTAAAACTCAATTCGGAGGAGGAGGCAGCACACTCAACCTGTAAAGAGTCCTGACTCAATATTCTTGTTACAAACTTTTGTTCTAATTTTAGTATTAATCAGTAATACAGAGAGTTAGTATTACACCAACCAAATCCTTTGCATACCTTGTAGCACACCCTGGCAACTATGTAAGGAATAATTGACAACAGACCACTGAATTATCGAAAATTATACAATGGGTCTGTTGAATGCTTGATTCTGATTGGTTGACGGACGTTCTAAGGTGTGCAATTTTATTCACGGCTATGAAGTAGTTCCAGGTCTTGACCGCATATCGGTTCCATATTACTTCGCCAAATTATTTCAGTTATTTCAGAGACCTACAGGCTACCACAACAAAATAACCAATTAAAACAAAGACACTGGTTAAGTACATAGGATAAGAATGAAAATGTCTAGAATATACAATTTTTTTTTTAATTCGATTGAAAAGCATCCTTGTGCTCTCTCTCTCTCTCTCTCTCTCACACACACACACACACACACAAATAGAGCCGCACCCCCTGCGACTTGATCAATGCAACAGTTTCTATGATCTGAAATAATAACATTTAATATGTGAAACCTTTTATGTTTCACTGTATTTTGTCCTAATAAGTCTCTGATAGCTATAGTGGAAAGCATCACGCTAACCCTCCCCATCTCTTTCGCACTCACACAAACTCTCTCAGGAGCAAAGTCAGCGCACCACCATGACTCACCGGGATTGTAAACAGCTGCATAGCAATAGAAAAGCTCTTCAAGAATGGTGACACTAACTGCTACTGAGACTTAAACCTACACTTTGGCAATTTGAAGCAATATTATTCCTAACGAGAGCCACTTTAAACACTGGTAATTCCACACGCGCTATCTCTCAGTGTCTCTCTTTCTCTCGCTCTAACACACACACACACACACACACACACACACAAACAAAACCTTGTACTCCAATTCCGAAAAGCAGCGCATCCCCATTGCTAGTTCTAAAGTGACATTTTCGAACTAGCAGTGAAGGCTTGAGCTGTATCAAAGCTAGATACAATAGATACAACAGTTTCTATATTATCTGAAATATCTGTGGGGAAAAACCCTCACACTCCGCTGTTTATTGTGACCATATTACCACCTCAGGTGTGCTTTATTATTCAATAATTCAACTGTCCGCCATCAATTATTCCTTACATAATTCAGGTGGCAATGCGGTCATCGGCGGAGTCAATTATTGCACTTATACCATGGTTACCATAGCTTAAGACATTGTTCAGGGTTTTATCTCAAGACATTTTCTGGTGTTTTCCCTAAAACGCTCTTATGAGGGGAACTACTTTTTTCCACCACAGATTCAGTGTCTTGCTTACAGTCCAAACCTTCATTGCTTTTTAGAGAACTTCACTTTAGAACTAGCAATGGAGGATAGCGAGGCTTGCGCTGCATTATTGAAGCACTTACTGGAGTAATAAGGTGCGTTTGTGTGTGTGTGAGAGAGGAGAGCAAATGAAAGAGAGAGAGAGAGAGAGAAAGAAAAAGAGAGAGCCCAAGGACACTTTTCAATCGAAACTGAAATAAACGTTGGACTTTATAGACATTGCATTCTTATCCGATGTACTTAGTCAATGTCTTTGTTTTAATTGGTTATTTTGTTGTGGTAGCCTGTAGGGCTCTTTGAAATAACTGAAATAATTTGGCGAAGTGATATGGAACCGTTATGCGATCAAGACCTGGAGCTACTTCATAGCCGTGCGTTTACTGGAAAAAAATTGCACACCTTAGAACGTCCGTCAACCAATCAGAATCAAGCATTCAACAGACCCGTGGCACAAGTTTTTATAAACCAGCTTATAGTAGCATTTTTGTTGTCTTTATACTTTACTATAATATGTTATAAATCCAGCACTACCTATAGACCTCTGGCGGCTCACAGTCTGTACTGATCCATCACAGCTCAGAAATAAGACATGCTGTTTTGTAATCTGTATGAATTTATTGGAATCTGATAATTAAATGAAAATGGACAAACAGATGGTGAATGCACAGTCCTAATTAAAAAAAACATATTGAACTATGGTGTCACACACAGGCATAGCACTCAATCCAACATAACAAGTTCATTCTTTGATTAAAATCAGCTTGTACTGTACTCTTACTCAAAACAAAATTGTTGATATTAAATTTCTCACATTTAGAGAAAAATATTTTTAGCACCTACTTGTGTAAAAAAAAAAATTAATTGTGGTCTGACAACTTTAATATATTAATATTTAATATAACAAAATAAGCCTGATTCAAAAGTGGAATGAAGAAAATAACCAGTCAATCGAACACATTCAAAACACATTCATATACACTGGTGGCCAAAAGTTTGAATAATGTTCATATTTTGCAGTTTCGGAAGGAAATTGGTACATCAATTCACCAAAGTGGCATTCAACTGATCACAAAGTATAGTCAGGACATTACTGATGACTATTTGTCATTTTTATCAAATCTAGACAGGCCCCATTTCCAGCAGCCATCACTCCAACACTTTATCCTTGAGTATTCATGCTAAATTGCTAATTTGGTACTAGAAAATCACTTACCATTATATCAAACACTGCTGAAAGCTATTTGTTTTTTTAAATGAAGTTTAACATTGTCTTTGTGTTTGTTTTTGAGTTGCCACAGTATGCAATGGACTGGCATGCCTTAAGGTCAATATTAGAAAAAAAAAAGAGTTTTATGGATCTTAAACCCATCAAGCTTTTGTGGGATCAGCTAGACTGTAAGGTGTGTGAAAAGTGCCCGACAAGACAGCAACATCTATGGCAAGTGCTACAGGAAGTGTGGGGTGAAATGTCAATTGGGTATCTGGACAAACTGACGGCTGGAATGCCAAGGATCTGCAAAGCTGTCATTGCTGCACATGGAGGATTTTTTTGATGAGAACACTTTGTAATTTTTTTAAAGTAATTTAAGAAGTTCTGACATTTTTTTCAAATTGTAATAGTAATTTTTCACATAATAATGTCCTGACTATACATTGTGATCAGTTGAATGCCACTTTGGTGAATAAAAGCACCAATTTCTTTCCATAAGAGCAAAATATGTACATTGTTCCAATCTTTTGGTCACCAGTGTATATAAACACTCTAAATTGTTTATATTTCTGCAATTATATTTTGCATAAAGAAAATGCCGTCATTCAGGATCATTACGTTTTTTTTTTTTTTCATTGTGGCATTGCTTATACTTCAGCACATTTTACCCTGCAATTCTCATTACTGCAATGCATGAGGAACTTTAACTTTTACTATTCCCATTGTTTTCAATTATGATTTTCATTACAGTACCACAACCATTTTTATACTGTATTACAGTATAAGAGATGCTGTTCTACAATGATTTAAAATCAGCTGAACTGAAAGGCTCATGGCCTTTCAAGCAACGGGGGATGCGCTGCTTTTCGGCATTGGAGTACAAGGTTTTGTGTGTGTGTGTGTGTGTTAGAGCGAGAGAGAGACACTGAGAGATATCGCGTGTGGAATTACCCAGTTCTGTTCATGTACTTAAATCAATGGATTTAAGTACAAAGGGAGTACTACTATAATGTATAAATTCTTAAAGACATAGTTAACCCAAAAATCTTATCATTTATTCACCCTCATGCCATCCCAGATGTGTATGACTTTCTTTCATCTGCTGAACACAAATGAAGATTTTTAAAATATCTGAGCTCTAAATGAGTAAATGAGTGCCAGAATTTTGAAGCTCCAAAATCCACATAAAAGTACTCCAGACGACTCTGGTGGTTAAATCCATGTCTTCAGAAGCGATATGATAGGTGTGGGTGAAAAAAAGATCAGCATTTAAGTAATTTTTTACTATAAATTCTCCTCCCAGCTCAGTCAATCTTCACTTTCACATTTACGTTCTCCTTCTTCTGTTTTGAGAAGGGTATAGCTGCAGGCATTGCTCCAAAAAGGGGTGGCCGCTCCAAATCGCTATTGAAGATTTAGAGAGCCCCTTACCTAACCTTTTCCCTAGCCTTAACCATGAGTGGAAGTGACACCCCCTTTCTGGAGTAACCACGCCCCCTTATGGAGATTCCGCCCCCATTTGGAGGTCTCTGGCCTGCAGCTATACCTACTTGTCTGTTTTTGGTGATTCATGCATATCAACCCATACTGGGCAGAGTGTTTCCCACAGGATTTTTGTGAGACTGTGTTGGTTGGACCTCTGACCCACTAGGGGGGTCGCCACAGTCTAGGTAATTAATGGGAAACAATGGGGTAGGGAGAAGGATTTATGATAAAAATTACTGAAATATTGATCTGTTCCTAATCTACACCAATCATATCTTGTCTGAACACATGGATTTAACCAAAGGAGTCTGATGGATTACTTTTCATTTTGACACCCATGCACTTGCATATTTGAGGACCTACAGAGCTGAAATATTCTTCTAAATCTCTTCATTTGAGTTCAGCAGATGAAAAACAGGAGATGTCAGGAGGGTGAGTAAATGATGAGAGAATTTTAATTTTAACAATTTAAATAATATACACTTTTTCACATTGTGGGTGCATATCTGTCATGAAAGTAATCTCACAAAGTAAAACATTTTATTGACCCTAAAATAGGCTTAATTTTGTTTTTTTAAATACAAAATAATTTCTTATTGGTTTCCTTTGAATTTGAAGTAAAATAGACCAGGACATTTTCTTGACAGGTTTCAAGAGAATTACCCAAATAGTATTGCTATGCTGCTTTTAAAGTCAAACATGGCTGAAACTCTTCCAAAGTACAAAAAGGCAGAAAGGGGAATGTATCACAGTTTTAGCCAGGGATGTTTGAGACACTGAGCTGCTGTGGCTCTCCTCTCTGGCAGGAAGTCCAACATTTGTAACAGGAAATCAGAGAAAACGCCTAGGTTACGTATGTAACCTCCGTTCCCTGATGGAGGGAACGAGACGTCGTGTCGAAGAAGCGACACTAGGGGTCTCTCTTGAGACCCGAAAGATACCTCTGATCTATGAAAAAAGGCCAATGAGAGTTGGCGAACAGTATTTGCATACTCCGCCTCCGGATACGGATATAAAGGCGAGAGAAATACGCTCGTTCATTCAGGATTTTTCTGAGGAGCCGGGAGTGTACCGGGCACCTCAGCGGCTCGGCTCAGCGACATGGCCGGGAAGACACGACGTCTCGTTCCCTCCATCAGGGAACGGAGGTTACATACGTAACCTAGACATTCCCCATCTGTTGCTCACTTCGACGTCGTGTCGAAGAAGCGACACTAGGGGTCCACTTCAAAACTCGCCATGCGCTGAGCCGTGTACTGCTTACACAGAAGCGGGCAGGTATTTCTACGTGCACAGCGACCAACTGTGTTCAGACTGCACGTACTCTTCCCCAATGCCCCGAAAGAGTCATCAGAATCCTTTTGGTCACCCTAGGAGGGAACAAGGTGACGCTCCCAACTAGGGAACGGGCCAAGCCTGGCTGGGCCTCTTTTCTCTCTATGTTTTCTTGGCATAGAGCAAGAGCAGCCGGGGCCCTTACCGCATCGAGGGAAGGGGGTCTTACCCGAATTCCTATTCTTTCAGGGGGAAAAGACCCTGCGGATGCCACACCCGCCCAGCAGGGGAGGTAAAGGTGGCAAAATACATCACATGGCCACTTTGGGCATGTGGGAAGAAATGGCGCGGTGGTAGATTCAACCTCGAGGAGTGTGGAGTTGCTACAACACGGCGACCGGAGGGCAGTGAAGGACTGCCTAAGGGAGACGCGGGTCAGCTCGCAAGGTGACCGTACCGCGCAAGTACACACAGGAGGAGTCCCGTAGGAGGCCTGATCTGTGGAGCACCTATTCCAGTAGGGGTAGCCAGAGGTACCCGTAGTGGACTGGGCCGGCAAGTTCCTCCGCTGAACTGTTGCGGGCCCGAGAGGGCTAGGGAGGAATCAACCAGAGACCTAAGCCCTCTGGGAAAGAAGCACACTGTTCTGCCTCGGAGAGGGAAACGGCGCTGGAAACAAGCGATTCACCCGGTCAGATCGTCGGCGTGTACCGAGTTCTACGGGCTCGGACCTGAGAGAACACGGGACGAGACTGACTCAACCCTGAGATTGTAAAACCTCGTAAAGGTGTTAGGTGTTGCCCAGCCCGCAGCTCTACAGATGTCTGCTAGCGAGGTGCCTCTAGCCAGTGCCCATGAGGATGCCACACTCCTGGTAGAGTGGGCTCGAACCCGCAAAGGAGGTGGCACGGCCTGGGTGTGATAGGCCAACTAAATGGCCTCCACCACCCAGTGAGACAGCCTCTGTTTGGAGACAGCGTTCCCTTTCTGCTGTCCTCCAAAGCAGACAAAGAGCTGCTCAGAGCGCATAAAGCTCTGGGTGCGTTCCAGGTAGGCACGCAAGGCACGTACCGGACACAGCAGTGAGAGGGCTGGGTCTGCCTCCTCCCGGGGCAGCGCTTGTAGGTTCACTACCTGATCTCTGAAGGGCGTGGTAGGAACCTTGGGCACATAGCCCGGTCGAGGTCTTAGGATCACATGAGTGTCTGCCGGACCGAACTCCAGGCAAGTTTCGTTGGTAGAGAACGCTTGCAGGTCCTCGACCCTCTTGCGAGCGCGATCAGCAGGGCCGTTTTTAAAGAGAGAGCCCTGAGTCCAGCTGATCCTAGCGGCTCGAAAGGGGATCTCTGAAGACCGGTGAGGACCACCGAGAGATCCCAGGAGGGGAACAGGTTTGGCCGGGAGGGATTTAACCTCCGGGCACCTCTTAGGAACCTGACAATTAAGTCGTGCTTACCCAGGGACTTTCCGTCTACTGGGTCGTGGTGAGCTGCGATAGCGGCAACATACACCTTCAAGGTGGACGGGGACAGCCTCCCCTCCAACCTCTCCTGTAGGAACAGGAGCACAGACCTAACTGCACACCTCTGTGGGTCTTCTGCCCGGGAAGAACACCAATTCACGAACAGATGCCATTTCAGGGCGTAGAGTTGCCTGGTAGAAGGGGCTCTGGCTTGGTTGATCATGGCTACGACTGTGGGTGGTAGCCCAGCTAGATCTTCCGCGTCCCGTCCAGGGACCAGACGTGGAGGTTCCAGAGGTCTGGGTGCGGATGCCAGAGCGTGCCCCGTCCCTGAGAAAGAAGGTCCTTCCTCAGGGGAATTCGCCAGGGAGGGGCTGTCACGAGGAGTATGAGGTTCGAGAACCAGGCCCGGGTGGGCCAGTAAGGAGCCACGAGAGTGACTTGCTCCTCGTCCTCCCTGACCTTGCACAGCACCTGTGCAAGAAGGCTCACTGGGGGGAATGCGTACTTGCACAGCCCCACCGGCCAGCTGTGTGCCAGTGCATCTGCCCCTAGGGGAGCCTCTGAGCGGGCGTACCAGAGCGGGCAGTGGGAGGTCTCTCGGGAGGCAAACAGGTCTACCTGGGCCTTGCCGAACCGTTACCAAATCAGCTGAACCGAGTGGGGGTGAAGCCTCCACTCTCCTCCAGGCAAGCGTTGTCGTGACAGCACGTCCGCCATCACATTGAGGTTGCCGGGGATGTGAGTGGCACGCAGCGACCTGAGTCGGTGCTGGCTCCAAAGGAGGAGACGACGGGCGAGTTGCGACATGTGGCGGGAGCGTACGCCGCCTTGGTGATTTATGTATGCGACCGCAGTGGTGCTGTCCGACCTGACCAGGACATGTTCGTCCTGAATTATCGGGAGAAACTGCCGCAGGGCTAGAAGGACGGTCAACAACTCGAGGCAGTTGATGTGCCAACGCAGCTGGGCCCTTTTCCAACGGCCTGAGGTTGCGTGCCCGTTGCAAACGGTGCCCCAACCCGATCTGGAGGCGTCGGTCGTGACCAGGACGCGTCTGGACACCTGCTGTAGGGGTACTCCAGCCCGTAAGAAACAGAGGTCTGTCCAGGGGTTGAATGCTTTGCGGCAGGCGGGGGTGATCGTTACCCGGTGCGTGCCGTGGCGCCATGCTCGTCTCGGGACTCGGGTCTGAAGCCAGTGTTGGAGCGGTCTCATATGCATCAACCCCAGCGGCGCGACCACCGCGGAGGATGGCATATGCCCCAGGAGCCTCTGGAAAAGTTTTAAAGGGACCGCTGTGCCCGGCCTGAAGGCGACGAGGCAGTTCAACACTGACTGGGCGCGCTCGTTGGTGAGACGCGCCGTCATTGAGACTGAGTCTAACTCCATCCCGAGAAAAGAGATGCTCTGAACTGGAGTGAGCTTGCTCTTTTCCCAGTTGACCTGAAGCCCCAAGCGGCTGAGGTGCCTGAGCACCTGGTCTCTGTGAGCGCATAGTGATTCTCGCGAGTGGGCCAGAAGGAGCCAGTCGTCGAGGTAGTTGAGTATGCGGATGCCGGCTACCCGGAGCGGGGCAAGAGCTGCCTCTGCGACTTTCGTGAAGACGCGAGGGGACAGAGACAGGCCGAAGGGGAGGACTTTGTACTGATACGCCTGACCATCGAACGCAAACCGCAGGAAGGGGCGGTGTCGAGGCAGGATGGAGACGTGAATGTACGCGTCCTTCAGGTCTACCGCTGCGATCCAATCTAGATGCCGGATGCAGGTTAGAATGTACTTCTGCGTGAGCATTTTGAATGGGAGTTTGTGCAACGCTTGGTTGTGAACTCGCAGATCCAAGATTGGTCGTAAGCCGCCACCTTTCTTGGGCACGATGAAGTACGGGCTGTAGAAACCCTCCTTCATCTTGGTTGGAGGGACAGGCTCTATCGCGTCTTTGGCCAGAATTTCCGCGATTTCCGCGCGCAGGGACTGGGCGTGTTCGCCGTGTACTGCGGAGTAGCGGACACCCATGAAGGGGGGCGGGGGCCTGGCAAACTGAATTGCGTAACCGAGTCGGATGGTCCGGACCAGCCAGCGAGACGGGTTGGGAAGTGAAAGCCACGCATCCAACCTCTGCGCTAGGGGCACCAAGGGGACGATTAATTTTGACGTGCCCGGCGGGGCTTTGCAGTGGGGCGGAGCAGGTAGGGCAGCGTTGGGCGGCGACGGGGTGACCCGCGGCTGAGGTGCTGAGAAAAGACTCAAAGCACTTACCTTGCTCCGCACGCCCGGCAGGGGGCGGGTTAGCGACTGAGGAGGAGGTCCTGGGTAGGCGTCCTCTGGACTCGCCGGAACCGGCCGGCCGGGGAACAGTCGTGGGGCTGAAGACTGGTGGTCCGTGTCCAGGGGGCCAGGACTGTTGAGATCTGTGGGCAGAGCGCCGTGAGAACGGCGTTTGCGGGCCAGGTGACCCAGAGACACAGGAAATAGCTCTGTTATTGAGAATGTGGGTACCGCAACCCCATCTAAGGGGGGGCGGCAAATAAAATTGTTTAACAACAAAAGATTCTCCTCCCGGCCCTCCACCGGGGGACGGAGCGGTCTTACCACCTCCGGAGCTAATGTCTGTGTCGCTGGGTCATCCGTCTCAGGACCGCCTGGGAGCCTTCCGGGTCCTCGAGGGAGTCCGAGAGACGGGGGGCGTCGGCTTCCTGCGGTGTGCTCGACGCAGGGGCTGAGAGCTGGGCCCGGGTTGAGGCAGAGCAGGTTTCTTAGCCGCAGGGGGACACCCTCGGTGAGCAGACGGGGCAGTGGCCTTGGCGGCAGGTTTGCGGCAAGGCAGGATGTGTGATATGGCCTCCGTCTGCTTCCTCACCGTGGAAAACTGCTGGGCGAAGTCCTCGACGGTGTCGCCAAAGAGGCCAAGCTGGGAGACAGGGGCGTCGAGGAAGCGAACTTTGTCGGCCTCGCGCATCTCGACCAGGTTGAGCCAAAGGTGACGTTCCTGGACCACTAGGGTGGCCATCGCCTGCCCGAGTGCCTGCGCGGTGACCTTCGTGGCTCTGAGGGCGAGGTCGGTCGCTGAGCGCAGTTCCTGCAGCACATCGGGGTCAGGGCTACCCTCGTGCAGATCTCTGAGCGCCTTGGCCTGGTGGACTTGCAGGAGGGCCATGGCGTGCAAGGCGGAGGCGGCCTGTCCCGCGGCGCTGCAGGCTTTGTGGTTGAACGAGGACGCAGTCCTACAGGCCTTGGAAGGGGGTACAGGGCGCCCGCGCCAGGTGGTAGGGTCACCAGGACAGAGATGGATCGCAACCGCCCTATCCACCTGGGGAATCGCTGTGTATCCGTGGGCCTCTCTGCCATCGAGGGTAGCGAGAGCGGACGAGCAGGGCTTTTGACGGACGGAGAGCGGGGCTCTCCATGGCGACGTCAGCTCGTCATGCACCTCCGGAAAAAACGGTACCGGGGGGGCGTAGCTGTGAGCGGCGCCCAGACCCCAGGAACCAGTCGTCCAACCGTGACGGGTGTGGGGAGGGTGGAGGTTTCCAGTCCAACCCCACCCCGACGGCGGCCCGGGCAAGCATGTCGGACATCTGCGCATCTGCCTCAACCTGGGCGTGCTGGCCCGAAGGCGGCAGCCCAGGGGAGGACTCAGCGTCAGACACCGCGCTCTCCGATGGGGCGGCGAGCTCATCGGCTTCGAGCTCTAGAGGATAGGCAAACCGGCCCGGAGGCGAGTCGCCGTTACCTCGAGACTGAACGGAGGTCAGCGAGCGTGTCGGGGGGCGGGTGGTCCGAGGGGGCATACCCGGCGGAGCTGCACCCGCTGCCCTCCCCAAATCGCCTCCAGCGCCAACCGCATCGTCCTCAATCCCGTGGGAAGGAGCGATACGGGGGTGGCAGGAGTGGCGTGCTTTCTGTTGAAAGCGAGCCACGACCGCAACGCTGCCACGGTCATATTCTCGCAATGAGAACATGAACCGTCCACAAACGCTGCCTCGGTGTGATCGGCGCCCAGACACACGAGACAGCGCCTGTGGCCGGAGAGCACTCTACCGCATCCAGGAACTACACAGGGTTTGAATGGCATCTTTATAAAGACGCGCCCTGAAAAGGGCGTTCAACACCACTGTGTATTGCTCTTTTAGAGAAATAAACTCTTTACGAGAAAATTGCTCTTTATAAACTCTTTTAGACACTGCGCTGTCGAAGCGCTCGGGGGCAAACTGCATGCCGGCAGAGAAGAGAAAAGCCGCTGAAGGTGCGCCGTAAATCCAACAGCAGCAGCGTGTCAGAGGATCAGAAGCAGGGTAAGTTGTGTGTAGCACAGCAGACAGCATTCACACGACCATCAGCTCCGAAGAAAATTACTGAATGAACGAGCGTATTTCTCTCGCCTTTATATCCGTATCCGGAGGCGGAGTATGCAAATACTGTTCGCCAACTCTCATTGGCCTTTTTTCATAGATCAGAGGTATCTTTCGGCACTCAAGAGAGACCCCTAGTGTCGCTTCTTCGACATGACGTCGAAGTGAGCAACAGACAGTGAAGAGATGCTTCTCTGAGAAGAAAGTGATATTTCTCCACAAGGACTTCATAGAGCCCCCGTGGATGGAGGACAGCGATCTGCCGCACATCACCGGTGTAACAATAAACATAGATGAAGAAATAATACACCCCATGTTACAGAACAACTGATTCATTAATTTCAATAAGAACATTCAAATGACTCCTGTTTTATAAGTGATGAAATTGGCTCACACTAAGTAAAGTCAAGTCTAGTATTCTACTCACCCATGCGGTTGAATACTGTGAGAAATGTTTGCCTGACAGAGACACTGACACTGTAATCTTACCCAGGAGTGCAATAATATGAGTGAGGTGGTCTACAAATGACAGAAACTGTCAGTGCCATAAATCCTAACGGTTTTGTCAATGAAAATATTGATGGTGGCTTATAAATAGCGTACCTTCCTCTAAGGAGACATTCTGCCCTGCTTTGGGTTCAAATAAGGAATCACCAGTAACAAGCTCAAATGCCTGTTACTAAATAATAATTAATATAAATACAAATTAAATATGATGTTCTAAACCATTATGATGTATCTATTTAAAACTCAACAAATCTACATTTTTCAAGGCTGTTAACTTAACTGGCATGCCACACTCCAGATGTCAGCTGGTGCGCTATATTCAGATCCCAACAGATCCTCCATTGAGCGATATTGTCTGGTCTGGATCTCTTGACAAAAGTGTTTGTATTAGAAAAACAACAGAAAAGGTTAAGATGTGCTTCCTGTACTGCTTGTTGTCTAACAATGTGTAAGCTTTTGGCACTAATAACATTTCCAAAATGGTTTCAGTGCATCAAAAATGTCTTTTGACAAGAACTGGCCCCAAAAGTTAAGTAATTTTTCGGTGAAAATCTTCACTAGGATTTTCCTTGTGCCTCCCACTCAGACAGCGAAATGACCATGGTCAACCTCCCCAGTCAGATGAATAGAGAACCTTTTTCCCACCCAAAATGTCAAAATTCACAAAGGCCAATTTCACAAAGCTGGAGATTCTTTGTTGTAATTGGTGCATTATCACTTGAATTCTGCTTTTCTCCACACCCTAACAACCATTGTCACCACCATTATCGACTGAGGGAATTTATGACAGAGAGTGGAGAGAGAGCTACCTTCAGGTCAAAGGTCAGGTATCAGGTCAAATTAATTAACAAAATATGCCAAACGTCCTGTAAAATAAGTAATCATACCGTAATTAAGGGAAAAAATTGCATTCCGTATGAAATAATAATGCGATGCCATCTCTCCCGTGTTTTAGTGTCACACACCAAATTGCTGAGAATGTTTCACAAATCGATGTTGCTTTATATGAACACAATCGGATGTTGCTTTACATGAACACAAAACTTGACAGAATCTGCTGGGGAAAAGATCAGTAGTTGAAGTCTTCTGTCGTCTTTTCTGTCAGAAGCAAGATCATTTGGTCAAAATCATATAGCATTTGAGTGCATGTTAATTGTTTCCCACCATTGGGATTTTAAAAGACCAGTGAACGCACCTATTCATGACATGCATTTACATTTTATTGCATATGTCAGAGCTCATTCTGGAAGAGAGAGAGAGGTCAGAAAAACTGCAGTACTGTATTAATTCAAAATAAAAAAAACAGTAGTACAGGTGTAGTTAAAACACTTAACGTGATTCTCTTACATTTCCCTAATGACACTAATCCAAGGAGAAATATACTATTTTTATGTTAAGCCTTTTCTCTCCCATTCTCTCTTCTTCCTTGTCGTTGTATTAAAGCATTTTTCATTTTAAGTTTAGTGAGGGACGCTCACATTGAATGGTTTTTCATCCGTCTGAGCTGTTTTTTAATGTTAAGCTGCATCTCGCACAGGAACATCTGTAAATATGGATCAATCCTACCATTCTGTCATTTAAGTCCCCATTAGTCAAGTCATTTTTATTTGTATAGCACCTTTCACAACACACATCGTATCATTGTGGCCAGAGCCTTGGAAACGAACTCCAGGGTCATATACATGGGCAGATACTCATAGACGACCTCCGTGGTCGTATACATGGGCAGAGACTTGGAACGAACTCCGTGGTCATGTACATGGGCAGAGACTTGGAAACGAAAGACTTTCTCCTCCTTTTCCTCATCTGGGAGGCCAAAGATGGCAGCGCAGTCTCTGGGATGGACGAGGCTGGCAATGCTGGCTCTGGGACCGATGAAATGGATAACGCTGGCCCTGGGACGGACGAAGCTTTCAGCTCGTTGGCCGTGGCAGGCGTGGCCATTGGCTCGCCGCCCGCGGCCATTGGCTCATCACCCGTGGCCGGCGTAGGCATTGGCTTGTCGGCTGTGGCCGGTGTGGGACGCTGGCCCGTCAACCATGATGTGGGACGCTGGCCTGTCGACCATGACACTGGGACGCTGGCTGGCCGACCATGACGGCGGACCCTGGCTCGGTGGCAATGCCGTTATCCGCCTCCCCCACAGTGAATGTTGAACCACTTATCCACAGGGCAAGGTGGATATATTGAGCCAGAGTGAAGGTACTCCCACTGCAAGGCATCCAGGTGTGCACAGGTTCATTCAAGCCTGCACGAAAAAAGTGTTTGAGGGAGAGCTCATTGAAGCCTACTTCATCTGCCAGGATGCGGAAGTCCTCCACGTAGTCTTCTTTAGAATGTTTTCCTTGACGTAGACATATTAGTAGATATGCTGGGTTCATTTTGGTGGGTCAAGTATTCTGTTACATTGTGCTGGCACTAGCAATGACGATGACGTGAAGATGAAGAACCCAAGTGCAGTTTATTTACATACGTGAAAACCAAAACACAGTGAATTGGCCAAACGGCTTGCAAAATGGTCTGAATTGATTTGTAATTCAGTACAATTCGTTCAGAGCGCTCTCTCATTGAATCATTTGGAGCGGTTTCTCACACAATAAAACAGTATTGGGATATTTTTACGAATACAGAACAAACAGTGCTGGATACAGTGGAAATTTACCTACAATCAACTGAAACAAAAGGCTGTTGTGCTGTTTTTCAATATTTATGCATGTAAACATTCACTAGATGGATGTTCTTTTGACAACTGCGCCATGTTTCATTTCTCACGGGAGCGCTGCATTTTTAGACACCATGTCAAGTTAAAAAAAAGTGTCTTGAGACATCTGCGTTCTACTCTATTCCTTGTGGTGAATTTTTACTGGAAGACATGCTTTAGCCAATAGTTACATGCAGGGACGTCACTAGGATTGGAAGACAGGGGGGGGCTTAGCCCCCAGGGTATTTGTAACTTGCGTTTGCAAAATCTTTGCACTCACATCTAGAGCTACACTTCTAGAGCTACACTTATGTCAACAACCAGTCAAGAAACCAAGATGTTAACAAGTAAAACGTGACAGACATATCCTCTTCTTCCATTTCTACTCTGTTAAAGAAAAGTTACTGTAATGTTGCTTTTAGACACATCAAAGCTGCATGGGGGAATTTACTTAGGCCAGACTTTGCTCCTGATGAGTTATTCTATAAGCAATTACTTAAATGCTATCTGTCTGTTCATGTAAATGTATGATAAAGTAATTACATTTAGGTAACATCTACGTATTTATTTAATTTATCACAGCCAATGAATGCAGAAAGTTAAATTGGTATAGCTAACATATATAATAAATATAATGAAATAATTTAGTTTAGGTTATGCATAGTGCCTACACCTGCCAACAAATGCTTATTCTTGTTAGAAGAAAACAAAACAATCCTTAGACCTATAGACCATTACTGACCTCAATCACACCGGCTCCCTCAGAATCAACTGGCCTGCCAATCTCCTGCGGCTGCTTCTCTTTCTCTCTGCTAAAATATCCTTGAATATCCATCTCATCTGCTCAATGAATTGAAGGATACAACAGTAATAGCATTAACAGGGACCCTATGACATTTAGTTGTCAGTGACAGCAACATTCTATGGGGATTGATATTGTTTTATATGCCTATTATAGAGATAGGTTATATTATTGGCAAAGAATAAAGAGTTGTGATTAGCTTGCTAAGTTAACCATTTCTTGTATTTTGCTTATTCACTCTAGCTAGACTACAGTTTTCCATAGCACACCAAAATATCCCCTTTCCTTTACCTCAAGAAAACGTAGCTAATGGTAAGCAGGTAATTAAAAACAACTTACAATTTCACTCTGTATCATGACACTTACCAATATTCCTTTCACCATTAGCGTGTTTATCGGTGTGTGTGGGCGGGAGGGTGCATAGCGAGTTAGATTTCTATAGAGGATTTTAAAAATAAACATATAAAAAAACTTTGATTAATTGAACAAAATTATAAAAATATAAAAAACTTTGATTAATTCAACACAATCGTAGCATATTATATATATTTATTAACATCAACAAACCTCCGATAAAAATACGTTATACAGCATGCTCTAGTTACCAGTACCTAAGAAAACGCTTAAACTGCTTACTTGCACACGCCGTGAAGCGTTGTTAAACTCACCTTGAATGCGGTTTTGGTTAAGACTACCCAACGCGTCGAAAAATGACGCCAAAGGTATACCCAGGGCGTTAAAATGTGACGCCAAGGGGTCCTGTCAAAAGCGTCAATATGTGACGAGTTGGGTGTGAGAATGTGTTGGACCAAACTAGAGTAACGGCGACACGAGATGAATCCTCCAGTTACTTGCAGCGCTCCGGTCTGCAACGCTCTGAAAGCTGCCACAGTTCACACCAATGCAACGAGATGGTGCTGTGCATCATCTTGATAGCACAACGTCTCTTAGTGCTTCTGTCCAACTTCCGACTTTTCGGCTATTTTTTGTAGCTGGATATATATCATTTAATGCGTCTAATTCTAAATATGAATGAGGATACGGTTATTGATAAATCGAATTGTTATTGTTGTTTTTATTATCATTTAGGGGGGCTTAGGAACATTTTGGGGTAGCTTCAGCCCCCCTAAAATAGGCCTAACGACGTCCCTGGTTACATGAATGCTACAAATATTTGAGAAAATACAAAAATAGATATTGAGCCAATTAGTGGATGGGGATTATTAGGAGGCCATGACTGATAAGGGTAAGTGGGGGAAATTTGGCCAAGACACCAGGGTTTCACTCCTACTCTTTTCAAGACGTGTTCTGGGATTTTTAATGACCACAGAGGGTCAGGACTTCAGTTGAACATCTCATCTGAAGGACAGTGCCTCTTCACTATACTGGAGCATTAGGATTTACAGAGTCCGCAGGGTGAGCACCCCTTGCTGGACTCCCTAATACCTATTCCAGCAGCAACCTTAGTTTTCCCAGGAGGTCTCCCATCCAGGCACTGACCAGGTTCAACCCTGCTTTGCTTCAGTAGGCAACCAGTCTTGAGCTACAGGGTGATATGACTGCAGGCGAATGGAGGCCACAGTGCTTTCTTTTCCTATCTACATGTTCTTCTCTTCCCTTTTTCCTCGAGCATTCTCCACTAGGCATTACACCCTAAATGGAGCCGGCTCAAATGGCATCATATGTCAGAAATAGATTCCATATTGTCATCCTGACAAATGCCAATCTGATCTTACTGTTTGGCCATAACACAAATATTCACCAATTATCTGGAGGAGAAAGCAGCTTAGTCAGCTTAACATCATAAATGAATGAGGAGTTCATTAGCAATGGAAAGGATTTAGTTGGACTTGAGAAACTTTGTGGTCATGCCTAAATGTGTATGATGTAGAGGTGTTGAACAGCTGTTGATGGTTTGCGATTACTTTCCAGACTGACTGTTTTTTATGAATTTCAAGCTACTTTGTAGCATCCTTATAGGGTAAATTATATTATGTGAGGAGTTGTTAATTTATATAGAGGTTCAAAAGTGGCTCAAAAGTATGTCAAAATGCTTTCATTTTGAATTGTTCTTATTTATTGTAGGTTTGCATTACAAATGATATTATCAGAAAAACAATTAGTGTGAAATGAACATTAATTTTTATAATGTCTTACAGTCTTAATATTTGGCATGCTCCCCTTTTGCAACTCCAAAAGTTGTGCAAAACCTGATGATTCATGTAATCCAGCATTATTTGAGGATGTTTCAAAGAGCATCTTGTGTGTCATCTGACTTTTGAGTCAGTGTCATACATGAATTAGCATATTTGATTAGTGACCTAGAAATAGTGCAGAATCTTAAATATTTATTTTGTATTTAACATCATAATCAGTGTTTTTAAATTAGAATTTGAATCCCAGATTTTCAACACCTCTGTATTTGTTCAGAATAAAACATGTAACAGGAATGCAAGTGAAAAAATTGGATTTACATGAATCACTGCTGTTGAATACCATTCATGAATCTCTTTCAAAAGTGATTTAGATCCTGCAAGCATGCAACCTTTCTTCTAAAATCGGTCATAACTTTCTTAACGCATTATTACAGCTGATTTCTATAATGAAACACATTATGAATGATAGCAACATTTTATTTACAATAGAAATGGACAAGTAAAAATAATTATAATAATTATTTTACAAAGTAATCTGTTGTGTATTACAGCCACACATACATCCAAAACTGCTGAACTACAGCAAAAACTAAGACGATA
The DNA here is from genome assembly GCA_032164185.1 of Moxostoma hubbsi. Classification (NCBI taxonomy): domain Eukaryota; kingdom Metazoa; phylum Chordata; class Actinopteri; order Cypriniformes; family Catostomidae; genus Moxostoma; species Moxostoma hubbsi. The sequence goes on from JAVLUX010000001.1 coordinate 71,721,354, forward strand.
CATCTGCATGAATATTTAAAGAGATCTAACCACTTACGGTTATACCAAATACAGCTGTTGGTTTGCCGTATATTAAAAGATTAAAAAAAAAAAATACATTTGTTTGGGGGTGGTTCTTTATTACAAAAAAAAATGGTCTGTACATCATCAGCTCGCCATCGGCAGCCAATCAAGCACAAAAATAAATAAATAAATACATTAAAATCAATAAGAACATAAAACATTTAAGCAATGCAAAGTAAAACAGATATCACAGCAGCTGCAGTAGTTCACGTTAACGTGCATTCAGTGTTTAGGAAACAATAGAAAAAAAGAAATAGAAATTTAAAAAAGATCAGCATGTGACTGCAATGGTGTGTGTAATTCTTTGTGTTCATGGGAAAGACACTGTGAGGATGTATTAGGATGTGTACAGATGGTCCACATTATCTCATATTGTATCCTTTCCAAACATTTGGTAATTTCTGTAAAGGGTAAAATGGATTTACTTGATTTTGACCATGTATAAATCAAATCATCTTAGGTAGTTTTACTTTTTATTATTAGGTATCTGAACTAATTCTTAACCTTTTGCTTTTATGCTATTAGGGATAGTTCACCCCAAAATGAAAACCCTGACATCATTTACTCTAAACCCATATGACAGAAGTTTCATTTTTGGGTGAACTATTCCTTTAAGAATGTGAAAGTGTATATAAAAAAGATGATCGTGATCGCACAGAGTAGAAGGATTAGCATAAATGAACTGCTTAATTTCAACCAAGTGTGCAGGGATGTACGAACTGTACACTTTTTGGCAGCCAAGATAAACAACTTCTTTTTTTTTTACTGATGTAAGCCAACAAAAACAGCAAAACATCAATTAGCACACATTAACACTGAAGAAACAAACTCATAATGACTATGAACAAATTTACAACCGAGCAATGTGAACGTTACATGACAACCTATTTACCTAAATCAATTGTCAAATGTGTTAATCGGGTTAAACTGCCATTTACATAATCATAATTAATCAAATGTGCCAACCATATATCTCTGAATTCACAGTGAGTATCCATGCATGTTAATGTACGGTATATTGTACTGTATTCTATGCCATATGAAAAGCATCACATATGGCCCTTTTAAGGACAGGTCCCTTAAACCAGTATTGTTTTTGTTTTAAAAGTTCGGAATAAAAACAAGGTATCCAAAAAAATCGCGCTCGCACAATTTTTCTAACATGTACAGTTCAGGTAAGTTTTCAAGAGATCGCATAACGTGGTAAAAATGTCTATGGGTGTGTGGAGCAAGAAAATTCATTTAAATTGTCCTTAGAATTTTTTTTTCTTAGAAAGCTCTTAGTATTAAGATGCTGAACATAGCGGCAACATAAATCACAACCCACCAAATACATAAAAGCTAGCAGTTTCTTATAAACCTGCCAAACAGGTGGTCTACGTAAGACTTCTTTCTTCTTGCTTCAAGCTTGATACTGCTGACAACATTCTGAGCTGAATATATTAGATGAGGAACATCTATAGGCATCAGAAATGCCCCAGACACCCAACAAACAAAGAGCAGAAGTTCAGGAAGCACTTTTGGATCTTTCAGAGGCACCGTTGTGTGTTGCGAGGGCGGTGTGAATGCTATCTTTCATGAAAACACTGACCCTTAGTGATAGCAGAGAGAGCAATTCAGCAGAGCAGCAATCATTTATGTGTAGCATCTTCTTTCAAATCTGCTAATGCTGCATATTTAATTGTAACAATGTCTAAGATCTCTGTCTCAAATATCTTTTTTTTTTTTCTTCTCTGAATGCTTTAGTGCTCTTCAGGAAGTGAGAGTTCATGCCTCTGGGTGAGGTCTTGGCTCTCTTTATTTCTAATCTCTTCAAGTGTCTATCCAAGGTTACAGGTCAAAGGTCAGTGACTTTATTCTCCACAGCTGCAGCGATCTGTTGTAGTCTGTATCCCAGCTGCATCTTCTGAGCTGTGGGGTCCTCCTCTAAAGCTGTGATAATCTGAAAAGACACACAATATAGTTATAGACGGACAGGTTGAGGGATTTTATATTGTGTGATGTCTGAATCATCACACTAGCTCCAAGTTGGCAAGTAGTTTCAGACAAAGCCGGGTCTGAGTAAACAGTCTGTTTAGAGTTTGCTATTTTAAGTTGTATAGGTGAAATACATTTTTTTTTTTTTTTAAATCTTAGATTTGAATGTGAATGGAGATTTCTCTTTTGAATCTCCAAAAAGGACGCATTGATGCATTGACTTTTGGTGCGAAAAAGATCAATATTTAAGTACTTTTTAACTATAATCCAATGCTTCGTGAGAGCGCTGATTTCACGTGGTCTCTCATGTCATGCGACGAATACATGTTGGCATGTTACAGACATAATCTAACATTCTTCTCCTCAGTAGAGACATACAGGGTAAGTACACAAATGAACCATTGTGAGTCAAGAAACAGATATTAGAAATACAGATCTAAACCAAAACCAAACAAGCTACTGTACAGCATTGCTCCTCCTCACATGTAAACAGCGACACTCTTCCGGCTGTGACTCATGTGCTTCAGTGTTTCAAATGCCAATGCGATTATGTCACATGTGCATACCGCTCCTGAATGGAAGTGATGATTTAGAGTTAAAAAGTACAGTTGATATTTTCACACCAAATGCGATTATATCGCTTTAAAAGACATTACTTTATCAGTGTCATATGAATGATGTTTATGCTGACTGTCTGTGATTTTTTGGAGCTTCAAAAGTCTGATCACCATTCACTTATATTTTAAGGACCTACTGAGCCAAGATATTTTTCTATTTTTCTCAAAATGTGTTCTGGTGAAGAAAGAAAGTCATACACTCCTGGGATATCATGAAGGTGAGTAAATACTGAGAGAATTTACATTTTTGGGTGAACTATCCATTTAAGAACAAGTCAGGGTTATATTTCATCCCAAAATCAAAAGAAATAAAAACTAGATATTGCAGTAGATACAAATCTGCATTGTCATGAGCGCTCTGAGCACACGCGCATGTAAAGTGCACACACATAGGCTGCCTGTCAGTCAAACGGCTGCAGAGGCGAGGACATAAAAAGTAAATCTTGAATATTTTTTATTTGTGTCTTTTCTCTCTCTATTCTCTATCCCTTTTGGCCTGTTATCGAGATAGATCAGGGGTTCTCTTGGGATTGTCTTTTCGATCACAATCGACAAAATGGGCACCCCTGGGTTAGGGTTAGGTTTAAAGCTGCATGGTTTCTGCGGGACTCTAAACAAAACAGTGCATGTAACTTGTAGTAGCCATGTAGGACACATAAAAACCCTTCTCAATTAGCAAAAGTGCTACCACAAGAGTAAAGTAGACATCCAAACCTGTGTGAACCTTGAATCTGGTGAAACAGACAGGAAAGACTCACCTGATCATAGTACTTGTTGATATACTTGTACAACTCATGTAATGCCACTAGATGATTAACCTCATTACAGTAGTTCTGCAAGAGAAGCACAGCAATGGTTAAATATTTTCAAGACCTAACAACAGATAAAATGGACACACAATCCACATTTCAATACTTTACAGAGGCTTTTATTTTTTAAAAGACCACACTCATAAAATGTCCAAACATGCAACTCACTCTGGAGAGTTCAGTTAGAGTGGAGTTCATCTCTTGGTCACTGACAGAGATGGTTTGTCTTATATCTGAATAATATCTGATAAAATGCAATCATAAAAGTAGTATGATTATTGCATGTTAATTAAACATTAAATGACACATTAATAAAAACATTATCCATTCTCCAGTCTCCATACATTTATAGAATAGCAACTCACCTCTCCACCATTTGTTTGTACCGTGGGATGTCTCGAGCATACAGGAGCTTATTGATTGGGGAATCCTGTATGAATGGTATATGAAACATGAACCAGAGATGTTAAATAATGGTCTTTTCATCTCACCTTTTTACCAGAGCAAGCTGCATTGCATTGACTACTCATTCTGATTGGCTTACCCTGCCCAGTTTATGGTCAGCAATTGTGCAGGAGTCCATGAAGGTCTGAGCAATGACTGACAGCACTGCATCTACATTGTCAGAGGCCTGAACATCAAAGATGAATTGCGGGTTCTTCAAAATATTGATCCAGAATCTCAGCGGTAAGCTTCAAAACAGAACCAAAATGTAGGTTGTGACCAAATCACGTTTGTTTCTGCAGCAATCGGTGCAGGAAAACTTGAAGGTGAACTGCAAATGTATAAATAATTTTATTTTTTAAAATGGTCTGTTTGACTGACCTGTTTGTTTTCCATATGTGGATTGTCTCTGGGTCTGTAATGTTGTGCTGTGCTGCCTGGTCATCCAACAAATCAAAGAAATATTTCACAGCCAAAGGAACTGGTTGACTTGTGCTCAGAATTACAGTGAACAGATCGTCAACAAATTTCTGCAGCGTACCCTAAAACACAGTAAAAATAGTGAAAAACTTCAACAGAAATAGTGACCAGTCATAGCACCTAAAATATACACTTATATAGTCATGCAAATTTTAACGCAAATCTCAGCGTTGATTGGAAAAAAGTTAATAGGCATGTTGAGAGGGCGCTCCTTTAAGTGGTACCTTCACGGATAGCAGGCGAGTTAGGTAGATCTCTGGTATTGCCTTGGCTCTCTCTCGCTCTTTGTCTCTCAGACTGCCTCGTCTGTGTTTGGGAAGCTCCGATTCCTCGCTGGCCTTCACCAGGTGCCATTGTTTCACTCCTCCCTCTTCTCCATCTTCCAACATTGGGGTCTCTGAAAGAGAAGAAGAGAGAAATTAAGACAATCTGTATGTTAAAACGAAACATTCACATAGGCTGAATAACAATTCATCTTGGGAGACTCACTCTCTCCTGGTATGTAGTCATGGCTGTCATGGTGGATTTGCTTGGATTGTCGTGGCACCAGTGTTACGGTGGCACCATCAGGGACCTAAAGAGAAACAACAGGAAATATTTGTCAATACTTGTCAGGAAATCAACGTTTTGCTGTGAAGTATCAGCATGTCAGACTCATTATATGGCATTCTTATATTAAAAAAGCCCTGAAGAATAATTTGAACCTTGTAATGTTGTAAGGTGTTGAGACGTTTCAAGGACCCCTGAACCACTGATGTCAAGTCCTGATCTGACAAGATCAGATGACCAGCCATTCCTGCTCTCCACTCTATAAAACATATGTAAAATATTTTTGTGAATACTGAACACTGAAAATAAAGAAAGCAACCTAAATAGTAACAGTAGTTATCTTCTGGTGAATAGCTCTTCAGAAAAAGTCTTCAGTTACTATACCGGCTCCCTGTCACTCTTACCGAGATGAACGGAATCTGCGGAGGGTCTTTGGGAAAGCGACGTGCCCTTGCATGAGTGCTCCAGTACCTTCTCTTTCACCTGAGTGATGGTGTCACAATCTAGCACTTTGGTGGGGACCATCTGAGACTCACCAGCACCTCCACTGCTCACCAGAACATTCAGAGTCTATTGAAAAATATGGGAGAGCTCAATACATACAGTTGTTTGATTCACATTTGAAAAGTGCTCATGAATAAATCCTTTTTAATATTCAGTCATTATATACTATGTTGTATCATGTGTGATTGAATTATCAAGATAAAAGGCTAGTTAACGAATGAGACGTTAAAATGAACTACAATAATATGTAATGTGGACCCAAAAAATATTTGGACATTTAAGCCATATTTCAAAGCGTATGAATGTCATTACATTACACAACAAAATATCAAACCAAATGGCATTTGTTTCAAATAAAGATAGCACAAACAAAACTTTTCATTTAGCGTAGGTATTAAATTAAATGAATTGAAAACAATATTTTGACCCTTTGTGGTTGTCAAAATTAGAAGAACTTGTCCATAGTTAATGTACTAGAATACCTGTGTAAACTTGAGGAACTGACTTTTTAATCTGAAAAAAGCTGGTTAAAATTAAATATGGACACACCTAGAATTTGTTTGCAGATACCACTTGGCTTTATGTTTTTTTATAAAAACTAAATTACATTTTTATTTTATTTTTATGAATCCACGGTGTATTTCTGTATCAAAGTCTTTGTACAGAGTGTCTCTCACCAGTGTGCGGTACTCAACATCTTCTCGCAGTAGTCTGTTGTCATTGAGTGTGTATTTGGCTTTGCCCGTTACTGCATCTACTGGACCCTTATCTACCTGATGCTTTATGGCTCTGAATAGCATGTAGAAAGACTCGCCCGCTGTGTCCTGAAAAAAAAAAAAAACAACATATAAACACTCACTAGCAAAGAGCTGATACAGCTGTTCTGACTGAACAACCTCAAATCCACCATCCATCTTTCATCAATTTCAATTCATGCCATTCGATTCTACTCCACATAATGTGAAAAAATTGGCATGACAGCTAACCAAAATAAACGTGTCACTAACCCTGAGGAAGGAGTAAAGGCAAATGGACATCCAGTTTGTCAAAAGCTTTTCCACCACGGACTCAGTCCTGTAACAGATGAGGGTTACATTGAAAATTACATGTACGTGTGATGTAACAAGTTCAGTGTTTACATGCAGTCTAATAGGGATTTAGCGATTACAATGTAAAACAAGGGGAATTCAGTGATTGAAGGGGATTCTGTGTTTACAATGTAGAATGGTAAAATGTACAACAAAGGGTATTCAGTGACTCCATATAGAGTAATGGGGAATGACAAATAGGGAATAAGAAACAGACTCATCACTATTGTATGATTTGAGGTGTACCGACCTGCGTAGCATAAGTTTGGGGTTTTTAGTGGTGTACTGCTCCACCAGGTGACTAAGCAGAGTTTTTAAGATGTCTGTGAAATACTCTAGCTTGCCGTGCAGTGCCACTGTGAGGAGGGAGGCCACATACGCCCTGTCCCTTGGAGAGAAGGTCCGTTGGGCTTCTAGAGTGTGAATAAACTGTATAGAAAAGATGATAAACTGAATAGATGAGTCTCCTCGTATCGACATAAAAACACATATTTCTGGCCCATAAATCTGTGTGGTTGAAGAATAATATTTTAACAAGCTCATGTTCTGGTGAGATTGATTTTACTTGTTACAAATCTCAGTAGGAAGACATATTATTCAGAAATGTTAATGGTACCTAGTAATATTGTTTCTGTGTCAGAGAATGTTTGTATGTAAAAATTAATAGCATTTATTCATGTTTTATAGTATATCTAGGGTCTCTGAGACCCCAAAACAGAAGAAACATACAATTTTAATGGTGGACAGTAGAAGTTTTTCAAGAATGATTTTTATGATGAGTTCTTATAAGATAAGCAATGTCATGATCCAACCTGATACTTCAATGTTCAGTAAGGTTTTTGATCAAAATGGTCATGGTGTCTCTTAAAAACCAAACAGGACATAACGGTTAGGGAAAAGACAACCTTTGTGAGGAACAGTTTGCTGTTGAGGAGGTTAGACAGCTGAACCAGGCCTTGCTCCACAGTGGCCCGTCGACAAGCAGGAACATCCAGGTCCCGTCTCAGCGGAGAATCCCGGTGACCAGGGAAGAAGATCCTCTCAGAGTACCTGTGATAGTCCAGGAATGGAATTCCAGATCCCATCAGATCACTGGACACATCCATCATCTCAGTCATCAGATCTACACAAAATACAGAGGCACTTCTTTATAAGATACTTAAGGTATTTTGTAATGCAGCATACATAGTATCTGTCAGTTGTTAGTGTGTTGGTCGCTGACCTGTGAATTCTTTTTTACATCGATCTCTGACACTGGTCTCCAAATTATCCATTTGTATCTGGACTTTCTTATAGTCTCTTAGCGCTTGCTTACTTTTCCTCCTGTTCATTACACACACAAAAAACAAACACATGCCAATTTAAAAGGATATTATTCACTGCCGAGACACTGAGTCAGGTACATTTCGGTGTATTCTGAGCTCCATGTCCTGATCTTTGCCAGTAATGTGATTTGTGTTTTGTAGAGTTGTGAGATGTTAAAAACATAAATGTAATTTCAATACATAGCCAAATGTATGTGGACACCCAGACAAGACACCCCAACCATAAGTGCTTGTTGAGCATTTAATTACAAAACCATTGGCTTTCCAATAGATGTTGGAACATGCATGTGGGGATTTGCTCACATTCAGAAAAAAAAGAGCATGAGTGAGGTAAGGCATTGATGTTGGGCGCTGGGTCCTTGGAGCAGTCTGCACCAGAGCATGTGAGCAAAGTGGAGCTCAAGTACCGCTCACGCTCACTGGTAAAAACGTGATCTCTATAAACCTGCTCCGACATGAAATTTCTCTGTAGTATACTTGGTTCCAAACACGAACATACAGGGTAGTAACAGTGGCCCAAGCAAATGCCCCTTTGCCACATGGGCTGAGATGCCCCACTGGGTGAATTATAGATTATAGGTCAACAATTATTAAATTATTAAATGATTAGTAACATACACATCTGAAATTATGTGATTGTATTGTTGTGTTTTTGTGTATAAAATATCGCTGTTTGTTTTGGACTGGTTAACAACTGCTGTAAGATAATCGGGTCTACCAGACCTTCGTTATCATTTGTAATCAGCCAAATATTTATCTATATTATACATAGGTTAGCACCTATGTCATTAAACATCTTCAAATAATGCCTTAAAAAATTCCAGTTCTAAATTACCTTTATCAAACATGCCTCTACAAGTGATAAAACATATGTGTGTTGGCACGGAAACATACACGCAATTTTGTGCTTTTCAGTTTAAACTGGACCCGAGTGATACAACCGACCCAGAAAACTACAATGTTTTCAACTTTAAATTTTGTTTGATTCGTTTATGGAAAAATATTGCAGGTAAAAGTGAAATACACAATTGTTTTTCAGTTGTCTCCATGGAATGATTATACTATAGATTTGATACATTAATAGGTTTCTGATTTAATGCTATCAGACTTTGGGTCTGTAAATTAAAATGAACAATTTCTCATCTTAATTTTAAGTTCTGTTTTAAAGTATGTATTAAGTTATCCAGAAAACAGCAGAGAATGTTTCTCTTTTTCAGTGATGTTGCTTTATTAATATTCCCTACACTTTTATATGTACAAATATTATGCAATCTAAAGGACTGGGGTTATTTATATAATAATTATTATATTAGTGGATACCATGTGCCCTCTTTGATTTTCCTTGGTATTTTTCTCATTATAAAGTGAATCTGGACTTTATATTCGAAAAAACGATCTTTATATGTACAGCAGGGTTTCACCATGGATTTAAAAAATAAGAAATATTTGTCCTGAATAAAGTGAGATTTTGTCAAATATATGTATTATATGAAATCATGTTTAATGATCCTAAAACAAATGAAGAGTATTTAATTCATAAATTACACTGCCTTTGTTTAAGATTTTTTTTTTTTTTTTTTTCAAATGTACAATCATTTATAGCTTTTTTCTCTGTGCATGAATGCAGCAAGCGATGTTGAAGATGTTATCTGCAACCACTAATCTAGAGTCATTTTTTTACATTTCACTTATCGCTAAGGTGTGGATTTGGCTTTGGGAAACTGACTGGCAGTTATGAGCCACTTTATCCCGAAGCAGAAATTTGAAAGCTGGTCGATTAAGTGAGAGAATTCCGCTATGAAATTCTCTTTGCGAGAGCGGAAATCTTTACTAATCAAATTATCAATTGTAATATAGAGGCATGAATGCAGAATGCTCCGCCAGCAAATTAGGACACACTTATCTACAAGATCATACATGTTTATTGGTTTTGTGTGCGTGTAAGCTGGGATTCAAGGCAAAATGCTTTGCCAATATACAGTATTATTAATCTTACATATTCAATTGAGGATGCTCTAACATTCGCAATCCTGCAGGACCGGGCTGGCAGCTGCACTGACATGATGGCAAAACAACAAGATACATTACTTATCTATTCATTTATTATTGAATAGTAAGTGTAGCCTACTAGCTCAAGTTTTGCTGCACTACATCGCATAGCACATCCTCGTGCTCTCTGGCAATATGACGCGTACGATTCCAAAAGGAATATTTGCTAATTCTCACGGCCTCTTCACACACCCGTTCAATTTCTTCGTTCTTAGCTTTGATTAATATAGCATTTATTGAGGTTATAAGGTTTGCAACTTCACTAAAACAATGTTTTAAGACTTTTGATATCACGAATCGTATTCTGGGTTGAGCGAGCGGCCTGAGAGAGCAGAGCGGAATCTTTAAAAAGGCACTCGCCACTCAGGTGGAATTATCACCGCTCAGTTCAACGCTCTGTGCTCTCTCCACACACATGCTCTGGTCTGCTCTACAATACATCATAAAGATGTTTTTGGCTCTTTTTTATCTAGCCCAAGTCTGGGTTTTGTGCAGGCCAGAAACGTTCTTCCATGTCAGAAAAGTTTTTCCACACCAGACTAAGTAAACCATTTCTGTATGGATCACACTGACAACACAGGGTCATTGTCACTCTCGAAACTGCACACTATTCTCTCAAAAGTAAATGTATGTTCTAGCTTTAAGATTTGTCCTCACTGAAATTGAAAGGCCTAACCAAACACATTCATTAGAATGGGGAGTCCACATATTTTTGTCCATGTAGTGTATGTCTAACATAAATAGGTAATAATCTGTGTGGAAATACCTGTATACGAGCACGATAACCAGCACAATAAGAGCCACAATGGAGGCTCCCACACCAACCCCCACCTGGGCCTCCAGAGGAAAGGCAGCCTGGCCTTGAGAATCATATTGCACCCGCCCCAAAGAAAAGTTCAGATTCCCCATCCTCACCTATAAATACACGAACAAATATACAGTACATTATATTGAATCATTGAGACACACCACAAACCAAAAAGCCTTTAAATGTAAGCTGGCGTACAGTGAACTCTGGGAGAGCATCAGTGGACTCTCGTTTCTTGGTCACAGACACTGGTGGCTGTTGTGTTGGTGGCTCACAGTACAGGTGGTTCCTGGTTAGAGTCTTCACAGCACACTCTCCATCTCCTATTAGAGCAGCCACCTCCTCCTTAGACATGGCCAGGTCTAAGTTCTCGCCCTAGATACATATCATAAGTGAAAGATTATAACTTTAAAGGTCAAGTGTGTGATTGTTTTTTTTGTTTGTTTTTTGTGCAAAGACAACTATAAGAAAAAAATTCAAAGATTGAAATGATTTCAAAGCATTTAAAAACACTTTCCATAACATTGATCTGCTTCTTTTAAAAAGTCCTACATATCAACATGTTTGTAGTTGGTTTGAACAATGGCAAACAGGGGTAGTGTTTGGGAAACTGTAAGGAAACAGTGTTTTGTAGTTCTGTTTGTTACTTCAGCCTCTTTTCTCATATATTGAGATCAAGAAAATATTGTTTACTTGCAACTAGGCGTCCCAAACAAAACTTTTGACTTGCTCAAAGATTTGATTTGACTAGATCTTCTTTTGAAGTGCTTATTGTAGCAGTCTGAGAACTTGTAAACACAGCTTTATTTCCAGCTGGACCAATAAAACCCAGAGCACTTTAAATCTCAGAAATTACGCAAAGCAGCCAATCAGATTGGAGCTTGCCATTTTGAGAAAGCTCTTGCCATGTTTGTGCACAATATGCATCAGATGTGAGTGGTCTATGGGCAGAGAACAGTGTGTAAATAATGACCAAACTGCTGTACATTAATTGACCTCTGACCTCCACAGAGATGATACTGCCGGGTTTGTGGCGGAAGGGCTTGCTGGAGTCATCTTGATTGAGGGGATAAAGAACAGGGTTCAGCTCATAACTGAAGGGGCTTCCATTGACTGCCTCAAATTCAAAGTGGAGGTTATCCAGGAGGAAATGCACTCTGACGGCCGCACGTAGGGCCTCTGGTCCCACCTCTGGAGTGGGACATAAGATGAGGGTTGAGCTATTCACTATGCACCGTTCTTCAACCTGACCAAGAACAAGACATGAAGAGACAGGGTGGAATGCCATATTACAGTACTTGACATTTAAAGTCTGAAAATTAGACTATTAATAAAATTATTAGTGTTGATCTATTTTATTTAGGGCTATCAAAGTTAAAGTTTCAAAAATAGAAACACCATTGTTTGTTTTTAAACCCATTTAGCATGCATTTTGATGCTTTTTGAAATATCTGAGTTTTTGGAGTGAGTGAGACAAGAGCAGAAATCTACATCTATCCAATGACTTTAGTTTATACATATAAAATAAACAAATACATTTTTCTACAATCGTCATTACTGAAGCCAATATTTGCACATGTTATTTTGTTTTCTTTGCTTAAAAATTATCTCAAGGGATTATCGCAAAAAATGGATGGATAGCCAAGATTTTATTACAAGGGCACAAGCACAGACTCAGTTGTCTGAACTCTACCTCTTTGATGACACACAGACTATCTTCAGGACAGTTTGGTTCTGGGACTATCCTTCGCTCTCTTCTGAGAGGGCTGTAACATCTGATCTTCTCATCAGCCCCCACACTCATCCTCCTTCTCCTCTTTCTCCTCTGAGAGTGTGGCTCCAGTGGGGTCAGGGTCACACGAATACGTGGCTCCTGTACCACATCCAGATTTTGGCCTGACACTCGAATGATACGGCCCCCACTGAGAAAAAAACAGGTGATGAATGAAATGGTAATTAAGCAATCTTTATTTATTATTTCCAAGTGACAATGGTTATGGGAAAGAAAAACAACATTCATGTGGCATTTTGTACAACAACACTGATACATGGGTGTTGTATAATTTATGTACTGCTAAATACCTATCTACAAACTTCTCTTCAATTACATTAAAGAGGACATACCATGAGAAATAATTATTTCCTTGATCTTTTAACATAAAAGGCTCACTGGGTTGACTGCTTTAAATTATAATAATAAATGTGTTACCCTATGTAATTTATATATAAACTATATGACTTCTTACAAAAATAATATTCCTTAGTGCTGTAAATATATCATCATGTTCTTTACCTAAGGAAGCTTTTGGAAGGAACAGCATTGGTCACATTGGGGTCTGGGGTGTAATGATAGAGGACTTCCTGTAGATGGCGCTCTGCTCTGCCAAACCGCACTGTAACACCGCTCTCTCCAGTTCTGTTGCTCATTCCAGTAACACATTCATCACGCTCATTGTGCTGCTCCGAAGAACTGCCCAGATACAAACTGTATTACAATTCAGATCAATCTAACGTAAAAGAGTTACCAAACATGAACAAGCTCAAACAGAACAAAAAGACATCATACACCTGATGTAATCAAGAGCAGATTGAATTTCTGAATTGGTATATTTAGGGTATAGCTCATTGGTCAAATATCATTAACAGTAGGATGACTGATTAATTATGACTTAATCAGCTGTACATAGCAGGTGCTATGTGCGGTCGAGATGATATCATAATGAGATTAAGTGGTGACTCTTGGCTGGAATGCAGTAGAGGACAAATCTCGGTGTAGTCACTTACATGTGACATGGGACTCCACCAATCAGAATGCTGATCTCACTGGAATGGCCCGTCAGAAGGTTCCGTCCCGTGATGGTGAGTGATGTGCCGCCCGACATTGGGCCTTTCAGAGGAGACACACCCAATAACACTGGGTCCTTGAGTTTTGAAATACAGAACACGTACAGACAAACACACAATAGAAATCAGCTGGTTATACACATGTGGTGTTATGCCAAGCAGTGAAATTATTATACAATTATCTAATCCAGTTAAAATATTTGAATAATAAAAGTTGTTTAAAGGGATGGTTCACTGAAAAAAGGAACCCTCATCACCCTCATGTGGTCCCAAACCAGTATTATTTTCATACTTCCCTGGAACGCAGATGATGATGTTTGACTGGATGACGTTCATAATCCCAAAATAAAAAGCGAGTGTTACCAGGGCCTGCCAAGCTCCAAAATTGAAAAAAAAAATCACACACACACAAAAAAAAAAACACCATAAAATATTTCTTACGAGTCCCCTATCCGAAATATTCCTTCTTCTGAAGCCATTGAATAGCTTTGTGTGAGGAAAAGATGCCGTTATTCCCCGATAATCTACCTCTTCTCAGTAGCTCTCAATCTCATTCACATTATCATATATTCAAATATGGCACATCAGGATTGACACCAATAAATATTTAAAATATGCATATTAAAATTGTAAGAATGAGATCTGTGTGCTAGAGTGGAAAGAAATTCAGTGGATAAAAACTAAAATTTCAGCCAGTTCCTCACAAAGATTTTGTATGACTTTTAAAAGACTTCGAATATAGCGCACAAATACTCATGGCTTGACAGGCCCTGTTCACCATTCACTGTCATTTTAGGTAAAAGAGCATCGTGAATACTCAGCCACACATCTACTCATGTGGTCTACAGAAAAAAGAAAACTATACCGGTTTGGAACTGGTTAGTAAATGCTCATTTCTGGTAGAGCTACCCATTTAAATGTTTCAAAAATTCAAATACCTCTGCCACTTTTGTATGTTGGATTAATGGTTACCTGGTAATGGAAGCGCTGGGCAGACTGGCCGATTCCTCCCCCTTTAACCTCCACAGAGATGTGCCCGCTCCGTTCACCCCCACTCGCTGTGGTCTCACAAACAATACTGACAGGCACACAAAGGGACCTCCCATTAATCAGTGCAGTGGGTCAATACTCTTCATCAAAGTGCAACTCAATTGCCTGAAGCCATTAATACAATGTCATTAGCAAATTCCAGTATTATACAGCATGCCCTCACTCAAAATTGGGGTTAGAGCCATGTTCATACCAATACTCCTTGGATATAGTGTAATATGCTGAAATGAGGTATGTTTTTACCTGGATGAAACCTCGTATCTTTCAGGTATGACAGTACAAGGGACTCCCGCTATTGTGACAGACTGCTGGATGTCTTCTGCTCTTTGACCCAGATTAGAGCCAGAGATCGTGACCACTGTACCACCCTCCACTGGACCAGAATGAGGCTCAATCTACAATACAACAGAATATGAGTTCAATAAACAAGATAACAGTTACTATGATGAGAAACCGCAATGCAATGCCCTGGAATCCATCCAAAGCATCATGGCACATTTTGCATGGGAAATCAGCACTCACCTTCAGAAAATGTACAAATCTAATTATGTCTACAGTTGTTGGTTCATTTTATACCCTCTGACTAGAAATAGTATCTGCGGAGAGCCATTGAAAACTGCATTAACCCTAAAGCTTTTAATGATTTAGGAAGAAGTGGACAATGCTTGATTAAATCATCTTTCAAAGAGACATACTTGAAAGCTTAGGTCACTGAGAGAAAAGGGTAAAATGTCTGTGAGGGTCTGCAGTTATCTAGGTCATTAGAGAAGAAAGGTGAACTGAACAGGGAGTTAAAAAGTTCAAAAATATAAAGCAGGAACAGGCATCCATGAAATTAGTTGGTGCCTATGTAGCAGCACATTGTCCACTTACAGAGCTGTTTTAACATTTACTCTGGCAGTTTTATCCCATTTACACATCTCGAAGGGAAGGTTCACCCAAAATATAAAAGACAAGATTTTCAGTGACTTCAGTAAGGGATAATGTACAGTCAGCTGAACATAATAACAAATTAAACCCCATTGTGTTGATTAGATATTTTGAGATACTGTTCATCTGACTGTACATTATCCTGCTTATTACATGGCTATATTTAAATTAATAAATAAATGGACATGAAATATTGTTTTGAGCTAAAATTTCTTTATTATGTGAGAAGAAAGAAAACACAGAGTGGAACAAGAGAAGTAAATCTAGTATAGCAATGTAGAAAATCAGTTGGTTCAAAATCAGAACAACAGCCAGTTACAACGTTTAGCAAACTTTATAAAGAAACTTACTGCAGAATGCATTAACTGACCAATCAGACTCAAGCACTCCAGAACACTGTGTAATACTGAGTTTTATTACACAGCTCTCTGAATATTCTGTTCTGAACGGTCAATCTCGCCATCCAGTTGTCTGATATTTCTGAAACATGACCGCACATCTGGGGATAAAGTGATATTTTGCCAGACATTATCAACTCTGCGATCTCTACAAGCCAATAAAATAATTTCAACTCAAATCAACATTTCATGTCCTTTTATCTACTGATTTGACAAGCAGGACAATAAAAAGTCAGGCAGCCTCTTCTCACATTATCATGCAACTCAAAATATTTAATTTCAATAATATTTTACTTGGTAAGTAGCCGTGTAATAAGGTGGATAATCTACAGTCAGCAGGTCATTATGAATAAATATACCTCTTCCACATCTGGGACCTGCTCACACACTCTGGTTTATTTTTGCAATACTGACTTGCTGACTGTCCATTATCCCTTACATATTTTAGTCTATTCGTCATACAAAGCTATTGTATGGCACACAAGTCATAGCAGGTTTGGAATTAAATGTGGGTGAGCAAATGATTATGGATGTTCATTATTTATTTTTATTTTTTTTGGGGTAGGGGTGAACTACTCCTTTAAATGGATATTTCATCCAAAAATATGTATTCTTGGGTGGACTTGCAGAGCTGAGATATTCTAAAAATCTTTGTTTGTGTTCTGCAGAAAAAAGAAAGTCATACACATCTGGGATGGCATGAGGATGAGTAAATGATGAGAGAATTAAAACATTTTGTGTGTGAACTATCAATTTTAAGCAAGCCAACTCCCATAGCACAAAGTATAGATGTTATTTGAACAGATCAGAAAAAACCTTATGAACGCATCTCAGAGTACATCAAAACACATATGTCTGACTCACACTTAAATACACCCACCGTGTATATGTGAGGAGCAGGGCAGGTATGCTGGATGTGGTCAGTACAAGAGCTCTGGTACACGCAGCTGGAGCGAGACCCCTTACACCACACACACCCGTACTGCTGATCAGCCGTGTGACAGCGACTGCAGTCGGAGCGGCCCACCGAGCAGTTATAAAGTTGTACTGCCAAAGACACATATGAAACACTGTTAACATACAGAATACAAAACATACAAATCGGGGTAAGGCCCGTTTTAAGCAGCTCGCGTAAGTGCCGATGCAGTGCAACTACAAAAGAGCTTTCACACTGACAGCATTCCTGCTCCATAATAGAGCTGCTGCTCGATACAGAAAATAAAGTGATACCTCATTGAGTATTTTCTTTAATAATGGTCACATTGAGAAATGGCTACCAATTACAAAAAAATTATTGGGAGTGGACCATTTATAATTATTACTATGATTAAACTTGATCACAAGCGACCCTTAAAATTGAAGTGTGTAATTTCTGTGCCACTAGCTTAACCAAACAGAACTGCAAAAATAATGACTGTATTCAAGCAAGTTTCCAGAACACTCATCCATTTCCATTAGTCACCAAAACAGATAGAGCTGCCCAAACTCGTTGCAGCAATGGGGCAGTCATAATCAATGTAAGTAAAGCTCAATCGACAGCATTTGTGGCATAATTTTGATTATAACAAATAATAATAATTTAAAAAAATCTATGTAACAGTGAGGCACTTACGATGAACATGAATGGGACCAATCCATAAATATGGAAATACTCTTCATATAGCCACAAAACTTTCCCAAAATGCATGTTAACATGATTTTAGTGTGATCAAATCCCTTGCTAACCTTTTCTGTGCAAAGTTAAAACCAATTTGTTGTCATGACAACATAACCATAAAATGAACATAATAAATCTACAGCTCAAATAATACATGATTGTTAACAGAATAAATGTAAGTGCTTTTACAAAATTAGAAGCTTCACTTTCCTGCCTTTAAACCCTCCAAAAACTGGCCCCATTCACTTCCACTGTAAATGCCTCACTGTAACATGCTTTTTTTTTTTTAAAGGAGGGACGAGTCAAAATCTATTTTTGTGGTAATCAACATTATGCCAAAAAATGCTGTTGAATGATCTTAACCTGTATTGAACTCGGAATATTCATTTAAGCTGGGAGAGAAGAAAGTATTTTATCATTGAATTACAAACATCAACTTTAACTTGCACAGATGCCTTTTTCAAAGCAATGGGTGAGTAATTCACTCTATTTTTATGTTGCTTCCTAAAAGCCTATATTGCAAAAGATTGTGTTGATAAATAGGTTTACAGCCTTTTCACCATATTTTCTGCCATTCAGAATACTACTCACAGTGAAAATAGCCTCAGTGCCAAATCACTGCTTGCAGCTATGCAGCACTGTTCTGCTCATGCTCGTAGTGTGAATGCTGAAAATTGTTATAAAGAAAAAAAAAAGTACAAATAAAATGTGGTGCCTATGCAAGTTGTGCGAAACAGGCTTGAGAATCAACACAAATGAAAAAGGTACCATGCAGGTCTTTTGGATAGTCCATCTGAAAGGAGTCTCTCCTTCTGACTGAGATGAAGCTCTTGTATTCTTCAACAGCAGTAGAGTAGAAGTACTATGAAACCAAAACACATATATTTCACATAATTCAGAGCAGCGTAAGATAATAGTGTGATATTTTTTATGTACCATTTATCCTTGTTTTAAAGTTCAATAGAAATGCATCAAGCTGTACTGTCACATTCACTGTATCACTTTAGCAGGCGTGCTATCAGACCTTGTGAAGTTGGCAGGTAATGAAGAAGAGAGAAGGCCGAGTGTCATCCACCTCTACGAAAGCATCCACCACCACTGATCGGCCCTCGATCACCAACACACACTGATAATCATGTTCTTTGTCCTTATGAAACATATACACAACTTATAAACAATCATTTAGATATGTATTTTCTTTCTTTATGCCATAAATGTTAAAATATGACACTTGAAATCAAAATAGAACCTATATATTTGTTTAAAATGTTGCTGATCTTATTGTGCTCAATTCAAAAAGTGCACATTATTATAAAGGGAAATATTAAAATTTTTCACCAAAATAATATTATCTGCCTCTGAGGTAGCTTCTATTTTCTGCTATACCAAGTCTACATAATTGTGGAAAAATAACAGTAACCAATAAAATGTCCTCCTCATTAGAATACAATCAAATCCTGATGGATAAAATAAAGCCCCTCGTGATGATATTCTCAGTGACTTTGAATGATCTAAATAACATACACTTGACTATAAAGCTCCAGGTATTGCATTACCTGGTAGAGGTGTAAGTTGTGTCCCACTAGAGTGATCTTCCTCTCAACATTGACCGGTAGGAGGAAGCTGCTCTGGACACTCTCCACACACGGACAGGCGTGAGGACCTATCATTGGTAAACTCTCTTCTCCCTGATCACAGACAGATGGACAACACACTTCATTCATTATGTGGTTTTCTTATTCTCCAATACAGCTTTTATGGGTACAGTACATACTGAGTGTTTTATGTACAGTGGCCCCAACAAGCATTGAGACTTACGTCACACTTAAAAATGAATGAATCTCATTGTTTTAGACAACAAGAAGCAAGTGTACCAACAAATATTACTTCTCTTTTTGTAATCACCTTTAATGGAGTTAAGGTGATTTTAGTAGATGTAAGTCAGTTACCCTCAAGTTCACACAGTTTACTTGCTAATGCAGTTACATATGCAATAGTGGTTTATATAGTTAATAGTGGTGTCTTTTAAACTGAAATTTTATGTAAAGCAGACAAAAAGTGTACAAAAGACAGACAGGGGAAAAGACAAATGAGCAATGTTGAAACAGTAAGCTTTAATATTTAAGGTCAAACCTTAAAATTAGTAACAGAAGACAAACTTCTCATCTAATTAATTATATATCCCATCATTCTTGATATTAATTCACGCTTTGGTACATCAATCTTCAGGTCTCAGCAGCACAACATGTGGGCAGATAATGCCCAAGGATGCACACTCACCGGGAGGAAAAGGTCAGCTGAGTCGGACTGGTAGTCTGTGTCTGGAGCGAGGAGGAAATCAGATGAATCAGGCCCTGCCTCGCCATCGCCAGAGGGGGCGTTAGCGGATGACACAGAGACATCAGTGACTATAAGACCATCTACATCCAGCTCTGCCTGTGAGAGAGTCACCACTTCAGAGGACGATGAGGGCAGAACATCACCCAATTGCCCAATTGTCACCACTTCTCCAGCTCTCAATGTGGGCAGCGTCACTTCAGCGGCCTCTTCACGGATCGAATCTCCCACGAGTTCTTTGTATGACTGAGAGGTCGGTGTTGATAGCAAACCTACCTGGACTTCCTCCTCAATCCAAGAGCTGTTTTGTGAGATGGTTGAGGCCTTTGTGAATATATCGGATAACTCTGTAGTGGCCGTGGATTGGTGCATAAAGGAAGTTGTCATGTGGTTGTAGGTTGTGGATGGATTGTTAAGTGGGGTTGTGGTTTCCAGAGGTGGTGTGGTGGGGGCAGCAGTGGGCTCTAGAGTAGTGGGAAGAGTCATTGAAGGTGAAGTCGTGACAACAGCTTCGGTTGTTATGGTAACCTTGGGGGTTGAGGGGTTGATCGTAGAGGGTGGTGAGGTGGTAAACGTGTACGTAACAAAGTCTTTTATTTTTTGGTGAGGAGATGTGGGCAATGTAAACTTGTATTGGGATGATCAGAGAGGACAACAAAAGAACATGAGGGAAAAAATTTAAATAAATGATTGCAAACTCAAATTAATAAACAA
This sequence comes from Moxostoma hubbsi, assembly GCA_032164185.1. Taxonomy (NCBI): domain Eukaryota; kingdom Metazoa; phylum Chordata; class Actinopteri; order Cypriniformes; family Catostomidae; genus Moxostoma; species Moxostoma hubbsi. The sequence goes on from JAVLUX010000001.1 coordinate 71,741,997, forward strand.
TGAAGCTGACTCAAACATATCATAAATCATAAAACACATAAGCACGAATTATGTATATGAATAAAAAATTGCTGATCAAAGAAAAGTTAAGAAACCGCAAAAAAACTTAATTGGGTGTTTCTTCAATTATGGGCACTGTCAATAGTTAAATGAATTAACTGTTCACAAATAACAAAAAAAAAAAAAAAAAAAAAAAAAAATTCTGAAACATCATGAACATCTCCAACACAATAAAATTCTAAATATTTTAAAATATTCAAAGCTATGATTACATAGATTTTTCTTTATTTTCTTTGCTAACCACATTACATATTTCATATCACGCAGGCTCTTCACTGACCAAGTACATATTTGTTTTTTGTGATTTTCCTCCCCTTTTCTCCCCAATTTGGAATACCCAATTCCCAATGCACTCCAAGTCCTCGTGGTGGCATAGTGACTCAATCCGGGTGGTGGAGGACAAATCTCAGTTGCCTCCGCGTCTGATCCAATTCGCGCATCTTATCACACAGCTTGTTGAGTGCGTTACCGTGGAGACGTAATGCGTGAGAGGCTTCATGCCATTCTCCGCGGCATAAACTCACCACGTGCCACACCAAGAGTGAAAACCACATTATAGTGACCATGTGGAGGTTATCCCATGTGACTCTACACTCTCTACAAACCAGGCCAATTTGGTTGCTTAGGAGACCTGGCTGGAGTCACTCAGCACGCCCTGGAATTGAACTCACGACTCCAGGGGACACCAACTTTTGATAAAACTAAATTAATGGCAAAATTGTTGGTCGTGATAGAAATTAGGCAATTTTTAGCACTTTGGTAACATAATGTGATCTGTGATAAATAAAATATGCAAAATAACAATACAATTATTTATAACTATTAAATAATAATCATTGTGTGTATAAATTTATATAAATAATTTTCACACACATTTGGAAATGGTTTATGGTAGAGATTATCAGGGTAGACCAATACAATCTATAAATAAATAAGCATTTAAAAAGCTATGAAAATAAATGATGAAAGCATGTTAAAATGTTTTAATGTGACCTTAGTATTACAAAAATAAAAACAATACAGTAATTTAAATAAAAATCAACTCCTGGGGCAAAACTGTGCCCGTAGTTGAAGGAACACCCAAGACACATCAAACTGACAGATATGGCTACTTAATATATTAAAAAGACTTTATCTTACAACGTGGTTGTAAACGATCACACCACGGTCACATGTGGACCGGTGAGTGCAAACATTCTGGTGGATGCACCAATTGCATTTCCAACGGCTGCTTACACAACCGCTACACCTAAAGAGAGAAAGAGATACGTGGACAAATAGCTTAGATCTCTGTTACTCAAGAGCAACAATCACATAAATTAGATCTACACCCATTTAACCTTGGGAGTACTGCGTAAAGATGGAGAAGCTTCCCTGCATCCAAAATAGCTGAGCTCTAGAATTACTCATGTCTCCCTCAAACTCATCAAACACCAGAGAGCTGACTTCACAGCTTTCCCACATCGCAAATCAAAACAGCATGAGGGAGAGCTGCCCCATCAGCGCCTGCCTGCTGGGCAGTGTATGGGTAAGGGAGGATGGACAAAGCAGAGGATTTAGCAGGATCGTGCAATGATGGAATGTGGGAAGCAGCTGTTAAATCATCAGAGATGTGGTAGTGAGGTCTGGAGTGAGAGACAGCTGCCCAGCCCCTCTCATGCCACTGGGACATTCTTAAAGCTATGAGAGCCTCTTACCAATGGATTGTACAGTAGGTGCTGGATGACTATTGCATGACACTATTTGATTTTCTCAAAAGGGACCAGAATGTAAGGAGGGAGGTCCAAATTAGGTCCTCTATGGTTTAGCCTACATTGAGCCTGGGGGAGAGGGGGGCTTCTTATATTTATCACTGGCCCTGCGTGGCATACTGTAGTGTAGTACAGTTTGAAATAATTTATAACATTACAAAATAGTATGGTATAGTAGTGTAGCATAAATAGCAAAGCACACCACAGCATTGTAGAGTATAGTATAGCATGGTACAGAATGGTCTAGTACTGAATAATGTAGTGCAGTCCAGTAGAAATCTGTATAAAATAGTATCGTACAGCATGGTATACCTAGTACCCCAAAGACAAATTGGAAGGATTTTCACCCTCTACAGTGCACAAATTGTTAAAAGATTCAAGGAATATGGCCAAATCTCAGATGGTAAAGGGCAAGATAAATACCACTTCTGAAGGCAAAGTGATCCCTCAGACATCACAGTCTTAAAAAACATAATTCATCTGTAATGGATATCATGAACATGGGCTTTGGATTACTTCAGTAAACTTTTGTTAGTCAACACCACTCGCATCTGCATCCACAGATGAAAGTTAAGACTTTACTATGCAAAGCAGAAGACCTACATCAACACTGTCCAGAAGCGCTGCTGTAACTCTAACATCTGTGAGGGCACCATTAATGCAGACAGATTTGTACAAATTTTGAGCAGCATATACTGCCATCCAGCACTGTCTTTTCCAGGGACGTCCCGGAATTTCCAGCAGGACAACTTCAAACCACATACTGGCTGAAAAGCAGAGTGTGCGGGTGCTAGATTGGCCTGCCTGTTGTTCTGACCATCCCCAATTGAGAATGTGTGGTACATAATGAAGCATACAATATGGCAACGACGACCCCGTACAATTGTGCAGCTGAAGACAATCATCTATACAAGGTATATAAAGTTTAGTTTCAATATAGTGCTTTCAATATAGCAAAGGGTGAATATAATTTACAGATCACTCCTTTTTGTTTTTATTAGCATTTTTCATACTGTCCCAACTTGGAATTGGGGTTGTAGATGACACGGCTGCTTTTGACTCACAAGCATTTTGGTAGAAAACATGATAGTTTGGTAAGTATTAAATATACATTGTGATCAACCTAACCTTTACTATAAACAATAAAAAAAAATTGTGAATGCTTGATACATGTTATATTGAAACACAGAAGAGTCTAAGAGACTTACGGCATGGTGGCAGAGAGCTGCTGCACCACAGAGCAGTCGTAGAAGGTGAAGTCTGACGTGGCTACAGTGACAGTCCTGAAGCGCAGGGACAGGGTGACAGCCACCGAGTCTGTGAGAGAGGGCACGTTTATTAGGAGAGTCTGGGGCAACTGGCTACATTGGATATTATCACACTGATAATTTTTATGATTAAATGTTTGAGACAGACAACACACATAGTTTTTCCATTAACTATTCACGCAATATCATTAACCTTTCAGTGGAATGCATCCACAGAAGAGTAATGATGTAGAAAGCTGACAGAGGAAGTCAATAAAACCGGATGTTGATCATTACAGAATTCCAGAGTGATCTTAGTGATATAAGTTAGTCACTCTTAACTGTGAAACAATGTTTCACTGACACTATGATTAAAATTAAAAGCAACAATTGAATTGGTGATGCTAAGCCAAATATGGAAAATTACCAAATAAGACAAAGTAATTTCCACATAACATTACATAACAGTCACAATAATATCCTCACTCATAGATCTCCACACACATCCATGTTTTGGATTTATACATTAATTTATACACACAATGATTATTATTTAATAATTATAAATAATTGTATTGTTATTTTGCACATTTATTTATCACAGATCACATTATGTAACCAAAGTGATAAAAATTGCATAATTTTTATCACGACCAACAATTTTGCCATTAATTAAGTTTTATCAAAAGTTGGTGTACTTGGGGGAGCCTGGGTAGCTCATTGAGTATTGATGCTGACTACCACCCCATGTTTATAAGGAAACAGTTCCAACAAGCTAACATAATTTGCAGACAGGGCAACTTACCCTCTCCCAGTGGTACAGGTGGATGTCTGTGGGCCTCTGGAGTGGCACAGAAGACTGTGGTGCCCTGGACAGAGGCAGCAGTTTCTGTTTCTTCAAAGAAACAGGAGTACATCTCACCCTCTGAGAGACTGGGCAAACCAGGGACAACCACAGCAATCTGAACAGACACAGCAAAGAAACATATTAGTCATGACTGCAAACTCAAAATCACTAACCAGTAAGACAAAATAATTTTAATAATATTCGCTTTTCAAACTTTACTAATTTTGGCTTATCCTTATAAATTGCCTAGTATAATAATGTATCATGATTACAGGGTTTAATAGAAGTCCTTCATTTTCAGATGCTGTTGACAGCATCTGTGGTATGCTTTTGATTACCACAGAAAAGAATTTTGACTCAACCCTCAAATTTGTAAACATTTTTTTTTTTAAAAGAACATGTTTACAGTAATGAAATTACAATGGAAGTCCAAGGGGCAATGAATTACACATCTCTAATATTGCAACACTATAAAATAAACACTTTTTCAAAAGTATAATACTTAAAAGATGACATATGTATACATAAGAATAGCATGAATATTTCAACTCATGACATGACCACGCAAAGCCGGTAATAACGGTAACTTTTGCATGATACATTCAAGGATACCAGAAAGGAACATGCCATAAATATTTGGGATTTCCATGTTGAAAAGGTTACTGACCCCGATCTAGATTAAAAAATGTGAAATAAAAATACAAATAAAAAAAAAAAAAAATAATAATAATTGCACTCACATACAAACATACTACATTCAAAGTCTTCTGAATCGATACAATTACTTAAAAAAAATGTATGGTAAATGCCATGAATCCATGGCTCCAACCAATGCATTGAGTTGTAATGGAAAAATAAAATAAAATTGCAATACGAGTAGTGTTTTTACTAGTTGAACAAGTAATCAATTAACCAAGTCACATTACTTAAGAATGTATTTAAAAGCTTAACAAAAATATGAACAGCACACATCTGATTTTGAACCCTTCTGAATGACTTGCCCCATAGACTCCCATTGTATGTGCATTACTGTAAACATTTTTGTTTGTATTAAACTGGGGATGAGATTACATTATTTTCTGTGGTAATCAACATCATGCCACAGATGCTGTTCATTGAGCTTAATTTTTAGTAAACCTGGAATTAGCACTTTAATGGTTTTTACATGAGAAAACTGCATCCCTTATTTAAAGGTGTACAGTGTCATTGCAGCATGTCTGACTGATTTCACACCTGTTTCTGCTCTCCAAGGCTGGCGTTATATTGGCTCAGTGATTCCACTCTCAAACACTGCTGTTGCTTGTCAAAACTCCACAGCCAATGACCTTCCACTGAACCCAACCTACAGTTTGAACGCATCCCACACCTGAGGGAGGATAGGGAGAAAAAAAGTCAGATGATGAGTAAGGTAATTGCAGAAAATACAAGATGACCAAAGTGCAGAAAGAAGCTGAGTGATTCAACTTACTGGCCATCAAGGACACACCAGCCACAGTATGGGTCCTTCACTGCCAGACAGGAGGTGCAATCAGTGTGCTTCTCACACTCTGCTACGGGCCTCTTCTCCACCTGAACACAGGACACAACACAACATAACACATATTCACATGGTGAATCAAATAGTGACATAACTATGACCCAGAGTTTCCACTCCAGGCATATGGCTGTCTGGGTGAATGCACTAATGAATACACACACACAGAATCTATGCACTTTTTTTTGTGTTTCCTGTGAAAATTTGAAATTATTTAAAAGTAACACAATGTTTCACTCTTTTGTAAAAAATCAACAAATGAATGGCTAAATTATAGTTGTCACTGCACATTAACACTTACACATCACCTTTAACGAACCAAAAATGTTTAAAAAAAATTGTAAACAAAAAACAATAAATCAAACAAACAAGCACACAAAGGGTAGCATGGAATACATGGAATTTTGAAAATGCACTACTTTGGAATTCCATGGAAATCTGCAAAGCTTTCTACAGGTGCTGATTGACATTGTGAATGCACTTACAGAATTGCTGGTCATGATGTAGAGATGTCTGTGGTTGGAATCCAGCAGTAGATCACTGTTGATGGCCAAACCTGGCTGGATGAGAAGGGTGGAGTATCTCCTCACCTCTCCTGATTTGCCCAGGAAGACCTACCATACAAGACAAAAAAAGAAAAAGGAGTTGTCGATACGTAACCTGACAATGGCTTCTAAGAGCTTCCTCAAGGTTTAATTGTCTATTTAAGCTTATGAAACTACATCAATTGCAACAAGACACCTTAGAGACAGAGAGTGGGCAGTTCTAACTAAAAGATCAAAAAGTGTCTGCAGAAAAGGTTTAGCACTAGAGCACTTCTAAGTCTGGTTGAAGAAAAGCGACGTACAAGGCAACTGCAATAGATCTGAAAGAGGTGCCTAATGCCTCTTGAATCCTATCATGAGTGGGGTCGATTTCAGCAAACAAGATTAGAAAAGTGAGAATACCATCAGAAGAGCAGGTATGCTTTGCTGCTTAAGAGTGTGAGACACCTTACACCGGGAACTGTTCACACACTCTGCCCATTCAGGTTTAATTTTAATTGGATTACCATTGACAAACTGTCAGCTATTGTCTATTGCAGTAGGAATCATAAATTGGTACATTATTGTATTATGCAACACCTAATAGGTGTGTGTTTGTGTAAGTAGGATAAGAGGAAGTACACCTGCATAAGGGAGATGTGTGCTGGTGAAAATAGAGGGGTCCAAAATCTGAGACCACTCGTTAAAATACTTCACATTTTCTAATGTAATAATAATAATAATAATAATAATAATAATAAAAATAAATAAAACAATTTTAATAAAAAGTTGAATTGAAAAATTTGCATGAATTTTAATAACATGCCCTTAAGTAGGCATGGACGCCACAAGTTTGTACAAAACCTGATGATGCAAGAGGAAAAGTAAATGCAAGGAAGTCTGACCTATTGTAAAAAAATCCTGAAACTTCAATTTATTTTCAGGTTTAAATATTATGTGTGTGTTTATATATATATATATATATATATATATATATATATTTACAGTATATACACCGATCAGCCACAACATTAAAACCACCTGCCTAATATCGTGTAGGTCCCCCTCATGCCACCCAAACAGCTCTGACTCATCATTGCTTGGATTTCAGAAGACCTCTGAAGGTTTCCTGTGGTGTCTGGAACTAAGACGTTAGCTGCAGATCCATTAAGTCCTGTAAATTGCGAGGTGGGCCCTCAATGGATCAGATTGATTGGTCTATCACATCCCATAGATGATCAGTCGGATTGAGATCTGGAGAATTTGGAGGCCAAGCCAACACCTTGAACTCTTTGTCATGTTCCTCAAACCATTCCTGAACAATTTTTGCAGTGTGGCAGGGCGCATTATCCTGCTGAATGAGGCCACTGCCATCGAGAAATACCATTGCCAAGAAGGGGTGAACGTGGTCTGCAACAATATTTAGGTAGGTAGTACGTGTCAAAGTAACATCCACATGAATGCCAGGACCCAAGGTTTCCTAGCAGAACATTGCCCAGAACATCAAACTGCCTCGGCCGGCCTGCCTTCTTCCAATGGTTCATCCTGCTGCCATCTCTTCTTACCCAGGTAAAGGACACACACACACACCCGGCTGTCCACATGATCTAAAAGTAAACGTGATTCGTCAGACCAGGGCACCCAATTCCATTGCTCCATGGTCCAGTTCTCACAGGTGTCAGCATGGGCACTCTGACAGGTCTGCGGCTACACAGCCCAATACGCAGCAAGCTGCGATGCACTGTGTGTTCTGACACCTTTCTATCATGGCCAGCATGAAGTTTTTCAGCAGTTTGGGCTACAGTAGCTTTTCTGTGGGATAAGTCCAGATGGGCTAGCCTTCACTCCCTATGTGCATCAATGAGCCTTGAGCGCCCATGACCCTGTCACTGGTTCACCGGTTGTCCTTCCTTGGACCACTTTTGGAAGGTACTAACTAGTGCATACCAGGAACACCCCACAAGACCTGCCGTTTTGGAGATGCTCTGACCCAGTCGTCTAGCCATCACAATTTGGCCCTTGTCAAAGTCGTCAAATCCTTACGCTTGTCTATTTTTCCTGCTTCCAACACATGCAATTCAAGAACTGACTATTCACTTGCTGCTTAATTATATATCACACCCCTTGACAGGTGCCATTTTAACAAGATAACTGATGTTATTCACTTCACGCGTCAGTGGTTTTAATGTTGTGGCTGATTGGTGAATATATATATATATATATATATATATATACACAGGTGCTGGTCATATAATTAGAATATCATCAAAAAGTTTATTTATTTAAGTAATTCCATTCAAAAAGTGAAACTTGTATAATGTATACATTCATTCCACACAGACTGATATATTTCAAGTGTTCATTCCTTTTAATTTTATGATTATAACTGACAACTAATGAAAACCCCAAATTCAGTATCTCAGAAAATTAGAATATTGTGAAAAGGTTCAATATTGAAGACACCTGGTGCCACACTCTAATCAGCTAATTAACTCAAAACACCTGCAAAGGCCTTTAAATGGTCTCTCAGTCTAGTTCTGTAGGCTACACAATCATGGGGAAGACTGCTGACTTGACAGCTGTCCAAAAGACGACCATTGACATCTTGCACAAGAAGGGCAAGACACAAAAGGTCATTGCTAAAGAGGCTGGCTGTTCACAGAGCTCTGTGTCCAAGCAAATTAATAGAGAGGTGAAGGGAAGAAAAAGATGTGGTAGAAAAAAGTGTACAAGCAATAGGGATAACCGCATCCTGGAGAGGATTGTGAAACAAAACCCATTCAAAAATGTGGGGGAGATTCACACAGAGTGGACTGCAGCTGGAGTCAGTGCTTCAAGAACCACCACGCACAGACATATGCAAGACATGGGTTTCAGCTGTCGCATTCCTTGTGTCAAGCCACTCTTGAACAAGACACAGCGTCAGAAGCGTCTCGCCTGGTCTAAAGACAAAAAGGACTGGACTGCTGCTGAGTGGTCCAAAGTTATGTTCTCTGATGAAAGTAAATTTTGCATTTCCTTTGGAAATCAAGGTCCCAGAGTTTGGAGGAAGAGAGGAGAGGCACTGAATCCACGTTGCTTGAAGTCCAGTGTAAAGTTTCCACAGTCAGTGATGGTTTGGGGTGCCATGTCATCTGCTGGTGTTGGTCCACTGTGTTTTCTGAGGTCCAAGGTCAACGCAGCCATCTACCAGGAAGTTTTAGAGCACTTCATGCTTCCTGCTGCTGACCAATTTTATGGAGATGCAGATTTCATTTTCCAACAGGACTTGGCACCTGCACACAGTGCCAAAGCTACCAGTACCTGGTTTAAGGACCATGGTATCCCTGTTCTTAATTGGCCAGCAAACTCGCCTGACCTTAACCCTATAGAAAATCTATGGGGTATTGTGAAGAGGAAGATGCGATACGCCAGACCCAACAATGCAGAAGAGCTGAAGGCCACTATCAGAGCAACCTGGTCTCTCATAACACCTGAGCAGTGCCACAGACTGATCGACTCCATGCCACGCACATTGCTGCAGTAATTCAGGCAAAAGGAGCCCCAACTAAGTATTGAGTGCTGTACATGCTCATACTTTTCATGTTCATACTTTTCAGTTGGCCAACATTTCTAAAAATATTTTTTTTGTATTGGTCTTAAGTAATATTCTAATTTTCGGCGATACTGAATTTGGGGTTTTCATTAGTTGTCAGTTTTAATCATCAAAATGAAATGAAATAAACATTTGAAATATATCAGTCTGTGTAATGAATGTATACATTATACAAGTTTCACTTTTTGAATGGAATTACTGAAATAAATCAACTTTTTGATAATATTCTAATTATATGACCAGCACCTGTGTGTATATATATATATATATATATATATATATATATATATATATATATATATATATATATATATATATATATATATATATATATATATATATATATATATATATATATATATATATATATGCATGCACTGGTGGCCAAAGGTTTGGAATAATGTACAGATTTTGCACTTATGGCAAGAAATTGGTACTTTTATTCACCAAAGTGGCATTCAACTGATCATAATGAATAGTCAGGACATTATTATGTGAAAAATTTATATTACAATTTTTAAAAAAACAGAACTTGTTAAACTACTTCAAAGAGTTCTCCACGTGCAGCAATGACAGTTTGCAGATCCTTGGCATTCTAGCTGTCAGTTTTTCCAGATACCCAATTGACATTTCTCCCCACACTTCCTGTAGAACTTGCCATAGATGTTTTGAGGCTGTCTTGTCGGGCACTTCTCACACACCTTACAGTCTAGCTGATCCCACAAAAGCTCAATGAGTTAAGATCCATCCATAAAACATTTCCAATTATCTGTTGTCCAATGTCTGTGTTTCTTTGACAAATCTAACCAATATTCTTTGCAGCACTTTCCTTGCATGTGAGGCCATTTCGATGCAAAGCGATGATGGCTGCATGTCTTTCTTTAGAGGTAAACATTGCGAACAAGTGATTGGAAGCACTTCTTCCCTCCTTTTATAATCCAATCAGAATGATAGTGTGAGTTCACCTGACTAGTACTCATTCACACTTTCCTAGGTTGGCCAATGAAGCTGTTTGTAATTATTTAAAATGCATCTGATCACTCTGCACAAAAATCTAGAAACAATGTGAATCAACACCACAACAACTGAAGCAGAAAACTTTGCGAAACACAAAATGTACAGTATGTCACTGCCAATACTTTTGGCCACGGCTGTATATATGCTGTGTAATTATCCCAGCTTGTCAATGTGGATTCACATAGTTGACGCCCACTGAATATTGATTTGCATGTTTTCAAGTGAGAGTGAGCAGTATGTGTGTGTGTGTGTGTATGCGTGGGAGAAAGAATAATCCTAATAGGTTGTTTCTGATGTCACATAAACCCAAGGTAGGGATGACCTCATTCAGTTCTAAAACAGGTTTTCTCCTGAAATCTGCATTAAATTGAAATTGTTATCATGAAACCTCATCGTTCCCAGGTTCAATTTGAATAGATACATGAGTCTATCTTCATGGTTAATCTTTTGGATGGTTCCAGTATAGGATTACATAACACTGAGAGCAGACCACTGTTAATAATTTTATTGATACGGAACATATTGGTAAAATAAGACAATTTACCAATATCAAACTTGCAAATTGTGCTGCCATTTTGAATATCAGCGCAGCTATGGTTCGGCCATTGATAACTAAAAAATTGCAAGTGTGATATTGTTTTTTTAAAACCGTTCATTAAACAATAAGTTTTAGACACAATAAGGCAAGCTATTTTTTTTGTTTTTTTCTTGAAAATTTAAAATGAAACTAGTTTGGCTACAATTTCAAACTACAGAATTGGAAGGGTTGCATGCGTTTTTCTGGATTTTTTGTTATTGTTATTCTGTCTCTCACTGTTCAAATTAACCTACCATTAAAATTATAGACTGATCATTTCTTTGTCAATTGGCAAACATACAAAATCAGCAGGGGATCAAATACTTTTTTCCCCTCACTGTATATGCTAAAATATCAGCTCACGAGCACCACTGTTCTTATGATATTTGTCAGAATGAGACTACTGGGGTCTCTGGAAATCAGTACTGTGTTTTATATAGCGTGGTTTGTGGTGAAAGGCTGTTCTGTGGTCCAACAGAGGAAACACAAAAAAGCTTCAGGTATGCTGTTTCAGCACAATCTTGCCTGCAATACATTCGCCCTGTGGGCAAAATCAGTTTAACTGCTTAAGCAGACAGATAATATTACCATATAAAGAGGACTGGTATTTCCATGGTGCAATATAAATCATAAATAAATCTGTTTTTGACAAGTCATTCAACTAATTTTTATGTCACATACCTTATGCACATTGCCTTTGGAGTCACCCAGGAAAACAATGGTATGGCCTTCCTTCACGCTAACTGCCACAGCAGTCAGACGGGTAGCTGGACTGTCCAATACGGCTTCGGCTTCAACTGGTTCCCGGCTTGCCATTGGACTTGGGGTGTGGTCTGAACCACAGGGATAAGCATTTAGGGTGTTCTGTTTGACAAAAAAAAAAAAAAAAAAAAAACCTTCTTACATTATCCAGTTTCATTTTGTGTAATGCTTGATTCTGCCAATCTCAGATTTGTGCAGTTTTTTTATATAGGGATTTAGTTCTTAGACTGTTTCCTGAAGGTTGTCAAATCCTCTTAGTTCAGAAAATCAAATTACCAAAAATGAAGATTATCTTGGTCTCATACTAGGACTGCAAGGTTGCTTCATTAATTGTCACTAACACCATGAAAACTGCTCCAGTCATTTTAGATAAAATCTAGCATGACTCTCATACCATTTTCTCTCATAATGAAAGGTGATCTGTATTTCTCTTTGTGTTCAATTCTAAGCTTTAGGGAAAACAAATGGGGATCAGAAAAATATGTTTGATATTTTGAGGATTTGTAAGAAAAAAAAGGATGTGTGTTTGTTTTGGGGATCAGCATCAACGTGGTTAAAGATATAGTTCATAAAAAATTTAAAATTCTTTCACCAATTACCCCCCCCCCACAGGTTGTTCCAAACCGTTTGACTTCTGTGAAACAAGAAAGGAGATATTTAAAAATGTTCATGCTGATCACTTCTACATAATGGGTCTATTCCAAAACTTTTTTTGCTGTCACTTGCCTACATAGACAGCTATCTACTATGGTAGCATCCTTGCTGAAATTATGATTCACAAGAAAGCGATTTGGAATGCTCTACATGGGTCTTTCTAATAGCTCTCTTCATGCGCACCACTTGACTCGCAATTGATTTTAATACAGGTGACACGAAGGAAATTATGCAATGAACCTAAATAGGCACGACACACATTTTGGGTAAAATAGCAGTTTTTTTTAAATCATATTTAACTCTTTATTTGTTGCTACTTTTCAGTATTGAATGGATTATAAGTATATTTATAATCTAATTTCTCTCACTTCGTCAGCCATCTCGGTTTTATTTTTCCACTAAGCTCATCACAGTGCATTCTGGGTTCACCTACCCAGGGAAGAACACATATGATGCTACCTTTAGTCAAATTTAGCCAAACGAGATATCTTAAGAGGCAGCAGAATTAAGATACCAAACTTTGGAAAAGTCTTCGCGTCGGAAGCATGCCTATGATAGAATGTTGTAAAATCTTGCATTACATGGCAGCTCTCAAATGTTTTTCACACTATCGCATTTTCAACATGCAAAATCCAATACAGTTTAGTGTTCATTGGCATCAGATTTGTTGTGATGCGTCTCGACACGTAATATCTTGCTATATATGAAATCAAATGACATTTGAGAGCTATCGCTGGGAAAAGATTTTTGCCAAATAATGACTTGGTAACAAAATACATAAGTACAAAATACATAACAAAATATAAGTAACAAAAAAGCCATCTTATGACTTCATAAGAATATGGAATACAGTGCACAATTCGGATACTACTTTTATGGTGGAGTTTTATTCTTTTTGGAGCTTGACAGCATCATTCACCATTCACTTTCTTTGGGCCTTATTTAAGAATCTTAAAAAAAACAAATTTACACAAGAATGTTTTAACAAACAATTTACAAAGCCATTTATCCTTCCATCTTCAACTGTTTCACAAAGATGGCATTTTGAATGGAAAAAAGTGCAAACATTCTGCCTATGTGTAAGCACAGGTTTGACATACATATGAGTAAATGACGACAACATTTTCATATTTGGGTGAACTATTCCTTTAACATATAATCCTCTTGTTTCTAGAAGTCTTCTGGAAATCTAACTCTCCCCAGACCAGTATTCCCTCCCCCCTCTACTAGCATCAATAGTGTAGTGTAGTTTAGGCTTGACGGTTTTATTGATCCTAAAAAAGCTGTTTAGGAGCGAACAGGCCAGGGCTCTGCAGATACATGGAGGTCATGAAGAGGTTGTATGTCAGTGAGCCAACATTCTTAAAGCCTGTGATTTGTCCAGAGGCCTTGTTAGGACTAATGCAAGGTAGTCTTGCCTTCTGCTCATCAAAGAATAAAAATATAATTCACTCAAATTATGGCAGGCAGAGTCATATGGGCAAAAGCAATTTCCTTAAATTTTGGTATGAGTACAGCATTAGAGGGAAATTATGTGGTCCAGTTCTCAAGAGTTACATTGCATGCATCCTTTTCCAATTTTATCAAAGCTGTACTACTGTGATGATTATGTGTGAACACTTGACCTAAAAACCTGTTTATATACACCGGCAGCCAAAAGTTTGGAATAATGTACAGATTTTTCTCTAATGGAATTAAATTGGTGCATTTATTCACCAAAGTGGCATTTAACTGATCACAATGTATAGTCAGAACTTCTTAAACTACTTCAAAGTTTTTAAAAAATCCTTCACGTGCAGCAATGCCAGTTTGCAGATCCTTGGCATTCTAGCTGTCAGTTTGTCCATATACCCAATCAATATTTTATCCCACACTTCCTGTAGCACTTGCCATAGATGTGGCTGTCTTGTTGGGCACTTTTCACGCACCTTACAGTCTAGCTGATCCTAAAAAAAAAGTTTCTTTACCCACTCTAACCTTTTCTTTTTCTTTTTCTGTTTCAAAAGTGGCCTTTTCTATGCAATTCTTCCCATAAGGCCTACACCCCTGAGTCTTCTGTTTACTATTGTACATGAAACTGGTGTTGAGTGGGTAGAATTCAATGAAACTGTCAGCTGAGGATCTGTGAGGCGTCAATTTCTCAAAGTAGAGACTCTGATATGTATAACCTCTTGTTATGTCGTATATCTGGCCTTCCACATCTCTTCCTGCCCTTGTTAGAGACAGTTGTCCTTTGTCTTTGAAGATTGATGTGTAAATCTTTTTATGAAATCTTCAGTTTTTTGCCCATTTCAAGCATATTATAGCCTTCAATCCTCGAATCAATGATTGACTGATGAGTTTCTGGAGAAAGCAGTTTTTTTTTTTTTTTTTTGCAATTTTTGACCTAATATTGACCTTAAGACATGCCAGTCTATTGCATACTGCGGCAACTAAAAAACAAACACAAATACAATGTTAAGCTTTATTTAACAAACCAAATAGCTTTCAATTGTGTTTGATATAATGGCAAGTCATTTCCTAGTACCAAATTAGCAATTTAGCATGATTACTCAAGGATAAAGGAGCAATCTGCTAGGAGTCATGGCTGCTGGAAATGGAGCCTGTATAGATTTGATAAAAAATGACATTTTCAAATATTGATGGTGCTGTTTTTTTACATCAGTAATGTCCTGACTATATTTTGTGATCAGTTAAATGCCACTTTGGTGAATTAAAGTACCAATTTCCTTCTGAATTAGCAAAATATGTTTATTATTCCAAACCTTTGGCCGCCAGTGTAGATTAATTTGTGTACAGCCGTGGCCAAAAGTATTGGCAGTGACATAAATTTTGTGTTTTGCAAAAAGTTTGCTGCTTCAATATTTGTAGATAATTTTTTCACATGTTTCTGTGGTATACTGGAAAACAATGATAAGCATTTCATGAGTTTTAAAGGCTTTTATTGGCAAAAACACTCAATATATGCAAAGAGTCAATATTTACAGTGTTGGCCCTTGTTCTTCACAACCTCTGCGATTCGCTCTGGCATGCTGGATATCAGGCCAAATCCATTTTTGCCTTATTAGTGCTTGGAGTTTATCACAATTTGTGGGCTTATGCTTGTACACTCGCCTTTTGAGGATTGACCACACGTTCTCTATGGGATTAAGATCCGGGGTGTTGCCTGGCTACGGATCCAAATTTTCAATGTAATGATCTCCGAGCCACTTCGTTATTACTCGTCATGTGACATGGTGTTCCATCATGCTGGAAAATGCACAGATTAACACCAGATTGCTCCTGGGTTGTTGGGAGAAGTTGCTCTTGCAGGACGTTTTGACGTGATGAGAGTGTTTTTGGGTAGTATTGTGAGAGGGCTTACTCCCTTGGATGAAAAGGAACCCTACACATGGAGGGCCTCAGGATGCTTCACTGTTGGTATGACTCATGGTAGCGTTCACCTTTTCTTCTCAGTACTATCGATTTTCCATATGTTCCAAACAGTTGGAAGGGGGCTTCATCAGAGAAAATAACTTTGCACCAGTCTTCTGCTGTCCAATCCTTGTAATTCCTGCAGAATTTCAGTCTGTCTTTGATGTTTTTCTTGGAGAGAAGTAGATTCTTTGCTGCCCTTCTTGACACCAGGCCATTGACCAAAAGTCTTCGCCTCACTGTGCGTGCAGATGCACTCAAACCAACCTGCTGCCAATATTGAGCAAGCTCTGCACTAGTGGTGACATGATTCTATAGCTGACTTCTCAAGTTCTTGATGATCCGGTAAATGGTTCTTTCAGGTGCAATATTCTTTGCAGCAATTTCCTTGCATGCAAGACCATTTTGATGCAAAGCAATGATGGCTGCACGTCTTTCGTTAGAGGAAACCATTGCTAACAAGAACTCAATGATTGGAAGCATTTATTCCCTCCTTTTATAGCAATCAGTCTGCTCTTATAATCCAATCAGAATTATAGTGTGATTTCACCTGACTAGTACTTGTTCACATTCCCAGGTGCTGCTGATATGATTAGTGAAATGATGTTAGCTGGTCATTTTTTGCCATGGCCAAAAAAACAGTGAAATTTGGGTTTTTGTGATAAAGTAAATTTTTTTGGCCAAAGAAGCTTTTTGCAATTATTTAAAATGCATCTGATCACTCTGCACAAAAATCTAGAAACAATGTGAATCAACACCACAACAACTGAAGCAGAAAACTTTGCGAAACACAAAATATCTCACTGCCAATACTTTTGGCCATGGCTGTAATGTTACAATGTGAATCCAGTGTGCAAGTTAACTTTATTAGGCAAATATTCCTATAAAAGAAAAAAACACTAACCCTATGACGTAACCAGGCATTACTCATTAAGTTTCAAGTGTCATTTTTCTTTCCTCACTCAGGTTTTCCACACTACTGTTACCCAAGCTTTTTTTAAACCTCAAGTTAACCCTGTGCTGAGGTCAGTACCACTTTTAACCCTGGGTTAAGAAGAATTTTAAGTGCTAATCCCAAATTACAAAGGTATAAAGTGTGGGGGAAAAAATGCAGTGCTAGAATATTAAAGTGAGTAGTTTAGCAACAGACAACCAATCATCCACTAAACAATCCTTGCATTGTTAAATACAACATGCATTACCTGGAGTGATGAAGAGACATTTCCACAGATGCAAAAGCAGTAATTAAAACAGGCATGGCCGTAACTACCATTGAGGACACCGAGGTCATGTCCTCTGTATTTTTTTCTTGAAGTGTCGTTTCATTGTGAAGTGAAAATAGCCGACTAGACAATAATTCTTGCATCAACGAACCGTCACGTGACACGTACTTGCAGATACCGCTGTCATGTCAAAACGAAAGTAGTTGGCTGTAGCGGAGTGTTTCCTAAACCAACTACCTATAGGTTATAGCTCAACAGTTCACACCCAGATACAGGAAAACACACACACACACACACACACACACGGTGCACAGTTTACACATGTTGTTATTGAAAATAAATATCTTGTCAGCCAAACTTATTTCTCAAGTGTTTTTTTTTTTTTTTTTTTTTTTTTGGGAGGGGGGGTATTTTTGACCTCGGTATTTGAAAAATCCTTGTTACGGCCTTGAAAACAGGTTGTGTGCAGTACTTGTCCAGTCAATGTCATTAACATCATAAATATGGAAATAATAAAACAAACCCAGTTGACAAATACGTGAAATACCCACAATATAAATTACTAACCAAGGGTAAAGTTTAACCCATGAACAAAAGAACTATATAACCCAGGATTACTTGAACCCAGAGTTAAAATGGTGGTAGACTGATATATACATTTTACAGATTTTTTACAGTGCTTTTTGGAAATATCTTTATTGTCCAAAATCTATGTAAGTATTTCATAGCCGGTTATAATAAAGAAAGAATAAGAAATAAATTTGCCATTCGATAAATCGATTTGTAAAAATTATTGGCTAATTAATAGATTATCGGGCTTTCCCATGTTATCGGTATCTGCAAAATCCACTATTGGTCTATTTCTAGTTAAATATGACAATTTCTAAGTGAAAAGAAACTTGCTTAGTGACAAAATCACATTTAAGTCAAACATACAGTATTTGAAGTGTAAAATACATCTATGTGTAGCAGGATTTTTAACCAATGAGATTTTATTGTGGCTGATTACCAACAACTTTGTCATAGTCACGACTGGTCAGGACACTTCAGAACAATATAAAAAAAAGGCAATTGTTGATTATCAAATACAGAGCTTGCCTCGTTTGGACATGGTATTAGAATTATATTAGCTACTTATAACTTTATACTGTGTGCATTTACTCACCGTGGGCAGGTTGGCACAACTGGATTTAACTTCATACTCAATGTAGGCTACCTTGTTGCGACCTTTCTCCCCATCTTGTGTGTAGCATAGGTCTCGTGTAGCATCAATACTTCTGTCCACTTCATCCAGAGCGTACACACACAATGCTGATTCCTCACTGGGTCCACTAGCAGCACTAACCGCTGTTGAAAACACTCCCATCAAAACTTGCGAGTCTCCAGATTCCACACCTCCCACCTGCGCCCCCTGGAGGAGACTGTAGTTCCTGCCTGTCGAGTTTGAGTGACACATTAGCGGTACTTCAACATAAGAGTAATACGCCTGATCGTCAAGACACACCCGAGCCACGTATGTTCGATACTCTCTAGAGGCAGCTTTCAGGTCACGCCTATAGAACAAAAAGTAGACATGGTTGTGTCGGGCGAAAGTAGCCACAAAATTGTGATCGTATTCAGAGAGGCGTCCAGCAACTGCGAGTTTGGCGGTTTCCTCATAGGAGAACACAGGTTCTGTCAAAAGTTGTCGCGTAGACACTGGTGGGTGACTACTGGTGTAGCCTCGCCCAACATAGAGGACGGGATCTTTGTCTTGCGGTCGCACCACAAGTCCCACTGTTGAAGTGGTAGGGTCATTAGCCGCTACGTACTGCGTATCAACGGGTCTCTCGGCAGAAAAGAGAACTTCATTCACATTAGCTAGGCTGCGTTTCTGACATGTTCCCTGGTGTACACTGCCACAGGCAATAAGCTGAAGGGAATAGGGATCTACTAACAGTAGCTTGTTGTGATTACTAACTAGTCCAGCCTGAGGACAGTTCTCTAGTGTTACTGGAGGCAGACAGTCTTTGCTGTCTCTCACAGGGCCAGTTCTCTCATCCACTTCAAGCCGGAGGCCATCAAGACCAGCAAGCTGGAACAGATGGTCTCGTGCCCCCACATAGACCAATCCAATGCTGGGGTCAGGGTGCAATGCCAGGTGCTGGAAGACTGTGTCATTGGAGGAGAAGCGTGGATAACTGCTATAGGCCGTTGGGGCTCCCAGAACACCCAGGAGGAGGGAATGAAGCAGGGTGAAGTTGAGGGCCATCCCACATTGGACTGCAAAAACACTGAGAAAACAGGGAATGATGAAAATCAGTGATACAAAGTTATAACAACAGCTCAGAGAACAACTTTGCTAACATAGTGCAGTTAGTTAAGTACACCTATGTGTGATATTGTCTCTTTCCAAATAAGGATTCAAACACTCTCTAGACATCCAAAGATGATGACCTAACACATATATGACACAAATGATTGTGTTTCAGTGAATCGATCCCTAAGAAACCCTCGCTATAGAGATAGCATTAGCGATGAGCCATTAGCTTGTCATGACACTCTTTGAGGAATATCAGGTTCTACACATCATATTACAATGAGTGAGGGCTTGTTTGATTCAAAAGCATCTGCTGTAATTGTGATATGCCATTTTCTATTTCTAATAATTAGGGGTGTAATAATCCATCAATCTGGATCGATGCATCGATCAAATCACTAAGGACACAATGTCACCGTTTCAACGTGTAAACATCAATGTCTATTTTTTTTTCTTAAATGTACCTTTATTTTGACCCTCTCATGCCACAGATTATTTACCCCACAGATCATGCATTATACCATGTTGTAAATGCCTCTTTTTGGATGGAATCAAAAACACACTGATTTCGTACATGTGCAGTGCACACGCACGGCGCAAATAGTTTAGACCTACTCATTATCAGTAATAAATAAATAAAAAAAAATTTGACAAAATGGTTGTTTTTTCTGGTTTTTAACCATAGCTTCCAAATTCTTACAGTTTAATAACCATGACCATTTTAATCGTGTAATTACGACATCCCTATTGTGTACACACACTGGCGACTCACATTTATGTACAAACACCATGTAAAAGTGAATTTTACATAATAAGTTCCCTTTACAACAAACCTAGTTTGTGCAGATCAAGCAAGTGTTTGTTGAATAAAACAATAATATATATTTTTTTATGATCAGTGCTCCTCCCTGCAGCCTGGAACCAGCGCTTTGGGTTTAGAAGGTTTAAACTTAAAAAATCATTAAAATCAACATAGAGATAACAATGAACTTCAAGCTAGCAAACTGATTAAAGACTACTCTAAATTGATGTTTAAAAGCTTGAAATCTGGACTTCACAATCTGACCAACTCTTAACTGCTGCTATTTAAGGATTGGCAGATGTAATGTAATGTAAACCAGAAGTTTGACTGTATTACAGATGTATGCTGATTTGAATGAGAAATAAATGATATTACACTAGCATATATTTTATCATCTCTATTTATACAAGTCTTTATTGTAATCCTATCATGTCCATTTATATGAGTATTTATGATAATGCTTGTCTCCTGTCCATTTATATGAGTACTTATGGTAATCCTGATGAATCACTAACTTAAAAAGAGAGAATAACAAACATCAAACATGGTAATGAATTTAACTAAAATTAGATCATACATTAAAGTATTTAATGAACATTAAATAACAAAAAAACAGCAGTACAACGGTACAGTGATTATATCAGGCGGTAACACCAAAGTAACATTAGACAGTAATTTGATATATACCATGGCACTGGTCTGTTGCTAAAATGTAAAAAAGGTATACCAAGCTTTTACTATGGAAAATGCTCAGGAAAAAAACTATGATAATTCCACGGTCCCTTTTGCAAGTGTATACTTATAGAGGATGAAGGGGTCTACTCAGCCCAAATAAATTAATTATGACTCTGACAAAAGACAAAATTCTTTGAACAGGGTCCATACAAAATAACCATGCTTATAAAATATGGCAGTTATGTTTGAAAAATAGCACTCATAACATTAGTCAGACATACAAGGTTAGGGAGGCTGCTGTCCTCTGCGTTATCCAGTGGCATAGCACATGCCTGTGGAGATGGCCTGTGAGGGTAAAAAACATGCCAATGAGCTCTTACACAGAGCAGCATTGAGCAATCTAAAGAGAGGAGCTGTAATGCCACTGTGGCTCATGGGAGGCACAGCTGTTGAGCTAAGCAATCCTGCCCAGACAGGAAATTGGATGATAAAGGCCCTAAGTCACCATCAAGGTCCTAATGCATTGCTCTGCAGTAGTAGATTGGAAGTGATCCTGTCGTGTGAGAAGGCAAACTGCCCATGTTTTTTTAAATTAATTAGGTCCGATTAATATCAGGCCATTACAGGACACGAGTCTCTGCTTAAGACAATCCAAGCTGAATTAAACAGGAAATAAGATAAAAGGGAAATTAGTCCTGTAGATAATCATTTGATTGTGGTTATTTTATCTATTATTTGAGATACCATGTAGTGGTTCACAAAACATTTTTAAGTTGGTCATTCACTCACTTCATGTCGTTCCACACCCATATGGCTTACTATCTAATGGGGAATACAAAAGACATACCTCTAGTTTTAAATGTGCATCTTTATCTATTACAGTCACCAAAGGCTATATCTGTATTTTGATGATGAATTTGTGATGAGCTGACCTACAGATTTCCTCTTTACAGTCAGGTATGTTTATGTTTTTTATAGGGATATTGTTTGGTTCGATGGTCTGTTGGGTCAGATTGCATTCTCGCTACAAGCGAACTGCTCCAGAGTTCATTTGCTAACATACCGAGACCTCTTTGGCTTAGATCCGAGTACAATTGCCATGTTCATATATGCCTAAACAAACCAAAACAAGGGTTTGCACTAGGGATGTGCATGAGTAGTCGAATATTTGAATATTTGTTCTGCAATAATTATTTGAATAGTAAAAATACTATTCGAATTTTGCAAAGTTTTGCTTTGCTGGCCAAATATACAGTGAGATGCATGTTAAATCCTGAACACACATGTTATAACTGGCAGTTATAACAGAATGCACTGGGTGGTGCTGTTGAGTGTGGACAAAAGTTGATCACATTTGTTGAGCAAACGTTTCTGTCAGTGTGTTCAGATAGATGCCAGAAAAGCGGGTTATTGCGAGAATGTGGCTTACTGTGAGAAAGCTGGGTTCCTGTTTAAATGTACTGGATAAGCGGTGTACACTTTACTCTTGTACATGTGCAGCTTGTCAGAAAGCATCGTCCCCGTAGCAATGTAATCCCCACAACGCTTCTGTAAACAACAAACGTGGTGTCCGAGAAAGACTATACTACCTGAGGTATGGGACATTCCATCATTTAAACTGGTATGTATAAATGAGTATAGTTTCCTGAGCATGTGGATATGCTTGTTTTTCTCAACAAAAACATGACATGAGATACAATATAAACTTGATAACTATTATATGGCGAGTCTTTCTAGTCAAGTCAAGTCAATTTTATTTGTATAGCGCCTTTCACAACACACATCGTTTCAAAGCAGCTTTACAGAAGATCAGGCATTAACAGACGATAAAACTGTAATGTCTATAATGTCGATGAATCACGGTGGTGCAGCGGTTAGCACTGTCGCCTCACAGCAAGAAGGTCGTGGGTTCAAACCCCGGTTGCCCTGGCCTTTCTGTGTGGAGTTTGCATGTTCTCCCTGTGTCTGCGTGGGTTCTCTCCGGGTGCTCCGGCTTCCTCCCACCAATTAGCTAGGTTAATTGATGTCTCCAAAAATTGTCCTAGGTGTGGATGTGAGTCTGAGTGGTTGTCTGTATATGTGTGGCCCTGCGATGGACTGGCGACCTGTCCAGGGTATACCTTTCGCCCAATGTTAGCTGGGATAGGCTCCAGCGACCTGTCCAGGGTATACCTTTCGCCCAATGTTAGCTGGGATAGGCTCCAGCCCCCCGCGACCCTGTACAGGATAAGTGGTTGATGATGGATGGATGGATGGTTGTTAATTGTGTTTAAAAAGAATTAAATATTAGTTATATTAATAACCCCAATGAGCAAGCTGAAAGCGACTGTGGCAAGGAACACAAAACTCAATAAGATGTTGATTAATGGAGAAAAATAACCTTGGGAGAAACCAGACTCACTGTGGGGGCCAGTTCCCCTCTGGCTAAACAGCATGAATATAACACTAATATTAATTATGTATAGTGCAATTCACAGTTTAAAATGATTATACTAAGTAAGTGTTAAGGGTCAGTGTTTAAACATCGATTTTGTTTTAACTGTAGGATTAATGACCAATGTCTTTTGAAGTACATCCTGGATTAACAGCAGAAGTTCACATAGATGCAATTGTCCTTGTTAATTGGCTGATGAAGGATTTTGTTGGCAATTGTTAGTCTATGCATTCTATTTCAAGATCGTAGTCCATCAATAGGCCGAGGTGATGCAGGCAGAGATCAGGGATGTGAAACGCAGTTCACCTGGCCGATAATTTCAGTGAGGTATGGTGTGGTCCATCCTAAATCCAATGGACCACACCATGTCTTATGGTTGGAGTTGGCATCAGTTCATCCTCTGAAGTCCATCATAATAGACTGAAGTGATGTTTGGCTGACACCGGCTGCATTTAGCCATCATCATTCAGCGACACGTAGCAGTGGAGTCCAACACGAAGCAGGAATGGTCCTGGATCCAGCCGGTTCTGGTGACCTCAGGATAGGAGTCCCGAGGTTGAGACAGGGAAACAAATAAAATTATATGAGCATGGATGCCATTCAATTTATTGTAGAGTTATAAATCATGATCAATGTTTCTGGTTCCGGCAGACCCAACTAAAGCAGCCTAATTGTGGGTTGGAGGATAAATTAGGTGTATGCCTGGCTAAATAGATGAGTCTTTAGTCTAGACCTAAACTGAGGGAGTGTGTCTGCATCTCGAACAGTGTTAGGGAGACTATTCCATAGTTTAGGAGCCAAATATGAAAAGGATCTACCTCCTTTTGTCGATTTTGATATTCTAGGAACTATTAACAACCCAGAATTTTGGGTTAAGTACTGCACAGTTAGACCATTCAAAGCTTTGTACGTGGGCAACAGAATTTTAAAATGAACATCATTATTAAGACTATGAGCCAAATTACTAGAGAGGAGAGCGGCACCTTCCCTGGACGGATGGAGTCCGTCTCTCTTTAGCATGTCAGGCCTACCCCAAAAACTCTTCCAATTGTCTATAAATCCCATTTTATTCTTCAGACATCACTCAGTCATCCAGCCATTCAGTGACACAAATCTACTATAAACCTCATCACCACAACAAGCAGGGAGGGGACCAGAGCATATTACAGTGTCTGACATCGTTTTTGCAAATTCGCACACCTCTTTAACATTATCTTTTTGATCTCCGACTGGCGAATCCGGACATCGTTAGTGTCGACATGGATAACAATTTTATAAAATCTATGTTTAGCATTAGCCAGCACTTGTAAATTTGATTTGATATCAGACACTCTGGCCCCCAAAATGCAATTAACAATAGTGGCTGGAGTCTCTATTTCCACGTTCCTTACAATAGAATCACCAATAACAAGGGCTCTTTCAACATGATTCTCAGTGGGTGTATCACTGAGTGGGGAGAATCGATTGGAAACCCTAACAGGAAGGGAAGAGTGGTGTCTCTTTGCTGAGCGAGTATGTTGCCGAGACGTCACCCAAATGCCCTGCTGCAAGGGCTCTACAACCGTAACCAAAGTGTGTATGTTGCTCTCTGTACTACTCGCATCCGAAACAGCATCTACGGCTTCTGTTTCTCACTGACCTCCACTAGCGTTCGGATATCAGTCTCTAACAAATTAAATTTCTCCGTCAGCCTGACTAATTCCTTACATTTATCACATGTGAATCCCACACTGCTGATGGAGGAGGCTATTGTAAACATGTGACATGCAATGCAGGAAGAAATAACATGAGCGGATGCCATGACTTACCGCAAATTGTTTGTTGTTGGTTGTTCCTGAGTGGTGAGGGTTTGAGATTTATGTGAATCCCTCACGCAGTTGTTTGTTGTCGTTGGTTGTTCTTGATAAGCGGTGCTTTGAGATCGATGCAATAATCTGTGTTTCGCAGAGGAGAAAAAACGAGTGCGCGCTGAAAATTTGAATGCATTTTAATCGCGATAAAAATAGAACGCGGATACAGGTGGAATATGAGAGCAGTTGAATCGCGATATGAGAATAATACGAGGAAAAACCTGATGCGTGCTTAAAAATGGCAGATGTTAAGGATTAAAGGATGAAAACAGATATACAAGTGATGCTAAAAAACTAGCAGGCTACAAACACAGACTCTAGCTAGGGGCCAGCAGCAACAAGTAAAATACACGCAGATGAAACAGTAGAAAAGCGGAAAAACCTTAAACGCGGTAAAATTACAAAGATATAATGATGAACGATGAACGTTTGAGAATAAGAATAAGCAATGCTAAGCAGCCTAAGCAGGCTACAAACAAACTCTCGAGCAGCGTGCCTTCAGCAACAGGAAGTCCAGTGACGTCATTTTTTCAAAATATCTTTCAACCTGTACGTCGTCCTGTACGTTAACTGCGTCAGTCTACTTCATTAGCGGTTTCTTTTTCTTTGCTTTGCGTCAGCTTAAATGCTTTCATTCAATTCTTTTTTTTTGTTTTCACACATTGCTTGTTTAAATAAAATAAAAACAGGACATGATAAGCTTGTTTCGAATAAAGCAACCTTTATGACTAAATTATTTTACAATGTCTCTTTCTCATTAATTACCTTAATTTAAATAATAGAATATTTGAATATACATTTTTTTAAGAGCATAAATATTCGAATACCAAATTATTGATGAATGCCCATCCCTAGTTTGCACAAGGTTTCGGAAACAAATGCTCCAAATGAATCAGGTGTGAAAACACCCTAACTGATACCCAATTCACTCACTGAAAATACCACAAGTTAACAGAGAATGACTTACACCCAATAGAGATAGCTTATTTTTAACAGCATTAACCAAACCATACAAATAAATGCGCCTTTATCTGAACAACTAATAAGGTGTTTGACGGTGTTCTCCAAGACCCTGTTTCCACCTGATTTTAAGATGCATCCCGGATGATCCGACCTCATGTGGCCAGGTGAGACATATCGCTGTTAAAACCTGGTCATTTAAATGCATATCCTGTGACCACTTGTGATCGGATTTGGAAGGGATGGACTTTGTTGCACGACGACATACATCATTCACTATGTCAGTGAGTTCCTGCATGATAATAAACTGCAACAAATCAGAAAAGAAAAAGAAAGTTTCTCCCTGATGCAGCTGAAATTTTATCTAAGCAGAAAATCAACATTTAGAGTAGGAATGTCCGTTATTTTAGTGGATTACTTGATTTAACCTGAGCTGCAGATGTTAGTGTATCTCATGTCACTGTCAAGTGTTTCTGCAAGTTGATAAGACACACTGAAGATCTGTGAAGTTTTCATGCGTGTTGACACGATCCAGTGTTGTCTGGCCTGTGTTTCTCCCCTGTCATCTCTCCCGGACTACACTTCCGGAGAAAGACTACAAGGCGGAGACTGGGGAACAGAAGCCAGGGAGGAGGCCACAGGACAATGAAAGACAGATGGCAGTGATGAGAGCAGGGAATTATGGGAAGTGTAGTCCGGGAGAGATGACAGGGGAGAAACACAGACCAGACAACAGTGGATCGTGACACATGTATTTATCCGCCCCCCCCCCGATCTGCCATTTTTTCCCCTTTTAAAACTGCTTGTAACCTGCAAAGTTTAAACTCTTGTTTTAGCACAGCAGTTGATTGACAGGTGAGGGGTGGTGCTTTGTTGCACAGCAATACAGGACGGATTAGTTTACACCTCAAATGCGATGTGTTCAGATGCATTTTTGACCACACACGTATGTGGTTTTGTGATCCGATCACAAAAAGTTTTAGACCCCGATTAGACCTGTATTTAGCGCTGACCACACGTGATCGGATCACCAAAAATGCATCTTAACACCAGGTGGAAACGGGGTACTGTCGAAGTACAGAGAAAAAACTCTTCAGTTTGTGAACAGCTCACCAAATAATAGACCCTTGTTAGTCTGACTGGTTCTAAATCTTTACTAGAATAGACATTCAGGTGGTATAGATTTAACACCAGTAACAGTTAAGACTAGGGCTGGGCAATATGGCTTCAGAAATGATATCTTGATATTTTTCAGCAAACTGACGATGTACGATATCTCGGTAATTATGTTTTTGCTTTGTTTTTTATTTAAACAGAGGAACCATCACTTCATCTAAACAGCCATTGTAGCCAAGTAGAATTAATATTTTAAAGGCATTAAAGAAAAATCTTTTTAAAAAGGATGAAGGCATGTTTCCCCAAAGTTTTTCACTAAATTAACACAAGGGAGAGTAAAATATAATCATTTTTATTGATTTGCATGTTAATGCTTATATTTAACATACAATTATATAAGGAAGCTAAATACACATTTTATTTACCTTCATATATTTTTACAAAAACATTTTTCTTTGTGAATGAGCAAGGTGTGCAAAAATTACTTTACATTGTTTAGATTAATTATACAGCCCTGAAGGATCATGAAATTAGTCTACTGATGCACTCTATGAAACTTAATGGCCAAATAATAGGCTCATTAAAATCATCGCAAAATTCACAATATCGTTGAATTTTATATCGTCAACAAAATGTTTGTGATTATATTCAATGTATTGCCCAGCCCTAGTTAAGATCAACACAATACAGACTCTCCTATTCACAGACCAGTCATAGAAAATAGGGGTATGGGAAGATAGAGAAAGAGAGAGCGCACAAGGATTCCAAGCAGGAATGACAAGCACTTTACCCTGTGTTAAAGGATAAAACTCTCAGCTAGCCTCTCTGAATCGGCCCTGGACTGAAGGGAGTGTATTGTTTGGAAGCGTTCCCAGGGGCATAGATACCAGCACTGGCAGGGTACGTCGTGCTGCAAGGCATGCCTCACACAGCAGCGCAGAGAGGAGACTGACCCTTCTGTCTCTTCTGGGATGGGCTGGCAGTGACCCCACATTTTTAACGGCCTCTAACAGAATGTTACGCTGTCACGCCTCATTAGGCATGACAATGAACATGAAAAGTTGCCACTCTGGATGATTAAGAAAGCTATTTATCCATCTTTGGGGACAAAGCAGCCTTTCACCGAGTAGAAAGAGTATTGAAATCTAATTCACAGTGTATAAGACATCTTTTCACATTTTAAATTGTGTTAGCCTCTTTGCTAAAGGAGATTTGTCTATAAAATATGGTGAATGGATGTTTTGAACAATCCTTGGTTGAAATAAAAAAAAAAAAAAAAAGAACAAAAAAATTCCCAAGAAGCATGAGACTAGAAAGGGAGGGGAGAGAAAGGCAGAGAAAAAGTTAAACGAGAGGGAGGGAATGCAAAATAAAATGAGAGGGAGGGAACGAGACAGTAAGAGGAAAAGAACATAAGCATGAGAGAGTAATAATAGAGCTCTTGAACATAAAAGGGTATTGCAGCATACTCCACATTCCAAACACTATTGTTGACCTTCTATAGTTTTGTGTAGGCAGACTTTTGGCTATAATCACAAGTCTGGTCCAGCCGATTATTGTGGCCAAGAACGGTCCACTTAGTCAGGAATAGATTGTTTGATTGACACAGAAGGCAACCAACTACAGTTAATTTTGTTTTTGTGTGCTGCTTGGGGGTGAGTAATCTGAAACAGTTTTTACCACAACAATAGAGCATGTGGGAAAAACACATTCAAGCAATTGTACAGCAGTGTCAGTCTACAATCGGCAGTCCAGAAAATATAATTTTTTTTGTAAATGTGTGGATAATTTGCAAGCAGCAATTAATTTAACCAAAAGGAGGTTATTTTACCTCTATAACTCAGAATGTGGACTGTACTGAATCTTACAGGTGGAAAGGTATGGTTTTTTTTTCTGTTCGCTTTTGCTAGCATGTCGATGCAAACTATGCAAGCCTGTGTATGTCACCCATGAGTGAGTGTTCAACAATGGATGCTTGCCATTGTTTATGTTTTTCATTAAGACAGTTTCTAAATGAACACATTTGTCACAGACAACGGCTTAAATGGGAGAGGTGGTATATTCACGGTTTGTTGCTGTTAGGGTTTATAACCGTACAGTTTTAGCTTGAACCGTCCCATATTTTGGCCAAAATTATGACGTCCCATACAGAACGCCTATAATCATTTATTTTAGCGGGCTGTGAAACAACCCGCATTGAAGCATAAAAGAATCAGACAGCGAGACTCTTGAAAAGGACCCCAGTCCTGTATTGAAGTGCTCAAAATGCTCAAGCGTCCCAAATTGGCGCGAGACACATTGAGTACCTTATTGCGTTGTAATGGCTCACTACCGATGTGTCTTACCAAACCTTAGCAAATAGCTTTGGATGGGTAAAGTCAATGTCTGTATTACTTAGAGGTTTGCACTGCTTAGGCTTCCCTGTAACATACACATGATATATGGGTGCATTCCATTCAGAATTGATCAATCCTATTCTCCTCATAGACTTTACCTTCCACAGTCAGAGGGCTAAAAGGTGTAATAATGCAGTCTGAATATATATATGTATATACATTTCGCGCACAACAAATTATGAAAAAATAAATAATGAAATCCATGAAATCTGACCATTCACACTAAGACGCTGTGGTGATGTGGGCATGGCTGAGTGACATCTGTGGAGAGCGTGGCTGGGAAAGGAAGAATGGTAAGGATTGACAAATAATATGGTATTTATATTTAGTCTTATGAATTGAAACTAGATTGTATGTAGGTATGAGTGTGTGTTTGTGTATGTACATATATAAAATGTATATATTGTTTACTGTGATGATTGAAATGTGTTGTTGTTGTTGTAATGTAATTTTTTTTAGAATGGACCCCAGGAAGACTAGCTGATTGCACAGACTTTCAGCTAATGGGATCCTAAAAAATAAACAAATAAACAAATAAATAAACACCTGTGGGAAATTATCTCTAACAGCTGTTCTGCGTTACAGTGAGAGGGATAAAAAGGGTGTCCAGACCGCCAGAGGGGAGAGAGAGAGAGACAAACGCAGCAGAGTGTGTGCATTTATTTTGTGCTGAAAAGCAGACTAGGCCATCGCTTCCTCCAAAGTAGCAAGAGATCTGTCACAGATGCATTTACAAAAAAATTATTCCAAACCATCTACTAATATGGTTTGGATCAGGAAAAAAATATACTTTTTTGTCTTGCTCAGGCTATAAAAACCTAAATGATTTGAGTTAGATAAACCAAAAAAAAAAAAGGGATTTTTTTTCTGCCTGTGTGAACATCCTAAGTGCCTCCAACAAAAGACTGTATATTTTTCTAAGGTTTGATGCCACTAGGCAACTTAAGTGCTTTTTTCTTCCCCAAAAGCAGACATTGTAGCAGTACGGTATCTCGTAAACACGATTGCACCCAGGTAAAGTGGTAAAAACATGTGCACCCTGACATCCGGAAGTTGGGTAAAGCCAGTCAATCAGATTACAGCACTCCAGACCGACAGGTCACTTAACCATTTCTCTGGGCAATACTCATCAGATAGTCAATAATATGTGGGCAAGTTGTTGGAGGCAGAAACTTAACTTTGCACTCTCCAACGATAGTTCTAATGCTTATGGTAGTACAAAAAGTTGATGGGTGCTTGGTGAAACTTTGCTAATTCAAAGAATTAAGAAAACTGATTAAACTGAGAATAGCATGTAAAACTATCTTAGAACAAAACATTCCCAACTCAAGCTGCGTATTTGCTTTGGGACACCATCTGATTGTTGTGTGTTTGAAGCTCTTATAAAGTCACGGCAATTTATTAAGCTACGTCACGGGCTCCATAAAGGCACGCGCTTTAACGCAGTCAAGTCAGATTTTCTGTTCATCAGGGCACGATTTTGTCTATGCCCTTTTTTGTTTCTAATGACTCACTTCGAAGCGAGGATTATAAATTCTCCCTTTTGAGTGGTGAACATGTAAGAACGTTGTTTAAAAAATTTAAAATGTTGTATGAGAGAATTAATCGTTGGAAGGGAACAATTGGCCCCTTTGTCCCAATTGTCTTTTAAGGCAATGGAGGAGTGGCCTCAGCCTTTCTCTCTCTACACTCTCTGTTTAAAGTGAACTGCTTGTGGTGGAGGGGATCAAGCATGGACCGGTGTGCCCGGCCACTGATTGAGGGGGCTGGAATAAGAGAATATTCCCCAATGGAGTAATGGCGAACCAACGCGCAGAGTGCAATGTTGGGCCATTATTCTTTTGGGATTCTATCAGGAGAAGCAAGGTATTTTAACTTGTTTTTCTTTCACCCGTTCGTGGACAACACATCCGTTCTGGTGAGACAAGACATGTGCACTGCTTTCTCTGCTTGATTTTTAGGTGGCGGCATGGATGTTGTTCTTTTCAGTCAACTGTTGGATCTACAAACAATGGTTTTCTAACTAAGTCCAACTAAGCGCATCTTGTTAAGGAAGGCCTTTGTTTGGACTTTCCCTTGTTTTCCTCCCTGAGGCATGCTCTGGGGAATGAGCTGGTCAGGGCGATTCTTTTGTTCGTGAGGGTGTTTCGTGCTGTTACTACATGTTGTTCCCCCATTATATGCCGGGACCAGTTTAGTGTCTAACCTGTTTTTCAATACACCAATTTAACTCAGTTTCCCCCGAAAATTACGCTGACGAACAAGCCATAAATATTTTCAGCTTGTGTTTTGCTTCCGTCTCGTAATACGACACAATGTACTTTAAAAATAGGTCTACACATGAGCCTATGGGCTTGCTATGTAACGAAGGATGAGCCCCCATTCAATTAATGAAATTAGACCACATAAACATATCCGTTTCTCTCCTGTATACCCTTCAATCAGTATCGGGATGAGTTCGCCGTTGTACACACCTCGAACATCCAACAACCAAAATATTGTTCAGTTTTCCCCCCGCAGCTTGCTGGGGAGCGAACATAAAAAAATGCTTCTGGAATTCAGCCTATGTCTCCATGACCAAGAGTCTCAAGACATACATAACATAATTTGATGTCCATCAAGCACACAATGTGTACACAAAAGACATTGAACATAAGCACCACACGTTGTCCCCCCCCCCCCCCCCCCCCATTAAGAATGCTGGGGCCATTGTGGTGAACCTGCTTACTCTCAATTCCCTCCATGTTCACACACTCTTCCTCATTCTATGCTAAAGATTATGGTTTATCTGGCATTCTGCTCTAAATACATTCAGTGACCACTTTTTATATTTGCCATATCGAATTCGGCCTCTATCTCCATGACAAAAGATTTTGAGACATGCATAACAGAATTTGACGTTCATCGAGCACAAGTGTACACAAAACATGGTGAACATAAGCACCACACATTGTCCCCCCCATAAAGAATGCTGGGGCCTTTGTGACAAACCAGTTTTCTCAAATAAATATTCCCCCCAATGTTCATACACTTTTCCTAGTACAAAATAATAGGGAAAAGGTTTATTCTGCTGGTGTAGATACATTTCAGGGCACTCATCATTTATGCCTAAATACAATAAAAGGCAAAACATTATCAAATTCCCTTCAACTAGCCACAGCATTGGAGGAGTGAAGGCTTCCCTCCACTGTGCCGCTGGTTCTGGGGCCTTGCCATCTAATGGTTAGAGGTCACGCTGCAGGCAAGACCCATGCATTAATTCCTCTCTCTGCCCATTTCGAACTGGGAACTTTGAACGATGGGTACTTTGAATGATAAGCAGGGTTTTGTTATTCAATTCAGGTGGCTTGCATCCCATTCTGGATTTGAGATGTTTGAATTTCACTCTAAAGAAATGTCAATTCAGAGTGCTGACGTAGAAGCAAATAGCCTTTTTTGGGATCAGCTAGACTGTAAGGTGCGTGAGAAGTGTCCGACAAGACAGGAAGACACGCTACAGGAAGTGTGGGGTGAAATGCCAATTGAGTATCTGGACAAACTGACAGCAAGAATGCCAAAGATCTGCAAAGCTGTCATTGCTGCATGTGTTTTTGATAAGAACTCTTTGAAGTCGTTTAAGAATTTCTGAAAATTTTTTCAAATTGTAATAGTAATTTTTCACATAATAATGTCCTGACTATACATTGTGATCAGTTGAATGCCACTTTGGTGAATAAAAGTAAAAATTTCTTTCCATGTGCGCAAAATCTGTACATTATTTAAAACTTTTGGCCTCCAGTGTATAGCGCTTCTGGAACAGTCCGATTCCTGAAAGGATGACACATATGAGCAGATTCTTTTTAATCTAAAATGTGAAACATACAATGCTTCTGGTCTAGTCATATATAATATTACTCTTAAACTGATGCACAAGTTATGAATGTCCAACTTGAAATTGAGTAAGAACTGTTGATGTCTTACAAGCTTGAAACACATTAGACAACAGAACAGTCTAAACTGTCTCTGGAACGGTTACTGTTATGCCATGTCACTTTAGACCTGTGAGATTTTAATCAAGCAGTGCAGTTACTGACTGACTGTTCATATGACAATGTTTAATTAAAGATACACATGTTTTGTAATACAAGGAATTTAATATTTTAACAAAATGAATGAATAAAAAATTACTTCACATTTCTTGTTTGTTTAGATACAGCTCAGATAGAGCCTATCTATGCCCAGAATCTCCCCCGGAATCTACGCCCCTGGATATATGTCTCTAAAAATTCAGCATACATACTTTGTGTAAGAATTGTATTAAATGTATTTTTGATTAGTTATACCTGCTCTGTAGAAATCTTAAATGATCTCATCATATAGCAAAAGACGGCAGAGGACAGTAAATTCAACAAGAATTGCATTACTCATTTTCAAATAATTCTTCCACAAAAGTACAAAAAGAACTACTGGAATAGTTAAGGAACCATTAAGAGGAATCGGAAGTGGAATCGTTAAATTATTAATGATTCCCATCCCTACTGGATACCACATGACAATTTTTTATTTTAAGCCACAGAAAAAATATAAATATGACTTTAAACTCAAAAACTGAAAATATGTTAATCATAGAAATGTATTCAAGTAAATGTTTTGTGTTAAATTGGACAAAAAAATATCATTGACCCTCACACATGGCCATAATATGCACCTGTAACTCTTTTAGTTAAAAACTGTACACTTGTCACAGCAATATCTTACCTTCTGATCTCTTCTTTTTAAAGAAAGTCAAAAGATTTAGTAGAACTTTTGAAAACTTCATTCTAAATATCATGTGAACACTCGGAAGGACATGTCAACCCATCGCTAAACTCCGACAAAACCTGTTTGCTGGTGTTTTTAGAACTGCCGCCTTTTGATTTTACTTCTATATTGGGATCAGTTGCTTCACAGTAAAAGCATAAATGGCTCAGAAAAGAGATGTTTTGAGAAAAGATCTAGCATCATTTGTTTGTGTATGCCACTTGGGTTTACATCTAATGCAATGACATTCATATATTTAAGTGTGGCTCAAGTGTCCAAATCTTTTTTGTGGTCACAGTAAGTAGAGAAGAGTTGAGGTAAGATCCATTATGATCCATTATGTTCAACATTGTGGTTGTCTTTAAAATAAATATCACTCATAAAACAAATAATCAAGCTATTCTGTGTTCTCCCTCAACGCTGAGTTCTGAAAGAGTCGTTCACTTCCTTTAAGCAGACTTCCCATGACAGCTACAATCTCAGCACAATAAATATCCTCATCATGAAACCCCTGATGTCACTCAGCTACAGATCGGTTGAGTCAATGTAAAAGTAACACAGCCAAGCCTGCTGTTCTTGGGAGTTCCTCACCACTCTCTCTCTCTCTCTCTGTCTCTCATTATCACAGTGTCTGTCTGTGTAATGCTATGGTCTCTTTCACATGCCTACCTGTGCCCACCATTACACTTAGCACGAAGGCCCATGCGAGAGACTTTGTTTTTATATCACTGCACAAAATGTAAGTCACATTGTTTGAGGAGCATTTAAAGGCCCACAGCAGCTTATTAATATTGCTGTTTGTCATGAATTTTTCATGGGCTTTCCCATCATAACATGTGTTGGTGGGATGATGTCTGTCCCCCTCTGAGAAACTGGTCTTTGTCCTGCCTAACAGACCAGAAAAAAGAAATCCCACAGCTTCAGCTGACTGGTAAAACACAAAACAAGTTCAAACTGCAGGGTGGGGAAGGATGAACAGCCATTTTTCAGCTTTTCAACAAATTCATATGAATAGAGTGCAACTGACTGCAGACACAAACATGTGATGCTCGTTTATCAGGGAAGTCCTGGAGAGGCCTTGAGGTTTGGGATGTTCAATTATTCAAAACTCTCTCAGCCGTTCTAGCAAACTCCAGATCAAGTCTGTCGGCTGGTTCAATGAATTGTACAGTGATGGAACAGAGACAGTGTCTTGAGTGACCCCAGATGGGAGAGGGAGTTAATTAGGTGTTTTAAGCTGGTGCCAAGCTGAGGTCAATCAAGGGTCATGAGAGTTAAGTCAGCCGATTCCTAATATGCCTTTAAAACCTCTACAAACAGAAGAATTTTTAAGAAAAAAAAGCAGACACAACTACAAGTACGGCATTAATAGGATGATTTCCCTGAAGTGCAGACACTTTTGCAATTCCGTTTGGTGACAGTAGAGGTGCAGAAATTACGCATATTAGCTTTAAAGGCCCCATGAAATGGCTTGATGAGTGCAATTTTCTTTTCTGTGTTTATGTATTTCTTATTGAAACAGGAAACTGAGGAAGAAATAATTCAAAGGTTTGTCTCCTTTTTTAATAGCAATAGTCTTTAGCTTACATCACAGTCATGAATCATGGTTTGCTACTTAGTATTGGCTAGTGAGTGGCAGGTGGTATTAGTGGGAGGGACATTATTATTCTAGAGTGTATTTGATTGGACAAAAATTTGTATAAGCCCATGAATCAAAGATTAATTTCTTTTCCATTTTCCAGGAAAAGAAAGACTGTGCACAGATATGGAATCCCAAAAGATAATACAAATATGGTCTAATATTTATGGCTGCAGCAAGACTATGTGCAGCAGTGGAAATAGCCAAGAGTAGACAGACCCACCCAGAATATTACAGATAATTTTTTGACTTCAAATATATATTTATTAAATAGTTAAAAAAAATTCATAAATTCAGATTTCTGAAAGTGTGAAAGACCTGTTTGAATGCGCCACCTTTCTGTTATTTTTTTTTTGTGTGTGTGATTTTCTCCCCTTTTCTCCCCAATTTGGAATGGCCAATTTCCAATGCGCTCTAAACCCTTGTGGTGGCGTAGTGACTCGTCTCAATCCGGGTGGCAGAGGACGAATCACGAATTGCCTCCGCATCTGAGACAATCAATCAGTGCATCTTATCATGTGGCTTGTAGAGCACGTTACTGCAGACACATAGCGTGTGTGGAGGCTTCACACTATTCACACTCCAGGGGTGGTATTCAGCATCTTTATCTGCTGAGCTACCCAGGCCCCCACCATATTTTTTGGCAAAAGTAATTTCCTGGCTATGCCCTTGGTATGCAGTCTAATTCACAAATACACATTACATCGCTCATTGCTCCATTTTATTAACTAAATATGATAATATAATCATAATTTAAAAAGGGAAAAAATCAGAAATTTTAGATAATCTTGTGTCATAATGTTGGAAAAGTATTAATTCATAAAATAGAGCAATCACATTGGTTTCAATCATAATTTTGTTATTTGCCTCATGTTGCTTTGTGAGGAATATATCCAGATCTTTGTATCTCTAGTGTATCTTATTTCTAGTGTTTTTACATATTCCAGCATAAAACAAAAGCAGACAATGGAAAACAGCATATTGCTACTAATAGCAGATACCAATTCAATTGTTGACAAAAATAAATAAATAGCCGCAATTCATGTATAGGCGCAACAATATTTAGATTTTCCCAGTTATCAGACAAAAATATCTCTCTGGCCAAAACATTGTGAAAACCTACTGTAAATTTTAAATGCATATATTGGCAAAATGTTTAATTTGAATACACTAGCAAATAGATGTTAGACATGCACTTTAAAGCCATAAAACTGATTTTGACTTCCAATCACTGCAAAGTATTCAATTGCATAAGTATTCAGAAACATAAGTTAAGTTTCATTTTTAATCACATTGTGTCTCTAGACAAGACACAACAGCAGACTGT
Source organism: Moxostoma hubbsi (assembly GCA_032164185.1). NCBI lineage: Eukaryota > Metazoa > Chordata > Actinopteri > Cypriniformes > Catostomidae > Moxostoma > Moxostoma hubbsi. The sequence continues at coordinate 71,779,479 of JAVLUX010000001.1, forward strand.
GAGTCAGGGGACATGTGCCATTTCAGACAAAGATTTATTTGGAAAGTCAGGCAATGACTGTACACATCGCTTTCCTAAATGTATTTTGCCAGAGTGAAATGAAACTAGCCAATGAAAGAGACAGCTGATATCACCCTGCCCACAGCAACACTTCCCTGAATTATGTTAGCAGGTCACACAAAATCCCATTCCTGTGGAACAACATCATTAATGGCTTACTGACTATGGCAAATATCTTACAACCAAGAGCCAAAGAGTTTGTATTGCCCATATAGTCAAGGTAACTAATATCAACATGGATAAACACTACACAGGAACGAACCATTTCAAAACCTTTGACCCTTAGCCCATTTTCTGCTGAAACTGACTTTTTGGTATTGATGTTTGGCATTCTACAGACTAGACACGTCATCTGGGACATCATAAACATTGTAGAATTAATCTCGCAACTGTAATAACGATCAGTTTCATTATGACATGAGTTAATGTCCAGGAATCTGTGTTTGTATCCATATGCAATCTGTATGACTGTCTTCAACATGTAATTTGCAGACTAAACAAATATATTACTTCCCACCCACAGCACCCAAACAAAAGCCCCTCTCTCTCCTGCCTGTGAAAGGGTCTGAGAAGGCTCTTTGTAGCTTTGTAGGTTGTCTTGATGACACCGTGATGAGAGAGGTTTCACATGGATATGCACTCCACTCAGGGAGTCCACTAGATCACCCCAAAACAGGGCCCAGAATAAAAGACTCATTGTTTTTACCCAAAGTTTACACCCAACTGAGGTTGACTGACAATTTTGAATCACACCTTTAAACTAAATAAATGATTAGCAGTAGGTTACAATGCAACCGTACAGTATCGCATATGGGTTGACGGTAATGTCAATTTTTTAATGTCAAAAGTTTTTAGGTTCACATTTATGAATAAATGGAAAGAGTATATTTTTGGGTGTAACTGGTCAACATTTCTTTTGTTTTTCACCATTTTCAATCATCTTTTGCTTTTTTCAGTTCACTAACACTGCAAGTCAAATGTTTGGATGCAGTTTTTTTTTCACTAATTTTTGTTTTGCGTGATCTTAAAAACAGTATGATCTGAAGGCTTGTGCGGTTAAATGGTTAAAATTTATTTTGTAGTAAAATAAATTGTGCATACATATTAATTATAAAAAAATATTTGTATATGCAGTAGCCTATATGTCAGAATAATAGCAGCCACTCCCATACTTCATGGTTGAGATGGTGTTCTTCGGCTTGCTAGCCTCACCCTTTTTCCTCCAAACATAACGATGGTCATTATGGCCAAAGTGTTCCATTTTTGTTTCAATAAACCAGAGGACATTTCTCCAAAAAGTAATATATTTGTCCCCATGTGCACTTGCAAACTGTACTCTGGCTTTTTAATGGCGGTTTTGGAGCAGTGGCTTCTCCTTGCTGAGCAGCCTTTCAGGTTATATCGATATAGGACTCGTTTTACAGTGGATATAGATACTTGTCTACCTGTTTCTTCCAGCATCTTCACAAGGTCCTATGGTGTTGTTCTTGGGGTTTATTTGCACATTTCGTGTCAAACTACATTCATCACCAGGACACAGAATGTGTCACCATGGTGTTTGTACTTGCATACTATTGTTTGTACAGTTCAGGCATTTGGAAATTGCTCCCAAGGATAAACCAGACTGGTGGGGGTCTACACTTTTTTTTTTCTAAGGTCTTTTGATTTGGCCATGATGTCCAGCAAAGAGGCACTGAGTTAAAAGGTAGGCCTTAAGATACATCAACAGGTACACCTCCAATCAGAAGCTAATTGGTTAATTGTCTAAAGGCTTGACATCATTTTCTGGAATTTTCCAAGCTGCTTAAATGCACAGTTAACTTATTGTGTGTAAACTTCTGACCCAATGGAATTGTGATATAGTCCATTAAAAGTGAAACAATATGTCTGTAAACAATTATTGGAAAATTACTCGTGCCATGCAAAAAGTACATGTCCTAAACAACTTACCAAAACTATAGTTTGCTAATATTAAATCTGTGGAGTGTTTAAAAAAAATCATTTTAATGACTTCAATCTGTAAACTTCTGACTTTAATTGTATGTATATACTGTGTGTGTATATATATATATATATATATATATATATATATATACTGTATTTATCATTATGCGGTCTACTGGATATATGTAATGGTCCATGTCATGTCTCAATTATTATGAGGTTTTAAAAGCTGAATGTATCTATACGCGGGATCCACAGGGGAGGCACAGAACATCGTGTTTCTCTCTATGCTGACGACTTGTTGTTGTATGTACAGGATCCAGTTGGCTGCGCCAATGAAATTATGCACTTGCTCGACACCTTTGGCTCTTTTTCAGGTTACAAATTAAATTTCGCCAAAAGTGAATGTTTCCCCATAAATGACGTGGCCAAAAAAATTTATAAAAGCTCCCTACCTTTTAATTTTTCTCCTTCAGGGTTTCGATATTTAGGCGTAAACAAATGTTTAACACACTCTTTCAGTTCCATCCTTCAGAATAACTTTACGAATTTGGTTGATCAAATTAAACTAGACTTAAAACGATGGGGTAGCCTACCCCTTTCTCTTGTTGGGAGAGTGGAGACCATTAAAATGAATGTTTTGCCACGACTCTTATTTCTCTTCCAGTCTCTCCCTCTTTTTCTACCTAAATATTTTTTTAAATGTCTAGATAAAATCATCTCCTCATTTATTTGGGCTGGTAAAACTCCTAAAGTGAGTAAAACTATCCTGCAACGAAATAAATGTGATGGAGGTTTAGCTCTGCCAAATTTTCTTTTTTATTACTGGTCCGCCAATATTTCTAAGATTTTCTTGTGGTGTAATGCGCCGGAGGTCAACTGGTGCACTCTAGAAGCTGCTACTTGTCTTTCTTCTTCTCTTCCTACACTTGTCTTTGCTCCTTTATCTCTGCGTCCCTCTAATTATACCAGAAATCCTATTGTCCTATCAACTTTAAAAATCTGGAAACAAATGCGACAACATTTTCGGTTGGAGTCATTATCCGTTCTAAGTCCTATTTGCAACAATCACTTGTTCTTACCACCATCTATTGATCACACTTTTAAAAGATGGAAAGATAAAGGGATGGCCTGTTTTTCAGATCTTTTTATTGATAATTCTTTTGCTACATTTACCAATCTTATGTCCAAATTTAACCTGCATACTACAGGCTTATTCAGATATTTTCAACTCCGCAATTTTGTTAAGACTAACTTCCCCAGTTTCCCTCAATTACCAGAACAATCTCTGGTTGAGAACTTATTGTCAGCCCCTACAGGTGGTAGTCGTATATCCTCTGTCTACACCATGTTACTCTCATCTAGTACGTCCTCTCTCTCCTATCTAAAGATGACTTGGGAAAATGAGCTGCAAATCAAGTTACCGGAAGAGCTATGGTCTGAGGCTCTTGCTAGAGTTAATTCTACTTCTGTATGTGCTCGGCTAAGTCTCATTCAGCTAAAAGTCTTTCATCGTATTCATCTTACCGAAGCTAAACTTCATAAATTGTTTCCAGAAACAGAGGACTCCTGTATCAGATGCTCCCTTTCTCCCGCCAATCACACCCATACATTCTTTAGCTGCCCAAAACTGGCCTCATATTGGGCTTCTTTTTTTGACTTCATGTCAAGGGCTCTGCACGTTTCTCTATCTCCATGCCCTCTAGTCGCCATTTTTGGCGTGTCTCACTTGTCATCCATCACGAGACAGAAAGCAGAGGTTATTGCTTTTGCTTCTCTTATTGCTAGAAGGCGCATCTTGTTGCATTGGAAGTGTCCAACCCCTCCTCCAACTACCTCTTGGTTAAAGGATCTGATGTCATTCCTTTCACTTGAAAAATTCGATTCAGGGCTCAACTGGTAAATTTTATAAAACATGGAACCCTATTTTAAATATTTACGACTCTGTATCCTCACTAGATTCTGACTAAATATATCATGGGTGTGCAAGTTTTTTTTATTTATTTATTTATTTTTTTTTTTTTTATGTATGTGTATATATATATATGTATATATATATATGTATGTGTGTATATATATATGTATGTGTGTGTATATGTATGTGTATATGTATATGTGTGTATATATATATATATATATATATATATATATATATATATGTATTAAGTATAATCGCGTGTAGAGACTGCTGATATTTTCTAATCCTCTTGGGTGGGTGAGGGAAGGGGTTTGGGGTCGTTGTTACTGTGGTTTTTTTTTTTTTTTTTTCCCTCTTCTTTCTTTCCTCATTTAGGTATATGTTGGAAAGGAATGTGTAAAAAATAAAAGTGCAGACAATGTTTTCTCTTTTATGCTCGTCTCTTTAAGTATTTAATGTACACTGTTTTATGTCTGTACAATAAAAATTGTTATTAAAAAAAAAAAAAAAAAAAGCTGAATGTATAGGCTAAAAATAAATATATAAATATGCATGGAGCATGTCACATCGCAGGATAAGGCTGTCAATGTAAAATTCAAATATTCGTTGAATTTAAGATAAAACACATTCAAATGCTAAAGCTGTGTATTCAAATTTTGGATGTGTGCCAAGCACTGACAATGACTTCAGACCAATCACATTTTTGCTCTAAAAAAGGCTAGATGCAGCTTAAAAAATAACATGACACAGCATAAAAAACCAACAAAATAAACTATGAAATGAGGCTGTAAAGAGTTCTGATAATTCTTTCCTTTCTTTAATGGCCACAGTCTCATACAGCACTTCTTAAATAATCACCTTTATGACACACACAATTCTAACTGAACATGAACATAAACAACAACGCTGGGCTGCCGTGTACATGTAGAACTCTCTCTCTCTCTCCTCTGTAGGTTCTGTGGCCGCTCTTATGCCGCTCTCCCCATGCTTACTGGAATTAGAGACAGGTGTTAGACATAATTTGGCTCAGGTGCAAGCGCCCTTACCGCTTTCTCTCCCCGGACGGACACTTGACCACACCCCTGCTGCCACAGTGGCGAAATGGTCAAAAGACATCAGTATATTGCATGTTTACATAGGAAAATAACTGGAAATCTATGTGGATGGATGCAAAAGCATTCAGTCGGAACAGCCCCTTAGTTGGAGGTCCTCGGCAGTTGCATCTTACTCACTTATCAGCATTTTTCAGATTTAGCAATGCTTTGACATGAAAGAAACGCGTCTCAATATTCTTGCTTTCTGTTCCATTCTGTTGTGCTCCGTCTGTTTGAACAGCCCCTGCACACAGAGTCTGAGCCACTTCATCGCCAAAATCAAGATCCAATACTATATTCTCATATACTATACATACAATTGTAATTAATAAGAAATTCAGTACAAAAACAATAGGGTCAATAGGGTCCATCTTAGGTGCTTGGACCCCTAAAAAATGCATTGGTATCACCAACGCAACACCATGTTATCACAGAACTGTCTACTGAAGGATTTTTTCCCTGTTGTTTTACTTTTTATTAACATTTGAGAATATAAAGTATTTTTTTTTTCTTTTTGAAAAAATAATTTATTTTATGCACTTTAGTTTAAAATAGAATGCACTTTTTTTCCCAGCCAGGAAAGTTTTTTGTAATAATATAACATGGCTCTGTTTGGCCTAGCCTATATTTATTTGTTGCACTCTCTTATGGACTAAGGAAACAACGTCAATTTATAAATCTGTTGACTTAGAAACTAATTTAATTCGAATTTTGGTAATATTTAAGGTAAAAATCTAAATTTAGTTACTTTGCCCTGTTGAAAGCCCTATCGGATGACATTGTTGTCACTTGAAATTTCATGTCAACTACCCATTTACTCTATACATATGCAGTTGAAAGAACATCTCAGGTCATATGCATAAAACTTCTCAGAAATGCCCTTAAGAGGAGGCGTAAGCTTTGACTTAAGTGTCAACAAATTCTTAGCAAAAAGCAGGACTTGTGTAAGACTACAATCTTTTTTTCACAAAGAAGTTAAAAGCAACTTTCAGTAACATCTAAGACTGATTCTTAATTGCTGACTGAGATGACACTTAAGTGTTGTAAAGACTACAATGATGTCTTCAAAAATGGCCCTCAAACTGTGAATCGACTGACACCAAGCAAGCAAGGGTACAATGTCAAAGCAGCATGCCACTATTCATTCATTCATGATTTAATTCAACACATTATAAAACAATATTTAGATTTATTAATTAATCAAATGAGAAAGCCAAATTAATTTCCTGTAATTTAAAACATTCCACGTCTTGCTGAATGCTGTCCTCAAACAATGTGCAAATTGAAGGCTACATGAGTCTAAATGTAAGTCTACGCTTAGCATTGTATGCAACAAAATGTTGCGATATAAATTGCATATGCTTTCTTTTACATTATCAAAACAAAATAACAAGCATATGACCACAGTTTTTTTTTTCCTCTCCCCTTTTCTCCCCAATTTGGAATGCCCTGTTCCCAATGCGCTCTTAGTCCTCGCCTCAATCAAGGTGGTGGAGGACGAATCTCAGTTGCCTCCGCATCTGAGACATCAATCTGTGCATCTTATCACGTGGCTTGTTGAGCGTGTTACCATGGAAATGTAGCACGTGTGGAGGCCCACGCTATTCTCCACAGCACCCACACACACACAACTCACCATGCGCCCCACTGAGAGCGAACCACATTATAGCTACGATGATGTTACCCCATGTGACTCTACCCTCCCTAGCAACCGGGCCAATTTGGTTGATTAGGAGACCTGACTGTCCACAGTTTTAATGTGGAAGTATAATTTAATTCAAAATGAAATAAGAAAAAAAACTTTGTTATAATCCCATTACTGATACATGTAATATTTTAGTTCAAGCTACACTATGCAAGATGTTTTTGTTAGAAATGAACAAAATTTAATTAATGAGCAAATACACCAACAATGCATCTTCCAAACCATGTAGTTGTTTTACCTCGCACACTTCCGTCAGACATCCGTGCGCGTTTACGTCATGTCCGTAAATAAAGAAAAGAAGGTCAAGCTACTATAGCGTGTGTATATGTGCGGTGATAGGTGTGGTGGTAGTTTGAAGCTGAAAGCTTGTTGCCACAGCAAATGAGCGACATTGACTGTGGATCATTCAAAAAGGTAACCCTCTGGGGAACTACCCGTTTTCAAAATAAAAAGGGAAAGCGACAGACCCTGTAATAAAACACAACCCAGACCCACTGACCAAATGATGGCGTTTTTTTTGAAAGGTAAGATATTGTATTACCTTAAGATATTTTATTACTGATAGTTAGCCAGGTTGCTCTCTTAGTGAGGTAGTTTGTTAGATAGTGCTAACCACTCATATGGGGCATTTTATTATGGATTGTGTTACTGCAGTGCTTGATCTGATATGACTAGCAATCGTTGTCTAATGTCAGCATTGCCAAAATAACAACGGAAGATATGCTACTTACCAGCTAATAATACATATTTTTTGGAGATCCAACTTTTTTTTTCCCTTTCATTATTGAATAAATTTTTTTTTTTTAGGGTATGGGGTGGGTTTTGTTGTCATTAGTGACATTCACTATGATAAGTTGATCACCTGTAACCATGTTTACATCAGTACTTCTCAAATCATCAGATTCATCCGTGCAGAAGAACAGAGCCAAAGCCCAGCTCACGTAATTACCAAAATACAAGTGTTCCTCCACAACAAACTTGCAGTTCTATGCTTCAACTAGATTGGCCAAGACTTAGCTTTACTGTAGCTTTAAACATGTTTCCATTTAGAGGTAACTTTGACGTTCATCATAATCAATATTTAATTATATACAATAAACAATATAATATAAACAATAATATAAACATATACATATATATATATATACATATATATATATATATATATATATATATATATATATATATATATATATATATATATATATATATAAACATATATAAATATAATATAAACAATAATAAAATTATTATGGTCCCTGCCGTTGTGATCTGTTTGGTTGACACACATGTCCATGATCTTGTTCCATGAAGTAAACCTTCTTGAAGTTAAAATTACTTGCTTGCTGTTTTGGACAAGCTGTTTTGCAAAATTATAAGAATAGAAAATAAGAATAAATCAGTAAAAGTTAAGATATGAGCTGGATTTGAACAGCTCTCAAGTGCATTACCTGCAGAACCTGACACACAATACGAAACTATGAGCTTCTATTAAATGTTATATAGAGCACTTGGATGGATTGGGCTCTTTTCATATACAGCTCTGTTATTTTTCAAATGTCTTTTTTTGTTCCATAGAAACAGGTCTTCTCTACTGTAAAGTGGCATTACTGACGGAGGATCACCGTGCTAGAGCGAAGATTTCCTATAACAATAATTATTTGGAATTATAATCTCTGCATAATGCAGTCACCATCCATCCTGCTACTCCTAAATAGAATACCTCTCCAGTGCTCTTGAATAATTTGGGACATTTATTTTTAAGTCTAGGTATTGAAGCAAATTGAAGCCATTCTTAGTATTTTGACACAAGTTAAGACTAAAAGTTTACTCTAAACTGCTTTATACATATGGCCCCTGGTTGTATGCTGGGTTGGGGTAAACCATCAAGCTGCCCAAGTCTGACAAGTTTCCATTGCTTTACAGAAACATTAAAGCAAATATTGATGTTTATTTTAAATATATTCCCTACATGTTCCATATATGTGCCTACAGTTGCACAGTTTTTCTGAGGAGTCTGTTGTGCCTTTGTTTGGGTTTATTGGTCTGGCAGTCTCACACTAAGAGCCTTGTGCATGAATACTCACACACAGAGTGGCTTTTCTCACAGGTTCTGAGGCAAACATAGGATTGACGTCAGAGCTAAATATTACAGTGGTAGTCTGAAACTCTCCTAGTATGCATGTTTGCACCTGTGTTTTTTCCTAATATGAAGTATTTCTCCACAATTTTCTTTACCTCTCCTCCAGCAGTGGTTCTCAACAAGAGAGAAAGCCTGGGATTGTTGAAAGCTTCATATATTAGATAAAAACCCATAACAAATAGCTGCAAATAGGTTCATACAAAAGTCCATATTTATTCAGCTAAAGGTATTTTCTCCAAATAATATCACTAAATATTATTATAAATTCCAACCCTTGTCTGCTTAGTTGGTTGTAGCTCACAGGCCTGTTTAGTTAAGTCTGTGGACCATCAGAAGGTATAAAACAAAGCTAAATGCAAGTAATTAAATGCAACTAACCATATATTAGTGCATAGTTAGGACAAAAAAAAAGTTAATTGGATTATAAACTTAAAAAAAAAAAAGTTCCCATAACTTTACAGTGTCAAATCAAACTTTCCAGTATTTCATACAAATGAATGTCACTTGGTAGCTGACAGGACATGGACAGGTTTCATGACATGCCCTCATCCTCAAAAAAAAAAAAGATCAAAACTACGCAAGGTAAATACGTGTATATATACAATATGTATGTTTTTCTGAACATTGTGTACTTTAGTATCTCAAAAATACATTGAGATTTACGTTCATGGGAAACACTCGTTAAAGTGACCCAAAAGAGCATGCACTTGAAAATGATCTTAGCTAAGTATACAAATCAACTACTACGGCCAAAAAAAAGTGCCTTAGAATGTTAAAACAAATTGCAAACGTACTGCATAATATGCCAGAAGTCAAACCCTAAGACAAATCAAGTCAAGTAAAAGGTAACCACTTAGTGATTATATTTTTGGGCCTGTTGGTGGGTAACAAAAGTGTTGAATGAAAAGAGCAAGATGATGACAGCATAGAGTCAACAAGCTGTGAGTGAAGCTGATGTAATGGATGTTAATTAATTCACAGGTGCCGGAGGCTGTGATAATCCAGGGAGGATTGGTAACACGCACACATGAAATACCTAAGAGTTTTTCACCCCCACTGTGACATTAATGGATATTTCAGCTATTTAACTCTGTAAGCAATTCTCACTACGTGGGGTATATGGGACAAATGGTTAAGCCTCTGCTTGTGGTTGGCAGATCAGGTTTTGCCAATTAATTGGCAGCATTTTTTTTTTTACAGCTTTTGGAAACTGGGAATTCAGATATTTATAGATTTGAAATGGGTGAAAATGAATGCTGATTACAAGTGTGCCGAACATTTTCTACTCTTACAAATTTATTGAAGATGAAATAAGAAAAATGCTTTCCACACAAATAAAAACTTTGTATTAAAATACATTATACCTTCAACCCAGATTTTATGGACCAAAAATGTTATAGACCCTTAACCACTGTTACTATTATAATGACCCTTCTTGGTTGTAATCAGTTTGTGCGTAACAGGCTTTTGTGATATATAGGGCTTTTACAGTGTGACATTTTTACAGTGTGATAACAGTCACAAAAATTACCAAGATATAACGGTATTGAGGTGAATTGATATTATTATTAGCAGTTTGATATTTGGTAATGAAATAACAGAGAAACATATTTAATGTGTTAATTTAAAATCATAGCAATGATTTACTTATAGTGCAACACTTGGATTTCTTGATGTTGCATCTGTCTAAATACCCTGACCTTTAGTCAAACTAAAACAGGATAAGGTTGACTAACATGATAGGACATTTGACACAGGACTAAGACCAAGTAAAAAAAATAGCTGACAAAATTAACACAATTACAGCAGAATATCTGGTGTGACTGCACTGCTCTCATCAGTTTCGCCAATAGTTTCTCACTCATTTGTCCTGTGTTTTGTTTGATCCATTGCCAGAGAACCCATGCTGAAGTAATCATAATACACTTTCAGTGACCCATACAGCACATCAGAGCCACTCTTTTATTCTAACACCCATCTAATCTGGTTGTACATTTAGACCGAACAATTCAATATTAAAATAAATAAATAACCAAATTTTTCATATTAAAACACCCAAAACAGCCTAGGTGTTGTAACAGTATACATCCTGAATGAACTGAGATTAAATCAACAGAAATTGACTTCCGAGTAGGAAGGCAGAGAAGTCAATTTAGTGTCAGTTGTTAAGAAAAGCGGCAAACAAACAGACAGGCAGGCAGCACCACTCAGAATGAAAATAACTTTTTCCTGATTGATTTTTGATTGGGCAAAGCCTGAGGGAATATAAGCGTACATTGCCAACACAGCCATGCAGCTTTTATTGCATATGGATGTTTTGAAACAAGGGAATTACATGGAGCTGAGGACACATGAATCACAATCAATACCATTATTATTTCAGATAAGGTATAGTTCTATCTTTATTTACTTACCCTCATGTCATTTAATTCATATGCTGTTTTGTTATTTATCTGTGGTAAACAAAAGGAGAATTCTGAAGTATCTTTAGTGCTATTTTCATTCAACAACAGTTCACAGTTCCCATGACTGTCAAACTTTAAAAAGCACCATTAAAGAAGCATACAAGTAGCCCAAACGACTTGTGTACAACATGCAATCACTTACAATTAGGGTCCCGATAAGCTTTTTTGGCCCCCGATCCCGATATTTAAATATGAAATATCTGCCGATACCGAGTCCTGATCCGATACTTGTATTTGCCAAGATAATACAGCAGCAGACTGTTTTTTTGTTTGTTTACAAAAATAACTAAGTAAACAAAGTAACTAAAAGATGTCTTCCACTTAATGCATTTAACTTAGTGCAGCTAGCATTTTTATAAAACTCACATATAAAATAGACTTCTGAATGGTGTAATAGCTTATTTTAACTTTAATATTCATGTACAAAAAACAAAACAAAATCACAAATCCACTGAGTTCTGTATGGACGAATATAATCTTACAAATGGTGTAAACAGCTTGACTTGAACAGTCACAACAAAAATGTATTCTATAAAAACTATTTAAAAATTTCGTAATTCCACTTAAAAGTGGCGTAAAACAGATACACTTAAACAGGCCAAGTTCAACAATAATGAAACAGTTATTAATAGTTCTGTTGTCAATATCAAAATGCCATTGTGACATACTGACAACCAGTAAAAACCATGAAAGCGTCACATTCAAAGATAAGACAAATATATTCATAACAAGCTCTAAAACTGCTCCAGTGAGAAATCATTAATAGCTATGGTCTGTTTACTTTCTTTGAAATTTGCTGTAGCACAAATCACTAATTATTAAGCAAATGCATGAAGACGCGGTGTCATTATTGAAGGTTAAACAGTTATATTTATTATTAGTGGTATTGTGACCAACATTAATCTGATTTAAATTGGGATGAGTAACTGATGATGAGATATTGAGAGCACCTGAAGAGTGCACATCTTTGACACAGAGAGCGCTCGTGTTAAAGAGAGTAAAGCTAAAAGTGCTCATGATTGCTCAAACAGCCTCTATCACTCAACACAACATCTGATTGTCACAACTCACGTCACGCACAATGTATTTACATGTTTATTTGTTGTTTAATTTGTTTTTAAACCAGTTAGCAGCCTCTATGTCCTCTTCCTGTTAGCTGAGCAATGAGTCCGAATAACTACAGTAACGACTCTAGAAAATGGGCAAATTAATATTCATACACATTTAATTCTTACACATTTTTAAAACAAATTGGAATATTCATCTAATTTGCATCAAGTCTGAAAGTTTAAATTTGTGAATGCTTAGAATTGCCAAATAGGCCATTCTGTCATGCTTCAAGTGCTGAGATAGCACTCATTCATTCGAGGAGCAGTGTATGTGTAATTGCCTTATGATCAGTCATAAATCTAGGCACGATCGGCCAATCACGAATTTTAAGACGAATATCAGCCAAGTTTCATCGGCGGCTGATCGATCGGGACATCTCTACTTACAATGACTTAAAACTGTGTGTGAGGAATAGACTTTTAAGTAATTTTTCATTTTTAATCCTCCCCTCCAGTGAGTTGTTATCTCAAAAACTTTAAGTCAGTGAGTATTGATTCTGTTCAACTCGTGAACAAATCATTCTTTTGAGCCAGTTCTTTTCAATGAAAATGCTTTGAATTGGAACAAATTGGACAGAGCGATCTTAAATTTGGGTTTGTTCTTCACACAAAGCTATCATGTGGCTTTAGAAGTTCAGACTTACAATATAGCGCACAAGCCATAAATACTACTTAGGCCTATTTGGTACATTTATTTAAGACTGGGTATGGACACGATTCAATTCCGATTAAATTGGGTATATTTCAGTTACCATGTCTACTTTGCTTACATATGAAAGAAATTATTTCTCAACTACTACTTTTAATCATACAGGGAACCTTATCACTAGGTAAATCACAAAAATATTTATTTTACAAATTTAATTTCATCATTAGATTTTCATATCATTTTGGTCACATTTGAGCTTTTTTTAAAATGTACAAATTCCATGTGATCCATCAGTTGAAATTGTATATATACACGTATATATGTGTGTTTGTATATATATATATGTGTTTTTGTGTTTGTATATATATATATATATATATATATATATATATATATATATATATATATATATATATATATATATATATATATATATATATATATATACACACACACACACACATATATACACATATACATACACACACACACACAGATATATATATATATACACATATATACACACACACAGTCAGGGCCATAAATATTGGGACATCGACACAATTCTAATCTTTTTGGCTCTATACACCACCACAATGGAGTTGAAATGAAATGAATATATGCATATATAATATCAGTATTGTTTTGTCTTTCATCATTGTCAGAGATGATGAAATCTGAATAATTTCACAAAATTAGAACAGAAATCTATTTGTTTATTATTAAAGGCTTGTAACATGCTGATTAATAAAACTAAATTTAGAAAGAAAATGCTTTATGTTCTAAAGGTGCTCTGGAAACACGTGCCTCATGTTTACTCACATGGAGGGAAAAGAGGTGTAGCGTATCAATGAATCATGTAACGCACATTCTTGCTAAAACCCAAAGAGCTTTTGGCCTCTGAACTCAAAAGGTAAATTAGGCCTTCGGCTCCAGCCAGTCTGCAATAGATGGTTCGATGACAACTTCTATGACACCCTGAGTGTGAACAGACAACACACACCAGAGCTCTCCCTGCCGTTGCGAGCTTCAAAGAGATCCTAATCTGACCCTCCCAAGTCCAGGAGTGGAGAGTAAGAGACCTCTCCAAGACACACAGAAAAACACACACATAAGAACTTTTCAGGAATTTCCTAATTTAAAGACCTTACTGAGATATATTTGATATGTTTTTACGTTTGTCTGTTTGCCTGTGTCCTATTGGAATATCTATGATGTTATCGTAGTATCAAGGGAATTATAAATACTTGTAATTACGCATTGAGATGTAAACTTGAATTCCTATCATTGTTACATGCCGTGTTTGATGTCTTTGTACTCCTCTTTGTCTGACTGAGCCAGATATATGTATTAGGTTATGATAAAATGTGTCTTGTTATGTTTAATCATCTTCGGAGGAAAAATGACGAATTTCGGCCACAGCCATAACTTATGCAAATGAATCGGCCTGACAAGACAAAGAAACTTTCCCGCTCAAGATTTTCTGAACAACGATTGGACAGTTCGCTTCAGAGAGGCGTGGATTAAGCTTTCCTTAAAAGAAAGGAACTCCAGTTTATACGTTGCTTAGTTTTTGTCTTTCGACTGAGTCGTCACCTTTTCTTGTCTTTTGTTTGTTTTTATTTTCCTTTTCGCAATTCTCCTTTGTTCATTTCCACACGAGTGAAAGGAACTTAGGCTGAATTATTCTCGTTGGTAACTCCACTTTCAAGAGACTCTTAAAACTTGCCGCAACTCTGTTCGCCTGAAGGGACCAGCAGCACGCGCTTCGAAGGACACACACACACACACACACACACACACACACACACACACACACACACACACACACACACACACCTTCTTTCCTCAGCAACCCTGAGAGAACCATTGTGCAAGTATTTATTTCTTATCAAGATTTATTATGCTGTAAGGTTTTGCCCATTTTTTGAGTTTTTGAGGTAATTTTGAGTTCCTTGCCGTCTCTGTTTTAAGGTTCAACTTGTATGTGATTTTACACAACTCTCCCTCTTTCTCTCACTCTCTTATTCTAATTCTCTTTCATTGTTTTGTTGTTTATTGTGTTTGTAAATACATTTATTCCGTGTAACTGTAGTCACCGATATATATATACGTAGTTTTCCAGTATTAAATACTATATTCATTGATTGACTCTGCCTATCTGTTCATGATTTCGAGGTCCCTGAGATGTTCGATTTTTAAGCTACGAGCTCTAAAACTGTTGATACTTTAAATAGTATTTTTGTTTAGAAAAGGGAAGCTGTTTTTCGTGGCCAAGAGAAATAGTCTGCCTTTCTAAGTTATACGAATAATTTCTTAAGGGTCAATAAAGATTTTATGGTCAGTTCGCTGGCGAGCAGACTATTAGATGACAAATTAATCCCCTTTGGAGTTATCTCTAGAATCGAACGATTCTAGACAATTGATATATTAATGTTTAATTATAATCCGTTGTGATTGAATGTTGATATATATAATTGCTCTATTTTTGCCTGCCTATATGTGTAACAGCGCAACCCGTTGCGTTTAGTGGCCCATATAAGGACCTTGGCAACGTATTCCCTTTTAGGGATAATTTAAAACTGTAAGTGATAACTCATAACCCGTATGATCAGTTATTGATTATGAATTATTGATTATACTATTCCCCTTATTTGAGCTTTAACACCTTACAGAGTTGGTGGAGATACGCGGGGCATTTCAAACTTAGTTTCATGAGCAATGTGGTTTCAATCTATGTGATATTGTTATTTAATCTGTGCACGCCCGTTTTGAAATTGTGAGACAAGTCGCGCAACGCGAACTCACTGACGAACTGCAAAGGCACAAAGCCGATTTCAGTCTGCATTTAACAGAGCTAAATATGTCTAAACATTTTGGTCACTGTTAATTACTAAAGTACACTGCAGTGCCATGATAGTGAAATTGTTTTTGCAAAGACGAAGAAATCTCTTTGTATCATACATTTTGATATTATTAAACCCGCCTGTGAGAACGAAGAAATCTTCTCTCAGTGCGAGACGTAAATCTGATTTGAGCGAGTTCCTCTTTTCAGTAGTAAAGGCCTTTTTAATTGCTCTATTTTTGCCTGCCTATATGTGTAACAGCGCAAACCGTTGCGTTTAGTGGCCCATATAAGGACCTTGGCAACGTATTCCCTTTTAGGGATAATTTAAAACTGTAAGTGATAACTCATAACCCGTATGATCAGTTATTGATTATGAATTATTGATTATACTATTCCCCTTATTTGAGCTTTAATACCTTACAGAGGCAACACATGCGGAGTGAGACAGCGCATCAGTGAAGCGTGGGACAAAAGCGGGGACATAAGCAATTTAGTCTAAGGCTGCGTTTCCATGGACGTTGAAGAAATCCACTCAAATCGCCACTCCCAACGCTAGGGAACCGCTTCAATAGGAAAGAATTGAAAACAATACCTCACCACACACCAGTGGAAATGTACAATGAGAAAGCGTTTTTAGCAACACGCACCAGATCGTGTATGTCTAGATGTAAAAAACATATACATATATATATATATATATATATATATATATATATATATATATATATATATACACATACATACACACACACAGTGCATCCATAGAAGTATTCACAGCGCTTCACTTTTTCCACATTTTGTTATGTTGCAGCCTTATTCCAAAATTGATTGTTAATTATTTTCCTCAGAATTCTACAAACAATACCCCATAATGACAACATGAAAGAAGTTTGTTTGAAATCTTTGCGAAAACGAAAAAAATCACATGTACATAAGTATTCAACGCCTTTGCCTTGTTTCCACTGATCATCCTTGAGATTTTTCTACAACTTGATTGGAGTCCACCTGTGGTAAATTCAGTTGATTGGACATGATATGGAAAGGCACACACACCTGTCTATATAAGGTCCCACAGTTAACAGTGCATGTCAGAGCACAAATCAAGCCATGAAGTCCAAGGAATTTTCTGTAGACCTCCGAGACAGGAATGTATTGAGGCACAGATCTGGGGAAGGGTACAGAAACATTTCTGCAGCATTGAAGGTCCCAATGAGCACAGTGGCCTCCATCATCCGTAAACGGAAGTTTGGAACCACCGGGACTCTTCCTAGAGCTGACCGCCTGGCCAAACTGAGCGTTCGGTGGAGAAGGGCCTTAGTCAGGGAGGTGACCAAGAACCCTATGGTCACTCTGACAGAGCTCTAGTGTTTCTCTGTGGAGAGAGGAAAAACTTCCAGAAGAACAACCATCTCTGCAGCACTCCACCAATCAGGCCTGTATTATAGAGCAGCCAGACGGAAGTCACTCCTCAGTAAAAGGTACATGACAGCCTGCCTGGAGTTTGCCAAAAGGCACCTGAAGGACTCTCAGACCATGAGAAACAAAATTCTCTGCCCTGATGAAACAAAGATTGATCTCTTAGGCCTGAATGGAAAGCATCATGTCTGGAGGAAACCTTATCACCTGGCTAATACCATCCCTAAAGTGAAGCATGGTGGTGGCAGCATCATGCTGTGGGGATGTTTTTCAGTGGCAGGAACTGGGAGACTAGTCAGGATCAAGGAAAAGATGAATGCAGTAATGTCCAGAGACATCCTTGATGAAAACCTGCTCCAGAGCACTCTGGACCTCAGACTGGGGCAAAGGTTCATCTTTCAACAGGACAATGACCCTAAGCACACAGCCAAGATAACAAAGGCGTGGCTATGGGACAACTCTGTGAATGTCCTTGAGTGGCCCAGCCAGAGCCCAGACTTGAATCCGATTGAACATCTCTGGAGAGATCTGAAAATGGCTGTGCACCGACGTTCCCCATCCAACCTGAAGGAGCTTGAGTGGTCCTGCAAAGAAGAATGGGAGAAACTGCCCAAAAATAAGTGTGCCAAGCTTGTAGCATCATACACAAATAGACTTGAGGCTGTAATTGGTGCCAAAGGTGCTTTAACCCTCTGGCGCCGGCGCGTCCTGCTGGATATTTTCGTCATTACAGCAGAAACAACTTAAAATACATTTTTTGGTATACAGATAAGTGTAAGACATCATTAGAGACTATAAAGGGTCTACTTTTATTTGTGTACACTCACAATAACAACAAAATCTTGTGTTTTTGTAAAAGAAAGAAAATAAAAAGGGTGAGCTTTCAGCAGTCTCTGTGTTCACGAGCATATTTCAGAAACACGTCACTAAAATGAACTGAAACTCTGCGAATACTTATCACACAAACATGAAACATATGTCTAAAGAAAGCTTAAAGTGTCTACTTTTTAAACAAAAATTCTCCTGCAGTGCAATCTGTATGAAACAAAGTGATGTACAGTTTTTACTGGTCTATCTAATTATCTGTAATGTGATCCCACCCACCAGCAGAGCGCGCCATTCATATGCTACTGTGCTGAGACGATCAACGCAAATGTACACGCCCCCCACTGTGAGGTTTAATGTAAACACATTTCATTCATTTTTCTGCGTGTCTGCAACGATACACAAGTGAGAAAGCTCCAGGATTGTAAGGAAGAGCTCACATTTTCCTCAGAAGAGCGGGACTCCGATGAACATTTGTATTTTGAAGAGAAACTTTAATGTCTGGAGACATTTTCAGATGAGTAAGCCATTTAGTTTTCTTTAGTTGACATGCTATTTTATATAAACGTGTACATATTTTACTAGTGGGGCCATTTCCAGACTTGCCAGACAGGATTCAGAGTATTGACATTTGAAATACGACTCCTAATAGTTACATTTAAATGCTGTTTCGGCTAGAGCAGGTATTTCAATTGTAAGCTGTATGATACAAATATGACATGTAATATGATCTAAAAATAATATGAGATTATAGATTATAATCTCATATATATATATATATATATATATATATATATATATATATATATATATATATATATATTATCTAGTGTTTATAATGCCTCATTATCATCAGAAAAGCTTGTGCTTGCAAATATGTGTTAGGGTTAAATTAGTCAAATGCACTTTAAATATGCCCATATTATAAAATCACCATCTTATAATGATTTCTGAAGGATCATGTGACACTGAAGTCTGCAGTAATGATGCTGAAAATTCAGCTTTGATCACAAATTGCATTTTACAATATATTTAAATAGAAAACTGTTCTTTTTAATTGTAAAAATAGTTCAGAATATCAATATTGTTTCTGTATTTTGGATCAAATAAATCCAGTCTTGGTGAGCTTCTTTTAACGGTAGTGTAGATCTAAAATTAAGTAAAGTCTTTATGTAAAGAAAATATATAGTCAGATTACAACTTTTAACTTAAAACTTGATTTTGATCATTAAGTCTCCTCACATTCATTCTCTTTCTGTCACATTCCTCAGTGATGGGCCCAGGGGTGGGGTCATTGTCTCTCAGGTGTGAATTACATTCCATATCCATATTCCTCCTCGCATATTACCTTTCAACACTAAAATTGTCTTACAAAAGTTAAATTACTATATTGTTTTGTATGAATGAGTGATCAGGATGGTTTTCACATAATTTTGCAGCAACAACTCTAGGCTACAAGATCCAGTTCTCAAAAGTCTTGTGGACAAATGTTTAGTATTTGTTATATGGCCTTATTTCAGTGACTTAAAATTTTAGTTTTTTCAAAAACCATGCATAAATGATATTTTCTCAAAAATACAAACCTGTACATACATGTTGCGCAAATATTATTGTAGCCCAGTTTGTGCTGAATACAGTGTTATCAGACTTTAGCCATTAATATGTTTTTAAGCAACTGAAAAAAGCACAAATGTCAAGGCATGTCAAAACTTCTCCAGGCCCCAAAATACCCTCAGACCCCAGAGGGTTAACAAAGTATTGAGCAAAGGCTGTGAATACTTATGTACATGTGATTTTTTTTTTTTTTCATTTTTTATTTTTAATAAATGTGCAAAGATTTCAAACTAAAAATATATATATTTATATTCAAAACAAACTTCTTTCACATTGTCATTATGGGGTATTGTTTGTAGAATTTTTAGGAAAATAATTAATTTAATCCATTTTGGAATAAGGCTGTAATATAACAAAATGTGGAAAAAGTGAAGCGCTGTGAATACTTTCCGGATGCACTGTATATATACGAGTTACATGTTTATTGTTTACATTCATAATTTATGTTTTTTAGTTTTGTAAAACAAGTGACAAAGTGGTACTGTCTCTAAATATATCGCCAATCAGCTATTGTCTCACAGAAGTGTTTTGGTTGAGCGCACAAACATTTGAATAAAAAATTATATATACACTACCGTTCAAAAGTTTTGAAACACTTACTCATTCTTTACTATAATTTTTTTATTTAAATATTCTTTATTTAAAATTTTTGAATAATAGTAAAGTCATCAAAACTATGGAATAACAAATGAAACTATGGGAATTATGTTGTGACTAAACAAAATCCAAAATAAATCAAAACTGTGTTATATTTTAGCATCTTCAAAGTAGTCACCATTTGCCTAGAATTTGCAGACATGCACTCTTGATTTTCTAAACCAACTTCTTGAGGAATCACCCTGGGATACTTTTTAAACAGTATTGAAGGAGTTACCATCTATGTTGGACATTTATTGGCTGCTTTTCTTTATTATTTGGTCCAAGTCATCAATTACTTAAATGTTTTTATATATTTTTTATTTTAGTTTTATAATGAAATAAATTAATATAGTGACAATTATATTTTGGTCTACAAAATTAAGCATTAAGCATAAAACATTTAAGCATACTCAAAAGATCAAAATCAAAAGATTCTTAAGATCATGAGAAACATTTCAGTCAAGTGTTTCAAAAGTTTTGACAGACAGATAGACAGACAGACAGACAGACATTCCTGAGAAAGTTACAAAGTTTGGTTCCTGTACTAAAAACTATGTGGTATATAAAAATTATTAATTTACCTCTACTGGGTCAAAAATGACCCAAGCGCAATAGAAGGGTTAATGAGAGTGGAGTTGAAAGGTTAGTTTACTTCATAGTTTACTTCCGTGCTATGGGTGAAAAGTATATTTTTTGAAACGTCTATTTTTTTTTTTTTTTAATCAGCAACTGACTCTAAAGAAAAGGATATAAACAGACATAATTCAATGACAAATTGACACACATTACATGGAATGAGTCAAACCCAACTTTTACTTTCAAAATGCAGTGAAAGGATCTTGTTAGTATATAATGAAAGAATTGTAATTTTTGGATGAGATTTTCCATTACGAGTAAGAGAGAATCAAGCAAGTAGACAGCTCTTGATGAATTTCTCTAAATACAGGATGACACAACGTTCTAGGAGAAGGTCAGCATATACTGAATACTGAATATCGGACATGCATCACAAATAGAAAAATATGCATCAACAAATGAGATTTTCATGCGTAGGACGGAGGGAGCTTTCATGACCTTCTGTTCCAGTTTTGGAATGGGGACAGCCTCATTTGAAAGACAATGGACTACCCCTGGACACACACATTGTCCTTGCTGGCAGATTGCAAATGAGAAGAATCTAAGCCATAGCATTTGGAGTGGGAGGTCTAATTTTCAAGCACTTTATAAAATCCCTTCTTTTTGGCTTCATTCAAACACTTGGATGAAAACACACAAATAAGAATGCACACAAACCTATACACACAATTAGACAATTGCAAGTGATCAATCTCCAACCCTCTCAGTCATCCTTGACAGGAAATCATTGCCGATCGATGTTCGTTTGCCAAGCTGAAAAGCCCTAGTGTCACTGCCAGTGGGCATGAACGTGGGTCGGAGGCCAGACAACAGGAAGTTAAACCCTGGTGGGTGGGTGGAGCTCTGCAGGTGGTAGAAAATAAGACATCTGTCTGTTTGTTTCCTCTGTGTGAGCGATGGCATGGGGAGAAAAGGGAAGAAAATGACAAAATGAAGAGGTGAAGAGTTCCGCTGGGGCTGAAAAGAGATGGAGACGAGATCCGAGGAACAGGAGGTGGTCTCTGAAAGGCTCAGCAGACGCCTCCTCTCACAGTGAGAGCTCTCCATGATGCTGTCCACCAAGCAGCTTGCATCTGTCCTCGATGTCAAGACAAAGGACACACGTTTGGGCATCTGTCTGTCATTCAAGCAGAGCTTGAATCTTTATTCCACGCACTTTCTCCTCAATCCTAAAGACACATTCAAAACTATATTTTTTAAATTTTCTGAAGAAAATGTGTGTGGTGTTTTCCCATGCAAAAGTAGCTGCCACAATGCAATGGTGCTGTGGATGGTTGCTAAGGAGATCAGGGTATTGATAAGGGAGATTAGTGTATTGATGGTTTTCTATATATTTTTTTTGCCTGTTTTAATGTCCACCCAGTTAAGAGTCAGATTGTTTAAAAACGTAATAGTATAGCTCTCCTCAACAAGCTGCACATCTTCAGGTATCATTCCTATTTATAGTACATACATGGCATGTTATGCAATAAAGTGTAATACTTAGGCTTAGGGGTTTGTTCAAATCTCTAACAATAAAGGCCCCAATATATTTCAGCAGAAGTTCAGGGGTAAACAGAAATTCGAAACAGCCGAGCAACGGTATATTATTTGTGAACATTCAAACACCCGCCACACAGCTGTGGGATGGAACTCAGAGGTACATTTAAATTTGAGGATGCTCAAGACGTAAAAACTTTACCTACGTGACAATAAAATATGTGTTATCAATTACTTTGAGCCTCATTTTATGAGAATGCAAAGTGGGTATATAAAAGAGTGTTAATGGGGAAATAACAGACAAAAGAATGATGATAAGAGAGGCATAACTTGTGCAAGGAAGATGTGTGAAAGGGGACCGAAATGAAAAACCCACTAAGCGCCAAATGCAGGTAAATTTCCTGTTTGGCCGGTGAATTCCGCAGAATCACAGGCCACTCTGGCAGGTTTTTAAATTTTTTTTTTTATATCAGTTTATGTTAGCTTGCAATATATATTTAAACACATAGTTTTGTCCTCAAGGGGCTCTTTAGGCCTACAGGACAGACAGTAACACACAGGTGTTAACATAGAACGGCTCTTTTTAACTCATAGTCCCGCTGTTCATCAATAGTCTCAAACGCTGTATGCCCACTGGCAAAGGTGAATTCAGTGCTTTTAATCCAGACTTCAAATGACGATTACACGCAATCTTTGTGGCAATTCTGTAGCTGGGTAAGCAAACGTTAATAAATCAACACTTTCTATTCATTGGGCATTTGAAAAAGAAGTTGGCATTTTTACAACTGTAATCAGGCATATTTAAGATGATATCATTACTTGTGTACTGAAAGCTAATAGTAGAAAATACCTGTGTCAGCAGTACATCTCGATGAGAGATGAAAGCAATGTGGAGCGTTCATGCCATCGGGATAAAGGAAAGACCACTCTTGGATTTACAATTGATGTGCAAGTAAGTTTTAATTACCCACAACCACAAATTATTTGGTAATGATTGCATTATAATAAAAACCGAATGATTTTCATCCTCCTCCTCTTCATAACATGTTCTTGCATAATGTCTCTACATGAATGATCATACTTGTAAATTTGCACCACCTCGCTAATAACTACATGCCGTTGTGTTCATGTTGACTGATCTTAACTGACAGAATGGGAATCAGCTGTCGGCCTCAAAGTAGTGTTGTCAAAAATGCCGGTACTCCGGTACCAAGTCGGTACTCAAACAAATATTTTTTTTACGATACCAGAATTTCTGAAGGTACTGGAGAACCGAGCACCCGGGTCTACCCGGTTCCCATGCAGAGTCAGGAACTTTCGAACGCTTACAACAAGCAAAAGATTGCGTCAAGCAAAGTAGCTGCTGCTGCGGAGCCTCAACTGAATCTTGTCGAAAAGAAAAGTGGAAAAAGCCAGTTTTGGAAATTCTTTGGATTTGAGGCTGATGAAAAGGGAAACATCATAGATCAGCAAAAACCTATTTGTAAACGCTGCTTTCACAATTTTTTGACGAAAGGAGGAAACACATCAAACTTAATAAAGCACCTGAAATACAGACACCCAGATTTATTCAAGCAACTAAAGCAGGTGAGTTTAATTAGTGTTGCTCAATGGTATATTTTTGTTCTTAGTTCTGCTGCTAATGTTTTGTTAATTTTGTTAATAAAAGAGTGTTGTTCAGAAACCTGTTTTTGTGTTTTGCTTTGGTACCGAAAATGGTATCGAGTACCGTGAAATTTCACTGGTATTGGTACCGACTACTGAAATATTGGTAGAGTGACACCACTACCTCAAAGTAGGTCGAGCTCGAGGTCACACCTACTGTTGTTGTGGACCAATGACTGTAAGAAGACCTGTGTTTAGCAGCCGGTCAGAAGTTTTCCTAAAGGTTTGCCCCGGCGAGCTGTTATGAACCACTGAAATAAACTCAAAAACGCCATTTTGACCAGATTTTTTTCTAAATGACATCACTACTGTTCATTCTTCGAAATCATGGTCGATTTTCGCTTCGAACTTTCTAAAAACAGCATTATAAAACAGAAAATTTATATTTTCTGATTTCAATGTATAAGTGAATTTTTACTATAAATCATTTGGAATAAGTGTTCATTTAGTGATATATTTTCAGGATTACTGTACAGTATGTATCACATTTGCTATCATGAAACTGTATTACAGTCTAGCATCAATATCTGCATCCACCACATACAAAAACATATGGGTAAACCTGTACGTTTTTGTAAAAAAGAATAAAGAGTCATGAAAAATAACCAATTAAAACCAAGGTTGCCACATATTAAACAATAAAAAAAACCCTGCACCGCTACTCCTCCAGCCTAATTTGGTTTTGAAAAATATTTTTGTAAAAGAGCTTGTGACAAGAATAACCAGACAGTGTACAGACAGCAGCATGTGGCTTCTCAATCTACAGGGAGCAAAGCGGAAAGACGGCACACGGCTTCCAGCAACATGGCTAATGGCTTAAGGAACCCCACTGTTAGCTTAATTGAAGCAATCTTTCCAAAATCAGGGATGGAAAGAGATAGAGAGTGACAGAGGGTGGGAGAACGAGCTCGTAAATCCTCAGCTGGCATGAGTGGGCCCTTGAGATTAGGTGAGTAGGAGAGAGGTTTAGATGGATTGGAAATGTGCAGAGGAGGAAAGGAGTGGGGTTCTCCCCTGTGGTCACTGCAAGACAGTTAACAGGCCAGGCACCTGGGAACCACACAAATGATTAATATGAGCAGTCACTTGCAGGACAAGCTCCTCTGGGCCATAGACACAGAGAGGCTCTGTTCTCCCCGGAATCAATTGCGAGAGGCTGATTCAGACAGCCTGATAAAGAATGCTACCATATAGTGCAGATTCTCTGCTTATCTATTGGAGCTTTGATTAGGGCCGACACTGAATAAACAGACTATTATTCAATGCCCTGCTCTATTAAAAGGACTTCTTTTGAATTGACCTTGAAATAGGGCTGGGTGATGGTGCTGTGATTAACGTTTTTACGGCGATAAGGACAGCTTGCATATAAGAGTGTTACTTGAATTTAATTGTTAGTGGTTGTTAAGAAACATCTGAACTTCCCATATTTAAACTAGTCTAAATATTTTTGTATGGCCAAGCCATTGCAGGGAGAAGGACAAGGATATGATGTCACATGCAAGGTCTTCTGATTTTAATACAATAATACATAGTCTACTCACTTTCCAACAACAATAAAAACATGCAACTTTGAAATGGTAGGCTATCCTTTGAATTAAGCCAAGAGGTCAGTGTGTGAAGTTTCGATCTTCTATTAGCCACACATCTTCTCAACATCTAGATTCACATGTCAGAGTTTGGCAAATTTGTACAGAAACAGTTCAGAAATGGGAAAAAAAATTATCTCAGCGATTTGGACAGTGGCATGATTGTTGGTGCTAGATGGGCTGGTATGAGTATTTCTGTAACTGCTGATCTCCTGGGATTTTCACACACAACAGTCTCTAGTATTTACTCTGAAAGGTACCAAAAACAAAAAACATCCAGTGATGTTTGTGGATAGAAATGCCTTGTTGATGAGAGAGGTCAACAGAGAATGGCCAGACTGGTTTGAACTGACAGTCTATGGTAAATCAGATAACTGCTCTGTACAATTATGGTGAGAAGAATATAATCTTAGAATGCTTTTCTGAGATGTGGGTTGGTGCACTTTTGGCGGCACGGTTTTTATTAGCCTTATTGAGGCCTGGTAAAAATATACATTTTCTGTTCGATTCTGACTCTTGAAATACCTTGACCAATTCTGTCTTTTAAATACATTTAGGTTGTGTTGGTTACTATAATAAACAGCAATTAAACGGCAGTTTGGCCCTGTTGTAAATTAATATTTTCGTATTGTATAAAGTTAGAAGGTTCCCTGTATAATTTATAGCATTAGCTGAAAAATGGATATTGGAATCGTATTGAGAGCTTGTGAATCACAATCGTACCAAATCGGGGAATCCAAATTGATACCATCAATATTCATCAAGTTCCAAATAAAACATATATAAACTTAAAACGTATACAAGATTGCACTTGAAACATTCTAAACCATTTTTTCCCCATTCCATTTTAAGCTAAAATAACAGTATTGTCATAGATATACCACATTGCTGTGATATAAAATATTTAGATCTAGCAAAAAAATCAGACAATTCAATTTGTCAATATTGTTAAGAACTGTTTTAAAAATAACTTAAATTCACATTTACCAGACATTAGTCTTAAACAGCCAGTGGTATAATAGAGAAAGATGTTTAATATTCTGTGCACAAGTGCTCTGTTAGGTCAGAGACAGAGCGAACACTCCCACACTCATTTCAACCACCGGTCATCCCATGATCCCCCTCCTTTCCCCCCATCCCTAACCAAGACAGCAGTGAAAGACAGAGAGGAAGTGAATTCTAAGATGTGATCTGCATGGAAACGACTGGATACCAAATGAGGGAGGTGGCCTGTCAGGTTTCTAATTCCTCATTCGAACAGACATGACCCATTCAATTTTTTGAGTTGAACATTCCAATGAACATTAACATGAATATTGCTGCTTCTTTCCCACTTGGGAAAAGAAAAAGAAAGAAAGAAAGAGAGAGGCAACAGAAAGAAAGATGGACAGACAAACAGACAGAAAAAGACAAAAAAAGAAAAACAAATAGACAGAATGTGACAATAAAGTGATTTGATTGATTGATTTTGATTTGAGAAAGACAAAAAAGACAGAGAGAAAAGACAGACAGACAAGAAAGACAGACAGACAAAAAGAAAGACAGAAAGAGAGATGGAATGACAGAAAGTAAAACAGACAGACAGAAAAAAGACAGAAAGATATACAAAGACAAAAAAGACAGAGACAGAAAGAAAGGCAGAGAGACAAAAAGACACATAGATACAGAGACAGACAAGACAGATAGACAGACAGACCAAAAGAAAGAATGACAGACAGAGACAGATGGCCAGACAGAAAGAAAAAGAAAGAAAAACAGACAAACAGACAGAAAGACAAAAACAAAAAAAGACAGACAGACAGAAAGAAAGAGACAGATAGATAGGCAGACAGACAGATGGACAGACACAAAGAAATAAAGACAGACAGAAAGACAGACAGACAAAAA
This sequence comes from Moxostoma hubbsi, assembly GCA_032164185.1. Classification (NCBI taxonomy): domain Eukaryota; kingdom Metazoa; phylum Chordata; class Actinopteri; order Cypriniformes; family Catostomidae; genus Moxostoma; species Moxostoma hubbsi. The sequence continues at coordinate 71,807,161 of JAVLUX010000001.1, forward strand.
GAGACAGACAGACTGAAAGACAAAAAAATGGCATACAGACTGAAAGACAAAAGACAGAGTCAAAAAGAAAGACAGATAGATAGACTGGTAGACAGACAGACAAAAATAGAGACAAATATAGCTGCAAGCAGCCATTACCGGGGCCAAGCGCAAAGATGATGACAAGACATGCCAACATGGCTGGAATGGTCAGACCAACTGCAGCAAGTAGCAATTAAAGACATGTAAAGATGAATTTAGGCAAATGGATGAAAAATCATATACATTAACTAAAAATATGATTTAATTGATTATCACTTTCGACAAATAGGTGGTGCAGTTATGAAATGTATGTGGTGTGGTCAGAGTGAGGTGACAATGAGAAATATAAAGTTTGGTGTCAAAATGTCAAGGCATTGCAGAGATAAAGCCTGAATGGTAATTTTGCCAGCATGCGTAGTCTTTGATCTGGCAGTTTACAAAAACAGTTTTGTCTATCGTCACAAAATCCATAAATTGTAGTTGGCATGGTCTGGAGATGATACGATTCGATTTTTGGTGAAAACCATAACCCTAACGGTCTAGGAGGAGTTTGAAAAAGTAGGCATTGAAGGAAAATCAAGATGGCGGACAGGAAGTTTGGCTGATTATGGGAAAAATGTTATCTATGTTTTTGGCAAAACCCAAAGAATCAATTGAGAACAGTGTGATTACAATAGGTAAATTTATACAAATGTTATTAGCATTTTGGGAAATTTAGTTATAACTTTTGACCAAAAGGTGGCGCTGTCTCAAAATATTTTGAGTACCTTCAGGACATGCTGCTGATGGCACATTCTGAGTTTCGTAATGTTACACCAATGCATTCATTAAGTATAGCATTTTTATCACAATACTGTATTTAAGTCAATGGTAATTTCATGTTTTGTTCTTTTATAGCACCACCAAGTGGCACAATACCACAATTTCCATATGTGTCCTCTGAGTGAGCCCATACATGTGTGCGTCAATTTTGGTGAAAATATCTCAATTTGCTTCGGAGTTATAGACATTTATGTGAAAAAACAGGTCAAAAATAACTGACACGTGATTTGATTGGATTTTACTACCCCTTACTATCAATATTTTGAGATTTGGGCATTGGCATGTTGCCAGCGACCTGTTTCCAAACTTCTGATGGTGGTTTCGTCTCGATCGGACTAGCGGTTTCGAAGATATCCGCAAATGTTTTTTAAGCGCTAAATTACAACGCTGCACAAACCATATGCGAAAACCTGGCAAGTCTGGAATCGTTGGACTCGGCAAGGATTCAGGAATCTAATAATATGACTCCCGTGAAAATAAGTCAACCCCAGCCAGAGTTATAAGCATTGTTTCTGTTAGCTGTTTCTAACCCACACCTATAATATCACTTCTGAAGGCATGGATTAAACCACTGGAGTGGTATGGATTACTTTTATGCTGCATTTATGTGATTTTTGTAGCTTCTGAGTTCTGATCACCATTCAAGTCATTGAAAGGTCCAACAGGGTTGAGATAATCTTCTAAAAAGCTTAATTTGTGTTCACTAGAAGAAAGAAAATAATACACATCTGGGATGGAATGAGGGTGAGTATACGATGAGAGAAATTTATTTTTGGGGTGAAAACCATTTGTAGGCCTACTTTTTATTTACTTGGAAAATTGTTACTGTCTCTTTAAGAGGATTTTAAACGCATTTCATTCAAGGCACAGTCTGTGCGGCTTGTTTTATTGAGTTTAATCTTTTGAGAACTGTGAAGTCTCATTATTTTCATGCTGTTACATCTGTATTCATTTTGAGATTGTGAAACTACATACAACCGACAAACCTCCATGAAGATGCGAGTAAAAATGAGATGCCTCGCGCTGTCAGACACAACGCTGATAATCATTCTCGGAAGTGTTGATACTAGATTTAAATTCGCGATTTCTTCATCAACTGTTTATGTTCACTTGAGACAAAACAGACAATATATCATGTATTTTGACATTTTGTTGTATGAAATTGTCCGTTCAAACGCAAGAAGAAGCGAATGCGATCTCTCATCGGGGCTCGTGAGTTAGACGTGACGCTGCTCGCTGTTTCACACAAATATTTATTTGAGTTGTTTTGCCATTTGTTGGGTTGAATGGTGTAAAATCGCTTGAAAGTTCAAACAGGAAAGTGTTAAAAACACATACAACAGACAAACATTGCTCGCATTGATGATGCGAGTAAAAATGAGATCGCCTCACTATTGCGTGCTGTCAGTGAACACGCAGATGAAACATCATTCTCGGAAGTATTGATACTTTAGGATCGATCCGTCCATCCCTTCTTTCTTTAGACATATGTTTCATGTTTGTGTGATAAGTGTTCGCGGAGTTTCACTTGATTTTTCTGACGTGTATCAGACAGATGATCGCTAAGACAGATTCGGCGCACCCTGTTTATTTTCGTTATTTTACAAAAGCTCAAGGTTTTGTTGTTATTGTAAGTGTACACAAATAAAAGTAGACCTTTTATAGTTTGTAATGATCTCTTCCATGTATCTGAATGGGCAAAAATGACGCAGTATTTTGTTTAAGTTTTTTCCGCTGTTTAGAACAATGCATCTGAAAGGACATTACAGCGCCATTGTTGACCCCCGTAATAATGCCAGAATTCAATAATGGTTCCCGATTTCAGATTCCACGCAAACATTTATTTGAGTTATAATGCCATTTGTTGAGTTGAATAGTGTAAAATCGCTTGAATATTCAAACTGGGAAGCAGTAAAACACATCTCACTGACCTTTGTGCAGTAACTCTCATCGGGGCTCGTGCGTTAGACGCGACGCATCTCGCGGTTTCACACAAAACTGCTCACAAACATTTATTTGAGTTGTTTCGTCATTTTTTACCCAGAAATAACTAGCAATACTCCTACAAATAAATGCTTCGTAACTAAAACGTTTTGACTTTCAATAGAAAATATAGACAACACATGTTAAATGACGTTCTTACCTTGCAAAAATCGCCTCAGTATTTAATTTGAAGCAGTAAATCCAACACTGGAGTAAATCTCTCGTGATATCACCTTCCCAATGAAATGAAGGAAGACGGTGATGACGATACAGTATTCTTGCCCAGTAACCCCTTAACCAATCACATGTGCCTTTAGCTTCTATTGTCATGAGTATCTGGGCAGATTTCAGAAATAAAATCCCCTTAACCAATCACATGTGCCTTTAGCTTTTATTGTCATGAGTATCTGGGCAGATTTCAGAAATAAAATCGGTGATTGGACGACGATGACACTGAGACAGGAACCATGGGAATAATTGTTCCCAAATTTGAACGCTCTGGCTGTAAATGGTTAAAGGTTGTTAAAAATTGTATCCGCCACTCAGTTGATGTATATAGTGAGTGGGGACACATTGTTTGCCTTTTTTCTGGATTCGACTGCAAAAGAGCTCAACCAACTGTTGAACTCAGTCCCTGCCCATTCTGGACTCAGACCTGTTGTAAATCATTGAACAATGAGGCTTGGATACCCTCTATTGGACATTTCTTGTAATTGCCACTCCGAGAATGAACAGACAGTGGATTAAACATGGGTTTTCTTGTACTTTTCCATTTCAGTTGATATTTTGACTGTATTTTATTGATCTAAAATGTACTAAATATTTAAGATATCAAGGATACCTTCGGAATTGAAAATGTGCAATGCATTGACATTAGTCTGTATTTTTCGACCATGTTCAGGGTGAAGGCGCTGGCGAAAATTTGTCACTCTGCCAGCTAGATGCATGATTGTTTCAACAAGGTCCGGTACCCGAACTGGGTGAGGCGGGGCTTTAGTTCTTTGTTGTATTCACCTGCAACGGCGTGTGTAACATTTTTCTGTCAACTCTGCATACAGGTGAAACTCGAAAAATTAGAATATCGTGCAAAAGTTAATGTAAATCATACTATGTTGAACACAAGAGGGCAGTATAGCCCTATGTATTACTTCACAAGACCCCCCTCCCTTCCTCCTCCTCACACACAGAGACTCAGAGAGTGACTGGAAAATTCTGACATTTTCTCCACATTCAAACCAAAATATCTGACTTTCTGTTGGTCGGAGCTAATGACTGTAAATTAGAAAGTTGTCCAGCTTGAGGAGAACTATATCAATACCAATTTTTGTACCTGTAGATGAAACTAACCCCCCACTTTTTTGTCAAAAGGTGGCGCTACTGAGCCCCTCACCACACCCATTTCTGAAACTTTGCACATGTCTACTGGCTAATAAATGTGACGTGTCTGTCGAGTTTCATGCAATTTCAATTATGTTAAGAGTCTCAAAAGCATCAATAAAGAATAGTAAAGTTTGAAGCGTTGCCACGGCAACAGTATCTAAGATATCAATAATCCTTTCACAGGTCTAAATCTGCCGTGTGTTTACATTCTACACGTAAAGTTTGAAGCAAATTGGGTAAAAACAAGAGGGTGATTTCAAAGCATTTTGAAAGTGACACACTTCCTGCTGCCAGTTGGTGGCGCTATAACTTTGACTCACAACAGTCACATCCATGTGATCGGCCTCTTACAACGAACACACTGCTGAAGTTTCATCAAGATCTGTTAATTTATGCAGAAGTTATAACACACTTCCTGTCTCACTTTTCTCGCCATAAATGTTTCCTCGCCACGGCCAAACCGTTCGAGATATCAAAAATCCGCTGGCAATTTTTCATCCTCAATGTCTTGACTTCATGCTGACTGAGATTCGTGGCGATTAAATGATTTCTCTAGGAGGAGTATTTCAAATTCCATTGCATACGTTTTCCAAACATCCCTAAATAGCCGACTTCCTGTTGGGCTGAGGTATAATGTAAGAGCATGAAGGATATGTGAAACGATGAGATCTATATGTGTACCGACTTTCATATTATTACATGCAAGTGTGTTTGATTTATGGATCAAGGTTTCGGACCCCGTTCCAGGGGGCGCTGTTAAGCCCCCCTGCCACGCCCGGGTACCATCTTCAGCCCAGCGTTTTCAAGAGTTTTAGAGCACGTTAAGGTCCCCAAAAGTGCCCGAATAGTCGATAAAATAATAATAATAATAATAATAATCCTAAGGAAAACAATAGGGCCTTCGCCTTTTCAAGGCTTGGGCCCTAATAATCAGGAGGAAAACAATAGGGCCTTCGCCTTTTCAAGGCTTGGGCCCTAAATAGCCATTTTTTTGTATCTCCGGACCAGTAGGTGGCGCTGCACCGAAACGCAGCATGTAGCCTCATGTCATGCTTGTGATGACATGTACCAAGTTTGGTCTGAATACAATTAAGCGTTGCTTAGATACAGCCTTACATTTGTTTTTGCAAGCGCTACTTAAAATTTGTTTGTGCATTTATCGAAACGGTTTGACGAATCAACTTGAATTCCATAACTTTTTGTCGGCACTGCTTGAAGATGATCTGGTGCAATTTTGGTGAAAATCGGACAAGCCGTCTAGGACGAGTTCGCAATAGTAGGTTTTTTGGACAATTCAAAATGGCGGACATATTTTTATGACGGAAAATGACGTCATAGGGTGCAATCGAATCGGCATGAGCTCAGGAATCAGAGGAAAAAAGAATTTTGTTGATAGGCCTTACGGTTCAAAAGTTATTAGCATAATATTTTTGAAACTTTGGACAGGTGGTGGCGCTTGAGGGAATGAGTTAGAGACACCAAAATTGGTGTATTTGATGTTGGGACTGTCCTCTATCAGAATGTCAGACCGTTACAACTTTCCCGCATACGCTTCTATGGGCTGCCATAGACGCCCAGTCGGAAGAAGAAGAAGAAGAAGAAGAATAAGAACCGGAACAGACACAATAGGTGCCTCCGCACCTTCGGTGCTTGGCCCCTAATAAGAACCGGAACAGACACAATAGGTGCCTCCGTACCTTCGGTGCTTGGCCCCTAATAATAATAAGAACCGGAACAGACACAATAGGTGCCTCCGCACCTTCGGTGCTTGGCCCCTAATAAGAACCGGAACAGACACAATAGGTGCCTCCGCACCTTCGGTGCTTGGCCCCTAATAATAAGAACCGGAACAGACACAATAGGTGCCTCCGCACCTTCGGTGCTTGGCCCCTAATAATAAGAACCGGAACAGACACAATAGGTGCCTCCGCACCTTCGGTGCTTGGCCCCTAATAAGAACCGGAACAGGCACAATAGGTGCCTCCGCACCTTCGGTGCTTGGCCCCTAATAATAATAAGAACCGGAACAGACACAATAGGTGCCTCCGCACCTTCGGTGCTTGGCCCCTAATAATAAGAACCGGAACAGACACAATAGGTGCCTCCGCACCTTCGGTGCTTGGCCCCTAATAAGAACCGGAACAAACACAATAGGTGCCTCCGCACCTTCGGTGCTTGGCCCCTAATAAAGACATACAGACAAATACAAAAGACAGACAGAAAGAAAGACGGATAGATAGACAGCTAGACAGAGAGACAAAGACACAGATAGATAGACAGACAGACAGACAGACAGAAAGCACTGCTTGAGACTCAAAACAATTGCACAGCTTCTTTGATGTCTTTCAAAACAAAATGTGTAATATTCCTGAAGCCTTTTCACATTTACACTTAGATGTGGCTATAACGGTCAAACTTTAATCTAAAAGTACGCAGGAGTGACTCTTCTCTGATAACAGCTGAGACAACAAAGGCAGTGTGGTGACTGCTAATGTGTGTGCTCAATAATCTGCATGACGACTTCAACACAACATATCACAGTGAAGTTCAAAGTCCATTTAAATGAAAATTGCTTAGTATTCAAACATTCAGTAACCAGCTGCAAACAGCACTTATTTGGTCATTATGAACTTCCTAATCCAATGTCTTTATGGATACAATTTCTTTTACTGATGCTTTAATTTGTTGTCTTTCTCAAATTAAGGCTCTGGGATGCAGACATCCTCAATTTCGGAGTCTGAGCTAATCAAAACTGGGGCCTGTACAACAGTAACTGTAAAAAAAAAAAAAAAAAAAGAGCATATCATTTGACAGTTTTATGCATTAGAAAACATTTCACACACAGCAAATGGATGTTAATCAAAAGTCTTTCCTCTGAAATACGGCTCATTTCCTCAATACAAGCCAGAGAGTGGCAACTGTTGGCACGTTCAGAAAACACCTCCTCGAATCTCCAGCATGTGACGCTGGAAGCAAAAACAAAAGATGGACACAGCTGGCAAAACAGCATAAATACATCAGGAGCCAATAGCAACAGCAATAGAAATGGCAATATCAACAGAATGGTCCAATCTAGTAGCAGACTCCTGCAGAGCAATGGAAATGTTGGAGAACCCTGCATGACATGGATTTCAGAGGGCTTTAGAGAAAAACTTTGCTAACATTCACATGAGAATTGCATGAAAGGTAAAAAAGGAAGATACTGAACTGTGAAAATGTACAAGTTACCTACAATAGTAGGCTTATGCAGACAGATTTCCAACAATCAGCATGAAGTCTGGTCCTTAATCTGGCCAAGAATTACCCACTTAGACTGAAAGAAACAGTCTGACAGACAAGCAAAGCAGCCTTCTACAGTTTGATTTCTTGAAGCTGAAGTGTGTAACTTTTTCAGTGTTGAAATATTTTCTCCTATTAATAAAGGCATGGAATTTATATGGATGGATGGACAGATGGACAAAATAGGATTCTGTTTTCAAAGTCTTCTGAAGCCAAAGGATAACTTTGAATATCAAAATTTAAGTCCGTATTCACACTCAATAAAATAAAATCACTGATCAATCAAGCATCTAATATGGTGACATGTCCACAACATTAAACTTCAATAGTTCTTGCACATTTTGTGACCAAATAACATGACGTGATGAACCAAAGGGGTCTGTGGTGTCACCTTTTTGATTTGGGCGCTGTTTGAAAGTGATTTAAGAGCCTGCTGTAAATCTTGTAAACAAAACTTTGCTCCCTGCAGATTACTATATGCATGGAAATTGTGTAAAGCCAGCCAGCCAATCAGTTTGCCGTTTGAAAAAGTCCTTGCCATTTTAGCATGCAGTGGAGACTTCCAATCTTTGGCAATCTTTAAAAAGAAAGGGATACATTTATTTTTTCATTTTTAAAAAGCCAAAATGTGACCACAATGAAAAGTGATAAAACATAATTAGTATATAATATTTTTTTCCTAATGAAAAGAGTTAAAATGTCCCATGTATAATTTACAGCATTAGCTTGGGGATAATTTATTTTATATTTAAGCAAAAGGGAAATTATAACTGAAAAAACCCCATATGAATCGATATTGAATCTAATTTAATCGAATCAAGAGCTTGTGAATCAGAATCAAATTGAATCGGGAAATCTGTATCAATAACCAGTCCTATCTGGAACCCATTGACATTCTGGTTTCCCTCCTTGGTGATGCTTTGCCAGGCCTTTACTGCAGCTGTTTCAAATTGTTGCTTGTTTATAGGTCTTTCTGCTTTCAGTTTTGTCTTCAAGAAGTGAAATGTATGTTCAATTACGTTGAGGTCAAGTGAAAATATTCCACTTCTTTGCCTTGAAAGTTCTTAGGTTGCTTTCACAGTATGTTTTGGTCACTGCCCATCAGTACTTTGAGTGCGAAACATCCATCAGTTTTGCAGCATTTGGCAAAATCTGATCAACATGTATAGTGCTAGGCACTTCAGAATTAATCCTGCTGCTTCTGTCAGCAGTAATATAATCAACAAATACTAGTGTCCCATTTCCATTGGCAGCCTTACATGCCCATGCCATAACACTGCCCATCACCATGTTTACAAGTGATGTGGTATGCTTCAGTCATTCTCCATCTTTTTCACTTCCAATGAATCTGATACAGGTTCATCTTTGGGTGCTTTCACACTAGTACTTTTGGTGCGCACCCGAGTTCGAATGTCAACAATGATGGGTGGTAAGAGCACTGTTTGCCAAATTCAGGTGCACACCCACAAGCTGCACCCGAGTCCACTTGAAAAGGTGGTCTGGGGTACGGTTCATATGAACTTCGGTGCAGTTCGCTGCTGATGTGAATATCAATTGTACAAAGTTGCGGAAGTGAAACGCTATTTATGACGTATAATTAATGTCTTTGCAGGCTCCCGATCGCAATTATTATGGTTGAATGAATTTCGCATACCAGCTTGTCAAAATAAATAACCTTCAGAGGGCAGCTCACATTCTTCACATATTTTGCAACGCATCTGAGGGGCTTGTGGCAGACAAGTGCTGATTTTCTTTACATCATTGCATATTTAATACATCCATGGCAGCAAAGCATAATTTGTTGTTTTATGCATGTAATTTTTTGGTGTTAAATCCAAAGACATGAATACTTTAATAACACAGCAAAGCTGATGTCTTTGAGTTGTTGCCTAGTTAGTGGTAAACAGCTGCCACTTGTAATCACATTGATGGTGTGATCGGAACGTGGTTCGGACCCAGGAAACATGATATGAACAGAGACCAGCGGGCGCAAGGGGAGGGGGGAAGAAATTAACTCGGGTTCAGCAATTGAAGCAAAATAACCAAGAAATTGAACAAAGTGTGAAAGTGTGGACTTCCAATTCTGCATTTTTATGGAACCCAAAATACTTGTCAGTAGTAATATGATGAACCGACTTAACCCTATTTGACTGCGGATAATGGGTTGGCATTCCTCCTTCAGCCACATTTCTCATTAAGCTGGGTTGTTTTGTTTACATCAGTGAGCGCATGTGTCATTTGTGCCACGTAGACGCAGTGTTGTGAATCTTGATTCGTTAATGGGGGGAAAAAAACTACTTTGTGGTCCGAAAAATCTAAAAACATTGGCCAAAAGGTATTCTAGAATTAATTACGGTATTTTGAAGCAACCACGATAACAAAATAGTGTATGTTATTTACCGTGATATACCTTATAACCGAATATGTCACATGCCTAGTTGTGAAGGGGTTTTTCATACACAAGGAAAGCATTTTGAGTTTACCAGTGCGCTCCTTTTTAAGAATGTACCAAATTGTTTATTTGGCCACTCCTTTGGATTCCGCAATCTCTTTGATGGATTTTTGTTTCTTTCAGCCTAATGATGGTCAGCTTTACTTGTATTAACAGCCCTTTGAGCCTCATAACGAGAGCTTATAACAACAGCTTCCAACCGCAAACTCCACATTTGGAACCTGCTCCAGATCTTTCAACTGCTTAATTTTTAATGCAATAACCGGGGAACAGCCCACAACTGACTATGAAACAGCTTCTCAGCCAATTACTTTTGAGCCACTGAAAAGGGAGGGGGTTTATGTATAAAAATGCTGCAATTCCTAAACTGTTCTCCCAATTTGGATGTAAATACCTTAAATCACATATTGCTCTTAAATTACATTTTGATTGCTTCGATCCATTGTGGTGATGTACAGAGCCACAATTATGAAAAGTTTCTCACCGTCCAAATATTTATGGAGGGCACTGTACATGAGCAACATGGCCATTTTGTATAATACATTTTCACCACATGAGGACCCTGGTGAGTTGGTGTAATGACAAGATTCAAATAGATTGGAAGCAGAACTAAAAATAAATGAATAATTTTCACAGTAGTTTTACAACAACCATTCATCTCCAGAAGGCCAGCTTTTTCCCTTGCTCTCGATGTGTAATTTTTAACAAGCTCTGGCTGGGAAACTGTGCTCTTTTTCCATCGCTAGAGTAATTACAGTGAAATAAAGTGTGATTTTTTTGGTGTTTAGAGTACCTTGGGCCAATGTGAATGGCACCTCTGAGGTCTTGCTGTTTTGCATCATTGTCAGTGCAGTGGGCCCACCCAACACCAATGCAGTCACAACCGGTTATATAAGCACCTTAGTTGAGCACTTAGCCATTCGCTTATGCACTTAACACACAATTATGCATGACCTTAAACAGTGTTTGTTGTAGTTCAAACACCTGCCAGTGAAAAGTGCTCTGTGTGCATGCTTTGGCTCATGAACATATGGATATGATCCATTAGGTCTTCCTGTGGTTGTCACTCTACGAGGAATGTGCGGAAAGACAATCAGGTCAGTATTGCTTCAGTAACACAAACCAATCCTAGCATATACAGAGCAGGTATGGTACAGGGTCTTCATAATGGCCTTTTAAATTACACTAAAAAGCAGGTCAACCCTTCACAGACTACTGTCTGTCTGTCTGTCTGTCTGTCTGAATCTCAATTGTCTTGAATCTTCAATGTCCATTCTAAATAATATTATATTACCATCACTGCCTCAGACATAACTATAATCACACTGTACTGTAATAATGCATAAACATGATTAGGGCTGTCGATACAATGCAGAAAGTGAAGGTGATTAATTATATGAAAAATAACAAGTTAAAAAATGTACACAAGTAATCACGCCACCATAATTTCTGCAGCAAGTCCTGAAGTTTTTGCGTTCCGCAGTCAGCAAGGGACATCCTTGTCTTGGGCTTTACCTTGAACTCCTGGGGCAATACAGACAACGCACCTAGTCAACCAACGAGAGCAGAGTAGCACAAAATTAATATGGAGCCTTTCACAGATGACACGCTTTTGTGCTCAAAGGCAGTTAGGGCATAATAGAGAGCAGAGATTTTGAGATACGTTTTTCAAAAGTTTCAACCTATTTTTAAATGACACATGATGTAAGGCACTGAAAAGCAATGCAACCAAAGTGAGATGCTCCAAGAGCTTTTGTCTGATGCTTGTGTAAATACATTTACTTACATTTTAATTCAAGAGTAATCGATTACTTGTTTTTTATGGGTTACAGTACTCGATTACAAAATTACTTGAAAATTCCCATCCCTAATGGAAAAAGGTCTAATTATACAGAAAATGTGTGGAAAAAAATAGAAATAAAAACAATGTATTCTAAAGCCACTTTTTGTATAGTCTAATCAATGCAAATGGTCTGCCTCAATAATGTAATATTGTGCATATTTTAATTATTATATTCATAACAGTATACATTACATTTTTAGTTTTAAATTATCTATCTATCTATCTCTCTCTCTCTCTATATATATATATATATATATACACTACCGTTCAAAAGTTTGGGGTCACATTGAAATGTCCTTATTTTTGAAGGAAAAGCACTGTACTTTTCAATGAAGACAACTTTAAACTAGTCTTAACTTTGAAGAAATACACTCTATACATTGCTAATGTGGTAAATGACTATTCTAGCTGCAAATGTCTGGTTTTTGGTGCAATATGTACATAGGTGTATAGAGGCCCATTTCCAGCAACTATCACTCCAGTGTTCTAATGGTACAATGTGTTTGCTCATTGGCTCAGAAGGCTAATTGATGATTAGAAAACCCTTGTGCAATCATGTTCACACATCTGAAAACAGTTTAGGTCATTACAGAAGCTACAAAACTGACCTTCCTTTGAGCAGATTGAGTTTCTGGAGCATCACATTTGTGGGGTCAATTAAACGCTCAAAATGGCCAGAAAAAGAGAACTTTCATCTGAAACTCGACAGTCTATTCTTGTCCTTAGAAATGAAGGCTATTCCATGCGAGACATTGCTAAGAAATTGAAGATTTCCTACAACGGTGTGTACTACTCCCTTCAGAGGACAGCACAAACAGGCTCTAACCAGAGTAGTGGGAGGCCGCGTTGCACAACTGAGCAAGAAGATAAGTACATTACAGTCTCTAGTTTGAGAAACAGACGCCTCACAGGTCCCCAACTGGCATCTTCATTAAATAGTACCCGCAAAACACCAGTGTCAACATGTACAGTGAAGAGGCGGCTGCGGGATTCTGGGCTTCAGGGCAGAGTGGCAAAGAAAAAGCCATATCTGAGACTGGCCAATAAAAGAAAAAGATTAAGATGGGCAAAAGAACACAGACATTGGACAGAGGAAGACTGGAAAAAAGTGTTGTGGACAGATGAATCCAAGTTTGAGGTGTTTGGATCACAAAGAAGAACGTTTGTGAGACGCAGAACAAATGAAAAGATGCTGGAAGAATGCCTGACGCCATCTGTTAAGCATGGTGGAGGTAATATAATGGTCTGGGGTTGCTTTGGTGCTGGTAAGGTGGGAGATTTGTACAGGGTAAAAGGGATTCTGAATAAGGAAGGCTATCACTCCATTTTGCAACGCCATGCCATACCCAGTGGACAGCGCTTGATTGGAGCCAATTTCATCCTACAACAGGACAATGACCCTAAACACACCTCCAAATTGTGCAAGAACTATTTAGAGCAGAAGCAGGCAGCTGGTATTCTATCGGTAATGGAGTGGCCAGCGCAGTCACCAGATCTGAACCCCATTGAGCTGTTGTGGGAGCAGCTTGACCGTATGGTACGCAAGAAGTGCCCATCCAACCAATCCAACTTGTGGGAGCTGCTTCTGGAAGCGTGGGGTGCAATTTCTCCAGATTACCTCAACAAATTAACAGCTAGAATGCCAAAGGTCTGCAATGCTGTAATTGCTGCAAATGGAGGATTCTTTGACGAAAGCAAAGTTTGATGTAAAAAAAATCTTATTTCAAATACAAATCATTATTTCTAACCTTGTCAATGTCTTGACTCTATTTTCTATTCATTTCACAACGTATGGTGGTGAATAAGTGTGACTTTTCAGGAAAACACAAAATTGTTTGGGTGACCCCAAACTTTTGAACGGTAGTGTACATATACACACACACACACACACACACACACACACACCCACCCCTCACATTTTTGTAAATATTTGATTACATGTGACAATACTGACAATATACAGCTTGTATAACAGTGTAAATTTGCTGTCCCCTCAAAATAACTCAACACACAGCCATTAATGTCTAAACCGCTGGCAACAAAAGTGAGTACACCCCTAAGTGAAAATGTCCAAATTGGGCCCAAAGTGTCAATATTTTGTGTGGCAACCATTATTTTCCAGCAATGCTTTAACCCTCTTGGGCATGGAGTTCACCAGAGCTTCACAGTTTGCCACTAGCGTCCTCTTCCAGTCCTCCATGACGACATCACGGAGCTAGTGGATGTTAGAGACCTTGTGCTCCTCCACCTTCCATTTGAGGATGCCCCACAGATGCTCAATAGGGTTTAGGTCTTTAGACATGCTTGGCCAGTCCATCACCTTCACCCTCAGCTTCTTTAGCAAGGCAGTGGTCGTCTTGGGAGGCGTGTTTGGGGTCGTTATCATGCTGGAATACTGCACTGTGGCCTAGTCTCCGAATGGGAGTGGATCATGTTCTGCTTCAGTATGTCACAGTACATGTTGGCATTCATGGTTCCCTCAATGAACTGTAGCTCCCCAGTGCCGGCAGCACTCATGCAGCCCCAGACCATGACACTCCCACCACCATGCTTGACTGTAGGCAAGACACACTTGTATTTGTACTCCTCACCTAGTTTTAGCCACACAAGCTTGGCACCATCTGAACCAAATAAGTTTATCTTGGTCTCATCAGAACACAGGACCTGGTTCCAGTAATCCATGTTCTTAGTCTGCTTGTCTTCAGCAAACTGTTTGTGGGCTTTCTTGTGCATCATCTTTATAAGAGGCTTCCTTTTGGGACGACATTTTCTAACATGCAGACCAATTTGATGCAGTGTGTGGCGTATGGTCTGAGCACTGACAGGCTGACCCCCCACCCCTTCAACACTCATATGTCTATTTCCCAAAGATAACCTCTGGATATGACGCTGAGCACGTGCACTCAACTTCTTTGGTCGACCATGGCGAGGCCAGTTCTGAGTGAAACCTGTCCTGTTAAACCGCTGTATGGTCTTGGCCACCGTGCTGCAGCTCAGTGTCAGGGTCTTGGTAATCTTCTTATAGCCTAGGCCATCTTTATGTAGAACAACAAAACTCAGCAAAAAAGGAAATGTCCTCTCACTTTCAACTGCTTTTATTTTCAGCAAACTTAATGTGTAAATATTTGTATTAACATAAAAAGATTCAACAACTAAGACATAAACGGAACAAGATTCACAGACATGTGACTAACAGAAACTGAAAAATTTGTGCCTGAACAAAGGGGGATCAAAATCAAAAGTAACAGTCAGTATCTGGTGTGGCCACCAGCTTCATTTAGTACTGCAGTGAATCTCCTCCTCATGGACTACACCAGATTTGTCAGTACTTGCTGTAAGATTTTACCCCACTCTTCCACCAAGGCAATGGCCCTAGTCATCACCCTTCGATCCAACAGGTCCCAGACATGCTAAAGGGGATTAAGATCTGGGCTCTTCACTGGCCATGGCAGAACACCGACATTCCTGTCTTGCAGGAAATCACACACAGTACGAGCAGTATGGCTGGTGGCATTGTCATGCTGGAGTGTCACGTCAAGATGAGCCTGCAGGAAGGGTACCAAATGAGGGAGGAGGATGTCTACCCTGTAATGCACAGCGTTGAGATTGACTGCAATGACAACAAGCTCAGTCCGATGATGCTGTGACACACCACCCCAGACCATGATGGACCACCCAACTCCAAATCACTCCCGCTCCAGAGTACAGGACTCAGTGTAATGCTCATTCCTTCGACGATATACGCGAGTCCAACCATCACCCCTGCTGAGACAAAACTGTGACTCGTCAGTGAAGAGCACTTTTTGCCAGTCGTGTCTGGTCCAGTGAAGGTGGGTTTGTGCCCATAGGCAACGTTGTTGCCGGTGATGTCTGGTAAGGACCTGTATTACAACAGTCCTACAAGCCCTCAGTCCAGACTCTCTCAGCCTATTGCAGACAGACTGAGCACTGATGGAGGGATTGTGCATTCCTGGTGTAATTCGGGCAGTTGTTGTTGCCATCTTGTACCTGTCCTGCAGGTGTGATATATGGATGTACAAATCCTGTGCAGGTGTTGTTACACATGGTCTTCCACTGTGAAGATGATAAGCTGTCCTTCGTGTCTCCCTGTAGTGCTGTCTTATGGCACTTTTCCACAGCACGTTACGGTTCGACTTGCCTCATCTCTACTCACTTTTCTGAGCTTGCATTTCAACTGCAGTTGTGCTGCATCAACGTGGGTGGGATTATAGGCTGATCGTCATAGTTGTGCCGCCTCTACTGCCGAGGTATCTTAAACACGACACAAACTGATCAAAACAATAACACAACTCATAGCTGTTAGCTACTAGCTCATTGTGCTGCATAAAGCAGTTGTTGCATGGTGATTTTTTTACAAAAGTGCAACAGTTAAATTGGCCTGGTTGTTTTAGAAGCAAGCTTCCAGTAGCTGGTCAACTAAATAAAGTGAGTAAAATTCAAGCAGAGTATAGAGTTAACGTAACAAAACTTACTATCCTCCATTTAGGCTGCATCCAGGGCACTCTCTCTCCCATTGCTCGCTGGTTTTTTTTTTTAACTTTTCCCTACACTGTTGGTAGGTCCAGTGGTAGCCGTGTGCGGCCAACAGCTGGGACACTTCCTGAGAGACTTTATCGTTTTGCTCATCGCTAACAAGTGGACCATCTGCACCTTGTTTATTGACCATCGCGTGAACAAATGATACTGCTATCGCCGTTACTAACTTTAAAACTAAAGAGTTGATGTCACGTGTCGGAAATCCAGTGAGGCTGGTAGTGACAATCCTCCCTGACCAATCAGTGATCTGCGTAACATTTAGTATCGGCTCGGCTCGCTTGGAAAAACTGTACAATGTATGCTTAAAGTATTTTTGAAAACTTATATAAGATTTGCTTCAACTTTTACTTTAAGTTTATACCAAGTACTAAAAAAAAAATGTGTGTATATATATATGTGTGTGTGTGTGTGTGTGTGTGTATATACACACACACACACACACACACACACACACATATATATATATATATATATATACACACACATACACACACACTCACCTAAAAGATTATTAGGAACACCATACTAATACTGTGTTTGACCCCCTTTTGCCTTCAGAACTGCCTTAATTCTACGTGGCATTGATTCAACAAGGTGCTGAAAGCATTCTTTAGAAATGTTGGCCCATATTGTTAGGATAGCATCTTGCAGTTGATGGAGATTTGTGGGATGCACATCCAGGGCACGAAGCTCCCGTTCCACCACATCCCAAAGATGCTCTATTGGGTTGAGATCTGGTGACTGTGGGGGCCATTTTAGTACAGTGAACTCATTGTCATGTTCAAGAAACCAATTTGAAATGATTCGAGCTTTGTGACATGGTGCATTATCCTGCTGGAAGTAGCCATCAGAGGATGGGTACATGGTGGCCATAAAGGGATGAACATGGTCAGAAACAATGCTCAGGTAGGCCGTGGCATTTAAACGATGCCCAATTGGCACTAAGGGGCCTAAAGTGTGCCAAGAAAACATCCCCCACACCATTACACCACCACCACCAGCCTGCACAGTGGTAACAAGGCATGATGGATCCATGTTCTCATTCTGTTTCCACCAAATTCTGACTCTACCATCTGAATGTCTCAACAGAAATCGAGACTCATCAGACCAGGCAACATATTTCCAGTCTTCAACTGTCCAATTTTGGTGAGCTCTTGCAAATTGTAGCCTCTTTTTCCTATTTGTAGTGGAGATGAGTGGTACCCAGTGGGGTCTTCTGCTGTTGTAGCCCATCCGCCTCAAGGTTGTGCGTGTTGTGGCTTCACAAATGCTTTGCTGCATATCTCGGTTGTAACGAGTGGTTATTTCAGTCAAAGTTGCTCTTCTATCAGCTTGAATCAGTCGGCCCATTCTCCTCTGACCTCTAGCATCAACAAGGCATTTTCGCCCACAGGACTGCCGCATACTGGATGTTTTTCCCTTTTCACACCATTCTTTGTAAACCCTAGAAATGGTTGTGCGTGAAAATCCCAGTAACTGAGCAGATTGTGAAATACTCAGACCGGCCCGTCTGGCACCAACAACCATGCCACGCTCAAAATTGCTTAAATCACCTTTCTTTCCCATTCTGACATTCAGTTTGGAGTTCAGGAGATTGTCTTGACCAGGACCACACCCCTAAATGCATTGAAGCAACTGCCATGTGATTGGTTGATTAGATAATTGCATTAATGAGAAATTGAACAGGTGTTCCTAATAATCCTTTAGGTGAGTGTATATATATATATAAAAAATACACATACATATATATGTACACATATTATATATATATATATATATATATATATATATATATATATATATATATATATATATATATATATATATATATATATACACACATACATACACACACACACACACACACAGTACAGGCCAAAAGTTTTCTTTATTTCATGACTATTTACATTGTAGATTCTCACTGAAGGCATCAAAACTATGAATGAACACATATGGAATCATGTACTTAACAAAAAAGTGTGAAATAACTGAAAACATGTCTTATATTCTAGTTTCTCCAAAGTAGCCACCCTTTGCTCTGATTACTGCTTTGCACACTCTTGGCATTCTCTTGATGAGCTTCAATAGGTAGTCACCTGAAATGGTTTTCCAACAGTCTTGAAGGAGTTCCCAGAGATGCTTAGCACTTGTTGGCCCTTTTGCCTTCACTCTGCGGTCCAGCTCACCCCAAATCATCTCGATTGGGTTCAGGTCCGATGACTGTGGAGGCCAGGTCATCTGGCGCAGCACTCCATCACTCTCCTTCTTGGTCAAATAGCCCTTACACAGCCTGGAGGTGTGTTTGGGGTCATTGTCCTGTTGAAAAATAAATGATGGTCCAACTAAACGCAAACCGGATGGGATGGCATGTCGCTGCGGTAGCCATGCTGGTTCAGTTTGTCTTCAATTTTGAATAAATCCCCAACAGTGTCTCCATGCTTCATGGTGGGAACCAGGCATGTAGAATCCATCCGTTCACCTTTTCTGCGTCACACAAAGACACGGCGGTTGGAACCAAAGATCTCAAATTTGGACTCGTCAGACCAAAGCACATATTTCCACTGGTCTAATGTCCATTCCTTGTGTTTCTTGGGCCAAACAAATCTCTTCTGCTTGTTGCCTCTCCTTAGCAATGGTTTCCTAGCAGCTACTTGACCATGAAGGCCTGATTCACGCAGTCTCCTCTTAACAGCTGTTCTAGAGATGTGTCTGCTGCCACTCTGTGTGGCATTCAGCTGGTCTCTAATCTGAGCTGCTGTTAACCTGCGATTTCTGAGGCTGGTGACTCGGATGAACTTATCCTCAGCAGCAGAGGTGACTCTTGGTCTTCCTTTCCTGGGGTGGTCCTCATGTGAGCCAGTTTCATTGTAGTGCTTGATGGTTTTTGCAAATGCACTTGGGGACACATTCAAAGTTTTCGCAATTTTCTGGACTGACTGACCTTCATTTGTTAAAGTAATGATGGCCACTTGTTTCTCTTTACTTAGCTTATTGGTTCTTGCCATAATATGATTTCTAACAGTTGTCCAATAGGGCAACTGTATATATATATATATATATATATATATATATATATATATATATACACACACACATACACACACACACACACACACACACACACACACAGTTGCAATCAAAATTATTCAACCCCCATTGCAAATCAGGTTTATTCATTGGACTTTCCAACAGGACAATGATCCCAAGCATACCTCAAATTGGCTTGGTTGCAGAAGTAGTTCTGGAAGATTCTACAGTGGCCGTCACAGTCACCTGACTTGAACCCCATATCAAATCTCTGGTGGGATTTGAAGAAAGCGGTTGCAGCACACAAACCCAAGAATATTAATGAACTGGAGGCCATTGCTCATGAGGAATGGGCTAAGAATCCTCAGGAACGCTGCCAGAAGCTGGTTTCTGGCTATGCATCTTATTTGCAGCAGGTCATAACAGCAAAAGGGTGCTCTACTAAGTACTAAAGATGCTTGCCATGAAGAGGTTGAATAATTTTGAGACTGGAGAATTAATAAGTTGCATTTTCAGTTGAATTTGGGGAAACCACTTGAAGCATTCATTGTGTTGAGCTATTATTTCAATTGCTTTTGTTTGATTTGTTCATTGAAAACAGCTGAAAGCCTGTACATTTTGATAATAAACCTAATTTGGTTGAATAATTTTTATTGCAACTGTGTGTGTGTGTATATATATATATACACACATACACACACACATATACACATTTTAGGAGCCTTTCTCAGCAAATATTGATATATGTGGTTAATTGTCATTTATTGCCACTTCACGTAATTCATTTGATAAAAAAAAAAATATATATATTATCGAATAACAGCCCTAAATATAATATTTTGCTCTGTCTTGACATTTGCTTTGGTTTACTTAAAATACACAATCTTACTATTTAGCACTGCCTCGTTCAACTTATTCAACGTTTATCTATTATTCAATGTACTTTTCTATATTTCTGTTAAATTTCACTTAAACACATAAACAGTGCACTGACATTACAGCATACAACAGTGCTGACCAAAAATTGTCTAAAGAGAACATACTTTTCAGCGGTCATAACATGGCTAGCAGCATTGTCCTCTTTACTGATCATAACTGGAACAAACAACATCCCTCGCCAACTTCTCAACTTAATTACAAGGCTCAGAAGTTAGGCCATGAAAATCTCTTTCTCTCTCTGCTTTTTCAACATTATTTCTCTATTCTCCCATCTTCCACCATCACACTAAACCCAGTGAGTGGGTCTTTCAGAGGAGGGTCTACATCTCATGGTCCATGGAGCAAACCCAATCAGTAAACACAGTAATTTAAAGGCACTCTCTAGCTTGAGTGTAATCATCAGGATTGCTGAGGAGGTCTAAGTCTGGACAGCTCCATCTGTGTAGGGGGAAAACAACAACTCTTCATCCTTATACATAATGACATTCTGCATCCCTTTGCTTAAGGCTCAGTGCAATTTAATTTCTTCTGGTTGGAACACCCTGGGCTGATTACTGATAAAATACTTTATTCTGAAAAAGTATGAGCACTAAGTAGCTATGCTTGATACTAATGACGTATCTATTCTAGTTTTACCCAAAGTGTCAATTGAATTATCATTGCATGGTCATATCTACTATTTCTACTATTCAAATGCAATTTTAGAATATTACTTTTTAACAATGAAGACTATGTGTTAATGTTTAAAAGAGAACTTAATAAAGACTACTTGGGCTAGGCGATATAGCGGTTAACGGGATAAACTTGTAGAAATGTGTTAAACTTCTGTGCATAAATAAATGTTCAAATAAAAATGAGAAGCCTAATGTTTTGCTTCGATTGAAAAACAATGCCAAGAAGATACAATAAAGTTCAATAAATCAGTTGTTTATTGATAGTCATTTCACTGCAATGGACATGATAGGTCTACTTTGGGCATTGTTTTAAATCAAAAAGCAACTTTCCTTCTTCATTCTGACAATTTTGAATAATTTTACAAAAAAACATTTGTAAGTCGTGATTTTTAGCAACCAAAAATTTCAAGAATATCAAAATTTTGCTCATATCAGCCACGCCTAGAAGGTAAGTTTACGCTGCAAAGAGTGACAACTGCCATTTAATAGCTGGACAAAATTTCTATCACTTTTCACTTTTTGGTATGAAATATAGTAGTTGCTCTTAATACCCTGAACTGGCAATGGTTGACTAGGCATGTGACGGTATAACATTTTCACATCACAATAATTGCTGTACATCACGGTATACAGTATTATCATGGTATTGAATAACATTTCAAAAATCGGTTGAAAGATAAACAAATCTTATTGTTGTTCTCTTAATAACAAGTTTAATTACATTTCAATACAAAAATGGCCTTTAAATTGACAGAAAACAAAGATATTTGAGAAAAAAAGAAGAAAAAACTACCATCAACACCATAGCCAAATCTAACATTTAGTTGATGTCTTAATAATTAAATGGTCATTCTGCCACAGGGTCATTGATAATTATAGATCAGGACAGACCTTTTCTTGAGGCTAATGTTAAACTAGAGTTAAAGCTAGACTAATTTTTACCAAGCCAGCTACTAGGATACAACAATTATGCATGTTTTTTTATCTGGATAGCAATCCAGATGCTAATATATAGCTAATAGCTAGCTACAAATTTAATAACGACAAGTTCACTCACACTGTAAGGCAACATACATTTTTTGTGGTGTTCTAACTTGAAATTGATATTGAAATCATCTCTGTGCCACATTGACATTATTAATTAATGTTAGCCGATTTCAACTGTATTTTAGTTGTTACGAGATGCAAATATGACTGTGTAGCTAGCTAGCAGAGTTTTAGCGAACTACTCTTCAGCCAAAATGTTTTCTGCAAATGGCAACAACAGTTCACTTTCTTTGTCTATGTGGCATGGAAGGCATGCTCATGTGTCGGTCTGCGGCAGAGGTGGACAGTAATAAAATACATTTAACTGAGTACTGTACTTAAGTTACACTTTTTGAGTATCTGTACTTGAGTATTATTTTTTTCTGTAAACTTGTGACTTTAACTTCACTACATTTGAAAGACTAATATCACTTTTCAGCCTATCAGCCTATCAATAATCACTCTTGTAGGGTCACTTATCGTGACGTTCAATGATTTCCCAGCATTTTTTGAACACTGATCAGTTGGAAAAACGGAAGACAGTTCCTCGGCGCAGTGCACACACCCATGGAAAATATGTTACAGTTTTTTGAAAATGTTAAAGATTAGTTTTGTTTTAAAGGTTTGCCTAAAACGAACCATATCACATCTTTCAAAAACTTGCCGTCCAACCTGCGGAAGCATATTGAGGTATGCAAACTTTTAATTTCTTGTGAAAGCTTGAAATTATATGTGCCTTTAGAGCTAAAGTTTCTGTATGAAGTATGGTTGGTCAAATAATTTATGGATTTGCCTGCCAAGTTGCCATAGCCTTGCAGATAAACCGCTAACGCATAGGTAAGGTTCGACAATGACATTAGTTAGCATGCAAAAGTGTGAATTCAAATGTAAATGAGCTTAAGAGTTAAATAAGTTAATATCTTGTTAGTTCTATTGTTATTTTTGTTGTTGTTGCTGTTACCTTGCATAATTACTATAGTTATGTGTAGAGCTGCACGATTAAATCATAAAAAAGACTGCAATCTCGATTAAACACCCACACAATCTCTTTCCTAAATGATAACGATTCGCCTGTCTATTAAACCTTTGACAACAATCATACTGGAACATTCAAATCTGTGTTGGTGCTGCAGCTGAGCCAGAGAGAGCTGTTTACATGTATAGCTATGAAACAACTTCATAAATAGTCTTTTCTAGTCCTGGATTTACAGCCAAAGTGCATGGTCATGTCTGTATTTACAACAATTTCACTGTCCGCTTGATTCAAATGTGGATGAATATATACATATACACATACACATATACATATACATATCTGTAAACTTGTGACTTTAACTTCACTACATTTGAAAGACTAATATCACTTTTCACACCACTACATTTCTATGAAGGTCCTCGAGTAGATAGTATATATATATATATATATATATATATATATATATATATATGTATATATATACAGTATATATGTATATATATATGTATATATATGTATATATGTATGTATGTATGTATGTATATATATATATATATATATATATATATATATATATATACACATACATACATACATACATACATATATACATATATACATACACACACACACACACACACACACACACACACAGATGTGTGCACACTGCCAGAGCTGTGTGAGAACACTACTATGCTGCTTTTGTGGGGGTGGGTAAAAGATTTAAATAAAAAAATTAAGATGATTATGTCTTTGTCAATCCAGTTGTTTCATTTCTATAGGTTTTGAAACATTCTAAAAGCTTTTTATTTCACAGATACTACAAGTTAGTCAGTGTATTCAGTAGGTTGCTTCAGAAGCAAAAGGTATAGTTTTACATACAACAATGTAACAATAATAAAACAATGCGTTGACATAAAAAAGGCCATTTACTTTTGATATTTATGCATTTATAAAACCAAGCACTTCTGTGCTTTTACTCAAGTAAAAATCTGTCTTTACAACTTTCACTTGTAATGGAGTAATATTTGACCAGTAGTATCTGTACTTTCACGCAAGTAATGGAATTGTGTACTTTCTCCACCTCTGTTCTGTGAGCGAGAGAGTGTGTTAAGGCTCGTCACCTGAAAGATCGTCAGAGAGGGGGCTGGCATTGCGACCCCACCGAAACCAACCCCATCTGTGTCTCTGACGAAAATGGGGCAAAGTGACAACCCAGAGGCCTTCCTAGATTTGTTCGAAAAGACGGCCGAGGTATGGAAGTAGCCTCCGAAAAGTGGGCGCCCCGCTTGTTGCCCCTTCTCTCTGTAGAGGCGCAGCTAGCGGCACAACAACTTCCTGCCACCAGCCTCCTTAACTATCAACATCTGAGGAAATCCATTCAGGAATGGGTTGGTCATAGCCCGAACAGAGTCGTCATCTCTTCAGATCTCCGAGCTTCAGGAGGCACAATGCCCATTTGATTTTGATCAACAGCTCCGGTCTGCACCGTGGATGTCATTGATCTGGTGATACTGGAGCGGTTTGTCTCCCAGTTGCCTTGAGGAATGTCCAAGTGGGTTTAGTGCCATTGCCT
Source organism: Moxostoma hubbsi (assembly GCA_032164185.1). Lineage (NCBI taxonomy): Eukaryota > Metazoa > Chordata > Actinopteri > Cypriniformes > Catostomidae > Moxostoma > Moxostoma hubbsi. The sequence goes on from JAVLUX010000001.1 coordinate 71,831,716, forward strand.
GGCGTCGCTGGAGGTGAACATCCAGCTGGCAGAGGACTATATGGCGCAGCTATTAGTACCAAAGAACCATCAGGAAACACTCTTCCAGGCGGCTCATTATAACGAAATGGCTGGTCATTTAGGTCATGAAGACTTTGAACCATATAATGGCCTGTTTCTTTTGGCCGGGCATTCACAGCGACGTCCGCAAGTGGTGCGTGGCGTGCGTGAATTTCAGTTGGTGAATCCACCAGCCATCCCAAAAGCACCAATGCGCCCTCTACCGTTGAGCGAGTTTCCCTTCAAAAGAATTGGTATAGACCAATTCTTTGTATTAGTTCTGGTGGAATATGCAATGCAATTTCCGGAAGCAGTGCCTCTATGCAACATCTCGGCATGTAGTGTTGCAGAGACACTCTTCAAAATGATCTCCCGAGTGGGGATTCCAAAGGAAATCCTCACTGATCAAGGGACAACATTCATGTGACGTACATTCGGAGCCGCTGAGAAAAAGCAAACGGGCGGTCGTCTTTCCCCAACTTTAACGAGCGAAACAGCTGGCGGTGTTGCTCTGGACTACGACCCACCCGCTGCAGGATCGCCTTCTTTAGATCCGTAAAAGACAGCAGTGTAGACGCCGGCAACTGTTGAGCTGCAAGTTGTGCTTCACCGGAAAGCAGCGGAAGGAGCCTCGCCGCCCATTGCTCTCGCGGCCAGCCCCAGATCTCCGCCGTCTTCTCATAGAGATCGATAAAAGCTTCAGCCTCATCTTCTGCCCCCCATTTTCAGAAGCGTGGGGAGTAGCTAGGAGCTGGTGACGGAGGTCGCAGCCGGGGCTTTTTCCTGGCCAAGGAGGCTCCGGATCGTGTGCCGGTCCTCTGATTGAGCCCGCAGGATTGGCGACAAGCGCCGGTCCTGGTCTTGGCGAAGCTCAACCAGGGATTGCTGGTGGGTCTGATGCATGCTGGCAAGGGACTGGAGGATCTCGGCCAACTGGGAGGGCTCCATGGGGCGTACTTCAGCTGGTTCAAGCCGGGTTTTCAGCACCAGTGTAACAAATGTCTGTTTCCAATGAGGGAACAGAGACTCTGAGTTCTTCAGAAGTATGTACTTTACTGGCCACACAAAATGTTTACAACAAAAATCATAACATGAACTGAACAAAAACTTTCTTGATTAATAATAACTCTCGTCTCTTTGCATCAGCCAACACTAGATTGGTGTGCATTAGTCTCTCCTCTCTTGTGGTGGTTGTGTGGCTGCCCTTATGCCGCTCTCCCCATGCTCACTGAAATTAGAGACAGGTGTTAGACATAATTCAGCTCAGGTGCAAGCGCCCTTACCGCTTTCTCTTCCCGGACGGACGCTTGACCACACCCCCGCTGCCACATTGAGCTACTGTATGGGTGTCAGCCGCGTGTCGTGCTCGATATCATATGGGAAGCTTTGGAGGAAGGAACTTAGAATAGCAAAAATCTAATTTCAATACGTTCTTGACCTTAAAGCAAAACTCCACACTTTGGGGCAGGTAACACAGGAGAATTTGCTCCAAGCACAAGAACATCAACACCAACTGTACAACAGGGGCATTCGACTATGGGAATTCACACAGGGAGATAAAAAAGTGTTTGCATTGCTGCACACTTCAAGCTCCAAATTACTCACCAAAGGGCAAGGACCCTTTGAGTTTACACAACGAGGGGGCAACCAATCCAGTCCAGGGGACAGAGCTGTGCCAACAGGCTTTCCTGAAGGTAAAGTCTGCACTTTGTGGGGGGCCGCTTTTGCATGCACCTGACTTCTCTCTCCCCTTTATTTTACAGACAGATGCATCTGACAGGGGGCTGGCAAGCTCTCCTTCAGGGAGACAAAGTATAGTACCATTGAGAAGGAGTGTCTTTGGATTAAGTGGGCTGTACTTACCCTCTGCTACTACCTGTTGGGGCAGGCCTTCCCCCTCTGCTCCGATCACGCTCCTCTGCAGTGGCTCATCGCATGAAGGATACAAACGTGCAGATCACCCATTGGTATCTGGCTCTTCATCAATTTAAATTTGAGGTGGACCGGGTGTGCAGATGGTCGTGGTTGACTTTCTCTCCAGAAATGGGGGGGTAGGCAGGCCGGATGTTACAATCAAATTAGTGGTCACTTTGCTAATCGTCTCTTAGAGTGATGTCTCTCAGTTATAAAAAAAAAAAAAAAACAGTTTGGGAAAATGAGATTGGAAAACTTACCTTTATCTTGCCGAATTGAACAGAATGGTTGTCATGCAAATGTTAGAGGTGTTCCCGTGTTTCGCTGCTACTTTTCAGTTGCATACAAAAAGGGAAACCATCCCTCCCTCTGCATTTTTATGGAACCCAAAATACTTTCATACTCCCGACTTAACCCTGTTAGAAGGCGGATAAAAGGTCAGTTGTGTTCCTCCTTCGGCCATGCTTCTAGCCCAAGCTGGTTTGTTTACATCAGAGTGCACGTGTCATTTGTGCCGCATACGTGCTCTGTTGTAAATCTCGATTCGTTAAATGGAATAAAAACTACTGTGTGATCAGAAAAATCTGAACAATTTGGATAAAAGGTTATCTGGAATTATTTATGGTATTTTGTGCCCACAATAAACACTATATTTACATTAAAATACACTTAATGGGCAAAGTGACTAATTGTGAGTTCCACAAGCATGCTTAAGTGTAAGAAGCTAAATGATCTGGACCATGAAAGTTTGCAATTGTACCGTACTGAACTGTGCTCAAGTGGAAATGCTACTGGAACCGTTACTGCTCTCACAAACTTTTGGCCCTATGGTTGAAAAGTGCCTTTTGATTCTAATTGGTTAATTGCGGCATTCTGCAGGCAAAAATATTTTTATAATGACAGTTTTCCTACACATAGCTGTGCTGGGTTCATGTCTATCGTGTCAATCAATATTTCATGTCCATTTATTTATTTAAGTAACCGAGAATATCAGGACGCTTCACTATTGTGATCTGATCGCCCAGTGTGGTTTTATGATGTGATAATGACCAACCGATTGTATCATACATATGTTACGTTTTTTGAGTGTTATTGTACCCCATTATCGGACACATTATGCTGACTTAATGACAAGCACCATCTCCTATCAGACATTTGCATTCCTATCAGTTTACCTTCACATTTGGCACAACCGGAAGCATGTTGCGTCAGCAGAGTGGGAGACCCGGGTTTGAATACCGCATTAAAACCATAATCATTGACGAGCACGATTCAGAGGTTGGATTTTTCCCTCTAACATTAAATTTTTACTCCACTTATGGTTAGGTTAAGTTTGGGTTGGAGAAAACAGTTTACAAAATATGTATTATGTATTACAGCATGAAAACAACTCGCTTTTGGTGCCCCTCCTTTGAAATTACACACGGAAAATGGAGCTCAAACGTGCCCATTCGCCCAACAACATTTAGGCCTACTGCTTTGGCCACTGGGGGCAATGTTTTGAATTTCAGTAAGCATAGACCAATTTCAGTTAAAGAAAAGTAAACGTACGGTTTCCAGTTTCACTGCGAGAACAGTCTTAGTACTGTCACTATCAGAATTCTTAAGAAAATGATTTCAGTTGTCACTCCTGAATAACCAAATCCTGTGTGAATGTGATTAAGCACTAACGCACTGTGAAAACCACATATTGCTGCAGTATAGGCTACAACTATTTCCTGAATGCAGATATTCTAGATGTTCTATAGAAATAAATTCAAATAAAAGACTATAAAGCCATGACAGACAAAACAAATTCATTTTAATTCTATCACCAGAACACTGCTTTCACTATCCTATTATAGTGAAATATAGCAAATTCATGGAGACCACAGGAAAGGCAGGACACAAGGCAGAACTTAGCAACATGATGGTGAGATAATTGTCTAGTGTTTCCACATTTCTATCTTCCAATACTGAGAGTTTATGAGGCATGAACAACAAAATAATGACTTGTTTTACAAAAATCTAATCTTTACTCTACTACAAGCCAGAGTGCAAAGATCAACAAAACAATTTGCAATTAAATCGAATCAGATAAATGCTCCAGGGTTTTTTTTCAAACTATTTTAACCCAATGCAGATTTACAGTGAATTTGAATGCAGCATTAGAGATAAGACAAGTGCTGGATCATCATCTCAGCAAAAATATTCCTTTGAACCAACTCCAGATACAAGAAAAAGCTCTCCTTAACAGTACATTTAGGCTAACAGTAGACTTACTGGAAGTCATTACATTAGAACACCATTTTAAAACCAGAAAGCAGTTTAAATCCATGATCAGATCCAGAATTAATTTATTTAACTCTAGTGAAGTACGTTAAGTATGTGAAGTTAAAGCGAGAGTTCACCCAAAAATGAAGATTCTGTCATTATTTACTCACCCTCATGATATCCCAGGTGTGTATGATTTCTCTCTTCATCAGAACACATTTGAAAAAAAAAAAATTCAAAAAGAATCTAAGCTCAGTAGGTCCATAAAACGCAAGTGAAAGGCAATTTCTCGTTTGGCGGTCCAAAAATCTCAGACAGTCAGCATAAACATCATCGATACGACTACAGCTGTTAATGTCTTCTAAAGCAATATGACTGCATTTGTAATGAAAAAGATCAATATTTAAGTATAATCCAACACTTCAGTAGAGAGTGGAGTCCAAGCGGTTTCTCCTGTGATGCTTTCTCGTTGCCATGATACAGAGGTAATCTCACATTCTCCACACGGCTGAAACATCTAAGATAAGCACACATATGTACCATTATTAGTAAAGAAACTGATAACAGATCTAAGCCAAAATCAACCAAGCTACTGTACAGCATTCCTCCTCCTCACTTATAAATAACGCTGCTCTTCCGGCTGTATGCACGTGCATCAGTACTTGTGTGCTTCAAATGCCAATGCGCAGTGTTGTAGTACTCGTGTCCAGGACTCTGATGACTCCAGTCATGATATTGATGACTCGTGACTCGTCTTGGACATGAACACTAATGACTCGGACTCAAGCATTGGGTGCATTGTGACTTAGAGGAGAGGACATGTTACAACCGTTAACTTTTGCATTCTGCTCTTTTATGGCAAGAGATCACATGCATGCCGTGTACCGGTGGAGCGAGCGCAAATGTCTGTGTTCACACACGGATTTCCTTTGATTTCACTCAAAACTAGATACTAACTCTCAAATCTCCCTGCTCTCGTTCAGTGTGTGTGTGCGTGCCACTCAAAAAATGTCATGTGTACTCACAAATCTATTATAAAGCAAAATAATTCTGCCTCTGTTTATTCATATAAATTTTCTGCCTCTGTATATGTGGTATAGCTAAGGAGAAAGTCGTAGTTTGAGGAATCAACTCGCCATTTGGTCGGTGATGCATAATATGCAGTTAAAGTTGTACTGTAAGAATTATATTCTGATGCACACTGACAATGTAAGAGACATGAGCAAATCAAATGACAGAAACCATTAACAAAGCACACGTTGCAACTCAGTTCACCTAAAACTTTAACCTCAGTAGAAAACGTACCTGCACAAGTTTGTCTAGAATGCATAAAAAATTCTTCAGAATCTATGTGGTTGCTCATAAGTAGAAAAATCTAAAATATGTGGAACAAAATCATAAATCATTATTACAACATAAGATCATGTTGGCGTGTGTTCATGTGTTTATGACATGGTTTTACATAGAGATGGAGACTGGCTCGTGTGATACGAGTTTGTCACAAATGTAGGCTAAAACAGTTAAGTAATACCATAGTTAAATGGACAAACATCCATCCATCCATGAAAAATCATGTGAATTGCTCCAACGCCTGAATTACAATAAAACTAGAGGACAATGCCTGAGAAAAAAAATTTAGTAAAAAATAAACTTCAAATAAATGACAAGAAGGCACTGTTGTTTACAATGAAATGTTATTTTTCTGACATATAATTTTTTTATTTCCTTGATTATTCTATAGGACTATATACAACATTGTGATTGATTGATTGATGGATGGATGGACGGAATTATTCAAGACCAAGAAACAGTTTGTACTAAAATAAGAACAAAGAAACAAATGAAGAATACTGCTTAAATTTATATTCAAGTAATATTAAGAAAAAAAAACCTACAGAGATGCTATTGTTATTGTGTGTATGGGTTCTTGTACAATACACTTTGAAAGGCTGCATGTGCGTGTGTGCCAATAAACTTAAAATGGCAACAGAAGTGTGATTATTTGCTTATTTTATGACATAGACAAGGACTCGTAACTCTGACTTGTATGCTGTTATTAGCAACTCGACTTGGACTCGACTCGGACACAATATTGGTGACTTGGACTTGAGCAGTGAGGACTTGACTCAGACTCGAGATCTAGTGACTTGACTACAACACTGCCAATGTGATTATGTTACATATGTACCGCTGCCGACCAGAAGCATGAATTGGAGTTAAAAAAATAACTTAAATATTTCTCTTTTTCACACCAAAAGCAATCGTGTTGCTTTCGAAGACATTCATTTAACAGCTGGAGTCGTATGGATGAAGTTTATGCCAACTGTCTGTGATTTCTGAACCTTCAATAAAAGAAATCGCCATTCACTTGCATTCTAAGGACGTACTGTTAATAATTTTTTTTTTTTTTCTTCAAAATTGTTCTGTAAAGAAAGTCATACACACCTGAGATATCATGAGGGTGAGTAAATATTGAGAGAATTACAATTTTTGGGTGAACTATACACTTAAAATATTTCCTCCTATATCCTGAGTCAGTAATAATTGACCTTCTAAATATTGTAAAAGTGGCGCTTTTTCTAGCTCAACCAATGGCATGAGTTTGGAGCAGGAATAAGTGTTTGTCTGAACCAACAAGTTCTTACATGCTTGAAAAGAGCTTGCTGTTAGCATTCCCATTCACCTCAATGGCAATTGCTTGGCTGATGCATGCAGCTCCATAAGTACACTACTTGAATGTTGCCATCTTTGGTTCACTGGCACCAAGTTCCAGCAGGGTCTAACTGTCGAAGTTAACCAATCACACCTTGACTCTTTGATCCAAACATATGCAGATAAGGGAAGTGTTTGGGAAAGCAGTTCGGAACCAACCATACTTTTTGCAATTCCGTTTGGTTCTGCCAAATCTGTGTTGCAGAAATCACATCCTTCTCCTTTAAGGTTTTGCCACACAAAAACCCATTGACTGAAATGCAAAATGGCAAATTGTCATTATTCCACATGCATGACGAAATTCCTCATAAGGAAATTATTGTGCTATTTAACAGTCTTCCAGAGTTATAATGGCCCTAAATGTGGTTAGTTTGCACTCAGTTCCACTTGCAGGCTCCACTGTACAGAAATACAAGCTGGTTAAATTAACCTTATTTGGAAGGAAGCTGTAAAAGATCTGTTGAACACTAAAACCAATGAGGCCAAACCATTGCATGGGTTACAAGCCCCTTTCAAGTGTAGATCCCAGGCATCTGCCCTTCACTTCAAATCACTCTTTCAGAGAAAGGCGATTACACCTCTCAATGCAGAATCACCTCTTCAATCCTCAAATCCCAAATGATTAGGATAATGAAGAGAGTGGGGGAAGTGAGAGAGAGAACAAGCGATTTGGTGAGAAGCCCGGCTGTCTCTGCATGCCCCTCTCCTCCAGTTATGCCTGCTTCATAATCCCTTAATCCCATTGGCTCTGGGATTAATTTTGTTTGATCAATTGATCAATTTATAACTGCCACTTAAGCCCTGTTTCACATAGCTATAGAGAGAGGAAGCAGAAGCATGGAGCTGTTATACTAAAAGCATTTCAGGGATGTGCAGTGTGGCGTTGCTACAGTAACTTGAACATATTGAGGGACAAATGGTTAAGTGGTCATTACACAAAATGTTTCTCATGGCATGTTCTATGTACACAACAATTACAGAGGAGTTCCCAGGTCCATTTACAAAAACTACTCAAGGTAAAGAGTAGCAATTACGGTTTTTGTATATTTCTGCCATGTTTCTGCAACCCGATGATTTTAAGTCACATGTAAACACAGTTTTCTAATGTTGTAGGATTTTTTGAATAAAGTAGATTAATCTGCCCAATATTTGGCCTTTCTGAGATTTTCGAAACAGCTGAAAAAAATGCCTGCTTGACCAAAGTGCTCTTTCCTTTTTTTTTATTAACGCAATACACAACTTATTAGAAACAAAGTGCTATTTCCAATTCTCAGCCCTCATCAAAATCTCATTCCAAAGTCGACCAACAACCTTGTTAATGGATAATGCACATTTTCTTTTCAAACATTTGAGTGAATTTTGAGTAGCCAAAATAATGTGTAAAATTACTGTTCATTTAATTTCCACAACTTAGTCTCTCTCATTTACTATCAATATAATTAAACCTAAAATTGGGACAAAAACATATTAATGGAGCCCATCGTCACAGCATCTGGTACAGCATTGCCGTTTGTCCTCCCTAATGACAGCCCGGGATATCAGAATTATATTAGCCACCCTGCTCTCTTGATATCATCCTTTGAAAAACCCATATCAGTCAACCAGTATTTAACACCGTCGTACTTGTCTGTCCTGATTTACAGTACATGTGTGTGGCAGGGTGGAGGGTGGGGCCGGGTTGTCCGTCATGTGTGTGTGTTGTCTTTTGTTTTAGTTTCTCATTAAACTATTATTTATATTGTCAAGACGGTTCTCGCCTCCTCCTTGCCCGTCTAAATCCCTTTACACTGGTGCCAAAACCCGGGAAGGAGGAGGGATGCCCGTCGCGGAGTCCTCGACACTGCAGTCCACCCAGGGGAGCGCCGCTGCCATCCACAGGGGGAGGGAGTAGACCGACCGCCCAGACGTGGTGAACGGCCGCCGTCTGCAAGGCGAGTGGGGACTGGATTCCCCGACCACCTGGAGCGCTGGAGCCACTGCCAAGGGCGGAGGAGAGCCCTGCCGTCCCCCAGAAACGCAGAGGGGGCGAAGGAAGACCGCCGTCCGCGAGGGGAGGAAGGAAGTGTCTCCCCGACTGCCTGGAGCGGTAGGGCCACTGCCAGGGGCGAAGGAGTGTCCCCACAAGTCGCCAAGAATGCGACTGGAGGGGGGTCGCGAGTCTGACTCCGGTCCACCCAGGGAGAAGCGGCAGTCGTCCGCCTGAGAGGGTGGAGAAGTGATCGAGGACCATGCAAGAGTGTATCGGAGAACCGGCAAGTAGGTTTTTGTTTCTTCATCTCTCTCGCCTCTCTCTTTCTCACTGCCGCTCTGCGTTGGCCTTTTCCTTCTCGTTTAAATTTTACAGTTTTTTTTGGGTGGGTACTACACTGTTATAGGAAGTACCCCCCATTTTAATTATTTCCGTTTCCCTCCCCTTGTCCCCTCCCTCGTCCAGGTAGATGGGGATGACCTGCCGGCAGACCGGGCTTAAAGCACGCCCTCCCCCAGGGAAAGAGGGGGGGGGGGGTGTACGTCAGGCCGGGGGCTCCTCAGCCTGAGAGAACGAGGGAGGAATGTGGCAGGGCGGAGGGCGGGCCGGGTTGTGATTATACACTCCCGATCCCTTATCAGGCTAATTAAGCCTCTGAGAGGGATAAAGGCCGATGGCAGACGGTGGTGCGACGAGAGAGAGATCATTTACGGACATGTCCATCATGTGTGTGTGTGTTTGTTTAGAATTAAAATATTATTTATATTGACAAGCCGGTTCTCGCCGCCTCCTTTCCATTGGACTACGTTACAATGTGGAGGCATAAAGAAAGTTGCATGACAACTAAACTCAGTAGTTGAAGACTGTATGCAATTAGAGCAACAGGGTAGACTCTGGGGATGCTCTTGCCCCGCACAGATGGGTAGGCGTTACCATCTGCACCAACACCTGCGAGCAATTAACTAACTAGCAGAGGAAAACAGATAATGAACTAAACCCCTAACCCATGACATTCAAATCTGCCTTACTCATAAAGAGAACATTTTGGTTATACTAATGCATATTAACTTCAAGAGTATAAATGTATTAATTATGTATTATACAACCCCATTTCAGTATATTTTTATTTCAAGAGATACACATAACTTAATATTAAACATAATAAGGATATAATAATATAAAGACAAGTAACATAACTGTTGCTGAAGTCACATCTAAACTAAAATAAATGACGCAAACAAGAGTGCATTGATTTATGTCAATGATACTACTATTTAACAAATCCTGCCCTGGAAAGTTCCACTTCTCCTTTTTTCATCTGCCGCCCACTAAAGCTTTTCTGCCCATTTCAGGTATATTTGCTTTAATAGTTGACACTAATATCCTTTCACTCAAACAAGTATGCGAGTCATTGTGTGGATGTCCACAGATAAAGCCGATATATTGTCAAAAGGACCCCAGGTCAAACCCCCTCCGGTGGCTTGTAACATTTCGACTAATGGATTAGACAAAATAAAAGCAGATGCAGTGGTCATGTCAGCCTGCCTGTATGTGGGGTGTTGGCTCAGTGGCAAAGACCCGGCTGGCATAACTCAGTGGAGCATTAAGGCAAATGGTAGTGTCAAATCACTTATAGGATTCAAGTGTTGTAAGAAAACAGAGATAAAACAGGAGATGAAATGAAGTTGATATAAGGCAAAGAAACTAAAAACACAAGAGTGGTCACAGGACGAAAGCATATACAAAATGTTTAGTCTGGTGTTAGAGCAGAGAATAAATTTCATATTTCATAAGCTGTTCTCTCAATTCGCAGAAGCTGTGCAAAAAAAGTCCTTACATCGAATATGTCATAGTACATATGCACCATTTTGGGAGGAGTATTTTTAGCTCAACAACTTGCTACACTTGTATAACATCATGGAGAGGGAGCTCAGGTCTGTGAGGAGTGCGTGTGCGCAATCTGTCCCCAGAAGTTAGCTAAATCTGACAAAAAACATCCTTCTGGGGAGATCAACATTTGCTAAATTATTCATAAATACATTATTTTTTTTCTAAAAATTCTTATTTAATTTGATAAAAACTTTTGAAAAAAGTTTTATTCACAAATTTTATCAGTCGCACGTACAGTATCCTTGCGCGTGGTACTGCATGAGCGAGACGGAGCCTTACACACCAAAACAAAGAATTCCCGAGCCTTTAGCAATTATCAGAGTTCCCACACTTTTCAACAAATGAATTTCCGTGACTTTTCCTTGGCCGTTCCAGTTATTTGTGATTACTCAGCAGGATTTTTAAAAATAATTTAGATTCTGATCAATTTGTGAACAGGTTTGACTGATTCTTTTAAAAGAACCATGCAAAAGAATAATTCAATTGAAAATCATACATTGCTATGGTTTACTAGAAAGTTTTACGAAGACTGATTTCACAGTGCAATCGTGAAAAGTAGGTTGACTTTTCTTAAGCTAAAATTGATCTTTGCTTACAAAAATGCAAAACACAGCCCCCAGTGGCCAAAGCTGTAACTTTTGTTGGGCATATGGGCACGTGTGATCTCAACAAAAGCGAGTTGTAAAGAAAGAAGTTTTCAGCTATACAAATAGTAATAAAGTGAAGAGGAATGCATATTTTATAAACTGTACTCCCACACCAAAACCCCAAATATAAACCTAACTATTTGAATAACCAGTGACTAGCATAATTCAGAGGTTGTATTTTTCTCTCTAACATTAAATTTTTACACTATTCACTGGTTATTCAAATGTGATTGCTTCTTGTTTTTAATGCGGAACCCAAACCCTTCATGGTCTATCATTCTGCTGATGTAATGCGCTTCCGGTCGCGCCACAGGGGAAGGCAAACCAATGTAAAAATGTCTTATAGGAGACGGGGATTGTCAGTGCATCAGCATAATGGGGTTGTTCCTAGGGTACTGGAAGAATCGGAAACAACATGCCGACTTCACGTGTGATCATGTTGGTTTTACTCTACATATGAGTAATATCTAGCCAATTAATTAGGGCTGTCAATCGACAAATTTGTAATCAAATTAATTACAGATTACAATGCAGATTAATTAAATTATTCACAATGACCAAGTAATTATATATAAAAAAAAAAAAAAAAAGTTACAAAAAGAATTAATGGAATCTTTACTGTAACCGTTAAGGTACCAATATTGTTAAGAGGCATCGGAACCTGAATCATTAAATTTGTTACAATTCCCAGCCCTACTCAAGAATCCATTATTCTGTTGTGCATTGCCCACCTGTTGTGCTTCCTCCCAACTAAGTGAGTGATTCTCTGTGAGGCTTGCTGAAGCATGCAACCACCTACTGACACAGCTTGTAAAAACTGATGTACTTCAAGCTTGAATTGCCCATATGGTAGGAAAATCCATACTTTTATTACGAAATTTGCATATGCACCATGATTAATTGCGTAAATGTTTTTAAATATAATTTTTTGGCTTCTTTTGGCTGCTCCCGTTAGGGGTCGCCACAGCGGCCCACTTGTATAAATTTTTGTGACATTTTCAAGCTTTGAAAACACAATTTGAAAACTCCCTAACATTTCCATGTTTTCCTTGACTGTGGATACGCTAAATTACAATTAAATTCATTTTAAAATAATAGAAGTGTTATGTCATCATTTAGATAGTGGAGTAAACGTGTGTGTGGGTGTCGGTGGGAGACATACTGACAAGTATATGTGGATTACCACAAGTTAGTGAGTGGGAGACAATGAAAGTGTTTCAACGCATTCTGTACCCATTCAAATAAACGGAAAGTAAGCAAGTCACCTACCCAATAAAGACAGCTACAACTGTCCTCACCTGTTAAAACAGGCTACATCTCACACTCAATGTTTGGCCATGTTTCGGTCTCTATCTGCCCTAGGACTAGTTTAAAAATACAGGAAAAGCTCCCTCTAGCAAAATAAACAATTCACTGTGTGCTAATAAAAGGATTATTTATGGAGAGGGCACAGTGGTAAGATGTTGGCACTGTTAGCCTAGCATATGAGGTTTAGCTGCTCAGCAGAATCATGACAACAGAGGTATATAAAGTCAGAGAATAAATAATCAAGGATCTTTTTGTGAAAGATGAGGTCAGAGGGGAAAATTAAACAGTATAGTTATTCAGGCTGAAAGGTGCTGAACATATAGTTCTTAGTAGAGAGGTGGTGTTTCCTGATGTATCTGAAGGTCGTTAAGAGTAAAAGAGCACCCACTAGGAAGAAAAGAGAGATATGCAAGGCTATGATATGGAGAGAAAAAAAAAACAGACGGTGCAGTAGATACTAATTTCTCCCCCTGTTTGTCTTTGATCAGCCGCGTAGCATTTTTAACATCTTGGAACATCAGCAGAGAATGCCCTTTTAATTGGTTGTTAGTTATTGTTGCGAGTCACGTATCGTAGCAACGATGACGACAAGTGACAACAGCGAGAAATGTAAAAATGACTACCTCCGAGCAGCCGGCAAAAAGAAAAGAGCGCAAAAATATAGATTAGAATGGGAAAATGACTACCCGTGGCTGGAATGCGCGAGGGAGAACGAGTACAAGGCCAATTGTACCATATGCCGTCGGGTTTTTTCTGGGGGCACAGGAGGGAGCGATGTCAAGGTTCCTTGTCCGTCAGACGTCTCCAGAGGCTGATATGGTAGGCTATGTAATCATGTGGATTTTTAAAACTCAAATATAGTTGATAAGAAAGTGATTAGGCTATATTTTATAAAACTAAACAAATCCATGGTTCATTGTTGGCAAAATGATCATGATTGCCTTTATATATCTATGTGGTTCAGTCTTGTATATTGATTAGGCCTACTTTGCTATTCTATAAATATATAGGCCTATTAAGTTGTATTATAATATGCTATAATGTATAGCATATTATAATAGAAGTCATCATTTCAGGGGTTATTTTTAAAAAATTTCTTCCGTGGGGGCATGTCACGCCCCCAACCCCCAAACCCCCCCCCGGCGTTCCTTATTTCCATTTCAGAAAGTTGGCAACCCTACATGTGACCAGAACTGAGAAGTAAGTCCCGGTTGGGCTTTCTTTTCACACAAATACACACACACACACACACACACACACACACACACACAATAGACAACACAAGAAAGGTTTCACAAAGAGGAACCGCATATGTAGACGTTGATAAGACGGTCTATTCATTCATCAACCGCTAGAGGAAGTTTGGCGCTGCATGCCACTTCTTATCCAAATCATAGAAGAGCCACACAGATCAGAGAATGAAGCAAGCTCAATATAAAAAGAGTTGGTGTTTCTCTAGAAATTAACATTAATGTTTTCTGCACACACCATTATAGTGTGTTAAAAGTTCAAGAAAACAAGCACCGTTAATCTCCTTGATTCATCCCAACCTACAATTACGTCAGCGATCGCCAGGAAAGCACAAAAGGTACATTCAGCTGACATCACACTTTCACCAGAGAAGCAGTAGCCTGTTATGTACTGTTTACACAGTGTGTTATGACTTGACTTCATTTCTAGTAAAAAAAAAAAAAAAAATTAATCCAAAGTTCCGAAATATCCCACGATCCACAACGTGAAGTTTTAATGAACTCATATGCAAACAACAAGTGATATATCTTAAAGGGATCGTTCACCAAAAATGTAATTCTCTCATTATTTACTCACCCTGATGATGTCCCAGGTATTTATGACTTTCATTTTTCACAAGAACATATTTGAAGAAAAATAAAAAAAAAAGTATTAGCCTAGTAGGTCCTTAAAATGGAAGTGAATGGCAATTTCTCTTTATGTCAGCATAAACGTCAACATCTTCTAAAGCGATACGATCACTTGTGGTGTGAAAAAAGATCAATATTTAACCTTCAGCGTCCTGCTGGATATTTTCATCATTACAGCAGAAACAATTTAAAATACTCCGTCATTTTTGGGTATACAGATACGTGTAAGACATCATTAGAAACAATAAAGGGTCTACTTTTATTTGTGTACACTCATAATAACAATGAAACATTGTGCTTTTGTAAAATAAAGAAAATAAAAAGGGTGAGTTTCAGTCAGTCTCTGTGTTCACGAGCATATTTCTGAAACACGTCACAAAAATTAACTGAAACTCCGTAAATACTTATCAAACAAACATGAAACATATGTCTAAAGAAAGCTTTAAATGTCTACTTTTTAATAAACCAATTCAAATTTAAAACAAATATTCTCCTTCAATGCAATCTGTTTGAAACAAAGCGATGTTCAGTTTTTACCGGTTCATCTAATTATCTGTAATGTGATCCCACCCACCAGCAGAGCGCGCCATTCATACGCTAATGTGCTAAGACGATCAACGCAAATGTACACGCCCCCCACTGTGAGGTTTAATGTAAACACATTTTTCTGCACGTTTGCAATGATACACAAGTGAGAAAGCTCCAGGATTGTAAGGAAGAGCTCACATTTTCCTCAGAAGAAGAGCTAGACTCCGATGAACATTTGTATTTTGAAGAGAGACTTGATCCAGCCGAAGATACAATTTCAGATGAGTAAGTCAATTAGTTTTCATTAGTTGACATGTTATTTTATATAAACTTGTATTTTACTACTGGGACTGTTTCCAAACTTGCCAGCCAGGATTCAGAGTATTGACTTTTGAAATATTTCCTAATAAGCAAGTTTTAGTTACATTTAAATGCTGTTTCGGCTAAAGCAGGCATTTCAATTGTATGCTGTATAATATAAATATGATATGTAATATGATATAAAAATAATATGAATGTTTAGATTATATTTTATCTAGTGTTTATAATGCCTCATTTTCATCAACAGAGCTTGTGCTCACAAATATGTGTTCAGGTTAAATGAATAAAATGCACTTTAAATATGCCCATATTAGAAAATCAGCATATTATTATGATTTCTGAAGGATCATGTGACACTGAAGACTGCAGTAATGATGCTGAAAATTCAGCTTTGATCAAAAATTGCATTTTACAATATATTTAAATAGAACACTGTTCTTTTAAATTGTAAAAAGTGTTCAGAATATCAATATCAGAAACATATTTTGGATCAAATAAATCCAGTCTTGGTGAGCAGAAGAGACTTTTTTAATGGTAGTGTAGGTCTAAAATTAAGTAAAGTCTTTATGTAAAGAAAATATATAGTCAGATTACTTCTTTTAATTTGATTTTGATCATTATTCATTCTCTTTCTGTCAGATTTCTCATTGATAGGCCCAGGGGTGGGGTCATTGTCTCTCAGGTGTGAATCACCTAAATATTCATGATCATTCACGCCTTCTTGCATATTACCTTTCAACACTAAAATTGTCTTACAAAAGTTAGATGAGTCTCAAGATGGCGCCGAGTATGGCTGCTGCGTCGCGAGCTCCGTCAAAACACTGCAGTTTATTGTTTGTTTTGTTTACAGTTCTGTGTTTTTTTGTCTTGGATGTTGTCTGCCTTATTGTGTACGACAGACAAACGCTTTTGGACATTGGTTCGGCAATCACACACCGAAAACCGGACTTCACATTCCTCAATGCCGACCCGCGGTTTACAAACACGCCAGCGGATCCCTTTGTTTGGGCTGCCCGGCCGCGGAAACGCAGACGGAAAAGGGGAAAAAGAGCCGGCGTTCTCATCAGATTAAGACGTCGCGCAAATCGCCCCCCGCTACCCAGTATACTACTGGCAAATATTCAGTCTCTGGACAACAAGATCTGCGAGCTGAGAGCGCGGATCTCTTTCCAACGAGAGACGAGAGAATGCTGTGTTATCTGTCTTACGGAAACCTGGATGTCCGCGGAGATTCCAGACTCGGCCATCGAACCCACGGGTTTCTCCGTGCACCGAGCGGACAGAGCGAAAGACCTCTCAGGTAAAAGCAGAGGTGGAGGTGTATGTTTTATGATCAACAAATCATGGTGTGATCAGAGGAATGTACATTTTATCAGGTCTTTCTGCTCTCCTGATCTGGAATTTCTCATGCTTCTGTGTCGACCATTCTGGCTACCGAGGGAATTCACAGCGGTCATTATCACTGCTGTGTACATCCCCCCACAAGCCGACACAGACCGGGCACTTAGGGAACTGTATGGCAGTATAGGTCAGCAGGAAACCGCGCACCCTGAGGCTGCGTTCATTGTTGCCGGGGACTTCAACAAAGCCAACTTCAAAACAATAGCACCAAAATACCACCAACACATCAGCTTTAACACACGAGGGGACCGGGTTTTGGATCATTGCTATTCTCCTTTCCGGGATGGCTACAAATCCCTCCCCCGTCCACCATTTGGCAAATCTGACCACTCTTCCGTTCTACTTCTGCCCGCTTACAGGCAGAAACTGAAACGGGAATCACCCACTATTAGAATGATGCAGTGCTGGTCGGACCAATCAGACTCTGCGCTACAGGACTGTTTTCATCACGTGGACTGGGAGATGTTCCGGTCTGCCTCCGATGACGACATCGAGGTTTACGCTGATAGTGTAACGTGTTTCATCAGAAAGTGCGTAGAGGACGTTGTTCCGACAAAAAATATACGGATCTACCCCAACCAGAAACCATGGGTTAACGGCGATGTTCGCGCGGCACTTACTGCGCGGACCACCGCTTTTAATTCCGGGAACGCGGAGGAGCGTAAACAAGCCAGTTATGTCCTCCGTAACTCCATCCGTGCAGCCAAACGCCAGTACAGGCACAAAATTGAAGAACAGTTCAACACCACTGACTCCAGAAGTATGTGGCAGGGAATTAACACCATCACGGACTATAAACAGAATAAAAACTCCGCCATGAACACCGTTGCCTCTCTCCCGGACGAGCTTAATACATTTTATGCTCGTTTCGAGGACAACAACACCGCCCTCACAGAGAGAGCACTCGCAGCCGATACTACAGATGATGGTTCACTCTCCGTCTCTGTTGCGGATGTAACCCGATCCTTTCGACGGGTGAACATCCGTAAAGCCGCGGGTCCAGACGGCATTCCGGGCCGCGTCATCAGAGCATGCGCGAACCAACTGGCTGGTGTTTTTACAGACATTTTCAACTTGTCCCTATCCCTGTCTGTAGTCCCCACATGCTTCAAAACATCAACCATTGTGCCTGTACCGAAGCAATCAAAAATCACTTGCTTAAATGACTGGCGTCCTGTTGCCCTCACCCCCATCATCAGCAAATGCTTTGAGAGGTTGATCAGAGATCACATCTGCTCTGTTCTGCCCACCTCTTTGGACCCATTGCAGTTTGCCTACCGTAACAACCGCTCCACTGATGATGCCATTGCATCTACAATACACACTGCTCTATCCCATCTGGAAAAAAGGAACACATATGTGAGAATGCTGTTTGTAGACTACAGCTCAGCATTCAACACCATAGTGCCCTCCAAGCTTGATGAGAAACTCCGGGCTCTGGGCTTAAACAGCTCGCTGTGCAGCTGGATCCTGGATTTCCTGTCAGGCAGACGTCAGGTGGTTAGAATGGGCAGCAACATCTCCTCATCACTGACCCTCAACACTGGAGCCCCGCAGGGCTGTGTTCTCAGCCCACTCCTGTATTCCCTTTACACACATGACTGTGTGGCGACACATAGCTCCAATGCCATCATTAAGTTTGCTGACGATACGACGGTGGTAGGTCTGATCACTGACAATGATGAAACAGCCTACAGAGAGGAGGTGCACACTCTGACACGCTGGTGTCAGGAGCACAACCTCTTCCTCAACGTCAGTAAAACCAAGGAGCTTGTGGTGGACTTCAGGAAGAAAGACAGAGAACACAGCCCCATCACCATTAATGGAGCACCGGTGGAGAGAGTCAGCAGCTTCAAGTTCCTCGGGGTCCACATTACTGAGGAACTCACATGGTCCGTCCACACTGAGGCCGTTGTGAAGAAGGCTCACCAGCGCCTCTTCTTCCTGAGACGGCTGAGGAAGTTCGGAATGAACCACCACATCCTCACACGGTTCTACACCAGTACTGTAGAGAGCATCCTGACTGGCTGCATCACCGCCTGGTACGGCAATAGCACCGCCCACAACCACAAAGACCTGCAAAGGGTGGTGCGAACTGCCAGAAACATCATCGGAGGGGAGCTTCCCTCCCTCCAGGATATATATAACAGACGGTGTGTGAATAAAGCTCGGAGGATCATCAGAGACTCCAGTCACCCGAGTCATGGGCTGCTTTCACTGCTTCCATCAGGCAGGCGGTATCGCAGCATCAGGACCCGCACCACCCGACTACATGACAGCTTCTTCCCACAAGCAATAAGACTTTTGAACACATGATCTCTCACGATCAACAATCAGCACTGCACTTTATTAATCATCACTCTGTCAATATATTCTCCCAATTCAATTAGTGTTTATATATATTTATACCCATATCTAATGTATGTGTATTCTACATTGTGTGTATTGTGTACATTTGTTATGTAAATTGTTTTGTGTAAATATGTTGTTTATTGTAAAGTGGTTTATGTCTCGTCACTGTCATGACTGCTATGTTACTCGGAACTGCACACAAGAATTTCACCTACTGTTGCACTCGTGTACACAGTAGTGTGACAATAAAGTGATTTGATTTGATTTGATTATGATTTGATTAAATTACTATATTGTTTTGTATGAGTGAGTGATCAGGATGGTTTTCACATCATTTTGTAGCAAAAACTCTAGGCTATAAGATCCAGTTCTCAAAAGTCTTGAGGAAAAATGTTTAGTATGTGTTATATTACCTTATTTCAGTGACTTAAATTTTTTGTTTTTTCAAAAACCACGCATAAACGTTACTTTCTCAAAAATACAAACATGTACACACACGTTGCTCACATATTATTGTAGCCCTGTTTGTGCTGAATACAGTGTTATCAGACTTTAGCCATTAATATGTTTTTAAGCAACTGAAAAAAGCACAAATGTCAAGGTATGTCAAAACTTCTCCAGGGCCAAAATACCCTCAGACCCCAGAGGTTTAAGTACTTGCCATGGATACAGAGGTAATCTCACATTGTCCACTTGGTTGAGACATCCAGGATAAGCACACAAATGCACTATTGTGAGTAAAGAAACAGATAACAGATCTAAATCAAATTCAACCAAGCTACTGTACAGCATTCCTCCTCCTCACTTGTAAACAGCGCTGCTCTTCTTGCTGTGACTCACGTACATCAGTTCTCGTGTGTTTCAAATGCAAACGCAATTACGTAAAATGCGCATACTGCTGCCGAGAGTTTTAGAGTTAAAAAAGTACTTAAATATTTATCTTTTTCACACCAAAATGATCATGTAGTTTTAGAAAACATTAATTTAACACCTGGTTTCATATGGGAATCATAAGGAATTTAATGAGTCCGGTTCCTTAACGGTTCCAGTAACGATTCCAGTAATTATTTTTTAGAAATAATTATTTTGAAATTAGAAATGCAATTATTTTGTATTTACTACCCTCTGCTATCCGTTACCAAATGATGAGATAATTTCAGATTTCTACAGAGCAGGCAAAAATAGATTTTACACAATTCTTGAAAATGGTGTGTTTGCAGACTTTAGATAAATCATTACGGTCCAATAATAGATCCTAACTATATTTTGAATGAACAAATCTAAACCAACAAGAAATGTGATGGCATATTTTAATAATTAATTTACTTAAAACTAAATCAAGATAAAACGATTATTTGTGCCAAATTCTGTTTCACAATAAAGCACCCCAAAATTATATCTTTAAAAGCATCCTTTATTTAAGTTCAAATATTAAGGAAGCGGATTATGAAAATAAACTCTGAAACCGGCATTTATCTGTGCCGTCAGCGCCATGAGTTGTGTGAAGTGACCGTGAAGAGATTGAATCTTCTCCCGGCTAGTGCAGGGACGCTCGTCACTCGCGCGTGTTTGCTACAGCTAGATTATAAAGTGATGGCTCACGACTTAGTGAATCATAATATATGTGTTACGTTCACAAACGTCATTATAATAATCAAACAACCATAATAAGAAAATGAGAAAACACTTAACTGCTCTTGACTGGGTAACTTTAGTAGCTTTAAAAATTATTAATGTATTATAATAATACAGTGAAGACCAGCAGTTTTATGTTGCATCTCATTCTGAATACTTGATAGCCTACTACTCTTAAAACTTTTAAAGCTGTTCAAAAAAAAAAAGCACAGAATTTTCTTAATTTAAATTTTTTGTTCTATTATTTTTAATCTATTTCTATTCATTGCTGTTTTTATTGTCATTTTATTACTAACTCTAGTCTTTTTTCTTTTCTTTTCTCCCCAATTTGGAATGCCCAATTCCCAATGTGCTCTAAATCCTCGTGGTGGCTCACCTTAATCTAGGTGGCGGAGGACGAATCTCAGTTGACTCTGCGATCGTCAAACTGCGCATCTTATCACGTGGCTTGTTGAGGGCATTACCACGGAGACGTAGTGCGTGGAGGCCCATGCCATTCTCTGCAGCATACACACACACACACACACACACAACACACTAGCGAGAACCACATTATTGTGACCATGAGGGTGACACTACCCTCCCTAACATCTGGGCCAATTTGGTTGTTTAGGACAGTGATTCCCAACCCCCGGTCCCCGGACCGGTGCCGGTCCGTGGACCCGTTAGTACCGGGCCTTGAAATATTCCCAGAATATATATATATATATATATATATATATATATATATATATATATATATATATATATATATATATATATATATATTTTAATAATAATAATAATAATAATAATAATTGTTTTTTTTTAAATGCTTTTTTAAGTGATACAAGTCTTACAATGTCATGTTATTTAATCCAAAACATAAACAATAAATAGATTAAAATGTGTTTCCTTGAGCGCCTTGCGATTGCTTAGCAACGCGTTGTATCTGAACGGACTGCAAAAAAAGCGCGGTGCACCTGAAGTGACAGAGAAGTATGTGGAGAGATGAGCGGGCCTCAGCAAACTTCAGTGGCTAATTTCATTGTGGACAGTTCTGGTAAAAGGAAAGGCGATGACCAACTCGATAATAGCGCGAGAGAGAGAGAGAAAAAAAAGTCAAGCTTCAATCGTAAATACGATACCTCATCCATTAGGTATGGATTTACGACAACAGGCGATTCCGTGGCGCCAAGTCCGTTGTGTGTTATTTGTGGTGAAAAACTCTGCAATGAAGCCGTCAAAACTTCAGCGGCACTTAAACACCAAACACCCAACTCTCAAAGACAAAACGGAGGAGTTTTTCGAAAGAAAGAAACGTGAGTTGGACGCTCAGCGGCAAGTTTTGATATCCTCAACATCAGTAAACCTAGCTGCAACTAAGGCGTCATATCTGGTTGCTCACCGAATAGCTAAAGCTAAAAAAAACCTTAACAATCGGAGAAGAGCTAATTTTGCCAGCTCTTTTTTTTTTTTTTTTTTTTTTTTAAGGTTAAAGCTTAATCTCTAATTTTATACTTTTTAAAAATGATTGGCTGAAATCACTGTGTGTTTGCTATTGTATTGTGAAACTGGCTGTTGAAACTGGCTCTTATTTTCATACAATTAGCCTTTGTTGTCACCTGTTGGTGAGTAAAAACACTAAGTTGCTCTTGAAGTGATTGTCTTTAGTGGTTCTGGAGAGATTTGACAGGTGAAATGGACTGGTATTTTCATACAATTTGCCATTACTGCCACCTGCTAGTAGTGAGTGCTGTGTGAGTTGCTTTTGAAGTTGACCTAATTGTATGGGAGAAAAGGGAAACATTTTGTGAACCGGTCTGAAAGTTTAAAAAGATTGGTATATTCATACAAGTAGCCTTTGTTGCCACCTAGTTCATTATATGGGTCAATGACATGACATGTATTTTTTGTGTCCAAATTCATTATTTTCCTAAAAATAATTTGAATAAATACATGTCATATATCAAATGGATCTGCAATATCTCCTTTATAAGAAACCCTTTTCATTTTATTGAAATTCAATAGATTTTTTAAGTTTTGGTGTTTGAAAGACCAAAAATGTCAGGTAGTGCGACCGTCCGAACGTACAAGCAGAGAACAAAACTGAGATATAAATGTTCATTTTCTCAATAAAATACTTAATCAAATATTTTGGCATGATTTTATGTTAAATTCTTTATAAATGAGGGGAAATAGTGTATCGGTCCTATTTCAAAACTATCCTATTACTTAAAAAACTTTTGTCCGAAAAATTTACTTTACTAATGTCAGGGAGGGCGACCGACATAAAAATGCAATTTTATGCAATGTTCATTTAAGAAAACCATGTGACAGCATATGACATCACACAGAAGACTCCAGAGGACCCTTTTGATGCAGTAACAAGGTTGTTCACCCTCCCATAAATATTAGATAATTTGACATTTTTGAGTAATGATGAGGTTGATTCAACTTATCATGTCAGGTGGTATGACCCCTGGAAAACTTTGAAAATGTGTTGTTATTATAAAAATGTGTATTTGATTTAAAAAATGTATGTATAACCTTGAGCACATGGTCAGACATTTGTATAGGTATCCAAGTTAATGCCTGTTAGATTCGAATTGAGGTTGAAATGTCAGGTGGTGCGACCAATATGTCAGGTGTCGCGACCAGAGTTACAGTTAAACCAACTAAAAAAAGTCATGTTAATTCATGTTTTTGAATATATTAAATACATTTGAATAAATATTTAAAGCTTTTAAGTTGTTTAAAGGTGCAATCTACATATGTATATATATTTTTTTATTTTATTATGGTATGAGTGACAATTTAAAGAGCACATTGTCCATCTTAAAGTCCTATTCTTCAAGAATATAGGACTGTATAATCAACATTGATACTAAAACAATTGCATCTTTAAATTAATCTATTTTAATTTGTTTTTGTAAATGCCATTATCAAGCAAGGAGAAAACAGCACGACATAGAGCTCATTTAAAAAGTGATCCAGTTGCAAGGGCAGAGTACCTTGCCAAAAGAAAAGCAAGTTATTGTGTTCATTATGTATATCTAGATACATTACAACTTAAGTTAATATGGTGTTCTGGTATTTTTTTGTTGTAATTGCAGTTATTACATACTTGATAGTAGTGTCATACAGCATTACAGAAAAGCAGAGTTATTAGTCATGAATTCGAATGATTAACAAACCATTACCCATTCTATTAAATATTTAAACTAAAATAATGTATTTTACAAATGATATAGTACAGGTGAAACTCAAAAAAAATTGAATATTGTGCAAAAGTTAATTTATTTCAGTAATTCAAGTTAAAAGGTGAAACTAGTATATTATATAGACTCATTACATACAAAGTTAGATATTTCAAGCCTTTATTTGTTATAATTTTGATAATTATGGCTTACAGCTTAAGAAAACCCCAAATTCAAAATTAGAATATTGTGAAAAGGTTTTCATAGCTTGGAATATCTCACTTTGCATGTAATGAGTCTATATAATATATTAGTATTTTAATTTGAATTACTGAAATAAATGAACTTTTGCACGATACTCTAATTTTCAAATGTTTTTTTTTCTTGACTTACAGTTACTACTGAATCTATTGAACAGTAGATTGAATTCTGCCCTTAATGTTTCTGGGCCCAATATTTGCACTGATTTACTGATTCATGATATGACATTTTATAAAAGATGTTCTCGTTTTTTAAATGTGTTCCCGGAGATTTCTAGATTTATAGAAGCGATGATCAAATGTTTTTTTTATCTTGACTTACTCTTACTACTGAATCTAATTGCATGAGCAGTAGATTGAATTCTGCCCTTAATGTTTCTGGGCCCAATATTTGCACTAATTCACTGTTCCATATAAAAGATGTTCTCATTTATTAAACGTGTTCCTTGAGGTTTCAAAGTTATATTTTTAAAGAAGCGATGATCAAATGTTATCATAACATGCAGTATTGTTTTGAACTTTCTTCTTAATTAAATTTAATTATATGATTGAGATACAGTATAAATTGGTCAGAGGATTAAAAAAAAAGCCAATTGATACCTGAATAAAATTTATTGACATATCTTTCTTTTTATTTTGTGAATATCAATCATTATTGATCAAAACGTCAGGTGGTGCGACCAGCAAATTTACATTTAAATGTATCAATTTCCACTGCAATTGCAAAATGAAGTAAGAAATATAACTGTAAACCTTTATATAACGTATACAAATCATTTTTACAGTTAAAAACAAAACATAAAAAGTCCTTATGGAAAAATGGGTGTTTGAACACACAGAACAGCAGCCGTTTATATGATTTGGAATAAAAGGGCAATAAATAAAGAAATAAAAAGGGAATTTACCATGTGATATGCATTTTAGACACTACAATGATTCATATTTACAAGTCTCAATAGTGTTAAGTACATTAAATGTATATTATTTTAAATTAATATATGGTCGCACCACCTGACATTTTCTTGGTGGTAAAATCAGAAATCTTGTTTAATAATCAATTAATGCTGCCTAAAATGCTGTAAAACCAATATGAATCAACACCATACATTTTTTTGGACATAAAAATGCATTTTTTAAACTGTTTTGCTTAAAATATTTTTTTTTTCATCTTGAAAATCTTCTGTCATTGACCCATATGCAAATAAATGATTGGCTGTTACTGTTTTACACAGTGATATGTTCCAAATCCAAACGATGCATCTTAAAATTGAGGCATTAAAATTGACAACTGGTCCCTGGAATTTTTTTTATGAATATGCTGGTCCCTGGCACAAAAAAGGTTGGGAACCCCTGGTTTAGGAGACCTGGCAGGAGTCACTCAGCACACTCTAGATTTGAACTTGGTACTCCAGGGGTGGTAGACTAGTCTTGAATACATAAGAACTTGAAATCATTCTTCCATAATTAACATATTAGTTAGTGTTATTATTGGTTGTGGTTTTGAAGCTGGTATTGAGAATGGTCGAATTTCACGACTGACTACTAAACTTTTGGTATTGTGATAATGTACATCCTCTATTGAACATGATAGATTTTGCTGCAATAACATGATAAAAAAAGTAGATCTCATTCCATAGAAGTGTGAGAAACTCTGCTGTTAATGGTGGTGATGGAAGCTTTCCTTTATTTGACAACCATATGTAACATAACATTATCATGACAATAGCCTCCTCCCCAACCCAGTGCAGTTTACATTTCAAGTTAAAGGAAATCCACTGTTAAAAAGACAATTTATTAAAAAATAAAAGTTCAATAAATACATGATTTTTACAAAGTCAATGAGTAAATAATTGTGATCTCAATATTGACCAAAATAATCATGATTATTATTTTTGCCATAATCGAGCAGCCCTACAATCAGTCAATAACTGCTTGATTTAATAGAGACACAGTTCATCATTAAATAAACAGTAACAGTTCCAGAGACAGTTTAGATTGTGTTATGTAGTCTAATGTTGTACTTCAGGCTTGTGAGATTTCAACAGTTCTTATTTAATTTTGAGATTCATTGAAATTTAGATACATTCATAACTTGCACAAAAGTATAAGATTACTTGTATACTGAACTAAAGGAAGTGCTATATGTTTAATGCTGTAGATTTGAAAGAGCTGGCTGGAGATCAGGAATCAAATATTCTAGTAGCCCTTTTCCACCAAAATTGTGATGGTTCTCGATGGTTTCTTTGATGGTTACGGTCTACATGGTTGTTTCACGTGACTATCAACAAATATGGCACATCACAGTGCATTTGTATACAGCTTTTACTTTTACGACATCTACGCTATAGACGCCAGGTAATGTAATTACATTATATTGTATGAACTATGGCTTAATCATTACTAACGTTGGTGTAGCAGATTGTATTTGGATTTTTGCCATAGCATATTATATTATTGATTGAGAATCCCACCATTTACATCAAAAATCCCCTTACAGATGAAAACAATGCACAAAATAAGATGACAACAGTGAAAAGATAACAAAGTTGTCAAATATAACATCTTATTGAGATCAGCTCCAGAGGAAACAGGCAAGCTGTTTATCACACGCGTTACTGGCTGAATTCAATACCCTGGTTAGTTAGCAGGCTGGTCGATGTCAGTCCAAAACATCGTTGCTCCGTCCACTGTTGCTTTTGCTTATGTCCTTCTTATGGTACCTGTACTCCCTTAAGTACATTTCAATTTGTTTATGATTTGGTCAGATGTCCGACTGAAGGCGGTGTGCATCATTTCGTGCTGTATTATCATTCTCGTAGCGTATTTTTTTCCTTTACAATCTCTCTTTTTAACCAATCAAAATTTAAAGCCGGAACTAGAGGTGTGAATCTTCACTGGCCTCACAATTTAAAAGGGTAATGAATTAATAACGAAATGTTTCTCGATGCATTACAACGCATCTGTAAAGGAGTTCAATGGAAAGGAGGCAGCGAGATCTGGCTTGACAATATAAAAAATAGTTTAATGAAGAAATAAACGAAAAACACACAAACATAAACACAGAGCAGCTGCATGTCATTCTCTCTCTCTCGAACCATCATCACTGGCCACCTTTTTCCATCGCGCGCCCACATCAGGCTGATTGGGGACCGGGCGTACGTTGTTCCAGCCCGGCCCTGGCCCCGCCCTCCTCCGCTCTACAGCATCTTTTCCTCTCTGTTTTTTTTTTATCAATACATACACAATATTAAATAGTATGAAATTATTCATTTTTAATTAATCGATCCCTAGACTATAATTATAACCACAGCTATTGGTTGCTGGTCCAGGATGGCTACATGAGATATCTGTTTCTGTGTGATTGCCAGCTTCAGTCAGATTCTCCTTTCAATACTACAGGTGATACGATAGCTCAAGATGGCGCCGAGTATGGCTGCTGCGTCGCGGGCTCCGTCAAAACACTGCAGTTTATTGTTTGTTTTGTGTTTTTTTGTCTTGGATGTTGTCTGCCTTATTGTGTACGACAGACAAACGCTTTTGGACATTGGTTCGGCAATCACACACCGAAAACCGGACTTCACATTCCTCAATGCCGACCCGCGGTTTACAAACACGCCAGCGGAGCCCTTTGTTTGGGCTGCCAGGCCGCGGAAACGCAGAAGGAAAAGAGGAAAAAGAGCCGGCGTTCTCATCAGAGTAAGACGTCGCACAAATCGCCCCCCGCTACCCAGTATACTACTGGCAAATGTTCAGTCTCTGGACAACAAGCTCTGCGAGCTGAGAGCGCGGATCTCCTTCCAATGAGAGAAGAGAGAATGCTGCGTTATCTGTTTTACGGAAACCTGGATGTCCGCTGAGATTCCAGACTCGGCCATCGAACCCACGGGTTTCTCCGTGCACCGAGCGGACAGAGCGAAAGACCTCTCAGGTAAAAGCAGAGGTGGAGGTGTATGTTTTATGATCAACAAATCATGGTGTGATCAGAGGAATGTACATTTTATCAGGTCTTTCTGCTCTCCTGATCTGGAATTTCTCATGCTTCTGTGTCGACCATTCTGGCTACCGAGGGAATTCACAGCGGTCATTATCACTGCTGTGTACATCCCCCCACAAGCCGACACAGACCGGGCACTCAGGGAACTGTATGGGAGTATAAGTCAGCAGGAAACCGCGCACCCTGAGGCCGCGTTCATTGTTGCCGGGGACTTCAACAAAGCCAACTTTAAAACAATAGCACCAAAATACCACCAACATATCAGCTTCAACACACGAGGGGACCGGGTTTTGGATCATTGCTATTCTCCTTTCCGGGATGGCTACAAATCCCTCCCCCGCCCACCATTTGGCAAATCCGACCACTCTTCCGTTCTGCTTCTGCCTGCTTACAGGCAGAAACTGAAATGAGAAGCACCCGCCCTCAGAACGATCCAGTGCTGGTCGGACCAATCAGACTCTATGCTACAGGACTGTTTTGATCACGCGGACTGGGAGATGTTCCGGTCAGCCTCCGATGACGGCATCGTGGTTTACGCTGATAGCGTAACGTGTTTCATCAGGAAGTGCATAGAGGACGTTGTTCCGACAAAAACTATACGGATCTACCCCAACCAGAAACCCTGGGTTAACGGCGATGTTCGCGCGGCACTTACTGCGCGGACCACCGCTTTTAATTCCGGGAACGCGGAGGAGCGTAAACAAGCCAGTTATGCCCTCCGTAACTCCATCAGTGAGGCCAAAAGCCAGTACAGGCACAAAATTGAAGGACAGTTCAACACCACTGACTCCAGAAGTATGTGGCAGGGAATTAACACCATCACGGACTATAAACGGAATAAAAACTCCGCCATGAACGCCGTTGCCTCTCTCCCGGATGAGCTTAATACTTTTTATGCTCGTTTCGAGGAAAACAACAACACCGCCCTCACGGAGAGAGCACTCACGGCCGATACTACAGAGGTTGGTTCACTCTCTGATCCTTTCGACGGGTGAACATTCGCAAAGCCGCGGGTCCAGACGGCATTCCGGGCCGCGTCATCAGAGCATGCGCGAACCAACTGGCTGGTGTTTTTACGGACATTTTCAACCTGTCCCTCTCCCTGTCTGTAGTCCCCACATGCTTCAAAACATCAACCATTGTGCCTGTACCGAAGCAATCAAAAATCACTTGCTTAAATGACTGGCGTCCTGTTGCCCTCACCCACATCATCAGCAAATGCTCTGTTCTGCCCACCTCTTTGGACCCATTACAGTTTGCCTACCGCAACAACCGCTCCACTGATGATGCCATTGCATCTACAATACACACTGCTCTCTCCCATCTGGAAAAAAGGAACACATATGTGAGAATGCTGTTTGTAGACTACAGCTCAGCATTTAACACCATAGTGCCCTCCAAGCTTGATGTGAAACTCCGGGCTCTGGGCTTAAACAGCTCGCTGTGCAGCTGGATCCTGGATTTCCTGTCAGGCAGATGTCAGGTGGTTAGAATGGGCAGCAACATCTCATCACTGACCCTCAACACTGGAGCCCCGCAGGGCTGTGTTCTCAGCCCACTCCTGTATTCCCTTTACACACATGACTGTGTGGCAACACATAGCTCCAATGCCATCATTAAGTTTTCTGACAATACGACGGTGGTAGGTCTGATCACTGACAATGATGAAACAGCCTACAGAGAGGAGGTGCACAATCTGACGCGCTGGTGTCAGGAGCACAACCTCTCCCTCAACGTCAGTAAAACCAAGGAGCTTGTGGTGGACTTCAGGAAGACAGACAGAGAACACAGCCCCATCACCATTAATGGAGCACCGGTGGAGAGAGTCAGCAGCTTCAAGTTCCTCGGGGTCCACATTACTGAGGAACTCACATGGTCCGTCCACACAGAGGCCGTTGTGAAGAAGGCTCACCAGCGCCTCTTCTTCCTGAGACGGCTGAGGAAGTTTGGAATGAACCACCACATCCTCACACGGTTCTACACCAGCACCGTAGAGAGCATCCTGACTGGCTGCAGCACCGCCCACAACCGCAAAGACCTGCAAAGGGTGGTGCGAACTGCCAGAAACATCATCGGAGGTGAGCTTCCCTCCCTCCAGGATATATATATAACAGACGGTGTGTGAATAAAGCTCGGAGGATTATCAGAGACTCCAGCCACCCGAGTCATGGGCTGCTCTCACTGCTTCCATCAGGCAGGCGGTATCGCAGCATCAGGGCCCGCACCACCCGACTACATGACAGCTTCTTCCCACAAGCAATAAGACTTTTGAACACATGATCTCTCACGATCAACAATCAGCACTGCACTTTATTAATCTTCATTCTGTCAAATATATTCTCCCCAATTAAATTAGTATATATATATATATACCCTTATCTAGTGTATGTGTATTCTACATTGTGTGTATTGTGTACATTTGATATGTAAATTGTTGTGTATGTGTACATTTGTTATGTAAATTGTGTTGTGTAAATATGTTGTTTATTGTAAAGTGGTTTATGTCTCGTCACTGTCATGACTGCAATGTTGCTCGGAACTGCACACAAGACTTTCACCTACTGTTGCACTCGTGTACACAGTAGTGTGACAATAAAGTGATTTGATTTGATTTTGATTTGATAGCACAGTGACACAAATAACAGGGTGCTGCTTAAGAAATCAATCAAGCATCTCGTATGCACACTGTTCCGTCAAGCGGGAGACCATGCAATGTGCAACAGCCAAAGAAATAGAGCGCAAGAGTAGAAAAAGACTTTGGCAAGCAGGAGACTATAATAATTAAATAAAATAAATAATTAGAAAATAAAAACTACACCCACACCCCATCTCTGTGCAAATCAGTGCAATTACTGGTCTTTCTGGTAGTTTGTTTATGTGTTTTCATAAATAAACTCTCCCATTGCTACAGTATGTGCTTGAGCTTAAGAATGAATTTTGGGATCCTAGTTTCAGTCTGGGATGATGGTCGATTGCAGGGTAAGAAATTAGCACCCGCCAAATATAGGCGTTTCATGCAGAGTGGCAGGACATTTTGCTCATCTACCCACCAATATAGCAGGCAACCTTTAAGACGTCACGGAGTGAAAAACGAATAAATGCCGGTAGACAAAAGATTCAAGCTTAAAGAAAGGAACCGGATTATATTTTGAAGAACGGACGAAAGAAAAGCTTTCGCTCTTAAGTGTATGCTTGGCTATAGTCTATGCGTGTCTGAACATTTGTTTCTAGCATCTCATTCTGTATCTGGTGTGCAAACCAGACTTTTTGAGAAACGATTCATAATCTTTGGAGAAAGAATCGTGATGCAACTGATAATACATTTTTTTCTCCCACCCCAAGC
Organism: Moxostoma hubbsi; assembly: GCA_032164185.1. Lineage (NCBI taxonomy): Eukaryota > Metazoa > Chordata > Actinopteri > Cypriniformes > Catostomidae > Moxostoma > Moxostoma hubbsi. The sequence goes on from JAVLUX010000001.1 coordinate 71,863,341, forward strand.
CGGAACTATCAGTTTTTTCCCCAAAGGAAAAAAAATATATTTATATCACTTTAAGCTAATATATTTATATCTTAAAATACTTAATGCATAAGGGAGAGAAATAAAAAGAATTTTGCTGGACGATCTCATACCAAATTGATGGGGACTGTCACAAAAACACTGATGCAACCATTAACATTTAAGAATGAGATTGGAATTGTTTTTCTTTTTAACCCTGGTGTCTGCTATTTAAAATTGCATTGCATATTTGAAATTCATTCCAAGGTGAAAGTATTATGACATTACAATGGTTAGGCAACAATAAATATGGGGCAGCAATGTGCTTCTTGTCTGAAGTGTGAAATGGTGCAAGTATAGCAGATCATTGAAATGTCAAGTTCAGTGCCTTATTTTTAAAAGGCATCTAAAGCACTCGTGCCTCAACTGAACACACACACACACAAGAAGAATACCATGAGGCAACAGATGCTGGAGGGCAGATTGATGGCCTCCTAAAATACATATCCATTAAAAACACTTGAATATCACACCTACAGAACCTCTCCAAGAACCATATAACCAACCTAAATGGTAGTGCTGCACAGATTAGATTTATAGCTGCCACAATTAACTAATCGTGAAGTGTCAATTACAGCATTCAATTTACTGGAAGGCCTACTCCCATTATGAGGTTGAGCATTGTAACAAATCAAAGACATGTACATTGCATGCTTTCTGAGTATAATTGAATTAAAAAGTGTAACTGTCATAAAAAAATATGGCTTGCATATGCCCCACATAAAACAAGTAGTACATTTTTGTCATTCAAAACTCATCGCAATTACAATATCTAGGTAAATAATCGACAGTAATTATTTTTGTCATAGTCGTGCAGCCATACTAAATAATTACAAAGCAAAATGGACAAAAATAAAATCTGAAACATTAGGATGCACTGAGCAACATCCACTTTTCAGTTTGGGACATGGTAAATTTGGATTGATCACATCATAAAGCTGACTGAATCATTTTAACAGAACTGACAATCTATTTCAAGTTTGCTAACCATTCAGCAGAACAAAAAGACTAATATTTTAGATTCAGCATTTGACAGATAAGGACTTGCTTTTGGATCTATGTCTGCTACCACCTGTTAACCCAGGCCAACACCCAACAGAAGCCATGGTTTCACACTACAACCATCCCGCTCTGCTCCAAAATAGACTTCCATAGAACATGAGGTGAGGGGTTAATCTGATATTGTGCTGAAGGAAACTACAAAGCACAGAGCAGATGGCCATCTTTGAACAAGGTTTCTGCTAATACAAGAAATAGACAGAGAGAGCTGGAAACAAGAGAAGCATTTTGTAGTTTAACCACAATTTTTGGCTTGACAATGACATTCATGTCTTGACGAACAGATAAAACAATTCAAATGAAAATGCAAGGTAAGCTAATCCTTGGGTGGATGTGGAAAAACCAACAAGGGATGGGACAAATTTTTCATTCATTACTGAATAGCCTAATATGGTTTGTTTAATAATTTGTACTTGTGTAGTTTGCTCTTAAAGGAATAGTATAGGCTACATAAAAATGAAAATTCTGTCACTTACTCACCCTCATGCCAACAAAGTAGAAGTTAGGCAAAATTTTAGGAACCGACAGCCTCAGCCACTATTCATTTCCAATGAATGGAAAAAAGGACGCAATGAAAGTGAATGGTGACTGAAAGGCTGTCAAATAAAAATTTTAATATTCAAGATAAAATAATTTAAGATAAAAATTCTAAAACTGTATTAAAATGTTTAGATGTGCGCCAAGTACTGACGATGACTTCAGACTGATCACATTCTTGTGCTTAAAGCAAGATGGTGTGCAAACAAATACACTTTAACAGAATGTACGTGTCTCAGGTCATGTTTTTAAAGGCTGAAGTTCTTTTTTTTATTATTTACTTCAAACTGTAGAGAAAACACAGCACTCCTGCAAGGCCAAAACTTTTTAAGGAAAGAAGTTCCGTCTATTTGAACAGTCCCTGGGCTCATAGTCTGAATCCCACTACTATCTAGGAATATTACTACCATATACAAACTTAATGAAAAACAAAAACAATGTAGTATTGCCGCTATTACTAAGCTTGAGTCTGGGGTAGTATACTGTAGTGCCAGTGCAACACTACAGTATTTTAACATAAAACACTCTTTTGAGGCGAACCATCTTCGCCTCATTTTACTTTTTACTTAACATTTAAGAATATGAACTGGCTAAATCTTTTTTAATGCACTTTAGTCTAAAATGGAATGCAATTTTTAACAAAAAGGAATGTTCTTTGAAATGGCATAACACAATGGTATCTACATTTTTGATGCACCCTCTACTGGACTAAGATACAACATCAATGTAAAAAACTTTTTGGTAGTATTTAAGTAAAACATTCAAATTTCGTTTCTCAGCCCATCTGACAGCCCTAGGTGACTGTGGATTAGTGGTCAAATGGTATGGGTTTTTCCAATGGCTGATGACGATAAGATATCTAGAGAACATGATGGCCAAAGGCTGATATAAATGCAGATAAACATAATACAATTTAACAACAGCAAATCAGATAATGTACACAAAATTTCTAAAGTGAAACAAACAAAGTTAAAAAAAAAAAAAACTTTGAAAACAGAAAGTATTAAATATGCATTGACAAATCTATTGGTAGATTTTAGAACTGACACAAGGGTGATGCATGCCATGTGTACATTTTTATCGGGCAATGGCCAATAAAATGGCCAAATATTGTCTGATATATCAGTGTATCACTAATGAGGATTACATTCTGCCTTACATCTCCTTTAGAGTTCCACAGAGGAAACAATGTCAAACAGGTATGGACCAACATAAGGGTGAGTAAATAATGATGCATTTTAATTTCTGGATGAACTATCCCTTAACCTTTATGTTGTGTTCTGGTCATTTTCACCCAGACGACTATTTTTTCTTACGGTTTTTGTTAATCCAATTGGAATAAAATTCCTTGACTTTGTTCACATATAACATATAATACAATTTCCTTTAGATTTTTGGGGTTTTATTTCACTTTGTTCAACTGTGTTCCTGGTCAAAAATGACCGACCGGCCTGTGCAAACACACAACCACACACTCCGGACAAGGATCATACCGGATAAGGTCCGGACAGTTATCCGGTATGACATTATGTGACTATAATGTCTAATAATTCTTACACTTTGTAATACCCTCAATATATGTTCATATCATTTGATAAACAGAGATCAATAGATTCAATAAATGAGCTTTTTATTAAACATTTCCTTATTTTGACTTCATAAAGGGGTTTGGACATCAAAATTGCACGTCGCGCCATTGGGCCATTTACATATCCCAATCAAGCACTGTCCTTTATAGAAACATTGGATGAGTAAGCCATTTGGTGATTGTCATGTTGCTGTCTAGTGGGCCTGACTCACTGAACTGTCGCTTGATTGACTGAGGAAGCTGGGCATCATATTAGGTAATTTATGACATCTCTTATAGATATCTATCAAGTGGGGTTTATTCGGGGTCGTAGCTCTTCTGATAACATTAGGATTTTCATCAATATCAGGTGGTCAGTAGCAAATGATGACTCCGATCGCTGCCATCTCACTTGATGCTGAAAAAGCCTTTGATATGGTAGAATGAGATTATCTTTTTATTTGGGATAACGTTTATTGGTTGGATCACGTTACTTTATAGACACCCGGTAGCAGCGGTACAAACAAATGAATTCATTTCAGATTATTTTACTCTGGATTGAGGCACCTGGCAGAGTTGCCCTCTTTCCCCATTATTGTTCTGTCTTGCCCTGGAACCATTAGCAGCCACAATAAGAGAGGATGATGATTTTCCAGGAGTGATGGCGGGAGGTGTGTCGCATAAGATTCTGCTTTATGCAGATTACATTTTAGAATTAGTCTCTGACCCTACTAGATCTATGCCTTGCCTCCACAGAATTATTAATTCCTTTTCCAAGTTCTCAGGATACAAAATCAACTGGTCTAAATCTGAAGCTTTGGCTCTGACAGCGTACTGTCCAGTGGCCCAAACAGGGCATGAAGTATTTTGGTGTTTTATTCCCATCAAATTTGTCTGATTTAGCTAGAGTTCATTTTGACCCTTTAATAAAAAACTTTGAGTGATGTGGACAGGTGGGCTTCATTGCATTTATCAATTATTGGGAATGTTAATGTTATTAAAATAAACTGTATTCCAAAATTCAACTACCTGATACAGTCACTCCATGTACAGTCAGGTCCATAAATATTGGGACATCGACACAATTCTAATCTTTTTGGCTCTATACACCACCACAATGGAGTTGAAATGAAACGATCAAGATGTGCTTTAACTGCAGACTTTCAGCTTTAATTTGAGGGTATTTACATCCAAATCAGGTGAACGGTGTATGAATTACAACAGTTTGTATATGTGCCTCCCACTTTTTAAGGGACCAAAAGTAATGGGACAATTGGCTGCTCAGCTGTTCCATGGCCAGGTGTGTGTTATTCCCTCATTATCCCATTTACAAGGAGCAGATAAAAGGTCCAGAGTTAATTTCAAGTGTGCTATTTGCATTTGGAATCTGTTGCTGTCAACTCTCAATATGAGATACAAAGAGCTGTCACTATCAGTGAAGCAAGCCATCGTTAGGCTGAAAAATCAAAACAAACCCATCAGAGAGATAGCAAAAACACTAGGTGTGGCCAAATCAACTGTTTGGAACATTCTTAAAAAGAAAGAACGGACCGGTGAGCTCAGCAACACCAAAAGACCCGGAAGACCACGGAAAACAACTGTGGTGGATAACCGAAGAATACTTTCCCTGGTGAAGAAAACACCCTTCACAACAGTTGGCCAGATCAAGAACACTCTCCAGGAGGTAGGTGGTATGTGTGTCAAAGTCAACAATCAAGAGAAGACTTCACCAGAGTGAATACAGAGGGTTCACCACAAGATGTAAACCATTGGTGAGCCTCAAAAACAGGAAGGCCAGATTAGAGTTTGCCAAACAACATCTAAAAAAGCCTTCACAGTTCTGGAACAACATCCTAGGGACAGATGAGACAAAGATCAACTTGTACCAGATTGATGGGAAGAGAAGAGTATGGAGAAGGAAAGGAACTGCTCATGATCCAAAGCATACAACCTCATCAGTGAAGCATGGTGGCGGTAGTGTCATGGCGTGGGCATGTATGGCTGCCAATGGAACTGGTTCTCTTGTATGTATTGATGATGTGACTGCTGACAAAAGCAGCAGGATGAATTCTGAAGTGTTTTGGGCAATATTATCTGCTCATATTCAGCCAAATGCTTCAGAACTCATTGGAAGGCGCTTCACAGTGCAGATGGACAATGACCCGAAGCATACTGCGAAAGCAACCAAAGAGTTTTTTTAAGGGAAAGAAGTGGAATGTTATGCAATGGCCAAGTCAATCACCTGACCTGAATCCGATTGAGCATGCATTTCACTTGCTGAAGACAAAACTGAAGGGAAAATGCCCCAAGAACAAGCAGGAACTGAAGACAGTTGCAGTAGAGGCCTGGCAGAGCATCACCAGGGATGAAACCCAGCATCTGGTCTTGTCTATGCGTTCCAGACTTCAGGCTACAATTGACTGCAAAGGATTTGCAACCAAGTATTAAAAAGTGTAAGTTTGATTTATGATTGTTAATCTGTCCCATTACTTTTGGTCCCTTAAAAAGTGGGAGGCACATATACAAACTGTTGTAATTCCTACACCGTTCACCTGATTTAGATGTAAATACCCTCAAATTAAAGTTGAAAGTCTGCAGTTAAAGCACATCTTGTTTGTTTCATTTCAACTCCATTGTGGTGGTGTATAGAGCCAAAAACATTAGAATTGTGTCGATGTCCCAATATTTATGGACCTGACTGTAGATGTCCGCCTCTCTTATTTCAAGCAATATGAGAGCATAGTGAAGTCCTTCATTTGGAATGGCAAGCGACCCAAATGACCTTTTACAAGCTGCATTGGCCGATTGACAAATGTGGACTAGGCTTACCCAGAATTTTGTTTTATTATTATGCGTTCGGTCCCAGACATTTGGCTCATTGGTCGCTTCCACCTGAAAGAGCCCCTCCCTGGTTCTGTATTGAAAAGGAAGTTCTTGCCCCTATTTTGCCATTGCAAAGCCTTTCAATCAAACTAACCAGAGTAGTTAAATCACGCTGCGTTATTTTACATTTGCACTCGGTATGGACAAAAGTGTCCAGGGTAGAGATGTCCCGATCATCTTTTTGACCCCCAATCCGATATTTAAATATCTGTCGATACCAAGTCCCGATCCGATACTTGTATTTGCCAAGATAATACAAAAGCAGCAGACTGTTTTTTGTTTGTTTACAAAAATAACTAAGTAAACAAAGTAACTAAAAGATGTCTTCCGCTTAATGCATTTAACTTAGTGCAGCTAGCATTTTTATACAACTCACAAATAAAATCGACTTGGAATGGTGTAATAGCTTATTTTAACATTCAGGTACAAAAAAAAAAAAATCACAAATCCACTGAGTTCTGTATGGATGAATATAATCTTACATACACTTACAAATGGTGTTACAAACAGCTTGACTTGAATAGTCACAACAAAAAATTATTCTATAAAAACAAATTCAAAATTTCGCAATTATTCTTAAAAGTGGCGTAAACAGATACACTTGAACAAGCCCAAGTTCAACAATAATGAATTCAATAAAACAAATTCAAAACATATTCCTTCCAATGTCACGCAAAATAACAATTACTTGTTTATTTCCGTCGTGTTCAGCATCTCCTCAATGGCCTGTTTTCCATGATCGGCCATATGAAACCCATGAAATTGGTGTGCATTTAATACTGCATGCTTAATCAAATGGAGGAATCAATCTGGTGTGCAGTGAGTACATGGAGCAAATGTCAGAGCTCCATATGTCAGTTGTAAAACTAACAGCAGTCACATTATGTTTCACCTTGTATGTTTTCGCGAACCTTACCGTACAGCTCTGGTAAGGCGGTGTCTGAAATGTAGTGCTGAGACGGCAGGGCATAGCGCGGATCCAAAAGCTCCAAAGACAGGAAAAACCTGCATTCTCTACCACAGAGATGGGCTGGTTGTCCAAATCTATGAATTCAACCATTTACTCTAATCTTTTTGGCCTTTTCGCTCTCTCGATGATATTTTTCCCTTCCTTTTAAAAGTTTTGTCCAATGTTTGTTGCTTCGGCGCAGCAGCCTTTTCCTGCGTTGTTTTAGTGAACTTGCCATATTCCGTTGCATGCTTAGTTTTAAGATGTCATATCAAATTGGTCATAATGAATGCATCTCTATTGCTACCACCTTGTGAAACGATCGGATTGCAGATATTGGAAGTGGGTGTTGGACAATTTTCACTTTTCCGTTCAAAATATGTATTATTTTGGAGCACCCTCTTTTCAGGAGTGGTGCTCGGATAAGGGAAGGGTGGGGGCCTTTGAGGAAGGGGCATTTAGAAGAATGGGGAGGTAAAACACGTTTGTGGAGAAATGGGGCAGGTATTTGTCTTTTATGGATATGTGATTATTTTTATTTGTTTATCTATTTATTTTTGTGTGTGTGTGTGTGTGTGTGTGTGTGTGTGTGTGTGTGTGTGTGTGTGTGTGTGTGTGTGTACATAATTTGAGACCACTGTGATGTTGTTGGGGTCAGGGTCGGATTGGGAGGGGTAATAGTGGGGGTTAAGATAGATTCTGTGTATATACGTTTTGTTTTACTTTGTTTATATATGTGAATCAATAAAAATTGTTAATCTGAAAAAATATGCACAAATGAGTACAAAATCCGTCATATTTACTAAAAATGTTTTTATAAAAATATCAACAACTAATTCAAACCAAACAATTTTTGTGGGCCGGTCATTTTTGACCAGTAACACAAAATGTGTAAGCACAAGATGAACACAACACAAGGGTTAAGTTCAGATTCAACCAGTGAACAAAAAATGTATGAGGAAAACTGAATCGTAAAGCGTTCCTCGACGGTGGATATGGAAAAACCAACAAAGTATATGTCAAGTTTATGTGTAACATGGTTAGTTTGGTCATTTTGATCTCCACTAAATCCGGTCACAGAATATCATGTGCTGGATATGAAACTGTGGGAGTGTTTGAACTTCCTCATGACATTTTTTTCCCCCTCTAAAGTTTAGGGTGTAAATGGCACAAGCTCCATATGGACAACTAGTCCAGGGATCAGGCAGATGCTAGAATGATCTTGCAGGTTGGTATCAAGAGTATTTCTGTGAAGTGCAGCTGTTCATGAGAGCAGGTTCGCTGGAATCAGGTTATCTTATCAAAAACAGTTTCATGGTAACACACTTGGAAATCATCAGTATGCTGTAATCTGATATATAAACTAGTATAAACATTAACAACAAACAGGCCAATACAGGGTACTAAAAAAACATCTTGCTTTGTTTGAACATAATTCGCTATTAATACAATTACCACATAATTAACTATATAAAAGGTGTGCATATTATAAATGAACAATCAGAAATATAATTTTGGATTTCGGATTTCAAAAGTGTTGGCAGCTTTTGTCTTGAACATTGCGAATTAATTACGCCCATTTCATTCATTAGTTCACCTCACAACAAACAGCTACCAAACAAAGTTCAAGTATTTTGCTGATAATTTTGAGTGATAATAAACTGTCAACCTCAAATGGGCAAACAAACAAAAGGGCTCTTCTAGCACGCGTCATCAAAGAATTATAAACTACGAGGCATGATGTTAAAGTGCTCTTGTCTTCTTACCTTCATTTAAACCATTGAAAACCTCTTTTGAGTAAGAGCAAAAACGCGCTGTTCCGTCTCGAAGTATTCCCGATAAATCCACACTAGTCGAGGAGACTTTCAGTCTACAAACTTCACCGCGAAAGCTTCTCGCTGTGTGCGCACGTGTGTTTGTCCCTCACTGTCTGTCTGATCATAGAGTGAATAATTTCCTCAAAACAAATGACTGAAATGCGCCTCTGTGTATTTTTATGCTTGCAAACTCCTGGAAGCCCGTCGCTCATTCGCAGCTCTGTCTGTATTTGGAGAGGAATAACGGGAGATGGTAGTCGGTGATACACAGTAGCTTTATTGTCCGCTAGTGCGACCCGGCGGCCGCTGATGGAAAAAGGGCTGGGCTTCAAACACAAGAGACTGAATGTGACCTAACAAAAAAAAAAGTTTATTTATTTAATACTTTATGGAATTTAAATGTAAAAGTATTTATTATTCATAAATACATACTTATACATAAATAAATTGTTATCTTGTAAACTCAATTAAAAATAAACTAATTTAAATAAATTAACACACACACACATAGAAAGAATGTGTCAAAAATGACACAACCTGTGTTAAATTTTGACACATCTGTGGGTGAGCTCCAGGACCACTAGTTTTGTGTTAATTTTAACTCATTCATTGTGTAAATGATTTTAACACAGTAATGTGTCAGGAAAGGTTAACATAAAGATGTGTAAACATGTGTCATTTTAACACAGTATGTGTTGTCCATGGCTACACAGAATGTGCAGGAAAATGCACCTACAGTACAACCCTATAGAAATTGCATTTTTGGCCTAATATCAGTTATATAAAACAATGACAACCATTAATGAGTTCAAAACATTTATTGTCATGAAAAATATCAATTACATTCATAGAACTCAGACTATAATGATACTGTTTCAAGCAGTAAAAAATATGTCCAGCATAGGACAGTTTCACAAATTCATAAGGCAGATAAAAATTATATCATGTCAACACTTTGTATCTGGGATTGATGTAGATCTGATCATCCAAAAAACTTGTCTGAATATCAAGGGGTCTGGAATCTGACAGATCAGTAGGAATTTGTACAAGCCTGTACTCCTCCATCTTTCCATCACCATATTCCAAAGAACAAAAAAACAACAGGATATGCATTTGGTACACATATTGTATGAACTAACGGGTCCCCAAATTTCCAACAATGCATTTGCTGTACAAACTGGCGGGCCTCACTGGTCAGGTTTCCAATGCAGACTAGTTGTGGCTGCTGGCTCCTTGTGGCGATGTCACCACTGTCAGATATACTGGAGATCCTCGTTCCACACTATATTGAAATATAGATGAAGAGGTAGAGAGATTTTGTGTAGCATTGTGAAAGAGATGGAGGTAGATGAAGACGAGGAGATAAAACACCAAGAGAGAAAAAAATTTTACTTTTTTTTTTACAATGCACATGTTAAAGATAATTATGTTAATAGATAATAGAATTATTATCAGTGCTCCAAGATTCAAGATCATAATAAATAACTAAAAAAAATTACCGGTACAAAGTCCAGCAAATATGAAATAGCAGATCTGACACTGCACCGGCTTGACTCTGCACCTCTTCCTGCAGTTGGTGGAAGTAAGTGTGTCAGGACCTGCAGCATGATATAGCACTTCTCATCTATTTAATGTAAAAGAGAATAAGATGGTGGTGGTGACTGTTAGTTAAAATTATGTCTGTAACTAACCAATTAATGCATTATAATAACGCTGAAATAGTGATTAATCTTAGGTTGAAGGTAAATAGATTTTTTTGTCTAAACAACAACTTGAGCTAATTGAACTAATTAACACGGACTGACCGTCACGGACAGAAACACGTTCATGCAGTCTACAAATGCACACTTCAGAATATTTGACAGCTGGATTCGATTTAATATGCAAGGTTTGCGAAATTAAATGTTTATTAGATATTCCAAGATTTGTTTAAATGCGCATTTGTTGAATGTTGACAGTAAATGAGAAAGTATTAATAGTGTTTGCCTTGCTGTTACTAATAATATAAAAGCAAACGCTATAATACTTTTTCGCATACTGTTTACATTCTTTGTTTAACAGTTCTATCTAATAACGCATTAGAAATGATTTGACTGTTAAACAGAGACCGTGAACTAATGAACATGGAGAATGTGTGCAATGTATGCTCAGATGCTGCCTTTCTCAGGCGTTCTCAGCGACGTCAAAATAAAAGTCCCGCTATTACAAGGACATAGATCGCAATCTCTACGATTTGCTCGAAAAGAAGATCGTGGACGTCTTTAAGATCGATCACGTTATAAAATTACCAGATCGCCCACCCCTAATGGAGACCGTTGGTGGCTATTTTAACAATGCTTTTGGGAAACACAACACCGGAGCACACAGTCTTGCACGGGCCCTACGCGCAGTGCACATGAACGGTCATGTGACACTTTTGGTCATGTAGAGTGGACGGAGATCGTTTTCTTAAAGGTGGTGGAAACACCAGTATAGATGATGATCGTTTTCATTTTAAAACGAAAAAGCACTAGGGTAAATTGTGCCTGAAAAGTTTAAAGAAAGTGTGCATTTCTTTTTTTAAATGAATGACTCAAACTCCCAGCTAAAGTTGAAATGGCTGTCAAAGTTTAAGTCAAAGCTGATAGATGACATACTTCATATTTATGCATTTAATTATTACTTACCATCATTACAGTTTGAAAGCTGATCCAACAGAGAGGTTACACTCCCTTTCTCCAAAGCTGCAATCTGTTTCAGTTTTGGAATAACTGATGATTCCCATTTTCTGATTAGCATCTCACCCTTTCCATCAGACATCTTTCCAAACTCTGCATCTAGCTAATAGAATAGCAGAATCCAAGTTATTTCCAGAAAACATCAGAATGGTTCAAAGTAATTAAAATCTCTCCAGTAAATAAAAAAGGAATAAAACTGTGACCAATTTATATTTTACATCCACCGTACTATAATTTGCTCAGCGCACACACATACCCTATAAAATATCCAATCTATACATCTATATTTGATTATCTAAAAACAATGCCACAGAGTTGATACAATTCAAATAAAAGTCTTACCAGGGATGGCATGTCAATGAAACGGGGGTACTGTTGGCAAATGTCACCAACTGTTGGTGACTGCATACTGATCCAGTTCCTACGATGATTGAATGTCTTTTCCATTGCGGTTCTGATGGAGGCGATGTTTTCAGATGATGGCTTCATTCTCTTAATGACAGACAACCATTCATTTATGTCTTCATCGATAGATGATGTTACTGAGGCTCCCGCTGACACACTGCTCGGAGCTTTACGTTTTCTCCGATAGCGTCGCTGTCCCTCTTCAAGATGCCGCCTCATATTTCGAAGCTTCATTTCGATGAATCCTTTATGGGACACAGGGTCATACAGATGCTCCTACAAACACATTTTATTGAAAGTTTGTAAACAACACTTTTGCCAATAAAATACACATTTCAGCAGAACTATGAGGTCAATTATGCTAGATTAAATTGTAATACTTACATATCCTTCATTCTCTCCAGCAAGGCTGAGACTTAGAGAGGGGAACACTGCAATCAAAGATTTCGCTAAATTCAACTTGTCAGCAGTACAGGGGTAACTGTTTGAGACAAAAACATGATACACAGGCAAGAAATTACTATAAAAATTTACAATTTAATAACATGCAGTTAAATAATGTGTAGCCTACTACTTTTTGCATCAATTTAGAGCTGAATAACTTTATACAAACTACATATTATTTATTTTAAGTCATGAAAAACATCCATGGTCAAATATTATGTCTGAATTAAACAAACGAGAAAGAACGGATTCTTTAATGAATTCATCTAATTATAATTGTTGGGTGATGGTGCTAAACGCACATGATCGTTCTCTTAAAAGTGCTTGGACAGGAGAGTTCAAGAAAGATACTCACAATTATACAATACATACAAAAATATATAATGCACACTTATTTGATGCGTTTTTTTTATTATGGTTAGTTTAATGATTATGAACACAAAGATAACCATGAAAAATCTAATCTATATTTATTGCATTACAGTTTTTCTCGATTGCTTAAACACGTTTCTTGAAACTATGCCTCGTATTCTCAAAACAGTAAACACAAATCCATAACGTCTCACCCAGTTTTCCAAACAACCTATTTTCAGGTCAAAATGAAGCTCTACACTCAAAACCATTCACTCTTGCTGAAAAACCAAACTTTGCCCTCAGACAGGACACACAAGCCCTCAAAATAACACACACTACAACATAGTCTAACACACTGGTGCAATAAATTAAAAACAACATTTCCAAAACTGGTAAGTTATGTTATTTGTGGTTCCCCTCCTCACAAACCTTTTCACATGATGAACAAAAGACACAACCAATGGATACATTGGCACATTTTTATTCATTCATGTACACAGTACAACACAAAAAAGAAAAAAAAAAGAAGATTATTCCGCCTCAGCCTCCTGTCTTTGTTCTGGGTCAGGCCAGAGAATCTCATCCACATCACAGGCTATATTAGCCCTAGCCAGGCAGCGGGGGTAAAATCCTCTTGCATGCCTGATCCACCCCTGGCATGCATCTACTGATACATCTAGGCAGGCTTCTTCCATGGCCTGGAGGAGGTGAACACGCATATAAGGTTCTCGATCATACACTTTCCATCGCCATGCCGAAAAAAACTCCTCTATTGGGTTTAGAAAGGGAGAGTATGCAGGCAGAAAGATGTTTGAAAATCTCGGGTTATTGGTAAACCAGTCTCGAACCAGAGCAGCACGATGGAAGCTGACGTTATCCCAAACAACAACGTAGTGAGGGTGGTCTGGTTGTGCTGGTTCCCTGTGGTCCAACTGGAACATATGCTCTCTTAGACCGTCAAGGAAAGCAAGGAGGAGCATAGTGTTATAGGGTCCTAAAATGGCATGGCGGTGGAGTACCCCTCGTTGGCTGATGGCTGCGCACATAGTGACATTCCCTCCACGCTGACCAGGGACATTTACAATAGCCCGATGGCCAATTATGTTCCTCCCCCTTCTCCTTCTTTTGGTCAGGTTGAAACCAGCCTCATCCACAAAGATAATTTCATGGGGAACAGGCCAGCCTTCAATCTCAAAGATTCTCTGCAAAACACATGAAACACAGTAGAGTAAATCACTATGCTGAAGCACAGTTCAAGAGGGCACAAATGGCAGCATAAACTGCTATACTCTGATGGTACACAATACTTCATGCGATATCAAAATTCATACCTGAACATATTCCACTCGTTGGTCTTTCACTCTGTCAGAGTTTCGTTCAAAAGGGACGCGGTATACCTGTTTCATCCGGAACTGGTGCTTTCGGAGGATGCGGTCAATTGTGGAGAGGCTGATGGCATTTATTCCTCGAAAATGATTATTATCCTCAATCACTCTCCTTTGAATCTCTCGCAGGCGGATTACATTATTGGCAATGACCATGTTTACAAGCTCCCTCTCTTGCTCCTCCGACAAAAGCCTTAGCCTGCCTCCACCAGGTGGTCGTCTCTGTGTCCTAAAAAAATAGAAGCACTCATTACTGTAACTCACACATCCTTTTTACAGGAAAAAATGGAAACATACTGAAACTATCTGTATGCGAGGCAATTTGATGCATTTCTTTATTACAGTAGTACATATTACATAGTGCAACAGTAGATGTGATGTCAAAGCACAGAGTACAGCACAAGTTACTGTACAGAGCAGTCTTACTGTAAGTACACCTACCTGTTTTCCTCCCTGAAAGTTCTGATGATGGACGCAACGGTGAAGCGACTCAAATTAGGCTGTACTCGTTGCCCAGCCTCCCTCATAGTCATGCCATGGACAAGGACATGATCAACTAAAGTGGCTCTAATTTCATCCGAGACTGCTTGTCTCCTTGCCCTTCCTCCTCCTCCTCCTCCACCACCACCTCCCCCTCGTCTACCTCGTCCTTCACCACGTCCTCTTCTTCCTCCTCTCCCTCCTCCTTCACCACGTCCTCTTCCTCCTCCTTCACCACGTCCTCTTCCTCTCCCTCCTCCTTCACCACGTCCTCTCCCTCCTCCTTCACCACGTCCTCTTCCTCCTCCTTCACCACGTCCTCTTCCTCTTCCTCCTCCTTCACCACGTCCTCTTCCTCCTCCTTCACCACGTCCTCTTCCTCCTCCTTCACCACGTCCTCTTCCTCCTCCTTCACCACGTCCTCTTCCTCTCCCTCCTCCTTCACCACGTCCTCTTCCTCCTCCTTCACCACGTCCTCTTCCTCTCCCTCCTCCTTCACCACGTCCTCTTCCTCTCCCTCCTCCTTCACCACGTCCTCTTCCTCTTCTTTCTCCTCTCCCTCCTCCTTCACCACGTCCTCTCCCTCCTCCTTCACCACGTCCTCTCCCTCCTCCTTCACCACGTCCTCTTCCTCCTCCTTCACCACGTCCTCTCCCTCCTCCTTCACCACGTCCTCTTCCTCCTCCTTCACCACGTCCTCTTCCTCTCCCTCCTCCTTCACCACGTCCTCTTCCTCTTCCTCCTCCTTCACCACGTCCTCTTCCGCTCCCTCCTCGACCTCTTCCTTCATTTCTTTGTGGATCCATTGTTCCAAAACTCAAATGAACTGACTCTGGCACTTTTATGTGTCTTGAAAGTTCTGATTGGTGTGTGTTAAATTGTGACTCTTAGTGTTTTCACCTGGGTAATTGTGTGCTAATTGAGCTGAAACTATGCTGACTTGAGTGAACAATATTGAATGCTAGTGCTTTCTAAATGACCATGTCGTGTAGGCAATGAGAAATGAAGGGATTTGTGTGTAGAGTTTTGCTGTGACAGTTCAACAAATCTGACTAATGTGTCAAAACAGGGGAATAGTGTTCATAGTTCAGTGAAATGGGTGTGCTTTTTGATAAATGGCATTATGGTTTTGAAATTTTAGTTCAAAAGCCTGGTTATAGTGTTTAAGCAATCGAGAAAAACTGTAAAGGAGTAGTTCACTTAGCATCAGGGTGTTTATTAATATAACTTATTAATATAAAAGTCATATACACCTAGAATGACTTGAGGGAGAGTAAATCATGGGCTAATTTTCATTTTAAAGTGAACTACTCCTTTAATATAAGCTACCATCAGTAATAAAGCGGGCATGGGGATAATTACAAACTAAAGTCACTATGACTGTTATCTATTTCTAAAGTAAGTAATAAATGTATGTGTAAAAATTTCTGCTATGGGATTCGTCAGTCTCCAAATTCCTTGCATCTCTTCGTTCACTTATTGCTTCTAGTGCACTCAACCACCATGCACTATATAGGGTTTGGATTTGAGAATCAGTAAACAAGTGAGCGATTTCAGACACAGCAACAATCGACACCGAGAGTCGATTTCTGTGCTGGAGTCAACCCTGACTCTGGGGCATTTAAGGGTCATCACTTAATATAATGTTACAAATATTTTTTTCCCTAACATTCACTTAAGACATAACCGATAATGTTTGCATGAATACTCGCCAAGATAGATATTTTGAAATAATGTAATTCTGTGTATGTGTATATATTGGGATGGTGCATTGTCTGAGGCGTATTTGTGCACGCATCAGATATGTCAATCAGCTAAATAAGATTGTTTCGTTTACATCAGCATGAACCGAAATTTACTCCCCAAAAAAGAATTACTTGGCAATGCTAAACAAAAGATTGCGATGCTATGATGCATCAATATCCCCCCCACCTTTATGCTACATGTCACTTTAAATAGTAATGATTAGAATCTGTCCATAAAACATAAACTTACAATCCACTTTTTGCAACAAGATCACTGACGCTGATAGTGATGATCTTTTTTATTCCCTTTGTAGATAGCATGCCTGTGCGATGATATTCAGCCATTATATCAGACGCCTTCTTGGTCAGTAAGGACTGTAATGGTGGAGAGTCTTCCATCTAATCAAATTAACAGATCAAAAGTTGTTAAGAGTTTTTGATTTAGTAGGAATAAATGATTTAGTGAGAGTTTTACTGCAGTGCTTACCTGAATGTTTTCCATCTGGGGAGGCTGAATGGGGATGACTTGTAGGGTGACCACAGTGGCAACATGAACTTGAAATTTGTCATATTCTTGCACAGTTGTGGTGATGTCACAATCAATGTAGTCATTGAAGTCTTTGTTAAATTTCAGAAACCGTTCTAACTGAACAGGATGGGGAAATTCTGAGTAACAGTTTTCAAAAAGTTGTGAAGCATCACAGATGTGAAAAATCTTTTTGCATGTTTCTGTATTGTCTTTATAGATACAAACAAGTACAGCTTTGGTCAGTTGTCCAGTGACTAAAGACCCAGGAGTCACTGGCCCAGGATCATCTTCAGATGGGTCCATTTGCTGTGTAATAAAAATAAATAAAAAACACATTTAGACATAATACATATTTTATTTACTGATTTTCACAACATTTACACATAGAATTAGCTGATACCATAGCTAAATTCATTTCTCATCACAATTTAAGTTAGTTAATAAGCCTGCAGCAACACATTCATACACTAGCATCCTTACAAATCTGAACTACCTTTTCTCTGATCCATTTTTTTCCTTTCTTTTTTTCTAACACAATATCAAGGCCATATAAGCTATATTTTGGACCAGGCGTAGGCTACATGGAGCTGTTCTGACAGTTGAGAGAGGCCGCGAGCCCCAGCACAAGCAATCATTTGAATTTTCGCGGCATTATAATTTTGTAGAATTATTAACATTTTTGCCCGCGAAGTTTTGCAAATACCTGACAAAGTGCCTTAACAGTTTGCTTAGAAACCAAACTAAACCTAGTATACAAATATCAGCAGCAGAAAATGACGTTTTCGCACATAAATACAAGTAAAAATGACTTCAAGTAGAACTTACCTTAAGAATCTTATTAGCAGTCACCCAACGACTTGCCTTCTCCGTCTCTCGTCGCAGAAAGGCGGTTTTTAGGCGAGGGGAATTCTCTCGGCAATTTCAAAATGGCAACCGATTAAAAAAAAAATTGGTGGGCTTTTTCACTCATAGGCCAATTTGGCTACATCAATTTTTAAGTTACCGGCCATTCAAAACTATATATATATATATATATATATATATATATATATATATATATATATATATATATATATAGTTTTAATATATATATATATATATATATATATATATATATATATATATATATATATATAGTTTTAATATATATATATATAGTTTCAATATATATATATATATATATATATATATATATATATATATATATATATATATTGTTAACCAAATGCTTATTTTAAATGAAGTGCGCCGTTATTTGTTGTGTAGTGACGTACGTTCATGTAAGCCAGATATGCGCAGATTCTGCGCAATACGCTGAATATTTCATGATTTATTTTTTTTTAATTTAGAATTCAAATTACAAACATACAAGCATCACAGTTCGTAAACAAATATTATTCAGCAAAAAAAAAAAAAAACACCAGAATAAGTTTAATAAAAAAAAAAATAATAAAAAAAAATAAAAAAATCAATAAAAACAAAAAAAATAATAGCCTAATACATATCTTAGATAGACAGACTTATACACTTCATTATCTTTAAAAAGAAAGATATTTTCCTAATTAATTTTCAATTAAACATTTTAGAATATATTTCAGTTACTGACATAGCTTTTTTATTTTTAACCCGTTTAAGAGACTCAAAATATATATCGGTTTCAATTTGGAAAAATTTAAAACATGGCCTTGACTTGGAGAATTTAGCTTTATGAATATGGAATTTACCTAGTAAAATAAAAAGATTGAACATTGAAAAATGGGCAGTCATTTAGGTTGTTCAGATAGCTGACACACACACACACACACACACAAAATTGACACAGAGTGTGTAAATCTAATCAGTAAAGATCATTCTACACATGTTGTGTTGGATGTTGTGAACAAATACACAGATTGTGTTAATTTTAAAACGACACATTACTATGTGTAACACATCTGAATTCTTCCAACACATTTTTATCTAATATTGACACAACATGTAATCTAGAGTGCTACACATAATTTGTCATTTTTCTACACATTTCTTCTAAGAGCGCACACACACACACACACACACACACATACATACATACATATATATATATATACATATATATATATATATATATATATATATATATATATATATATATACATATATATATATATATATATATATATAGTCTCCTATTAATACATATCTAAATAAAATCTAGCAAAATAAATAATTAAATAAATACATATTTGTTACATTTATTTTGATACATATTAATACAAGATTGTATTTTTATATATATATATATATATATATATATATATATATATATATAACTGGCGACCTGTCCAGGGTGTACCCTGCCTTTCGCCCAATGTTAGCTGGGATAGGCTCCAGCCCCCCGCGACCCTGTACGCAGGATAAGCGGTTGACGATGGATATATATATATATATATATATATATATATATATATATATATATATAAATAGACATTTATTCTTACACACACACACACACACATATATATATATATATATTTATATATATATATATATATATATATATATATATATATATATAAATATATATATATATATGTGTGTGTGTGTGTGTGTGTGTAAGAATAAATGTCTATTTAACATTCACTTGTGCTATATTGAATATACATAAAGTTTAAGCATAGCCAATGTATTAAGAGCATATCATTTAAAAGGGAACCCTCATTCAACATTACTGAGAGGGGCAAAGGTAATGTTTGGCCTAACAAGGCACACAAACAAGAGTCAAACTTTGGGAGGCAGTGTAAAAAACAAAACAAAAAAAAACTAATCTAAACTAAAATGGCTGGACATATGGACATGTTTAAATCAGTTACCTTCCTCGAGACATTTTGTAACAGCATCTCCACTTAAGTTATCTTCTGTAAAAGGCCATGTTGAGTTTATGCGTTCATGGTCACACAGATGGAGTCTGTGTCGAGTAGTTGTTTGTTTGAGTGGGTGTGTCTGCTGTGGGAGTAGTTCACAGTGTGCCATAGAAAGAACGCACAAACACATTAATGAAAACACAGCCAATCCCTCCACACCTCTTTTCCAGCATCAGACATCCAAACAATCCCTCCTCCTCACCTCACCGAATGCATCATAAAAATATGCCCCTCATGGGCAGTCCCCTCCAAATCTTCATAGTAAAACTAATTTCCACAAACACGTTTTTTTTTTTTTTTTTTTTTTACTATATCCACCCAAGTTTTGTTGCTTTGAAAATCACTTTGTAATGACTTCTATTTTCAATGTAGTGCTGTAGCTACATATATTTTAATAAGGAATTTTGAGCACATTTGATGATGTGACAATGACAAATGTAATTTAATATGAACATTAAACTAATATGCATTTTACAAACCTCCTAAAGATGACATATACTTAATATGCTATGACATCATAACCTTAAAATTGAGATACACTCTTCGTAGAGCAAATCACATCACAAACATTAAATGCTCCAGACAACCAGGAGAGGGCACCTTTACCCAAATATTAAATGTATCTCAAGAGGCTTTCGATTTAATTAATTCACCTGCGAAAATATGCCCATGTAATTCATGGGCCAGCTACACCTATGCCAACATTAACAACTTTTATATTTACATACATGTATTTTACGATGCTCATAATTATATTGTTGATTAAATTATTAGCATTTTGCAAGTGTTTGCATCTGTGTGCAATTCATCTTCCTTTTGACATCTGACCTTTGAACTTCCATGAGAGAGTCTATTTATTCCTCTACAATCCAGTGTTTTCTTACACACTGAAGCCAGAAGAAGAGGATTCTGCAAACACTACCATTATTTGATGTAACACCTGTATGTGGAAAACACCATGTAACTGAATCACCTCCTAATTTACCTTTCACCAAGCCTCGCCTTATCAATGTTGGTAACCAATCCTACCTTGGAAATTGATGCAAGTCTATGGTTATCCTGTCTATTTGGATAGTTTAGTCTCTTAGGAACTTGACTTAAGGTAGCCAGAGAGAATACACTCCCCCCCCCCCCAAATAATATTTGCTATAGGGTAAAATAATTCTATACTAAATGTAAATTATTAATGTACTGTATCACTTCATAATAGTTGTGAATTAACTAATGAGTTTATAGTACTTTTGTGAATATGTTGTGGAACTGTTTGAAACATTTCTCTTCAGTTACTCTTTTGTTATCAAATGTGATCATAACGACTATCAAATGAGATTTCTCTCTTTTACAGTTGACTGTCCCATGTTTTTGCCGCAATTTTGATGTAAATCTTTGCATTTCTTTGTCAAATTTCATGTTTTGGATGTAGCCAATCATGGCATGCTGGAAAACCTTCCCTAAAGCCTTTTGATACAATTACTACATGCACAGATACTACAGATGTTATGTAATAATTTCTGAAGTAATTCACTTGATCCAATCTCTTCTCTCTCTATGTTTGACAAGAGCCACTAGTAGGAAAGATGGTCGGACATGGCAACAATAATCAAGTGTGCAGGGCTTAGTGAAGGATACATTTTTTTAGCCATTACATGCACTTCATATTAAAATATCCCAGACCTTCATGGACCTCGGGCAAACAACAATGTGTCACATCATACATTTCTAAGCAGGCATATAGGAATCATCAGGATCATTGGAGGAATCAGCATGGAAAACTTTGCCCTGTGATCACACTGGATGTCATATGCATTAGCAGCTATGCTGTTATAACCTGCAAAAATGGTCAATTATGTTATGACACCTAAAGCTTTACATATGACCAAGGGTTACATTGGGATTTCGGAGGTGGGGGAACTCTAAAATTGGGTTATGTCGCAACATTTGTATTATATTATTTTCAAGAATATTGCTAATTATGGACAGCTATACTTAAAAATTTAAGTTTCTTAAACTTAATGATCATTGATATTTTTGAGTTTGCTGAACTTGCTGTATTAAGTTCATGGAACTTAAGATCCAACTTGAATTGTTAAATTGGTAAAACTAATTTGCCTGAAGTTGAGTAAACGCAAAAATGCTTAGTAGCTGGTTGCCTTTTTACAGTGTAATAAAGTTTTAATAAAATACATGGGTGTCTAAATACGTATTAATTAATAGGCCTGTTTGGAGTGTAATTCATAGAAGTTTTTTTCTTTCAGCTGAATTGATTTGACTGGATTCTGTTTTAATGATTTGTCTATCATTATTTATGTATGTCATTATTCAACTTAATTGTGAAAATACATAATTACAAAAATTTGGCTTAGTAGATTAAGAATGAAAATTTGGTTTAGTAAATTAAAATGATATCACATGTACTTTATACATTTCTAATATTACAATTTAAAAGCAAATGCACATTGTTCTTAACGGGTAAACAAAAGCCTTCTGCGCGACTACCTTTTTTAAAAATTGTTATTCTAATAATATAATTGGTAATGAAAACATTTGCATTAAATGACGCGTTAAAATTTCTTCTCTGCCTCACAAAGAAGCATTTCACTATAGTGAATCCCAAGTCAAGTCAAGTGGTTTTTATTGTCGTTGGGGACGATGGTGGTGGCCGTGAAGCACGTTGGAATGACGGCGCTTCTCAGAGAGATGTTGAAGATGTCAGTAAGAACATCTGCCAGCTGGTCTGCACATCTTCTGAGCACTCTGCCAGGAATGTTGTCTTGTCCAGCAGCGTTCCGTGGGTTGACTCTACGTAGAGTTTTCCTCACATCCGCCGTGGTAAGACAGAGCACCTGGTCATTGGGAGGAGGGGGTCTTCCTCACCACCACGTCGTTCTGTGCTTCAAACCGAGCGTAAAAGTCATTCAGCACTTCTGGAAGGGAGGCATCTTTGTCACAGGGAACTGATGTTGTCCTGTAGTTGGTTATGGCCTGGATGCCCTGCCACATGCACCCACTGTATATTTGCTAGAAAATAAATTCTAAACTTTTTTTTTGAATTAAAAGTGCCGGAATGCCATTTCCTACTGTACCGGCCCAATTTAATCCCTGCATATGACTGGATTAGTAATAGGGGACAATGTAGCTAGTTGACACACAGGGAAGTTGTCACAGGGGCTCAAAGTTTTGAGTCAAAAGCTTCTTTTCTCTAGCAATGCTTTTGGATGTTGGTGGCAAACATCTAGTTCAAACTGTCTGAAGTTAAGATTTTTTTTTTGTGACTTCAATCCTCAAAACTAAAATTCCTATATCATCATGGTTTTGTTATAGCTTAATGAAAATTAAGGTTTATAATCAATTTCTTAATTTCAATTTTTGTTTGCTAAATCAATGGTTTGATGTTTTGCATTAATACCTTTACAATTTTTTACATTCAAAGGTTCCCATTGTGACAACTTACCCCATATAGTGGCCTGCAATTAGGACAATTTACTGTAAAAACAAATAAGTAAAATACTCTAAAACAAAAGTAAAAAAAAAAAAAGTAAAATGTGTAAAACTAGCCCCTGTCTCCCCTATATTACAAAAAAAAAAAAAAAGAATAAATGTACATACATGAAAGTGCATCAAGACTTAATGGTTTTACTTTATTTTATTATTTACAATATCAACAAATATTCAGATAAATAATCTTGATAAAAAGCTATTATTGTAGTTTCTAAAAAAAAAAATACCATAGTTTCAGTTATTTTACTACTGTAAATCCACACTAAATTTAAATCGGATCTCCCTCAAACCACCTTCAAAGTCTTTCAGTCATTGTTTACTTTTTATGACAGTATTCAATAAAATTCCCAGAAAGCTCAACTTCCTGGATTCTCAACATACATTGTTGTTGTTTAGGAATAAAGAAACTAGGTTTGCACTGTTTGATGCAAAAGAGAAATTAATATAGTTATCATAAAATAATTTTGTATGTTTTATTCAATGAACATCAACCTTATACAACTTATATATTAAACAAATTAAGAATTCAAAAAGAACAAGAAAAATACAAAATCCAGGGGGAAATAAAACACACGACAAAATACAAAATAAAATGTATTTTATAAACAGTAGTGAATAGTTCAAATTAATACAATTAATTTGCTTCCAACTCAATAATGTTAATAGTTTTTTTAATTATTAATTATTCAGAGAGTCTCGAATTTTGAGTCAATTTAAATAAGGTTAACAAATGGAACCTTATTTAAATTGACTCAAATTATACGGGGACAGTTGCAACAGTTGTTGCAACTGTCCCCGTTCCTGTCCGCCATGATAAAACCTCATGTGCTAGCTAAACAAGGCTACCTTGATACATGCTAACCATACTAACTTAAAGTTAACATATCACTCATTTAAACCATATAAGTTTGAGCTGAATCACAAAAACAGTGACAACAGTTTAACAAAAACAAAGCTCAAGAAAATAAATACTTTCATACCTCAAAAATAGTTTTTCGTCAATAAATCCTGGAGCAGCTCAGGAATCTCCTTGATTTTTCTCTGGAAGGCGGGGCATCCAGCTGAGAATGTGCAGTGTGAGTGTCATCACTCTAGCTTGTTTCTGATTGGAGAAAAATGACATGTTGCAACCATCCCCTGTTACAACTGTCCCCGGTCTCCCCTATATTAGCTCACAAACTAACAATGAACATTTTAGAATTTTTCTTGGTTTATGTTAATTGATAAAAACAATTGTTCATTGTTAGTTGGTGTTGGTTCATATTGCAAACAAAACTTTTAATTTTAAAAATGTATTGGTAAATATTGAAATTAACATTGACCGAGATTAACAAATGCTTTAAACGTATTGTTTAATTGTTATTCATGATAACAAAGAACTAATAGTAATAACTGCAACGGTATTGTAAAGTTCTACCAATGTTGTTTATGTACTTCTTCTTCTTCTTTGGTGTTTTACGGCAGTTGGCATCCAAAATGTTGCATTACTGCCATCTTCTGTTTATTATCTTTTCATTCCATACTTGTATTCGTCTTTCCAGTCCTGTCCTCTTTAGAAAGTAAAATAAATATTTCTTTCCTTGTTCACTTATCCCATATTCTAATATATTTTTAACATTATATTGTCCTACACCAATTTCTTTTAAATGAATTTTCAACTCTTTCCTTTCTTGTTTAAATTTCCTGCATGACATAAAAATGTGATTAACTGTTTCCTCCTCTTGACATTCATCACATTGACCTGTGGGATGTTTTCCTAAAATACAAAGAGTTCCATTTAGCTTACTATGTCCAATCCTAAGTCTTGTTATTAAAACTTGCTCTTTCCTTCTATTTGACATATCTCTTATAATACCTACTTTATTTTGAATCATGTATAAATGTCTTCCTTTACTTTCATGATCCCATTGGTACTGCCATATTTCCATAACCTTTTTCCACACTAGACTCTTACCTTCTGATTTCGACAATTTAATTTCAATATCAACATGTTCTTTTTTTGTTGCCTTTTTTGCCAATCTATCAACTTTCTCATTTCCCTGTATGCCCACATGTGCTGGTATCCACATATATATAATATTTTTCCCTTGCCTACATACCCTTGAATTTATAAACAAGATTTCATATAGAATTTCTTGATGACTACTAGCTTTTCCAGTCTTCAAACTCATAAGAGCTGATACAGAGTCACTACATACTAAAATGTTGCTATCCCTGGATTGTTCGATCCATTCTAATGCAATACCTATAGCACATAATTCAACAGCATAAACATTTAGGTTGTCAGATGTTCTTTTGCTAATGCCTATCTCATATTTAGGCATGTATACCGCAGACCCTGTTGCATCAGATTGTAGATCCTTTGACCCATCTGTAAAAATCTGAATACTGTCTTTATATTTATTGTTCTTATATTTATAATATTCATTGGTTATATCTATATTTTTGTTACATCCTTTAATTGATAAAAGCTCTAAATCAACGTTCGGAATTTCCAAAGTCCAAATAGGTTTAACAGGCCATAACACAGTATTAGCAAAACTTTTATTATACACTTCCATTTCTTTTGCAATTAAATCCCCTGTCCAGCCAAAACTATCTTTCTTTCTTCTCTCCTTTTCCCAGCACTTCTGTAACACCTTTTTTGTTGGATGACAATCTTCATGCCCTCTAAGATTTATCCAATAGTTTGCTGACAATTGTTTCCGTCTAAGCCACAATGGCATTTCACCTCCCTCAACCTGAAGTGCACATACTGGAGAAGTTTTGATTGCCCCCAAGCATATTCTTAAAGCACATGATTGTACAAAGTCCAATTCAGCTAATGTTGTCTTTGCTGCTGATCCATATGCAACACTCCCATAGTCTAACTTAGATCGTATTAAAGAAATATAGATGTATTTTAAAGCAGAAACACTTGCTCCCCATTCCAACCCTGCAAGAAACCTCATCACATTTAGCACTTTTTTACATTTATTAACTATATACTTTATATGTTCTCTCCATGTTAGTTTTGTGTCAAAAAATAATCCCAAGAAACGAAAACATTCTACTTTCTCTAATATACTTCCATACATTTTCAACTTAATTTCCTTATCCTTTTTTTTATTTGAAAAAACCATTACTTTAGATTTCTCCACTGAGAATTTAAAACCCCATTTTGTTCCCCAATTTTTAACTTTATCAATTCCTTCCTGCATCTTCTTTAAAATATACTCAACATTTCTACCTTTCTTCCATATAGCACCATCATCTGCGAATAAAGACCTCCCTATATCCCCTGGGAGATTTAAATAAATATCATTAATCATAATGGAAAATAGAGTTGGACTAATCACACTCCCCTGTGGTGTCCCATTCTCTACAACGTATTTCTTTGATAAATCTACCCCAATTTTCACCTGTATAATCCTTTTATTTAAGAAATCCATAATCCAATTAAACATTTTCCCTACAACTCCCATTAAATGTAATCTGACTAAGAGACCCTCTTTCCACAACATGTCATATGCTTTCTCCACATCAAAAAATACTGCTACTACAATTTCTTTATTTACTTGTGCTTTCCTTATTTCCTCCTCCAAACTTATCACAGGATCCATTGTATTTCTTCCTTTTCTAAAACCACTTTGACATAAAGCCATTTTATTTCTACTCTCTAAAAAGTATATTAATCTTTCATTTATCATGCGTTCCATTATCTTTTCCAGGCTTCCTTATTGGAATAATTACTGACTCCTTCCAGCTTTGTGGAAGCCTTCCTTCCTCCCACACCTTGTTATATAAATGCAATACTTTCCCCAGCCCCTCTATACTTAGATGTTTTAACATACTGTAACAGACTTCATCTTTTCCTGGAGCTGTTTTCCCTGACCTATCCAGTGCTCTCTGCAACTCTCCCATATTAAAAGGAGCATCTAGTTCCTCATCCCCATACTCTTTCCTGCATATCACATCCTTATACTGCGTTTTTGTTAATTCTATTGCTATTCTTCCTTCCTCTGTCAAGTTACTAGAACTGTTTATACTAACAAAACCTTTTGCCATCATCTCTACCTTTTCCTTATTCGTTATCGCATTCTCGTTCCCTACAGTCAAAACTGGGTAATTCCATTCTCTCTTGTCCCCCCCCCCATTTTTTTAATCATTCCCCATATTTCATCTATTTGAGTTGTATTTCCTATTGTGTCACAATAAGACTTCCAGAATGTTCTTTTTGTCTGTCTGATTGTCCTCCTTACTATTGCTTGAGCTTGTTTATACTGAATCAAATTATGATAATTATGTGTTCTTTTAACTAACCTAAATGCTTTATTTCTAAATTTTACTGCTTCTTTACATTTTTCATCCCACCATGGCACTATTTTCTTTTTACATCTTCCTTTACTCCTGGGAATGGATTCTGCTGCTGCTGATATTATGCCTTGCTTAATTTGATTGTCTAACATTTCAACACTAAATTCATCATTAATTTTCCTAAACAATTTATTACTTTCCTCCTGGAATTTTCCCCAATCAGCTTTCTCAAAAATCCATTTTCCACTTGCTTCCCCAATACTCAATACTACCTCTATATTTATTTTACACCACACTGGATAATGATCACTACCTATTGTGCCATCTTTATGTACTGACCAATCACATCTTGCTGCAATTCTATTTGAAACTAAAGTGAGATCTAATACTGATTCTTTTCCAGTGTTAACATCAATTCTTGTACCTACACCATTATTTAAACACACTAAATTCTTCTCATCTATCATTTCTTCTATTATTTGACCATTATAATCAGTTTTTCCACTCCCCCACAATGTGTTATGCCCATTAAAATCCCCACACCATATAATATTATTACAATTTTGTCCCTCTATCTCTTCTAGCTTATTTTTCTCTAGCCTTTTACAAGGATTATAATAGTTAAAAATCACCAACTCTCTCTTTCCAGCCCATACTTTCACAACTACATACTCTTGTTCATTTCCCACTCCTAAGATTTTATACGGTATTCCTTGCTTTATAAATGTAGCACACCCTCCTCCTCCCCCCTCCCTTCTATCATACCTTATCGCCACATAGTCATATAAAACAAAATCCAATGAAGGATTTAACCAAGTTTCTTGAATGCACACTATCTCTGGTTTTTCTACCCTACTACCAACAAACTGCTTAAAATCCTGCCCATTAGCTAAGAGGCTTCTCGCATTCCATTGTAAAATTAGCATTATTAGGTTTAAGAACCTAATCCTGATGTCTCCTGACTTGCTTGCATCCTAAGTTCATCATTTATTTCCTCCCATTTCAGCCCTATCATGTCCAAATGATGTTCTGCCGCTTTCACAATTACTTGAATTCTTTCTGTTTTAGACTTAATCTCATGAGTTGCATTGATTACTCCTGCAATGAATGTGACCAGTTTCTTTTTTTCTATCCATGCTTTCCTCTTCCCTTGCTGAACATTCACTTCCTCTTGTCCTTTATTCACTCTTATCTCTATATTCTGGTTCCTCTGTCCATTCATCTTAACTGCTTCAGCATATGACACCTTCTCTTTTAGTCTTAACTTCTGTACTTCTACCTCTCTTTTAAGTGCTTCACATCCCCAGTATGCTACACTATGGTTTCCTCCACAGTTACAACATTTAGGTTGTATTCCCTCACCACACATCCCATAATCATGTTCACCTCCGCATCTAGCACACCTTTTTTTCCATTTGCACATTTTAGCTATATGCCCAAACTCCTGACAGTTGTAGCATCTCATTGGTTTCTGTACATATTCTCTCACATAGTATTTTACATATCCAAAATATACCTCTTTAGGTAATTCTTTCTCTTCAAATTCAATCAGTATTGACTCTGTCTCCTTTTTCTCTATTCCTTTGGTCAGTCTTTTTACATTTTCCACTGTGAAATTACCCACCCTCATGTTTTCCATTATTTCTTTGTTATTGACATTAATGGGAATCCCATAAATCACTCCTTTGCATCCATTAAATCTCCTTTCTCCAACTATTGCCACCTTCTGAACCTTAACTTTCCCAACATATGTCATCTTTTTAGCGTTGTCTAACTGTATCTCATTTTCACATCCAATTAGCAAATTTCCATCTCCTAGAACCCTTGCATACTTCACTTCCCCAATCTGATTCTTGATGATTTTTGTTAATTTAATCGGGTCAATTTTCTTAATTCCGCCTTCTCCTTCAAATCTAACGACTACATTCAATATTCCTTCCTTTACTATTTTTCCCATCTTTCCACTTCCATCACTTTCCGAATCTCCAATGCTAGATGCATGTTTTTTCTTTCTTTTCCGACTCTTTCCCTTCCCATCACTTTCCCATTCATTTATCCTACTCTCATCTCCCTCACTACAAGCCATCCTAACACTATCCCTGTCAGAGTCATTCCCTGCCATCTCCTACGGATTGCAAGGAACTCCGTGAGACCACCGTTCCGGACCTATACAGGCCGTCGGTCGATAATCCCACTACAAGTTCCTCAAACAACCCCTTCTTTAATTATTATTTTAAACTGTATTTACAGTACCTTAACTTCTCAGTCCTTAGTCTTTTTTCCTTTCCTAGTAACTTGTCGCTATGTTTGTCACTGTGTCAGTCCAAAATGCCGCCTGCCTCGGTTTGTTGTCCACCCCTCGGTGTTCACAATCCAGCCCGCAACCGCTTCTTGCTTCTCTCGACCGCCGATCAGTTTGAATTCAGACGCTCGCCTTGTTTATGTACTGACTGGTTTTACTCAATAAGACTATAAACTGGGAATGTTATTTTTCACTGATTGTAGCAGAATCTCTGGAGGAACGTCACCTGAATCACGTGACTGCAAGGTGCGTTGAGGTGGGCGTGCTTGCGGCTCTGTCTTGAGCTCAACTGTGTCACGCTGAGCAAGCTGAGTGGTTTTGACCACCGTGGACTCGCAGAGAAAAGTCGACATCTCCATGGCTTCACCTCTGAAAGCGGGCTTTCACAGACTGGAGATCCAGAAAACGATATGGAATGTTCCAGACCGATATACGTCACTCAAACCCGTGGGCTCTGGAGCGTATGGGACAGTATGGTGAGGGGGGCTTTTATGACACTTTCTGAACTGTTATGCGACATTTGGATTAATTCTATTACATATGGACTATTCCTAATAATTTACGCAGTACCCTACACAGTAATTTAAACCGACAGTAATGGAATTCACTGTATCGAAACGGTTAAACATAATGAATTTGTATTGTTAATAACAATCCAGCACTACATTATTTTTATATTAATTGTGCATATGTAGAGATTTAATAATACTGTATATGAATAAATATATGCAATTTAGTCCAGTTTGATATTTATATGTGTGGGCTGAGTGAACCTTATGAAAAATAATCAGATGTTGACACATACCTGAGAGGCACACAAGTACCAGCACGTTTACTGATAAGAAAGAAATTCCACAAATATCCATTCAACACCAGTTGACACAATCTGAAATCATTACCTCTGTCTGTATAGAACAATTTATTTAGATATATGCTGTTTCTGACAAATAAGAATTTTGTACGTAAAATAAATGGTAATAATTTAGACAGGTAATTGAAAAATAACATGCAATATCAAGGTTTTAGGTTTGTAATTATTTAACCTATATGTATAATGGAAAATTTATATATTTTAATAACATTTCACTTAAATGGTTTTCACGTAACAGTATTCTGTGTAGTTTTCCCAATATGATTTATCCTCAGGCTAGAAGAATACTTTTATATTTTAATTATATATTTTTATATATATATATATATATAAGTATTATATGAAGGGTATCACTTTTCAATAAGTTTCTAAAATAAAATATTAGTTTATAAAAATAAATTTGTTTACTGTTATTTCAATTCGTAGTGCATTAACTAATGTTAACAAATACAACTTTTGAATTTTAATATGTGTTTGTATATGTTGAATTTAATGTGAACTAAGATTAATAAATTCTGTAAAAGTGTTGTTTATTGTTAGTTCATGTTAACTAATTTTGTTAACTAAAGTTAACAAATGGAAACTTACCAGATGAAGTATAGCTTGAAATATAGAAACTACTGTATAACAAGTAAAGAATAAATATAGTCCATCTGTAATGTTGTCAGTTAATTATTATTTCCCTAACCCTAACCCTCCTCTTGATGACAGCATGGCAATCTACAGTTAATTTTTTTAATGTTTTTTGAATCAGCAGTTTCAGATGTTTGTAACTGTTTATTTGAAACTAATATGTTGTTATTGTTTGTTAAATGCAATCGAACTAGATGGTTCAAACAACTTCAGAAATGTTTTTTGTAATAATTTAATCAATGGTATCACAAATACACAACAAATGTACTGATCAATGATAACTTGTGTGCAGTTTTGCAATTGAACAGAAGACTAAGGAAAAGGTGGCCATTAAGAAGCTGTACAGACCATTCCAGTCTTTGATCCATGCTAAACGTGCATACAGAGAACTCCGGCTGCTCCGTCACATCCAACATGACAATGTAAGTCTCAAATTCCCAAGACAAAGACAATGGACGGTGAAGTATAGACTTTATATTGAAAATCGTTAGTTTCTGTAACATTTACATTGTGATTACTGCTATCATCCTCATAATTTTTTTTTTATCTTTTAGACCAGAGCTTTGACACTTGTTTTGTATGTTGTTCTAAAATGAAAGCTTTATAATCCTTCTGTCAATGGGAAGAGATTTGAAAAGATTTCTTGCACAAATGTGGTGAAAGCCCCTTATTTCTTCTGAAACCATTTTTTTGCTTAGTAAACAGCAAGCTTGAACTCACAGTGTTGTGTTTAAAATGGTCTTAGGTTTAGTAATGAGAGGATCAAGAACCAGAATCACTTACTATATATAATGTTTTACCTGTTTTTAAACCCAAACCAATTAGCTCATTGGAATTTCAAAATATCCTTTGCACTTATTAAAACATCATTAAATAACATATTTTTTCAGTGCCTGTTTAGGTCACGTTTATCATAGTGAAGTTTGCTTTAATGATTTTCTTTAAGCAAGAGTAAATACAATAGAAAGCTAACAAAGAAACAAACAATAGTGCTGTCTAGATTGGTGAACATTAATATTTTTTTGCATTTACTTGTTTTTCTGTTTGTGTTATGTATTATAATTAAAGGTAATGTACAGTTGTTTGAAGCATTTTCAAAACTATTGCAAAGAACAGTCATGATAGTGGATCTATTATTTTTTCTGTAGGTGATCTGCCTCCTCAATGTCTTCACCCCTGATTCCTCGCTGGAGAAATTTGATACTTTGTGAGTGTCGAGATGAAGAGTTTGCATTCCTGTGCAAAATTCTTGCACTTGTCATGACAGGCTGAGGGGCGCAGTGGATGCTTGCATATATAGAGAGATATTTTATAGAATCTCTATTCACCATTTCCACTTCAAAAAAATCTAGACCATATAGTTAATATCAGTTTGACATTTTAGTCTATTGTCTATTTGTTTAGCTTAATATGCAGGGACACCTATACATGTTAACAAAATAACATAGGTTGATTTGTGTAACATTGCTCTGGCTTCTGGCTCCACCAATGGCTTGAACCTGTGTGTTTGAGAAACCTATTTTGGGGAAAAAATGTAATTATTTTTGCAATTCCATGTGGTGCAGAAATTACTATTTGTACCCATAATTAAATTCTAACACAGAGTAAAGGGGCAGTTATTGTGTTTATTTAGAGTTCCACAGACACCCTACACCAACCCCTCCCTAACCCTAAACTTCCCTTACAAATGCCACCTTCGGGTCCGCTTGCCCAGTCTGATCCTGACGCACGGATGTCCACTATGCTTTCCTGGGCCGCTGTGACTGGAAACCTCCACCCCCCCCCCCCCCCCCCACTGCTACTCGCTCAGTTTCGCGGGCCAGGGCGCCGCTCATAGCCATGCTCACCACCCCCCCCTCGGTAACTTTCTTCCCGGAAGTGCATGACGAGCTGACGAGTTTGTGGAGGGCACCTTTTACTGCCCGGAACCGACCTCCTCGCTTGTCCACTCTCACTACTCTGGACGGTGTGGCAGCCCACGTGTACACGGAGGTCCCTCAGGTGCACAGAGTGGTTGCGATCCACCTGTGTCCCGAGAACACCGCCACCTGGCAGGACTGTCCGGTACTCCCCCCTAAGACCTGTAGGACAATGTCGTCACTGACTGCAAAAGCCTACAGTGCCACTGGACAGGCCGTCTCCGCCTTGCATGCCATGGCTCTCCTGCAAGTATATCAAGCCAAGGCACTTAAAAGATCTGAACCTGGGTAGTCCCGATCCTGACGTGCTGCAGGAACTGCGCTCTGCCACCGATCTCACTCTCAGAGCTACGAAGGTCACAGTGCAATCACTCGGGCGGGCAATGGCCACCCTCGTGGTCCAGGAACATCTATGTCAGAACTTGGTCGAGATGTGCAACATCGACAAAGCCCGCTCCCTCAACGCCCCGTCTACCAGTTCGGTCTCTTTGGCACCGCAGACGAATTCGGCCAGCAATTCTCAGCGGTGAAGAAACAGACATAGACAATCTTCCACATCATGCCGCGCCATCGTAGCGCAGGCTGTCCGCCGTCTGCTCACCGTGGGCATCCACCTGCGAAAAAGACAACAGTAGCTCCGCTTCAACCTTGGGGAGAATTTGCGGTACCCAAATTGTCAATAAAGAGCAATTCCCTCGCTTCCTGGGTCATCAGACCGGCACACGCCGTTCTCACGGCACCCCGGCACCAAAACCTTGCAGTCCCGGCTCCCCGGACGTGGTCATCTTGCCTCCGGACCCACGACTGCCCAGCCCCGGCAGGCCAGCGCTGACGAGTCTCGAGGACGTCCCTGCAGGATCTTCTCCTCCCTGCCGGGTGCGCGGAGATTACCTGCTCCCCCTCTCCGTGAGGCCCCACCCAGTATGTCCAAATGATCATCCCATTAGTACCCCTTGCACGGAGCTTAGACACATGGCTTGCGTTTCCAGACCGTTACGATGGCTGGCAAGGGCCATCCGACTCGGCTACGCGATTCAATTCGTGAGGCTCCTGCCTCATTTCACGTCAATGCGCGGCGAAAACGCCAGCACCTTACAAGCAGAGATTTCCACTCTGCTACTCAAGGACACGATAGATCCTGTCCCTCCAGCTGAGATGAAGAAGGGTTTCTACAGCCCTTACTTCATTGTACCCAAAGAAAGGCAGTGGATTGCGGCCAATCTTGGACTTGCGAGTTCTCAACCGGACTTTACACAGACTCCCATTCAAAATGTTCAAGCAGAGGCGAATTCTAACCTGCATTCGGAATCAAGATTGGTTTGTGGCGGTAGAACCGGCAGGGCACAGATAGATCTCTTTGCCTCCCAAGACAACTCCCCTCTCGGCACAGACGCGCTGGCACACAGCTGGCCCCGGGGGCTGCACAGTGAAAACCTGTTTGGCATTTACTCGCCCACTCCCTTTATACCCGTATGTCCGGGGCGGTGCATGCAAATTCTGTCTACCAACTTGACATTTGCCTTTTCTAAATTTCAAGTACAGAGGTAAGCGAGGCTCTCAGAAGAGACCCCTTGTGTCACTACAATCGACACACGTCTCGTTCCTTCCATTGGGGAACGGAGGTTATAACAGTAACCATGACGTTAATCTGTCAACTCCCCAACTGTTACAGAACTCACTGCGAGGAAATCAACCATTTATATTCATTTTTATTTATTATTATAAATAGCATTCAAGGAAATATAAAGGGTTAAGACAGGAAACAGGATGGGAAAAAGTGGGACAAAATGCGGAATCGAACCCGGGTCAAAAAAAGCACATCTTTGTTACACAATTTATGTTTCCACCAGACTATTGGAGTGCAAATAGCTGCGCTGTGTGGCAGGTAGTTTTACATCCAGTGTAAATAGTCGCTTCCTTAAATTTAAGCTCCATCTTTGAAAATAGGTTCTTAAGCACTGGTATATGCCTCAGATTAATCCAAACAATCTACACAATTTCTAAACCAGGCTAACGATTAACTCACAATTTGCAATGTTTTTGCACAGCTATCTGGTGATGCCATTTGTGGCTCAGGATCTTAGTCACATCATGAGGAGGAAACAATTATCCAATAAAGTCATCACGTACCTCTTCTATCAGATACTCAGAGGACTCAAGGTCTGCCTTCTTTTCTGTCCCTCAAAGCTCTTTAAATTCTAACTTGCATCTCTTAACGGACTCAACTGAATCACTGCACATCCAGGTCACGTTAAAGCACTTCTTACAAGTGACAATAGTGATGATATTAATAAAACTAATATTGCAGCTAATGACAACTGATATTTTTCTCCTCAGTATATTCATTCTGCTGGGATCATTCATCGGGTACGTAGATTAAATCTTACAAATTTACACAGATACAGTGAATTGATGGAACTAAATGTACACTGTGGCAGGGCAGAGGGCGGGGCCGGGTCATGATGCTGGACACCCGGCCCCTAATCAGGCTAATTAAGCCTCCAGGATAAAGGCTGACCGAGGATGGAAGTATGAGAGAGAGATTTATGGACAGCTGTCCAACACCTTTTTTGTTTGTATTTTTTGGTTCAGTTTATAATTAAAATATTATTTATATTGTCAAGCCGGTTGATGCAAACCGGCTTGACAATATAATGTATTTTATGCAAACAAAGTGATAAAATGGTGCTATAATGACCCTTATTACTATTATCTCTATTGGGTATTGTTCCATAAAATTAATTCAATCCAATTAGTAGCTATGTGTTGTGTAATACTGCCACAAATCATTTAGTGCCTGAAAATTACATAATAGCATAATTAAATTAGTGAGATCTTTGCTGTCTGGTTTTCAGGATCTTAAGCCAAGTAACCTTGCAGTGGATGAAAACTGTGAACTGAAGGTGAATACAGTGGATTTTAAGATCAAATGTTTATTCACTTCTTTCTTTCCTCATCAGTCCTTCTGTACATTTTTTAATTAAGTTAGGGAAAAGTGTCAGGAAACGTGGTATATTTTTTCAAAGTCTTTCTTTGTCAGATCCTGGACTTTGGACTTGCAAGACACACTGAAACAGAGATGACAGGTTATGTGGTGACACGCTGGTACAGAGCCCCTGAGGTCATTTTCAACTGGATGCATTACACTCAAACAGGTGACCTTTGACCATTTAATTCCTGACTCCATCCAAAACATTGTGTAAAAGGTGGTATAAAATGTAAGAAGGTGTCCGTAATGTACTCTTTTGTGGATAGGCTATATACCATATTTATTTCTGGCTCATTTGACATGATCTGTCAGATCTTTCGTTAGTTTATGTTAGGTCCGTGTTGTCTTTTGTAACTCAGTACTGTTCTTTGTTTAGTTGATGTATGGTCTGCTGGCTGCATCCTGGCAGAGATGATAACAGGAGAGGTGCTCTTTCCAGGCAATGACAGTATCCTTTATCTCTCCTTGCTTTTACAAGTCTGTCAACTTAAAAGTGTGCATTGTTTGAGTACAAAGTGCACTGTTCATACATCTAGACCTTAACTCTATGTTAAGGTATTGACCAGCTAAAGAAGATCCTGAACCTAACAGGCACACCAAACTCTATGCTGGTTCAGAAAATGCAAAGCAAAGATGTACGCATATACAACCTGACAACTCCATAATATATTTGTTTGTTATTTATTTTGGGGACACTTGATTTTGTCTAGTATGTCATTCACTTTACTGTTAATATGTCATGTATTGACGTGTTTGCAGGCCCAGTCATATGTCCAGTCACTCCCAGTACAAAGAAAAAAAGTTTTCAAAGACGTATTTCCTGCTATGGATCGTAATGGTATGTCCACAACTCCAAAATCAATTTCACTTTTACAACCATTTTAAACATAAATCTAATAGTTCCATGTGAAATTATTAAAGGTGCACTTTTTATAATTTTTACCTCATTAAAAAAAGTTATTTCCTTAAGAAAAAAATCCTTAAGAAATGAATAGTAATTATGAAACATACAGGTGCAGGTCATATAATTAGAATATCATCAAAAAGTTGATTTATTTCAGTAATTCCATTCAAAAAGTGAAACTTGGATATTATATTCATTCATTACACACAGACTGATATATTTCAAATGTTTATTTCATTTAATTGTGATGATTAAAACTGACAACTAATGAAAACCCCAAATTCAGTATCGCCGAAAATTAGAATATTACTAAAGACCAATACAAAAAAAGGATTTTTAGAAATGTTGGCCAACTGAAAAGTATGAACATGAAAAGTATGAGCATGTACAGCACTCAATACTTAGTTGGGGCTCCTTTTGCCTGAATTACTGCAGCAATGCGGCGTGGCATGGAGTCGATCAGTCTGTGGCACTGCTTAGGTGTTATGAGAGCCCAGGTTGCTCTGATAGTGGCCTTCAGCTCTTCTGCATTGTTGGGTCTGGCGTATCGCATCTTCCTCTTCACAATACCCCATAGATTTTCTATAGGGTTAAGGTCAGGCGAGTTTGCTGGCCAATTATGAACAGGGATACCATGGTCCTTAAACCAGGTACTGGCACTGTGTGCAGGTGCCAAGTCCTGTTGGAAAATGAAATCTGCATCTCCATAAAATTGGTCAGCAGCAGGAAGCATGAAGTGCTCTATAACTTCCTGGTAGATGGCTGCGTTGACCTTGGACCTCAGAAAACACAGTGGACCAACACCAGCAGATGACATGGCACCCCAAACCATCACTGACTGTGGAAACTTTACACTGGACTTCAAGCAACATGGATTCTGTGCCTCTCCTCTCTTCCTCCAGACTCTGGGACCTTGATTTCCAAAGGAAATGCAAAATTTACTTTCATCAGAGAACATAACTTTGGACCACTCAGCAGCAGTCCAGTCCTTTTTGTCTTTAGCCCAGGCGAGACGCTTCTGACGCTGTGTCTTATTCAAGAGTGGCTTGACACAAGGAATGCGACAGCTGAAACCCATGTCTTGCATACATCTGTGCGTGGTGGTTCTTGAAGCACTGACTCCAGCTGCAGTCCACTCTTTGTGAATCTCCCCCACGTTTTTGAATGGGTTTTGTTTCACAATCCTCTCCAGGGTGCGGTTATACCTATTGCTTTGACACTTTTTTCTACCACATCTTTTTCTTCTCTTCGCCTCTCTATTAATGTGCTTGGACACAGAGCTCTGTGAACAGCCAGCCTCTTTAGCAATGACCTTTTGTGTCTTGCCCTTCTTGTGCAAGATGTCAATGGTCGTCTTTTGGACAGCTGTCAAGTCAGCAGTCTTCCCCATGATTGTGTAGCCTACAGAACTAGACTGAGAGACCATTTAAAGGCCTTTGCAGGTGTTTTGAGTTAATTAGCTGATTAGAGTGTGGCACCAGGTGTCTTCAATATTGAACCTTTTCACAATATTCAAATGTTCTGAGATACTGATTTTGGGGTTTTCATTAGTTGTCAGTTATAATCATCAAAATTAAAAGGAATGAACACTTGAAATATGTCAGTCTGTGTGGAATGAATGTATACATTATACAAGTTTCACTTTTTGAATGGAATTACTGAAATAAATCAACTTTTTGATGATATTCTAATTAAATGACCAGCACCTGTATGTATAAAATCACGACCACTCAGATGAGATGAGGACTTTAGTCATATCAGTAACTTTATTAAAGCTGTTTTATTCTACAAGAAGATGGTCCCCTCATGGGGGTGGCCATGTTAGATTCACATGACCAGCCAAATACTACTCGCTTAATCTCAGTAACCACCCTGCTATTGGACACTTTCACTCTTGGATTAAATTAATCCTGCCCTAGAGTGAATAGTGAATTCCCCCACCCCAACACACATTCCAGTGGTCAGACTGAATAACAACGGACACACATACAAGCAGACAGTCCAAATAAAATATTCAATGACATAATAAGACACACAAAATTAACCAACAAAATCAATCAGTTACATACATTCAATTCAAAATGTCCCTCTCCACTGCTCCTCCATGGCAACTCTCTAGTAAGGCAAAATAAGTGTCCCACTTCTTGTCAAAGGCACCCAAACTGCCCAGCTGTCTATGCTATATCTTTTCAAAGGCCGCAGCTCTGCCCAATTTGGTGCACCAGCCGACTTCCATCCCCCAAAAATCACCTTCCTGCTGATCATCATGCTGGTAAGGTGTTTATTCCCTTTGTTAATACATGCCCCATCACCCAAAATACAAAGTCTGGGGCAGAGTAAAGTGCTCAAGACCTCACACACATATCTCTGAACCCTCAACCAAAACTCTTGAATCTTGAACCAAAAAACGTGGGCTATGTACCCATCCTTCATCTGGCATCACCAGCAAGTAAGTGTGTCTTTAAGGCCAAGCCTATACAATCTAGATTTTTAAAAATCCTACCCGTTCTTCATCCTATAGTACTAAATTCAAGACTCTCTCACTTAACTTCTTAAGAGATGTGAAAACCCCATCCACTAGACTCTGAATTAGCCAGGAATAGTATGCTGAAGCCTCGTGACCCTTTCCAAAACAGCAAGAACCATCTCAAGAGTGTCTGCCGCATTAGGGGGCTGTGTAAAACACCCAAAGGTGGTACAATGTAGATTCCGCAGATGTATGTACCTGAAGAATTGAGATCTGGGAATCCCAAACTGCTGTATAATATTTTCCAAGGATCTCAACGCTTTCATACAGGTCTCCCAGTGTAGCAACTCCCTTCTCAATCCATTCTGTCCAGCAGAAAGGGGACTTGTTAATGCACAATTTAGGGTTTAACCAAATACTTGCGGCAACGTTCAGGTAAATGTCTGAATTGAACACAAAGGAAATTTTTGTCCACACGAAATGCATGTGCGAGATAACGGGATGTGTCTTTACTGAGTTTTGGATGAGACCAAAAGCCTGTGTAACTTGTTATAATGCATCGTAGAATGCATGCATGTTTACCATTCCACTTAAAAGATTTAGCTATACTATCAAATTGTTTAAAATATTGAGGGGAACTTCAACAGGGAGAGACTGTAGTAGGTAGTTGAATTTTGGAATATACTTCATTTTTATAACACTAACCTTCCCAATCATAGAAAAATGTCGCGAAGCCCACCTGTCCACATCGCTCAAACCTTTTTATTAAAGGGTCGAAATTAACAAATTTTTTGTGAATAAAATACCCAAATACTTGATGCCCTGTTTGGACCACTGAAAGGCACCCAGCTGAAAAGCCGTTACCGGGCAGTATGCTGTCAGAGCCAAAGCTTCGGATTTAGACCAATTAACTCTACATCTTGAGAACTTAGAAAAGGAATGAATAATTCTGTGGAGGCAAGGCATAGATCTAGTAGGGTAGGAGACAAATAATAAAATATCGTCTGCATGAAGTAAAGGCCATACCTCCCAACACCATTCCTGGAAAATAATCCTCCTTTCTTTTCACGGCTGCTAATGGTTCCAGGGCAAGAAAAATAATGGGGAAAGAGGGCAACCCTGCCTTGTGCGCCTATCCAGAGTAAAATAATCTGAAATTAATCCATGTTTGTACCGCCACTACCGGGTGTCTATAAAGTAACTTAATCCATTCAATAAAAGTATTCCCAAACCCGTATATTTCCAAAATCTTAAAAAGATAATCCCATTCTACCATATCAAACGCCTTTTCAGTGTCAAGTGAGATGGCAGCGACGGAGTCTGATCATTCGCCACTGACCACATGATATTAATGAAACGCTTAATATTATCATAAGAGCTATGGCCCTGAATAAACGCCACCTGATCTATATGTATAAGAGATGTCATAACTTTACTTAATCGGTTGGCCAAAATTTTTTACAACATTTTAACGCCTAGTAGGATCAGGGAGATTGAACGTTAACTCTTACACTCGCTTCGATCTTTGTCCTTTCTAAGAATCAGACTATTCCGTGCTTGTGTCATGGTTGGCTGAAGCTCTCCATTTTTTAATGATTCACCATAAACTTCTAGCAAATGTGGATCCAGTTCTGTAGCATCTAAAAAATTCAGCTGCAAAGCTGTCTGGCCCCGTAATTACCTCGCTAGGCTCCTCCAAGGTTATCTCAGAATCAAGTGATTTTTTTTTTTTGCTCCGTCGTCAGTTTAGGGAGTTCTAATGATTCCATAAAGTTTCAAATATCTTCATCAATAGATGAAGACATGGAACTATAGAGCTCAAGATAGAATTACTTAAAAGCATTATTAATACCAATGGCTGAAGTAAATATTTCACCACCAATAGGGGGTGGTAGAAAAGGACTCTCTCTGCTTTATATATCTAGCCAGAATTTTTCCTGCTTTGTTCTCCAACTCAAAGTATGATTGTCTTGCCCTAAATAGCCAAAACTCCACATTCTGCGACAAAATAGTGCTATATCTGTATTTCAATCGGGTCAATTATTTTAGGCCATCAGACAACATTCAGCACTTCAGCTCTAACTCAGCACTTTTAATATTCCCTTCCATGAGTTTTCGTGCTTTGGATTTTTTGATGAATGAAACATACAATATGATCCGACCCCTAAGAACCGCCTTAAGTGCCTCTCAAGCCATGCCCATAGAGGATACTGGGGACCAGTTGGTCTCCATGTAAACTCTGATTTTGACATTTAAAATTTGTTGAAATTCAGGATTTTGAAAAAGGGATATATTAAAGAGCCAACTATATGATTTATTTTTCTCCATTTGTGGCAACACCTCTAAACTCACCAGGGCGTGATCTGAGACTAAGATGTTTCCAATTGAGCAATCAACAACAGATGAAATGAGGGATTTATATAAAAATCTAATCTAGAATAAATCTTATGGACTGATAAAAATTTTTTATAGCCCCTACCGGATGGGTTCAGAAGTCTCCAAATATCTGTAAGACCAAGATCCTGTGAAGCAATACTGTTGCTCTAGGGGGCTTGCACACTTTTGCTTCACTATGATCAAGGACTTAGTCCATCAAAATATTAAAGTCTCCTCCCAATATTATATCATGGGGGTGCCAGCGGCTTACAACATCCCTTCAAGATCTATAAAAAAAGCCCCGATCATCAACATTAGGTGCGTAAATATTAGCCAAAATCAACCTTTGCCTCTGAATTTCTGTTAAAACAATAATGATTCTTCCTAATTTATCTTTAATCGGTTTGAGACATTTGAATTGTAGATGCTTACTTATCAATGTAATGACTCTCCTGCTCTTACTTGAGCCAGCACTAAAGAAAAAATTTCCATCCCATATCTTCCGAAAATGTTCAGCTTCCTGCAGGGAAAGATGCTTTTCTTGAAGAAATACAATATAAAATTTCTTACATTTAAGAAAATAAATAACCCATTCACGTTTCACATGGAGAGAGACAATCAACTCATATTAACCTTTGACATTTTGACATATTAGAAAAAATAGGTTGTGTGTAAAATACAAGATTATAAAGACCACATTCCAACATTAATGCAACAGTCAAACCCCAAACTTCCACCCGAACTAAAAAAACATGTGCATTATCCCCATGCAAGACAGCACCAACCGGCATCCATCCCTGTAAACTCAAACAGTCTATGTATGCCTACTAGAGTCCCCACGACAACTTTGTCTTTGGATTGCTCAAGTCTGATGCTTCAATATATATTTTCAGGGACAAAACTACATTACAGAAGAAAATCTATAAAACAATCTCCAGCCAATATGCAGAATCAACACAAAGAACATATAGATTCATCCACATACTGTCCCGAAGGTGTTTCTCCCAAAAACCAGCCCCAGCCTCTATCCGGAACCAACACACACACACAAAAAAATAAAAATAAAATAATAATACAATGAAATAGAAAATAAATAAAAAAACACTAAAAAACTATTTCAGTTTCCTCGGGCAGTCAAACAAATGTTCATTTGAGTCGGCTGTTTCATAAGTGCAGCAGATGACCTAATCCTTCCAATGCCTTGCAAAAAAATATTCCACAAAACTCCATCCAATATGAGGCATAAGCACAAAGAACGAGCAGATTCATACACATCGGTCCTGAAGGAGTGTTATTCCACAAAACGAACTCCAGCCGCTAGGCGGAACCATCACAAAAAGAAACAAAAGTGCCTAGCTTCCTCAGGCTGCTAATTGAATGTTCAGTGAGTTAAGCTCACTTGGGAGCAATGTGAGAATCAGACCATGGCTTACTCATTCCAATGACTTTATGAAG
Organism: Moxostoma hubbsi; assembly: GCA_032164185.1. Taxonomy (NCBI): domain Eukaryota; kingdom Metazoa; phylum Chordata; class Actinopteri; order Cypriniformes; family Catostomidae; genus Moxostoma; species Moxostoma hubbsi. The sequence continues at coordinate 71,906,879 of JAVLUX010000001.1, forward strand.
GACAATGCTTGCTAGGGACATGTAAATACTTTGCGACCATCCTTTGTGTCTATTCTTAGTTTGGGTGGAAACATCAGTGTCAAAGCGATATTCCGTTGATGTAACAGTTTCTTGCATTCCTTGAATCAATCACATTTTCCTCTTGTCGAATTCACAATGTCTGGGAACAAGAAAATGTTGTGGTTCTTCCAAGAATGCCTTCCTTTACTCCTCGCCTCCTCGTAACACAAGATCTTTATCGGATGATCTCAGAAATTTGGCCAGAATTAACTCCTTTCTTTTAAGTCTCCCTCAGCGGATCTCCGAGCCGGGATTCTGTGAGCTCCCTCGATTTCCAACTTATGGCCTGTTATGTTGAGCAGACATCATCTGGGAATTTCACCATATCTCTGCCTTCCTCATTCTCAGTAATTCCAACTATTCGGACATTGTTTCGCCAATTATGATTCTCAAGGTCTTCCAATTTTCCCAGACTCACTGCAAATCTACTTTGGTCGCTAGTGGGTTAGCAGCTAATTCCATCTCTGATGACTCCAGATAATCGATCCATTTCTCAACGTCCCCAATTCTTGTAACCAACTCAGAGAATTTAGTCTCCATGGCTGTAATCAATCGACGTATTATAGCAAGATCATCCAAGTCTGTTACGACCTTCGTCAGCATCACCGACATGCTGGAAAGTTGACGCTGAAGGTGGTGTGCTGCCCAGTTAGGGGCATCAGCTTGAGCAGGTAAGTGTCTTTTAATGTCTCCAGAGACCGAGGATTTTGAATTTTTTGACATATTTTCTTCAGAATACAGTTATGAAACAGAGTTTATCAAATCTCACTGGACACAGAAATAATGAAAAACTAGCAAAGTGCGCAGAGCTCGCTGTTCACACGTCTGACCCTTGCATGGCAACACCGAAAGCTCCCACAATGGCATCTTTAACTGAAAACTATTGCTTTTAAATGATGCCACATCCACATCACTAGGTGTCAGTGTAAGAACAACACGACATGCATAAAAAATTACAGAGTGCACCTTTAACTACAAGCTTTCATGATGTCCTCCTAAACTCGTATGAGTTTGCATTGTTTCTAAATCAGGAAATTTCACCCTCTGATGGTAGACTTTCGTATAAGATCACTGTTATTAAAGGTGCACTCATACATTTTTTATGCATGTTGTCTTGGACTTACACTGACACCTAGGGTTCTGGATGCAGCATCAGTCATACGCAACAATTTTCAGCTAGAAACCATTCCAGAAATTCACTATTCCCAGTCAGCCATGATTAAATTAATATACACGCAGTCAAAAGTCTGGAATAATGTAAAGATTTTGCTCTTATGAAAAGAAATTGGTACTTGTATTCACCAATGTGGCATTCGACTGGTCACAATGTATAGTCAGGACATTAATTACATGAAAATGTACTACAATCCTAAAAACTCCTCCATGACAATGACAGCTTTGCAGACCCTTGGCTTTCTTGATGTCAGTTTGTCCAGATACTCATTTCACCCCACACTTCCTGTAGCACTTGCCATAGATGTGGCTGTCTTGTCGGGGACTTCTCATGCTCCTTACAGTCTAGCTGATCCCACAAATGCTCAATGATGTTAAGATCCATAACACTCTTTTCTAATTATCTGTTGTCCAATGTCTGTGTTTCTTTGCCCACTCTAATCTTTTCTTTTTGTTTTTCTGTTTTAAAAGTGTCTTTTTCTTTGAAAATCGTCCCATAAGGCTTGTACCCCTGAGTCTTCTCTTTACTGTTGACATGAAACCGGTGTTGAGTGGGTAGAATGCAATGAAGCTCTCAGCTGAGGACATGTGAGGCATCTATTTCTCAAACTAGAGACTCTGATGTACTTATCTTCTTGATTAGTTGTACATCTGGCCTTCCAAATCTCGTTCTGTCCTTGTTAGAGCCAGTTTTCCATTGTCTTTGAAGAATGTAGTGTACACCTTTGTATTAAATCATCAGTTTTCGGCAATTTTAAGCATTGTATAGCCTTCATTCCTCAAAACAGTGATTGACTGACAAGTTTCTTGAGAAAGCTGTTTCTTTTTTGCCATTTTTTACCTTTTATTGACCTTAAGACAAACCAGTCTATTGCATGCTGTGGCAACTCAAAAAAAAAAAAATACAAGGACAATATTAAGCTTCATTTAACAAACCAAATAGCTTTCAACTGTGTTTTCTTGTACCAAATTAGCAATTTAGCATGATTACTCAAGGATAAAGTGTTGGAGTGATGGCTACTGAAAATGGGGCCCATCTAGATTTGATCAAAAATGAATTTTCAAATAGGGATGGTGCTGTTTTTTACATCAGTAATGTCCTGACTATACTTTGTGATCAGTCGAATGCCACTTTGGTGAATTAAAGTACCAATTTCCTTCTGAAACAGCAAAGTCTGTACATTATTCCAATCTTTTGGCTGCCAGTGTATGAGTGAAAGTGTTCAGTAACAGAGCGGCTACTGAGATTAAGTGAGAAGTATTCGGCTGGTCATGTGATCCCAGTATGGCAGCTCCCATAGCAGTTTTTATAAGGTTACTGATATGACTGAAGTCCTTGTCTTATGTGAGTGGTCTTGATTTTATACTTATTTTTACTATTCTTTTCTTAAGGAGCAAAATGTTTTTTTTTTTTAAATTAGGAAAGTATTACTGGCTGCAACTTTAAAAGATGCTATATGTCCTCTACACAGCAGAGATGCATACATTTGACATTAGCAGTACATTTTCACCAGTCTCAAACTCTAGCTCAGCCCTGATGTAAATATGTTGCTTCCAAAGCAATCAGTCTGCTGGAAGACATGCTGGTTTTGGATCCGGAGGTCCGAATTACGGCAAAGGATGGCCTGTCACACCCATATCTCTCTGAGTTCCATGACCCTGAAAATGAGCCTGTTTCACCTCCATACGATGATTCTTTTGAGAGTCTAGAGCTGGCCGTCAGTGAATGGAAGAGTGAGAGCACACATACACACACACACACACACACACACGAAATGTAGAGCTCCTTCTTATCCATACATTTGAAAAGTATTCTGTCCCCTGGCGCATTGGTAGCAGGTGCTGCCCTACTCTGTTTAGTCAGCTCTGAAACTCTATTGGAAACTCACTGAAATTCTTGACATAATTCCAGATTAATGCTGCTCTGCCCTTTTATGTCTTACAGGCCTTATCCACATGGAGATCATGACATTTGACCCAGACAACCCTGGAGTGACTGCAATGTAACGCCTCATCACATTGGAAGATCAACACCAAAGATTTACACACACCGTTTGAACTATTGACTTTTTCAAGTTAAACAATGTTAGGTAGCTACTGTATCTTTTAAAGCCAGTAATTATTGACCATCTCAAAGTGTGTGAAATAAATTTGAAAGCATTTTAATACATTTTAAGTATATTAAGATAAAAGTATACTTAGGAGAGATACTGTAAAAGCATGCCAAATAAATGTGATTTGTTTGTGTGTGTATGCCTTTGTCCTATCTCTGTATTGATTTAATTAAGAAATAAGATCCTTATTATATTTAATTTATATATGTTTAGTAAAGATTTTATAGAAGCAGTAAGGCATTTGAGGCCAGTGCTATATTATATCAACAGCTAAAGTGTGTTAAATACCTTATCCACAGTAGCAGAATCTTTTTTATTTTTTTACGTAAAAAATCGTGAATTTTGACGTGAATGAAAACAAGGTTGTGACGGACAGACCAGAACCTTCTAAAATAGCATAATGCGGCCTTCCCATAAGCCGTTCTTTTTGAATGGATGCCAATGGAGGAGGTGCTTCAGTTTGCTGAATAAAGTTGTGTGTGCTTTTGTGTGGAAATGGTAAAATAACTGCATGATTTAACTGCATTTCAGCTAATCTTAAACATGTTTTACACTAACTATGTGTGGAGTTCTCTTCGATAAATTGATATATTAAAGATTAGAAGTCAAGGATGATTTTGTGACAGGTAGTTGTCACTTTACGGCTCTCCCCACTCATTTAGGTATTTAATTTTTTTCAATCAATAACTGTCATGGTAGAGCAGCAATTTGAGGAGAGTCTTTCCGAACAAGTTCGATTATACAAACATATTTTTCTGCCGTCTTTTTAGGAAATACAAAAGCACACTCCTCAACTGTCAATATGTTGACTCCACCACATCCGGTTACATGGCGCCTAAAAACTTTTGTAACTGCCAGAGCACACATAATGATTGTACATCGGGACCATGCGCTGGCGAAGCACTTGTGCCTGCTTACTTACGTGAAGTACGTTTGGGCCCTTACGCTTTCTCCTATTGTAGAGCCATGGAGGTGGCGAAAATGTGAGTGGTGCTTGCCGTGGCTAAACTCATCACCACAATGTTGCATCAACTGCCCCAAGTTGAACGAGCCCAGCCCCATGTCTGTAAGATGTTTTGGTGCCATGCGCCATGTTGCTATGCGGTTGCTAGTGTGTTCTAGGTGGTCTCTAGATTATTTCTAGGGGGTTAGTGCATGTGACGGCCCAAGTGGAGGCCGCACAAGAACGTTTACCGGAGAGGAACTTCAGACATGGTCCGCTGTAGCCGCATCCTGGCGCGATGAAAATTAGAGTCTGGGCAGGAACAGAGAATTTAAGTTATTGGTTCCGCCCGGACATACCATTGGCTGGGAGTTGTCCGGGGGAGGAAGAAACGTTAATGTCTTTATTAATTGATTTCTTTAGTTGTACATTTGTGGTATTTGATTACATTTTGCTTTCTTGATGTTTATTTACTATATATCTTTATGTGACTTGATTTTGATTTATGTAAGGTTGTATGTTGAATGTGTAACTAAATTGTTCCCCCTCTTAATTTGTAATGGGCCCATCCGTTCCTTTATAAGCTGTTCTGTTCATTGGAGCAGGCCCAGGCGCGCGCGTCCGGTGTCGATCGGTCGGGAAAAATGGCGACTGAAGGGAGGAAAGCGTGGGGAGAAACATCGGATGAAGACGACAATGAACAAGAAATGGAGTATCAGGAAGTAAGATACAATAAAAGGAAGAAAAAGAGCAGCATGGGTGATGGATCTGATTGTGAACGAACAATTAATAAAATTAAACAAACGAGTAGTGAAGCTGATAAAGAAGAAAGAGAAATCAAGGTTCTAATTACTTTTGCTAAGCAGTCAGATCAACAAATTCATCCTGTTAAATTATCTAAAGCAATTGAGAAAGAGATAGGAGCAGTGAAAGCTGTAGTTTGTCTTAGCAATGGAAGAATAATGATTAAATGTAAGGATGAAAAGCAAAAACAAAAAATTCTGAAAATGAAAACGCTGGCAGGAGGAAAGATATCATGCACAGAAATAGGTAATGGAATCAGAGGGGTTATCTCAGGTGTACCTCTTAATGTAAGTATGGATGATATTAAAGGAAATCTAAGTGGAGGCACAGTTATCTCTACTAGAAGACTGCAGATGTGGAAAGACAACAAAAGGTGTGAGAGTATGAGTGTGATGATTCAGTTTGAAGGGAGTAATTTACCCACAAGAGTGAAGTTAGGATATGTTAGCTTCTTGGTGCGAGAATTCACACCTCCACCTTTGAGATGCTTCAAGTGTCAACGGATGGGACATATTGCAAATTTTTGTAAAGGGAGAATGCGGTGCGTAAAGTGCGGGGGGGAACATGAATATGGCAAGTGTGAGGAGGGCGTAGTGATTAAATGCTGTAACTGTGGCGGTGGACATAGTGCAGCATACGCAGGATGTCCCGTACAACAAGAAGCTCGCGAAGTTCAAAAAATAAAAACTGTGCAAAATCTAACTTATGCAGAAGCTATGCGTAAGGTAAAAGGCAAACGTAATACTGAATCGAAGGTAACTAATGTGCAAGGAAATAGGATGGAATCCTATTCTCAGAGAGAAGTAAATCATGAGAGGAATGAGCCAGATCTGCATGTCACAGTAAACAAAATTGATTTTGTGGCATTCATTTGTGCGGTGGTGAATGGTACTTCACAAGTGGAAAAGAGATCTGACAAATTAAGGATTGTCGTAGGATGTGCTAATAAATTTCTCAAGTTAACAGGAGTTTCAGCAGAGGAGGTGCATGGGATTCTGAAAGCGGAGGATAGAAATGCTGCCATGGATATGACTCAGAGTAATAATTCTTAGCTGTACGATGTCTTTCCTACTACTACACTGGAATGCTAGGAGTTTAATAGCAAATGGTCAAGAATTTAAAAAACATGTATCTGAAATGGAAAAGGCCCCAGACATTATATGCATTCAAGAGACATGGTTAAACAATTCTCTGGACTTTAAGATCAATGGATATGTAGTAGAAAGGAAAGACAGAGTAACTGGAAGAGGGGGAGGGTGTGCAACATTTATTAAAGAAGCTATAATATATAAGAGGATAAACACAAGTAATAATGTAGAGTGTGTAAGTATAGAAGTAATGGGGAGGTATGAAGAAATTAGAATTTCAAACTTTTATAACCCATGCAAAGAAATAAATAATAGTATTCTAGAAGATGTGATGGGTGAGTCACAGGGTAAAGTTATTATATGTGGGGATTTTAATGCACATAATGGTTTATGGGGTAGTAAGAGTACAGACAATAACGGGTTAGTTGTAGAAGAATTTATAGAAGAACACTCATTAGTATGTTTGAATGATGGGAAATCAACAAGAATGGATATAGTTAAAGGCGGTTTGTCATGTTTAGATCTCACAATTACATCAGCTGCATTAGCAGGTAAGTGCACTTGGAGCATACAAGAGGACAATTTGGGCAGTGATCACTGGCCAATAGTTTGTGAGATTCAGAGTGCAGTACAAAAGCAAAGTTTTAATCAGTGTGCAAGGTGGGGATTTAAACAGGCAAGGTGGGAAGAGTTTTATGTGTTGTGTGAAGAAAATTTCAAAAATATGAAGATGGAAGGGAATATTGAGGAGATATATAAAAAAGTAGTAAGTGAAATTATTTTAGCAGCAAGCCTATCTATACCATTAATTAGAGGCAATGGAAAAAGAAAGAAAAATGTTCCATGGTGGTCTGAAGAGTGCACAGTGGTAATTAAAGAAAGGAATAAGGCATTCCGTGTTTTAAAAAGATTAATAACTCAAGATACAGTAATAGATTATCAGAAAAAAAGGGCAGCTGCAAGAAGGGTAATTAAAAGTGCAAAGAGAAAAGCATGGCAGGAGTTCTGTAATACAATTGGGAGAGAGACTGGAATGCATGTGGTATGGGGAATGATAAGGAAAATGAATGGTATTAATACTCATAAACTAGTTCCTGCAATTGAGGATGATGGAAATGTGGCCAGAACAGACAAAGAAAAGATAGAAATATTGGCCAATACATTTGCCAAAGTCCATAGTATTGAAAACCTGAGTGATAAGTTTTTAAAAAGAAGGCAAGAGTTAAATAAAATGTATGAGAATGTTTGTGTGAAAAAACAAGATGATAGTAACATGGATGATGATTTTAATCTCTTTGAACTAAAGATTGCTATTAGCAATTCAAAGGATACAACTCCAGGGAGGGACATGATAAGCTATAGTATGTTAAAAAACTTACCGGACGTAGCCATTAAAGTAATACTGGATTTATATAACCAGATATGGAATGAAGGCACCTTACCCAAAGAGTGGAAAAATGCAATAGTTATACCAGTAGCAAAACCAGGAAAAGATGCAACAAAACCAAGTAGTTATAGGCCAATTGCTCTTACGTCTACATTATGTAAGGTGATGGAAAAAATGATAGTAAGAAGATTAAATTATTTTTTGGAGAAAAATGAGATTTTATCATCAGCTCAAAGTGGGTTTAGGAGGAAAAGATCTACAATGGATGCTTTGGTATTATTTGAAAATGAGGTTAAAAAAGCTTTAACAATGAAAGAATTCCTTGTCGCAGTTTTCTTTGATATTGAAAAGGCATATGACACTTTATGGAGGGAGGGACTATTAATTAAGCTAGATAAAATCGGAGTAGGGGGGAGAATGTACAACTGGATATTGGATTTCTTGTTTAAACGTACATTTCAGGTTAGAATAGGGGAAGAAGTGTCATCAATACATGATATTCTGAATGGGACTCCGCAAGGAAGTGTAATTAGTCCAATTTTATTTAACATAATGATTAATGATATTTATGAAAGAGTGAAACCAAGTGTGGGGAAGGCACTATATGCAGATGATGGAGCAGTGTGGAAAAGGGGTAGGAATTTAGGGAATGTAGTCAAAGGAATACAAGAATCAATAAATGAAGTTGAAAGGTGGTCAGTGGAATGGGGACTGAAGTTTTCAGTATTAAAGACTCAATATATGGTTTTTACCAAGAAAAGGAAAATGGAACAACTGACTTTGAATTTATATGGCCAAGCATTAGAAAGAGTGACAGAAGTTAAATACCTAGGGTTAATATTTGATGAAAAATTAACATGGAATAGACATATTAAGAAAATTGAGAACAAGTGTAAAAGAGTAATAAATTGCATGACTTCAATAGCCAAATATGAGTGGGGAGCAAGGAAAAGTGCACTACTTCACATATATCAAGCCTTAATACGGTCTAGTATAGATTATGGGTGTGCAGTGTATGGTGGTGCCACAAAATCAGAGCTAAAGAAGCTGGATACTGTACAGGCTAGGGCACTTAGAGTTTGTTGTGGAGCTATAAGATCTACCCCTCTAGATGCAATCAGGGTTGAAATGGGGGAGATGCCACTAGATTTAAGAAGGGAAAAGCTTTCAATGATGTACTGGGTTAATTTGCAGGGTTGTAATAAGAGTCACTGTACACGAGCAATTTTAAATGACTGTTGGGAATATAAAAAGAATAATGGGAATAGTTTGGGATGGAAATATAAACAATGGGTTAAGGAATGTGGCCTGGAAAATATAGATATATGTCTCAATATGCCATTAAAAGGGGTATCAGTGTGGAATATTCCTGAACCTAATGTTGATATGAGATTGTTGGAGGATCGGGAGAAAGCAGAAGGAAGATATATTAGCTGTTTTGAAATCAATGGTTTTATGAGAGAACATTTTTATTCTTGTATTCAAATTTATACAGATGGATCTAAAGACCCAGTCGAACAAAAGGTAGGAGTAGGAGTATATATTCCAAAATTTGAGACGAAAATAAGTTTAAGGTTGAGTGACAAAATATCTGTATATTCAACAGAACTAACTGCTATAATAGTAGGATTGCAGTGGTTAGAGCAGACTAAGCCAAATAGGATGGCGACTGTAATTTACTCAGATTCTGCATCAGCACTTAAAAGTATATTGTCAACAAAAACTGACAGAGAAGACCTGTTAGTAGAAATTTATACTTTATTATATAGGCTGAACATAGAGGGTGTAATTGTATACTTTTGTTGGGTGCCGGCACATATTGGGATAGTAGGAAACGAAATAGCAGATAAGTTAGCAAAAGAAGCGTTAAGGAAAGACTTGGTAGATATTAAGATACCTTTAGGAAGGAATGAAGTTAGAGCAATAATTAATAGAGAAATAACAAGTATATGGCAACAAAGATGGGAAAGTAGCAGTACAGGTAGGTGGTATTATAGTATTGTAAAAGCAGTAGGGAAAAAAGAATCGTGCTATGGAAGACATAGAAAGGAAGAAGTAATGATTTCTAGACTAAGGATGGGGCATACAGGGTTAAAATCAACACTGGCATTAATGGGAAAGCATGGAAATGGTATGTGTGATGAATGTGGTGTTATTGAAACAGTAGAACATGTGTTTTTTAAGTGTAGTAAATATGAAGAACAGCGTAGCAGTCTTTTTAAAAATATAAAGAACAGGCCAGTGAGTATTATGGACCTACTGGGAAAGGGTTTGAGTGATAGTCAGAGGTTTCAGAATGTGATAAAATTTTTAGAGCATACAGGGCTAGATCTCCGGATCTAGATCCTGAGGACGAGGAGCAAGTAGCTTTGATCATCTTGGAGGTGGAGGAGCTCAATGTGGAAGCTGGAGGAGCTGAACACGCAGCGTCAGCTGAAGCTAGGGCTCTGATCCTCTGGGATGATTATATATATATATATATATATATATATATATATATATATATATATATATATATATATATATATATGTATATATATATATATGTATATATATATATATATATGTATATATATATATATATATATATATGTATATATATATATATATATATATATATATATATATATATATATATATATATATATTATTATTATTATTATTTTTTTTTTTTTTTTTTCCCCTTCCTCTCAGATTCATTACTCATGTGCGCAAGGTATATAGTAGGTGGCGGTAATACTCCAAAGGAGTGAACGGCCATGGAACGGAAAGAAGAAGAAGAAGAAGAAGAAGGAGCAGGCCCAGGTTCCTGCAATTGAGGAAGATGGAAAGGTGGCCAGAACAGACAAAGAAAAGATAGAAATATTGGCCAATACATTTGCCAAAGTCCATAGTATTGAAAACCTGAGTGATAAGTTTTTAAAAAGAAGGCAAGAGTTAAATAAAATGTATGAGAATGTTTGTGTGAAAAAACAAGATGATAGTAACATGGATGATGATTTTAATCTCTTTGAACTAAAGATTGCTATTAGCAATTCAAAGGATACAACACCAGGGAGGGACATGATAAGCTATAGTATGATGAAAAACTTACCGGACGTAGCCATTAAAGTAATACTGGATTTATATAACCAGATATGGAATGAAGGCACCTTACCCAAAGAGTGGAAAAATGCAATAGTTATACCAGTAGCAAAACCAGGAAAAGATGCAACAAAACCAAGTAGTTATAGGCCAATTGCTCTTACATCTACATTATGTAAGGTGATGGAAAAAATGATAGTAAGAAGATTAAATTATTTTTTGGAGAAAAATGAGATTTTATCATCAGCTCAAAGTGGGTTTAGGAGGAAAAGATCTACAATGGATGCTTTGGTATTATTTGAAAATGAGGTTAATAAGCTTTAACAATGAAAGAATTCCTTGTTGCAGTTTTCTTCGATATTGAAAAGGCATATGACACTTTATGGAGGGAGGGACTATTAATTAAGCTAGATAAAATCGGAGTAGGGGGGAGAATGTACAACTGGATATTGGATTTCTTGTTTAAACGTATATTTCAGGTTAGAATAGGGGAAGAAATGTCATCAATACATGATATTCTGAATGGGACTCCGCAAGGAAGTGTAATCAGTCCAATTTTATTTAACATAATGATTAATGATATTTATGAAAGAGTGAAACCAAGTGTGGGGAAGGCACTATATGCAGATGATGGAGCAGTGTGGAAAAGGGGTAGGAATTTAGGGAATGTAGTCAAAGGAATACAAGAATCAATAAATGAAGTTGAAAGGTGGTCAGTGGAATGGGGACTGAAGTTTTCAGTATTAAAGACCCAATATATGGTTTTTACCAAGAAAAGGAAAATGGAACAATTGACTTTGAATTTATATGGCCAAGCATTAGAAAGAGTGACAGAATTTAAATACCTTGGGTTAATATTTGACGAAAAATTATCATGGAATAGACATATTAAGAAAATTGAGAACAAGTGCAAAAGAGTAATAAATTGCATGACTTCAATAGCCAAATATGAGTGGGGAGCAAGGAAAAGTGCACTACTTCACATATATCAAGCCTTAATACGGTCTAGTATAGATTATGGGTGTGCAGTGTATGGTGGTGCCACAAAATCAGAGCTAAAGAAGCTGGATACTGTACAGGCTAGGGCACTTAGAGTTTGTTGTGGAGCTATAAGATCAACTCCTCTAGATGCAATCAGGGTTGAAATGGGGGAGATGCCACTAGATTTAAGAAGGGAAAAGCTTACAATGATGTACTGGGTTAATTTGCAGGGTTGTAATAAGAGTCACTGTACACGAGCAATTTTAAATGACTGTTAGGAATATAAAAAGAATAATGGGAATAGTTTTGGATGGAAATATAAACAATGGGTTAAGGAATGTGGCCTGGAAAATGTAGATATATGTCCCAATATGCCATTAAAAGGGGTATCAGTGTGGAATATTCCTGAACCTAATGTTGAAATGAGATTGTTGGAGGATCGGGAGAAAGCAGAAGGAAGATATATTATCTGTTTTGAAATCAATGGTTTTATGAGAGAACATTTTTATTCTTGTATTCCGATTTATACAGATGGATCTAAAGACCCAGTCGAACAAAAAGTAGGAGTAGGAGTATATATTCCAAAATTTGAGACGAAAATAAGTTTAAGGTTGAGTGACAAAATATCTGTATATTCAACAGAACTAACTGCTATAATAGTAGGATTGCAGTGGTTAGAGCAGACTAAGCCAAATAGGATGGCGACTGAAATTTGCTCAGATTCTGCATCAGCACTTAAAAGTATATTGTCAACAAAAACTGACAGAGAAGACCTGATAGTAGAAATTTATACTTTATTATATAGGCTGAACATAGAGGGTGTAATTGTATACTTTTGTTGGGTGCCGGCACATATTGGGATAGTAGGAAACGAAATAGCAGATAAGTTAGCAAAAGAAGCGTTAAGGAGTGACTTGTAGATATTAAGATACCTTTAGGAAGGAATGAAGTTAGAGCAATAATTAATAGAGAAATAACAAGTATATGGCAACAAAGATGGGAAAGTAGCAGTACAGGTAGGTGGTATTATAGTATTGTAAAAGCAGTAGGGAAAAAAGAATCGTGCTATGGAAGACATAGAAAGGAAGAAGTAATGATTTCTAGACTAAGGATGGGGCATACAGGGTTAAAATCAACACTGGCATTAATGGGAAAGCATGGAAATGGTATGTGTGATGAATGTGGTGTTATTGAAACAGTAGAACATGTGTTTTTTAAGTGTAGTAAATATGAAGAACAGCGTAGCGGTCTTTTTAACAATATAAAGAACAGGCCAGTGAGTATTATGGACCTATTGGGAAAGGGTTTGAGTGATAGTCAGAGGTTTAAGGATGTGATAACATTTTTAGAGCATACAGGGCTAGATCACCGGATCTAGAGCCTGAGGACGAGGAGCAAGTAGCTTTGATCATCCTGGAGGTGGAGGAGCTCAATGTGGAAGCTGGAGGAGCTGAACACGCAGCGTCAGCTGAAGCTAGGGCTCTGATCCTCTGGGATGATTATATATATATATATATATATATATATATATATATATATATATATTTTTTTTTATTTTTCCTCTCAGATACATTACTCATGTGCGCAAGGTATACAGTAGGTGGCTGAGGCTGCGTTCATTGTTGCCGGGGACTTCAACAAAGCCAACTTTAAACCAATAGCACCAAAATACCACCAACACATCAGCTTTAACACACGAGGGGACCGGGTTTTGGATCATTGCTATTCTCCTTTCCGGGATGGCTACAAATCCCTCCCCCGCCCACCATTTGGCAAATCCGACCACTCCTCCGTTCTGCTTCTGCCCGCTTACAGGCAGAAACTGAAACGGGAATCACCCACCATTAGAATGATCCAGTGCTGGTCGGACCAATCAGACTCTGCGCTACAGGACTGTTTTGATCACGCGGACTGGGAGATGTTCCGGTCTGCCTCCGATGACGACATCGAGGTTTACGCTGATAGCGTAACGTGTTTCATCAGGAAGTGCGTAGAGGACGTTGTTCCGACAAAAAATATACGGATCTACCCCAACCAGAAACCCTGGGTTAACGGCGATGTTCGCGCGGCACTTACTGCGCGGACCACCGCTTTTAATTCCGGGAACGCGGAGGAGCGTAAACAAGCCAGATATGCCCTCCGTAACTCCATCCGTGCAGCCAAACGCCAGTACAGGCACAAAATTGAAGAACAGTTCAACACCACTGACTCCAGAAGTATGTGGCAGGGAATTAACACCATCACGGACTATAAACAGAATAAAAACTCCGCCATGAACACCGTTGCCTCTCTCCCGGACGAGCTTAATACTTTTTATGCTCGTTTCGAGGACAACAACACCGCCCTCACGGAGAGAGCACTTGCGGCCGATACTACAGAGGCTGGTTCACTCTCCGTCTCTGTTGCGGATGTAACCCGATCCTTTCGACGGGTGAACGTTCGTAAAGCCGCGGGTCCAGACGGCATTCCGGGCCGCGTCATCAGAGCATGCGCGAACCAACTGGCTGGTGTTTTTATGGACATTTTCAACTTGTCCCTCTCCCTGTCTGTAGTCCCCACATGCTTCAAAACATCAAACATTGTGCCTGTACCGAAGCAATCAAAAATCACCTGCTTAAATGACTGGCGTCCTATTGCCCTCACCCCCATCATCAGCAAATGCTTTGAGAGGTTGATCAGAGATCACATCTGCTCTGTTCTGCCCACCTCTTTGGACCCATTGCAGTTTGCCTACCGCAACAACCGCTCCACTGATGATGCCATTGCATCTACAATACACACTGCTCTCTCCCACCTGGAAAAAAGGAACACATATGTGAGAATGCTGTTTGTAGACTACAGCTCAGCATTCAACACCATAGTGCCCTCCAAGCTTGATGTGAAACTCCGGGCTCTGGGCTTAAACAGCTCACTGTGCAGCTGGATCCTGGATTTCCTGTCAGGCAGACGTCAGGTGGTTAGAATGGGCAGCAACATCTCCTCATCACTGACCCTCAACACTGGAGCCCCGCAGGGCTGTGTTCTCAGCCCACTCCTGTATTCCCTTTACACACATGACTGTGTGGCGACACATAGCTCCAATGCCATCATTAAGTTTGCTGACGATACGACGGTGGTAGGTCTGATCACTGACAATGATGAAACAGCCTACAGAGAGGAGGTGCACACTCTGACACGCTGGTGTCAGAAGCACAACCTCTCCCCCAACGTCAGTAAAACCAAGGAGCTTGTGGTGGACTTCAGGAAGAAAGACAGAGTACACAGCCCCATCACCATTAATGGAGCACCGGTGGAGAGAGTCAGCAGCTTCAAGTTCCTCGGTGTCCACATTACTGAGGAACTCACATGGTCCGTCCACACTGAGGCCGTTGCGAAGAAGGCTCACCAGCGCCTCTTCTTCCTGAGACGGCTGAGGAAGTTTGGAATGAACCAACACATCCTCACACGGTTCTACACCAGCACCGTAGAGAGCATCCTGACTGGCTGCATCACCGCCTGGTACGGCAATAGCACCGCCCACAACCGCGAAGACCTGCAAAGGGTGGTGCGAACAGCCAGAAACATCATCGGAGGTGAGCTTCCCTCCCTACAGGATATATATAACAGACGGTGTGTGAATAAAGCTCGGAGGATTATCAGAGACTCCAGCCACCCGAGTCATGGGCTGCTCTCACTGCTTCCATCAGGCAGGCGGTATCGCAGCATCTGGACCCGCACCACCCGACTACATGACAGCTTCTTCCCCCAAGCAATAAGACTTTTGAACACATGATCTCTCACGATCAACAATCAGCACTGCACTTTATTAATCATCTCTGTCAATATATTCTCCCAATTCAGTTAGTGTATATATATATATATATATATATATATATATATATATATATATATACCTGTGTGTGTATATATATATATATATATATATATATATATATATATATATATATATATACCCTTATCTAGTGTATGTGTATTCTACATTGTGTGTATTGTGTACATTTGTTATGTAAATTGTTGTGTAAGTATGTGTACATTTGTTATGTAAATTGTTTTGTGTAAATATGTTGTTATTGTAAAGTGGTTTATGTCTTGTCACTGTCATTACTGCAATGTTGCTCGGAACTGCACACAAGAATTTCACCTGCTGTTGCACTCGTGTACACAGTAGTGTGACAATAAAGTGATTTGATTTGATTTGATTTGATTTGGCGGTAATACTCCAAAGGAGTGAACGGCCATGGAACGGAAAGAAGAAGAAGAAGAAGGAGCATGCCCAGTTTTTTGTTTGTTTGGTTGGTTTTTGTCTAACTGTTTGACTTCATTCTTTGTTTGTTTATTTTATTTTTGTTGTAAGAAGGTTATGAGTTTGTAAAGCTGATATATTTTTTGGGTTCAAATAAAGACCCATTTTTCTGTAGAAAGCTTGTGTTCCTTGTTCCTGACTTCTCGGTCCCTCACATATGGTGGCAGCAGTGGGACCTTTCAGTTGGTCAAGGACACTAAGCAGTATCCATTTTTTCTGCCCCTTGTGGCGGTGTTTTTCCCCCCTGTTATTATGAGTCGTACCTTGAAGAAAGGTGTGCCCAAGGCTCCTCCCTTGCAGCAAGAGGAAGAAAGGGGTGAGGAGGACCAGGACATGGTAGAGGGAGCTGAAGGAGCTGAGGCAATGGGGGACAGAGAAGTTTCGGTGACTGAGTTGGCAAAGCTTCTTCGAACCCATATAGCCAGGACAGAAGACCGGGAGAATTCAAGACAGCAGGAGCAGGTGGGACAGGAGTGACGGTTTAAGGCTCTCCAGCACCAGTTCGGTCTTTTGCAAATGGAGGTCCAAATACGCACCTCTCCTAATCTTCACTTACCTGATGTTGACCGGGAGTCCCGGGAAAGGCCGGATGTGGATCATTTAGATTCAGATGGAAACCCCGTGGCTTCAGCTCATCAGCAGAATTTTGATCAGGTTGGGAACAATGCAGGCCCACCATTATCTCACATGCCTCGATTAGAGAAGCTAAGTGAGACTGATGATGTAGAACACTTCCTTGTTACTTTTGAAAGGATTGCTGTTGCTTGTAGGTGGACTAAAATTGATTGGGTTTGGCATTTAATCCCTTTGCTGACTGGTAAAGCAAGAGCAGCCTACGTTAATATGGATGTGAACGAGTCTATTGACTATGATAAAGTGAAGAGTGCTATTTTAAGGAAATATGATGTAAATGCTGAAACTTATCGACAAAAGTTCCGTTCTCTATCGGTGGATCCATCAGAGAGTCCAATAGAACTTTATAACCGGCTCAAAGAACTCTTTGGGAAATGGATCCAGCCTAAGAGGAAACGAGTGGAGGAGGTGAGTGAAATCATCATTATGGAACAATATCTTAGAATGCTGTCCCCTGAACTTCAGGTGTGGATTCGAGAGAGAGATCCTGGGACTGCAGCGGAAGCAGCGTCTTTGGCGGATGTGTTTGTTGCAGCCAGAGAGAAGAGTAAGCCGTGGGCTTGGAAACCAGTCAATGACCGCCATTCTCTCGACATGCCTCCCTTCCAGTAAAGGAAGATGGAGGGGTCTGGTAAGCCCTATATGGGGAAACCTACTTCAGCCAAGTTAAATTTTGCTCCTAAACGACCTCCTATATGTTACCTGTGTGGTCAAGAAGGGCACACTAAACCAAATTGTCCAAAGGTCTCAGCTCAGCTTACCCAGCTATGTTTCGTACCAAGGAGGGAGGTAATTAAATCCCCAAGCTCTGTGAGAACTACAAATGTTGAGATAAATGGTGAGAAATTGACTGCTTTGATTGACACCGGCAGTGATCAGACTCTGGTTAGAAGAAAGTTCATATCACCCTCTTTGATCAGCACAGTCAACAAATTGCCTATTTGCTGCGTACATGGAGATGAGAGGTTGTTACCTACCGCCAGTGTCTATGTCAAGATAGAAGAGCAGACATATCTGGTGAAGGTGGGGTGGCTGATAATTTGTCTTTTCCTGTGATTCTGGGTCGAGATATACCAGTGTTGCTGGAGCTGTTGCACCCGACTCGACAATGTCACGTGGTGGTGACCAGAGCAAAGGCGAACCAGTCAGAGGGGATTGAACACACGCTAAGTACTTTGCCTTTCTTTGATGCAGAGATTGAGACCGTGGTGGCGAAGAGGATGAAAACTAAAAGAGAAAAAAGACAAGGAAAGGTAAAATATGCTGCTCATACCGTGTCTGAAAATATGGCCTGTGACTTACCTGTGAATTTCCAGATGACTACCAACATTGTTCAGATGCAGCAGGAAGATGCTAGTCTCATGGAGTGCTTTGCAAGAGCTGCAGAGGAGAGAGAGAAGCCTCTAGATGACAGTACAGCCAGATATGTGATAATGAAGGGAATACTCTATCGAGAGACCAGGGTCCAGAAACAACTTGTGGTTCTGCAGTGTGTTCGAGAGATGGTGTTACATCTGAGTCACTCGATTCCTTGGGCTGGCCACCTGGGGAAGAACAAGACTACTGCAAGAATCAAGAAGTATTTTTTCTGGCCCGGTTTGAAAGTAAATGTGGCCCAATTTTGTAAAAGCTGTCCTGTTTGTCAGAAGGTGTCCCTCAGACGTCCGTCAAGAGCACCACTACAACCACTTCCTATTATTGGTACGCCGTTTGAGAGGCTTGGAATGGATGTCGTTGGTCCAGTGGAGAGGAGTCGCTCAGGGAACCGCTTCATGTTGGTAATAACGGACTATTCCACCAGATACCCAGAGGTTTTTCTGTTAAGATCTGTGAAGGCGAAACCTGTAGCAACTTCCTTGGTCCAGTTATTTTCTAGGGTCGGATTTCCAGCAGAAATTCTAACCGACCAGGGCACTAAGTTCATGTCTACCTTGTTGAAGCAGGTCTACCAGCTCTTAGGAATTAAGAGTCTGCATACTACTCCCTATCATCCCCAAACAGATGGGTTGACTGAACGATTTAACCAGACTTTGAAACAGATGTTAAGGAAGTTTGTGAGCGAGACTGGTCAAGACTGGGACCAATGGTTGCCCTATCTTCTCTTTGCTTACCGGGAAGTTCCTCAGGCTTCCACGGGCTTTTCTCCTTTCGAGCTGTTGTATGGCCGTGATGTCAGGGGCCCGTTGGCTCTGCTCCAGGAGATGTGGGAAGGGATTCCTGAAAAGAAAGAGCCTACCAGTGTTGTCTCTTATGTTCTGCAAATGAGGGAACAGTTGCAGAAGATGACCATTTTGGCTCAGAATCATTTGGTGGAAGCCAAGAGAAAGCAGAAGACCTGGTATGACCCTACGGCTCGAGAAAGGGATCTGGAGATCGGTAAAAAGGTACTTGTCATGTTGCCCAGTCGAGAGAGTAAACTGCTAGCAAAATGGCAGGGTCCTTATGAGATCAAGAAACGTCTGGGTCCTACGACTTATGAAATCAGTATGCCGGGTCAAGATCGATCTAGTCGGGTATTGTACGTTAACCTGTTGAAGGAGTGGGTTCCCCGTCCTGAAAAGTCACAGTCACTGATGATTCGCAGTATTGAAGAAGAAGAATCCGATGACCAGTATCTGCCACAGCCAGTTCCTGGGGACATCGGGTTAGAGCACCTAACAGATTCCCAGCGGTCACAGGTACAAGTTCTCCTCACTTCGAAGGTATTTTCTGAATATCCTGGGTTTACCAACTTGATTGAGCACGGTGTAGTATTGAAATCTGATGCTGTCGTGAAACGCCAGAGCTATAGGATACCTGAAAGATTCCAGGTGACCTTACAGGAAGAGGTAGACCTTATGCTCCACTTGGGCATTACTGAGCCTTCGAATAGTGAATGGTGTCACCCCATAGTCCTTGTGCCAAAGAAGGACGGGAGTATAAGGTTCTGTATTGATTTTCGATATTTGAACTCAGTATCACAGTTTGATTCCTACCCTACCCTGCGCATAAGTGACCTAATTGATTGTTTGGGCCAATCCAAATATCTGACAACAATGGACCTTTCTAAAGGCTATTGGCAAATTCCACTGACTCTATCCTCGCGGCCCTTGACTGCATTCAGAACATCAAGGGGCCTTTTCATTTCAAGGTGTTATCTTTTGGCCTTCATGGGGCCGTGGCGACGTTTCAGAGGTTGATAGACCAAGTATTACGGGGTTTACCTTTTGCTGCTGCATATCTTGACGATATTGTCATTTACAGTAACACCTGGGAGGAACATGTGCAGCATCTCCGAGAAGTCTTGCAGCGTCTTCAGAATGCCGGCCTGACTGTCAACCCCACCAAGTGTGCTGTGGCTAAACAGGAGACTGAATACCTTGGCTATGTCATTGGCCAGGGTGTTGTGCGACCGCAGGTGAAGAAATTTCAAGCCTTGGAGAAGTGTGTGGTGCCCCAGACACGTAAGGATCTGCGATCTTTTTTGGGTATGGCTGGATTTTACCATCGCTTTGTCTCCAACTTCTCCAGCAGGACTGCTCCACTAACAGATATGGTGGGGGCATGTTGTCCGAACCAACTGCAGTGGACTGAGGAGAGATTGAAAGCCTTCCGGGACATTCAGGGAGCTTTGACAACTAGCGCTGTACTACACAATCCTGACTTTAGTCGACCTTTCATTGTACAGACTGATGCCTCTGAGAGGGGAGTAGGAGCCATCCTATTGCAAGGGCCACCAGAGAACCGACAGCCAGTGGCTTACATCAGTCGTAAATTGTTTCTGAGAGAAGTACGTTATTCAACGGTGGAAAAGGAGTGTTTAGCCATAAAGTGGGCGTTGGATTCCCTACGATACTATCTACTAGGCTGTGAGTTTACCCTGGAGACTGATCATAAGGCATTGCAATTGTTGGAGAGAATGAAGGATTCTAATGGAAGGATTACAAGATGGTATCTCGCCTTGCAGCCCTTCAGATTCAGGATACCACATGTGTCTGGTAAAGTCAACTGTACTGCTGACTATCTCTCCCGCTCTACTGGTGAGATTTCTGAAGAGGGGGGAAATGTGACAGCCCAAGTGGAGGCCGCACAAGAACGTTTACCGGAGAGGAACTTCAGACATGGTCCGCTGTAGCCGCATCCTGGCACGATGAAAATTAGAGTCTGGGCAGGAACAGAGAATTTAAGTTATTGGTTCCGCCCGGACATACCATTGGCTGGGAGTTGTCCGGGGGAGGAAGAAACGTTAATGTCTTTATTAATTGATTTCTTTAGTTGTACATTTGTGGTATTTGATTACATTTTGCTTTCTTAATGTTTATTTACTATATATCTTTATGTGACTTCATTTTGATTTATGTAAGGTTGTATGTTGAATGTGTAACTAAATTGTTCCCCCTCTTAATTTGTAATGGGCCCATCCATTCCTTTATAAGCTGTTCTGTTCATTGGAGCAGGCCCAGTTTTTTGTTTGTTTGGTTGGTTTTTGTCTAACTGTTTGACTTCATTCTTTGTTTGTTTATTTTATTTTTGTTGTAAGAAGTTTATGAGTTTGTAAAGCTGATATTTTTTGGGTTCAAATAAAGACCCATTTTTCTGTAGAAAGCTTGTGCTCCTTGTTCCTGACTTCTCGGTCCCTCACAGTGCGGTTTACCATCTTTTTCATCGCAGTATTAAACTATAGAGCTCCCGTCTGATTTCCCACAACTCATTTTGTCTGGAGTTCTTTTATACTGAATGTCCTTTAAAAAATATTGTTTTAAGTTTTATCTGCGGAACGATACAAAAACACTTTAAACTGCAGTACAGCCCGTTGAAGAGACTGTAAGTCTATCCCTCACAGCCTCGCCGTCTTTCCCGTCAGAAATCAAAGATGGTCACTGGCTGCTGTGAATAAAGTCTATTTGACATGATGTGCAATTTAGCAGTCGTCAGCCATGATTTTATTCACTATGTAGCACAGCCTCAAACGTTGCTTTAATGACACTGTTACTCCCTTTTATGAAACCCTTCAAAATAAATATTAATGACACATAGTTTTGTAGTGACATATAAAGTAGCTTGGTGAACTGTTGTTCCCTTTACAAAAAGCTTCACTAATGATGCTGCGCTTTGCTAAGCGCTTTGGGAACGACCCTAGTCGTGACCGAGCTGTGAATATGTGTGTAACACGTCAATGAACATTGACTGGAATTTATAGCCTCGGCTGATGTGATCATTAGAAGCACCTGAGGCCAGGCTATAAATGGATACGTCACCAGGTGTTGTCGGATCCTCTTTTTTCAGAGCGATTCTCTGTGTGTGTGTTTTACAACTCTGTCAAAACTTTCTTTCCTCTGCTAGGAGTAAGACTTTGTCAAACAGTGTGCAGTGAACCTTTTCTCCTTTCCCTTCTGTCTAGAAGATATATATATTTTTCTGTAGAAAGAACTGTCAGCGGGCACTTGACTTGCCACTGCCAGGTTCTATGTGGCCTCCACTGCGGTTTGCCACGCCTTGGCGGGCGGGGTACCCCCTAAGAGGCATCCTTACTAGGACCTCTTCATAGGGTAAGACCCCCTTTTTAGACCTCTAGAGTCAGCGTTTGGTAGACTTCTGACTCTCAAGATGGTTTTTCTTATGGCAATTTCGTCTCTAAGGAGACTTGGGTACCTACAGGCTCTGTCTCTTTTGCCGGCCTGTTTAGAGTTTGCCCCAGCTATGACCAAAAGCATTCTTTGCACCCTCACCCTAACTGCCTGCCCAAGGTGCGACCCTTGGCCGGTTGTTTTCTAAGCCTTCTGTTCCCTGCCGTTTGTATCACCAGAGCAGCTAAGACTTCTCAGACTTTGTCTAGTCTTTACCCTTCAGACTTATGTCCACCGCATTTGCTAGTGGTGTAAAGTCAGGGCAGCAATTCTTCACTTGGGAGCCGTGACCGGGGGCTAATAATGGGCGATATGGCCTAAAAAATTTATCACGATAATTTCAGGGATTTATTGCGATAACGATACAAATGACGATAAATTATTTTCTTCTGTAAAATCTCAGATTATGTTATGTTTAAGTTGTGTTCCAGTGACTGTGCTGAAAAACATCACACAACAACAATTACACAATAATAATAATTCAAATCAATTACAAGTTTAAAATGTAAACACAGATTCTTTATTTATTTATACTCTCATGGTGGAAAAATAGTGCAAAGCAAACAGCAAAAGTAACAATCACCAACCATGTCTTCAGTTGTGTTTCAAAATTACAACAGAATACAACTGCAAATAAATCCTGATAAAGTAAAGAAGTTCAGAGTGAAACACACTCTTAGAATGTAAATATAATACGTAAGTGGAACATGCTAACACCAATTAGGTAGTTAAATTATCAACACTCTTGTCCCATGGAACAAATTGTAAAAATAGTGCAAACACTGTATCAAAAAAGTAATGATCCCAACTATGTCTTCAGGCAATTTTCGTCTGGGTGGTAATTTTCTTACCCCTAGGTCCACTTGTAGTTTTCGCCTCCGTTGCCTCGCGTATCTTCAGACATTCGTCATACTCTGGTTTGTGTTTGTGTTTCAGATGGTGGAACAAATTGGACGTGTTTCCACTCTTTGTAACCACCGTTTTTCTGCAAACTTTGCATATTACGGTAGTTTGCTCCTCAGCTGATTTTCTGTAACCAAACCAGTTCCAAATTGTGGAGGTAGCTCCTCGCTTAACAAAAAGCTCCTCCTCCTCCTCAGCCTCATGTCCGCCTTCCGCCATGCTTGTTTTCACTCCGCACAGAGAATGTCCGCACGTGAACAGTGAATCGCGCGCGCGCACAAAACTACGTCATCAACTAGACTTATCGTTATTATCGTGAGGAGACACATTTTTATCGTGAGGAGAATTTTCAACGATATATCGCAAACGATAAGATATCGCCCATCCCTACCGGGGGCGGTCACCTCCTGGCAGACTATGTCACTTTGGGTGAGGGAAATTATTGCACGGGCCTACGAGGCGCGCGGTCAAGCTTCGCCAGTAGGTTTTAGGGCGCACTCTACCAGAGGGCTCTCCTCCTCTAAAGCCTTGGCTAGAGGTCTCCCTCTGCAGCAAGTTTGTGATGCGGCAGGTTGTCCTCTCCGCACACATTCATTAGACTTTAATAATTTGGATGTTCTGCCACTAGGGTCATTCCCAAAGCGCTTAGCAAAGCGCAGCATCTCGTTCCGCTTTTTTCAGGGAACAAGGGTTACACATGTAACCCGAGACGTTTTACTTTACCTCAGCTTACGGAAAAAAACTAAATTTTCCCGGCTTGCATAGCTTATGCGGATGCATGATCTCGAGATGACTGACAGGCGATATCTGTATTTAAAAGGTGATTGGCTCTTTTATTTGTAAGGTGGGACTTCCTTTCTTCATTTGCTGACCGTTGGGTGCTAGAACTTCTTGGTTGGGCGTTCCAACCAAGAAGTTTTTAATAGAAGTGGCCCGTTCCTGGTAATTTTAATCATTATAATGCTTATAATACAGTGTTGGCTGTAATATGATTACAAAGTAATTAGTTACTATAATCTACTTTTTAAAAAGTAGTGTAACACTCTACATTTTCAATTCTTGTAATTAGATCACAGTTACTGACTCTCAATTAAGTTAATTACTTTCAAGTACATTGGGTAACTCATATTTATTAAAGAATATTGTGTAGGGCTGTACTATAATTACAATATGAATTCAAAGAACAATGAACAAACAGTACATTTAGACAGATTTAGATTTTCTGTGAAATGTGTTTAGAAATGAACTTAAAAGTATTTAGTCATTTGATACATTTTTATTTATTTATTTTTATGTTGAGTAAATATAATATTCATAAAACCCAATCCTAAAATTTGGGCGAAGGACTTTAGTTTTTTCTTCAGCGTAGTGCCATATTTGATTCTTGACAGGAATGAAAATGAGGCTGTGAGGAATAAGGTGAAGAACAGACCCAAGTAGGTTTTGCTGCAGTTTTACCATTAGGGCGCAGTGTAGTTCTTTGTAGGTAGGGTTATTGCAAGTCTCCATTCGACATTCCACCTTTGAGTTTTCTTCACAGATTTAGAAAGATATTTATGTGTCGTGTGGGACATGCGGGAAACAGTATCAGGTACTTTGTATTGGTATGTCACATATTCAACCTGCTCGAGACGTCTTCCCTCAGATAAATCAACAGAGGGTGGTATCTTCCACATCCCAATTTCTGACTGATTCATCCTCTTAAACAACAACGGATTTGCCCTTTAAAGTGTATGAGTAATACTTACTGGCTTGCCAGCTAAACCTGGCTCGGTTTGGTCAGGTGTGGTATAAGGTCCTATGGTAACGGGATTCAGTGGTTTGGTTGTTTATATGTTTAGCCAACAATTGTTTAATGTGCTGTGAAAAAAGTGTACATCTTAAGCCCGCTATACACTGTAGGATTTTTACATCTACAAAAATCAGTACATTTATAAGCTACAAAATGCGTCGGCCCACCGGGAAAATGCGCGGTATGACAGATTACCAATCCAGCCCTGTTGGGGTGGGATGGGGGGGGGGGGGGGGGGCGGTACTTTTGTTACCCCTATCTAAGTGTATTGCACCTGTTAACCTTTTTATTCTTGAGGTGAAGAAGTTTAAAAGTGTGGAAGTGTGTGAATTGTCAAAAAAGGAACTTCTCAAACTAAATTAAAATCTAGTAAATAAGATATTAGATATGTCTGTTTTTCTCGGCATTATTAGTTTGAGCTTAGTTTAAGCATGTTATTTGGTTTATTTTTTAACAGATGGCCTTACAGCTTTGTCTTTTTTTTTGTAGGTTTATGGTACAATGTTATGAATTTAAATGGAAATACCATGGTACTTTATGCCAACCATATTCATGCAAAATGGTAACCTTGTGCCACAACCAAAAATATAGTACCTTTTGTTTGTAGTTCTCCATAATTTTTTGATACTATTTACCTACAAACTGAATATTTTGTTTGCAAATTTAAATCCAGAATACACCACTAGTTTATAAAGTAGGTTGAGAGAATGCCCAGAATGTGCAGAACAAGGAAAATCTTAGACGTACATTTTAACGTGATTTTGGTCACTACATGTTCCCCATACTTCTATTTGTATTACTTCATAGTTTTGATGTTACTATTATTCTACAATGAGGAAAAATAGATTTAATTAAATATGGCTAGGTCTGTGAAAACGTTTGACTGGTAGTGTACTGCATATTTATATAGCTAACAAGGTTAAATTATGAATTATATGTGCATATGTTGCGTGTACTCCATTGTTTAAAAATGAAAGGTCAATGAAATCACAACTGAAGACAAATTATTGTATATAACCATGATTTATTTCTGTTTTAATGTGGTACATGGTGTGTGGCATTCCATCATATTTGATGAATACAAGAATCTTGTGACATAAAAAAACAGCTCTTGGTTCAGCCCATCATCCCCAAATCAGGGAAAGAAAAGAGTAAAAGTTGGATAATAACTGAGGTCTGCCAGACAGTTACTTCTCTCTGAGGGCAGTAGCATCTCAAATGAGTAGCTTTTGTTGGTCTATGGGTGTTTATCCTCTAAATGCATCAGAAAACATAAACAAAGCTGGATTTAGTGGTGCAGAATAGTAAACCACTTTCAAAACACCTATATTCATTTTTTGTGCACTTAATACTTGTATGCCATGACACAGCGCAACAAAAGCTATTCATTGTGAACAGCATATTTTAACATTTTTCATATTTTGCTACGTCTCTCTCATAAGCTCCTTTCTCCTAGTGTGTCCTTGTCCCCTAAAGGTTAGGTTTGGAGCCAGAGGAGTAGTGATGCCAGAAGGAAAGAACAAGTATCAAAGAAAACTGTGAATGTGGAGAGGCATTCTGCTGGCATGGAACATTCCCCCAGTTTATTGTCTCTTTTGGGCATGTTGGTTTTTCCAGGGGTAATCGCATAAAAAATGTAAGGAAATGCTCAAGCACTTAAGCAGATTGAAACATGGAATGAAAAATAATTGAGAATTGAGATAAAGGCTTGTTGCCCATGTGATGGATGTTGTAGGGGTGGAGGGAAATGGTTGGACATTTTTTAATTAGTAGCGGCGCATCTGGCTGGATTGCACGGAGGAGCGGGACATTGAGATTTGGCTGCCACCACCACCACCACTCATGCTCATGCCAGAGCCTCCTCCAGAAGAGAATCCTGCACCACCACCGTATCCAAATCCGCCGCCACTCCCCATTCCCATGCCGCCGCCGCCACCCATTCCCATGCCACCACCCATGCCGTATCCACCTGTGAACAAACATACAACAACAGTGATTTTAGTGAAAACAGATGCATTTTGTACAGCAAATGAAAAGCTGATGATCTATTTTTGTCTGAGGTAGTGACAAGAAAAAATGATAAGCTTACCACCGCTACCACCAGATGACTCCTGGATGTGGATGGTTGCGGAGCTACCACCACCAGCAATCCTGACGAAGTAAAAAAAAAAACAAAACAAAAAAAAACAAACACAAAAGCATTAATGTCTAAAGATATCTAAAGATACCTCGGTGGGCAGATTTGAAGAGAAAATCTATGGAAAAAGAAAAATTACTGACCTGGATTCTTCTCCTTCCAAAAGCTTCCTGTAGGTGGCGATCTCAATGTCCAAGGCCAGTTTGACATTCATGAGCTCCTGGTACTCACGCACCTGGCGTGCCATATCCTGCTTGGCTCTCTGAAGGGCCTCCTCCAGATCCTTAATGCGGTGCTTGGCATCCTTCACTGCAAGCTCTCCACGCTCCTCAGCCTCGGCTATCTGAGCTTCCAGGTTGGTACGCTGACCAGATCAAAAAGACATTACAACTTCAGTTGTCTGCAACAAATTTAAATTATTCCTGTCCTTCTAACAGGGACCTCTATCATTGCATTATTCCCCACTGAAGATCCAAAATGTTCTGTTTGTAACACAAGACCTACAGAACATTTAATAAACATTAAGAATTTGGTTGGCAATATTATTCTGGTATTCAACCCTTGTCCAGAAATAGAACCAAAGCATCTAAAGGCTAACAAAACCACTCACTTGTCCCTTGACGGCTTCAATTTCATTCTGAAGTCGACTGATCATGCGGTTGAGATCTGAAATCTCAGCCTTGGTGCTGCGAAGGTCGTCACCGTACTTGCCAGCAGATGACTGCATCTCTTCGAACTAGAAGTTGAAAAGGAGAGACATCAACATTAAGCTCTGTCAGTTGATTGCATCAAAATAATGTTGGTTTGAAAAGCTTAATTTCGAAGTCTTTTTCTCACCTTCTGTTTGTACCATGTCTCGGCCTCAGCACGGCTGCGGTTGGCGATGTCCTCATACTGAGCACGGACTTCTGCAACAATGGAGTCCATGTCCAAGTTGCGACTATTGTCCATTTCCACAATAACTGATGTATCTTTGATCTGTCCCTGGAGTTCACGCAGCTCCTAAAAAACAAAGGTGAAGGTATTAGGCATAGAAATGAACCAACAGGCAACAACAATGGGAAACCATTTGGGGATATAATTACATAAAAATCTCACCTCCTCATAGATGGCCCGAAGGAAGTTGATTTCATCTTGAAGAGCATCAACTTTGGCCTCAAGCTCAACCTTGTTCATGTAGGCAGCATCAACATCCTGTGAAGACATGTACAGAGCTCAATATAAAAAGTGGACTCTACAGAGCAATCAAAAGAATAAAAAAGAATTATAAATAGATGATCAAGACAGCAGCCAACATTTTCACCTTCTTGAGCAGGACAAATTCATTTTCCACTGCAGCACGCTTATTGATTTCATCCTCATATCTACAAAGATAAGTTTTCCACATAAGCACATAGACTCTGCAATCATACCAATCAAACATAGTGTAGTTCATAGACTCTAAACTTGCTCTTTCACAGCTACTTACTTGTTTTTGAAGTCCTCCACCAAATTCTGCATGTTCTTCAGCTCCCCATCCAGCTTCATCTTCTCATTACCAAGTCCATCAAGCTGTCTGCGGAGGTTGGCGATGTAGGCCTCAAACATGGCGTCGATGTTGGAACGGGTGGTGGTCTGGTCCTGCAGTAAACTCCATTTTGTCTCTAGCACTTTGTTCTGCTGCTCCAGGAAGCGCACCTGTATCATACATAAATTAATAAAGCATTAAGAATTAGAGAGTTTTATAACAGTTATAACTCCTCTTTGGGTCATGCTATGGCATTATTCATGCCAAAAGATGTTTTGTCTTTTACTACAGTAATTATCATGCACACCTCTTCTTGCATATAAGGACTTGCTTCGACACACCTATGATTATGAATCCTTTAGATTGTTTTATTAACATATGTGCCTTGCCTTGTTGGGCCATTCAGGCAGTATATCACTTCTCTTGGAGTAACGGTTCTCAGTTAACATTCATAACAGTCTTAAGAGGCACACTTCTCTTTTGGAACCTAAACTCATATGACACCACAACATGTTCAGACTGTCTTTGCTAATATTTTTCCTTTCTGGCACAAAGGGGAGGCTCCTAAGAGACCATTGCCAAACAGCAAGCCTTAACAAAAATGATATGGCACGCCTAACCCCAAGGCACTAAGTGTACCTTACCCTTCTGCAGCTTCCTACCTTGCAATTAATTTTGATCACAACCTCACAATGACTTTGAACATGAAAGAGTCACATTAAAGGCTTTATTCTCTTTGAACAAAGCATCTATTGCATCAGAAGGCGTCACATGAGCTATATGATTGTTGATATTTCTCATTTGGACCATAGAAATGGGTGTATCGCCCAGGTGGGGGTTTAAATGGACAAGGTGGAGTTGCATGGTGAATTTCCCAGAAATGTCAGAGAATCCAAACATGAAATTGGTTTTGTTCAGGAAAAGGTATAAGAGTATAAGGATCTGCATGAAGTTGAGGCTCCAGAAAATTAGGACCATTTTAGGTTAGTAATTGCATTGAGTCAAAGTTTGAATCAAAGATAATGCTCAACACCACACAACAACATTGCTGCTATGGAGATGGCAAGTCTTCTACAGTATGTGCTCATTGTTATTTGGCAGGTGTCTAAATTCAACACTAACAAGATTTCCGGGTGCAAGTAACTTGAAATATTTAATGAGCAGCTCATATGAAGGTCCTAGAAACGGCAACATTTAAATGAGAATTAGTCAAATAAGTACATAAATTTGTTTGTAAGAGAAGGGAAGACTAACCTTGTCAATGAAGGAAGCAAAGCGGTTGTTAAGGTTCTTGATCTGCTCTTTTTCCTGGGTGCGGACGACTTGGATATTGGGGTCAATCTCCAGGTTCAGTGGGGCTAAGAGGCTCTGGTTGACTGTAACAGCTGTGATGGGTACTGCAAAGCCACCACCGAACCCTCCGTAACCACCAGCACCTCCGCCAAACATTCCACTATATCCTCCACCAAAACCTGCACCAGAACCTCCTCCAAAACCTCCTCCAAACCCTGCACCAGAACCTCCTCCAAAACCTGCACCAGCACCTCCACCAAAGCTGCTGTAGCTGAAGCCACCTCCAGATCCTTGGCCATAATGGAAGCCGCCGCCACCACCACCACCAGAGCGTTGGATTGACACAGAGCTCATCCTGCTACCCATGGGTGCCGCACTGGCAGACATGCTGGAGAAGCTCTTTCTGATACCTCCACCATAGCCGCCGCTCAAGCTTCCTCCACTGGTGCTGAAGGTGGTACGTTTCACACTCATGGCTGCTGTCGTCTTTGAGGGGTGTGGTTCAGACAGAGGAAGAACAGGAAGAGACAGAGAGATCAGGAGCAGAAGAACTCACTAAGAGGAGTTTTAAATCCCTCTAAGTGCTTTTGTCAAGGAGAACAAGGATTTTTATACCCCAAACGCCAGAGGAGGGACTCACCTCACCACTCCCCTTTCAGCCTCAGGCTCCTGTCAGAGATACACACACCTATCTTGTTGGGCTGGTATGCAAGTACTTTCAGCAAAGATGTCCAGGACACACCCTGCCACACCTATACTTGCACACACACTTCTGTAAAGTGGAGAAAGTAGAACTGGCAGCAGAAACTCCTAAAAATGTAGACACCCTTTTCTTGCACATACTTCAGAATTGTATGTGTGTTATGTGTTTTATATTTCAAATAATTGTAATTATATAACCAGATGGCAATGCTATAAACTAACATGGCAAACTATTCAATGAGAGGTGCACCAACTTCATGCATATTTCATGATTCTGCAAGGTACAGTGCTCTCTGTTTGCTTTAAGTGCCATGCAAGACTATTATATGTGGGAATATTTGATGAAGGGCTTGAATGTTGGAGCTTGGCGCTCATCCTAGAAGCCATTGTGACCTGCAAGCTCCTCTTTCAAGTCAAACAATCAAGCCTCTGTTCTCTCACCTCAGTATCTTTTGTCTCAGAAACAACTTCACCACCTCGCTCTGTGGTTCTCAGTGAGTTGACGCGGTTATATGCATAATAGATTTTTATGTTACCTTGTATTGAAAACATGGCACAAACTTTAACAGAAATGTGTATGTCATTGTTTTACAGTATATTAACATACTTGGTTTAAACTCTATCAAACAACCACAAAAATAATGGTGAGCACAAGTACATAACACCAACAGGAGAATGAAACAGTAGTGCAAAGTGGCTGCAAGAGTAGAGTGTTTATTTTTATGATGGTCTTTAGGTGGCATTATTCAGCAACATGTGCTGCTTTTGTTAGCATGTCAGTATCACCCCTAACATGTTCCAAAGGTTTGTCAAGGTAGAACTGCAGATCTGCTGTGTCGACAGGTTTGCAGGCTTAATGTACAAACCTTGAAAAGATTAATTAGAGGGTGGTAACAAAGTGAAGTGTGCACTACACAGCAAAAATTCTATTCATAAGATGTTTTTTGTCTTGTTTTCCAGGAAAAAGTAATTAAACAAGATAATTTTACCTAACAAGTTATTGGCAGAATTTTTACTAGTTTTTCACTTAATGCTTAAAACAAGTGAAAAAAATGTGAATATCTTATTCAGTCTTGCTGATCAGGCAATATTTTTTTAAGGATGTTTACATTTGTAGAGTGGAAAACAAGACTTTTATGATTTTTTTTTATTTTTTATGATGAAATCACTTAAATATGTTAAATATTTTTTGCACCTAGGAAGAATATCAGTTGTTGTTACATTGTGCATGCTAACATTAGCTGGATTCTTTTTAAGTTGAGGGGAAAAGCACGCATTTTTGTCAGTAGCAATTCGAAACACTCTATACAAAAATTAAACGTTAAACAATTATATTTTTGCCCCCTTCCTGGTGTGTATATTTTAAATGTGGTACACTATATTGTAAATCCACTGATCTAAATACTGATACAGGTAAATCTTGCTGCATCTGTCTCAAATGTTGTGTGGCTTGTGGTGGAGTTTCACCCCTGCAGTTTCTTTGAATGCACACAATGCAATCTATCAAGTGATTCAAGTTACACAAGGGGCGGATTATAGGATCAAAAATGTTTTGAAACATCCACTGTAGAAAAAACACTTTGTTAATATTTTCATGTAATTAAATAAAAAGTCATGAATTGAACATGCTCCACATATGCAAAAGTTTGATTAATACAATAACATTTTATTTCTGTAGCACATTTAAAAACAACTGCAGCTGACCAAAATGTACCAACGGGTGGTCTGGGCATTGGAATCCTTCATGCGGTGGAGCCATTGGAGCAGGGTATGGTCTGAACAGGGGGTGAATGATCATCCCAATAAAGAGTAGCAGAGAGTGAGGACCACCCACTTGATGGCCAAGTACTCCTTCTATATGTTGCTTTACTTTGTCTCTCTCATAGAGAGCTTCTGACTAATGTACAGCACTGGGTGCTCCTCCCCCTCCGCCACTTGGGACAGTACCACACTCAACTCCCTGTCCGATGCATCCGTCTGCAAAACAAAAGGGAGAGAGAAGTCATGGGAATGCTGAAGCGGCCCACAGCAAAGTGCAGCTTTTACCTGTGTGAATGATTGTTGGAATGGTTCCATCCACTGGACCGGGTCTGTAGATCCCTTTTTAGTGAGATCAGTCAGTGGGCTGGTGAAGTCTAAATAATTGGGCACAAACCATCAATAATAGCCAGCCAGCACCAGGAACGGTCTCACCTTCTTTTTGTTCTTGGGTCTCAGGGAGGACACAATTGCTGCGGTTTTATACATTTTGGGCCACACCTGACCATGGCCCAAGTGGAACCCCAGATCCCATACCTCCACCCACTCATTTGCACACTTCTTCAGGTTTGCTGTGAGCCCCGCTCCTTGCAGCAACCTCAGAATGGCCCTCAGATGCTGCGTGTGTCACTGCCAAACATTACTATAAATAATGATATCATCCAAATAGGCAGCAGCATACGCAGAGTGTGGTCTGAGGACCCTGTCTATAAGATGTTGAAAGAAGGGACCCTAAACAAACTGAAAGGAAGGGTCACAAATTGGTGTAAACCAAACGGTGTGGAAAAGGCTGTTTTTTCACAGGACATCAGCATTAAGGGGATCTGCCAATATCCCTTTGTTAAATCCAATGTCAAATAAAAGTGAGTCGTACCCAACCAATCGAGCGGTTCATCAACACAAGGCATCACATTTCAATACTGCGTTCATTTTCCTATAATCCATTCAAAAAAGTTACGAGAACCTTCGGGCTGGCCTAATCACTGTAAGATTCTTCTATTACCCCCATATCGAGCATGGCCTTTAATTCTTCCTGTACTACCTGTTTCTTGTGCTCGGGTTAGTGGTATGGACGACTATGTACCACTTCCTCTGGGGTAGTTTTATGAGATTAATGCAGCCAGAGAGAGGCAATAACACATCAGAGAAATTATTTTGCAACCTGGCAACCTCCGTACGTTGTGACGGTGAGAGGCGGTCTCCACAATGGACCTCTTGTGAATTGATTGGCTTTTAGATTCATCTCCGGTCCGAGCTCCTACCTCTCTGGAATTACCTTCACCAAGGATACAGGAACCACCTCTCTCCATGGTTTTAGTAGGTTGAGGTGGTAAATCTGACAAGCCCTGCACCTATCCATATGCACTACCTCATGGTCAACTTCCCCAACTCTCTGTGCGACCTCAAAGAGCCTTTCCCATTTTGCGAGTAATTTCGAACTCGATGTGGGCAGTAATACAAGTACTTTATTTCCCTGTGCAAACTCCCGTAGCCGAGCTCCCCTTTTGTACAGCCGGGACTGATGTTCTTGCGCCTGTAACAAAATCTCTTGTGATAGTCTCCCCAGGGTGTGGAGTTTTGATCTCAGGTCAAGAATGTATTGAATTTCATTTTAACTCTCTGAAGGTCCCTCCACCCAATTTTCTTTCATGATGTCTAACACACCATGGGACCTCTCGCACTGCAAAGATCAGAGGTGCATGCCACTTATCCCATTTCTGAACATCTTTGTGCACAAACCTACAAATCATATTCTTGAAGGTCTTATTAAATTGTTCGACCAAGCCGTCAGCTCATGTAGTGTACATGACATGAAAGCATTGCCCTGATCAGTGAGGATTTCTTTCAGAATCCCCACTCTGGAGATAATTTTGAAGAGTACCTCCGCAACACTATGTACTGAGATGTTGCGCAGTGGCACTGCTTCCTGATATCGCTTTGCTTAATTCACCAGGATTGTCCATTCTAATGGCCCTATGAGGTCAATGACAATTAGTTTGAAAGGAACCTTGATCAATGGAAGGGGGCAAAATTGCACTGTAACAGTAAAAAGGATGGGCAAGGAGGAGGCTGGAACCGGCTGAACAGTAAACATAAGGTTTAGTGATATAACTCAACTTAAAACAACATAATACTTAAAGACACACAGATGCACATGCAGCGCGGCTGCGTGTGTCTCTCTCCCAAACTGGTGTCTCCGGCTCCCATTTATCTCCCTTTCCTTCTGATCAGCTGATCAAGCTGTACACCCTCACGGCCCAGCCACGCCCTCCTCCTCATCACAGGCACTTTTGGAGTGGCCTGCTAATTCACCAGCTGACATTCACGGCATACCACACACCACCGGCGAAGATCCCTTTGAATAACCTGCCAATAGAAATGGGCTATGAGATGGCATAGTGTTTTCCTCTGTCCCAAGTGACCTCCCATAAGATTATGGCCCCCCTGCCAGTGCTTCGCACATCCCACACAATATATTTTCTCATAGGACCCATCCACACACAACCCCTTCAATAATGATCAAAAAGCAGGTAGGCGAGGAGGCATTAGAGGGGGGAAGGTCAGTGGCACTGTACCCACTCGTCTGTCCAGCACCATCAGGTTGATGACATCCTCTGCATCGCTATCCTCCTTGGCCAGCACCCACCGCAGGCAGGCGTTACGGAGCTGCTGGGCAAAGTCAAACAGGCAGCCAACCTCACTCAGTGTTAAGGAGCGTAAATGCTGGCAGTGTTCTTCTGGGCTGTGGCCCATTGCAAGATGAACTTCTTCAACACCGAGAAGTCCAGGAGGTAGTGAACGGAAGCTGATGTGCCACAATCTGGGCTTCCCCTTTCAGCAGTGGCAGAAGATAGACCACTCACTGTTCCGGCAACCACTTCTGAGCTTCGGCGGTGTGCTCAAAGACCTCAAGGTAGGCCTCTGGATAATCTTGAGGCCCCATCTTGGTGAGAAACACCTGGGGGTGCGCTGCTGCCAGGGATGGAGAGGCCACCCCCTCCTGAGGTACTAAGCTCCGCAGCACCTACCGGTCCTCCTCCTGGGCCCAAAGGAGCACCTCAAAGCGCAGTTGCTGCTCAATCCGAAGTTCTATGAGGGCCTGGTGTTGGCCCTGGTGGATGCTGGCAAGGGACCGGAAGACTTCCTCCAGCAGTGACGACTCCAGGACAGCGTATTCTTCTTCCTCTAATCCCTTGTTTCCGCACCAGTGTAACAGGTTCAAGGAATGAGGATGCGGGAGATGGCGAATAAAACTAAAATGTAAATGTATTCTTCCCACAAAAACACTCAAATGCTACATATATTGGGGTTGGTAGTGGCCAACACACTCAAAGCTTCAGCTGGTCTCTCTCCCCCTCACTCTGAGGTCTGGCTCCTTTTATTTCACCCGTCTGTCACTGCGAACAAAGAAACAGAAATTACCCGAAATTAAAATCATGTGAAAACCCTTACTGCTTCCTCTCTCCCCAGATGAACGCTCGACCATACACTCACCTCCACATGAAGTAAATGCCTTAAACGTTTTTCCTTTATCAGGGTAGGGACATAAATGTTTAAAGAAAAAACTGATCAGCACACATAGATTGCCCATTACCCTGATTTCACATAGCATGTAAACACCTTTCCCAGCATTTGTACCGGCTTATCCAATGCACTCATGTCTTGTGTGCATGTTCGTTTACATTTTGATGTCAAAAGCAGAGAATAACCTGAAGATTTCAGGTCTCATGTAAACACGTTTTTTTTTTTTTTTTTTGCATTCTCAGATATTTTTGAATAAGCTGTTTTATGGTAGTTTTCAGCATTTTGGTGTGCATGTAAACACTCACAGCTTGGCCTTTTTCCCCCCCTCTTTGGGTTTCTCTTTGGCCATTTTTAAAACTAAAATGGGAATTTAGAAATAGTTATTCCAGGATTGAGTTCTTTCTGTCTGACATAATACTTTACACACTTTAATATACAATAAAAACTGAATGTAATAAGATTGTTGGCAGAATAATATCAGAAGTCTTGATGTTTCACATTTTCATTTAGAACTAAAGAAGTTTTAAAAAACTGTAATGCCAACACCTGTAAGATTCAGATGACAGGACTTATTCTGACTTTGCTTGACATCACTTAGCTGTGTAACACATGTCCATTGCTTATCAGTTAGTCATATGCTGTTTTCATTGTCTAGACAAGAAGACTATAATCATGCTCTACACATTAGGTGGAGCCCCAAACTTGATTTCTACATGTGTTCACTGGAGTGTCTTTTTACTTCTAAAGGGTAGTAACTTAATTTCTTGTTAAGCATGATCCTTTTGCGGTACATCTAATTTTGTAACTTATTACACAGCATCTTTGAAATAACTTACTTTTTTCTTGTTGTGGGACAATTTTTGAGAAATTTCAATAAACTGTGATATATATATATATTGTTTTTAAACTATGCTATGCACATTTATCTGTACATGCACATTCCAATATATACAGGGTAGGGGAGTAACGGAATACACGTAACAGGATTACATATTTAAAATACAATATAAGTAAATGTATTCCACTACAGTTACAATTTAAATCATTGGTAATTAGAATAAAGTTACATGCAAAAAGTATTTTGATTACTGAAGTGATTACTTTGCATTTTATTGTCATTTGTTTCATTTAATATTTAGTCCTTTCAGATTTATCCATAAATGATGCGATCCAAAGTGCATTTGAACAGTGGTGAAACACTTTCTTATGATGTGTTACATTCATACAGACTTTGAAGTAAGTTTGGAGCAGAAGAAATATAAATAAACCTTGTGTAAATTAACAGCTTTACGCTAAGCTAAATTGATCTTTATAGACATTTCACATGCTCATGTTACCAGATCATATTTTTAAGATATTTTTAAGACAGTTCACATTGGATCATAATTTTTTTTTCTAGTAGAACTTTTGATATTAGATCATTTTGATATTGGATTCTTGATAATAATTTGTGTATTGTTTTCCTGTAAAAATATCTGAAATTCCTTGAAACAAGATCAATTAGATTGATCTTGTTTTAGAAACAATACTGCATCAGATATTTAGGTTTTTCAGAGAATGTATTTTTAACTTGTGTTTTTGTCTTACTGTTCTGGCAGAGTTTTTATAATCAAAAGAAGTGAAAAAATCAACCAGTGCTGAAGAAGTACTCCAAAGTATTTAGAATGCGTTACTGGCCTTGAGTAATCTAACAGAATATGTTACAATTTACATTTTACAGCATGTATTCTGTAATATGTAGTGGAATATATTTCAAAAGTAACCCTCACAATGCTGAATATATATACCTAAATTGGTACAACTATATCTTCAGAGAGTCTTCTATAATTTATAAAGGCATTATGAGTCAGTGCAGTTCTTTAGTTGAAACACAAGGGAATACTCGCTGAGACATATTCTTGTTTTTCATGTTGAAACAAGTGATGTCTTCCTTTTCCCAATAGCCCACCAATCACCAGTGAGTAAAATGAGACCCACCCCTTAAGACCACATCCTTTAAAACCACTCCCTTCTCTTTTCCACACGCAAGCCTTTAAAACAAATCACCAAATATGGTTATGACCATTCACAAAAAGGGCATTATGAACTCATGAGATTATTGCCTTCATGAAATAAGATACAGTAACATTTTAGAAACTTTTGGGTGGAGTCAAATTCATTGTGCATAGAGCCCACAAACACACCTCAATTTATCAGATTGTTTTACATGATGGGAGTAAAAGATGAGATTGATTAAAGACACAATCTATAATACAATAAATGAAAAGAAGTATTCAATTTCAGATTGCTCAAAAATATTAACTAAGAAAGGATGAGTCAGTTATAATGTACTCTTCATTTGTGCTGGAATCACATTACATATCAGTACTGTACATTATGGCTGTAACCTTGTACACAAAATACACTATGCCTATTAATAATTAATTTTAATCATACTCTGGCAAACCAACAAACAAATAATTTTTTTTATAGTGCTTGCAATAATTTCCATCTATTCCTCATGTCTACGTAGTGTTCTCATTGAGCATTACTTATTGTAAACACTTAAAGGAATATTCCTGGTTTGATACAATTTAAGCTCCATCGACTGCATTCGTGGCATAATGTTGATTACCACAAAAATGTATTTCCTTTACTCAAAAACGAGTATTCATGGAAGTGAGTGGGGACAATTTTGGAGGATTTAAAGGCAGAAATTTTAAGCTTATAATTTATAAAACACTTACATTAATTCTTCTATTAAAATGTGTGTATTACTTGAGCTGTGAAGTAGTTTAAAATCACAGTTTTTACAGCATTGTGTCATCATGGCATATTGGATATTACAGAATAGGTTAGTGTAACAGTTTAAGGATGGACAAGGAGGAGGTGGGACCGAATAGTAAACATAAACTTTAATGATATGAATGAACTTGAAACAACTGTAAAGAAGTTCACGCTCACGGGCAAGGAAGAGGCGAGAAACCGGACGTATCAGAGGTAGCTCTCCAGCCCCTGGCGGATGGAACGCCCTGCCGCATTCTCAGCGCCCAGAAGGGGTCTCCTCCGCCCCTGGCAGTGGCATTCCTTGCTACAGGCGGTCGGCCAGGAGCC
This sequence comes from Moxostoma hubbsi, assembly GCA_032164185.1. Taxonomy (NCBI): domain Eukaryota; kingdom Metazoa; phylum Chordata; class Actinopteri; order Cypriniformes; family Catostomidae; genus Moxostoma; species Moxostoma hubbsi. The sequence goes on from JAVLUX010000001.1 coordinate 71,945,765, forward strand.
CCTTCTTCCCTTGCGGTCGGCGACTGTTCCTCCGCTTCCAGGCGGCTGGGCTCCTCGTCCCCGTGCAAATGTCCGCAGCTGCTTCGTTGGGGTAGTGGCGAGAACTCCGCTACGGTGTATCCCTCCTCCTTCCCGGGCACCAATGTAAAGAAGTTCATGCTCACGGGCAAGGAAGAGGTGAGAAACCGGCTTGACATACAAACTAAAGGTCAAACTTTAGACAAACTACAAGAGCACCCACGACAACTTTGCTGTTATATTGCTAAAGTCTGGTGTTTCTATACAAATTTTGTGAGACAGAATTACACAACAAAAGATAATCTATAAAACAATCTCCAGCCAATAGGCGGAATACACACAAAGAACATTTAGGAGCCGACCAGTTATGTGAGCAGCAAGCTTTCCTCCCATCTCTGAGCGATTGCTGTTGGATCTATGGCGCATATCAGCAGATTTCTCCTTCTCTGCACAGCAGTGCAGCTTTGCCCCTGGGCACTTCGACAGCGCTAGTAAAAGATACATTTTCACTAAAAGAGTATTTTCTTTAAAAGAGCAATACACAGCGGCACTGAACGTCCTTTTCAGGACGCGTCTTTATAAAGATGCCTTTCCGCCCCTGTGTAGTTCCTGGATGCTGTAGAGTGCTCTGTCTGGGCAGCGATCGTGTTCTCACTGTGAGAATCTTACCATGGCAGCATTGCGGTCGTGGCTTTCCTTCCTAAGAAGGAACGGCACTCCAGCCTCACGGCCAGCCCGCCTATCCTCTTGAGCCCCCCGAGCTGGATTAGCTCGCCGCTACATCGGAGAGTGGTCTGGCGTCTGACGCGGATGACTCGACTGCGCTGCCACCTTCGGGCCAGCACGCCTAGTCTGAGACTGACGCCCAGATGTCTGATATGCTTGCCGGGCCACCGTCAGCGTGGGGCTGGACTGGAACCCTCCGTCCTCCCCACAGCCTTCGCGGCTGGATGATTGGTTCCTCGGGTCTGCATGGTGCTCACAGCCACAAACCCGCAACCCCCCCCCCCCCCCCCCCCCCCCCCCGGTTCCTTTCTTCCCGGAAGTGCATGATGAGCTGACGAGTTTGTGGAGGTCACCCTTCACGGCCTGTCATCGTGCCTTTCGCTCATCCACTCTCACTACCCTCGACGGCGGAGCGGCCCACAGGCGACACCATCAAGGATTTCACCCAGCAGTTCTCAGCAGTGAAGAAGCAGACGGAAGCCATCTCCCACATGCCCCGTCGCACTTCCAGCACAGGCCATGCCCCATCTGCCCGCCGAGGGCGTCCTCCTGCGGCTTCTAAAAAATGTGCAGCTCCGCCTCATGGGCCCAGCTCTCAACCCCAGTATCGAGTGCCCCGCAGGAAGCGCACGCCCCTGTCTCACTAACCCCCTCTAGGACCAGAAGGCTCCAAAACATTCCTGAGATGGATGACCCAGAGACCGAGACGTTTGCTCCAGAGCTGGTAAGCAGACCACTCTGTCCCCCGGTGGAGGGCCGAGAGGAGAATCCTCAGTTAAGATTATTTACTTTGCCGCAGCCCGAAAACTCAATGGAAGAGAACAAGTCACTCTGGTGGCCACATATTGGCCCTCTCGGTCTTGGTTCTCAGATCTCGTGCTCCTCGCGACAGCCCCTTGTGACAGTCCCTCCCTGGCGAATTCCCCTGAGGAAGGACCTTCTTTCTCAGGGATGAGGCACTCTCTGGCATCCACGCCCAGACCTCTGGAACCTCCAAATCTGGCCCCTGGACTGTCATAGACACGATCAACCAAGCCAGAGCTCCCTCTACCAAGCAACTTTACACCCTGAAGTGGCACTTGTTCGTGAATTGGAGTTCTTCCCGCACTGAAGACCCACAGAGGTGCGCAGTCAGGTCAGTGCTCTCATTCCTGCAGGAGAGGTTGGAGGGGAGGCTGTCCCCCTACACCTTGAAGGTGTGTGTAGCCGCTATCATGGCCCCCCACGACACAGTAGACGGCAAGTCTTTGGTTAAGCACAACTTAGTTATCAGGTTCCTAAAAGGCGCCCGGAGATTGAATCCCTCTCGGCCAAGCCTGTTTCCCCCCTGGGATCTCTCAGTGGTCCTCTCGGGCCTTCAGAGATCCCACTTCGAGCTGCTAGAACCAGTCAAACTCAAGGCCCTCTCCATGAAGATGGCCCTCCTTATCGCGCTCACCTCCATCAAGAGGGTCGGGGACCTGCAAGCATACTCTGTCAGTGACACCTGCCTGGAGTTCGGTCCGGCAGACACTCACGTAATCCTAAAACCGAGACCAGGCTACGTGCCCAAGGTTCCTACGACTCCCTTCAGAGACCAGGTAGTGAACCTGCAAGCGCTTCCCCGGGAGGAGGCAGACCCAGCCCCTTCATTGCTGTGTCTGGTACATGCTTTGCGTATCTATTTGGACCGCACGCAGAGCTTTAGACTTTCTGAGCAGCTCTTTGTCTGCTTTGGTGGACAGCGGAAAGGGAACGCAGTCTCCAAACAGTGGCTTTCCCACTGGGTCGTTGATGCCATAGAATTGGCCTATCACATCCAGGCCGTGCCTGCCCCCTTGCGAGTGCGAGCACACTCGACGAGAAGTGTTGCATCCTCGTGGGCACTGGCCAAAGGCACCTCCCTAGCAGACATATGCAGAGCAGCGGGTTGGGCAACACCCAATACCTTTACGAGATTTTACAATCTCAGGGTTGAGTCGGTTTCGTCCCTTGTTTTCTCATGTCTGAGCTGGTAGAAACTCGGTAACGCTGTGACAATTGACCGGGTGGACCCGGCCATTTCCCTCCGCTGAGGTAATAACATGCGCTTTTACCCAGGTGTTGTCTCCGCAGGGTCTATCCCCCCTGAAAGAATAGGGAACTGGGAAAGATCACCTTCCCCGATGCGTATGATAGCGTTAAGATGACCCCAGCTGCTTTAACTCAATGCGAGAAACATAGAGAGAGAAAAGGTGTGGCTGGCGCGGACTGCTCCCATGCTTGGCACATTGCCTTGTTCCCCCTATAGGGTTGTAAAGAACCAGAAGGTTTTGACGATTTTATGGGGCGTTGGGGAAGGGTACGTGCAGTCTGGCACAGCCGGTCACTTTGGTACATAAAATACCTGCCCGCTCCTGTGTCAACAGTACACGTACACGGCTCAGCGCATGGCATGATTTAACTTGGACCCCTATTGTAGCTTCTTCGACACAAAGTCGAAGTGAGCGACAGATGGGGAGCGTCTAGGTTACGGATGTAACCTACGTTCCCTGATGGAGGGAATGAGACGTTGTGTCCTCCTGGCCACGTCGCTGAACCGAGCCACTGTTGCGGCCAGACCTCATTTTCGGCTCCTCAGAAAAATCCTGAATGAAACAGATGCATTTCCCTCCCTTTATACCCATATGTCCCGTATGTGCAAATTCTGTCTGCCAATTTCTCATTGGCTTTTTCTCATACATCAGAGATGCAAAAGGCTCTCAAAGCCATCCTTAGCATCTATTCTTAATTTGGAACATCAGTGCAAAAGCGAACTTCCATTGATGTAAGAGTTTCTTGCATTCCTTGAATCTATCACTTTTCTCTCTTGTCGAATTCGAAAAGTCTGGGAACAAGAAAATTCTGTGGTTCTTCCAAGAATGCCTTCCTTTACTCCTCACCTCACATAACACAAGATTTTTATCGGATGATCTCAGAAATGTGGGCAGAATTGATTGGGGTATTTCTCCATCAGCGGATCGCCAAGCCAGAACCCTGTGAGCTTACTCGATTTCCACCTTATGTCATGTTATGTTGAGCAGACTCGAAAAGAGCCTGTCCAGGAATTTCACCATATCCGGACCTTCTTCGGCCTCAGGTAATCCAACAATACGGACGTTATTCTGCCAGTGACGTTTCTCCAAGTCATCCATCATCTCCCAGACACGCTCCAAATCCACCTTAGTCGCTAGCGAATTAGTAGATAATTCCCTCTCCAATGACTCCAGATAATTGATACGTTTCTCAACATTCCCCACTCTTGTAACCATCTCAGTGAATATCGCTCCATGGCAGTGATCGATCGACGTATTACAGCAAGATCCTCTAAGTCAGCAATAGACCCCGACTACCGAGTACCGACTTGGTACTCCGGTACCAAGTCGGTACTCAAAGAAAAATGTTTTTATGATACCAGAATTTCTGAAGGTAACGGAGTACTGAGTACCGGGTTCCCAATCAGAGTTGGGAACTTTCGAATACTCACAACAAGCAAAAGATGACGACAAGCAAAGTAGCTGCTGCTGCGGAGTATCAACTTAATCTTGTCGAAAAGAAAAATGGAAAAATCCAGGTTTGAAAATTCTTTGGATTTTAGGCTGATGAAAAGGGAAACATCGTAGATCAGCAAAAACCTGTTTGTAAACACTGCTTTCACAATTTTCTGACGAAAGGAGGAAACACATCAAACTTAATAAAGCACCTGAAAGACAGACACCTGGATTTATTCAAGCAAATAAAGCAGGTGAGTTTAAAAGCATATTATCATTTGCATTAGGGCTGAAACGATTAGTCAACATTATTGACAACGTCGAAAATAAAAAATTGTAGAGAAAAATGTTCGTTGTCGAATAGTCATTTGCTCTCATTTAACGTAACATAAAATCACATTAAACTGTAATGATGAAGCGCGAGAGCAGCACTGCCATTCACGCCTGACGGAGGAAGAATTACACAGATCAGTCCAGATGCACCCTAAACTTTCACAGTTTCATCTTATGTAGATCCCAAAGTATTAGGGAATTATAAAAAAAAAAAAAAACAATTCAGAAGCATTCTCGTTGTGGAATAAGCTCTTTAAAGGAAACATCCCGGCATTACATCTTGAATGCAGTTATATTTAATGTGTTATAGCTTTATTAAAGTTCAAATAATACAGAAGCAGCTCATGTTAATAACTATAAACTCAGAAACTGGCATTTCTCTGTGTGGTCAGTGCCTCTTCTATGAGTTGCGCGGATATCCCGATCTGAGGGGGAAAGATTGAAACTGCACACGGCTAAGAGAGACTCTGCCTTCGGGATGCTCATCCCTCGAGTGCGGATGCTTAATGCAGCTAGATTAGAAAGCAATGGCTCACGACATATTTATTCATAATATACATCACTGTGCATTTCTTATCGTAAAGAAAATTGGCAATATGCAGCTTTATTAATATGAGAGCACTTTGCACATTGTTTTTTATTCATTCTATTGTGTGCTTGTTAGGGTGGCACGGTGGTGCAGTGGTTAGCACTGTCGCCTCACAGCAAGAAGGTCGTGGGTTCAAACCCCGGTTGCCCTGGCTTGTCTGTGTGGAGTTTGCATGTTCTCCCCGTGTCTGCGTGGGTTCTCACTGGGTGCTCCGGCTTCCTCCCACCATCCAAAGACATGCAGGCTAGGTTAATTGATGTCTCTCAAAAAATTGCCGTGGATGTGAGTGTGAGTGGTTGTCTGTATATGTGTGGCCCTGCGATGGGTCTGGCGACCTGTCCAGGGTGTACCCCGCCTTTCGCCCAATGTTAGCTGGAATAGGCTCCAGGCCCCCGTGACCCTGTACAGGATAAGCGGTTGACGATGGATGGATGGATGGATGGATGGATGGAGCTTTTTTTTTAGTACTTGTTAAAAACTTAAAGTAAAAGTTGCAAAAGTTGAAGCAAATCTTATATAAGTGTTCAAAAATACTTTAAGCATAAAAATATATAATATATTTAACTTGAAGTGTTTCTCAATGGTATATTTTTGTTCTTAGTTTGCTGCTAATGTTTTGTTAACTTTGTTAATAAAAGAGTGTTGTTCAGTACCCTGTTTTTGTGCTTTGCTTTGGTATTGAAAATGGTATCGAGTACCGTGAATTTTCACTGGTATTGGTACCGACCACTGAAATTTTGTCAGCTAGTCAGCAATGGCCTTCGTCAGTATGGCCGACATGTTCAACATTTCTCACCGAACTTCCCGCACTTCCAAGACCATTTCAGCTCCCTGGTCCGTGGCCTGCGTGGGCTGAGGGTGTCAGCTTGAGCACATAAGTGTCTTTTAATGTCTCCAGAGCCTAAGGATTTTGAATTCTTTGACATATTGTCCTCCTAGAACAGTTATGGAACAGGGTGTTTCGAATCTCACCAGTTTTTTATATTAACGGTATTAAAACTAGCAAAGTGTGCAGAGCTTGCCGTTCACACGTCCAAACCATGCATGGCGCACATGTTCCTTCTGTGGGTGCATTGTTAATGAAGTACCACAAAGTGCAATTTGCTATTTCCCTGACTAAATAGGTAATTGCTCTAAGATGTCTGAGCACCATGTCTATTCTCGGCGCAAAGTCTAAACTCAATTCCTGCATTTGCAGATTAGGTATTCCACTAGCAGGTGGTAATAAATTTCATGTCCAAACTAAATAAGGAGTGTGCCACTGTCATAGAAATATGCCTGATATTCAACAAGGAATCGGTATTGCTATTCTTACAGGTCAAGCTAAATGACTGAACAATTTCTGATGTCCATTGGGTTTGGTGGGTAGAAAATAACAGGGTGGACATTGACAATGGTCTGTGAAATATCTAGATAACATACAGTATTTGTAATTAAATACAACATATTTGTATTTACAATTTTAAAATTACGTACATATTTCCTTAACTGGGAGGACATGTTACGCGTTACCACAATTGAATAAAAAAATAAAGAGAAACATAAATAAAAAAAGAGTTTTATTTTTAACACTTCAAATAACTCCAACATTATTTTGCTGAATGGCTGATGTCCACCTTCAAAGTGTGGTATTTCATAGATTTTCAATTAAAGGCCACAGTATCATGACATAATGGGTGGACAATTAAATCAAAGGACACAAAAAACTCTCTACTGTCAGTGTTAAAATGACACATTCACCACAAAAGAATTATATTAGAAATGTTATTATTTAATCCTTTTTTTTTTGTCAAAGATGTTGAAGATGCAGCTCTTAGGAAATGACAGAGGTGAAATAAATTAAAATGATTTCAATTATCTAAAATTTTACTTACAGGCCTATAGCAGTGTGCAACATTACAAATAATCTTTATTCTTTTACAAGCCTATATAAATTGTAATCAGTTGAAATTCAACTTTATGGGCTTTATTTTTGTGAGTGCACAAAGCGCAGTGCTACGATCATGCAAAACGTCTTATCCAATTTTCGTGTGAACACTATTTTTGTGCCAGTGAAAAAAGCTCAAGTGGGTGTGAGTAGGAGTTTTTGCGCTACTGTTGGAGTACATGTGCAAACTGTGGGTGTATTTTCCTGAGACATATATCATTGAGATTAGACATTTCAAAATCACATCTCATGTCAGCAAAGTTTAAACTCATTTGTGCAATTTGGAGATTCCAAAGAAATTGGAGAGGGTAAATGTTTCAATTTGTCATTTGGTAATTTTGGCAAAAAAATAGTGCTCAATAAATTCCATAACTTGTACTGGGGTTGCCAAATTGTAGGAATCACCCACATACCCTGAAGATAATATCAACTGCCCAAATTAGGCTTTGGTACAAGAACATTTTCAGATGGCATATATGTATTTTCTATTTCAGAACTATAAGATATGTACTCTGCACATATTTAATAGCTGTTTTTTTTTTTTTTTTTTTTTTTTTGCTCTACATTTTGTTTTTTTAGATAAGTGTGTGGAACTTTATAAGCTACATTCATCTTGTGGAAACAGTTTTCCCCTTGGTATGCATTTAATTATTCAGATTAATTTTTAAAATAAGTGTATAATTTGAATTACAGGAATAAAGGAGAGTATGTGCTTATTTGAGTTTCAATGCTCTGAAAGAGCATGCATGGAATTTGCACCAAGCTACAAGAACTTTTTGTTCAAGCATATGACATGGAAATAGAATGCTATGCAAGACAAATGGCTATTGTTTGGAATAAAGTGACAATTAAATAGAACTAAAACTGTCTATCAAATTATTGTTTATGAATTGTAAACCATTCAATACCTCTTGAGGTGCCTGCTCAGGCCTAATTCATGTTATCATTAGGCAGACATACCCTTTGCCTCTGGGCTTGCCTTTTGACCTGTGCTTTAAATTTTAAAGATTCAACTTCAACCTGACATTGTTATTTTTATAACAATTATAAATTGTTGCTGGCTTTGCCTTCCAGCATCTCAAACACTGAAACTTTGCAGGAGCATTCAACAGTACTTGCAAGCACAAGCTAAGGAATGCTCCCGGAGTCTCCTTGCATAGCGCAAAGTTTATCCTAACATACTTTTCTATAAATGACAAACTGTTGAGATGTTTTCTTTATATACTCTGCATTGATTCTACAGTAGCATGGTTTAGTTTGTGTAGGTGGGATTTTAGGGGGCTGTGTGGGGCTTGTCTTTGCTGTGAAATCGCTTTTGGAATGTTTTTCCCATAGGCGTGTCTTTAGTAATTTGGATGATCACTGAAACGTCCTGTTCTAACTCAGAGTCTCCAGGTTGAGTCAAAGGGCTGGGCAAAACTCTGAGAGGAATTGTGATTAATGCCTCTTTTCTTTTGTAAACCTAACTTAACTTGCACTGGCCAGGTGTGGTGATGGGTGTCTACAATATATACTGAGTGCATATGGGAATTTAAGTAGTTAAAACAGACTTGTGAAAGTTCAGAATTGCTTGGCTTTTACTTGACTTCCTGTTAGGTGGTATTTACAGATATTTACTTTTCAAAAGGCTACAGATGTTGACTCATCTCCTTCAATTACACTTAAGCATACCCCTTTGCATGCTTAAATGTGCATGTTTAAGGTATGCATATTGTATCCTGTGTGTTGAACTGTGAATTACAGAAATGTTTGGTGACAAATGTTTAATTAAAAGGTATTTAAAGGGTATATCATAAAATCAGTGGTTCTTACATTAGGAAACATTCACACCAAACACAATTTTGTGTCTGTTTGTGCAGTTTTTCAAATGTTTTTTTTTTTTCATGTAAACATGTGCTAGATGGATGTCTTTGAATGTTGTGTTGCATCTCTTTGACCCCCGTTTACTCCTGGTATTAAGATGTGTTTCGGTTGATCCAATCAAATGTGGTCAGTGCTAAATACAGGTATAAACGTGTCTAAAATGTTTTGTGATCGGATCACAAAAACCATATATAAATGTGTTACAAAAAAATGTGACCACATCGAATTGAGGTGACACTAATCCATCCTGTATGCATCCCAGCAGCAGCGAAGTGCCACCCCTCACCTGTCAATCAACCGCTGAGCTAAAACAAGGAAAAAAACATCCGATTTGAAAATTTAAAAAAAGCGGATACTTACACAAGCACAAGAACTTCACAGATCTTCTTCAGTGTGCCTGATATCAACATGCAGGGACACTTGAGAAACAAGAACATCTGAAGCTCCTTTAATACAGGTAATCCATTAAAATAACAGATAATTCTGCTCAAAATGTTGCGTTGTGAAGATGAAATTTAAGATGCATCTGGGAGATACATTGTACCATTTTTTTTTCAAGCTTTTTTTGTCTTTTTTGAATTTGTTGCACTATGATATCATGCAATAACACACTTACAGTGATTGATGTATGATATAATGAAATCAGAGATCGTCCCCTGTAGATAAGAACACAAGTGGTCACAGGGGACACATTTATGCAACCAGGTGTAAACGGCGATTTGTCTCGTATGACCACATGTGATTGGATTACCTGAGACACATCTACCAGGTGTAAACAAGCTCTTTGTTCAGTTAGGACCACTTACATCAAATAAATACTTTGACTTAAATACTTTGAATGACCACTTTTTTTGACTTCAAGATAATTTAAGCAATCTGTTGAGGTTGGCAATGTTCTCTTCTGGGCAAACTTCTCACCCATCCATACAGCATGCATGAACATCGCAGGAAGTGCAGCGAAAACATTGCAGAGGTGTCAGAACAGATCCAGCCGAATTTTGTTACAACACTATATAATTTATATTGTAGTCTAATGCCGAGTTTACACTACATGATTTTAAGCCCAATTTTCGCTTGCTGACAGTTTTGTAGAGATCGCCGACAAAAGCCTGAAATCATAGGCTCCCGTGAGCGACTATCGCAATGTATGAACTATCAAAGACGCGATTTGAGTGAAGTGCAGACGCATCGTCCATGTCAGCGAGATATCTTCAATGTTAAATATCTGGACCTGTCTGCGATTCCAAATCGTGCAATGTGAAATATGTTTTGACTGAATACAACTGCAGCGTTGACCTACAGCCAAATAGATAGCAAGAAACAGGGCATGGGAAGTTTCAGTGGGAGGAGTCCTGATGTACCTGCAAGAGAACATCAACTAGCATGGCTGCGGTATCAAGAAAGTCTCATTGGACCGAAGAAATGGAGGAAAAATTTGTGGAACAATGGAAGGAGCACCAGTGATTTGATGATTCATCTGAACTTTACTACAACTGGGTGGAGAAAGAGAAAAGTTGGAGAGAAATTGCCTATTCTCTTGGACAGTCAGGTAAGCAAATAGGTAGATTTTTCAGTAGGAGGTACTTTTTCATATTGTAACCAATAAAATAAATGATTAAACACATACACATCATATTCTGAAATGCATAACATATGATCATGCATTTGTTTTCGTATCACTTCTCGCATGTACTCTGTTGTGAAACTTAATTTTGAGTCCAGGCAGAGTCGTTGGGGATTCGTCAATAGTGAAAAGTTTTGTAATGTGTTCACCCCTGTCACCGTGTAATTTGAAAATGCTTTGACTTCCATGACAAGACAGACAGTTGTGTAATATGAACGGTACCACGATCCGATGTCTTTGAAATTTGTCTAATGTGTAGGAGGCATAAGAGCAAAGAACAACAAGACAGATGTTGAGAAAACTAAAGGCAAAACTGCGATACAAGACATAAAGCTAGGTTGGAGGACAGTGATAAATGTAGCTTGCATCCATGCAATGGAAAGGCAGCAGACAATGAATTAAAAGGAGGACTTAACCGCTCTGATAAGCGTATGAATTGTATTGGTAGATGTACATGACCTAACGTGACTAACGCAAGGCTTGATTTCAGTCAGGACCACTTCCGTCAAATGAATACTTTGACTTGAAAACTTTGAATACTTTTATTGACCAATAGACAATTGAAGCAATCTGTTGGTGTTGGTTGTATGATTCTGTTCTGGGCAAACTCCCTGCCTATCTACACTGCCATGCATGGACAGAGACCCCACCAACAAAACTATATGCCAAACATCCCCCAGCCAACAGATAATGCTCACTGCAGGCTTAAGTTAAACCAAACAGCCAAAATGAATTTTGAGATATCAAATTAACACAATTATGAATCAATAGCTGTGAGCACTGACTGCTGCTTGACTGATCTCAAGTTATGTCATACCGAATCCACAGCTATGAACGTTGACTGCTTTGAATATTGAAAGTAATTCCAAATCATATTTACAAACACTGAAATAATAACCTACTGGAAGAAGCCAACAGAACTTAAACAATTAAGGCAAAAAGTATGCCGCCTTTACACGAATAAAAGCTTAAAGCAACAAGCAAGTAGCCATTACCTCGAAAGATAAACAAGCATCATGTCCAGGGTATGAAATTAACTCATTATATATATATATATATATATATATATATATATATATATATATATATATATACTTCAACAATTATCATAATGATATTTTGCAACAATTTAAATGTAGGCTAAAGAGTAGACAAGCACAGAAGAAAAACTTCTTGTTCTAGAAACATTTCTGAGGTTGTACAGAATTATGACACATAAGACAATTCACCTGTGGGAGTCATTCTAAAACACTTAATGTGATAAACGCTTAAAGTGGCATAATGTACCAAGACAGTGATATTGGAAGATCAAATTCAGAATGCACCTTATTGATGATGCATACTACATAGGCTACTGGCAAGCAGATGAGCCCAGAATCTGAGTGGAATGCGCAAAGAGATACTATGCAGTGTACTTATACACTCACCTAAAGGATTATTAGGAACACCATACTAATACTGTGTTTGACCCCCTTTCGCCTTCAGAACTGCCTTAATTCTACATGGCATTGATTCAACAATGTGCTGAAAGCATTCTTTAGAAATGTTAGCCCATATTGATAGGATAGCATCTTGCAGTTGATGGAGATTTGTGGGATGCACATCCAGGGCACGAAGCTCCCGTTCCACCACATCCCAAAGATGCTCTATTGGGTTGAGATCTGGTGACTGTGGGGGCCATTTTAGTACAGTGAACTCATTGTCATGTTCAAGAAACCAATTTGAAATGATTCGAGCTTTGTGACATGGTGCATTATCCTGCTGGAAGTAGCCATCAGAGGATGGGTACATGGTGGCCATAAAGGGATGGACATGGTCAGAAACAATGCTCAGGTAGGCCGTGGCATTTAAATGATGCCCAATTGGCACTAATTGTCCTAAAGTGTGCCAAGAAAACATCCCCCACACCATTACACCACCACCACTAGCCTGCACAGTGGTAACAAGGCATGATGGATCCATGTTCTCATTCTGTTTATGCCAAATTCTGACTCTACCATTTTAATGTCTCAACAGAAATCGAGACTCATCAGACCAGGCAACATTTTTCCAGTCTTCAACTGTCCAATTTTGGTGAGCTCTTGCAAATTGTAGCCTCTTTTTCCTATTTGTAGTGGAGATGAGTGGTACCCGGTGGGGTCTTCTGCTGTTGTAGCCCATCCGCCTCAAGGTTGTGCGTGTTGTGGCTTCACAAATGCTTTGCTGCATACCTCGGTTGTAACGAGTGGTTATTTCAGTCAAAGTTGCTCTTCTATCAGCTTGAATCAGTCGGCCCATTCTCCTCTGACCTCTAGCATCAACAAGGCATTTTCGCCCACATGACTGCCGCATACTGGATGTTTTTCCCTTTTCACACCATTCTTTGTAAACCCTAGAAATGGTTGTGCGTGAAAATCCCAGTAACTGAGCAGATTGTGAAATACTCAGACCGGCCCGTCTGGCACCAACAACCTTGCCACGCTCAAAATTGCTTAAATCACCTTTCTTTCCCATTCTGACATTCAGTTTGGAGTTCAGGAGATTGTCTTGACGAGGACCACACCCCTAAATGCATTGAAGCAACTGCCATGTGATTGGTTGATTAGATAATTGCATTAATGAGAAATTGAACAGGTGTTCCTAATAATCCTTTAGGTGAGTATAGATGACACAATTCTTGCAAATTGTTCCCAGCTGACTGACAGAGAAGAAATAGTGATCGGCAAAGCACCAATAACCCTATGAATACATGGCGAATCACACACAAGCATTGCCAGCTTTACTTTAGTCTGTTCTTCAAAATATGATCAAGTGTGCTTCAAATGAGCGTCTTTGTGTCTAACGGCATTTATTGTCATCTGTCACTCCGAGATGTCTAACAAGTCACCTGCTCAAGTCACAGTGGCAGGTAGATGAGCAAAATTACCCGCCACAGTGCATGAAACAATGCTACGTTCATAACCTGAGCGTGTCCTATTACTCGGTAGGGCTGACCAATCATAATGCAGATTATTAACTTTATATGTTAATGGCGATGGATTTTGATAATAGAATTACCTTAAAATATGTATTTGTGGGGCATAGCATGTCATATTTAAAATAGGCTACTCATCCAAACAAGCTGAGACTGTATTCCAGAATTACAGCAACATGAAACTGTTATTCAAATTTGAAAATGTTATAAACAAGGAAAAGCAAAGTACATGTCTGCGATTGCAGAAGTTAGGCATGTAAACAAATATACTTGCAACATGAAACGAGTAGACCTATTGTAAATGGAATGCTGCAATTAAATCAAATCAAATCAAATCACTTTATTGTCACACTACTGTGTACACGAGTGCAACAGCAGGTGAAATTCTTGTGTGCAGTTCCGAGCAACATTGCAGTAATGACAGTGACGAGACATAAACCACTTTACAATAACAACATATTTACACAACACAATTTACATAACAAATGTACACATACCTACACAACAATTTACATATCAAATGTACACAATACACACAATGTAGAATACACATACACTAGATAAGGGTATAAATATATATATACACTAACTGAATTGGGAGCGAGAATATATTGACAGAATGAGGATTAATAAAGTGCAGTGCTGATTGTAGATCGTGAGAGATCATGTGTTCAAAAGTATTATTGCTTGTGGGAAGAAGCTGTCATGTAGTCGGGTGGTGCGGGTCCTGATGCTGCGATACTGCCTGCCTGATGGAAGCAGTGAGAGCAGCCCATGACTCGGGTGGCTGGAGTCTTTGATAATCCTCCAAGCTTTATTCACACATCGTCTGTTATATATATCCTGGAGGGAGGGAAGCTCACCTCCGATGATGTTTCTGGCAGTTCGCACCACCCTTTGCAGGTCTTTGCGGTTGTGGGCGGTGCTATTGCCGTACCAGGCGGTGATGCAGCCAGTCAGGATGCTCTCTACAGTGCTGGTGTAGAACCGTGTGAGGATGTGTTGGTTCATTCCAAACTTCCTCAGCCGTCTCAGGAAGAAGAGGCGCTGGTGAGCCTTCTTCACAACGGCCTCAGTGTGGACGGACCATGTGAGTTCCTCAGTAATGTGGACACCGAGGAACTTGAAACTGCTGACTCTCTCCACCGGTGCTCCATTAATGGTGATGGGGCTGTGCTCTCTGTCTTTCTTCCTGAAGTCCACCACAAGCTCATTGGTTTTACTGACGTTGAGGGAGAGGTTGTGCTCCTGACACCAGCGTGTCAGAGTGTGCACCTCCTCTCTGTAGGCTGTTTCATCATTGTCAGTGATCAGACCTACAACCGTCGTATCGTCAGCAAACTTAATGATGGCATTGGAGCTATGTGTCGCCACACAGTCATGTGTGTAAAGGGAATACAGGAGTGGGCTGAGAACCCAGCCCTGCGGGGCTCCAGTGTTGAGGGTCAGTGATGAGGAGATGTTGCTGCCCATTCTAACCACCTGACGTCTGCCTGACAGGAAATCCAGGATCCAGCTGCACAGCGAGCTGTTTAAGCCCAGAGCCCGGAGTTTCACATCAAGCTTGGAGGGCATTATGGTGTTAAATGCTGAGCTGTAGTCTACAAACAGCATTCTCACATACGTGTTCCTTTTTTTCCAGATGGGAGAGAGCAGTGTGTATTGTAGATGCAATAGCATCATCAGCGGAGCGGTTGTTACGGTAGGCAAACTGCAATGGGTCCAAAGAGGTGGGCAGAACAGAGCAGATGTGATCTCTGATCAACCTCTCAAAGCATTTGCTGATGATGGGGGTGAGGGCAACAGGACGCCAGTCATTTAAGCAAGTGATTTTTGATTGCTTCGGTACAGGCACAATGGTTGATGTTTTGAAGCATGTGGGGACTACAGACAGGGAGAGGGACAGGTTGAAAATGTCCGTAAAAACACCAGCCAGTTGGTTCGCGCATGCTCTGATGACGCGGCCCGGAATGCCGTCTGGACCCGCGGCTTTGCGAATGTTCACCCGTCGAAAGGATCGGGTTACATCCGCAACAGAGACGGAGAGTGAACCAACCTCTGTAGTATCGGCCGCGAGTGCTCTCTCTGCGAGGGCGGTGTTGTTGTTGTCCTCGAAACGAGCATAAAAAGTATTAAGCTCGTCCGGGAGAGAGGCAACGGTGTTCATGGCGGAGTTTTTATTCTGTTTATAGTCCGTGATGGTGTTAATTCCCTGCCACATACTTCTGGAGTCAGTGGTGTTGAACTGTCCTTCAATTTTGTGCCTGTACTGGCGTTTGGCTGTACTGATGGAGTTATGGAGGGCATAACTGGCTTGTTTACGCTCCTCCGCGTTCCCGGAATTAAAAGCGGTGGTCCGCGCAGTAAGTGCCGTGCGAACATCGCCGTTAACCCATGGTTTCTGGTTGGGGTAGATCCGTATAGTTTTTGTCGGAACAACGTCCTCTACGCACTTCCTGATGAAACACGTTACGCTATCAGCGTAAACCTCGATGTCTTCATCGGAGGCAGACCGGAACATCTCCCAGTCCGCGTGATCAAAACAGTCCTGTAGCGCAGACTCTGATTGGTCCGACCAGCACTGGATCATTCTGAGGGCGGGTGCTTCCCGTTTCAGTTTCTGCCTGTAAGCGGGCAGAAGCAGAACGGAGGAGTGGTCGGATTTGCCAAATGGTGGGCGGGGGAGGGATTTGTAGCCATCCCGGAAAGGAGAATAGCAATGATCCAAAACACGGTCCCCTCGTGTGTTGAAGCTGATATGTTGGTGGTATTTTGGTGCTATTGTTTTAAAGTTGGCTTTGTTGAAGTCCCCGGTAACAATGAACGCAGCCTCAGGGTGCGCGGTTTCCTGCTCACTTATACTGCCATACAGTTCCCTAAGTGCCCGGTCTGTGTCGGCTTGTGGGGGGATGTACACAGCAGTGATAATGACCGCTGTGAATTCCCTCGGTAGCCAGAATGGTCGACACAGAAGCATGAGATATTCCAGATCAGGAGAGCAGAAAGACCTGATAAAATGTACATTCCTCTGATCACACCATGATTTGTTGATCATAAAACATACACCTCCACCTCTGCTTTTACCTGAGAGGTCTTTCGCTCTGTCCGCTCGGTGCACGGAGAAACCCGTGGGGAATCTCCGCGGACATCCAGGTTTCCGTAAGACAGATAACACAGCATTCTCTCGTCTCTCGTTTGAAGGAGATCCGCGCTCACAGCTCGCAGAGCTTGTTGTCCAGAGACTGAACATTTGCCAGTAGTATACTGGGTAGCGGGGGGCGATTTGCGCGACGTCTTAATCTGATGAGAACGCCGGCTCTTTTTCCTCTTTTCCTTCTGCGTTTCCGCGGCCGGGCAGTCCAAACAAAGGGCTCCGCTGGCGTGTTTGTAAACCGCGGGTCGGCATTGAGGAATGTGAACAAAATTAGTGATAAACTCCTCTGTGAGCAAGTCAGGTGACGTTGGCAAGGAAAATCTCCAATACTTTATAAAATAAGATCTATTAATAAGATCAATATTTTAACCTTTATTTAATATACATCCTTACGCATATGATGCTGAACTGAAGGGAGTCATGATTTTTTATATACTTGAAGGGCTGAGAGAGATTAGAAATATAGATGGCAAATTTAGCTTAGCGCTAACCTGAATATTATAGAGATTTATAAGTGATCCTTACTTCAGTAAACTGAGACCTAACTGGGAAAGCATACCACCCAAGCAGTAACAGTAAAGGCAGACATGTCTCTTGGCACCAAGCATGTTGCTATAAGCACTGGTAAATGAGTTCCAAGTGGGGAAGCAGAAACCCTTCAGCAAGTAGCCAAGCAGCTAACTTGAGTTTGAACACAAGCAATATGCTTATTGTAGAGCATTTAGGGCTGAGCCATCCAGTCTGCTCCTGAAGGGGCACCACCCAGCAGAGTCAGCATTTTTTCAAAGTCCATAGTTTTTTAATGTCCAGAGTTCTTAGAGTCTAGAATTTTTTCAGAGTCCAATTAGATTAATCCTAAAGAACTAAATTATTCAAGAGTGTTTGATTAAAGCCAAAGTTAAAGTGTGCAGAGTTTCCAGAATAAAAAAAATTCCCCATACAGTAATTCTACCTCTGTTTAAATAGTTGTAAGAGTACAATGGTTTACATATGGCAAACAAAATTAACAGTAAAACTTGGATTTAGATATATTTTAAAACACAGCATGATGCCTAATCTGCAGAATTTTGAAATCTTAATTTCATTGCATAATTTGAATGAAATTGGACAATTTGAACAGACAATTTCAACAACACCCCAACATTAGTTTGTGACATCAAAGACATTACAAATAATCTAACTTCGTGAATAATAACTTGTCTTTGGTAATTACCCAACACTTTTCTGTTTTCATAAACATATTTTAAGAGGCAAGGTCCCTACCTCTTGAGATCAGACTGTACTGGCATGAGACAACATGTAGATAGAGAGAAAAGTGAATTTAGCACTTTTCTGACTCATAGATTTGGCCAGTGCACTATAAGAGTTAAAACAATACAGTTTTCAATAAGATACAAGAGAAATCACATCATTCGAATTGTTATCTTCATTATTATGTCCTCTGGGTTATACAGATAAATGGTCGTTCTCTTTTCTGTGTTAATTTCAAAATTTGGAAAGCATTCAGACCTGTAAGTCTTGATGGTCTTGACAAGCACTTTCTACTACTGTGAAAAAGTGCTAAAAAATTGACAGGTATATGTCCAATATAATGCATGAAGGAACTAATTAAAGTAATTAATATTTAAGCAATAAGATACAAGAGGCATGGTCAGAGTCACAACATTTTCTTATTTGATTATTGTGATTTTGATCACAAAGATGTCTTATTCATTTTAAACCATAACATTTATTTTTTAAAGATTTTTAAAAACATTCTTTTTATGTCCAGATTTAAATTACATTTAGGCGACACCCACACTAGTATATTTTCATGTGAAATTTTTTTGATTTTGCTTCTTTTACGCCTTTCATCCACACTAGAACAGCTTTTTCCTCCACCCAAAATGAAGCGCTTCAAAAACACTCATTACAGCATATTTTGGATCAAGATATAGTAGTGTTGATGCAACATTAAAATCACAATTTTAAAATTGGTCCCAGACTTTTGGACCCCACTGAAAATGTGAAGTCAGAAAATAATATTTGAGTTTGATCTGGTTATGAACTTGTGTGCATGACAGAGCCTGTGAAACAGCTGTAAAGTTACATAACGTCTAGTTTACTGTTGTAACCTCCATTCGCTGATGGAGGGAACAAGACGTTGTGCTGAAGAAGCGACAATAGTGGTCTCTCTAGAGAGCCTTATGCATCTCTGAACTTTGAGAAAAGGCCAATGAGAAATTGGCAGACAGAATGTGCATGTCCCGCCCCCGGACATATGGGTATAAAGGGAGGTAAATGCGTCTGTTCATTCAGGATTTGTCTCAGGAGCCGAAAATGAGGTTCGGCCGCAACAGTGGCTCGGTTCAGCGACATGGCTGGGAGGACACAACGTCTCGTTCCCTCCATCAGGGAACAGAGGTTACGACAGTATACTAAACGTTCCCCGTCTGTCGCTCACTTCGACGTTGTGTCAAAGAAGCGACACTAGGGGTCCAATTTTAATCATGCCATGCGCTGAAGTGTGTATGTGCACTGCTGACACAGGTGCGGGCAGGTTGTTTGCATGCCAAAATGACAGGCTGTGGCAGACTGCACATACCCTTCCCCAACGACCAAAAAAATCATCAGAACCTTCTGATTCCTTACGCCCTGATCTGGGGGTACAAGGCAACTTGCCAAGCATGGGAGCAAGCCGCGTCAGCTGCGCCTTTTCTCTCTCTATGTTTCTCGCATAAAGTTAAAGCGGCTGGGGCCATATTAACACTATCACATGCAACAAGGCGTTCTTTCCCAGTTCCTATTCTTTCAGGGGGGAAAGACCCTGCAGAGACCACACCTGCCCAGACTGGGGGAGGTAAAGAGTGGTGAAATACATCACATGGGCTTTTAGGTCACATGTGGAGAAGGTGGTCACCTTGGGAGGGAGGAGTTGCTACAAACACGGCGACCGGGGGTCTGTGAGGATTCCCAAGGGAGACGCGGGGCTGCACGCAAGGGGACCGTACCGCGGAAAATACACACAGGGGGATAAGTCCACATGGTGGCCCGACCTGTGGAGCACCTATTCCAATACAGGTTAAATTGAGTACCCACATTGGGTTTGGTCGGCGAATTCCTCCCCTGAATTCACAGACCAGATGGCTAGGGAGGAGAACATCCAGGGAGCCGAGTTAGTGGGATCGCAAGGTATTGCCTCAGCAGAGGGAAAGGGTGCTAGGAGCAAGCAGTACACCCGGTCAGTTGTTACCGCGTTACTGAGTTCTACCAGCTCGTACCTGAGAAAACACAGGATGAAACCGACTCAACCCTGAGATTGTAAAATCTCGTAAAGGTATTGGGTGTTGCCCAACCCGCTGCTCTGCCTATGTCTGCTAGGGAGGTGCATTTGGCCAGTGCCCACGAGGATGCCACACTCATTGAGTGTGCTCGAGGGGGCGGGCACGGCCTGGGTGTGATAGGCCAATGCTCTGGCATCAACCACCCAGTGGGAAAGTCTCTGTTTGGAGACAGCGTTACCTTTCTGCTGTCCATCAAAGCAGACAAAGAGTTTCTCAGAACGTCTAAAGCTCTGCGTGCTGTCCAAATAGATACGCAAAGCATGTACCGGACACAGCACCGAATGAGTGTCTGCCGGACCGAACTCCAGGCAGGTGTCGCTGACAGAGAACGCTTGCAGGTCCCTGACCCTCTTGATGGAGGCGAGCGCTATCAGGTGGGCCGTCTTCAGGGAGAGGGCCTTGAGTTCGACTGATTCTAACAGCTCGAAGGGGAGTCTCTGAAGGCCCGAGAGGACCACTGAGAGATCCCAGGAGGGGAACAGGCTTGGCCTGGAGGGATTCAATCTCCGGGTGCCTCTTAGGCAATTTATGTATCCTACCATGGTGGTGCTGTTTGATTGGATCAAAATGCGCTTGCCCCAAACTAGAGGGAGAAACCACCGCAGGGTAAGAATACAGCCAACAACTCTAGGCAATTTATGTGCCAGCGCAGTGGGGGCCCTTTCCAACGGCCCGCGGCTGCGTGCCCATTGCACACAGTGCCCCAACCCTGTTTGGAAGCATCTGTGGTGATCAGGATGTGTCAGGACATCTGCTGCAAAGGGACTCCTGCCCATAAAAAACAGAAGTCTGTCCAGGGTTTGAAAGTTTGGTGGCATACAGGGGTGATAAACACACGGTGCGTGCCGTGGCACCATGCTCGTCTCGGGACTCAAGCCTGGAGCCAGTGCTGAAGTGGTCTCATATGCATCAACCCCAGCGGCACGATGCCATATGCCCAGGAGCTTTTGGAAATGTTTTAGGGGGACCCACGTGCCTGGCCTGAACAAGGCGAGGCATTTCAGCACTGACTGCGCACGCTCGTTGGTGAGGCATGCTGACATTGAGACCGAGTCTAACTCCATGCCGAGAAAAGAGATGCTCTGAACCAAGGCGAGCTTGCTCTTTTCCCAGTTGACCTGAAGCCCTAAACGGCTGAGGTGCCTGAGCACCTGGTTCCTGTGGGTGCTTAGTATCTCTCGGGAGTGGGCCAGGATGTGCCAGTCATCAAGGTAGTTGAGTATGCGGATGCCTGCTTCCTGTAGCGGGGCAAGGGCTTACTCTGCGACCTTCGCAAAGACGCGAGGGGACAGGGAGATGCCGAAAGGGAGGACTTTGTACTGATACACCTGGCCGTGGAACGCGAACCATAGAAAGGGTCGATGTTGGGGCAAGATTGAGACATGGAGGTACACGTCTGTAAGAAGAATGAGGACACGGAAGCGGGGATAAACTCAAGGTAAGGCTTTTTAATTCTAAATAATAACGTGCACTTGCTGAACACAAACTCTTTCTTAAAGAACAGACAAATTAGCTTTCTCTCTGCTTGCCAACACTGGACTGGCGTAACTCTCTCTTTCTGGAGGTAGTGAAGCTCTCTTTTTATGCCACTCTCCCCGTGCTCACTGAAATTAGAGACACCGCTTTCCCTCTCCGGACGGGCGCTTGACCACACCCCCGCTGCCACATACCCCCACCGCCCGACTCAGGCCGGGGCGTCATCCTGCCTGCCTACCACTCCCCCCCCATTTCTGGAAAGGAAGTCGGCGACAGCCATCTGCACCCCCGGTCTGTGGACCACCTCGAACTTAAAAGGCTGAAGAGCCAGATACCAACGGGTGATCCGGGTGTTAGTATCCTTCATGCGGTGGAGCCACTGCAGTGGGGCGTGGTCCGAGCAGAGAGTGAAGGCCTGCCCCAGCAGGTAGTAGCGGAGCGTGAGGACCGCCCACTTGATGGCCAGACACTCCTTCTCTACGGTGCTGTACTTTGTTTCCCTTAAGGAGAGCTTCCTACTGATGTACAGCACCGGGCACTCCTCCCCCTCCACCACCTGTGAGAGTATGGCCCCCAGCCCCCTGTCTGAAGCGTCCGTCTGTAATAGGAAAGGGAGAGAGAAGTTAGGTGAATACAAAAGCGGCCCTCCACAGAGTGCGGCTTTAACTTGTGTAAACCCCTGTTGGCACTGCTCCAACCACTGGACCGGATCTGGAGCCCCCTTTTTAGTGAGGTCAGTCAGTGGGCTGGTGACGTCCGAATAATTAGGCACAAACCTTCTATAATAGCCCGCCAACCCCAGGAACTGCCTCACCCCCTTTTTGATCTTAGGTCTAGGGCAAGTCGCAATTGCTGCGGTCTTATCAATTTGGGAACGCACCTGGCCATGACCCAAGTGGAACCCCAGATACCGTACCTCCACACGCCCAATCGCGCACTTCTTGGGGTTTGCTGTGAGCCCTGCCTGCCGCAGTGACTTCAAGACCACCCTCAAATGTTGTATATGCCGCTGCCAGTCATTACTATAGATAATAATATCATCTAAATAGGCAGCGGCGTAAGCGGAGTGCGGGCGGAGGACACGGTCCATCAGACGCTGGAACGTGGTTGGGGCCCCGAACAAATGGAACGGAAGTGTTACAAATTGGTGTAATCCGAACGCCGTGGTGAAGGCTGTTTTTCTCGTGAAATTGGTGTCAAGGGGATCTGCCAATAACCCTTCGTTAAGACCAGGGTTGAATAAAAGCGAGCAGTACCTAACCGATCGAGCAGTTCATCAACCCGAGGCATTGGGTACACGTCAAATTTAGACACCGCATTGACTTTTCTATAGTCGACACAGAACCGCACAGACCCGTCACTCTTGGGAACAAGAACGACCGGGCTGGACCAGTCGCTGTGGGACTCTTCTATTACTCCCATATCAAGCAATAATATTCCCATATCAAGCATAATATTCTTATGCTCGGGGAGGCGATAAGGGCGTCTACGAACCACCACCCACGGCTCGGTCTCGATGTGGTGTTCGATGAGGTTCGTACGACCCGGTAGAGGAGAAAACACGTCGGCAAACTCTTTTTGCAACCTGGCAATCTCTGATCATTGGCACGGGGTGAGGTGGTCTCCACAAATGACCGGTGCATTGTGATCGGGCTTTGGATTTACCTCCGGTCCGAGCTCCGCCCTCTCTGGAACCACCGTGGCCAACGACACAGGGACCGCCTCCCTCCATAATTTGAGGAGATTGAGGTGGTATATTTGACGCGCGTCCCCCCTATTGGTTCGCTTAACCTCATAATCGAGATCCCCCACTCGTCGTGTGACCTCAAAGGGCCCTTGCGACTTGGCAAGTAATTTGGAGCTTGATGTGGGAAGCAATACAAGAATTTTATGTCCCAGTGTCGTACAGACGGCGTTGGCGTTCTTGGGCCCGGAGCAAATTCTCCTGTGTTAGTTTCCCCAAAGAGGAGTTTTGCTCTGAGGTCAAGGACGTATTGAATTTAGTTTTTACTATTCGAAGATCCCTCCTCCCAGCCTTCTCGTATAACATCCAAGATACCGCGTGGGCGTCACCCATACAATAGCTCAAACGGAGAGAAGCCGGTTGAGGCTTTGCGGGACCTCTCTTACTGCAAACAACAGGGGATCAAGCCATCTGTCCCAGTTTTTAGCATCCTCATGAACGAACTTACGAATCAACGTTCCACTAGGCCATCTGTCTGCGGATGGTACACGCTAGTGCGAATCGATTTAATGCCCAACAGATCGTAAAGTTCGCGAAGTGTGCATGACATAAATGTTGTGCCTTGGTCGATGAGGATTTCTCTTGGAATCCCCACCCGGGAGATTATTTTGAAGAGCGCCCCTGCAACACTACGTGCGGAGATATTGCTTAGAGGCACTGCTTCCGGATATCGTGTTGTGTAATCCACCAGGACTAACACAAAACGATGTCCGCGTGCTGTCCGATCTAATGGCCCGACGAGGTCCATTCCAATTCTTTCGAAGGGAACCTCGATTAATGGAAGGGGGCGCAATGGCGCTTTGGGGTGGCCGGCGGATTTACCAGCTGACATTCGCGGCACGCCGCACACCACCTGCGGACGTTGCCGCTAATGCCCAGCCAATAAAAACGGGCTATTAGTAGACGGAGCAGTGTTTTCCTTTCACCTAGGTGACCCGCCATGGGGTTATAATGAGCCGCCTGGAACAGCATTTCCGGCGGCTCCGTGGAATTAACAACTGGGTTGTATTTTCTTTCGTTTGAGTGTCCTGCGTCACTCTATACAGCCGATCGTTTATAATCGCAAAATAGGGGTATGCGAGAGCGATGTCTGGCCGAAGACGCTGTCCATCGATCGTTTTTACCTGATCGAAGGCATGCTTAAGGGTCTCATCCCTTGACTGCTCCAAAGGGAAATCCTCGTCAGGGAATTCCCTGCGAAGGGGAGGGGCAGAAGGCCCACCCCTTCCCTCGTCATTCCGATTTGGAACAGTCGAGGATGGCCCCTGCTCCGCCTCCCCTGCCAAAGCATCACACATCACACATCTCCCTATTTTAGTGCAGGACCCATCCTTACAAATTCCCCCTAATATTTCCCTAAATGCAGGCCAACCGGTCCCCAAAATCAGAGGATGGGTGAGGCGGGAACTAACCGCTGCCTCCACTTTATGATTTTTCCCACGGAATTTAACTAGCAAGGTCACCATCGGATAGTTGTGAACATCCCCATGCACACACCTCACCCTTACCCGCTTAGTCGTGCCCAAAACCCCGGGTTGAACCAAGCGTTGATGGATGGAGGTCTGATTACAACCGGTATCCAGCAAAGCTTGGTGTGTACCCCCCTGGATTCTTACCAGAACCCGGTACGCTCCAGCCCGATCGGGGGCTACATGTGGGAGATCGGAGACCCGAACCACCGTCCCCACCTTCACAAACGGACACCATTCGCGGAAGTGGCTCAGGTCCCCGAACCTCCGACAGGCTGGCCCAGGCACTACACCCGTACCTGCTTTGACGGACGCCCCCACCTGAGGGGAGAGGGGCTGTAGGTTGTGGGGGAGGGACAAGATTAGGCTGATGTCTGGGGTGTTGATCTTAACCAGGCTCCTCGCCTGCGAGGGGCAGGAACGGACCCTGGAGAGAGGACAGAGCGAGAGGGTTGAGGGGGATGGGAGAGAGCGGAAGAAAACACAGAGGGAGGGGGAAGAGAGGGAGAGAGAGAGAGAGAGAGAGAGAGGGCTCTTCTGCTCTTGGGATCGCTGCCATGTGGTCCTCCGCTAGCTGGACGGCTGCCTCCAGCGACGCCGGGCGGTGGCACTGGGCCCACTCTGCCGTTCTCCTGGGCAAGCGTTGGACAAACTGCTCCAGCACCACCTGATCGACGAGTCCCTCGACGTCGCAGTCCCCCACTAGCAGCCACCTCCGACAGGCATCTCGGAG
Organism: Moxostoma hubbsi; assembly: GCA_032164185.1. Classification (NCBI taxonomy): domain Eukaryota; kingdom Metazoa; phylum Chordata; class Actinopteri; order Cypriniformes; family Catostomidae; genus Moxostoma; species Moxostoma hubbsi. The sequence goes on from JAVLUX010000001.1 coordinate 71,971,185, forward strand.
CCGCTTGGCAAAGGCGAACGGGCGATCGGATTTCTCCAGCTTCATGCCCCGGAAGAGCTGACGGTTTTCCTCGGGGCTCCAACCAACCCGCTGCAGAATGGCTTTCCTTAAATCAGCGAAGTCCAGGAGGTTAGTTGCCGGCAATTGTTGAGCCGCGAGTAGGGCTTCCTCGGACAGTAGAGGAACAAGGCGGGCTGCCCAATAATCCTGCGGCCAGCCCCAAATTTCAGCAGTTCGTTGGAACAAATCTAAAAATGCTTCTGCATCATCTGCCGCCCCCATCTTCTGTAACGTGGGCGGGGGTAGCGTGGCACGGGTGTCCGGGGTCGCGGCTGTAGCTGGAGCGGCCTCCTGGCTGAGGAGGCTCCGGATGGCCTGTCGATCCTCTGCTTGGGCCTGCACGATCTCGCAGAACCGCCGATCTTGGTCTTGCCTGAGCTCAAGCAGGGACTGTTGGTGGCTCTGATGTAACGTAGCGAGGGACAGTAGGACTTCGGCCAGCTGGGAGGACTCTACGGGACGACCTTACTCCATGGTTGGACGTATAGATCCAATTTTCCTTTTATCCCGGGTTTCGGCACCAGTGTAAGAAGAATGAGGACACGGAAGCGGGGATAAACTCAAGGTAAGGCTTTTTAATTCTAAATAATGAACACAAACTCTTTCTTAAAGAACAGTCAAATTAGCTTTCTCTCTGCTTGCCAACACTGGACTGGTGTAACTCTCTCTTTCTGGAGGTAGTGAAGCTCTCTTTTTATGCCACTCTCCCTGTGCTCACTGAAATTAGAGACAGGTGTTAGACATAATTTAGCTTAGGTGCAAGCGCCCTTACTGCTTTCCCTCTCCGGACGGGCGCTTGACCACGCCCCCGCTGCCACAACGTCATTCAGGTCTACAGCTGCGAACCAATCTAGATGCCGGACGCAAGTTAGGATGTGTCTTTGCGTGAGCATTTTGAACGGGAGTTGTGCAAGGCCCGGTTGAAAACTCGCAAGTCCAAGATCGGTCGTAAGTCGCCACCTTTTTTGGGTACGATGAATTAAGGGCCGTAGAAACCCTTCTTCATCTCAGCTGGAGGGACAGGCTCTATTGCGTCTTTGAGTAAGAGAGTTGCGATTTCTGCACACAGGGATTTGGCGTCTTCGCCATGCACTCCGGTAAAGCGGACGCCCCCGAAGGGGGGAGGAGGCCTGGCAAACTGAATTGCATAACCGATTTGGATGGTCCTGGCCAGCCAGCCTGATGGATTGGGAAGTGAAAGGTCAAAGGCAAAAGTGCGTCCCGAGGCTCTGGTGCTGAGAGAAGACTCGAAGCACTTACCTTGCTCCGCACATCCAGTAGGGGGCGGGTTAGTGACTGAGGAGGAGGTCACATGGAGGCATTCTCTAGACTCGTTAGAACTGGCCGGCTGGGGGACAACAGTCGTGGGGCTGGAGGCGAAGCGTCTGCATCCAATGTGCCGGGACTGTTGAGGTGTGGCACCTGCATGCCGTGAGAACGGCATTTGCGGGCCAGGTGACCCAGAGACAGAGGAAATTGCTCTTTTATTGAGAATGTGGTTACGGCAAAGTAAATAAACTTAACTGAAGTTTCTCCTCCCGGCCCTCCACCGGGGGACAGAATGGTCTGCTTACCATCTCCGGAGCAAACATCTCAGTCTCTGGGTCATCTGTCTCAGGAACGCTTGAGAGCCTTCTGGGTCCTAGAGGGGGTTTGAAAGACTTTTGTGAGCTTCCAATTTCTCAATGGACTTTTCCTAAAGTTCAGAGATGCATAAGGCTCTCAAGAGAGACCCCTAGTGTCGCTTCTTTGACACAACGTCGAAGTGAGTGACAGACGAGGAACTGTGCGTGGCGTGCAGAGGATTCCATTCCAACCCCACGCTGATGGCGGCCCGGGGAAGCATGTCTGCCATCTGGGAGTCAGCCTCTGACTGGCGTTACTTTCTCACAAGTTTCACTGCATATTTTTTTAAGTTGCTGTGATGCGAGTAGAGTGCTGATATTGAACTACTATTGCAGTGAGTGGCAATTTACCACATTCCCACTTCCAAGGTAGTTATACGACACTTAGGTGTGAACACAAGCTGACAGGAGGGATTGCCCCATTATATATCAAACTATAGGTCAGTTCATTGTGATGTGCAACACTAAATGTTAAAATCATTTAGATTTATGCATCGGGTTTATATTCTAATTTACTGAATAACTGTCACTGGTCTGCGATGACATGCTCTTAGAACTAAAAATATATATATAAATAAATAACATGAAATAAAATAAAGGCAACACTTTGCATGGTTTTATGTAATGTGAATTAATTTACTTTACTATTTTAAGTAAATGTCTTAATTAAATTTTAAATATCAAGTTGCCGCGACTTAAAATCTCCCATCATTGTAACAATTTTCTACTTAGGTTAAAGGAATAGTTCACCAAAAAATTACAATTCTGTCAACATGTACTCACTGTCAAGTTGTTCCAAACCCATATGACTTTTTTTCCACTGCTAAAAAGTGATATTTTATAGAATGTACCATTGCCTGATTTCAATATAGTAGCATTTGGCTGACTCACTTCAAAGCTTAAAAAACACCCAACAGTGTAATAAAAGTAGGCCTAACCCATGAAACTTATTCATCATATTCCAAATCTTCTAAAGCCATACCATCACTTTGTATGATGAACAATAATTTGTTTTAACTCTCAAATCAAATCACTGATCAACTCATGTATACAGAGCCCCCATCAAATGTGGCATCACATCAATAACATCAAACCTCATTGGTCCTTGTGTCGAGATATCATGACCTATAGTCACAAGATGCGCAAGAATCAATGAGGTTTAAAATGTGCAATATGATGTGCTTCTTGTGTTTTCTAAGACGTTTTTTTATGCACAAGCAAAAAGCTGTGTGTTTATTATTTCTGTTGCATACATGACCAAGAATGATAGAAAAGTAAAAAACTTGTACTTCTGGATAACTGAACCTTAAAGACATCCCTTAGGAAGATCAATTATTTTTGCATTGACAAAGGGTCACTTGTGGCTTCTGTTTGTTCTTTAACCTAATTGTGAAATATGTAGATGTGTGTAGAAAAAAGTGGGATCCTCAGTTTGGGAGAAGGCAAAAAAAAAAAAATTCATACTTTCTAACACACTGTGATGTGAAATTTGCTCAAGGCAAACTCTTATTTGCTTATATTATGTTGCTGGGTGGGTGAAATACAATGATGTTGGGTGTCTTGCCAACAAAGTGATTTATAAGTAGGTCGTATTTGTTCTTTTGTTAACCAAACCTCTTGTGTGTCAGCATAGGATAGTGTCATCTTAAAATAAGATTAAAAAATTATTTTAAGGGCACCAGTGTAATGTCTTTGTATAAAACTGATGATTTATCGGCTAAATTAATACAACATACTTCAAACAGATGCATGAAAGGGTAATGCTAAATAATCTGGCTTATGACAAATAACCAGGTACACTGAAAAAAAAAAAGAAAAAAAAAAACTGGCAGCTGTGATTGCCAGAATAATTATGTAAAAAATACAGTAAAAATGTAAACAAATTTACAAAACTACCTGTACATTTTACAGTTTAAATATGTTGTTTTTACTGTATATTTTGTGGTGCAGTGCTGTCTATTCTTAAATAATAAACTTAATATATTAACCTTCTGAAACTAAATCTGCTTTTCATGTTATAATATATTGTTAATCATTGTAGTAATTACAGAAGGGCACATGATGTCATGAAGTTCATCACTAGTGGCCCTTCCTGGAGCAATGACCAATAAACATGTAGAGACAGTGCTCAGTGTCACTCACACAAACACTAAACATCATCAGGGTAACACATGTGAAATTAAAACTATGCAATAAACTTTAACTAAACTAAATCAAATATAACACAAAACACCCCAAAGTATATAACTGTTATTAAAAATAAGAAGAAACATAACTAAACCCAGAAAATATAATGAAATGTAATGCGTCACGCAAAGAATTCTGAGAACGCCCAATTACTGTTTTTTACCATAATTTTAACAATAATTTACTGTAAAAAGTACATGTACATGTCTTATTAAACATAATATCAATTTTAACCGTTAATTATAGGGGAAAATCATACCTTTTACATCTAAACATTTTATTTTATTTATCAATAAAAAAACATAAATTTACCATAAATCTAATTGTATTATATTTTAAATATATTTTTATAAAATGTAAAGTATATTTTATGGTAACTACTCATTAACCAATTTACGTTTTTTTAACTGTAGCATTTTTACAGTGTAGTAAAAACAATTTTCAGGGCAATCAAAAAACTAAATTAAAAATAATATAAAATATACTTGCACAATACTACCTCAATTCCTTTCATATTGCATTACTATTCCTAAATTAAGTCCTGACATGAATCAATTAATTTACTGACAGCTATGAAACTATGAGGCCCAGAGGACACAAGCATGTATGACATAACATGCCTGACAAGTAGCAGATACGCTGGTTCCCTCTCTCACTCTTTGAAAGCTTTGCATTTATATTTCTTTTTACCTCCATGTGCATGGCTTGCTGTAATTTAAAATTTAAATGCTGTAATGTAAATGTAAGGGAATGGGTGTGAGTAAAGATGCAGTAGCCACTACTGTACAGAAATAAATGGGGAATTTACTCTTGAGCACAAACTACAGATTGTGGAACAAAATGTGGTTTGGATTTGAGAGTGACTGAATTATAGAATTGATTGAAAACTCCAATTCAGTTCAGTATCAGCCTTTGAAATGAATTTTGAATTTACCTTTAAGAATTTCGGAAAACTGAAACTGAAACTGAAAGCTTGTGAAATTTAATATACATGTTAGAATTTATTGTGACAAGTTCAATGGATGAAAGATATGTATATATATATATATATATATATATATATATGTGTGTGTGTGTGTGTGTGTAATGGAATCACTGAAATACAATAGTGTCCTTAAATACCTTATCATCTATGTGACAGCACTAGACAGTGCAAACAGCAAACAAATATGTGTCCGTGGTTTTGTCTTTCTCCTGTTTGTGCCAAATTTCTCAAAAGGAGTTAATAATAATGCCTGACAACACATTATATAAAAAACACAATCTGGCTACTATGAAATTCAATACTGTATATACCACTACAGTAAATTTTTCCCTCTTTCTTAATACACTTTTCCTCCATCAACTTGACCTTGAATTAACTTTAACCAAATTATTAGACTAAAAGTTCACTTTGCATGATTCTTGAAGGCTTTAATCAACTTTTAAATTTGAAAACATAAAACGTTAGCTCTATTTATGCTGCTAAATAAGGTGAAAACAAGTCAACGGTCTGAGAAAAAAGTGTTCTTATTTATGAGTGTCAACGCCCAGATCATAATCATCATCAACAACTGTGTATTGGTGACTATAGTGAGTGCTGGGATCATGGTAGCAGCGGCGGGTGGCAGTGCAGACTGTGCAGCAATCTGATCCATTTGGAAAGATAGTGATACCTTAGGAAGTCTGGATTCTGTTTAATTTTTTTCTCCACAAATTCAATTCAAATTGAACTAACAGCAATGTAGCTTAGCTTGTAACTTGCAACATAGTATATGGTGAAATCACACTAAACTGTCCAAGCAGTTTGGCTCACTTTCACCTTTTTATGAACTTGTGTAGCTGCTTAAAACCTCGGAAAATTCCATTACAACCTGATTTGGGTTGTACAGCAATATCAAGTAAATCTGTATTGTAACCGTGATATTAAAAATTTCAGCACACGTTATTTAGCATTAACGATAAAAAAAATATTAGCATATTATTTGTATTTTTAGGGGGGCCCTTGGCTTCTGGGGGCCCTAGGTAGTTGCCTACTTTTGCCTAGTGATAAGTTCACCCCTGGCTAAATCGAGTTCAAAAAAGCAAGTTTGACATGAAACACGCAATTGTTGGTGCAACCACATAATTGTGTTGTGCTTCTACAACACTTTTGGCTCATGTGTCTTCTCGCATGCTCTTCAGTACTCGTAACCTGGTACTTTGCAATGGAAGTGCAATGCTTAGGGCTGTGTTTCCCTAAAGCATTACAAGCTTAAGTTGATCATAGAGTCCATTGGCGCACATTGTTTTTGAGACACACAGCCCTGATCAGTTGAGTTAATTTAATTACAATCAAACAAGCTTGTACATGTATAGTAGTTGATTATTATAATGAAATGTTAAAATGTATTGCCTTAGAAGTCATGTGCTGTAGTAAAATTGGTTTGACGTCATAAAACAGCATTGTGTGAAGAACAGGGTAAAAAGTAAGTGTCACAACCTTCTTGTCATAAGCAACTGAGGCAATTTTGTTGCTTAGGAGGCCTGGCAGTAGTTACACAGAACGCCCTGGATTCAAACTCGCGACTCCAGGTGTGGTAGTCAGCGTCTTTACTCACTGAGCTACCCAGGCCCCTGAGCATTCTTAGCTTATTTTTGTAGCTGTCAATTAATAAACTGTGCACAAAGTAGCCTAAACTGTTGTACATAAATGTGCATAATGCAATGTGATAATGCATTTTCTCTTTAATTTAGCAGCATAAATCTATTATTATTATTATTATTATTATCACAATCTTCTCTTATTTCTTAATTTTTTTCCTCTTTTGGAAAGTCATGGAAATGCAGTATAGTGGATTTTTTGTTGTTGTTGTTGAAGCAAATGGGAATGCAAAAATAATATTTGCTATGGTCTCCAATGTACCTCTTTAGAAGTTTACCTCAACCAAAAAAGGGCTTTTCTGCCTCAATGTCACAGGTGAACCATTTTAAGTTCTATAAATAACTTTTTATTCTCTAGTTCTTTAGAAATCCATACACGTACATACTTGCGTGATTAGGAACCCGGAGACCTAATACACGATTTGAATAACGTATAATATAAAATCAAGAACCCTTTTTATTCTAGAAAGAATAATAAGAAACAGATGTTTGAAAAATCAGCTTATTTTGGCCATGAGACAAAGACCAAATCGGATGTTTTAAGTAAACATCAAAGCATGAGGATTTGATGGAATGCTGCTAAAAGAGCCGAGCACAATGTAGGTGTTGCCATTTTCCCTTTATAAAAAGGACACAAATCAAAAACATTACATTCAAAGCTGTTTGGTGAAAACGTGATGCACAAGTACAATACAGTATAAAAACAAGACCAAAATTAAAAATATATTAGCATTTTTAATCGACTGAAACACATGCACAATTAAAGTCACTCCTTTTGTCAAAAATCAAAAACACGTTCTGTGCAAATGCAACAATTTTAGCATGACTTTTTCAGTGGAACACAAATGGAGAAGTTAGGTAGTCTCACTCACCATTCACTTTTATTGCATCTACTGTATACAATTAAAGTTAATGGTGTCTAACATCAGGGGTTTTCAATCCTGTTCCTGGGGACAAACAGCTCTGCAAATTTTGTATGTATCCCTAATCTGACACAACCAGTTCAGGTCATGGAGCCTCTGCTAATGAGCTGATTTCAATAAGGTGTGTTAAATTAGAGCAACATTCAAATTTTGTGCAGAGCTGTGAGTTCCCAGAAACAGATTGAAAACCCCTGCCTTACATCTCCTTTTGTGTTCCACAGAAGAAAAAAAGTCATTTAGGTTTGAAATGAGATGAAGGTGATGAAATGAAATGAATTTTTATGTGAATTATGCCTTTAATTGCCACTAATGTTTGTTGCTGGCATTAGCAGTGGGACAAAGTTTCCATTGACAAGGTTTTGGTAGCACTTAAACATATTTAGGTGTGAAGTTTTGTGATTTTCAAACCCTGATGTGTTACTGGTTATGGCAGAGATGCCATAGCTTTATAGTTTCCCACCACCTAATTTGAATTTTAAGCTCGTGATTGTCCATCTGCATCTAGCGCATGGCACAGGCACATGTTCATGATGGAAATTTGTAGTACTCCAATAAAATCACATATAGAAGGAATGTAAGTGTGTGTGTGTGTGTGTGTGTGTGTGTCCGTGTGTGCGCTTGTGTGGAAGGATTTGCCTCAACCTGTGTTTGTACTGCAGGGTATATGCTCCTCCCTCTGCGTAATAAAATCTTTTTTTTTTTTTTTACTAATCTCTTGTCTCTTATACTGACAGATGGCCCTTTACTCATCAGAGCGGTCAAACCAGCAAATTCGACCCGAGCCATCAGTGCTCTTATATAACATGAACTTTGTGTAATCACATACGCAGGTTAACATGTCCTACATAACTGTTCTGTAGTATAGTAGCAAATATTCAGTAGGCTTACATTAAAAATAAATATAATGATTTAAGCAGAAAAGAGTTAATTTTTTCTAGTATTTTTTTCTTCTTCATCAAAACACAAAGCCATCTACATACTTGAATTTAGTTTTGTAGACATACATAAATTGTGATTAAATATTAATTTCTTTTCAAAAACTAAATTGTTGTTAACATTGTTTTTAACAGTATAAATGATTAAACCACATTGAGGGAATTTAAATGTTTACTGAGCACTTTTTGGCTTCTTTTCTGTCACTATCTGGTCCATGTATATAACTCATCCTTATATTTGAGCTATTTCATTGTTTTGATGACTTTACAATTATTTTAAAATATGACAAATGGTAATAATTAAGAATGAGTAGATGTGTCCCAGCATTTGACAGGTAGTGTACATCACAGGGAAACACAGAGAATATACAAGAATTTACAAAACAGTCTTTCCTGCATCTGTCATAAAGCATTCCGCAGTTTGTTCACTGCATTGAGAGGAAATGCTCAAGATCTTTTGCTTAGATTGCTGATAACCTCTGTACAGAGGTCAAAGTTAGCGGTAGACTTTGAGGGACACTCACTAAAGCTGATTTAAACAGGAGAAGAACTCACTGATGGGACTGTTGCTTGTGTAAGCAGTGCCACAGGCCAAACTTTAATCTTCACCTGTGATCAGCACTCGTCACCCCTTTGGCATGAGGCCTGCAGCATTTACGATGGAATTCAATTTGCCAAGTCAAACTATGGGAACTTAACACGGTTTAAGGTTTAATTTATATATATATCAGTTTAACAGATTAATCAGTGCCGATAGTAGCTTTTTGGAACTATCATTTTTTTTCAGACTTTATTGTGAACGCTAAAAAAAAAAAAAAGATAATCTGATCAAATATATACACACAAATCCTTAATATGTGAATATATAGGACATAAAAAGCTTAATCTGGTAAGAACTTAATCAAAATAAGACTGTAATAATATGAATAAGAATATGTTTATTTCAGGCTTGTTTATAGGTAAAAGTCCCACGTTATGTACCTAATTTTCATTTATTTTCTGGTTATTATTGGGATTTTGGTTGCACAATAAACAGCATGTGGAATGTTATACATTTTGTAATCTTGTTTCCTTTGTTTTCCCATCATAGTAAGTAAAGACATTTATTAACATTCTATAAATCAATTTTAAAAACTATCGGCCGATTAATTGGCTATCTGCCTTTTCAATCAAATAAGTTATTGGTACTGGCAAAATCCACTATCAGTTTACCTCTAATATAAACATCATTAATATACAAGAATATGATATATGATCATATGTTCAGAGTTGCGGATGCTTTCCAAGCTACAAACTATTCATAAAGTATTTACATTTCATTTTGTGCCAACATGTTCACACAGAAAATCACCTTGGTTGTTATATGTTTTTCCGATCCAAAGACGAACCCCACTGTTTCAAATTTAAGCTCCACCATGCAACGAATGCTCCGAAAATCGGCCATGATGTGCCTTTAGAGTCACACCCCGTAGCATTTTGGCATGCTACTTATTGAAAAAATTTGCTTGTCACTGCTAAAGCTACTCTATTTAGCTGAACTACTCTCACACTACTGCAGAATGTAGTTAAGTTAGCAGCATCACTACTTTTAGTTATTTTCCAACACTACAATTGATGCCAAACTATATAAGTGGCAAGCAACCTTTACAACAAAGTTGATACACTAGTTGATTTTTACAGTGATTTTAAGTTTTGAGCTTCATTAACATTAATGCCGGCTAGGTGGAAAGAGACAAAGTGTGCCTTACTATCTGCCAATGGGAGGTTTTAATGGCTCAATCAAAACTGTTAGAAAAAAAAAAACAATTCTGTCATTGAGACAGGTCTTGTGTTCTCGCCAAGTGACTAATTTGTTTCTTCTTTTACTATGCCTAACCCTAACAAGATGTAAAGCTGATCTGAACATTTTCATCGCACTCAACTGCACATCATCACAGACGCTGATTATAATCCATTGTAATTCTGTCAAAGTGTTTTCCTGCCATTCTCTCAACAACTCAACAAGTTTTAGGCCTACGGTGCTTTCTATGTAAATTCCAGGGCCGATTTCTCTGCCAAGTCCACAACGAAAATTGCACTTAGAATTAGATTTCTCATGAAAATTTAAAAAGATGCAGCACATGGTCATTGCACATAGCACTGTACAGCACACTCACGAAAATTTAGCATTTTAATCCAATTTTGTGGAGCCTGAGGTTGGTATCTCTTTTGGTTCATTTATCACTATCCAACAATTAACTTTTCAATGAAATGGAAGATCTAGTGGAGTGCATTACAGTACTTAGTGTTTACTGTACAGGCTTTCCCCTAGGGTTTGTTGAGGTTTTTATAGTAATTACAAAGCCAAATTATAGCACTACTTTGATCTTATATGCAAAAATGAATCATTAGGCTAAATGTAAATTATTAGTTGCGTGTGTTTTTTTTTTGTTTTTTTTTGTATTATAACATTGAACCTTTCAGGGTGTACGTTTATGTTAATATTTTAGATCATAGGTATTCGGCAGACAATAATGGCTGGGACCCCTGCAGTATTACAAAAAGCATGCTCCGGTTGTAAAATGCACATTATAGCATATGTATTAGGTCATCTGGTGATTGCATTCATTCAGAAAATGTGCGTACTGTTTTAGGTAGGTCAAATGTAGCAGTACTTCGGTATAAATATGATACAAAAATAATATTTGTAAGACAAGCTAAGGATTCAGAGATTTTCATCTGGGTGCAGTCAGCCAAGAACTTGGGAATGCTCACAGGCACAACAGAAAAAACATGGTGAGTATTAGTAGAACTGCTGCAGTAGCAATGCTAAGGATTGATATATATATATATATATATATATATATATATATATATATATATATATATATATATATATATATACACTCACCTAAAGGATTATTAGGAACACCATTCTAATACTGTGTTTGACCCCCTTTCGCCTTCAGAACTGCCTTAATTCTTCGTGGCATTGATTCAACAAGGTGCTCAAAGCATTCTTTAGAAATGTTGGCCCATATTGATAGGATAGCATCTTGCAGTTGATGGAGATTTGTGGGATGCACATCCAGGGCATGAAGCTCCCGTTCCACCACATCCCAAAGATGCTCTATTGGGTTGAGATCTGGTGACTGTGGGGGCCATTTTAGTACAGTGAACTCATTGTCATGTTCAAGAAACCAATTTGAAATGATTCGAGCTTTGTGACATGGTGCATTATCCTGCTGGAAGTAGCCATCAGAGGATGGGTACATGGTGGCCATAAAGGGATGGACATGGTCAGAAACAATGCTTAGGTAGGCCGTGGCATTTAAACGATGCCCAATTGGCACTAAGGGGCCTAAAGTGTCCCAAGAAAACATCCCCCACACCATTACACCACCACCAGCCTGCACAGTGGTAACAAGGCATGATGGATCCATGTTCTCATTCTGTTTACGCCAAATTCTGGCTCTACCATCTGAATGTCTCAACAGAAATTGAGACTCATCAGACCAGGCAACATTTTTCCAGTCTTCAACTGTCCAATTTTGGTGAGCTCTTGCAAATTGTAGCCTCTTTTTCCTATTTGTAGTGGAGATGAGTGGTACCCGGTGGGGTCTTCTGCTGTTGTAGCCCATCCGCCTCAAGGTTGTGCGTGTTGTGGCTTCACAAATGCTTTGCTGCATACCTCGGTTGTAACGAGTGGTTATTTCAGTCAAAGTTGCTCTTCTATCAGCTTGAATCAGTCGGTCCATTCTCCTCTGACCTCTAGCATCAACAAGGCATTTTCGCCCACAGGACTGCCGCATACTGGATGTTTTTCCCTTTTCACACCATTCTTTTTAAACCCTAGAAATGGTTGTGCATGAAAATCCCAGTAACTGAGCAGATTGTGAAATACTCAGACTGGCCCGTCTGGCACCAACAACCATGCCACGCTCAAAATTGCTTAAATCACCTTTCTTTCCCATTCTGACATTCAGTTTGGAGTTCAGGAGATTGTCTTGACCAGGACCACACCCCTAAATGCATTGAAGCAACTGTCATGTGATTGGTTGATTAGATAATTGCATTAATGAGAAATTGAACAGGTGTTCCTAATAATCCTTTAGGTGAGTGTATATATATTACATTTTACATTTTACATTTTTTAAATGAAGTTTAATTATTTGTATTTAGATTTTGTTGTGGTCTTTTTTTTTTTTAGATTTACTGGTAGTGGTATTGTCTATTAAATAATAGTATCATTACAATCCTGTACTGTGCACAGTATACATTCTGAACACTATGTTTGACCATTTCAAACATACACAATCTGAAAACATCCTTTCTGAATTTGTTCATGGCTAAATGTTATGAACTATATGGTGACATTGCCATCTTGTGGAACACATAGTTATGTACAAATGGGGTTGTAAGAGATGTGTCTGTCTTTGCAGTGATTAAACATTTTAAGATTACGAGTTGACATGTATGACATTTCTGATTATTTTTTAACCTTTATCATTTGAATGTTCCTAAAAGTAGCATATTAGATAATTAAGTTTTTAGGCCTTCTAACCAAAGTTTCTGCCAACAAATAGTATAATTACTACAGTTACTGTTACAACAAAACTTGCACAACTTGGTATTTAGCCAACCAAAAAAGAAAAAAGAAAATACATTTTTGAAAGTGAATAATTAAATGCGTCCATCCATCCATTTTCAATAGCCACTTATTCTATGCTGGGCAACAGGGAGTGCTGGAGCCAATCCCAGCTTCCATAGCCCAAAGCAGGGCTGGACTGGTAATCTGGCATACCGGGCATTTTCCTGGTGGGTCGACACATTTTGGGGCCAATCAGGGGCGAACTGGCCATCGGGAGAACCGAGCGGGCCGGTGGGTCGGCTGTGAGACGTGCCGAATGGGCAGAGATAAGCTAAAATGAGCCAACACGTTATGCAGTACAGACCACAAAAAGCTGCCGCATTATGCAGAACTGACCAGAAAAAGGCGACGCGACAGTGAACACGTAAATTGCTGTGTAAATTGCCATGTAAAATTCTTTGTGGATTTCTCTTCCCAGTCCAGCCCTGTCCGAAATGGAGGAAAACACCCTGGACAGTCACACAAACAGTATCACACTGACGGGCAATTTAAATTCTCCAATTCACTTGACCTGCATGTGTTTGAACTCTGAGGGAAACCCACATGCAAAGTAGAATATGCCAAGTTGCAAACTACACACAGAAAGTTATAGAGTGATTTGGGACTCAAACTGGGGACTTCTCCCTATGCCACCCATAAAATGTGTGTAATGTCCCTTCATAAAAAAGTTAACTTTAAAAAAATACATAAATACATAATATATAATATCTATCTCTCTATCTATCTATCTATCTATCTATCTATCTATCTATCTATCTATCTATCTATCTATCTATCTATCTATCTATCTATCTATCTATCTATCTATCTATCTATCTAATTAACAGGGTTGGCAGGGTTACTTTTGAAATGTATTCAATATAGATTACAGAATACATGCTGTAAAATGTAATTTGTAACATATTCTGTTAGATTGCTCAAGGTCAGTAACGTATTCTAAATACTTTAGATTACTTCTTCAGCACTGGTAGATTGTTTTGATTATAAAAACTCTGCCAGAACAGTAAGTAAATACACATGTTAAAAATAAATTCTCTGAAAAACCTAAATATCTGATGCAGTGTTGTTTCTAAAACATGTGCTCTTTTCCACATATCCCTGCAGCGTTTTTTTGCTAATTCTGCATATCGCGGCGACTCATTTTAGCTTATAGCAGCCCATTCGGCACATTTTGCGGCCTGTCTCTGTGACACCTTGGTTCTCTAGATGGCCAGTCCGCCCCGATCGGCCCCAAAGTGTGTCGGCCCGGTATTCCAGATTACTAGTCTATATATATATATATATATATATAATAGTTATAACATGAACATTTAAGCTATATTTTTACTGTCCTGCAGTGTGAAGTTATTATTTTGTTGAATCTAACAGTAGTGTTAGTAAGTTATGTATAATACATGTCAAAATGGAACTTTGGAATAAATGTTATTTATTTCAATATATTAGCTTGAAACTATAAAATAGGCACATAGTTTAAACTGCCCTGCATTGTGATAATTTTTTATGACCTATTATATATATATATATATATATATATATATATATATATATATAATATTTGTGCTTTTAAAAATTCATTTGACATACCGTAGGACCATTGAAATTCAAAAAGTTGAATAAAAGTGGTGAAATGGTGAACAGCTACAGCATGTTAAAACATACAATGTTGAATTTTTTTTTAAACTACCCACTGACCTGCTATCATGAGTAAGATTTGACATCATGGGGCAGGCAGCAGATGTCCTGTTGCTCCAAATAAAAACGTGAACAGTAATGTTCATATTACTATTTTATTTGAGATCAACTTGTATTTTTTTTATATATCACCTTTTTTTTTTCCAAAACTGCTTTTTTCAATTCTTTTGCAGGCTCTGGAGCTGTAAAGCAGTTCAATGGAAATGAGGAGGCGAGAACCGGCTTTTCAACATAAATAATGTTTTAATAATAAACTTAAAACAAAGGACAAACACACACATGACGGACATGTCCGTAAATGATCTCTCTCGTCACACCACTGTCTGCCATCGGCTTTTATCCCTCTCTGAGGCTTGGTTAGCCTGATACGGGACCGGGTGTGTATCATCACAACCCGGCCCCCGCCCTCCGCCCTGCCACAGTAGCCAATCAGAAACACTCTCTCTCATCAGAAGAAAGAGTCAGTGCCTAGCTCTAGTTTACTATGCAGTAACTACCTCAGTACTTAAACTTTCCAGTCAGATCAAACCATTTTATAAATTAGATAAATACTAGTAGTCTAAGTACAGCCGTGATTCCCAACTGGGGAAACTTTTTATACAAAGTTATGCACCGAGATCCTTTCACTGTGTGTTTGTTTGGTTTAACTCCTGTGTAATGGGGGTCCAGAGACAAGATCCAGACAATTAATTATTAATAATATATCTTTTAATATCCTGTCTGGTGTTTAAAAAAACAACAAAAAAGTAAACTCTACTTCTAATAAAGAAGCCATGTGACTCCACTCTCATATAAAACAAAATGCTGAACTGCTGGTTTTCTTAAAGAGACAGCACTGTTTTAGCATTTGTTCTACAGATCAGTGTAACTGTACTTGTAAATTGTAGAAATTACATATATATAAATATAGTACTACATTACAACTCCTGTTCCGACCATATTCGTAAGGTGACTTAAATCATTAGGCTTATGTCCTGCAACTATCATTCATGTTAAAATAAAATGCATGCAGCTACAGTAGTCTCTTTATCAGCTTTTGCGTTGCTGGGGATTTTGGTTAGTGAAAATGCTGAGTGGCTAGTAAAATTGCAACACTACTAGCGACAGTGGCTAGTGAGCCAAAAAGTTAATGTCAAATCCTGTTGATATGTTTATATATAGTCTTCTAAAATTATGAAAAGCTAAAGATAATGTAAAATGTATATTTCGCATTGTACAAAGTTAGAAGATCCCCTGCCTACAGTAAAACACTGCTCTACATTATGTGTGTTTTATTTATTATTATTAACTAAACTGTTTATATTTTCCATATAAATCACAGTTAAGAGTGTAGTACATAAATTACTGGGAGAAAACCTCAATCATTATTAAAAAGTTGTTATTAATAATGCCCATCACGCAGCCCAGGTATCCAGAAAAATGACATGAAGACAGCTTTTATGTAAACATGTATTTTTGGTAGCAAAAACAGCACATAAGAAAACAGGATACACAGTGGGCGACTATCTCATCTGCCAGTATACAATGAAATGACAGACTACTAAAGAGGCAAACAACATGTATCTACCACAAGCATTGCAGCAATTTAGCTTAAACTCAAACATATCCCTTCATAGTTAATGTGGATCTCAATTACTTCGCATGTTGAGCAGTTCAGCTAAACGACTAGCTCATGTTAGTGACACATCTAGGATTCTCCAGCCTTAAGATGTGACCATGTTGTGCAAGGTTAGGCTTTCAGACAGTATTGTGTGCGGTGGCCTGAGGGTATGTGTTTTTTTGTGTGTGAGATGTGGATGCAGTTTAAGGCACGTCAAGAGTAGTGAGATTATTTGGTCCCTCTGAAATTCTTTGGTCAGACTGAATGGTTTATTGCTTTACAACCAGCTTTACGACTGCATTCCTGTCTAGCTGTAGCCTTGGACTGCAGTCATAATAGTTGCGAGGGAAGGTCAGGAATGCATAAAAAGGCTTGAAGATTAGAGGGCAGAATAACAGGAGGAATTTGCTCAATCTTGGACGACCTCAGAGGACTCGGACACAACTCTGCCATCCTTGGTTTCGATCATCTTGATGACGACGCTCTTCTTGGCCTGAGTGATGGAGTCACCGTAGCCACTTCCAGAGCTGTAACTGCCACTGTAACCACCGGAGAAACCACTGGAATAACCGCTAGAGTAGTTGCTGTAGCCACTGCCTGCACTTTCCATGGGATAACCACCATAGCTTGCTACAGGGACAGAAGAAGAGCAAAGTTACAATCGGGTCTCCTTCAGTTAATATAGTTTTGGTTTTGCTATGTGAGGAAACTTTAAAAGGATAGTTCACACAAAAAGTCAGCTTTGACATCCTTTACTCACTTATCCTTGCTATGAAAGGTTTCAAAACTTACTGCTCTGTTTTGAGATGTTGATGGACTTGATTCCACTTGCCAGTCTGGTGGAAAAGGACACACATCATGAGAAGTCTGCATTTTGTCTGAAGGTGGTGTGCTATAGGTCTGATAGAAAATATGCATTTAGCTTAACGTCATTCATTGACTCACCTGTCCTCCTCTCCTTCCAGGAGCTTCCTGTAGGTGGCGATCTCAATGTCCAGGGCCAATTTGACATTCATCAGGTCCTGATACTCTCTAATCTGACGTGCCATATCCTGCTTGGCTCTCTGCAGAGCATCCTCCAGATCCTTAATGCGGGCCTTGGCATCTCTCACAGCCATCTCACCACGCTCCTCTGCCTCTGCAATCTGGTTCTCCAAATTGCCACGCTGTCAAAACAAGAAGCAATTATACTCTGTTTATCTGTCTGTTACTTTCTACATCAACTCTCAGAAAAAAACTTAGTTCTACATCTTCTGATGTTTAGCAGGTTGTGTGCAGTTTTGACAGCACTTTGTGTTTGAATGGGGAACATACCTGTCCCTTAACAGCATCGATCTCTGACTGCAGTCTCTGAATCATACGGTTATGATCTGCGATCTCTGTCTTTGTTGATCTAAGGTCATCACCATATTTGTTGGCAGATGTCTGCATCTCTTCATACTGAGAAACAGAACAACAAAACAAATAATATTTTAAGAAACTCACCATAGTAGCTTTATTAAGCAACTAGGATTAGATCTGACACCACTCATACTATGGAGGGTATCTTGGTTAATAGTAAAATACCTTGGACTTGTACCACATCTCTGCCTCAGCCCGGCTGCGGTTAGCAATGTCCTCATACTGAGCGCGGACCTCAGCGACGATGGCGTCCATGTCCAGATTCCTGCTGTTATCCATCTCCACAACGACTGAGGTGTCCTTGATCTGAGACTGCAACTCCCGGATTTCCTGCATGTCCACAACAGAGAAGAAAGAAAGATATTTTCAAAGTGTTCCTCGTATTTAAATGACTGATATGCTTGTTGGGAAAGTCCAGGTGTATTTTACCTCCTCGTAGATCTGTCTGAGGAAGTTGATCTCATCAGTAAGGCTTTCCAGCTTGGCCTCCAGCTCTACCTTATTCATGTAGGCCTCATCAACATCCTGAAAAAACAAACAATCAAAGTTGATATAATCATCACTGTTTTGAGGTAGTGTTGTGTGTCTGACAGTGGAAGAACAAAGGCAATCTGCAAACCTTCTTGATCAGCACAAAGTCATTCTCACACTCTGTACGTTTGTTAATCTCATCCTCATACCTGAAAAAAAAAATTACATTGGTTAAACTCATTTTAGAGTTTTTAAGTGCAATTAAAGGAATATACCAGGTTCAATACAAGTTAAGGGCACTCGACAGCATTTGTGGCATAATGTTGATTACCACAAATTTATTTTGACACGTCCTTCCTTTTCTTTAAAAAAAGCAAAAATTGAGGTTACAGCGAGACACCTACAATAGAAGTGAAGGGGACAATTTTTGGAGGGTTTAAAAGGCAGAAATTAAAATCTTAAATTTTTTTAAAAGCACTTACATAAACTTCTGTTAAAACATTTCTGCAGGGTTAACGGCTTGAAGTAGTCATGGCAACAAATTTGTTAAATTGTTTATAACTTTACACAGAAAAGGTTAGTAAGCGATTTTGGGACACTAAAATCATGTTAACACGCATATTGTTTATGCTTTCTGGCTATACTTTTTAAACTTTGTGTATTTTAACATTTACATGATGGCCCCATTCACTTCCTTTGTAAGTGCCTCACTGAAACCAAAATAATTTTTTGCAGTAATCAACATTATTCCAATGCTGATTTAGCTTAACTTGTTTTTAACACAGAATATTCTTTTAAAAAGAATCAGAAAAACTACATTACAAACTGCTTGACAATAATGGCAAAGAGAAATGTTTGAAACTCATCTGTGTCAATCAGTATGAGTTTTGTACACAAGGGGGTAGCAATGCTCCATCTTTCCAATGAGAAACGCTCAAGTTGGAGTCAGTTCAGTGAAACCCGTAGGCCTTAACAGTAATCAGCCCATCAAATTTGTTCAGAAATCCATGAAAGGTGCTTTGTAGTTGTTTGTTCAGTTGCTGTAATTTAGATGACTCATGCTGACACTCAAATAATTGTAGTACAAATTTATTTTTTTCAATGGGATATTAGGTATAATAATATAATTTAAATGCCTATAATACGATGCAAATCCCAGCCAATAAAATGATTGAAAATAGGCTATTATACCAGGGAGTGACATAGTTGCACACTTTCTGTATCATGTGAAGGCAAAGCATTACAGTTGCTCAGCAGTGGCATAAGCCACGTTGGAAAGTAACTGGAGTTTATTCCCTTTAGATCATTTTTTTGCCTCCATCTGAATTTATGGAGGCTCCAATTCTGGGAACACTTAAGTGTACCACAAAAGCCTCCTTTGACTAGTCTTGAGCTCTGTCAATCTGCCTGTACAAATTAAAATGAGGTCTTTGTGAAAGCCAATGAACTCACTTGTTTTTGAAGTCCTCAACCAGGCCTTGCATGTTGTGCAGGTCAGCCTCCAGCTTCATCTTGTCATTACCAAGGCTATCAAGCTGTCTGCGCAAGTTGGTGATGTAGGCCTCGAACATGGCGTCGATGTTGGAGCGAGTTGCAGTCTGATTCTGGAGGAGGCTCCATTTTGTCTCCAGCATCTTGTTTTGCTGCTCCAGGAACCGTACCTAAAATGGCAAGATGAGAATAGAGTTTTTGTTTTAATTAATGCACAAATCAAAACCAAACTTGGCAGTAAGTGTAGGTTCTAAGAGGAATGCCCTCAAACTGATGCTGCAAATAGCATTCGAGTCATGGTTCAGGGCCATTCTCGCAATTAATGCGCCAAAGTACAAACATATGCCAACGTGTGGCATGAGGTTCACTGAAGACTTCACAAAGGAAACCACTGTTTCCCTGATATTATGAGGGATGCATGTGTTTTTAGTTTGTAACACTTTCCCCCCTAGGAAACAGTGATGCATATTCCAGTAGGAGATCAGGATTTGTGATAAGAGCTGAGCCTATTTTGGTTTTCCAGCTCCAGATTTGTATTGAGTTTCTAGAGGTGTAACTTTTTATAGATTGGTTTTAAAGAGCTAGTCCCATCTCAACCAGCCCATCCTCCATGAAGTCACTGCCTTTGGTCCACCTCTCTCTGACTAGAATGAAAAGATTTGATCTTCATGGTTAATATTTAAAAAAGGACAGGAAGAGACCACTCTTAGAAGAGGGTGTAAATGGTGGGCGGAGAGCAAATAATTGAGTGATAAGAGCTATAACAACTGGAGGAGAACGTTACACACATAACTAAGTTATAATAAAGGTGTCATGGCTCCAGTTAACATTAATCAACTATCTTATTCAAAAGAGTTGGTGAGTTAAACAAATGTTTGTGATGCAAAGCAGATTATTCCGGTTAAAAGAGAAAGGGTGCAAAGACTTAAAGTGAGCAGAATATTTCCTCTTCTCTTTGCCTTGAATGCTGTTACGTAACCTTTCCAGTACTATCCAGAACATGACCCCAGCTCTTCAAATTAAATATTAACTCTCAAGAAAAGGTAACTGCTAGATGTAACTGTAAATTGTTATAATACTTTGTATGAACTGCAGAATGGGTTTTCAATTAGTACAAAATTGACTGAATTCTAGGATCATATTAAACTATGTTAATATGGCAGATAACAAGTTTAATGTTCTGCAGTATGTCCTTTTTAGGGTGTGGGCTCTCCAAGAGGGTTTTAGAAGAGCCTCATGGTCTCGCATTCAAATGGAAACCATCAAACTCTGACCATGAACACACCCTTTTCTCCGCCATTCTAAATGGTGAGGAGACCTTGTCAAAATACCCATTGATTTTCTACAAGAAACTTTCTATAAACTACAAGAAAGAGCATGTAGAAATGTTCTAGTCAACAATTTCAAATGTTTTATTTTCTTGTGCATTTTTCCTGGTGATCTGTGAGTCATTATGGCTGTTAATTTGACTTCCACTTGCATATTTCAAGTAAACTAAAACAACATATCTTGGAACTCATTAAGAAAACCAAAAAAGAAACTCTAGCACCCACCTTATCAATGAAGGAAGCAAAACGGTTGTTGAGGGTCTTGATCTGGTCTTTTTCTTGTGTGCGGACAGCCTGAATGTTGGGGTCGATCTCCAGATTCAGAGGAGCCAGGAGGCTTTTGTTGACGGTCACTGCCTGAATGGGTGTCACGAAACCAGAGCCCATTCCCATGCCCATGCCCATTCCCATGCCAAGACCATAGGCTGAAGAGCTGCTGATGAAGCCACTGCCAGCACCTCCGATTCCAGATCCCATACTACGGTTGGTACCTCCATAAGAACTGCGCACACTGTAGCTCTGACGGCTGGCACTGGGGCCAGAGTATGAGAGACTGCTGAAGCTGCGTGGGACAGATCCAGAGGAAGACTTCATGGTGTAGCTGGTTTTCTTGGTGAACGACATCCTTCTGACGTCTTTTCTGTCTTGTATTTGCTGAGAATGACCTAGAGCGAGGGGGAGTGAGAGCAGAAGAAAGAGCCTTGTATGCAGTGCTGGAGAAACTCAAGTGGATAGACAGAACAGCAGACCCTCCCCTCTTCCTATATCTGCTTCTAACTGGGAGGAGCCAAAGGAAGGCTCTGATTGGCTGGTGCTTTAAGTGTAAAGTAGAAAGGGGGTGAGGGGATGAAATTCAATTCTCATGTCCCTACATTCCTTGTCTAACAATTACCTGGATGTTTGATGACCCACTGTGTCTAAAAAAAGGGTATTTTGTTGGGGATTGTTATGAACTTAAAAAGTGGTGACTTCTGTAGCTTCACCAGATTAAGTTAATATATTATTTGATCTGTAAATGAATGGTTCTCAGAAATAAAAAGCAAACAGGGTGAAAACACAGAGTAGTGAAAATATGACATTGGAGGTAGATCAGTTTTATATTAGATATTAGCTCTGCAGTGCTGTAATGCAGCAGCAAAATCAGCAAGGCGATGTCTCACACTGAAAAAGCTTGCACATATGGATTTGCCTATTCAAATATGTCTTCTGGAGGGCTTTAAATTTCTGTCTAAACCTGTGATAGCTGACAAGTAGCTTTCAGCATTGGAAGCTGTACAAAGTGGAACCAACTGTGCTTTAACATTACCTCCAGCAGTCACCTTACTCTAAGTGCTTTATATGTGACATTTCTTATATATTAAAACCCACACACAAACATTATATGCTACCCATAATATCCAAAAGCACTATTATTAAAATATTAGGTTTACAACATGAATATCTGAAAGTCAACACATTTTTATTTGAATAGCGTTTTTCATAAAACACATAGTTTCAAAATGTTAAGCTGAAAATGCTGGAACATACTGTACAAGAGACTGTACATACTGTTATACTTTGAAAACAATCCTAACTTGACAGACAGGACCATAAGCAATTCTTGTTTAAAGGAATAGTTCACCCAGAACTAATAATTCTCTAATCATTTTCTCATCCTTATGCCATCTCAAACTTGTAGAGGTTGTAAAACTTGTATTTCATGTATTTCTTTCTTATGCATCAAGTGCCATGAATTGTAATCAATCTTTAAATCTTGATCGCACCAAGGAACATCCTGGCCTCATAGAATCAACGCTACTCATTATACATTTTAGCAAACTGACTCCTCCGTGCCACTTTCTAAGCTTTGCTGCATTTCCTGGTGAAATGAACACTAGAGGCACTACAACAACTGTGCATTTTATTGATTGTCACACAAATCACGTGTGCAATTGCTGATTAAGACTTTATAAAACATATTTTTCACTCTATTACCCCCCCCCCCCCCCCCCCCCACACACAATATGTTCAGATCAAAACACTTTTACTAATACTATGTCTTCTACTTGCATAGTATAGTACCTGATAGAGCATTGGACTTTCGTCCCAACAGCCTTGGTTTGAGTCCAACCAAAGACACACGAAAGTGAAAGTGGCATAGAAGCGACACAAAATGAAGTGGTTTCTTTAGTGAATGTGTTCTTTTCTTTGAATTTGCATTTTAAAACACTGTTAGAATGTTACTCATTTATCTTTTCGCCACTATTGGTTAAGTTTAGAGTAAAGTTTCAGGTTAGGGAGGTATGCTTTACTTATTAATACCTCCATCTAAACCAATCGCATTTCTTCAGAAGACATGGATTAAACCACTTGAGTTGTATGGATTGCCTTTATGCTGCCTTTATGTCCTTTATGGAACTTGAATATCTTGGACCCCATTGACTTACATTGTATGGACAAACGCACATCATAGTATCCTTTAAATGATCTTTGTTTGTGTACCGTAGAAAAAGAAAGTCATATGAGTTTGAGAAATGTATTATAATTTTGGGGTGAAATCCTTTAAATTGTTGCACATTATGAAGGCCACCAACAGTTTCTCAAACTAATATATATATATATATATATATATATATATATATATATATATATATATATATATATATATATATATATATATATATTATATCTTAAACTAACCCTTAAGGCCCTGCTGACATCTGAATAGAGTACTCTTAAAATTAACCATTTTTATCATAATGCTGTACTTATTGTAGAATTAACTAAAGGCATATCTTTAAAATAATAGCTTAAAGGTGACAGAGTCTCTGCATTTTTTTTCCATTTTACAGGTAAGAAGAACACAGTACTTGAGTTTTTAAGTGTGATTTTTTTTGATACAAGGAAAGAAACTATAATGAAACCACTATATAATATATAATCAACCGCTATCAAGGGGTTGGTTTACACTCATTGCTGGTGGCATTCTCTGTTTTAACATTCGTTTTCCACAGGATATTTTAATATGCCCCTTTATATGTATTTTGGGCAACATTGAGGATTTGCAATTTGCAAACTGAGGACATTTATTTAATAATGAATTTATTAATAATGTTTTAGCTACGTGATACTCTAAAGCATCAACATGACCACACCAATGAAATTAAGTTCTTGGACATTTTCTAAGCATTACAGTATCTGCTTAAACAAAACCTGATCTGCTTCGACCTGTTCTTCAAGTAGAGTCCTTTCCATTGACCACTCTGATCACATAAGCAAGTGTTTCTGTGGCTGGGTCATCAGGTTCTGGTGTGGACCGTGCTTATAAATTTAAAAGAACTCATTAAGTCAGTAATGTCAATTAATCAGAAAACAACCTCACATTTCTAAATGCTTTCTGTTGAAATGGAGTAATTGCTTTGGTGCACATGTCAAAATGTTTTCCTCTCTAGTCATTCAATTCTCAGCACCACAGTTCACATCAACCAATACCTGCTGTCTTTTAGTGTTGGATAAAGTTTAATATTTTCTCTAGCATGTAGTAAAGATGACTGATTTAATCTGCAGTATCTTGAGGAATTCTTTCCATTAATCTTCTTCTCAGGTTTTAATGAGTCATGATTTGTTGAGGCGCTGGTCTTTCCTAAGCTAAACTACAGAATCCCGGCTATTGTTTCTGAACCAGAGGTGGGGCTGAACCATTTTCAGGCCCTCTTTTTCCATCAAGCTACAGTAGGTTCCAAAAGTCTGAGACCACATTATAAGTCTTGGATCGAAAATTTAATTTAAACCTAGAAATAAACAAAGTTTTAGGATTTTGGACTATTTAAAACAAAGAAACAAATGCTGAAAAACAAATACGCATTTTTAAAGATTCTGCACTATTTGAAGGTCACTAACCAAATAAGCAAATCAACTATGTTAACTCTTTTGTACAAAAGGTCAGATTTGCTGATTTGTCAGATGGCTTCCATTGAAGTACACAAGATGGTCTTTGGGACATTCTCAAATCATGCTGGGATAACATGGATTATCAAGTTTTGAACAAACTTGTAGAGTCCATGACAGCTTGAATGCATGCTGTCATTCAAGCGAAAGGGAAACATGCAAAATACTAAGACATCTTAAAATTCATGTACATTTTTCAATTCACAGTTGTTACGCTGATAAAATAATTGGTAACAATTTACAATAAGTTTTAATTCATTAACATTAGTTAGTGCATTAGGTATCATGAACAAACTATTAACAATATTTTTTTGAATGCATTTATTAATCTTTGTTAATGTTAGTTAATGTAAATACAATTGTTCATTGTTAGTTCATCGTGCTTAACAAAAACAACTTTTGATTTAAAAAATGTTGTAGTATATGTTGATATTAACATGAACTAAGATTAATAATTGCTGTAAAAGTATTGTTCATTGTTAGTTCATGTAACTAATTTTGTTGACTAATGTTAACAAATTGAACCTTATTGTTAAGTGTTAACATATCATTTGTAATGAAAAGCTTGTATTAAATTAGAAGAATGCAAAATAAGTGTTTTGACCAGTGGTCTCAGACTTTTGAAACTTTTAGATATGCCACAATAAAAACTATGCACCATCTACTACAAACTACCTACAAACTATTTTGCCAAACCAAGACAAAATGTATGGAAGTCTATCATGTATTATTACCAAAATAGTCTGAAAATAACAATCTTCACAATGAGAAAAACCTGCTACAACTTTCTTAGCAGAGTTTTTCATAGCTATTTGTACCAGCACTTCACATTGGCTCTTCAGAATTCCTTGATCATGAATGCTCTGCATTCATTCTTTTTTATTTATTTATTTTTTGATCCCCTATTCTCCTCAATTTAGAATGTCCAATTCCCACTACTTAGGAGGTCCTCGTGGTGGCGCGGTTGCTCCCCTCAATCTGGGTGGCAGAGGACAAGTCTCAGTTGCCTCCACTTCTGAAACAGTCAAACCGCACATCTTATCACGTAGCTCATTGGGCATGACCCCGCGGAGACTCACAGCATGTGAAGGCTCATGCTACTTTCCGTGATCCACGCACAATGTACCACGTGTCACAATGAGAGTGACACGTGACCATGACCATGAGGAGGTTACCCCATGTGACTTTACCCTCCCTAAAAACTGTGCCAATTTGGTTGCTTAGGAGACCTGGCTGGAGTCACTCAGCACACCCTAGATTCGAAATCGTGACTCCAGTGGTGGTAGTCATTGTCAATCCTCGCTGAGCTACCCAGGCCCCCTCTACATTAATTCTTAAATGCACTGAAACTCTAAAGATGTTTCTGTGAGACACTAAACCTAAAATGACTCATTATCTTCACCCAGGGAGAAAAAATGTGTGTGCCTCAGAATTACAACAGTAATGCATGATTTGAGATGACTTTTATCTTGAACTCAAACATATCTAGGAACTCCCAGTGGACTGTTAGTGGAATGCTTGCTTACATTCTCTAAACCTACAAAACAGGTGTGTCTGCTATGCTTTGATCTTTCACAGGACATTTTGCTGCCATTGCCTAAGTCTTATCTCATTATCAACATGAAAACAAAACCAGGTTATGATGATTACTTGATTATAGCATTCCTCTGTTATGCAGGTGCATAGACTGTGAATGACTGGTTTTGTGAAAACCAGAAATCGTTCGAAGTCATTTAATGTCACATAGTGATCATGCCAGCCCTTGTGTACATGCGTATGAGAGTTTGGAAATATATCTGGAGGTATCTGGCTCAACATTGGCAGGCCGTGAATGTGATTCAATTATGAATTTATTATGAAATTATGAACTATATCAATTTTCTGGATAAAATATCCATTTAACTTAATATACATATTTGTTTGGATCAGCTGTTCTAGATGAAGAAAGAGGCAGTTGTGAATCACATCAAATGAGGATTCATCATATATTAATGCTGATACACATACATTCCTGTTATAATTCACCCTGTTAAATGTATACACTCTAATTGAATCTATCTAATTTGACCTTTGATTCTATTTGATCACATCAGATGTAATCAAGTGCTTTGTGTCCAAAACAGTCTAAATCAGCTGAGCTGTTAGTCAAGATGACTGTTTGACCATTGCTTCACACAACAGTAGAACACAATCAATACAGCCCATAAGGTTTGAAAATGTGTATTGACGTACAGCATGAAACATCTAGGTTACTGTTGTAACCTCCGTTACCTGATGGAGGGAATTAGACGTTGTGTCGAAGAAGCGAAACTAGGGGTCTCTCTTGAGAGCCTCGGGCATCTCTGAACTTGAGAAAAGGCCAATGAAAAATTGGAAGACAGTCTGCCCCTGGACATACAGGTATAAAGGAAGGGAAATGCATCTGTCCATTCAGGATTGTGCCTGAGGAGCCGAAAATGAGGTTCGGCCGTAACAGTGACTCGGTTCAGCGACATGGCCGTGAGGACACAACGTCTCATTCCCTCCATCAGGGAACGGAGGTTATAACAATTTTTTATCACGCCAGGCGCTGAACCATGTACGTGCACTGCTGACGCAGGTGCGGGCAGGCAGTTGCGTGCCAAAGCGACAGGTCATGTCAGACTGCACCTACTCTTCCCCAACGCCCCATAAAATCGTCATAACCTTCTGGTTCCCTACACCCGACATGGGGGGAACAAGGCGATGTGCCAAGCATGGGAGCAAGCCACATCAGCCATGTCAGCCGCACCTTTTCTCTCTCTATGTTTGTTGCATAGAGCTAAAGCGGCTGTGGCAATCTTAACGCTATTATATGCATCGGGGAAGGCGTTCTTTACCGAAATAGCGGCAACATACACCTTCAAGGTAGAGGGGGACAGCCTCCTCTCCAACCTCTCCTGCAGAAATGAGAGCACTGACCTGACTGCGCACCTCTGTGAGTCTTCAGACTGGGAAGAACACCAATTCGCAAACAAGCACCACTTCAGGGCGTAAAGTTGCCTGGTAGAGGGAGCTCTGGCTTGGTTGATCATGTCTACGACAGTAGGTGGTAGGCCACTTAGATCTTCCACATCCCGTCCAGGGGCCAGATGTGGAGGTTACAGAGGTCTGGGCGCAGATGCCAGAGGGTGCACCAACCCTGAGAAATTGCTCCTTTATTGAGAATGTGTATACCGCAGCCCGAAGGGGGTGCGGCAAAGAAAACAAACTGAACTGAGGATTCTCCTCCCGGCCCTTCACCAGGGGATGGAGTGGTCTGCTTACCAGCTCCGGAGCAAACGTCTCGATCTCTAGGTCATCCATCTCATGAACACTTGGGAGCCTTCCTTTAATGTCACATAGTGATCATGCCAGCCCTTGTGTACATGCCTATGAGAGTTTGGAAATAAATCTGGAGGTATCTTGCTCAACATTGTCAGGCCATGAAGGTGATTCAATTATGAATTTATTATGAAATTATTAATGCTGATACACATACATTCCTGTTATAATTCACCCTGTTAAATGTATACACTCTAATTTAATCTATCTAATTTGACCATTGATTCTATTTGATCACATCACAAGTAATCAAGTGCTTTGTGTCCAAAACAGTCTAAATCAGCTGAGCTGTTTGTCAAGATGACCGTTTGACCATTGCTACACACAACAGTAGAACACAATCAATACAGCCCCTAAGGTGTGAAAATGTGTATTGACGTACAGCATGAAACATCTAGGTTACTGTTGTAGCCTCCGTTACCTGATGGAGGAAATTAGACGTTGTGTCGAAGAAGCGAAACTAGGGGTCTCTCTTGAGAGCCTCGGGCATCTCTGAACTTGAGAAAAGGCCAATGAAAAATTGGAAGACAGTCTGCCCCTGGACATACAGGTATAAAGGAAGGGAAATGCATCTGTCCATTCAGGATTGTGCCTGAGGAGCCGAAAATGAGGTTCGGCCGTAACAGTGACTCGGTTCAGCGACATGGCCGTGAGGACACAACGTCTCATTCCCTCCATCAGGGAACGGAGGTTATAACAATTTTTTATCACGCCAGGCGCTGAACCATGTACGTGCACTGCTGACGCAGGTGCGGGCAGGCAGTTGCGTGCCAAAGCGACAGGTCATGTCAGACTGCACCTACTCTTCCCCAACGCCCCATAAAATCGTCATAACCTTCTGGTTCCCTACACCCGACATGGGGGGAACAAGGCGATGTGCCAAGCATGGGAGCAAGCCACATCAGCCATGTCAGCCGCACCTTTTCTCTCTCTATGTTTGTTGCATAGAGCTAAAGCGGCTGTGGCAATCTTAACGCTATTATATGCATCGGGGAAGGCGTTCTTTACCGAAATAGCGGCAACATACACCTTCAAGGTAGAGGGGGACAGCCTCCTCTCCAACCTCTCCTGCAGAAATGAGAGCACTGACCTGACTGCGCACCTCTGTGAGTCTTCAGACTGGGAAGAACACCAATTCGCAAACAAGCACCACTTCAGGGCGTAAAGTTGCCTGGTAGAGGGAGCTCTGGCTTGGTTGATCATGTCTACGACAGTAGGTGGTAGGCCACTTAGATCTTCCACATCCCGTCCAGGGGCCAGATGTGGAGGTTACAGAGGTCTGGGCACAGATGCCAGAGGGTGCACCAACCCTGAGAAATTGCTCCTTTATTGAGAATGTGTATACCGCAGCCCGAAGGGGGTGCGGCAAAGAAAACAAACTGAACTGAGGATTCTCCTCCCGGCCCTTCACCAGGGGATGGAGTGGTCTGCTTACCAGCTCCGGAGCAAACGTCTCGATCTCTAGGTCATCCATCTCATGAACACTTGGGAGCCTTCCTTTAATGTCACATAGTGATCATGCCAGCCCTTGTGTACATGCCTATGAGAGTTTGGAAATAAATCTGGAGGTATCTTGCTCAACATTGTCAGGCCATGAAGGTGATTCAATTATGAATTTATTATGAAATTATTAATGCTGATACACATACATTCCTGTTATAATTCACCCTGTTAAATGTATACACTCTAATTTAATCTATCTAATTTGACCATTGATTCTATTTGATCACATCACAAGTAATCAAGTGCTTTGTGTCCAAAACAGTCTAAATCAGCTGAGCTGTTTGTCAAGATGACCGTTTGACCATTGCTACACACAACAGTAGAACACAATCAATACAGCCCCTAAGGTGTGAAAATGTGTATTGACGTACAGCATGAAACATCTAGGTTACTGTTGTAGCCTCCGTTACCTGATGGAGGAAATTAGACGTTGTGTCGAAGAAGCGAAACTAGGGGTCTCTCTTGAGAGCCTCGCGCATCTCTGAACTTGAGAAAAGGCCAATGAAAAATTGGAAGACAGTCCGCCCCTGGACATACGGATATAAAGGAAGGGAAATGCATCTGTCCATTCAGGATTTTGCCTGAGGAGCCGAAAATGAGGTTCGGCCGTAACAGTGACTCGGTTCAGCGATATGGCCGGGAGGATACAACGTCTCATTCCCTCCATCAGGGAACAGAGGTTATAACAATTTTTAATCACGCCAGGCGCTGAACCGTCTCACTCGTGCATTTCTGAACTTGAGAAAAGGCCAATGAAAAATTGGATGACAGTCTGCCCCCGGACATACGGGTATAAATGGAGGGAAATGCATCCGCTAGCAAGGGGACCGTACCGCTGAAAATACACACAAGGGGACAAGTCCACACGGGGGCCTGACCTGCGGAGCACCTGTTCCAGTACAGAGTAGTTTGAGTGCTCGTAGTGGGTCTGGTCAGGGAATTCATCAGCTGAATTCATGAACCAGAGGGCTATTGAGGAGTCATCCAGGGAGCCAAGTTAGTGGTATCTCCTGGGATTAGAGAGCACAATATTACCTCAGTGGAGGGAAAAGGCGCTAGGTGCAAGCGGTACACCCGGTCAGTTGTTACCGCGTTAGCAAGTTCTACCGGCTTGGACTCCCCTCCAACTCGTAATCTCATAAAGGTATCGGGTGTTGCCCAACACGCTGCTCTGCATATTTCTACTAGGGAGGTGCCTTTGGCCAGTGCTCATGATGATGCCACACTTCTCGTCGAGTGTGCTCGAACCCAAAAGGGGGTGGGCATGGCCTGGGTGTGATAGGACAATGCTATGGCATCAACCACCCAGTGGGAAAGCATCTGTTTGGAGACAGCGTTCCCTTTCCGCTTTCCACCAAAGTAGACAAAGAGCTGCTCAGAACTTCAAAAGCTCTGCGTGCGTTTCACATAAGTGTGCAGGGCGCATACTGGACACAGCAATGAAGGGGTTGGGTCTGCCTCCTCCCGGGGCAGTGCTTGCAGGTTCACTACCTGGTCTCTGAAGGGAGTCGTAGGAACCTTGGGCATGTAGCCCGGTCGTGGTCTTAGGACGACTTGAGTGTCTGCTGGACCGAACTCCAGGCAGATGTCGCTGACAGAGAACACTTGCAGGTCTCCGACCCTCTTGATGGAAGCGAGCGCGATCAGGAGGACCGTCTTCAGAGAGAGGGCCTTGAGCTCAACTGATTCTAGGGGCTCGAAGGGGGATCTCTGAAGGCCCGAGGATCCCTTCCCAGGAGGGGAACAGGTTTGGCCGAGGAGGTTTGCCTCTAAGGAACCTGATAATCAAGTCGTGCTTACTCAAAAGCTTGCATCTACTGCGTCATGGTGGGCCGCAATAGCGGCAACATTCACCTTCAAGGTAGAGGGGGACAGCCTCCCCTCCAACCTCTCCTGCAGAAAAGAGAGCTCTGACCTGACTGCGCACCTCTGTGGGTCTTCAGACCGGGAAGAACACCAATTCACGAACAAGCGCCACTTCAGGGCGTAAAGTTGCCTGGTAAAGGGAGCTCTGGCTTGGTTGATCATGTCTACGACAGTAGGTGGTAGGCCACTTAGATCTTCCACGTCCTGTCCAGGGGCCAGATGTGGAGGTTCCATAGGTCTGGGCGTGGATGCCAGAGGGTGCCCCGTCCCTGAGAAAGAAGATCCTTCCTCAGGGGAATTTGCCATGGAGGGGCTGTCGCAAGGAGAACGAGATCCGAGAACCAAGTCCAAGAGGGCCAGTAGGGGCAACGAGAATGACTTGTTCCATGTCCTCCCTAACCTTGCATAGCACCTGTGCATGAAGGCTCACTGGGGGAAATGTGTACTTGTGCAGCCCCCTGGGCCAGCTGTGTGCCAACGTGTCTGTCCCAAGGGGCATACCCTGTCGTGACAGTGCGTCCGCTGCCACATTGAGGCTGCCCGGGATGTGAGTGGCATGCAGCAACTTGAGGCGAGTTGTGACATGTGACGGGAGCGCACACCACCTTGGCGATTTACGTACTCTACCATCGCGGTGCTGTCCGAACAGATCAAGACGTGATTGCCCTGAACTAACAGGAGGAATCTCCGCAGGGAAAGAAGTACAGCCAGCAATTCTAGGCAGTTGATGTGCCAACGCAGCAGGTGCCCCTTCCAGCCCCTTGCTGTAAAGGGACTCTTGTCTGTAAAAAACAGAGGTCTGTCCAGGGTTTGAAAGTCTGGCGGCAAGCGGGGGTGATGAACACACAGTGCGTGCCGCGGCGCCATGCCCATCTCGAGTCTTGAGCCAGTGCTGAAATGGTCTCATATGCATCAAGGATGCCATATGCCCCAGGAGCCTCTGGAATTGTTTTAGAGGAACCGCCGTGCCTGGCTTGAAAAGGTGAGGCATTCCAGCACCGACTGCGCGCCCTCGTTGGTGAGGCATGCTATCATTGAGACTGAGTCTAACTCCATGCCGAGTAAAGAGATGCTCTGAACCAGGGCGAGTTTGCTCTTTTCCCAGTTGACCTTAAGCCCTATGCGGCTGAGGTGCCTGAGCACCTGGTCCCCGTGGATGCATAGTAACTCTCGGGAGTGGGAGAGGATGAGTCAGTCATTGAGGTAGTTGAGTTTGCAAATTCCTGCTTCCCGTAGAGGGGCATGGGCTGCCTCTGCGACCTTCGTTAAGATGTGAGGAGACAGGGACATGCCGAAGGGGAGGACCTTGTACTGATATGCTGGCCGTTGAACGCGAACCGTAGAAAGGGTCGATTTCGAGGCAAGATCGAGACGTGGAAGTACGCGTCCTTCGGGTCTACCGCTACAAAAGATGTGTCTGTGTGAGCATTTTGAACGGGAGTTTGGGAAAGTCCAAGACCGGTCGTAAGCCACCGCCTTTCTTGGGTACAATGAAGTAAGGGCTGTAGAAACCCTTCTCCATCTCGGCTGGAGGGACAAGCTCTATCGCGTCTTTGAGTTAGAGGGTTGCGATTAGAGGGCAAATGTCTCGATCTGTGGGTCGTCTGTCTCATGAACACTTGGGAGTCTTCCAGTTCCTGGAGGGTGTTTGTGAGATGGGGGGCG
The DNA here is from genome assembly GCA_032164185.1 of Moxostoma hubbsi. Classification (NCBI taxonomy): domain Eukaryota; kingdom Metazoa; phylum Chordata; class Actinopteri; order Cypriniformes; family Catostomidae; genus Moxostoma; species Moxostoma hubbsi. The sequence continues at coordinate 72,004,453 of JAVLUX010000001.1, forward strand.
TGCGCTTCCTGCGGGGCAGCAATGCTGGGGCTGAGAGCTGGGCCCAGGTTGAGGCGGAGCTGCACTTTTTCTGGAAGCCGCAGGAGGATGCCCTCGGCATGCAGACGGAGCACATCTCATGCTGGTAGTGTGACGGGGCATGATGTGAGAGATGGTCTCCATCTGCTTCTTCACCGCTGAGAACTGCTGGTCGAAGTCCTCGACGGTGTCGCCAAATAGACCGAACTGGGAGTCGGGGGCGTTGAGGAAACCTGCTTTGTCCACGCCGAGGGGATGAACCCGGCTAAACTGAGCCCGCAGCCATCCCCAAATTGCCTTGCTTCACTACTAGCTTTTGGCGACCTCTCCTGGACATAAATGGAGCTCACACGTGCCCATATGCCTATCAAGACTTAACACTTTGGCCACTGAGTGCAGTGTTTCGAAATTTTGGTTAACATATATAAATTTTGATGGAAGAAAAGTCAGTCTGTTCTTTCCGATTTCACTGTGAGATCAGGCTGCTTGAAATCAGAGACACCTCACATACACAAACTGCACACACAGAACTGGTACATTGATCACTCCTTCAAGGTGTGGTCACACTAGATTTCATGGCAAATGACTTTGGACTGACAGTATGGGCAACAGGATATGTCATGATCTAAGGCTTCTGTTTTAAAATAATATTACAGTAAATTAGAAAGCACAAATCATAATAATTGAATAATAATAAATATACTATCTACTCTAATTTCATGCAACACTGCAAAACATGCCACTTTTAAGTTTTATTGTATTTGTATTGACCCAAGTCAACATAATTACACAGAAAAGGGACATGTTCCTTCTGTTGCTTCATGTACCCTGAAATCAAGCCCATTTTCCAGAATTAAAGCCTCAGTATATTTCTGTAGTTTTTCGTTCGTCGTTTTTTTTTTTTTTTTTTTTTTTTTTTTTTTTTTTTTGTATGAGCTTACCATGAAGAAATTACATAGTTATATTGTCACAGTCAGGTGCCTCAGTCAGTTGCATCTGGCATCATTCAAATTGGTGAAGTTAATGGGGCACCTGAAGTGGGAGCAGGAATATAGTATGTGGTCAGCTGTCTGCTCCTTGCCATCGCTGCATTCGCCGATTGTGTCATCAGTGAGACCCCACTTGTGTAGGGAGGCCCGAAAAAAGCCATGTCCAGTTCTTAGTCGGTTCAGCTTGACCCAGGCTTGTCTGGGTAGGTCATTTCCAGCAGGTTTGTTAGATATATTGTCGATAAACAGTTTCAGTCTGTGGTTGTTATTATTCCATGCATCTTGCCATTTTTTGTTAGCCCATTTGGTGCCATTGTCATTATTTGCTTCTTTCATAAGGCGTCTCATTGTGTTAGAAGGTGGGAGCTGGTTTTCTAGATGGAGGATCGTGGTGTTCCTGTTGCAGATGACATCGTGCAGCAGGTGGTTGGGGTCATCCAATGCTTTCAGTGCAAGGTTGATGCAACTTGCTTCTCTGAGAAAATTTGGTGGAGAGATGCAGCTAAGAATCGTAGGAGCTTAGTGGCATAGATCTAATGCACCCGGTGATAATGCACATGCTGTTGTTCAGAGCTGTGTCTACCTTCTTCATATGACTGCTGTTGTGCCAGGCAGGAGAACAGTACTCAGCTACCGAGAAGGCTAGAGAAAGCGCAGAGGTGTTTAATGCGGTGAAGTTTCACTCCAGCTAATGCCAGCTAGTCTTCACAGGAGGTTGTTCCTTACTTGGATTGTTGCTGCTGTTTGTTCAAGATATTGTTTGAAGGTCAGTGAGTGATCGAGGACACCTCCTAGATATTTCAGACTTTTCTCAAATGGGATAGTTCTGTCTTCGCACTTGACGTTGATTGTCATGTTAGCGAGGGGAGTGGCGAGGTGGAAAATGCTGCTCATTGGTAGCATTGGTCTTGGTAATTCTAAGTTTTAACCTCCAATCTTTGAAGTAGCAGTTCAGCTTGTTCAGGTCAATTGATAATGTTGTTTCTATTAATTTGATGTCTGTAGAGCAATGCACATTAGCAAATTCGTCTGCGTATATGTACTTTTTGACAGTTGTACATGGCAGGTCAGCTGTGTAGATGTTCCTCGTTCAGGAGTAAAAAGGAGTTCTAAACAGCCAAGCAATGGTATACTGTTTCCGAACATTCAGACACCAAACACACCGATGTGGGAGGCATATAGAAGGACATTTAAATATGAGGACGCTACATGTGAATCCTTAAACACTTGCTATCATTAAATTTCTGCCTCATTCGGAGTAGAATTTACATGAGGTCTGTAAAAAAAGATGTTTTAACAACTCCATGATGATTTAAAGTAATATATATGTAGTAGAAAATGTTTAATTTGTCTTGTTTACATTAAAATTTAATGGCGCTAATGTGCTAACCTGCTACACGCAGCCATAATATGCACCAGTTACACTCTGTAATTGTAATTTATGATGACCCGGATACCATTGCAAAGATGAGTGTAAAATGTATTTAATGTGCAGAACAAAGATAAAACAATGATGATAGAGGTATATCTTACAGATGTGTGAATGGCTTTTGCTGCAGATGGCACATGAATGAATGGGTACTTGAGAAGATTTGATTCCTTTAGTAGACTAAAAAAATAAATAAATAAATATCACATAACTTGGTCTTGGAAAATTTATCTAAGCGAACAATCGTACGGATGTAGGTACATTTGCAGCACCAGCATTCTAATAACTGTGCACATCGATGTGTTCATGTTTACTCATTTTGACTCACTGATCAACATAAACAGAATTAGCCATTGGCTTTAGGTAGCTGGAGCTCCTGGTCACACCTTCCGACGACATGGACCAATGAAAGCAAGGTGTTTAGCAGTCGATAAGAATTTTTCCTAAAAGTTCGCCCCAGCAAACTGTTATGAACCACCAAAACGAACACAAAAACACCTTTTTGGCCAGATTTAGTTCAAAATGACGTCACACGCTTTTGTTCTTCAATTTCGTAAGAAGTATATCGAGGCATTTACTGACGAGCGCCATTTCTCATCAGACATTTCCCTCCGGTGGTCCCTCTGAGATTTCCCATGGAAACCAGGGAGCAAGAGTGTTCAAATAAACTATGGTTAGAATGATTCGGAGGTTGCATTTACGCTCTAGAGTTACATTTGTACTCCACTGATGGTTAGGTTTAGGGTTGGGCATGAGTTAGGAGGTAGAGTTAATAAAATATGCATTCCTGTTTACTGTCACATCTTTTACAACTAAAAATACAACTCACTTTTGGTGGCACTCACGTTTCCTACTTCAGCCACTGGGGGCAGTGATTTGAATTTCATTTAGCACAGACTGATTTCACCTGCAAAATTTTCGACCTACTAATGCCGAATTCACAGTGCAAACAGTCTCGGTGTTTAGATCATCTATTGGTCATTTCACTATATAAATTCACAGGTCAGTGTTCCCTAATCTTTGTTATGCAGCAAAATACAATATAATAATTTAAAATAATATCTGACAAGTCTAGTGTGACCACACTTTCACTTTTTATACAAAATGTTTGAAGCCAATCACATCCTAAAGATCTTACAGTAGGATGATAAAGGTATCAGAAAACTGTATTTATTTTGAAAACTTATAAAATGTAAGTCTTGAAAAATCTGGGATACTTAAAAAAAAAAACACTCCCCACTGCAGTGAGTCAATGCAGTTAAAGCACAAAATATTTGTAGCATTTTTCAAAAGCCGCAGTTTGATAGTAGGACTCAGAACAACTATAGTGGAACATTCCTTAGAGGTGAAATATTCTGTGGCTTGCCAGGGTTAGTTGAACTCTTCTTTGTCATGTGTCTCTCCTCACAACTTCCCCAATGGCAGCGGAGGCAATGGCCACACCCATTGTTGTCATGGCAATGGGGTTACCACAGATCACAAACTTACTGAAGTACACTCACAAGTTTCCTATGTTAGCCCCTGCCACATGATGATTGGTTGTTGAAAGTTTGATGAGTTACCATAGATACCTTTGAGGAGGAGTGATGCACACACCATATGATTAACATCAAGTTTATCATCAAGTGAAATACAGTATGTGTGAGAAACAAGCAGTGTGAGCGATTAAAAACGCTCAATCAAAAAGAAACTTGAAAATGTTCAGTGTTGCCATGGCATAGCCTACCACTCTTTGACTTTGTAGGGCAGTACAGTATGCATATATATTAGATACAAAATTAGATGATATTTGTGTGTGTGTTGATTAAAAAGACATCATGTTATCGCTGAGGGCAAAGTCACTTCAAAGACACAAGCCATAAATCTGTCACCTTCAATGCACTCTGGTATGTCAGATTTGACAGAAGGTGTGAATGCAATACTAGTAGTATTGCACAACCCTTCCAGACCGGAAACTATCAATGTTTTAATTTGTTGTGTTTTCCTTATGATGGCTGTGCTTTGGCTTACGCTCCATCTTACAATTTTATTACCTCAACCATGCAGTGATTTTAATGTGTTAAAATGATGTCAAGATATTAATTTCTTGATAAACATATATCAAGCAAATTATATTGAAATTCTAATTTAATTACAATTTAAAGTAGCATGACACTATTAGTCTTTATAAGGCCTGCATTTAGTGTTATCTGTAGTTAGGTGGAGATTTCTCTGTCCTTATAATAGCATGCACAGTATCCTTGTATTCTAACATATGGTAAGAATATTGAGGCAGATGTGGCCGGATATTTTCAGTTTGTTGGGAAATCCATAGAAAATTCAGACTGTTGCAGTAATATTGGAACCAGAGTGTCTATGATTCAGAGTTTCTACAACTGAGTGCTATTTCTGAGGCCAGACCAAGTGGATGTTTTGAAAAGAAAAAAAAAAGGAATTATATCATTGCCTTTGGTACCATTGAAAAAATGAGTTCTTGGATAACATATCTAAGGCTATGTTCTAAATAACTTTAAGTATTTCTATTTTTACTTATTTATTATATTTTTACTATTATTCTTCAGTACTGTATATTGGATGTACGTTGTTACATGCTGTTGTATCGTGTGTTTTTTTTTTTCTGTCAAGGCTGATGAAGAGAAGATGAAACAGATCCATAATGAAGATAATTAAAAGATAGTAATTAAAACATACTGTTGACTAACATATAAGAAAACAAATAATACTGCAAGATGTTATCAATATACAGTGTTTTTAGAAGAAAAAAACACACAAATGCATCCTATATAGGAGAATAGAATGCAATATCCAGTAACAGAAACATAATTCACTCTGGACCACTTTTGTCAAATGAAAGCTTGACTTGAATGCTTGAATGAATATTTTTATTCACATATAATCAATTAAAGCAATCTGTTGGTGATGGAAGCAGGGCTGTAGCAAGGTATTCTGGGCCCACTAATATGTCTTGGTTACTGTTGTAACCTCCGTTCCGTGATGGAGGCAATGAGGCGTTGTGTCGATATAGTGACACTTGGGGTTGCTCTTGGGAGCACCAAATACCTCCGATCTTTGAGAAAAGGCCAATGAGAATTGGCGAATGAAATTTGCATGCCACTACCCCGGACATACGGGTATAAAGTGAGCTTTAATGCGGCCACTCGTTCAGGTTTTGTGCTGAGTCCTGGCCATTTCAGTGGAATGTACAGCATTGTGGCAAGAGGGACACAATATCTTGTTCCCTCCATCAGGGAACAAAGGTTACAACAGTAATTGAGACATTCCCCTTCTGTCACTCACTCGAAGTTGTGTCGATGTAGTGACATTAGAGTTCCCAATAGAAAAACACACCTGAGAGGGGGAAGTGACGTAACTAGCATGGGAGCAGTCTACACCAGCCGCAGAATTTTCTCTCTATGTTTTCTCTCCACAGAGTATTAGGTTCGGCTGGGGCCATCTAACGCTTTTATACGCATCGGGGGATGTGTTCTTTTCTTTTTCTATTCTTTCAGGGGGAAAAGACCCCGCGGGGACCACATCCTGCCTGAAGGGGGTGTAACATGTGGCAATACGTCATGTTGGCTCATAGAGTGCATATGGAAGAGGTGCGGTGATAGGTCCTGCCTCGATGGGGAGGAGCTCTACAAACACAGAGCAGAGAAAACTCTGCCTAAGGGAGACACAGGTCTGCTGACAGGGAGACCGTACCATGGAAAATACATCACAGGGCGTTTCCCGGAGTAGTTGGCACCTATGGAGCACCTATCCCAGTACAGAGCATATTAATACCCATAGTGGGTCTGGCTGTGAACTCCACCAAATTCGCGAGCCACAGGGCTAGGGAGGATGGCATCCAGGGTTCATGGTTGCGGGGACTCGCATGGGAAAGAAATCCACGTCTTTGCCTCACAGAGGGGAAAGGTGCTGTATGCCAGCGTTATACTTGGCCAGCTGTCCTGTAACCTTACCCTTTCGTTCCTGAAAATGCACAGGATGAAACCGGCTCAACCTAGAGACCAAAAAGTCTCGAAGGTATTGGGTGTTGCCCAGCCCGCTGCCCTGCAGATGTCTGCTAGAGAGGTGCCACGCATCTTTTTAATATCTCAATTGTTTCTCCTAAACAGCAATGAAATCCAGTGGAGAGCAAATGGAAGTAATCTCAATACAATTTCAACCTTTTTCTCACCAAATTCTTCCAAGAGCAGATTATTTTATAGTGACGAGGAGGAGGCCGTAGCCGGGCCGTAATCGAGCACGGCCGGTGCTAAATCAGCTGATCAGCAGGAGAGCGAGATGATCTATACTAAAATATGTATCATTATTCATTAGTTTATATTTAGATGAAACATAACTCCAATATGTCTCCTCAGCTATAAAAGAGCAGCCTTTGAACAATAAACTTTTCCTCTGGTAGAGTAATTTAATATTTTACTGTTGTTGAGAATTATTTCAAGATTTCCTTTTTGCTTTACCACATATTCTCTCTCTCAATTCAGTTATCTTCAGTTCAATTCAGCTTTATTGGCATGACAATAGTATAGTATGGCCAAAGTATTTTAAGGTTATGTAAATACAAACAGCTTTATATAAGATAACAATACAATATAATAAATAAAGATAATACATACAGCAATTATTATTTAACAATTCTATTTAAACATTTAAATAGATTGAATAAATAGAATAAACACACACACACACACACACACACACACATATAAAGATAATTTTGTAAAAATCCTTTTTTTTTTTACAGATCTTTATTGTAAATGGTTTAAACAATGTTTTCCATGCTTGTTCAATGAACCATAAACAATTAATGAGACACTAGCAGCTTACAGATTGTAGGCAATTAAGTTCTTGTTCAGACTTCCTCTAAAAATCAGATTTTTTGCATATCCAGATTGTATCCAGATGAGTTTTTGATAGTCTGGACAGCAAACTGATTTCATGTGGATTTTTGCTGTCCAGACTATCAAAAACTCATCTGGATACATCTGGATATGCAAAAAATCGGGAGGTGGTTTCAAATGTGATTGAAATCTGATTTTTTTAGATGCGTCTCAGTCCGGACCCTCTGGCTGCTCAATTCGGATTTCAATTGGTCTTTTGCGTCACTCTTAATGCGACACACAACGATGATGGCAAAAATCGGTGACCACTGCACGGAACATCACAATATGTACCAGTCTCCTCCATCACTGAGTTTTTCTTGTGCGACGGAGGAGTTCTGCACCTTGACTGGACAAGATGCTTATTTGGAGAGTGAGATGATGCACCTCCATTTTCCCCACATATTTTTTGAAAGCATCCTCACATAGGTACGCCTATGTCGTTACCAAAGCAACCCATGCAGATAGGTTGGTTATGTCTGAATGCACAAATCTGATTTTATCTGAAAATCTGAAACCCACCTGTGGCAGCGGGGGCGTGGTCAAGCGCCCGTCCAGTTAGCGGAGGACCATATCGCGGCAGTCCCAAGGGCGGACGAGCCCTCTCTCTCTCTCTCTCTCTCTCTCTCTCTCTTTCTCCCTCTCTTCCCCCTCCTGTGTTTACTTCCGCTCTTCCCCACTCCCCCCAACCCTCTCGCTCTGTCCTCTCTCAAGGTCCCGTTGCTGCCCCACGCAGGCGAGGAGCCTGGTTGAGACCAACACCTCAACCGACAGCATCAGCCCATCCCTCCTCCACCACCTACAGCCGCTCTCCCCCTCAGGTGGGGGCGTCCGTCGAAGCAGGTACGGGTGTTATGTCTGGGCCGGCCTGTCGGAGGTCCGGGGACCCGAGCCACTTCCGCGAGCGGTGTCCGTTGATGAAGGTGGGGGCGGTGGTCCGGGTCGCCGATCTCCCACATGCTGCCCCCGATCGGGCTGGAGCGTACCGGGTTCTGGTAAGAATCCAGGGGGGTACACACCAAGCTTTGCTGGATACCGGTTGTAATCAGACCACCATCCATCAACGCTTGGTTCAACCCGAGGCTTTTGGGCACGGCTAAGCGGGTAAGGGTGAGGTGCGTGCACGGGGATGTTCACAGCTATCCGATGGTGACCTTGCTGCTTAAATTTCGAGAGGAAAAACATAAAGTGGAGGCAGCGGTTAGTTCCCGCCTCACCCATCCTCTGATTTTGGGGACCGATTGGCCTGCATTTAAGGATGTTTTGGGGGGAACTGGGAAGGATGGGTCCTGCATTAAAATGGGGAGATGTGCAATGTGTGATGCTTTGTCAGGGGAGGCGGAACCGGGGCCATCCTCGGCTGCTCCGAATGGGGATGACGAGAGAAGGGGTGGGCCTTCCGCCCCTCCCCTTCGCAGGGAATTCCCTGACGTAGATTTCCCTTTGGAGCAGTCGCGGGATGAAACCCTTAAGCACGCGTTTGATCAGGTGAAAACAATTGATGGTCAGCGTCTCCAGCCGGACATCGCTCTCGCATACCCCTATTTCGCGATTATAAATGAGCGGTTGTATAGAGTGACGCAGGACACTCAGACAAAGGAAAATATAACTCAATTGTTAATTCCACGGAGCCGTCGGGAAATGCTGTTCCAGGCGGCTCATTATAATCCCATGGCGGGTCACCTAGGTGAAAGGAAAACACTGCTCCGTCTAATAGCCCGTTTTTATTGGCCGGGCATTAGCGGCGACGTCCGCAGGTGGTGTGCGGCGTGCCGCGAATGTCAGCTGGTAAATCCGCCGGCCACCCCAAAAGCGCCATTGCGCCCCCTTCCATTAATCGAGGTTCCCTTTGAAAGAATTGGAATGGACCTCGTCGGGCCATTAGATCGGACAGCACGCGGACATCATTTTGTATTAGTCCTGGTAGATTACGCAACACGATATCCGGAAGCAGTGCCTCTAAGCAATATCTCTGCACGTAGTGTTGCAGGGGCACTCTTCAAAATAATCTCCCGGGTGGGGATTCCGAAAGAAATCCTCACCGATCAAGGCACGACCTTTATGTCACGAACACTCCGCGAACTTTATGAACTATTGGGCATTAAGTCGATTCGCACTAGTGTGTACCATCCGCAATCAGATGGCCTAGTGGAACGATTTAATAAAATGCTCAAGAATATGATTCGTAAGTTCGTACACGAAGACGCTAGGAATTGGGATAAATGGCTTGACCCCCTGTTATTTGCAGTACGAGAGGTCCCGCAAGCCTCCACGGGATTTTCCCCGTTTGAGCTGCTGTATGGGCGGCGCCCGCGCGGAGTGCTGGACGTCATCTGTGAAGCCTGGGAGGAAGGACCTTCGAGTAGTAAAAATGAAATTCAGTACGTTCTTGATCTTCGAGCAAAACTCCACACACTGGGGTTCCACTTGGGTCATGGCCAGGTGCGTCCCCAAATTGATAAGACCGCGGTGATTGCGACTTGCCCTAGACCTAAGACCAAAAAGGGGGTGAGGCAGTTCCTGGGGCTGGCTGGCTATTATAGAAGATTTGTCCCTAATTATTCGGATGTCACCAGCCCGCTGACTGACCTCACTAAAAAGGGGGCTCCAGATCCGGTCCAATGGTCGGAGCAGTGCCAACAGGCATTTACACAAGTTAAAGCCGCACTCTGTGGAGGGCTGCTCTTGTATTCGCCTAACTTCTCTCTCCCTTTCTTATTACAGACGGACGCTTCAGACAGGGGGCTGGGGGCCGTACTCTCACAGGTGGTGGAGGGGGAGGAGCGCCCGGTGCTGTACATCAGCAGGAAGCTCTCCTTGAGGGAAACGAAGTACAGCACTGTAGAGAAGGAGTGTTTGGCCATCAAGTGGGCGGTCCTCACGCTCCGCTACTACCTGCTGGGGCGGGCCTTCACTCTCTGCTCGGATCATGCCCCACTGCAGTGGCTCCACCGCATGAAGGATACTAACGCCCGGATCACCCGTTGGTATCTGGCTCTCCAGCCTTTTAAGTTCGAGGTGGTCCACAGACCGGGGGTGCAGATGGCTGTCGCCGACTTCCTTTCCAGAAATGGGGGGGGAGTGGTAGGCAGGCCGGATGGCGCCCCGGCTTGAGTCGGGCGGTGGGGGTATGTGGCAGCGGGGGCGTGGTCAAGCGCCCGTCCGGGGAGGGAAAGCGGTAAGGGCGCTTGCACCTGAGCTAAATTATGTCTAACACCTGTCTCTAATTTTAGTGAGCACGGGGAGAGCGGCATAAAGGAGCCCCAGCACTACCAGTGAAACAGTGAGAATGCCAGTCCAGTGTTGGCCTATGAGAAAGAGCCCTTTGTGAATAGCCATTGTTTTTACACTGTTTCCCCAATTATTAAAGTCTTACCTTTTGAGTTACGCCCCTGCCTCTGTGTCCTCCCTCCACGTCAGTCACTCATCACTGATGAGTCGTGGTATTGTCTCACCAGGGGTGATGGACAGACTTGCATGTATCGTCACAGGAATGAATTTGGATTTGAGGTCATGGTCTGGGACGGTGTGACACAGCATCATCGGACTGAGTTTATTGTCATTGCAGGCAATCTCAACGCTGTGTGTTACAGGAAAGACATCATCCTCCTTCATGTGGTACCCTTCCTGAAGGCTCATCCTGATATGACCTACCAGCATAACAATGCCACCAGCCATACTGCTAATTCTGTGCATGATTTCCTGCAAGACAGGAGCGTCAGTGTTCTGCCATGGCCAGTGAAGAGCCCGGATCTCTGTCCCATTGAGCACGTCTGGGACCTGTTGGATTGGAGTGTGAAGGCTTGGGCCATTCCCACCAGAAATTGTCAGGGAAATTGCAAGTGCCTTGGTGGAAGAGTGGGGTAACATCTCTCAACAAGAACTGGCAAATCTGGTGCAGTCCATGAGGAGATATGCAGTACTTAATCCAGCTGGTGGCCGCACCAGCTACTGACTGTTACTTTTGATCCCCCGTTTGTTGAGGGACACATTATTCCATTTCTGTGAAAATTCAATTTGAGTCACGTTTGTGAAACTTATTCAGTTTATCTTAGTTGTTGAATCGTTATGTTCATACAAATATTTACACATGCTATGTTTGCTGACAATAAAAGGAGTTGAAAGTGAAAGGACGTTTCTTTTTTGCTGAGTTTATATATAGACACACACACACACACACACACACACACACACACACACACACGTTGGTCTACCTATAATTATGAGGACTTTCCATAGACATGATGATTTTTATACTGTACAATCTATAGATTCTATCCCCTAAACCTAACACAACCTCTAAACCTAACCCTCACAAAAAACTTTCTTCTGCATTTTCTAATTTTCAATAAAACATTGGAGACACGAATATTAGGGGGACACTAGAAATGTCCTCATATACCAAATTTATAGCATAATACCCTTGTAATTACCAGTTGTAACCTAAAAAATTGTCCTCGTAAACCACATAAACATGCCCCCCCCCCCCACACACACACACAAAACATTTCAATTCTAAGAATGATTATATAAAAAGATATATATATATACACACACACACAAAATAGGATAATATACACAATATGAATGAATTGTACTGTATACAATACAGTACTGTGTCCTCTCCAAGTATATAGGGGATTTTATCTGTATCACTGATTATAAGGAATGATGGATTTCAGTTTTTCAGTATTCCAAATTTGGGGAAAAAAATTTCTCTCACAGTGTGGTACTTGGGACAGATGAGAAGAAAGTGTTTCTCACCTCTATTTGCTTTAGGTAGTAGTGTCTGCATATTCTCTGCTCACTCGGTGTCCAGGCTTTCTTATGTCTTGCTCCCTCTATTTCTAGATCGTGATCAATTAATCTGTATTTTGAGAGGATTTTTCTCTCTCTAAATTGTTAAATTGATAAAAAGTTTTTTTGTGATTTTATTTAGGACCGAATAACATTTTGGAGTTTGTTTTGGAGGTCAAATTGAGTTTTTAATGTTTTATCATGAGTATCATTTAGATTTTTCTCAATGCCTTTACTAATGATTTAGAGTTGCACCTTGAGTCAATTACGGGTTGAGTTTCATAAACTAGTTTAAGAGCCAGTGTATTTAGAGGATGAGATCTCATTGGCGAGTAGGGCTTTATATTTTATAGACTCAGGATCAGCCTGATGAAAGTGATGCCAGAATTGAACAGATCTCTTCTGTATCTCAACGTTTAGGGGATATAAGCCTAATTCAGTCCTGCAGCCGGTATTGGAAGTGCCTCTATGTATCCCCAAAATATTCTTTGTAAATTCCCACTGGATTTTTTCTACTGCAGTTTTATCCCAATTTTGAAAATTTAAGACTGGTCCCAAATTTCACATCCATATAATAGAATTGCTTTATTGATTGAGTTGATTTTAATCCATGTTTTATTGGTAATTTCATCTGGCCGAATTGTGATTTAATTGCACAAAAAGCCCTCCAAGCCTTTTCAATCAATTCTATTAGAGCCAGACTGAAACCCCCAGATGCAATGATCTCAATACCCAGATAACTGTAGCTTGTGCTGTAGGACCTCTCCTCTGTAGGTGAACTGGCATTTGTTTCCCTGAGATCTGGTCTTCTTCAGGAAAACCATGACTCTGGTTTTGTCCAGGTTGACTGTAAGGGCCCACTACTGACAGTACTCGTCGAGCAAGGACAAGCTCTGCTGAAGACCCTCTGCTGTGGGAGACTGCAGGACTTAATCATCTGCATACAGCAGACATTTGGCCTCAGTGTCATGTAGAGTGAGGTCAGGGATACTGGACTGCTCCAAAGCTACTGCACAATAATTTATATAGATGTTAAATAGGGTTGGACTCAGACTGCATCCATGTCTCACTGCATGTCCCTGCTTGAAGAATAATGTTCTGTGATTTATCCTTTTGATTGCACATTTACATTTATTTAGAATAAATGTGGTGCGCTGTTTTGGTAAAAAGACATTTTGTGATTTAGGATGTTGTGTTTTGAAATTAATGAGACTACGAGGCTATTTATTATACCGCAGAACAGTTTTCCTTGTATACTGCCCATGCAAATGCCATGGTAATTATTTGGGTCATTTATCTCCTTTTTAAATATAGGGGTGTAAGGATTCCAACAGGAAGGAAGTGGGTTGGCAGTCCAGGTAAATCAGCTTTTATTCAAGCGTTCACGCAACTCTCTCTCCCTCACTGGCATTCTTGATGGTCTTTTCAAGCCCATTTCCATCATCACTGTTATGAGAAACAGGTGTTACGCATCATTAATCACCAGGTTATGTCCCTTACTACTTCCTCTCTCCCCAGTGACAGACACACAACCATGTCCCACTCCACAAGGGGTGATCAGTCATTCAGACCAGATCTCAGAGAAGATACCAGACCAAAATAATTTATATTATATATAATTTATAATAATTTCATATTTTCACAAAATTTTTGATAATGTTGGGGCTGCTGAATTTAAACATTTAGTTGCTATTGTTGTCTTGTCCACATGCTTTCTTTAATTTAAGATTTTTAACATGCTCTATTATTTCTGAATTTGTTATAAAGGTGTATAATGGATTTTGCTAATTTTTAATTGTTTTCTAGTTTTTACTTTATTTTTCTTTGAGGTTCGTTGAGGTCCGTGGGTAAAAAAAAATTTTGAGAACATTTTTGAAGCCATTTGAAGCCAAGATTTCCAAATTGACCCACTCTGAAGTGACATTTCTGATTTGGGGGTTTTACATTTCTTATCGAGATTCCAAGAAGTGTTTTGGTCTATTGGTTCATTAATATAATACATTTTGGATTTAAAATATGTTTCTCTTTTGTTGCATACGGTGCTCTCAATGACGTTTAACATATTTTACCATGTTTAAATCCACTCAGTGCATTTCTGCAGATATTCTCCTGATATTGTTGAAGAAACTGTAAAAAAAAAAAAGTCTACTGATATTCTCTCTCTCTCTCTCTCTCTCTCTCTCTCTCTCTCTCTTATTATGGAACAGCATGTGTGCCACACCCTCCAGCTAATCAAATACATATGTGCCTGCTCATCAGCTTGGCAAGTGAAAGATCACAACAACTTTTGGACAGTTTTCCTGCTAAATCTGTGCTAACAGGATGACGTTAGTCACACCGGTCATAACCTGCTCAGTCAGAACCTTTAACCTAGTCCTGACCTAGTGACTTGAGAGTGCATATTAGACTGATATGTCTTGTTTTTCCAGACATAGTGGCCGGAGTTGAGGGAATGTGATTGGGAGTGTACTGTGGAGTTTCATCACATTCAAATCACATGATGTCATATGAGATCATGATCCATTTTGAATTAGGCCATACGTCTAATATATGATCTTAGTGCTATGATTTTTGTTTTTGCAACATGAAATTAAAAGTGATTTCAATAAGATTTTTTTTGTGGATTTTTGAAAGCAATTAATTGAATAAATAAATGGTAAAGGATAGTTTCTGAATTTTTATTCTCAAGCAAAACAGTTTAGTAATGATACTTAATAAACATAGAAGACCATGGTCTTATAATCTCAAAACTAATAACATTTTTGATCTTTAAAATTTCCTGTCAATTCTCGTTTATGTGCTTAAAGGGATACTTCACCTCTGGGAAGATGAATGTGTATTTAAAATTGGTCATTTATATAGTATAAATGTGAAATTATTTTTGAATTTGAAGCATTCTAGACTGAGAAAAGGCAGAAAAAGTATTTTTTACTAATGTGGCTGAAAGACAACAACTCTCAGAATGCACTTGCTTTGCTGCCCTTACGAGGCCACTCCCAAACTACGCCTACCGGTTACAGGCGGCAGTATCTGAAAATTTGATACAACTAGGCTTGCTTTGATACATCGTGACTCTATAAATCGTGAGATAGTTGATAAATTGACTGACTACGCGGGAAGAACATTATGATAATTCCGGGTGTCCAAACTCTGTACATTACATCTTAGTAACAAAAAGAAAAACAAACAAAATACTCACTTTACACTAAGCCGTCCGTTTGTCCCTGCGGGCTTTGGCTGGTGTTTCCAATTTATCTTCGGGATCCTAAAATAAGTTTCCAGGACTCCCCTGTCCATGTGTGGTACAAAACTTGGGTGCTCAGTTATACATGCTAAAGTTAGCGGTGCAGTTTAATCAGCAGATTCAGCGATCTCGTCCAGAAGAAAATGGCATCGCTGAAATTTGCGACAGCAATAGGACTCTCTATCTGCGGCTCGTACAGGTAGCCGCGAGCATCAGATTCTCGCAACAGATCTTCGAAATCCCCTTCTGCCATTTCAACTTCAAAACTACCTTCCGCCATCGTGATTAGCCTATTTGTATACAAACTTTCTACACAGAGCAAGAGCCTATTAGCTTAGCTTCTACAGAAAGATGGCTGACACTATCTTCACATTCTGTGAATGAGATCCCGCCCCATATGGGTGTGGTGAAAACATGTGGAACTAGCTACTAATACTGGCTGTAGTTTTAAGCCTCTGGCCCAAAAATCCTCCGATGACGCAAAATGACGATTTTTGCGTCATCTGAGGATTTTTTTCCAGACTAAAAATACATAAATCTCTCGTCTCAGGGGGATATGAGGGGGGGGGGGGGGGAGCTCGGTAATTCGAAAATACTACTGGTTTTCTACTGATACAAAGCTTAATGCTAAATCCTGAAGTAACCCTTTAAGTGAATGTTTATTTTTCTGTAATTTTTTTTATATGTTTCTAATAGTGAGACTGAAAGAAGGATGGATGGATGGACTAACTAACTAGCTAACTATCCAACTAACTAATAGCCTAAACTAATAAGCTAATTAGTTAACTAATAAGCTACCTAACTAGTCAACTGATTGTTTTTTCCATGTTTGTTTTTAAGCATAGTGGCTAATTGAGCTACCAGTTTTACTGTATTGGTGCTCTCAATGACATTTAACATATTTTACCATGTTAGAGGCGAGGGAAGTGGGTGTCTGCATTCTCAACTACCTTGATGACTGGTTAATCCTAGCTCACTCTCGGGATGCGTTGTGTGCACACAGGGATATGTTGTGTGTCACGCACCTCAGCCGGCTAGGGCTTCGGGTCAACTGGGAAAAGAGCAAGCTCCTCCCAGTTCAGAGCATCTCTTTTCTCGATTTGGAGATGGTCTCGATGACGGTGCGCCTCACGAACGATCGTGCCCAGTCAGTACTGGCTTGTCTGAAGGCGTTCAGACAGAGGACCGCGGTTACACTGAAACTATTTCAGAGGCTCCTGGGGCATATGACATCCTTGGCTGTGGCCACACAGCTCAGGTTGATGCATATGAGACCGATTCAGCACTGGCTCTGGACTCGAGTCCCGAGATGGGCATGGCCCCACGGCACACATCGTGTGGCCATCACGCCAATCTGTCGGTCTCCAGGTGCGTTGTTACAACCAACGCCTCCAAGACTGGCTGGGGCGCCACATGCAACGGTTACACGGCTGAAGGTCCCTGGACGGGGCCATGGCTACGTTGGCCCATCAACTGCCTCGAGTTGAAGGCAATACTGCTCGTCCTGCAGAGATTTTGGACGTTGTTCCAGGGCAAGCACGTGTTGGTTTGAACAGACAACACGGCGACAGTCACTTACATCAACCACCAAGTGGGTTATGCTCCCCTCGCATGTCACAAATCTCCCGCCGTCTCCTCCTTTGGAGTCAGCAGCACCTCAAATCACTGCGAGCCACTCACATCCCAGGTGACCTCAACACCATGGCGGACGCACTGTCATGTCAGGTCACCCACAAGGGAGAGTGGAGACTCCACCCTCAGGTGGTCCAGGCGTTCGACACTCACACTGCGTCAGGGGAGGTTACAGGCTGGCTTGGCATGCTGGCTAAGCAGCTCACAGCAGTCTGCCCGTCTCGCACCGTCGATCCACATAACCCAGTTCAGCCAGTTGTGGCGTTTTTGTAGGGGACCCTAGTGTCACTACATCGATACAATGTCGAGTGAGTGACAGATAGGGAACTTCCTGGTTACATTCGTAACCTCCGTTCCCTGATGGAGGGAACAAGATGTTTTGTCCCTCCTGCAACAATGCTGAACTACTGCTGAAATGGCCGGGACCTTATTTATACCCGTATGTCCGGGGGAGGGTCATGCATATACCACTCACCAATTCTCATTTGCCTTTTACAAAATCAAAGGTGTTTCCAGGCACTCAAGATTGACCCCTAGTGTCACTACATCAACACAACGTCTCGTTCCCTTCATCAGGGAACGGAGGTTACAAAAGCAACCAGGATGTTTGTTGCACTTTGGGTCAATATTATCAGGTTCAGTTCCAGTTCTTGCATTAAAATCTCCACACAGCAGCACGTTTCCCTGGGGATGTAAATGGCTAATTTCTGTGTGGATGTTGTTCAGATATTCTTCATCATGGTAAGTGGATTCTACTGGAGGAATGTAGATGGCACAGAGATATGTGTCAGTGCTATAAATGCCAATTTCATTGTTTAGCTTTAACCAACAGAGGAATTTTCCAAGTGTAATTGTAGAAATGTGTTTGGCCAGATCCTCCCTGTACCACACCAGAATCCCTCCTGAGTCTCGTCCACGATGGACTGTACTTAATTTAACTGAGGAGACAATTATTTCATAGTAGCCTGAGGGACAGTGGGTAAGCATATCCTGTCGACACCAGGTTTCAGTAAGAGTGATAATGTCGACATCTTGTAAAAGTTCTGGGTCTGTGCTTTTAAAGATAAATGTTGAAGAATGAAGACCCTGAATGTTCCAACAACTTATAATTAATGAATGCATTGATATTATTAAAGATATACCTATTCGTGCTTGAATAGTGTTCTTATCTCTTTAAAAGCTGTGGAGCAGGTAAGTGTTTGTTTACAGGTGTGTAAGGAGCCTAAGTTAGGTGTGTTGGGGTGACTGGATGACATAAGGTGCTTGTCCAGCTGTTGTCTTTTCTCACCGGGGTTAAAGGGTCATATCTGGGCATGTAGTGGTGGATGGGTCGGTAGTGTTCTGTGTTGTTGAAAAGGGGCTCCGTAATGTTGGATTGCAGCCCAGGGCAGCATCCCTTAGGTTTTTTGCAAACACGAGCACTACATCTTTGTGAAGGTGAAGTCCATCATAGAGGGGGTGGAGACTGATATGGTGGGCCAGGTGCACATTGGGGAGCATAGAACATCCTTGTGAGATTTCAGTAGTGATGATGTTGATGTGGTGTGTCTAGCCTCAGCAGGAGTGTGGAGATCACAATATGGGTTTCTGGGAATTTTTTGCTGGTGATTTCTGCAACTTACTTCACAGCATTAACAGTACTGTTGCATATTGAGTGAAGGTCATTAGTCCCAGTGTGAATATTCACACATGAGGGGTTTCCTGAGAGGTCTCTAGGGAGCTGGTGGTCATGGCCAAAGTTTTGCTGCAACTTTGTGATGTTGGAAGAGCTTCTATGGGTCCAGGAACTTCCCATTAGTATCCATCTTGAATAAAACATCTGGACCAGGGTCTGATGGGTTACAGTGAGGAGGCTGGGGTGATGAGGCCTATGTTTCCACGGGTGTCTGTGTGTTAGATATAGACTGTGTGTATGTGTATGTGTAATTTGTTGGGGTTGCAGGCATTGTAGTGCTGCAGTGAGGTGCATTATCTATGGTATTCTCTAATAGATCTCTCAGCACGTGAAACTGTCTGGAGAGGTTTTTTTCTTTACTCTCTGTGTGATTTAATTTGGCAATCTGTACACGGAGAGCGTGATTTTCTTCCAGTTCTTTGAGAGCTGCCGTGAGTTCAGCAATGGATGGGCTGCTCTCTTTCTTCAGCTGTTTCTTCAGAGTTAATCTTTGAGCTGTTGAATGCAGATGATTGTGTTGCATGCATCTGACAGTCTGTTTTGAGTGTGTTCTTTGAACTCAAAATCCAGTCCAGCAAAGCCAGACTGACACTCAGACAGTGAGGGTGGGGGTATTCTAGGCTCTCCTCCTCAGAGTTGGAGCAGTTTGCAGGGGTCTTGTCTCTCTATTTGTCTACTCTGGCTTTCAGCATAGAAAAGATTTCCTCAAATTCAGTGTGATTCATGCCATTAAGAAAACACAGGTTCACAATGAATAAGACACATGTGCCTTTGGGCATCATTTATTATGTCACAGCTAACTAGAAATACCAATTTACATTTTAAAAACACATCTAACTAAAAAGCCAGAACTTGAAACGACACTTAATGCTGAAGCAAGCCTAATTTTAACTGCAGTATGACTGTTTTTTTAAATGAACATCTCCCGAACAGAAATTCAAAAATCATAATTATTCATATAAATCTATGAGGTCTATAATACCTGGAAAAATCTATCTAATAATATTTGCAATTTAAATGTTGCTTGAAATAAATGTTGTTGGTACACAATTACATGGTACACGGTTATGCTGCGTTCCATTCAAGTTGAATGTGGGATATTCCTACTTGATATCTCTGACCATAAATGCGTTCCATTCCCCCGATATTCGGAAGAGGACATTTAAGATGAAAAAACTGCAAAGCTCCCAGCTTAGCAGGGGTTTGACTATCATTAGAGATGTCTCCAAGCAACCCAACTGATAAAATATGCTGTAGCTCTAGCATTTGTGCTTCAGGTGTACGATTATCAAAAGAGATTATGTTTTATACACCTGTTTCTGCTGGCATTTGTTAAAAAAGCTTTAATATCATGTAATGTGGAAATTAACTCATTTATCGATATTGCTTAATAAAGTGAATGTTTATCACTTACTTTGTATTCTCCCTGAGTGTCGACATGTTTGTGTGACATCATACACCTGGATCTTGCCGAAATCCGAGTTGAGAATTTTTGCACAAGCCTACAAGTTGTAATTCTGACTTAAAAGGTGCATTCCATTGCACTTTTCTTAGTAGGAAGTTGTAAAATCCAACTTTGAGTTGAATGAAATGCAGCACTACTTTTCTAAATTTGAATCTGACACTGAATTCTCCAGCAGCCTAATTTACACTTGGAAAAGTCCTGATGTTGCTATAACAATGCAATAAGCACTTACCAATTTACTTGAAGTGAAAATCAGCCCTCCTTTTCTGTTGAATAAATTAAGCAATCAGCAGAACATCTTGTGTTTTTAAATTCATAAGGATCTCTTTCTCAGTGGTGATGTGGCAGTGACAGCTGACTCATCTTTTCGCTCTTGTATTACGTGCATCACTTAAAGCATGATTGTTTCACTCAAGGCCAGCTAGAAGGCCTTGACCAGGACATCTCCTAAAGATCACATCCACCAAGAACAAATAAATCAATCTGATTGGCTGATATATCTGACAATCTGACTTTAGTTGCTTATTCATTTGCACTGTTAATGGATTCTGTGGAACTTCTGAATGCCTGACAGGGTCGAGCTCAAACTCACGCACTGCTCACGCACTGCTTCTGCTAAGGAGCTCAGCTTCAGGCATGCGATGTGTGAAACAGTTGTCACACTTCGCTTGTAAGCATCAAGGAATAAATTCTGACTGGATAAACTTGGAAAGCGGCAAAAAATACATAAGCAACAAGGTGATTGAGAATGACAAGATGAAAAATATTTATTTATTTGGCATGTTAGGCCAGCAGAGAAGGCTTTGCTGGCCCTGAGAAATCACCACTACTCAAATGAGTTCAGACTTGCCTCATTGCCTTGCAGAAGGATGGTGCCTTTTGTGTAGTAAATTATGGTGAGAATGGGGTTGTCTTTGTACAGCATTTCTCTCTCTCTCTCTCTCTCTCTCTCTCTCTCTCTCTCTCTCTCTCTCTCGCTCTCTCTCTCTCTCTCTCTCTCTCTCTCTCTCTCTCTCTTTTAATGTGTGTCCATCTCATGCACCGTCAGGCAAATCATGTGTGCCTGTTTATCAGCTTGGCAAGTGACAGGTCACACCACACCTTTTGGACAGTCTTCATGCTAAATCTGTATAAAATGATGACTTAATTAGTCACACCAATCATAACCTGCTTTGCCTGAACCTTTAACCTGGTCCTGACCAAGTTACTTAGAGAGTGCATATTAGACTGAAATATCTTGTTTTTCCAGATAAAGTGGCTGGAGTTGAGGGAATGTGATTGGGAGTATACTGTGGAGTTTTATCGCATTAAAATCAAATGATGTCATATGAGATCATTATTCATACCTCTTATATATGATCTTGGTGCTACAATTTTTGTTTTTACAAAGATTTTTTTTGTGTATTTATAAAAGCAGTCAATGGATCTTGTAAAAAAAGAAATAAATGGAAAAGGATTGTTTCTGAATTTAAATTCTACAATTTGGTAATGATGCCTAATAAACATATACACCATTTTTTACACAATATTGACATTAAGACATGCCAGTCTATTGCATACTGTGGCATCTCAAAAACAAAGACAATGTTAAGATTAATTTAGCGAACCAAATAGCTTTCAACTGTGTTTAATAAAATGGCAAGTCATTTTCTAGTACCAAATTATCAATTTAGCATGATTACTCAAGGATAAGGTGTTGGAGTGATGGCTGCTGGAAATGGGGCATGTCTAGATTTTAAAATAGAAAAAAATAAATTACTTTTTTCAAATAGTGATGGTGCTGTTTTTTACATCAGTAATGTCCTGACTATACTTTGTGACCAGTTGAATCTCAAAACTAATTACATTTCTGATCTTTAAAAGTTCTGTCAATTATTGTTTATGTGTTTAATTGAATGTTTCTTTGTTTTTGTTGCACATACAGGTAGGATTCATATCTAATAGTGAGACTGCACAGAAAGAGGAATGGATGGATGGAATAACAAACTAGCTAACTTTTAAACTAACTAGCTAGTTATCAAACTAACTAATAGCCTAAACTAATTAGCTACCTAACTAGTCAACTGAGTGATTTGCTAACTAACCCTCTAGTTTATTAACTAGTAATCAACTGTGGATTCCCAGTTTATTAACTAGTAATCAACAGTGGATTCCCTCAGATTTTCCCCCGAAATTGTTAAAGAAAAGTCCACTGATTCCATCTGAGCCTTGGAGATTTCTTTACAGATTCTGCCTAAACCTGAATTAGACTAAATACAATAACAGAGAACACCTTTATGTCCATTTAAAATCTATTGGTTATCAGTTTCATGATTGCACAATAAATATCTCCAACTTTAAGCAAAACAGCTAAAACAGAAGATTCGTTGAGCCCTTCTGATATGAAGACCAAATAGATGCCTGTAGAAATTGTTGGGAGGAAAACAATTGAAAAAAGTTGTGAAAAGACTGGCAAAATTTTGAACTTCCTTAAAAGCACTGGGAAGTCCAAAATAGAAAATACAGTATATGACACTCAGACCAGGCCATCCTACCAAACTGAGCAACCATTTAAAAAGTTTCAATCGAGAGACCAAAAAATGGAGAAACTATACAGATGTGAACATCTCAATGCTTTACAGATCTGGCCTCTTTGGGAATGTGACTAGAGATTCATAAATGTGATACATTTATCAAAGTGTGAACCACTGAATTTTTTCAGAGACAAAATGCAAACAAAGCAAGTCATACAGTCTACAAATATCCACCTCTTTGCAGAAGAAACAACAGTTTTGGTGATAGTTCCTGTAAATCAGATAATATAGCATGGCAGTAACAACAACCAAGGTCATAGGTTCACTGCCCAGGAAATGCACAAACTAATTATTTATACCTTAAATGCAATGTTAATATATTAATTTATGTTAAGTGTCTTAAAACTTTGTACTAACATTAAAAAACATACAATACAATGTATTTACTGTGTAACTAAATGTTGTTCTCCTGAATTCTCACGAAATTCACATTTGCTACTACTGAGGTACAGGTAGGTTCAGGAGTAGGAGTAGGTTTATGGGTTAGGATTAGAGGTTTGAGTTAGGTTTTAGGGTAAGGTTGGGTTAGGGTTAGGTTTCAAGGTTAGGTTAAGGTTAACAGTGAACAACAAATGTAATTAAATGCAGGTATTTTAAAAGTAAGATCAATGCAACATCACATACTGTATGTAATAAGCACATTGTATCAAATGCTTAAGTCAAGTCAAGTCAATTTTATTTGTATAGCGCCTTTCACAACACACATCGTTTCAAAGCAGCTTTACAGAAGTTCAGCATTAACAGACGATAAAAAATGTAATGTCTATAAAGTCGATAAATCATCATCATTGTGCAGGGCTCCAAACTGCGACTAAAAATGGTCGCATTTGCGACCAAATAAATTTATTTGCGAGTGTAATTTCTGTCAAGGTCGCCATTGGCGACTGTAAAAATTTACTCCCTTTTGATTTTAAAATTTGCATTACAATTCCCGAAATACATTACAAAAGTTTATATCAAAGAAATAGCGGGGAAAACGGAGTTCATTGCAGGAACTAACCATTTCAAAAAAGAGACTGTGAGAAAACACGGTGACAGTAACAAGCATAAAAAATGCATGTGATCACATAATTGCGAAGAATGCTCCACAGACTACACTGTTAGCACGTGCAGTTTTTCTTGCATGCGAGCTGCGGGACGAAAAGGAATGGAAGGAGTTAAAAATATTTGGTGCCTGTTTTTCCCCCTATAGGAGCCAATGGCTCCTTAATTGATTTTTTGTTTGGAGCCTTGTTGTGGAATTAGATATGATATGATTCTTTATCGTGTTTAAAAATAATTAAATAATAATTGTATTAATAACCCCAGTGAGCAAGCCGAAGGCGACTGTGGCAAGGAACACAAAACTCCAAAAGATGATGGTTAATGGAGAAAAATAACCTTGGGAGAAACCAGACTCACTGTGGGGGGCCAGTTCCCCTCTGGCTAACATCATGAATAATATAAATAAGAATTATTTATAGTTAAAAAACATGATTTAAAAAATTATTAAACTTATTAAGTGTTAAGGGTCAGTATTTAGACAGTGATTGTGTTTGAACTGCAAGATTAGTGACCAGTGTCTTTGAAGTCCATCCTTGATTAAATTCCAGAAGTTCACTTAGATGCAATTGTCCTTGTTTGGCTGATGAAGGCTTTTGTTGGCAATAGTTAGTCTATGTATCCCAATTCAAGATCGTAGTCCATGGTGATGGGACATCTGAAGTCTCCGTGAGAGGCTGGATACAAACTGGAGCTGACGAACGCTATTTACCTCGGGACTGGCGTCCCGAGATAACAGCAGAAAAGCAGATGGGAAATAATTAGCATAGCTGATGTTCATAATATTAATGCATTATAACTGATTCAGCAGTAGTATAAAAAGTAAGCATTATGTGAATGCTTGGTTAAAGAGATGCGTCTTTAATCTAGTTTTAAACTGGGACAGCGAGTCTGAGCCTCGAACAATATCAGGAAGGCTATTCCAGAGTTTAGGAGCTAAATGTGAGAACGCCCTCCCTCCATTAGTGGACTTAGATATCCTAGGTATGACCAGAAGCCTCGAATTTAGTGATCTTAAAGAGCGCGATGGATTGTATGGCGATAGAAGATCCGTTAAATACACAGGAGCTAAACCATTTAGGGCTTTATAGGTCAATAGTAATACTTTGTAATTGATACGGAACTTAATAGGTAGCCAGTGTAGAGATGATAAAATCGGTGTTATATGATCATATTTTCTTGACCTAGTAAGAACTCTCCATTTTGGACTAACTGTAGCTTGTTTATTGAGGATGCAGGGCAACCAGCTAATAAAGCATTACAGTAATCTAGTCTCGAGGTCATGAATGCATGAACTAACTTTTCTGCATCAGAAACAGATAGCATGTTACGTAGCTTAGCAATGTTTCTTAGGTGGAAAAAGGCTGTTCTCGTAACAGATGAAATATGATTTTCGAAAGTCAAGTTGCGGTCTAGTATAACACCCAGGTCTTTTACTGTAGTGGATAATGTAACAGGACATCCTTCTAAATAAAAGTTGTATTGTAAGGGATTTTGTGGGTAGTTTTTTGGACCAATAAGTAATACCTCTGTTTTATCGGAATTTAATAACAGGAAATTACGCGTCATCCAGCATTTTATATCTTTAAGACACTCTGTCAAGTTAGATAAGTTAGTGTTTTCATCTGGTCGTGATGAGATATATAATTGAGTGTCATCAGCATAACAGTGGAAATTAATTCCATGTTTTCTTATAATTTTACCAAGTGGCAGCATATATATTGAGAATAATAGAGGGCCTAACACAGATCCTTGTGGCACTCCATAGTCTACTGACGTTATCTTCGATTTTTCCCCATTTAAACAGACAAAATGGTAACAGTCTGATAAGTACGATCTAAACCAGCTTAATGCCTGTCCCTGAACACCAGTGTAGTTTTGTAGTCGATCCAAGAGTATTTTATGATCTATAGTATCGAATGCAGCGCTAAGATCGAGTAGAACTAATATTGAGATGCAGCCTTGGTCAGAAGCTAAAAGTAAATCATTTGCTATTATGCTTAGGTACATAAGTTAGACTCCCAATGTAAAGTATAACCAAAAAAGAAAAAAGAAAAATTGCCATCAGGCTTTCTGACTGTGTTGCATATGGCACATGTAAATAACTTTTTATGTGTTCCAGGCTTTGTGAATTTGCTCTTTGAAGCCCTACAGTTGTCTGCTATCAAATACAAAATATCCAAGCTCCATTGTGAGAGGCTTTCCTGTTTTCTCTATAGCCAAATTGCTTAAAGTGAGTTCACACAAACTCTGGTGACCAGTAAGGCTTTCATGACATGACATTTTTCATAACTATTCTAATGGGCTTACTGAGTAGTCCAGCATCATTCCTGAATTATTATTCCGCATTACTTCCGCATTATGTGCACAGACATGTTATCTAAAAGTGCAAATAGGATTTTCAACTAAATTGGATTGATCAGATACAATTATATGTAATTGCAGTAACTAATCTCAAGATCCTCATTACAGTTTGCTATTCAGACTCAATACTTCTGCTCCATGACAATTTAAGGCCTAAATGATTTTGCTTAGAGGCATTACTGTAAAATAATAAACTAATAAACCACTGTGCTACTGCTGAATGATGTGGTCAGATCTATGCTGTCTTGTGAAGTAGCAGATACTTACAATATGACTTACAGTACACGTAAAATTTTACAGGAACAGTAGTCTATGACAATGGTTCTGGTTTTGGTTCAAGACACAGATTTTACATTGGACATCAAGTGTTGACCAAACACAGTACCAAAGTTGTGTATCATACAAATGTAAACTAATATGTCCTTAAAACTCGACTGCTTTGATATAAAAGTTTAAAAATGTACTTAGGGTTTTATAAAGTTTGAGGGGCGAATTTACTAAACAGCTGCTATGTGTAGTATTTCAGTGCAGAAACATGTCTCATTCACTAGAAACCCACAATCTAGTTTAAGCAGGCACAATCAGTGCTGAAATAGCAATGTGTATTGAGTATTTAAGTCAAGTTATTATCATTTATTTACGGATCATAAATAGGCTCATTAAAAGATGAGCTTTATTCATAAATCTCTGTGCGATTTACCTGGTGCACTTCACCCAAAAAGATAGAAAATTCTCTCATCATTTACTCATCCTCATGCCATCCCAGATGTGTATGACTTTCTGTCTTCAGCAGAACACAAACAAAGGCAGCATAAAAGTAAACCATAAGACTCCAGTGGTTTAATTCATGTCTTCTGAAGAGATCCAATTGGTATTGGGTGAGAACAGAACAAAATGTAATTTCTTTTTCACTATAAATCTTGACAGTAGTCTCATTGGTGATCATGATTTCAAGCTCGATTACACTTCTTATAGCAG
Organism: Moxostoma hubbsi; assembly: GCA_032164185.1. Lineage (NCBI taxonomy): Eukaryota > Metazoa > Chordata > Actinopteri > Cypriniformes > Catostomidae > Moxostoma > Moxostoma hubbsi. The sequence goes on from JAVLUX010000001.1 coordinate 72,031,547, forward strand.
ACTTCTCTGAGCAGGTGTCAAGCACTAGGAAGTGTAATCGAGCTTGAAATCATGATCGTGCCAAGAGACAGTTTTCTGTTTGTTCTCACCCAAAACAGATTGGATCGCTTCAGGAGACATTGATGAACCTCTGGAGTTGTATGGATTAATTGTATGCTGCTTTTATGTGATACTTGGACCTTCAGAGCTCTGGCCACCATTCACTTGCAATGTATGGACCAACAGAACTGAGATATTCCTCTAAAACTCTTAATGTGCGTTCTGTAGAGTTTGGTGAACTATATTTTATATTACTATAACATTACAGCCCTATAGTAAAGCAGCCAGTGAACAAAGTTTTATTAGAAATAAATGCTTGTGTGCATTTTCGGTCAACCATGGCAGTAAAAATGTATCCCATAATGAACAAATAAAGGGCAAGAGAATTTTTGTAGCTATTCACGCTGTTTCCTCACTTTCATAATTCCTTTAGGGCACAAAACACACATTGTGGTTGGCACAAACCATGTTTTAATTTTCAAACTTGTTTGCATGTAGTCTGGGTCGCATTTTATTTTACCTTGCATAGTTTTGTTCAAGGTTTTGGAGGATGAAGGGATGTCATACAACCTGTCAATGTTGGCATATGCAGAATTTAGCTTGAAAATGTCCTGGTCCTATTTTACTCCAAAATCAAAAGAAATAAATAATTTTTTGGCAACATTTTTTGGGGGGGGATTTGGATCTTAATGGTTTTTAGAGCCATTAAGATTTGTTCATTGTGAGATAATTTTCATGACAGTTACACACATTTTACCTCCCCATTATTATTGAAATTATAAAGTATTTACACATGTGTGGCAGCGGGGGCGTGGTCAAGCGCCCGTCCGGAGAGGGGGAGCGGTAAGGACGCTTACACCTGAGCTAAAATATGTCTAACACCTGTCTCTAATTTCAGTGAGCACGGGGAGAGCGGCATATAAGAGCCACAGCACCGCCAGTCAGGAGGCCAGTCCAGTGTTGGCAGCCACAAGTAGTTTGAGTTAATGAAAAGTCTGTTTTGTTATGAGAAGAAGTTTATGTTTTGAATCCCTGTCACTTTACGTGGAAGAATTAAAGACCCCTCACCTGTGTGCAGATGCCTGTCCTCGTGTCCTCCTTTTCCCCGCCCTGTCAAAGAGTCTTGTTACACTGGTGCCGAAATCCGGGATCTTCAGATATGGAGGGTCGTCCCGTAGAGTCCTCCCAGCTGGCCGAAGTCCTCCAGTCCCTCGCAGCACTACATCAGAGCCACCATCAGTCCCAGCTTGAGCTCCGAGAGGACCAAGATCGGCGTTTCTTTGAGATCATGCAGGCTCAAGCAGAGGACCGGCATGCCATCCGGAGCCTGCTCAGCCAGGAGGTCGCTCCCGCCTCAGCCGCGACCCCGGACCATCGCTCCCCGTTGCCCCCGCCCACACTACAGAAGATGGGGACAACGGACGACCCCGAAGCGTTTTTAGACCTCTTCGAGCGGACCGCAGAAATCTGGGGCTGGCCGCGCGATCAGTGGGCAGCCCGCCTTGTCCCTCTTTTGTCCGGGGAAGCCCAACTCGCGGCTCAGCAACTGCCTGCAATGAACCTCCTGGCCTATGCTGATCTGAGAAGAGCGATCATGCAACGGGTTGGTCGGAGACCCGAAGAGAACCGCCAGCTGTTCCGGGCCATGAAGTTGGAGAAAACCGACCGCCCGTTCGCATTTGCCCAGCGGCTCCGTGATGCCTGCCGGAAGTGGCTGCTAGTGGGGGACCGCGACGTCGAGGGACTGATCGATCAGGTGGTGCTGGAGCAGTTCACGCAGCGATTGCCCAAGCGAACGGCGGAGTGGGTCCAGTGCCACCGCCCGGCGTCGCTGGAGGCGGCGATCCAGCTAGCGGAGGACCACATGGCGGCGACCCCAAGGGCGGACGAGCCCTCTCTCTCTCTCCCTCCCCTTCCCCTGTGTTTTTTTCCGCTCTTCTCCATCCCCCTCCCCCCTCTCGCTCTGTCTTCCCTCCAGGGTCCGTTCCTGCCCCCCGCAGGCGAGGAGCCTGGCAGAGACCCACGGTGGCAACGCACACCCCCCCCGCCACATTCAGCCGCTCTCCCCCTCAGGTGGGGGTGTCCGCCGACGCAGGTACGGGTGTGGCGTCTGGGCCAGCCTGTTGGAGGTGCGGGGACCCGGTCCACTTCCGTGATCAGTGTCCGATGATGGAAGTGGGGACGGTGGTTCGGGTCTCCGATCCCCCGCATGCTGCCCCCGATCGGGCTGGTGCGTACCAGATTCCGGTAAGAATCCAGGGGGGTACACACCAAGCATTGCTGGATACCGGTTGCAATCAAACCACCATCCATCAACGCTTGGTTCAACCCGGGGCTTTGGGCACAGCTAGACGGGTGAGGGTGAGGTGTGTGCATGGGGATATTCACAAGTACCCGATGATGACCTTGTTAGTGAAATTCCGGGGAAAAAATCATAGAGTGGAGGCAGCGGTTAGTCCCCGCCTCACCCATCCTCTGATTTTGGGGACCGATTGGCCAGCGTTTAAAGATGTGCTAGGGGGAGTTTGTATGGATGGGTCCTGCACTAAAATAGGGAGATGTGCGATGTGCGATGCTTTGACAGGGGAGGCGGAGCCGGGGCCGTCCTCGGCTGCTCCAAATCGGGATGACGAGGAGAGGGGCGAGGCTTCCGCCCCTCCTCTTCGCAGGGAATTCCCTGACGAGGATTTCCCTTTGGAGCAGTCGCGGGACGAAACCCTCAAACATACCTTCGATCAGGTAAAAGGGATCGATGGTCAGCGCCTTCAGCCAGACATCGCTCTCGCATACCCCTATTTCTCAATTATAAATGACCGACTGTATAGAGTGACGCAGGACACTCAAACTAAAGAAATTATGACACAGCTTTTGATTCCACGGAGCCGCCGGGAAATGTTATTCCAGGCGGCTCATTATAATCCCATGGCGGGTCATCTAGGGGAAAGAAAAACACTTCTCCGACTAATAGCCCGTTTTTATTGGCCGGGCATTAGCGGTGACGTCCGCAGGTGGTGTGCGGCGTGCCGCGAATGCCAGCTGGTAAACCCACCGGCCACCCCAAAAGCGCCATTGCGCCCTCTTCCGTTGATCGAGGTCCCCTTCGAAAGAATTGGAATGGACCTCGTCGGGCCATTAGAGCGGACAGCACGGGGACATCGCTTTGTGTTAGTCCTAGTGGATTACGCAACGCGATATCCGGAAGCAGTGCCTCTAAGCAACATCTCAGCACGTAGTGTTGCTGGGGCGCTCTTCAAAATAATCTCCCGGGTGGGGATTCCAAAAGAAATTCTCACCGATCAAGGCACAACGTTTATGTCACGCACACTTCGCGAACTTTACGATCTATTGGGCATTAAATCGATTCGCACTAGCGTGTATCATCCGCAGACGGATGGCCTAGTGGAACGTTTTAACAAAACCCTCAAAAACATGATTCGTAAGTTCGTGCACGAGGATGCTAAAAACTGGGACAGATGGCTCGATCCCCTGTTGTTTGCAGTACGAGAGGTCCCGCAAGCCTCAACCGGCTTCTCTCCATTTGAGCTGTTGTACGGGCGACGCCCGCGCAGCATCTTAGATGTTTTACGAGAAGGCTGGGAGGAAGGACCTACAAATAGCAAAAATGAAATTCAATACGTTCTTGACCTCACTTTCCACACTTTGGGAAAACTAACACAGGAGAATTTGCTCCGGGCCCAAGAACGTCAATGCCGGCTGTACGACAGGGGAACGCGGCTGAGGGAATTTGCACCGGGAGATAAGGTTCTTGTATTGCTTCCCACATCGAGCTCCAAATTACTCGCCAAGTGGCAAGGGCCCTTCGAGGTCACACGACGAGTGGGGGATCTCGATTATGAGGTTAAGCGAACCGATAGGGGGAATGTGCGTCAAATTTACCACCTCAACCTCCTTAAATTATGGAGGGAGGCGGTCCCTGTATCGTTGGCTACGGTTGTCCCAGAGAGGGCGGAGCTCGGACCGGAGGTAAATCCAAAACTAGATCTCAATGCCCCGGTCATTTGTGGAGACCACCTCTCCCCGTTCCAACGAGCAGAGGTTGCCAGGTTGCAGAAGGAATTTGCGGACATGTTTTCTCCCCTGCCGGGTCGCACAAACCTCATCCAGCACCATATCGAGACCGAGCCGGGGGCGGTCGTTCGGTGCCGCCCTTATCGCCTCCCCGAGCATAGAAAGAAAATTGTCCGGGACGAATTGGATGCCATGCTTGATATGGGGGTAATAGAAGAATCCCACAGCGACTGGTCCAGCCCGGTCGTTCTTGTTCCCAAGAGTGACGGGTCGGTACGGTTCTGTGTGGATTACAGAAAGGTCAACGCGGTGTCTAAATTTGACGCGTACCCAATGCCCTGCGTTGATGAACTGCTCGATCGGTTAGGTGCTGCTCGTTTTTATTCGACATTGGATTTAACAAAGGGTTATTGGCAGATCCCCTTGACACCAATCTCCCGAGAAAAAACGGCCTTCACCACGCCGTTCGGATTACACCAATTCGTGACACTTCCGTTCGGTTTGTTCGGGGCCCCAGCCACGTTCCAGCGTTTAATGGACCGTGTCCTCCGGCCGCACTCTGCTTACGCCGCTGCCTACATAGACGACATTATTATTTATAGTAATGACTGGCAGCGGCATATACAACATCTGAGGGCGGTCCTGAAGTCGCTGGGGCGGGCAGGGCTCACTGCAAACCCCAAGAAGTGCGCGATTGGGCGTGTGGAGGTGCGGTATCTGGGGTTCCACTTGGGCCATGGCCAGGTGTGTCCCCAAATTGATAAAACCACGGCGATTGCGACTTGCCCTAGGCCCAAGACCAAAAAGGGGGTGAGGCAGTTCCTGGGGCTGGCTGGCTACTACAGAAGGTTTGTACCTAATTATTCGGACGTCACCAGCCCGCTGACTGACCTCACTAAAAAGGGGGCTCCAGATCCGGTCCAATGGTCGGAGCAGTGCCAACAGGCGTTCACACAAATTAAAGCCGCACTCTGTGGGGGGCCGCTCTTGTATTCACCTAACTTCTCTCTCCCTTTCTTATTACAGACGGACGCTTCAGACAGGGGGCTGGGGGCCGTACCCTCGCAGGTGGTGGAGGGGGAGGAGCGCCCGGTGCTATACATCAGTAGGAAGCTCTCCTTGAGGGAAACGAAGTATAGCACCATGGAGAAGGAGTGTCTGGCCATCAAGTGGGCGGTCCTCACACTCCGCTACTACCTGCTGGGGCGGGCCTTCACCCTCTGCTCGGATCATGCCCCACTGCAGTGGCTCCACCGCATGAAGGATACTAACGCCCGGATCACCCGTTGGTATCTGGCTCTCCAGCCTTTTAAGTTCGAGGTGATCCACAGACCAGGGGTGCAGATGGCTGTCGCCGACTTCCTTTCCAGAAATGGGGGGGGGGGAGTGGTAGGCAGGCCGGATGGCGCCCCGGCCTGAGTCGGGCGGTGGGGGTATGTGGCAGCGGGGGCGTGGTCAAGCGCCTGTCCGGAGAGGGGGAGCGGTAAGGGCGCTTACACCTGAGCTAAAATATGTCTAACACCTGTCTCTAATTTCAGTGAGCACGGGGAGAGCGGCATATAAGAGCCACAGCACCGCCATTCAGGAGGCCAGTCCAGTGTTGGCAGCCACAAGTAGTTTGAGTTAATGAAAAGTCTGTTTTGTTATGAGAAGAAGTTTATGTTTTGAATCCCTGTCACTTTACGTGGAAGAATTAAAGACCCCTCACCTGTGTGCAGAAGCCTGTCCTCGTGTCCTCCTTTTCCCCGCCCTGTCAAAGAGTCTTGTTACAACATGGTAGTACTCCCTTTGTAAAGCATTTCATTTCCAGTAAAAAAAATTCTCTGTTACAGCAATGAGCATTATCATTGAGATCTATAGAAATCGTAAAAGTAAAACGTCCAGATGCATTATATTATCTATATATCTATTATCCCATTTCTCTGGATATTTTTTTAGATGTTTCTACACTTTGATTGGAGTCCTCCTGTGGCAAATTCAATTGATTGGACATGATTTGGAAAGGCACACACCTGTCTCACAGCTGAAAACGTATATCAGAGCAAAAAACAAGCCATGAAGTCAAAGGAACTGCCTGAAAATCTCAGAGATAGGATTGTAGAAGCACAGATCTAGGGAAGGAAACAAAAATGAAGCATTGAAGGTTCCTAAAAGCACAGTGGCCTCCATAATTTGGAACAACCAGGACTCTTCCTAGAGCTGGCCGCCCAGCCAAACTGAGCAATTGGAGGAGAAGGGCCTTGGTAAGAGAGTTGACCAAGAACCTGATGGTCACTCTGGTAGCTCCAGAGATCATGTGCAGAAATGGGAGAAACTTGCAGAACCATCCCTGCAACACTCCACCGATCTTGGCTTTATGGCAGAGTGACGAGATGGAAGCCTCTTTTCAGTGCAAGACACATGAAAGCTCAGTTGGAATTTGCAAAAAAATAGCACATAAATAACTCTCTATGAGAAACAAGATTCTTTTGTCTGATGAATCAAATATTGAACTGTTTGGCTTCAATTCTAAGCATCATGTCTGGAGGAAACCAGGCACCACTCATCACCTAAGCAATACCATACCAACAGTGAAGCATGGTGGTGGAATCATCATGCTGTGTGGGTGTTTTTCAGCAGTAAGGACTGGGGGACTGGTCAGGGTTGAAGGAAGGCTGAACACAGCAAAAGACAGAGATATCCTTAATGAAAACCTGGTCCAGAGTGCTCAGGACCTCAGACTGGGCCAAACATCAGGACAATGACCCTAAGCACACAGCCAAGACAATGCAAGAGTTGCTTAGGGATAACTCTGTGAATGTCCTTGAGTGGCCCAGACAGAGCCCGGACTTGAACCCAATCGAACATCTCTGTAGAGACCTGAAAATGGCTGTCCACCGATGATTCCCATCCAACCTGACAGAGCTTTAGAGGATCTGCAGAGAAGAATGGCAGAAAATCCCTAAATCCAGGTGTGCAAAGCTTGTTGCATCATACCCAACAAGACTTGAGGCTGTAATCACTGCCAAAGGGGCTTCAACTAAGTACTGAGTTCAGGGTCTGAATACTTATGTCAATGTGATATTTCAGTTTTTTCTTTTTAATACATTTAAAAGTTATCAAATATCTGTTTGCTTTGTCATTATGGGGTATGGAGTGTAGAATGATGTGAAAACAATCATTTAAAGCATTTTAGCATAAGGCTGCAACATAGCAAAATTTGAAAAAAATGAAGGGGTCTGAATACTTTATGAATGTACTAATGTATGTGAATAGGACATTTTATTTACAGGTTTCATGAGAATTACCTAGTCACATTTTATAATTTTTAAGTTGTTTTTCTCTGCTGTCCAAGGCCCAATCAGAACACACCTACAGTTTTGGGTCATGACCTACCAGTTGAGAAACACTGCTCTAGCAATCACCGCTAGAGCTACATAGGGTTGCTCAATGGGGATGGTTCATGGATGGACCCATGCAGGGTTCGACCCTATAGCATTTTGATTACCAGCCTAGATCTTCATGTACACTGACATACTGCCCACCCATGGTTTACCCAGTTATAATTATTTATAACATTTGTTAAGATTCAGCTCAGATCAACACAAACATTCAGCCCACAAAACAGTGACAAATAACTATCGATTATTGAAATATTTGTATGGGTACACATGAGAAAGTGTTGTTATGCTTCAATGTTTTACTTACTTATTCATTACAATGCATCATAATATGATCTTGTTTGTGGGAGACTGTGTGTCTGTATGTGTGCGAGTCTGAAAGCGAAAATCCATATTGGTGTGATGTTTGTTTACACTAGTAAGTAGACAAAGAGTCATGGTATGTGTGGGTACAAAATTGTGTGTCTGTGTGTTGTGTCTAATACTGTAGTGTTGAGTGAGTTGTAGCAGAACCACTTGGCTGTTTGCAGTTTGACTGATATGAAATGAAAAGCACTTTGCCAGGCTCAAAGTGTTAACCCTCTGAAAACCATTGCATAAATATCTTAAGTATTTAAAGCTCACCTCGAGAAATACAAACAAGAGAATCTAACAATAGACTTTTCCTCATTGTCTTTGCAAAACATGTCATCCTAACTATGTGGAGTGCAGATGGGCATATCTATGCCACATATGGAGGGCATATCTAATGATCAGAATATCACTAAGAATTCAGGAAGGGCTCTTTTAATCCAAAACAGCATAGCAACCACTAGAACACAATAGTAGCCACCTAGAAATGCCCTAGCAACTGTACAAGACACCCTAGAAACTGCATAACAACACTATGGCAACCACCCAAAACCCCATAGCAACTGCATAGTAATGTCCTGGCAACCACCAAAAATACATTAGCAACAGCATAGCAACACCAAGGCAACTACCCAAAACCCCTTAGCAACTGCAAAGTAATACCCTGGGAACCACCTAAAACACCCTAGCAATTTCATAGCAATGCCCTAGTAACCACCCAAAACATCTAAGCTGCTGAATAGCAACACCCTGGCAACTACACAAAACAAATTATCAACTGCATAGCAATGCACTTGCAACCTCAAATCACTTTATTGTCACACTACTGTGTACACGAGTGCAACAGCAGGTGAAATTCTTGTGTGCAGTTCCGAGCAACATTGCAGTCATGACAGTGACGAGACATAAACCACTTTACAATAACAACATATTTACACAACACAATTTACATAACAAATGTACACATACCTACACAACAATTTACATATCAAATGTACACAATACACACAATGTAGAATACACATACACTAGATAAGGGTATAAATATATATATACACTAACTGAATTGGGAGCGAGAATATATTGACAGAATGAGGATTAATAAAGTGCAGTGCTGATTGTAGATCGTGAGAGATCATGTGTTTAAAAGTCTTATTGCTTGTGGGAAGAAGCTGTCATGTAGTCGGGTGGTGCGGGTCCTGATGCTGCGATACCGCCTGCCTGATGGAAGCAGTGAGAGCAGCCCATGACTCGGGTGGCTGGAGTCTTTGATAATCCTCCGAGCTTTATTCACACACCGTCTGTTATATATATCCTGGAGGGAGGGAAGCTCACCTCCGATGATGTTTCTGGCTGTTCGCACCACCCTTTGCAGGTCTTTGTGGTTGTGGGCGGTGCTATTGCCGTACCAGGCGGTGATGCAGCCAGTCAGGATGCTCTCTACAGTGCTGGTGTAGAACCGTATGAGGATGTGTTGGTTCATTCCAAACTTCCTCAGCCGTCTCAGGAAGAAGAGGCGCTGGTGAGCCTTCTTCACAACGGCCTCAGTGTGGACGGACCATGTGAGTTCCTCAGTAATGTGGACACCGAGGAACTTGAAGCTGCTGACTCTCTCCACCGGTGCTCCATTAATGGTGATGGGGCTGTGTTCTCTGTCTTTCTTCCTGAAGTCCACCACAAGCTCCTTGGTTTTACTGATGTTGAGGGAGAGGCTGTGCTCCTGACACCAGCGTGTCAGAGTGTGCACCTCCTCTCTGTAGGCTGTTTCATCATTGTCAGTGATCAGACCTACAACCGTCGTATCGTCAGCAAACTTGATGATGGCATTGGAGCTATGTGTCGCCACACAGTCGTGTGTAAAGGGAATACAGGAGTGGGCTGAGAACACAGCCCTGCGGGGCTCCAGTGTTGAGGGTCAGTGATGAGGAGATGTTGCTGCCCATTCTAACCACCTGACGTCTGCCTGACAGGAAATCCAGGATCCAGCTGCACAGCGAGCTGTTTAAGCCCAGAGCCCGGAGTTTCACATCAAGCTTGGAGGGCACTATGGTGTTAAATGCTGAGCTGTAGTCTACAAACAGCATTCTCACATACGTGTTCCTTTTTTCCAGGTGGGATAGAGCAGTGTGTATTGTAGATGCAATAGCATCATCAGTGGAGTGGTTGTTACGGTAGGCAAACTGCAATGGGTCCAAAGAGGTGGGCAGAACAGAGCAGATGTGATCTCTGATCAACCTCTCAAAGCATTTGCTGATGATGGGGGTGAGGGCAACAGGACGCCAGTCATTTAAGCAAGTGATTTTTGATTGCTTCGGTACAGGCACAATGGTTGATGTTTTGAAGCATGTGGGGACTACAGACAGGGAGAGGGACAGGTTGAAAATGTCCGTAAAAACACCAGCCAGTTGGTTCGCGCATGCTCTGATGACGCGGCCCAGAATGCCGTCTGGACCCACGGCTTTGCGAATGTTCACCCGTCGAAAGGATCGGGTTACATCCGCAACAGAGACGGAGAGTGAACCATCATCTGTAGTATCGGCCGCGAGTGCTCTCTCCGCGAGGGCGGTGTTGTTGTTGTCCTCGAAACGAGCATAAAAAGTATTAAGCTCGTCCGGGAGAGAGGCAACGGTGTTCATGGCGGAGTTTTTATTCTGTTTATAGTCCGTGATGGTGTTAATTCCCTGCCACATACTTCTGGAGTCAGTGGTGTTGAACTGTCCTTCAATTTTGTGCCTGTACTGGCGTTTGGCTGTACTGATGGAGTTACGGAGGGCATAACTGGCTTGTTTACGCTCCTCCGCGTTCCCGGAATTAAAAGCGGTGGTCCGCGCAGTAAGTGCCGCGCGAACATCGCCGTTAACCCAGGGTTTCTGGTTGGGGTAGATCCGTATAGTTTTTGTCAGAACAACGTCCTCTACGCACTTCCTGATGAAACACGTTACGCTATCAGCGTAAACCTCGATGTCGTCATCGGAGGCAGACCGGAACATCTCCCAGTCCGCGTGATCAAAACAGTCCTGTGGCGCAGAGTCTGATTGGTCCGACCAGCACTGGATCATTCTGAGGGCGGGTGCTTCCCGTTTCAGTTTCTGCCTGTAAGCGGGCAGAAGCAGAACGGAGGAGTGGTCGGATTTGCCAAATGGTGGACGGGGGAGGGATTTGTAGCCATCCCGGAAAGGAGAATAGCAATGATCCAAAACCCGGTCCCCTCGTGTGTTGAAGCTGATATGTTGGTGGTATTTTGGTGCTATTGTTTTAAAGTTGGCTTTGTTGAAGTCCCCGGCAACAATGAACGCGGCCTCAGGGTGCGCGGTTTCCTGCTCACTTACATACTGCCATACAGTTCCCTAAGTGCCCGGTCTGTGTCGGCTTGTGGGGGGATGTACACAGCAGTGATAATGACCGCTGTGAATTCCCTCGGTAGCCAGAATGGTCGACACAGAAGCATGAGATATTCCAGATCAGGAGAGCAGAAAGACCTGGAAAAATGTACATTCCTCTGATCACACCATGATTTGTTGATCATAAAACATACACCTCCACCTCTGCTTTTACCTGAGAGGTCTTTCGCTCTGTCCGCTCGGTGCACGGAGAAACCCGTGGGTTCGATGGCCGAGTCTGGAATCTCCGCGGACATCCAGGTTTCCGTAAGACAGATAACGCAGCATTCTCTCGTCTATCGTTGGAAGGAGATCCGCGCTCTCAGCTCGCAGAGCTTGTTGTCCAGAGACTGAACATTTGCCAGTAGTATACTGGGTAGCGGGGGGCGATTTGCGCGACGTCTTAATCTGTTGAGAATGCCGGCTCTTTTTCCTCTTTTCCTTCTGCGTTTCCGCGGCCGGGCAGCCCAATCAAAGGGCTCCGCTGGCGTATTTGTAAACCGCGGGTCGGCATTGAGGAATGTGAAGTCCGGTTTTCGGTGTGTGATTGCCGAACCAATGTCCAAAAGCGTTTGTCTGTCGTACACAATAAGGCAGACAACATCATTTTGACGGAGCTCGCGACGCAGCAGCCATACTCGGCACCATCTTGAGATCTTGAGACCTCCCAAAACACCTTAGGAACTGTAAAGCAACACCCTGGAAACCACCGAAAACACCTTTGCAACTGCATAGCATAACCCTGGCAACCACCCAAAAAACCTTAGTAATTGCATAGCAACACCACAGCAATCACCCGAAACACCTTAGCAACTGCATAGCAACACCCTGGCAACTACCCAAAACACCTTAGCAATTGCATAGCAACAACACAGCAACCACCCAAAACACCATAGCAACTGTATAGCCATGCCCTTGCAGCCAGCTAAAACACTTAACAACTGTATAGCAGCTCCCAGGCAACCACCAAAAACACTTTAACAACTGCATAGCAGCACAATGGCAACCACCCAAAACAATCTAGCATTGTGGTAGCACATTTAGCATTAGCAAGCACAACTCTTCTTCAAAGTTTAGTTTCTTATGAATTTATACTGAAAGCTATTCACAGTTTGGCCCTTGGTATGCATGTCTCATTTAAATCTGAACTGATGTAGCCATAAAAACACACAAATACTTTTCAGTGGGCTGTGTGAATAACTGGCTCTGATTATAGAGAAGAAAAACAAAAGCTTTTGTCTCAGTCTCAAACCAGAGGAAATTACCGATTTGGACACCAGCATATGCATCATTCAAGCACATGTTGGCAACCACCAGATATTGGAACGAGTCCCTTTTTTCTGGTGTTACCATGGCATCCATAAAATCAGTTTGTTATTCCTCTGGTGTGTCATCTGTCTGTTTGTCTGTCTGACTTATCATAAGGGGACTTGAGTTGGATGTGGGCTCTTTGTGAAAGTTTTTGATATTTCATTTATCACTCTTCAATGGAAAGATTTGTCTGCAGCCAGCTTAAGAAAACGCAGGATGTTCCAGAGGAAAACTCTGCCCCTTTTCCTCTGTTTTGTTGTGTTCATATTTTCCTCCTGTTTTGGACGTTGCCAACAACTTTTCTTTTTCCTTCTCTGCTCTAGAACTGTCTGGTAACAGTGAAGGTCTTTGTGAGCAGGTCTGTTTGAGGGCAGCACACTATTGGTCAGTGCTGGTAGTGTGTGAATCAGCAGCAGGTATGATGCAGAGGATTGGAATGCGTTGGTGTGGCTGGACAGAGCGAAAAAAAAAAAAAGAGGGCATGGGTGGAGAGATATGAGTGAGTCTAGAAGAAACTTTTCTGTGGAACATAAGTATTGAAAATATACATGACTTGTCCTATTCCATACCTTACATGCATCCACATGAATTTAACCCTAATTTTTATGGAGAAAGTTCCAAACAAATTTTCTGTTTGGGTTGAAAAATACCATGTAGAGTACTGTAGATATTCATTACACCTCACGTTTGATTATGAACATGAGCATTGACATAAGCTTGTTTTACACTTTTGTGCTGAAATGAGCGGTACCTATATTTCAGTGGTGGTACTATTTTTTACACTATAGGCATAGAGTAAACCCATCATTTTGAGTGAAAAAAGTATATACTTGGAAAATTTACACACAATATCTGTTTGAAACAAATACAGAATCATGGTTTATATTTAAAAGACCCATAGACTTCAATTGAAAATATTCCCACACATATCTAGGGATTCATATAGGTATCATGATTTCTTGGGCCACTAACTAACCATTTTGCAAAAATGTTGTAATGCCCTTGCAACAACCTAGAAACACCCTAGCAATGACCTAATACATTCTGACATTGCATAAATATAAACAAGTATCATAAAAAAATTAACAAATATATTATTCATTCATCTATTAATTGTTGTGGAGAATCCAATAACATATTGACCAAATACAAGATAAAGATTTAAAAAAATTATAATTTTGTTTTTTACTGTTTTTGACTTAAGAATGTCCTGAACATAACATCAGGGTCACATTCATATACAAATGAAAGCCAAAAGGCCTCCTTCAGAGTGAAGATTAATAAAATAAAAAGTTTTTGAACATGAAAAGTATGAGCATGTACAGCACTCAATACTTAGTTGGGGCTCCTTTTGCCTGAATTACTGCAGCAATGTGGTGTGGCATGGAGTCGATCAGTCTGTGGCACTGCTCAGGTGTTATGAGAGCCCAGGTTACTCTGATAGTGGCCTTCAGCTCTTCTGCATTGTTGGGTCTGGCTTATCGCATCTTCCTCTTCACAATACCCCATAGATTTTCTATAGGGTTAAGGTCAGGCAAGTTTGCTGGCCAATTAAGAACAGGGATACCATGGTCCTTAAACCAGGTACTGGTAGCTTTGGCACTGTGTGCAGGTGCCAAGTCCTGTTGGAAAATGAAATCTGCATCTCCATAAAATTGGTCAGCAGCAGGAAGCATGAAGTGCTCTGAAACTTCCTGGTAGATGGCTGCGTTGACCTTGGACCTCAGAAAACACAGTGGACCAACACCAGCAGATGACATGGCAACCCAAACCATCACTGACTGTGGAAACTTTACACTGGACTTCAAGCAACGTGGATTCTGTGCCTCTCCTCTCTTCCTCCAGACTCTGGGACATTGATTTCCAAAGGAAATGCAAAATTTACTTTCATCAGAGAACATAACTTTGGACCACTCAGCAGCAGTCCAGACCTTTTTGTCTTTAGCCTAGGTGAGACGCTTCTGACGCTGTGTCTTGTTCAAGAGTGGCTTGACACAAGGAATGCAACAGCTGAAACACGTCTTGCATACGTCTGTGCGTGGTGGTTCTTGAAGCACTGACTCCAGCTGCAGTCCACTCTTTGTGAATCTCCCCCACATTTTTGAATGGGTTTTGTTTCACAATCCTCTCCAGGGTGCGGTTATCCCTATTGCTTGTACACTTTTTTCTACCACATCTTTTTCTTCCCTTCGCCTCTCTATTAATGTGCTTGGACACAGAGCCCTGTGAACAGCCAGCCTCTTTAGCAATGACCTTTTGTGTCTTGCCCTCCTTGTGCAAGATATCAATGGTCGTCTTTTGGACAGCTGTCAAAAAATAAATAAACTTTTTGATGATATTCTAATTATATGACCAGCATCTGTATATTGTAAAGGGATATATTTAATATAAAAATGAAACAAAAAAACAAACACACAAAGATGTCGGACAGCTGTCCATAAAGAGTCGCCCTGCCACATTCCTCCCTTGTTCTCTCAGGCCGGGGAACCCCTGGCATGACGTACACCCCCCCCCTCCTTCCCTGGGGAGGGGCGGCCTTCTGCCACATCTGCCGGCAGGTCATCCCCATCTACCTGGACGAGGGAGTGGACAAGGGGAGGGAAATAAAACAAAAAAACGTGGCACCTACACGCCATAACGGCAATCGTGCCAAATTAACAAAACATTTTAAAAAAGAGAGGGAAAAGGCGAACACGGAGCTGCAGTGGGTGAGAGAGAGAGGGAAAAAAAACACTTACTCGCCGGATTTCCGATACGCCGCAGCTTGGTCCTCGGCCACTCCTCCACCATCTAATGGATAACAGCCTCACCTCCCTGGTGGATCAGAGGCAGACTTACGGCCCCTGGCGGATGGAACACCCTGCCGTGTTTTCAGGAAACAGAAGGAGTCCCCTCCGCCCCTGACAGCGGTTCTCCCGGTTCTCCAGGTGGTCAGCCAGGAGCCCCTCCCCGCTCGCGTTTGGCGGTCTTAGACCTCGCCACTTTTCAGCGGCTGGTAGGGATCTCTTCCACCCCAGGTAGCAGCCCTGACCACTCCAGGCAGTCGATTAGGAGCCCCTTCTCCCTTCGCGGTGTGTGTGTGTGTGTGTGTGTGTGTGTGTATATATATATATATATATACATATATATATATATATATATATATACACATACATACACACACACACACACACACACACACACACACACAAACTTTTTATTTAATTAAGCTTCAGTCTTATAGAGGCCTTTTGACTTTGTCAATAATTTGCTAAATCTGCACATAGTTATGTCATTTTTGTTCGAAGAGAGAGAGAGTGAGAGAGCTAAACTTAAATGTCTAAGGTATGGAAATCATTATAATCAGTGTGTTTTGGAAACGCCCACCCCCTCTCAATATGGCGTTTTCAATGTCAGACTGTCCCCAAGTCTAGAACATTTGGTTACATTCTTGGTTTTGTAATTTTTAGTTGCAGTAGGGGGTTGTTTTGTAGATAATCATTATGTTACCAAATCTAGAGTTTATCTGGCAGCTTTTTATGTTTCTTAATCTCTCTTTCTATGTGTTCTTTTTTCAACGATTGCGTAACAAGCCTGTTCTCTCCTGATTTGTCATCTGAAACCTTGCCAAACCCCTGATTAAAGACAGCACATGAAGATAAGCAAGACCATCAGGAAAATATTCTGAGACACACACACACACACACACACACACACACACACACACACACACACACACACAGACACACTCGGAATCAGAACGCAGCAAACGTGGCCATTAAGAAAACCACCTTAGACACAATATGGACAGTTATTTTTATACTTTTGCTCAGTCATTGAAAACTGTTTCAAATGAAGCCAAAGCAATATCAACCATTATGTCACACAAACAGTGAAGTGCCCCAGTGCTGTTACACTGAATATCAGCACTCTTGAACAGTGCTTGTCCACTCAGATTTGAGCTCCGTAACACATTGTTGTGTATATTCCACAATGATTAAAATCCTGCAGAACTAACTACACATTTTTCATGTTTTATACAGTGCATGTAATGAAGTCATCATTTGTTGCAGTGATCAGACTGCCCGCAATCTAAATGTATGCCACATTGTTTACCCTTGTACATCTGCCATTATTACTGTAATGATACTAAAAAAAAAGCTGTTTGTTCTTGGATTTCTGCTGTTGTGTCACACCTCTTAATGATACCTCTGAACTTCAGCCAGAGATAAGAGAACAATTCACACCACTTTTCTATTCATTCCATGCCAAAACCACTATTCAGACAGCTGCACCTCTGCTCTAATGACAATGAGACAGACGTGTTAATGAAACATAATTCCTGGGAAAGGTCTCTAGTGCTGATTGTATTTATACTACTCTTACTCCCATGGGATCCACCCAAGTAGAGCACATATAACAGAGTGTTTGATAATATAGTTTGACTTGGGAATGGAAGGGGACCTTTGCAAACACCAACACAAAGTAAAATATTTTGCAGATGAAGAATCTAAGATATTTTGTATCTGTTTTACATCACAACATTTCTTTGTTTTAAAGTGGTCAAATCCTAAACATTGTTTAAGGGATAATTCACCCAAGATGCTAATTCTGTCATCATTTACTCACCCTCATGTTGTTCCAAACACATGTCTGTGGAACACAAAAGGAGATGTTGGCTGCCTCAATCACCATTCACTTTCATTGTTTGGAAAAAAGATACAATGATGCTAACATTCTGCAAACATATTCTTTAATGTTCCATTGAAGAAAGTTAGTCACATGGGGTTGGAACAACATTTTTGGGTGAACTATCCTTTTAAATTAGATTTTGAATCCCAGATATGCAATGTGGTCTCTGACTTTTGGACCCTAATCAATCTTTAGAGACTTTGTGTGTGTATGTGTGCAAAACATATGTCAAGACAAAAGGGGTGAAGAGATAATGACACAGAACAGGGGAGATTTTTCAACAGTGCTGTCATCCTTTAACTCCCCACAGGAGACAGGGAGAGATGGGGAGAGGAGAGATTGGGTTACACAACACAGGTTGAAAAAGTGAAACAATGTGTGAAAGCACTAGTGTGTGGGTAGTTGATGCAGAACTTGTCCATCAACTATTTAATCATCAAGATTTTAGGTTAAAATGTGTATGACTGCATGAATTTGTTTTCTTCCAATTATTGAGCTTTTTTCAATAATTTTCATTTTTCATTACAGTAGTTAATTTTTAATTTGCAGTTTGAATACATGGAATTTTTTGAAGTAAAATAATCCCATGTAGTCTCTAAATTAATGAGATCATAAAAAGTACATTCACGATGATTATATATAAAAAAGTGTCTTTTAAGATTGTCAACCTGCTCAAAGTTCTCCAAAAACTCAGAAATACAGCTCAGACATATTGCTTTGTATAGCAAATTTGGTTTTGCTTTGATGCTTTTTTTAATACCATATTGAGCGCAGAGAGAGAGAGAGAGAGTGAGAGAGAGAGAGAGAGAGAGAGAGAGAGAGAGAGAGAGAGAGAGAGAGAGGGGGGGGGGGGTGGAATGGAGTCAGCAGGACTCTGTTATTTCCTCTCCAGTGAGTGTGCATTGTTCTGATAAGAGCTTTCTGGAGCGGTAGAGCCAGCATGGAGGATCGCCTTTTCTGCTTTCCCCTCCCTGACTTTCCCCGTTTTTTTTTTGGAGACCGTGACACGCATGGTCTGTTAGTTATGTATTGGTAGCTAAGGGATGTCATTGATCTTCAGCCTTACTCATCTATACTGATGTCATAACATTGAGGCGTCATCATGATGAAAATGACATCTCGCAACGATAGATTATTATTATGATAAAAAGAAAGGGCAGGGGTGAAGGAGGAGAAACCAACTATAATTGCGGTGCCTGTAGCACACCTGCAAACTGTTCTGGCCTCTAAGAGGAACTGTCATTTATTGCCACCAGAGGGCAATCACATGATTACATACTGTTTTAATGCACACGAACTTTACAATAACATTAACATTAAAAAAAAAAAAAACATACAAACAGTGGCTTTGTGACTGGCCAAAGCAGTGTCATACACTCTCAAAAATGTCAACTACAAAGGCTTGTAATTTATTGTATTCAAATCAAGAACCATATTATATGACTATATGGTTGTTTGGAGATTATACAAGTTCTTGTCACATTATACACTGGCCCCAAACTGTATTTGGACAGGAGAGCCACATTTAAAATATATATGAATGTCATATACTGTACAGTATGTGTGAATATATAATACAAACCAAGTGGCAATTATTTGGAAGAAAGTTAGCACGGGCACACTGTTCATCGAAATATACTCTAGATGTTAATAGATACACCAAATGCATAAAATAAAATAAATAATAATAATAAAAAAAACCTCTGGAAAACGATGATCATGATTCAATTGTTTCCATGTGTTTGAAATTACAATTCTAAAAATAAAAAAAAACTATGTAATCTGAAGTGTGAGAAGCACTTCAGAGTGCATATTAGTAACTATGATATAGTAAACATTGCTCAACAAAGCAATCAATATCATGTTAATATGTGTTAAACGTACCTGTCCTCAACATAAGCTCAAGCTCCACTCTTCACATAACCCCCAAAACTCCAACATAACACACACACACACACACACACACACACACACACATGTTGGTGTGGCTATTCTTATGAGAACTCTCCATAGACCATTTTTATACTGTAAAAACTATCAATTCTATCCCCTAACCCTAATCCTAACCCTCACAAAAACTTTCTGCATTTATTACATTTTTAATAGAACATTGTTTAGTATGTTTACGCGATTTGAATTATGGGGACACTAGAAATGTTCTCAAACCACATTTATAGCAATATACCCTTATAATTACCAGTTTGTAACCTAAAAAAAGTCCTTGTAAACCACTTAAACCTACCCACACACACACACACGTAGTTGCGGCTATCCTTATGAGGACTCTCCACTGACATAATTATTTTTATTCTGTATGAACTATAGATTCTATCCCCTAACCCTCACAAAAATTATTTCTGCATTTAAAAAAAAAAAAAAAACATTGTTTAGTACGTGTAAGCAATTTTAATTATAGGGACACTAGAAATGTCCTCATAAACCACATTTATAGCATAATACCATTGTAATTACCAGTGTGTATCCTAAAAAAATGTCTCACACACACACACACACACACACACACACACACACACACACACACACCACTTTTTGACAATGAAACTCAATTGAGTCCCATGCAAAACATGGTGGGAACTAGACATTCCCTGGCAAATTTCAGATAACAAATAAATAAAAAAATATTCATTTTGTCCTAACACAAATGGATTAAAGAGTAAACTTTTTCAGTGAAACAACTAAATTAAGTTCACTTGGTTACATGCGTTTTTTTGAGTAATATGAACAAGAGAGGATTAAGTAAAAAACTAGGGAATAAAAAGTTTGTGGATATTTTAAAAGGTTATCTTGTGGCATTAGGCCATAAAACGTCTTTTAGTTTTAATGAAAACTTTAAACTCTCCAAAACGCTGCTGTGTGGTTAATAAAGGGAAAATACTTTTCATACAGTGGAGTCATATGGGATCACAGCTCAAAACACAGAGTGAAAGTCTAAGCTTCTGATGACCATGTATTTATTTTATTTCACCACCTGTGCATAATATCTACAGACCCATCACATACACATACACATCATTGGTCAATGAGCCAGTAAAACCACCCAAAAATGATTAAGGGTCAGTGACCAGCATGGGACAGGTACTGACATTTTTTATGGTATGAAGGCTTGTTTTAGAGGTTACTGGTTACTGTGAGAACTTTAAGTGGTGACTAATTAAGTTTACAAATTACATGTTTTTTTTGTTTTTTTTAAATGGTGTCACATTGTAAGCAATAGCATGTCTTTTCCAGTACACTCTTGTAAACTCAGGGTCATTGACTGTTTGAGCATTGCCAAAAATGTACTCTGGAATTTGTTTTAGTTGGCTGAAATGTGATAAGGATCCTTTGGCTTTTTTCACACTTCAATAGAATGCTAATACACTCTGGTGGCTGGTTAATTTCTTTGAAAGTTTGTGGTCTGGCAATAATTACACAGTTGTTTAGGGACATGAAAAAAATATGAGGCCTATCAAGCACCAGTTGTACAAAATCACTCAGAATAGCTTGTTTAAATTACAGGGAATAATGACTTTATAGTTAAGAGAAAATATATTCTATACTGCAACCAAAAGAAGAAGAATCATAAACACGGGACGTGATGGTAAACTGTCCATTGTGCCAATGGATGGTATGCACATGAGGTTTGCCTTGATGTTGAGAGTGGCGTGGGAGCTGTACCACAGTCATGGGAAAGATGTAAATTTCGGGACACATCATCAGTAATGTACCTTTGAATCAGGGGGTGTTTCGGCCTTTCAACACTAGACACCCTCATCAAAGGTGGCCAGCTACAGGGTGATCAAACCTGAGCTTGTGTCCCATGCCCAATCATGAAATTGCCTAGTTGATTACATGGCGCAGCCCACGGGACTATGCAAGGCAGGAGGCGTCCTCTTCCCTGAGTCAAGCCTAGAGCTGACCGCATACCTTGTTCACCCTCCTCATGGAGGGTTGTGACCTGGGTTCTCAAGTGGGTTATAGGGTGGGGGGATTAGTGAGTGGGTCATGTTGATGCTCTTTGAGCCCAACAAGGGTCCGTCCTCTTAATCCATATCCACTGGCTGCTTCTTTCGGCCGCTTCAGAGACTGATCTAATTGTCTGTCGCAGAGCCTGTCCATGGATGCCAAGGTCTTTCAGCAGTCTGATGGTAGAAGAAGCCACAAATCCTCTGCATCCCACTTCCACCGGATAGATTTTCGCTTTCCATCCTCGTTGTTGAGCGTCTGCTGCCAGTTCTATATAGCGTAGTTTCTTGCGTTCATAGGCCTCATTCGTTGAATTCTCCCATGAGACTGTGAGCTCAATGATGTAGACAGACTTCAATGAAGGGGACTAGAGAACCAAGTCTGGCCTAAGGGTGGTAACTGCAATCTCAGGTGGAAAGATTAGTTGCTGGCCAATATCTACTAGCATCTTCCAGTCCCGGGCCATGGCTAGCTGTCCAGCTTCTGATTTGGTCGGGGGATGGTTGGGCTTTTTCTGTCCCTCTCGGATGAAGGTTGGGGCCGCGATGGAATTGATTGCTCCCAGGGGCAAGGAGTTGGTGGTATTCCTCTGGCTCTCAAGAGCTGCTGCCAGACTCTTGAGGACCTGGTTGTGTCTCCAGGTATAACGACCTTGTGTGAGGCTGGTCTTACAACCGGCCAAGATGTGCTTAAGAGTCGCTGGAGTTGGGCAGAGGGCACAGGTTGGGTCCTCGCCATACCACTGGTGGAGGTTTTTTGGAGATGGGAGCACATCATAGGTGGCTCTGATGATGAAGCTGATGTTGCTTGCCTCCATTTCCCAGAGGTCCCTCCAGCTAAGCTTTCTCTTTTCCAGGCCTTCCCACCTCATCCATTGTCCCTGCTTGACAAGAGAGACGGCCTTTGCACTTCTTTCCGCCTCCTCCTGACGACGCACCTCCTCAACCACCATTTTCCTCCTCTCTGATGTTGAGGCCTTACGCCAAGTTGGCTTACTTGCCATAAGGCCAAGGCCTCCTCTTCCCAACTGGACGTGCCCTACAATGTCACTGTGCTTCAGGGCTGACGTAGCTTGCTGCACTGCGTCGGATGGTGTCCATTTCCGTCCAGTTAATAGGGGTGGAACGGCATTGCTGATGGTCTGGTCTCTGGAGTCCTTCAAAGTCAGCTGGAGTCTCACTTTAGAGCACTTGTACTCTTCTGTGAGGCTCGTGATAGGCAATTCAAGGACCCCTTTGCCGTAGAGGCTGATGTTAGTCAGACAGCGTGGGACGCCGAGCCATTTCTTTACGTATGAAGTCATGGTTCTCTCCATCTTCTCCACAGTTGTTACTGGGAGCTCGTAGATAGTGAGTGGCCACATTACCCGAGGGAGAAGTCCAAATTGCAGGCACCAGAGTTTGAGCTTCCCTGGCAGTAGGGTACTGTTGATGTTTTCCAGACTGTTGGTAATGTCCTGCCTTACTTGCTGCACTTGGTCTTTGTCCCTGAGGCTTGCATTGTACCATCTACCCAGGCTTTTGACAGGTTGCTCAGACACTGTTGGTATTGAGTCATCACCAATGTAGAACTTCACATCTTTAAGCTGTCCCTTAACTATTGAGATGCTTCATGACTTGTTAGGTTTGATTTTCATCCGGGCCCACTTGATGTTCTCTTGCAGTTTTCCAAGTAGCCGCCTGGTGCATGCTGCAGTAGTGGTCAGGGTGGTCATGTCATCCATGTATGCTCGGATAGGTGGAAGGCGAATCCCGTTCTTAGTTCGCTCACCCCCCACCACCCATCTTGAGGCCCTGATGATGACCTCCATGGCCATTGTGAAGGCCAGGGGTGATATTGTACAGCCTGCCATGATGCCTACTTCTATGCGCTGCCATGATGTTGTAAAGTCGGCTGTTGTAAAGCACAGTTGCTTGTCTTCGAACTAGGCTTTTACTAGACTAGTGATGGATGATGGAACGTGGAAGAAGTTGAAGGATTCCCAGAGGAGGTTGTGGGGAACTGATCCAAAGGCATTGGCCAAGTCAAGGAAGATGACATGGATGTCTCTCTTGTCTTTCTTTGCCGCTTGTATCTGGTGCCAGATCATGCTGGTATGCTCCAAGCAACCAGAGAACCCAGGAATGCCGGCCTTCTGTACAGATGTGTCAATGTACTTGTTCTTCTCCAGGTAGGTGGACAACCTCCATGCTATCACGCTGAAAAAGGTTTTTCCCTCAATGTTGAGAAGGCAGATTGGCCGGAATTGACTAATGTCTGTCGCATCCTTCTCCTTGGGAATTAGCACCCCTCCAGCCCTTCGCCACACCTTAGGTACTTTTCGTGAACAGTTTAGTTCACGAAAAGTCCTATGAACTGTCAAGCGAAAGAGGAAAGGGAGAAAACTAAGCTGGTTTGTAAGAAATAAGAGCCAAATATTGATGATTTAAAATGTGCTGTTTGACAAATATAAAAACAAATGACAGACAGCCACACACATATTCACAAAAACTTGTTTTTGTATCGTGGGGACGCTCCATACACTTCCATGCATTTTATACAGATCTAATGATAATTTCTATCCTCTAACCCTACCCTAAACCTAACCCTCACAGAAGCCTTTTTGCATTTTAAAAAAAAATCATAGTTTCTTATGTTTAATAAGCCATTTCCCTCATTGGGACCGCTGGCTGGGCCCCACAAGGTAGGTGATTTCAGGTTTTACTGTCCTTGTGGGGGATATTTGGTCCCCACAATATAGTATAAACATGTACACACACACACACACACACACACACACACACACACACACACACACACACACATACACACACTAAGATTTTAAGAAACTGTAGCCAGTGGGCTGCAGATAAACACACTGGACACAAAAATATATTTTGGGGGTTTTCTTCTAGTGGTCGATGGGGCCCGTTTTTTTTGTTTTTTTTTTAAAAGAATAAAGAAAATACAATAACTGTGTCTTTGTGCTTATGAAATATGGAAATGAAATAAGGTACAATGAAATACAACAAATTAAATACGGTAGAGGACAGATCATTCTCCCCTGCTAAAAGTCAGTGTCCCTGATGACTTGATACATATTTTTAATTTCTTTAACAGCTTCTCTAAAGAGTACACCACCCAGGCTTGTTAACACCTGAGACAAGAATTCAGGACTGAATGAAATCGCATTGCATGCTGATTTTGGCTCATTAAGTGGGTTTGAGTGTATGCCAGTATAGACTTGGTGCTATACAGACTTTTTCACCTCTGATTCAGACACTCTTGGAGCTGTGCCAGTGTCAGGCTCTTGATCTGTAGCTCAAGACTGATTGCCCAGCAGGGTTGAACCTGGTCAGTACCAGGTACCAGTATTAGGGAGGTCAGTAGGTGGTGCTTAACCTGTGGTATGTGTGTGTCCTAAAGCCCCAGTATAGTGACAGGGTCACTATAATGTAAAAAGGCACTGTCCTTCGTATGAGATGTTAAAAGTTTGTATGAGATGTTAAACCAAGGTCCTGTCCTTGCTGTGGTCATTAAAAATCCTAGAGCACTTCTTGTAAAGAGTAGGGGTGTTCCCCAGTGTCCACCTCTCAATCATGACCTCCTTATAACCCCTATCCACTAATTTCCCCTATAACTCTACTCTCTCCTCTCCACAAAAAGCTGGTGTGTAGCGAGCATACTGGCACACTATAGCTGAATTCAAACATTCATTCATTCATTCTTTGGTACTGAACATTGTTGTTCAATGTTCCCTGAAATCAGTACAGGTTTACCCATCAGGGCTTCAATTGCTGACTCAGGGTTTTCAGGGTTCATATTCTCCTCTCTTGCAGACTAGGATATGTGACCTCTTCTAACACATCAAAATCAGGATCAGAATGCACAACCCCAACCTGCTCAGAAACAGATTCTCCCCTTGGTTGTGGTGTTGTGGGAGAACAGGTTTCAGTCACCTCTGGCTCAGGAACAGAGTTACCATGAGGGCACAAGTCAACTCTATGGATTATCTCTATAGGACCACCCTCAAGGAGATCAATGGTATTAGTGTTATATCCTGTACATCTATAACACCCTGTATACATTAGGACCCCATGAATCCTGTATTTTGTTTCTACCCAAAGGTCTGGGATGCAGGTATACCAGCTGACCCACATCAATCACAGGGCAATGGACCTTGTCATTAAAAGGGGCAAGTCTTTCAGCAGCCTTGTGTTCGGCGAATTCCCTGTATTTTTCATGAGCTTCTCTCAATCTGTCTTGGTAAATCACTAACCAATCATGTTTTACTTACTTACATTGCATCTACTGGAAGATTCGAGTTGACTCCAAACAGCAAGTAATTTGGTGAGTATCCTGTGGCTGTATGTAACATTTTATTATACGCATAAACCAACTCAGGAAGGTGTTCTGGCCAACACTTTTTCTTTTCAGGGGGAAGTGTACGTAATAGATTATGGAGCATTCTGTTAAAGCACTTGCAATGAGGCCACTAAGGTGTGGTGCTTGTTTTCATTACACCATACATTTTACACAGCTCAGCAATCATTTCACTTTTACAATTTCTGCCCTGATCAGAATGCAATAGTTCAGGCACACCATATTTCATGAACCACTCTTTCAGAAGGATCTTGGTTGTGGTATCAGCCCTCTTACACATGGTTGGAAACACTTGTGTGAAAAAAAATCATTTACAATTAACACATTTTTCACGGCAATCAAAGGCAGGTTCAAGCACAGTAAAATCTATAAGTTCAAGGGGCCTTGAAGCCAAAAAGATTCATAGGAGGATGTATCCTCAGCTGTGGCATCTTAGTTAAGATGCACCTTTGACACTTTTTAATCCACTGCTCCATATCATAATACATGTGTGGCAGCTGGAGTATGGTCGGGTGTCTGTCAGGAGAGAGAGAGCGGTAAGTGTGAATACACCTGAGCCAAATTACAACTAACACCTGTCTCTAATTATAGTGAGATTGGGGATAGCATCATAAAAGGATCACACCAGCGTCAGATCGAGAGAGAGAGACTGGGTCGAGAGCCTTACTGTGAAACTGATGTGTTATTGTGAAGCTGATGAGTTATTGTAAAACTATAAACCAGAAAAGTGGATAATTAAAAGTTCCTTACCTGTGTTTGAAGAATTCAGCTCCCGGTGTCCTTCTTTGTTACACTGGTGTCGAAACCCGAGATCTGATGTGAAGACTGCACGCCACATGGAGCTGACCTACATCACAACCACCAACAGGCCCTGCTTGAGCTCTGTCAAGACCAGGATCACTGCTTCTGGTGGACCGGCGGGCGATACTCAGCCTCCTCAGCCAGGAGAAAGCCCCGGCTGCAACCCCGGACAACACTAGTCCCTTGGACCCGCCCTAACTCATGAAGATGGATGTGGAAGATGACCCTGAAGACTTCCTCTACCTGTTTGAGCAGACTGCCAAGATCTGGCATAGGCTGCATGCTCATTGGGCAGCCCAGCTTATTCCTTCGTTGTCCGGGGAGGCCCAGCATAGAGCAACTACTACGGCTAGTCTCCTGGCCTATGACATCTTGAAGAAAACCATCCTGCAGCAGGTTGGTTGGAGCCCAGAAAAACACCGCCACCACTTCTGGTCGATGGAGTTGGAGAGGACCGGCTGACGTTTGCCTTCTCTCAATGTCTCTGTGACACCTGCTGGAAATGGCTACTGGTGGGGGACCGCAACGTCGAGGGAATGGTTGACCAAGTGGTACTTGAACAGCTGATACACCGGCTTCCAGAAGAGACAGCGGAGTGGGTCCAGTGCAATCACCCAGCGTTGCTGGAGGAAGCGGTCCAGCTGGTGGAGGACCGTATGGTGCCATGCCCAAGAACAGAGGAGCCCTTTCTCTCTCTCTTTCCTCCCCAGTGTTTTCTCCCATCACTTTCCACTCACTTCTCCCTCTGCCCTCTCTCCAGGCCCTGTTCCTGAACCCCGGAGGCATGGAAATCCCCAATGCACCACAGGCTGCAGCCCCTCCCATCCTCGGGGGAATTCCCAAAGGGGAATTCCCTTTGGAGCAGACGTGACATGAAACCCTTAAGCACGCCTTTGATCAAGTGAGAGTGATCGATGGTGAACAACTCCAGCCGAATGTCATGCTTCTTCTGTTGATCGAGGTTCCCTTCAAGAGAATTGGCATGGACATTGTCGGGCCATTAGAGTGTTCAGCACATCGACATTACTTTGTATTAGTCCTGGTGGACTATGCAACATGATATCAGGAAGCAGTGCCTCTATGCAGCATTTCAGCACGCAGTGTTGCGAAGGCAGTCTTCAAAAGAATCTCCCGGGAGGAGAAGAAAGAAATCCTCACTGATCATGGCACAACTGATATCTTTATGTCAAGAACACTATGTGATATTTATGAATTATTAGGCATTACCTCGATCCTCAACAGCGTTAACCATCTGTAAACAGATAGCCTGGTGGAACAATTTAATAAAACCCTTAAAAACATGATTCGTAAGTTCATGCATGAGGATGCTAGAAATTGGGACAAATGGCTCAATCCCCTGTTATTCGGAGTACGAGAGGTCCCACAATCCTGCCTAAGAGCGATGGGTCTGTACGTTTCTGTGTGGATTATAGAAAAATCAACACGGTGTCTAAATTTGATGCCTACCCAATGCTTTGTATTGATGAGTTACTCGATCGGTTTGGCACTGCTCGACACTGGATTTGACAAAGGGTTATTTGCAGATCCCCTTGACACCAATTTCCTGGGAAAAATCGGCTTTCTCTACACCATTCGGACTACACCAATTTGTGATTCATCCATTCGGTTTGACTGGGGCTCCGGCCACGTTTCAGCGCCTTATGGACCAAATCCTCACACTGCATTCGGCTTACATTACTGCCTATTTGAATGACATCATCATTTATAACAATGATTGATAGTGACATATGCAGCATGTGAGGGTCGCTGTGACAGGCAGGGCTCACAGCAAAACCCAAGAAGTGCACGATTGGACGGGTGGAAGTACGGTATCTGGGGTTCCACTTGGGCCAAGGGAAGGTGCATTCCCAAATTGACAAGACAGTCGCGATTGCGACCTGCCAAGAACAAAAAGTGGGCGAGACAGTTCCTGGCTAGCTATAATAGGAGATTTGTGCCTGACTATTCAGACGTCACCAGCCCACAAGCGCAAGCTCAAATTATGACTAACACCTGTCTCTGATTGTAGTATTTAATGGGATTAATGGAAAGGTGGAGGTGAGAGCCAGCTTGACGATATAAATAATAGTTTCATGAAGAACTAAACAAAAAGACAAACACACACAAAGGTGACGGACAGCTGCCCGTAAATCTCTCTCTCTGTCCCACAGCAGTCTCCAGTCAGCCTTTATCCGTCTCTGAGGCTTAATTAGCCTGATTTGGGGCTGGGTGTGTAGCATCATGACCCGGTCCCGCCCTCTGCCATTTCATATAGTGAGGTTGGGGAGAGTGGCATAAAAGAACCACACCAGCACCAGATCGAGAGAGAGAGACTGGGTCGAGAGCCTTACTGTGAAGCAGATGTGTTATTGTGAAGCTGATGAGTTATTGTGAAGCTAATGAGTTATTGTAAAGCTGTAAACCAGAGAAGTGGTTAATTAAAAGTTCCCTACCTGTGTTTGAATAATCAAGTTCCCGGTGTCTTTCTTTGTTACAACATGCCAACCCAGAAGCATCATTGCCTCAACAGGTTTAGTGTGAGCTCAATGCCCTGATGTCACATACTGTCATGAACACTTTCAAGTACCTGTTCTTTTATACATGAGGGTAGGAGCAATTGTTGACATTCACCACAATGTTGGTCATTCACAATGCGATAAAGCATTTTATGCTATTTTAATTGAAAATCCATAAGAGTAGGCATACTTCCTTGAGGCTTACTGCCTCTACTCCACACGCCACACAGACCTGTCTAACTCTACAGCACCTTTCACCAGCCATCACTAAGTCAGGCTCTAAGGCTGTTCCCTTGTTAATTATATTGTAGATGGCAATACAGACATCATACTCTGCATCCTCAGGAGTGGCAGGCTCCCCTGATGATGGGTGCCTAGAAAGGGCATCAGCAGCAGCATTATGCCATCCTGGGCAGTATTTCACCTCAAAATAAAAGACGGCTAATTGAGTGATCCATCTTTTCTCAACTGCACTGAGTGTGGCCGTTTTTAGATGGCACAGAGTTTGTTATCTGTTATAACCACAAATTTGGAACCAAGCAGATAACCACTGAATTTTTCTGAAATAGCCCTCTTGCGGGTCAGTAGCTGCTTCGTGCAAAAAAGTATCCTACTGGCATAAGCTATGACTCTCCTACACTCACCCTGCTGCTGGTATAAGACAGCACCCATGCATTCACTGCTCGCATCAGTTCCCATTGTGAAAGTAAGCTGCTCCTTCAGCAGCTCAAATGCTGATTGGCACTCTGATGACCAAAAAGCACTAAACTTTCTCTTTTTGGTGCCAGAACACTTGATACACAGGTTCACTAAATCATGAAGAGGTAAGTTTTTTTGTTAAAAAAAACAAAAAACACTAAAACAAGAAAAGAATCTTCAATTAACTTTCTGTAGTAACTACAGAACCCTACGACCCTAACCCTAAGCATAATTCCTTAACTGTACTGGGAATTTTCCATTACTTGACCGCTTCAACTTTACCTGGATCAGTACCAATACCTTGAGCCGAGATCTGATGAACTAAGAAAGTTACTTCTTGCTGCAAGTAATGACACTTTTCAGGCCTAACTGTGAGACCATTTATTTCAGTCTGTTAAAGACTACTTCCAGTCTCTGAAAGTGCTCAGGCAAAGTGGGTGAGTACAATAGAATGTCATCAAGGCACAAAAGCATTATCTGAAAAATGTGATTACCCATGAAAGCTTGCATGTCGAAGGTCCACTGCAAACCCCAAAGGGCATCCGAGAATACTCAAAGATCCCAAATGGAGTCATAAATGTCTCAACTTGATGATATCCACTAGATAAATCAATGGAAGAAAATAATTTAGCTCCTTGTAGTGCATTAAAGCTGTCATCTATCCTATGCAGAGGAAATGTGTCTAACTTGGTCTTTGAGTTTTGCTGTCTTTAATCGACACAAAGCCTGAGACTACCATCAGTGTTCCTAACTAGCATGATAAGTGAATCATAAGAACTAGTGGTTTCTTGGATCACTCCTTAATTTGGTGATTTGTTCTCTGATTTCCCTATACTGAGTGGGTGGTATTGTAACAACAGGCAACGGGAGAGGATCTATGTGCAGCTTTTTATTAAATTCAAAAACCAGCAAACTAGGGACAACAAAAACCACAGAGATCTAGGCGTAAAACAAAACAAGAAATAACAGACAAATGGACAGGAGGGAAACAAGGGCTTAAATACACAAGGGAAAACTAGTAACACCTGGGGAAACAATCAGGGCATGGGAGACAATCAGGGGAAAACCAATCAAAAAACGGAACTACAAAAAGGACTAGAAAAACCAAACAGGAAACAGGAACTAAACAGGAATTTCAACATAAAAGCACAGAACAAAAGTCAACAGAATGTGACAGAGCCCCCCCTTTAAGGAGCGGATTCCAGACGCTCCAAAAACAAAACAAAAAACATTGTCCATGCAGCACAGTGGAAAGTGGGTATAGTTCAGGGGGGCACCAGGGGCAAATAGGCAGTTCAAGGGGGCACAAGGGGAGCAAAGGAACAAGGTAGGGTCAGGGAGTCTGGGAAGTGGCCGTAGGACAGGGACTGGGTCAGGAGAGGGCCACAGGGACGAGAGAGGGTAAGGGGGTCTGGGAGGTGGCCACAGGACAGGGACCAGGTCCGGAGGACACAGGACAGGGAACGGGTCAGGGGGCCTGGGAGGAGGCCAAGGAAAAGGCCACAGGACAGGGAACAGGTCAGGAGGCCCGGGAAGAGGCCACAGGAAAGGGAACAGGTCAGTAGGCCCGGGAGGAGGCCACAGGACAGGGACAGGGTCAGGAGGCCTGGGAGGAGGCCACAGGACAGGGACAGGGTCAGAAGGCCAGGGAGAAGGCCACAGGACAGACACAGGGTCAGAAGGCCTAGGGAAAGGCCAAAGGACAGGGACAGGGTCAGGAGGCCAGGGAGGCCACAGGAAAGGGACAAGGTCAGAAGGCCTAGGGGAAGGCCACAGGGCAGAGTCAGAAGGCCTGGAAGGAGGCCACAGAACAGGGAGAGGCTCAGGAGGTGGAGCCAGGGTAGGCAGAGTAATAGGAGGCGGAGCCGTGGAAGGCTTGAGGGGCGGAGCCATCGGAGGCGGAGCCGTGGAGGACTTCTGAGGCAGAGCCGAGGAAAGCGGAGCCATGGAGGACTTCAGGGGCAGAGCCGTAGAAGGCGGAGCCGTGGAAGGCTCAAGGGGCGGAGCCGAGGGAGGCGGAGCCATAGGGGACTTCAAGGGTGGAGCCGTGGAGGACTTCAGGAGCAGAATCGTGGAAGGCTCTGGAGACGTGGGAGGCTCTGGTGACGTGGAAGGCTCGGGAGGCGGTTCCGTAGAAGGCGGAGTCTTGGAGGGCTCTGGTGACGTGGAAGGCCCGGAAGGCGGGGCCATGGGAGGCGGAGCCATAGGAGGTGGAGCCATGGAAGTTTCAGGAGGCGGAGCCGACTTCAGAGACGGAGCCATGGTAGGCTCCAGGGGTGGAGCCGCAGAGGGCACTGGAGGCGAGGAAGGCTCCGGAGTAGAAGGCTCATGAGGGATGGAAGGCTCCGGAGGAGAGGAAGGCCCAGGAGGCGGAGACCTGGGAAGCTCAAGAGGCTGAGGTCTGGGAGGCCCGAGAGGCTGAGATCTGGAGGGCCCGAGAGGCGGAGCTGTGGTAGGCTTGAGGGGCGGAGACCCGGGAAGCTCGAGAGGCTGAGGTCTGGAAGGCCCCAGAGGCTGAGGTCTGGAAGGCCCGAGGGGCTGCGGTCTGGAAGGCCCGAGGGGCTGAGGTCTGGTAGGCCCGAGGGGCTGAGGTCTGGTAGGCCCGAGGGGCTGAGGTCTGGTAGGCCCGAGAGGCGGAGCACTGGGTGGCTCGGGAGGCGGAGCTCTGGGAAGCTCGGGAGGCGGAGCTCTGGGAAGCTCGGGAGGCGGGGCTCTGGGAAGCTTGAGAGGCGGAGCACTGGGAAGCTCGGGAGGTGGAGCACTGGCAGGCGGAGCACTGGGAAGCTCGGGAGGCGGAGCACTGGAAGGCGGAGCACTGGGAAGCTCGGGAGGCGGAGCACTGGGAGGCGGAGCTCTGTGAAGCTCGGGAGGTGGAGCTCTGGGAAGCTCGGGAGGTGGAGCACTGGGAAGCTCGGGAGGCGGAGCACTGGAAGGCAGAGCACTGGGAAGCTTGGGAGGCAGAGCACTGGAAGGCGGAGCACTGGGAAGCTCGGGAGGTGGAGCACTGGGAGGCTCGAGAGGCAGAGCCCTGGGAGGCGGAGCCCTGGGAGGCTCGAGAGGTGGAGCCCTGGGAGGCTCGAGAGGCAGAGCCCTGGGATACTTTCTTCTCCTCCTCCTCCGGACGATCGAGACTACAGGCGCTGGCTCTGGGATGGTCGAGGCTACAGGCGCTGGCTCTGGCTCTGGGATGGTCGAGGCTACAGGCGCTGGCTCTGGCTCTGGGACGGTCGAGGCTACAGGCGCTGGCTCTGGCTCTGGGACGGTCGAGGCTACAGGCGCTGGCTCTGGCTCTGGGACGGTCGAGGCTACAGGCGCTGGCTCTGGCACGGTCGAGGCTACAGGCGTGGGCGTTGGTTCGTTGGCCGTGGCAGGCGTGGGCGTTGGCTCGTTGGCCGTGGCAGGCATGGGCTCGTTGGAAGTACCCACAGGAGCAAACGTCTCCAAAACCAAATTCACATACCTCTCCCACGTGTAATCACCAGTCTCTGGCAACTCGATCCATCCATGGGCCAGGAGGCCGAGCTGGAAAATAGACTTGAGATGCCCATCAGAAAAACTAGTGCATCGGGCAACGGTGCTAAACAGACGTGAGTATTCCGTTAAAGGGAGGTTCGCTTGGCTCAGCTGAAGGAAGATTGCTGCTAGATCCATGTTTGTGGTTCTGTTATTCTGTAACGACAGGCAACGGGAGAGGATCTATGTGCAGCTTTTTATTAAATTCAAAAACAAGCAAACTAGGGACAACAAAAACCACGGAGAACTAGGCACAAAACAAAACATGAAATAACAGACAAATGGACAGGAGGGAAACAAGGGCTTAAATACACAAGGGAAAACTAGTAACACCTGGGGAAACAATCAGGGCATGGGAGACAATCAGGGGAAAACCAATCAAAAAACGGAACTACAAAGGACTACAAAAACCAAACAGGAAACAGGAACTAAACAGGAATTTCAACATAAAAGCACAGAACAAAAGTCAACAGAATGTGACAGGTATACACCTATAAGGCTGTTTATAAGACAGTTTCTCTTGAAGAAACAAAAGAAGGAAAAACAATCAGACATCCAGGTAAATGTGTGTTCACTGGTTCTAACACGATGAACCATCATGTAACATTCTTTGCTCCCTTGACCATTACAATTGTTATTGATGAAGCAGGTATGTGTACCATGTCTTTTCCAGCAAATCGGACTATGCTTCACTTCTCTAGATTGCTGGCACTCTGCATCTGCTGAAATGCCTCCCTCCAATCAGACTGCAACTCTCCTCCTAGGGTAGAATCAAACTTTGCATGAACCAGTTGTCTACATCTTGTGATCTAATGATGTTCATGCCAATGAGGGCTAGTACAGCAGAAGAGTTTTGGGAGCCTCTGACTACTATTAAACCACATTCTGGTAGGGTAATACCCAACTCAAGATAACCTAGCTAAGGTATGTCTAAACTGTTGACAGCAGTAATCTTCAGCCAACATGCTGTGGACTGCATATCTTCATCCACACCAGACAGGTGTTCTCTGAAGAAACTTTCATAAATAGTACTGACTTGGCTTCCTGTATGAAGTAAACTAAAGGCCATTGCTGTAATAATCTTTAGATTAGCAACAGGACATTTTCCCACAGCACGCTTGAGTAGTGGTAAGTGCTTTTGGGCATGTGTGCTATAATACCGTGTGAAATGTCCATGAAGGGGTGTTAAAAATAAGTTGATTTCAGCTGTACAGACTGTAATGCAGTTAGGAGGAATTCATATTTTATAAACTGTAAAATGTAATGTAAAAATTTAATGTTAGTGGTAAAACTGCAACCTCCGAATTGTGTTCCTCACTGATTATGCAAGCGCTATTACTTCCTGGTTTCAATCAAACTCAATGCTGATGACTCTATGCGATTTCCGACATGCCACAGGGGCAGGTAAATGCCCTGGAGTAGATGCAAAAATGTCTTATGGGAGATGGCACTTGTCGTCCATTCGGCAATTATGTTGCCGGACCTAGGGCACTAGAAAAAAAAAACATTAACACAAAAGCATGGTGCGGGTACCATGGAAAAATTATGACATGAAATGGTAATACCAATGTACTGAATGCTAACTATACTCAAATTCCATTTTATGTAATAGTATTCCATGGTAGTGCCATGGCACATGTCCAAAAACATATTACCATTGTACTTTTTGTTCCTTTATTGTTAATGAACTATAAATTTGGATATTTAATTTGTGCTCAATCAGTAAACCACACAACTTTAGGACATCCTGGCTACCTTCAAGGTTCATGTAGGAAAATTATAAATACTTTTTTTAGATAATTCTCTCAGGACACACAGATGCAATGTCCTGTAAGATGAATGTTCCAACATCCTTCTATCAACAGAAAGTAAAATATTCAAATAAACGCACACAGCAAGACAAGATTCAAAAAAGATAAAAAATAGAGTCAGAAGGGGTTTGCGGGCAGGGGTGCTGTTTAGAGTCTGTTAGTTTTAGCCTAAGCTTGCATGAGAATCCCCCTACCCATGAGCCTCCACTGCTATCCATTCTCTCATATTTGCATGCTCACATTCCGGTACATTCCAGTGGATCTCAGAGAGAATAAAGTGGCATAAAGAGAGAGGGAGCGAGGGAGAGATAGAGAGGGATTTAATAGGATGAGAGGGAGGCTTTGGGTTCTCTGTTCTAACACAATCCAGGCCTGTTACATGTCAGGAACTCCCAGGTCAACGGTCATCACTGCCAAGAGAACAAGTCTGGATGTCTTGGTTTTCTCTTTGATCATCAGTGAACACCAATCTCCTCAAACAATCCAAGAATGCACCAGTATCAAAACCATACAACAACAGGTGGGTTTGCAAAATGAATCAGTTCATTTTGTCAATTTGTTAAGACTAGTGAGGTTCCTGAACTCAATAATGATCTTGAAAATGAGGTGTAAATAAAATATTGATATCTTGTATGCAGGAACATATTCAAATTTTGATTCAGTCAAATGCTCTCTAAAATGAAAATGTCCCTTTCACTAATATCACCTTG
Organism: Moxostoma hubbsi; assembly: GCA_032164185.1. NCBI lineage: Eukaryota > Metazoa > Chordata > Actinopteri > Cypriniformes > Catostomidae > Moxostoma > Moxostoma hubbsi. Next base: position 72,067,086 of record JAVLUX010000001.1, read on the forward strand.
AATAGCAAGAGCAAGCAGCAAATCGTGGTTTTACTGGGCTGCGATATAAAGGCTATTTAGCTTTGAAATGTCCCATCTAAATTTCCTGTTTCATCAGGAAATATGTGTCAACACAAATCATTTCATGGGGTCTTTAATAGAGCTTGTTGTGAATCTCCTAGCATCCAGTTTTGATGCTAGGAATGCAGGATGGTGGAGGTTTCCTTGTACCGGGCTGTTTCATAGCAACCATCAGGGTGTTCACTCTCACCACAAATGGTCATGTTGTCATGAGGTCACATTCCAGAGAATTCCATCTGTGAAACCACTTGTGTGAGTAGCAAAACATCTTCAGTAAATGATGCAAATGTCCATATACAACAAATTTTATAAGACAAGGATGAATGTATTTTTTCTTGACAATGTCCACAAGCTTTGTAGTTAAAGAGAACTTAAAGAGAAATACTTTTTTCACCCCAGAGCCTCTAAGATTCTAAGTCTGTATTGTCTTTTCCTGATGTGGAACTTCCTGTCAAACAAGACAAAAAAATGTTAACAGGAACCCAATTTCAGAAGGGGTAACCATGTCTTCCGGTGTTTATGGATAAGTAAGCACGCATGCACGTGTTTACTTAGTAATCTAATTGGGGAGATATCATGGATATAATTGTATCCCCTTTCCTCCCCAATTTGGAATGTCCAGTTCCCACTACTTAGTAAGACCTTGTGGTGGCGTGGTTACTCACCTAAATCCGGGTGGTGGAGGACAAGTCTCAGTTGCCACCACTTCTGAGACCGTCAAACCGTGCATTTTATCACGTGGCTCATTGTGCATGACACCGCTGAGACTCACAGCATGTGGAGACTCATTTTACAATCTGCAATCCATGCACAACTTACCACGTGCCCCATTGAGAACAAGAACCACTAATCACGATCATGAGAAGGTTACCCTGTGTGACTCTACCCTCCCTAGCATCTGGGTCAATTTGGTTGCTTAGAAGACTTGGCTGGAGTCACTCATCACACCCTGGATTCGAACTTGTGATTCCAGGGGTGGTAGTCAGCGTCACTACTCGCTGAGCTACCCAGGCCCCCCATATCATGGACTTCTATTGTTTTTATATAAAGCTATTTGTAATGACTAAAGACTAAACCTGATCCTAAACCTAACCCTGACAGAAAACATTCTACATTTTTAGATTTTCATTAAGACATTATTAAGTATATTTCTTAGGCCATTTTCTTTGAGGGGACATTAGTAGACAATTGTAACAAAGGTTAAGGATGGGAAAGAAGGAGGCGAGAACCGGACGAACCATCAAAATAATATTTAATGAAAACATAAAGAAACAAAACATAAATACACACATTGCAGCTGCATGTGGCTCTGGCTCACGCTCGCGCTCTCTCTCTCTCTCTCTCTCTCTCTCTCTCTCTCTCTCGAACACTCTCGAACTGCTGTGTTTTGCTGCACTTATCCCTCTCCTAGGCTGATTAGCCCGATTGGGGGCCGGGCGTGTGTAGTCCTCATTACAAGGATTTTTGGCTTTACTATATTTGTGGGGACATTTTGTTTCAACAATGTGGGCAAAACCTGACCCACACACAAACACACTTAGACAATTAGATTCATGCTCAAACAAAAAACTCTTCTGAGAGGCAGGATTGTACTATAAACACTGATTCAGAATGAATGAAGAAATACAACCACAGTCTGTGAAGCATATTACTACATCCTGAGCTACACACACACACACCCTAGTATCCTAACTGCTCTGCTTACTTCACTGAAAGCTCTGATGTTTTTTCTTATACAGTTCATGACTTATTCCTAACAATTAATATGAGAAAGATGCTTCTGGTCCATGGCCTTCATACTCTCCATTTACTTTCATACTACTGTGCCACTCTCCACAAACACATGAGGTATTTCTCTGACCAGGGTAAAGGCTATGAGCAATGAAGGGAGAGGAGAGACAGGTCAGGAAGGTTGCCAGATCAAAGCTAAATCCTGCATAATGGCTGATTTTAAATGGTCCCAATGTTGCTCCACTGTGACTTTTGAAATTGTTGCCAGAGAATCTAAGAGAGTTTTTGAGGCTAGGAGTTGTTTTGATGTTTCTAAAAAGGACACTATCTAAAACACAGTCTTTAATCTCGACTTCTCTTAAATGCTCTCTGAAGTTCTCCTTTTAAGTTGTTCTTGCTAAGGCAAGCATCACAATTACTGTAGCTCCTATACTACTTAAGGTTACAAATTTTAGCAAACTACAACACTTACTATTTGTGCAACAAAGATGAATGATACGTACCTCAAATCATGCTCCTTGCTGAGAAGACACAAAAAGAAAAACACCACAGAAACCTCAAAGTAACAGCTAAATCTCAGAACACCTTAGAAACCAACCAGAACACCCTATATACCACCTAGAAACATGCTAAACCCCAAAACACCTTAGAAACCACACAGAAACCACCTAGCAACACGCTAAAACCCAGAACACCTTAGCAACCACAAAGCAACACCCTGGCAACCAACCACAACATTGTAATATTGTGCCATCAACTTTTGCACAGGCAAGCACCATTCACATTTTCTTCAGAAAATTTTATAATCTAGTTTGCTAAATAAAACTGTGGCAGTAACATTTCAAAAGTGCATAGAACAGCACAATGTGTCTGTTGTCACTGTGTGGAACAAAACAGTAAATAGAATGGATAGTAAGGAAGTGGCAGCCATGTTCCTACAGAGTGCCCTGCTGTGAAACACAATTATGCAGTGGTCTGTCAAAAAATGATCTGACACTTTTTTATGGCCTCATGAAGACAGAAGAATGCAGACATGGAGATGCCACTGTCCGCCTAAATGTCACAGACATGCACAAAAACTCATTCTTAGTGTGCTGATAATTTATCACTTAACACAAAAGGCAGAAAATATTTTCCCAGTCACACATAAAGAAATCTTTCCATTCACACACACACACACACACACACACACACACACACATGCCCGAGTCTTTCTTAATTTAAGAGTAACAGAGTGTGAGTGGTCTGCCATGGCTCTTGGAGAGCCACACAGTAGATCTTTTCATTCAGTAAGTGTTTCCACTGCACCATTCCTCCCCTTTTTCTGCTCGTCCAATTGTCCATGCTCTGTCTCAGCACGCTGGACATTGTAAATGAGCTGGCACCTCTGTGCTGCTTTTCCAAAATACGTGCAGTTGTAGGGATGACGTTTTGAAATATAGTATGTTAAATTCACGCAGACCTCCCAAGTAGGGGCTGGGGTGATGCAGTAAAAAAAATAAACTGTATGAAGGGGAAAGTTTTTCCGGCAGCTCTGGGAATGCATTCTTAGAGCGTGTTTTACGTAAGAGGGGAATTCTTCACACTAATTGTTGTGTGATTTTCCATGGTTGAATTTGCACTTTCCACAAACCCCTAAGTATTACATTTTGGCACGTACTGTAAAGGGTCCTGCAACGGTTGTGCTACAGACATGAATGATCGCTATTACTTTTTTATTAATCAGACCAGTGGTGGCTGGTGCTTTTCAAAAGTGTGGAAGCACAGATTATTTTTTGTGTCTGCAATGTTGCTCCTAAAGCTGCTCAATCTAATACTCAAACAGTGAAAATTCGTAGCAAAAATAATTGATTAAGCCCAAAACTGCCAAATATCAAATAGGCAAAATATCTGATTATGGAAGCTGAAATAAATGTCTTACAGCAGATTGCAAATAAATGCATGTGTAGTATCTTCACTCCACCGAACACAGAGCTCAACAGTGGTGCTTTTACATTTTATTAGCTGTCAATCACCTACATTACCTTTTTAAATTACTGGCAATGTGTTGCAAAGTCCCTCCTATTTTAGTGCTTGGCCAATCATCATATAGAGAAGCTAGTCTTCCAAGCGGGATGCAAATAAATTGATTGAAAGCCCAATGTTCAATAGGCAATCAGATGTACTGTAGATCCAAGACACAGGGACCAAAGCACAGCATCTGGACTCAAAATGACATGTTTATAGCCTCTTGTTAATCAACATCAACCTTTTGTGCTACATTTTTGATAGGCACGGCTTCAGTAGCACTCTATTTGACATACATACACACATATATCCACTTTATGTTATTTATATACATTATTAACACATATTAAACTCATCAGTAACATTTCTTATGAAGTTTTAGAGGATGCTGTGCTTCCCATGTAGTCTTCAAGTCATCGCTACTTGATTGGACATATGATTTACATGAAAAATTCACATCACATTTGAGATTTCAAGGATCTTTTTTTTTTCTTAAGAATGAAGAGAAAATCTATATTTATTCTCCATTTGATCTCATTGCTCTCAAGCACATTTATGCTAGAGACATGAAAATACCTAAAATAGGGCTATTACTTTTCTAAACAATATAAGTGACAACATAAGGTTTAAAGGAGAGACCCAAGATATACCTAGACTTTTGGTGTGGGACCTTTTGACTTGGATCAGTAAGTAACCACCCAGACACCACCTAGAACACCCTAGCAACCACATACCAACATGCTAACAACCACTAGGAACCTCATTGCATGCCCTGGCACCTTAGCATTCTGGCGGTGAGATTTGCATGGGCAATCAGATTTGAGTGTCCAGTAGCAACTGACCTTCTGCATGTTTTCAAATTTGATGAAATTGCATGGGCTTTACACAAATTAGACTTATTTAGGATGATTCCATCACACACACTTTTCTTTCTCGCTCGTTTATCCAACTGAGAGGCCAAACAATATGTTGTGGAATGTGCTTTGTAGGAACCCTCTTAGTCTCTCTATCAGACTTCCAGTAAATGCCCCCACCCTTTTCCTCACTCCACCTTTCCCATCTCTGACTGACATGACGTCTGTCATGACTGGCTGAATGAAAACAACAAATTCGATGACAAACTTTTTTGGTAGAAGTCCAGAGGAAAACATCATTCCTCACACATAAAGGATCCTTACACTTAAAAATTTTAAACTCACTAAAATAGACATTTTAATTGCTTATTTTTTGGGGTAAAATTAAAGTGGTCCAAAAGTTCACTGGAATTTTCTGTCCAGTTTGAATGTATTAGGGATTAAAGGAATAGTTTGCTCAAATTCTCTCATTATTTACTCAAATTACTTTCTTCTGCTTAACACAAACAAAAGATTTATTTTAAGGATTTAGACCATGTCAAGGACTGTTTGTGTCATATTCCCTGTTGTCTTTTGTTTTTGATTCTCCCTGATTGTTTCCCCAGGTGTTCCTTGTTTTCCCTTGTGTGTTTAAGCCCTTGGTTTCCCTGTTTCCTTTGTCAGTTTTTGCAAGTTTTGTTTATGATCTGTGTTAGGTTCCCTGTGTTTTGCTTTTCCTTTTATTCTGAAGATAGCTTGTTTATTTTTCAGTGTAATAAAGATGCGTTTAGATCCTTATTCCTTGCCTGCCTTGTCACAGAAAAACTGACCTAAAGATGGATCTAGCAGCGGTCTTTATCCGGTTGAGCCAAGCAAACCTCCCTATAATTGAATACTTTCGTCTGTTCAGCACCATAGCCAGATGCACTGGATTTGCTGATGGCAACTTGAAGTCCCTTTACCAGATCGGCCTCCTTGCTAATGAATGGTGGAAATTGCCAGAGACCTGTGACTACATGTGGGAAGAGAACGTGGATTTAATTTGAAAGATGTTCACCTCTGAGAATCCTCTTAACGAGCCACGGCCAGCGAGCCCATGGCAGCACCTGCCACGGCCAGTGAGCCAACGCCCATGCCTGCCACAGCCAACGAGCTGCCAGTCTCGTCTGTCCCAGAGTCAGCTTTGCCAGCCTTCCAGGCCTCCTGACCCGGTCTTACGGCCGCCTCCCAGGCCTCCTGTGTAGTTAAGCCCTTGGTTTCCCTGCTTTTTTTTGTCAGTTTTTGCATGTTTTGTCTAGGCTCTGTGTTGTTTTTCCTTTTATTCTGGAGTTACCTTGTTTATTTTTCAGTTTAATAAAGTTGTGTATAGATCCTTATTCCTTGCCTGCCTCATCACAGTTTGTCAGGAAGTGTTGTCCTTGTCCCTTGAACATTACCTACTATTTTGTTGCACTCATTAAAAACAACAGTAGGAGGATCTTCATTCATTATGACTAACACATTTAACATGATTGTCATAAAATTAATTATTAAAATGTGGAACATGTTGTTTGGTGACTGGATGTCTGGAACAAATTGAAATTAAAAAATGTTTAGATCAAAACCATGGCAAATGGACGCATGAACTGCTGCAGTAAAGTGAGATGGCTTGATACGTGTGGTACTAACAGCTGTATAGTACACACTTTATCTCTGGTTGGTGAACCATATTTGTGCCAACAAATTGTAAGTTTGAGAGAGAGACTATAGATCGCTCATAATGAATAAGGCTGCACAAGTCATTAACTATTACATTTAGTCACCACGCAGATGCTTTTATCCAAAACTACTTACAAATGAGGAACATAAGCAATTTGTCAAATTAAAGTCAGCAATATCTGCAGTATCAAACTGCTAAGTTCTCAGAGTAGCCGGAGGTCACAAAGACCGCTTCATTGAACAGCTTCATTGATTATAAGGGCGATCCAACATTCCTGATCTTTTTGTTGAGGAAATAATTTTGAGCATCTAAACTACTATACAATTTAATAGCTTCTCTCATGTGGACACTCAATATCAACAACACGTCTGTAAAAGTCACTTTAGGTAAATGTTTGATGTTATTTGAGAAAATATGTAAACTCAGATAACATCCATATGCCTCATGTAAAGGATCCGGTAATGATACTGGAAATGCTTCTGCAATAATCGTTTTCTGATTCCTTTGTTATTGCATCCATTAAATGTTCGCATGATGGCATTAGCGTTAGCGCCATGAATTAAGAATGAAAACATTAATAAATACACATTATCTTCTGCATATATCTTACTGTCAGTTCTCATAATGTGGTTATAACAGATTCTTTTACTAATCTCATGTGTATTCCATTCATAGAGTGTGGCAGAAAGCATGATATTTATTAAATTTGTAGCCTGAAAGTTTCATCGGAAGATGCAGATATTTTGAAGAATACAGACAAAAAGCCTATAAGAATATTGCTAGGAAAATAGACAAAACCATACATTTTATTAATCGTCTATTTAATCACAACAGGATAACATCCTTATAAATTGAGGGCACCAAGTGAAACAAAGCAGAGCTTGTATATTTTGAACAGTCCAGGAGCAAATCTTCTGCCTTCGGACATCACCATAATCACAATGGATAACGTACATCTGATTTGCACCAAAATCAACATGCAAAGAATGGAAGAAATGCACATGGCTGTAAAAGTTACCATGTTGTTGTGCCTGTTGTGTGCATATCGCTGTTGAAAAGCTAGTTATCTGACTTTGATGCACTACTATGATGCAAATGTTCAACTGGAAAACATATACAGTAAATCACTTCCTCAGCTGACATCCTTTCTTCAGTGATTCAATTTTGCATGGTGTCATGTTTACTTGGACAGAGATAAAGACTGCAACTGGACTATACAAAAACCCAATGTTGCGTGATTATAATCATGCAAACACACTTACTGTTGGGATCTCTTCTAGAAATCAAGAAGAAACATATGTGAGATTACGAGAGTGTTTTTTGTTCCAAAATCTTAATCTCCATATGAATCATCCATTAATACAGTATTCTGTGACATGAGATTGTTACACTATCATGTTCATTGACTGGCTGCACCACACCTACCGGATTCAACCTGACTCATACCTTCACTGTCTGTCACTTCATGACTTGTGTCAATGTTGCTAGCAAACAGTTGTTAGAGTGCTGATAGGGTACTGAAATAAAAAAGCTTGTCTCACACCAAACCAGGAAACCAGGCACCAAACATGACCACACATGTAAGAACTGACAAACTAAGCAGGGGAAACAAGGGCACAAACACGGGAATGAGGAACACCTGTGGAAACAATCAGGGGAAAACCAATCATAAAATGAAACTATAAAGGACTACAACAGGAAACAGGAACTAAACAAGAATTTCAACATAAAAGCACAAAAACAAAAGACAACAGGGAATATGTGACAATAAAGATTTGGACCACAAGTGACCAGGGTCAGACATGAACCAAATGTGCCAATAATGCCCCAGATATATAGCAGGGTTGGCAGGGTTACTTTTGAAATGTATTCCACTACAGATTACAGAATACATGCTGTAAAATGTAATTTTTAACATTTTCCGTTAGATTGCTCAAGGTCAGTAACGTATTCTAAATACTTTAGATTACTTCTTCAGCAATGGTAGATTTTTTCACTTGTTTTGATTATAAAAACTCTGCCAGAACAGAAAGACAAAATAACATATTAAAAATACATTCTCTGAAAAACCTAAATATCTGATGCAGTGTTGTTTCTAAAACAAGATCAATCTAATTGATCTTGTTTTAAGGATTTTTAGGAAACAATACAGGAAAAAAATACAAAAATTATCAAGAATCCGATTTTTTTCCCTAATATCAAAGGTCTTACTAGAAAAAACAAGAAATTATGATCCAATGTGAATTTTCTTGGAAAAAAAATATGATCATGCCTGGTAACATGCATGTAAAATGGCTAGAAATATAATTTTAGCTTAGGGTAAAGCTGACATTTTACACAAGGTTTATTTCTAATTCTTCTGCTCCAAACAGTATGACACCACAAGTGACTGATATGTGGTAAATAAGGTGAATGATGGTTGATTCTCCAGCACACCCAGCAAAACCATTCAGATAGACTGTAGGCCTATACTGTATAAGGTATTTCTTATGGCTTCAATCTTTTAAAAACTTTATGGGCCATAAACCATTAATAAGTGCTGTTACATCTCCCACACAGCATATTAAATGGCACTTTATTGCTACACATCTTGGAAAGACATATATGCAATGCAGCACATGCAGGTTGGAAAATGAGAACTTATATAAACTATTTTCGATTTTTAGGGTCAGTTTTTAAATAACATTTTCGTCACTGAATTATGTACATTTGTAGTAATCCTTATATTTACTTATGAGTGCAATGAAACAGGATGTATAAACACCCCACCTGCATGGGCTAATTTGAAAGTGCCCATATATGGCACTGCTTTCACCCGATAGTAAAATTAGTGACTCATTTTTTTTATCAGCGTAGAATAAAACGAACCTCAGGTGACCTACCCCCACATCTACCTGTCTGTGTCTATATTATGCATTGCCTCTAGCATTTAAACTTCATTCCCATGAGGGTTTTTAATGAAAATATTTCTCTTAAAGAATTAAAAAGGCAAAATGAAAAACAACGAGTATAGAATAGAACAAAAGGCTTGATGTGTGAGCCTTGGGTGGGTACACATATGTGTTTGTTTTAGTGTTTCAGTATGGACACACCTCGGATGAGTGTCAAATTGTGACTGGACCACCCTCATGTTTATGTTATGCCACCAGCTCCATCATAACTTTGCTTCAATAGTCTTATAATCTTTTCATGGGTGGAGTTCCAGGGATCTGGCAACCCACAACAGTGATTATGAAGGATTTAGGAAAAATGATTAAAAAGAATGATCATACACACCCATATTACGAAAGAGAACAACCATGATAAAAAGTTATTTTTAAATGTAACTTTTTCAAAGCATTAAACTATAAAATTCTAGAATTAAATAAACGTATAATACATGTACATACTGTACAAACATATATGTATCAACAAATGTATACCCTACCTAATAGTACCATATTTTGTGGAAAGTTAAAAAGTATGTAGTAAATTATTTTTTCAGAACAGTTTATTCATGTCAGATACAATAAGAACTTATCCTGTATCAGTAAATAGACAAAAGCGAACCGAGACCTGTGAATGAGAAATTAGCTCTGCAACATTGATCTACATTTTATCAGATCAAATTCCTCCCAGTGCCCTTCGAGTCTCAAACAAACACATTCTGAAACAATGGATAAGTGGATAAGGATTGCCACCAAACACACATGCACATACAAAAACATTCTCACAAATTAGTTTTGCCATACACAGTCTTGTTAGGGGCCATTTAGGGGCCTTTTAATATTCATATAGTTTCCGCAGAACATGTTTATAGGAAAATGTCTTTTGTAAGTAAAATAGTCAGTTTAATTGTGTGAAAAAAAAAGAAAAAAAGGTTGGCAAATATTATAAATAAAGGGCAGCTTTTATCTTGTTCTCTTAATGCAAATACAAACAAGCATTTAAAGCTAAATAAATCCTTTGGAAATGTGTGAAAAGTGTCAAATTTCTGTTCTAAAAAGTACTTTTGAAACTTATTTCAGGGAGGTATGTGTGTAATACGGGTGTGTGTAAATGAGTTGAAAAATACAAGGGGGTACAGATGGGTTTCTATGATTAGCTCAACGTTCTTTGTCTCTACATGTGTGTGTGTGTACTTAGGAGCCAGACTAATTGTTCTTTTCTTCACCATCACAAGCATCACAGCGTGACAGTCAGGAAAATCCTTTCGGTGATCGAATATCAAAACCTGAAGACTGTGATATGCTAGTTCTAGTTTCGCTTTTCAGTTTTTGACAGTTTATCAAGTATAAAGGCTTACAGAGAAAGATGAGAGCATACATGGCTTGTCGCAACACAAAAAGTACTACTCATTCACATGTGAAAATGTTGAGTAAAGCATAATTGCAAAACAATGAATTCGTGAAACATACATTATCATAGAGTATTCTCAATAGAAGTGTCAATAAAGGTATTTTCCATGGAAAATTATATTATATATTATAATATATATCATAGTTGTTTATAATAGCTTATAATATGTTAATATATAATATATAGCTTATAATATGTCATTAGGTGACCTGTGTGTGTGTGTGTGTGTGTGTGTGTGTGTGTGTGTGTGTGTATCTATATATAAAATGTTCATTGTGAGTTGATAATAGCTCATTAAAAATGTAATAGAAACAGAAAAAATAGGATTTTTTAATTAAAAATGTTTAAATCTTGGTTAATTTTATAGATGTTATACTGTAGATGTAATGTTATGTTATATATACCGTATATATATATATATATATATATATATATATATATATATATTAACATTGACCAAGATTTTAAAAAGATCAAAAAATGCTTAATTTAAATTTCCTATTAATTTGTTTATTTTTTTCTGTTTCTATTACACTTTAAACTGTCATAACCCTGAACAATATTTATACTGAAATAATATTTATATAGTATAAATCATTTTTGTTCTAAAAAGGAACTCTGAAAAATCCAGATGCATTTCACTCAGATTTCAGAAAGGAAAAGCAGAGCCACTTGTAATAATGTTCCAAAAGAAGTCCACACAACCAGAGTCATGAAGGAATATGCTTGGCTATAAGGAGGGGCTTGAAGGCGGGACTCCTGTTTGCTCATAAAAGCCTGTGAGTCTCTGTCCCTCCCTGCCCTGTGCTTTCTTTTGGCGATATTACTGCACTCTACCTCTCTCCAGGTCTTCATTTATTCATCTGCTCTCTCACTTCAGCAATCATGAGTTTAAGAACAAACTACAGCATGCGTTCCTCCACCTCTCAGGTGCCGGTGTCCCAAGTGTCCATCAAGCGCACCACCACCAACAGCATGCCAAGCTACCGGGCTGCAAGCATCTATGGAGGTGCTGGGGGTCAGGGAACCCGTATCTCCTCTGCCTCCTACTCAGGAGTCCGCAGTGGATTGGGATTTCCCTCCATGTCCAGCTCCATTCAAGTGAGTGCCACTGGTGCCACGGGTGAGATCATGGGCAATGAAAAGATGGCAATGCAGAACCTGAATGACCGTCTAGCTTCCTACCTGGAGAAAGTCAGGTTCCTAGAACAGGCCAACAGCAAGCTAGAGCTGAAGATCAGAGAGGCTCTGGAGAAACGAGGCCCTGATGTAAATGACTACAGCCGTTTCCAGCCCATCATTGATGAACTGCGTAAGAAGGTGAGTTTGAATGAAAAGGAGGAGGGTACAGAGGACTTTGTGTGGCAGAAAATATATTGCATCTATAAATAATTTAATGTGACAGTCTAATTGTGCTGCTCTGCATTTATTCACATTCTCTGGGACATTTATAGACTTCTAGGGTAGAAAGTAAAGAAAAAAGACTTTACTTTGTCATTTGTTAGTTTGATTAAATTTAGTTGTACGTTAGAGCTGATTAGAGATTACAGATGGTCAGGTCTGATAGGCAGAGAACCAAAAATACCAAGGGTGAAACTACAAAGAGAGAGAAGATGGGGGAGGGGTGTCCCATGGAATTTTCTTTGTATATGTGGGACTACAGTGTTTCCATCCTATTTTTGTTCCTGCCCTGTTACACATCCAGACATTTGTTTATTTGACTCTGGGATCCAAGACATTTTCGAGTCTGTGTGTGACAAAAATGGAAATGAGAGTGCTGAGGGAGTTTAGATTGAGTTCAGCCAGTGCAAAATGCAACCAGATACATTTGACAGATGAGACGACACAAATTTTCCATTGTCTGCTTCATTTGTAACTTCTGCATATGTCAAGGAATATATGTAATTTGTGTATTTTTATATTTTGTAATTGACTGTTGGTTTATAAAGTAGATAGGGTCACTAGTAAAACACTGATAACAGAGTCTGTTTCACACCAACTGTATCTTGCAACTAATATTAAAAGCTAATAGGTTACAGATAACTAGACAGAGTTATCAGAATGGAGTTTTCTTTCATCAGGGGCTTTGTGGTAAGGTGACGGACAGAGTACATTAAAATCATTAAATTTCCATCTATCTGCATTCTTAAAGTTACATAAATTAACAGGATTAGCCACAAGATTAGCCTGATGAAAGGGTAGATGACATCTGGCACTACACTACAAAGAGAAAATAAAATACCAAGATAAAATACACTTTAACTTGTTAAATAATAAATCAAATACATTTATAAGTATTTCCCCTGAAATAAGGACTATTGTAATGTAGTGTAGATCATAACCAATGCACTTTAGAAAATGAAAAATTACATTGAGCTCACTAATGTTGAACTATTACAGGCCTCCACCCTTATACCAGGATTTGCTGGCTTGTAAACATGGAAATCATTTACAACACAAAATATTAGGTAGCAGAATACAGGAAATCCTACTCAACTCATGTCCTATACATGAGTTGATTCTCCTCAAGCAAATGGCATCAGGGTTTTCCAACAGCTTTCTGTTAATGATTATCCCTGTGTACTGAGAAATGGACTTTGCCTTCCAGTATCCCTTATCTAATCAAATCAAGACACCAAGTTAAAGATGGCAACGCAGCTCCAGCAAAAAAATAAATAAAAAAAATATGAATGACATGATGCACTAAAACCTGCCAATTATAAAATCATTAAGTTCAATAATTAAATGATATAATCATTAAGTCAGGTTTTATATATCACAACTGCAAACTAGATGGGTAAAGTTTGTCAAAGTACATTTTGATGTTGGCTTGACAAAGCTTTGAAAAAACTCTGAAAGTTGAAACTAATTTTAGAATTTTTTAGATTGATGGTTATACAGAAATTACAGTAAGACAAATAACCAGCTAGATAGTCAGAGATAGATCTGAAGGTCTGGAGTTATTATTGATCATTAGGGAATTTGTAAAAACCCTAAACCATGTCAGTAGAATACATTGGTCAATGGCAATTCTTTTCACAAGTGAGTCTTTGGTGTGACCCTGTTGACAGATGTAAAGAATTAATCATATTTATTTTCGTCTTTAGATATTTGACACCACCGCGGTCAATGCTCGCTTTGTGCTTCAGATTGATAATGCCCGCCTTGCAGCTGATGATTTCAGAGTCAAGTGAGTAACAAGAATAAATTAGTAATTAAAAGTATAACAAATTAAATCACATTTTGACTTTACGGAAACTTTCGTAGTTTTGGACAGCAGTAGTGACCCATTGGCCTTCCTTGTGTCTGCAGGTATGAATCTGAGCTGTCCATACGCCAGGGTGTGGAGGCTGACATTGCTGGCCTGAGAAAGGTTATCGATGACACAAACCTGAACCGCATGAACCTTGAAAGTGAGATTGAGGCCCTCAAGGAGGAGCTCATTTTCCTGAAGAAGAACCACGACAACGTGAGTACACAAACACATTTGGACACTAGCACATCTGGAAATGTTTGTCTACGGCATAATCCATTCATTGGGAGCACCTACATGACACATTTTATGGTCTCTCCACCCAACAGGAGGTAATGGAGCTTCGAAACCAGATCTCCCAGTCAGGAGTGCAGGTGGATGTTGATGCTCCAAAGGGACATGACCTTGCCCAGATCATGGAGGAGATGAGAACCAAGTATGAGAAAATGGCCCTTAAAAACCAGGAGGAGCTCAAGGCCTGGCACGAAACACAGGTATATTCAATAAGTGATTGTGTCCACACAATCAATTGATTGTGTGGACACAAAGTCTTTCCTCTTGTTAAAGACTGTTGCATGTCAGTCCCTCTATTGTGCCACTAACATATCATTTTGTGCTGTCTCTAGATCTCAGAGATTCACGTCCAAGTCACACAGAGCACAGAAGCCCTCCAGGGTGCTCGTACAGAAGTCAACGACCTTCGCAGACAAATCCAGACACTGGAAATTGAACTGGAGTCACAGAGGAACCTGGTGAGTTAGTCTTCTGCTAGCCATTGTAGTCACATCCCACTACTTACCACTGGTCTTTCTGATCCTTTTGTAAACCTACAGTTTATTGTGAAAGTAAAATGTACTGCATTCTCTCTCTCTCTCTCTCTCTCTCTCTCTCTCTCTCTCTCTCTCTCTCTCAAGTATTGTAGCTTAAGTTGGTCTCAGAACTTTTCAATTAAATTAGGTTGAACTTCCCCTTTACTACCTTTTGGGTTCTCTCTATCCATTCTGCAGAAAGGATCACTGGAGTCCACATTGCGGGACACAGAAATGCGCTACAACATGGAAATCGAGAATCTAAATGCTGTCCTCCTGCAACTGGAGGCTGAGCTCACTCAGTTACGCAACAACATCCAACAACAGACGCAGGAGTATGAGGCTCTGCTAAACATAAAGATAAGGTTGGAGGCAGAAATTGCCACCTACAGGAGGCTTCTGGATGGTGGAGACTTCAAGTAAGCCTTCATCTGAAACCTAAAGAGATTTTTCACAGCAGTTTATTTTTTGTACACACATGATTAATTCAATTCAACTCAGCTAGACTTATACCAGATACACACTTTATGCAAGTACTTCAATGTGAACATGACGGCTTTGTCAACACACAGTCGGATTAAACATATCAAATCAAATCAAATCAAATCACTTTATTGTCACACTACTGTGTGCACGAGTGCAACAGCAGGTGAAATTCTTGTGTGCAGTTCCGAGCAACATTGCAGTAATGACAGTGACGAGACATAAACCACTTTACAATAACAACATATATACACAACACAATTTACATAACAAATGTACACATACTTACACAACAATTTACATATCAAATGTACACAATACACACAATGAAGAATACACATACACTAGATAAGGGTATAAATATATATATACACTAACTGAATTGGGAGCGAGAATATATTGACAAATGAGGATTAATAAAGTGCAGTGCTGATTGTTGATCGTGAGAGATCATGTGTTCAAAAGTCTTATTGCTTGTGGGAAGAAGCTGTCATGTAGTCGGGTGGTGCGGGTCCTGATGCTGCGATACCGCCTGCCTGATGGAAGCAGTGAGAGCAGCCCATGACTCGGGTGGCTGGAGTCTTTGATAATCCTCCGAGCATATTTCATGTGCATTTTGCATTACTGGGGCAGGCAGTAACAAATGTCATTACTCATGGGGTGAAAGAGTTACTGTCAAATGCCATTAATATACAATTGGTTCCATTAAACCAGAATTATTATCATTCATGTTGTATAAACATAGTAAGTTTCTTAGCAAGATTACCTTCAAGCTCTGCTTCGAACGACAGTTGAACCGAAAGATAAAACCGAATGTACAAGTTTATGCAATTTTTTATACACCCCTTGTAACAATGCTAAGAATTACTAAATGCTAAAACACATTCTTGCTTTGTGTTATGTATTGTAATCTGGCATATTTTGAGGTGCAAAAAACATGTAAAATAGTGCTTGTGTAGTAAAAAGCATCTGCATTCAAGAACTTGCATGGTTTATGTTTCAGGCCATACTGCCTAAATTTGCTGTAGTATTGATTTGGTTTGTTGTAAGTATATTTTCTTTTGCTTAGGCTCCAGGATGCTATTGAGGAGCAAAAGAATGTGAAAGTCATGACGGTCACACAGACGTTGGTGGATGGGAAGGTGGTGTCTTCAAGCACAGAGACCAAGGAGAGGAAACTCTGAACACCACATTTCAGATCGTCCATAGCAACATAACATACAGGCTTGAATTGGGCTAATGCTAGAATTAACCAAAGACTTAACAAATTATATATTTAATCCAGAGTGTCTTGTTGTAAGTGTCTTTTTGGAAATATGCTATAAGATTAACCTAGTACATTTCAAAATCATTTAAAACAACAAATCTAATATGTAATTACTACAGCCAAAAAGCTTTAAGGTCTAAGTTTACTGAAACTTTATTACATATTTATGAAATGATAATGTTTTTGTCATCAGCATGTTTTCCTATTTTGTTGCCATGTTGTGTTGTACCTTTCACACATATCCATGTCAATAAAGCCAGACACGTTTATCAAATCTTTGCTGTCTGTTTCTGTCATTAATTTAATCCTACTAAGCCTATAGATTAGAAAATATACATTTTAGTGAGGCAGTTCAAAATGTATGCAAGCAAAAGCATACTTCTGAAAAGTTGAACTGTAATCTTTACAGTGGCAAATGGGTCAAGCTGTTATTTCATAAGGTGAAATTTATGTAAAATAGACAGAGACCAATAGAAATGTGCATTTTGACTCTTATCTACTGTGTATTAGAATATACTTAATGACAAGTCCTAAAGTGAAAGATTGGTACTTGAGAAAATACTTTCAATATTAGATTGAATTAGATGGACAATTTTGTTCCTCTTTCATTGCTGGTCATGTGAACATTTGATAGCTGGTAAACTGAAGAAGCTGTACTAACTAAATGCTTCTAAGGTTTCACAATCATGTTTGGTCAAATTTAGCACAGCCGATTCTTTCTTGAAATATGATCTTATTCTGTATGCTCTTCTGACTTTTATTTAAATGAAATCTTCCTTAATTCAAATGAATTTCTCAAGGAGGCCAAAGACACTTGATCACTTGATTTCAAGACTTGCATATGTTTAATGCTCTCACCAGAACAAAGAGTGAGTGTGGGATCAAAGTCCAGAGTCTAAAGATAATATAAATGTGGATGACCCAATGGTGGCTTGGGTGGAAAGATATATGTACTTGTGTACCATACAAATCACATACCTTTCAGGACCACTTGAAGGACCTGCTCTCCTCTGTACAAGATCTATATCCAAAAAATGCAGAACTTCAGTGCTAATAACAAGAGAATATTTAGAATGTACTCAGATGATCTATGAATCTTAAAACCTAAAAAATATATTCTAAGGAATTCCTTGGATCTACTACTGCACAAATGGGGATTGGAAATTGAAAATGAAATGAAAGTTGGAAATGAAAAAATTACCATGCAAATCCTTAATGACCATCTAGCCTCCTATCTAGAGAAGGTCAGGAGCTTGGAGAAGACCAAAAGTCAGGTTTTGAAAATTTGTCAGGTTCAAGAGAACAAAAGTCTAGACACTCAGGATGCTCAATACCAAGTAACTATTGACAGTAAGAGGTAGCCCTTTCTTCTCTCTACTGAAATATTCTAGTCTTACTTCTCAATTTGAACACACACACACAAACACATTTGTGCAGCTTTATGAGGACTTTCCATAGACATAGTGGTTTTTGTACTGTACAAACAATATATTCTATCCCCTAATCAATATTTCTTCATGGCATGTGTTTCATGTCTCTTACTGGCATGAAAAGTAAAAAAAATAAATAAATGAAATCCCTGATTTTGAAATTGCAGATTAAACTGTGTAACACCCATTATGCTGTACAGGATGTGCATGCACCTGGTAAACTGAATCACGTAGCCGAGTCGGAGAGTCCTGGCCAGTCATTGCGATGGGTTGGAAAGCATTAGCCACGCGTCCAAGCTACAGGTGAGGGGCACTAAGGGGACGATCGCGCCTGACGTACCTGGAGGTGGGGCCTCGAGGCAGGTAGGAGCAGGTGACCTTGCATAGGGAAGGTTAGTGACTGAGGAGGAGGACCTCTCAGATCATCCTTGAGACTCATCCCAACCAGTTGGCCGTAGGCATGGCACAGCCGGGCACACGAAAGTGGGGGGACTGCGTTCATGAGGCCCTTGCTGCAAGTGCTCGGTATATGTTCTGCGTGACAACGGCAGTCGTGAACACTGATTATGTGACCCTAGGAGTGAGGAAACACTTTTTTTTTACAATTTGGGTACCGCAGCTGTACGGGGTGCGGTGAAGAGTGGTCTGTATAACAGCTCCAAGGCGGACTGTATAACAGCTCCAAGGGGCGCTTAGGAGCCTTCTGGATCCTTGTGCTGGACCGTGAGATGGGGGGTGCCAACTTCCTGTGGGGGAAGGGGGGGGGACAGGGTGTGGGATCTTGAGCCGCGCTGGGGCGAGATGTGCTGGATGGCCTCCGTCTGCTTCTTCACCACCGAGAACTGCTAGGCAAAGATTAAAAAAATAACAGCACATAATATTTGCCCTCAACTGTCTATATTTCGGCTATCACATTTTAAAAATTTCAGATATTATTATTCAGAAAATCAAGTGATGAAAGTTTATTCTTTTATAAAATACACTCTGCCAATGTTAAGAGATTTAATGCACATAGACACATATTGGTCTAATCAGGGCACAGCCTGGGTGTGATAGGCCAATGCTATGGCGTCAACTACCCAGTGGGAAAGCCTTTTTTTGGAGACGGCGTTCCCTTTCCGCCGTCCGCCAAAGCAGACAAAGCTGCTCAGATTATCTAAAGCTCTTCGTGCAGTCCACAAGGGTACGCAAAGCACGCACCGGACACATCAACGAAAGGGCTGGGTCTGCCTCCTCCCGAGGCAGTGCTTGCAGGTTCACGACCTGGTCCCTGAAAGGGGTCGTGGGAACCTTGGGCACGTAGCCCGGTCGGGGTCTCAGGATAACGTGAGAAAGTGCCGGACCGAACTCCAGGCAAGAGTCGCTGACAGAGAACGCTTGCAGGTCTCCTACCCTCTTGATTTAGGCTAAAGCGATCAGGAGGGCCGTCTTCAAGGAGAGGGCCTTGAGCTCGACTAAATCAAGGCCCGAGAGGACCACTGAGAGATCCCAAGAGGGAAACAGGTTAGGCCGGGGAGGATGTAGTCTCCAGGCATCTTTCAGGAACCTGATAATCAAGTCGTGCTTACCAAGGGACTTGCCATCTACTGCGTCGTGGTGGGCTGCGATAGCAGCTACATACACCTTCAAGGTGGAGGGGGACAGCCTCCCCTCCAGTCTCTCCTGCAGGAATAGAAGCACTGACCGAACTGCGCATCTCTGTGGGTCTTCGGCTCAGGAAGAACACCAATTTGCGAACAAACACCACTTTAGTGTGTAGAGTTGCCATGTTGAGGGAGCTCTGGCCTGATTGATCATATCTTCCGTGTCCCGTCCAGGGGCCAGACATGGAGATTCCAGAGGTCTGGGCGCGGATGCCAGAGGGTGCCCCATCCCTGAGAAAGAAGGGCCTTCCTCAGGGGGATTTTCCAGGGAGGGGCTGTCATACGGAGCGTGAGTTCTGAAAACCAGGTGCGGGTGGGCCAGTAAGGGGCCACCAAGGCGACCTGTTCCTCGTCCTCCCTGATCTTGCACAGCACCGATGCAAGAAGGCTCACTGGGGGAAACGCGTACTTGCGCAGCCCCCGGGGCCAGCTGTGTGCCAGCGCATCTGTCCCGAGGGGAGCGTCCGTCAGGGAATACCAGAGCGGGCAATGGGAGTAGTCCTGGGAGGCAAAGAGGTCTACTTGCGCCTTGCCGAATTGGTCCCAAATGAGCTGGACCACCTGGGGGTGGAGCCTCCACTCTACACTGGGCAAAAACCGCCGTCGTGTTGCGGTTGCCAGGGATATGAGTGGCAAGCAGCGACCTGAGTCGCGGCTGACTCCAGAGGAGGAGATGGCTGGCGAGTTGTGACATATGACGAGAGCGCATGCCGCCCTGGCGATTTATGTACGCTACCGTCGCGGTGCTGGCTGAGTGAATCAGAACGTGCTTGCCTCGGATTAGTGGAATAAACCTCCGTAGAGCAAGAATAACTCTAAGCAATTGATGTGCCAACGCTGCCGGGGACCTTTCCAGGTGCCAGCGGCAGCGCGCCCATTGCACACGGCACCCCAACCCAGTCGAGAGGTGTCTGTGGTTACCATGACACGTCTGGACACCTGCTGCAAGGGAACTCCGGCCCGTAGGAAGCAGAGGTCTGTCCATGGGCTGAAATTTTGATGGCAGGCAAGGGTGATTGTCACACGATGCGTGCTGTGGCGCCGTACCCATCTCAGGACTTGGGTCTGTAGCCAGTGCTGTAGCGGTCTCATATGCATCAACCCGAGCGGCACGACCACGGCTGAGGATGCCATATGCCCCAGGAGCCTCTGGAATTGTTTTAGAGGACCGCTGTGCCAGGCTTGAAGCGAGCGAGGCACCTGAGCACTGACTGAGCGCGCTCATTGGTGAGACGCGCTGTCATTGAGACTGAGTGTAACTCCATATCGAGAAAAGAGATGCTCTGAACCGGGGTGAGCTTGCTCTTTTCCCAGTTGACCTGAAGCCCTAAACGGCTGAGGTGCCTGAGCACCTGGTCCCTGTGAGCACACAGTAACTCGAGAGTGGGCCAGAATGAGCCAGTCATCGAGATAGTGGAGTATGCGGATGCCCACTTCCCTTAGGGGGGCAAGAGCGGCCTCTGCAACCTTGGTGAAGACGCGAGGGGACAGGGACAGGCCGAAGGGGAAGACCTTGTACTGATATGTCTGGCCGTCGAACGCGAACCATAAGAAGGGTTGGTGTCGTGGCAAAATAGAGACGTGGAAGTACGCGTCCTTCAGGTCTACTGCCGCAAACCAATCTAGCTGTCGAACGCAGGTGAGAATCTGCTTCTGCGTGAGCATTTTGAACGGGAGTCTGAGCAGGGCCCGGTTGAGAACTCGCAAGTTCAAGATTGGTCGCAACCCGCCACTTTTTCTGGGTACGATGAAGTAAGGGCTGTAGAGATCCTTCTTCATCTCGGCTGGAGGGATGGGCTCTATCGCGTCCTTGAGGAGCAGTGTAAAAATCTCTGCTTGTAAGGCACTAGCTTGTTGGCCGCGCACTAGAGTGGAGCGAATACCGCTGAAACGAGGCGGGAGCCGGGCGAACTGAATCGCAGAGCCGAGTCGGATGGTCCTGGCCAACCAGCGCGACGGGTTGGGAAGCGATAACCACGCGTCCAAACTCCGTGCGAGGGGGACTAAGGGGACGATCACATTTGACGTACCGGGTGGGGCTTCGCGGCAGGGGGGAGCAGATAATAATGCGTCGGGAGGCAAAAGAGCGTCCCGAGGCTGAGGTGCTGAGAAAAGACTCAAAGCACTTACCTTACTCCGCACACCCGGCAGGGGGCGGATTAGAGACTGAGGAAGAGGTCCTGAGAGGGCATCTTCGAAACTCGTCAGCGCTGGCCTGCCGGGGTTGGACAGTCGCGGGCCGGAGGCGAGAGAGCTGCGTCCGGGAAACCGGGACTGGAGAGATGTAGGGCCGGGGTGCCGTGAGAACGGCACACACCGGCTGATTGACCCAGGGAGTGAGGGAATCGCTCTGTAAGTACCGCAGCCCGAAGGCGGTGCGGCGGGTGAAAACAAGGATTCTCTTCCCAGCCCTCCACCGGGGGACAGAGTGGTCTTGAAACCATCTCCGGAGCGAACATCCGACTGCCTGGGGTGTCCGTCTCAGGAGCGCTTAGGTGCATTTCTGGTCCGAGAGGGGGTCCTGGAGACGGGGGGCGTACGCCGCCTGCGAGGTGCTCAACGCTGGGGCTGAGAGCTGGGCCCAGGTTGCAGAGCTACCTGTTGTTGCTTTCTCGTCGCAGGGGGGGGACGCCCTCGGCGAGCAGGCGTGGCGCGGGCGAGCTGACTGGGTGGCGCCGCGGCATGATGTGACAAACTGTCCCCATCTGCTTCTTAACCACCGAGAACTGCTGGGCAAAGTCGTCGATGGTGTCGCCGAAGGGGCTGAGCTGGGAGGCGGGGGCGTTGAGAAATCATGACTTGTCAACGCCATGCATCTCGACCGTGTTCAGCCAGAGTTGGCGCTCCTGGACCACGAGTGTGGCCATCGTCCACCCGAGTGCCTGCGCTGTGACATTCGTAGCTCTGAGAGCAAGGTTGGAGCAGAGCGCAGTTACTGTAGCACATCGGGGTTGGAACTACCCAGGTGCAGATCTTTGAGTGCCTTGGTTTAGTGAATTTGCAGGAGAGCCATGGCATGCAGGGCGGAGGCGGCCTGTCCAGTGGTGCTGTAGACTTTTGAGGTCAGTGATGACGTCATTCTACGGCTCTGGAGAGTAGTACCGTTCAGTCCCGCCAGGTGGCGGTGTTCCGCCATCCAGGGTAGTGAGAGCGGACAAGCGGAGGGCGGTTCCGTCTGCGTTGGCTCGTCATGCACTTCCGGGAACGACGGAACCTAGGGGGGGCGTGGCTATAAGTGGCGCCGTGACCGATCGAGTAGCCGAGAGGGGGGGGCGGAGATTTCCAGTCCAGCCTCG
Source organism: Moxostoma hubbsi (assembly GCA_032164185.1). Classification (NCBI taxonomy): domain Eukaryota; kingdom Metazoa; phylum Chordata; class Actinopteri; order Cypriniformes; family Catostomidae; genus Moxostoma; species Moxostoma hubbsi. The sequence continues at coordinate 72,089,935 of JAVLUX010000001.1, forward strand.
CGCTCGCGGCAGCCCGGGAAAGCATAGCGGACATCTGCAAATCAGCCTCAGACTGGGCGAGCAGACCCGGAGGTGGCAGCCCAGGCGAGCCATCAGCATCAGACGCCGCTGTGACGCTCTCCGATGCAGCGGCGATGTCGTCATCCAATTCCGGGAGCTCAAGGGAAAATGCCGGCTGGCCGAGAAGCGAGCCGCACTCTTCCCGAGCTCGGACGGAAGCAAACAAGCATGCTGGGGGGCGGGTGGTTCGTGGGGATTTACCCGGCGAAACCGAGCCCGTGGTCATCCCCAAATCGCCTTCATCGCCAGCCGAGTCGACCTCAATCCCGTGGGAAGAAGGAACGACGCGGGGAGCGGCTGAAGTGGCTTTCTCTCAAGACAAAAGAAAGCACGACCGCAATGTTGCCATGGTTATGTTCTCGCACTGAGAACATGAACCATTCATAAAACGCTGCCTGCGTGTGATCGCAGCCCAGGCACGCGAGGCAGCTCTTATGACTGTCAGAAGTGGAGAGAATTCAACCGCATCCAGGAACTACACATATGCGGAAAGACATCTTTAAAAAGACGCGTCCTGAAAAGGACGTTCAACGCCTGCTGTGTATTGCTCTTTTATGAGTGGGAACTCAAACTCTTTTAGAGAAAATATACTCTTTTAGGAGGAGAACACTCTTTCAAAAAGAAAGAAGCACTGTCAAAGCGCCCAGGGGCGTGGACTGCACAGCGTGCAGAGAGAGATGCCAGCTGGAAATGCGCCGTGCGGATCCAACAGCTTTGCTTCTCGCTGGTAGAGGTGAGTGAAACAGGTGTGTGTTTCAGCTGCTTGCGGTACAACCATTCGGCTCCGAAGAAAAATTCTGACTGGCATTCGCTGCCCCGGTTCCCCTTATACCCATATGTCCGGGGCGGGGCATGCAAATTCTGTCTGCCAACTTGACATTGGCCTTTTCTCAGGTTCAGATGTACGATTCGGCGTCTGAGAAGACCCCTTGTGTCACTTCCTTCGACACTAGGTTGAGAGAGTGACAGAAGGGGAACAGTTGGTTTCCAGTAGTATTTGTTGTTTTTTATTCATGTTAATGGGAAGCCACAGCTCTCAAAATTCAAGCCATACACTGAATGCTTCTATACTCAGTAAACATTTTTCATGTCAAAAGTTCAGTTCCATGTGATAACAAATTGGACCTTTAGGGTATTGTGAACATACCAGTACAGTAAAATATAACAATAATAAGTGGTGTCCCATTTCATTCTTTTTTCAATGGACATTTCCTAATCACGATACCTGAAAGAATAAAATGACAATATAATTATTATGAAATTCGAACTACCATTTCCCCAGAGCAATCAATGTACTGAAGAAAATATTAGACCTAACTTGTACGGACATGTCTGTCTTTGTCCTAAGAAATGTATGTGATTGTTTACACAAGATGCATCTAAAAACCTTTTCTTCAAGGTTCTAAAAGAAAAGATTAATGTCCCTCATCTTCTTGAGCCAACCATTGACAGGTAATCTTTCTTGGAAATCAGGATTCTCAAAGTGAATCTGGAAGCTGCCAGGCTTAGCAAGGTTCATTCTTAGAGTTCACTCATTTTGCATCCAAGGCAATGATGGGTCAGATTTCCATGGTAAAGTTTTAAAGTAAATAAAATTGGCAGAAATTTTAGGAGTGTTCAGTGTTTAGGTCTAAATCTAGGCCAGATGGAAGCCCACAACCCAACTGACGTCTTACAGACTCTCGTCAATGCGAAGCTGCAAAAGTTGTGTTAAACTACATTCAGGATTATTATCAGGATTAATGTTGTCAGGATGGTTAATAGGTGGTTGCTTTCTAGCTCAAATAAAAAAAAAGCCCACCCTCAAGTCTCTATTCTTGTACCTTGAAATCGATCAGGTGAGCAATATAGGATTTATTTTGCCCATTTTATCGTCCGCCGGGTGAAAATCTTAAATCTGATTATTAGAAAAGGAATCTTTTGAATTGTTTGGAATGTGTCTAAAAATGCTCAGCCACTTCATCAGTTTGCCAACTATTTTATGTCTTAGACAGAATTTAATATTTGGATGTGAAAAATAGACTCCAATATTGAGTCTACACCTCTGCAATTGTCAAACCTTTAGATAAACACAGTACCTTTTGCCACTGAAATGTGCACAAGCATTCAGATTGACAGGATTAGCAAAAGCATACTATAAACCTAGCTAATGATGCTTAGCAAATTCATATTTTAATTCAGTAAATTCTGCTATTTGTAATGTGCATATTCTTCTACTATGGGTCACTTTATTGCAAGGTACTACTAATACCATATGGTATTGCAGTCAGAAAGTCTGCATTTACAGAGTAACTCTGATCATAAAGCAAAGCTTTATTTTGTGCAAATAACCACTTTGCTTATTTAGCCTGTTAGTATCAATTTCATGCAAATCTAGGGAGGTGAACCCGATGAACTAACTTGAAAATTAAAAGATCCAGTGTAATGTAGCCTAGAATGTCCCACTGTGGGCCTGTAAAAGAGGGAGTTTGCGGCTAACCATGAGACTCTTGGAACCACTCAAATCCTCTGTCATCACAGTAGGTTGGAGGAGTCCACTCAGAGGAAAAGACTGTTGGAAACACTCAAATCCTCTGTTGTCACAGTAGGTTGGAGGAGTCCACTCTAAGGAAAAGACTGTTGGAACCACTCAAATCCTCCATCGTCCACTCAGAGGGAAAAGACTGTTGGTATGCAGATGACGATGGCAATTCAGGCATCTGCGGATGGAAAATTGTAGTTGGAGTGTAAAAACATCTGCTCTGGACAATATGAGCCAGATTATGTTTTTGGAATTTAAAAATACACACGAGTGTGTCTCCCAATACTGATTCATAGGAAGCTGACAAATGGATATGGAGATGACATTTTTTTTTCCAGCATCAAGATCAAGAACATTTTTATATGTCTGTTCTGGAAAGTGTATGCTTTTAGAGGCTGTAACTGCTCACCATTTCTTTTTACCACTTCTAATAAACTTTTTATTTTCACTTAATGTTCATTTCAATGGCCTTGTGTTGATGAATTTGTGCAAAATTTGTTTTTGTTTTTAAGTAAAAAAATTACGTTGTGTTTCGGTTAAGACTTTAGACATGAAAATATGTAAAATATATTTGGGTTATGTAACTGTATGTACATTAATTATAATACACAAAATCTAACACAATCTAAAAGACAATTTTAAATGAACTACCATTTTTATATTAAACGTTTTTTTAACATTTCCTTATAATATAATATCAGTTGATTTTTTTTAGACAAAAGATTTAGACAATTAATTCTCAATGAAATCGAGAAATATAGAGAATGTTAATAATTAATAATAAAAACAAATAATTGTTCAACATGAAATGACAGATATACTTATTTCCCCGTCTGTCGCTCACTTCGACGTCATGTCGAAGAAGCGACACTAGGGGTCTCTCTTGAGCACTGAATATGCCTCTGGTCTATGAAATAAGGCCAGTGAGAAGTTGGCAGACGGTATTTGCATACCCAGCCCCGGACATACGGGTGTAAAAGCGGGGAAATATGTCGAGTCCATTCAGAAATTTTCTTCGGAGCCGATGGTCGTGTATGCAGCCAGCTGCGAGTCACACACCAGATTCCTGCTTCCGGCAGTGCAGTTTGCCCCTGGGCGCTTCGACAGCGCAGAGAGTTAAAAGAGCTATATTTGAAAGAGTGATTTTCTCTATAAAAGAGCAATTTCCTTTGAAAGAGTTGCACTGCGGCGTTGAAAGTCCTTTTCAGGATGCGTCTTTTTAAAGATGCCATTCCGCCCCTGTGTAGTTCCTGGATGCGGTAGAGTGCTCTCCACTTCAGACGGCCACAGGTGTTGTCTCGTGTGTCTGGGCAGCGATCACACCAAGGCAGCGTTTGTAGATAGTTCATGCTCTCACTGCGAGGGCATGACCATGGCAACGTTGCGGTCGCGGCTTGATTTCAATAGAAAGCATGCCACTCCAGCCGCCCCCCGCGTCGCTCCTTCTTCCCACGGGATTGAGGACGATGCGGTTAGCGATGGAGGCAATTTGGGGAGGGCAGCGGGTGCAGCTCCGCCGGGCACGCCCTCTCAGACCACCCACCCCCGGCACGCTCGTTGACTCCCTTCTGTGCTCGAGGTAACAGCGGCTCGCCTCACAGCCGGTCTGCTACCTCCCCTGGGCTGTCGCCTTAGGGCCAGCACGCCCAGGCTGAGGCTGACGCGCAGATGTCCGACACGCTTGCCCGGGCCGCCGCCAGCGTGGGGTTGGACTGGAATCCTCCGTCCTCCCCACAGCCATCGCTGTTGGATGACTGGTTCCTGGGGTCTGCTCGCCGCTCACAGCCTCGTCCCCCCCCCCTCCACTCGTCACAAGCCCTGCTCATCCGCGCTTGCTACCCTCGACAGTGGAGCGGCCCATGGGTATACGGCGATTCCCCAGGTGGATAGGACTGTTGCGCTCCATCTATGTCCCTAGCAACCCTACCCTCGAGGACCCGTAAGGCTCCCAGGCACTCCTGAGACATTCGACCCAGGTTCCAAGATGTTAGCTCCGGAGATGGTAAGACCACTCCGTCCCCCGGTGGAGGGCCGGGAGGAGAATCCTTTGTTCAGTTTATTTAATTTGCCGCACCCCCACCCCCCGGGGCTGCGGTACCCACATTCTCAATAAAAGAGCTATTTCCTTTGTCTCTGGGTCACCTGGCCCGCAAATGCAGTTCTCACGGCACTCTGCCGCCAGATCTCAACAGTCCCAGCATGCTGGACGCGGACCACCTGCCTTCAGCCCCACGACTGTTCCCCTGCCGGCCGGTTCCGACGAGTCTAGAGGACGCCTACGTTGAACCTCCTTCTCAGTCGCTAACCCGCCCCCTGCCGGGTGTGCGGAGCAAGGTTAGTGCTTTGAGTCTTTTCTCAGCACCACAGCCTCTGGACGCGTCTTCGCCTCCTGACGCCGCTTTAACTGCTCTGCCCCGCTGCTCCGCCTCGCTGCACCGCCCCGCCAGGTATGTCAAAAATAATCGTCCCCTTGGTGCCTCTAGCATGGAGTTTGGATTCGTGGCTCTCACTTCCCAACCCGTCTCGCTGGCTGGCCCGGACATTCCGACTCGGTTACGCAATTCACGAGAGTTATTATGCGCTCACAGAGACCAGGTGCTCAGGCACCTTAGCCGTCTAGGGCTTCAGGTCAACTGGGAAAAGAGCAAGCACACCCCGGTCCAGAGCATCTCTTTTCTCAGCATGGAGTTAGACTCAGTCTCAATGTCAGCACGTCTCACCAACGAGCATGCGCAGTCAGTGTTGAGGTGCCCCGCCGCTTTCAGGCCGGGTACAACGAACCCCTTAAAACTTTTCCAGAGGCTCCTGGGGCATATGGCATCCTCCGTGGCGGTCGCGCCGCTGGGGTTGATGCATATGAGACCGCTTCAGCACTGACTTGAGTCCCGAGACGAGCATGGCGCCGTGGCACGCACCGTGTGACGATCACCCCCACCTGCCTCCAAACACTCAAACCCTGGACAGACCTCTGTTTTCTACGGGCAGGAGTACCCTTACAGCAGGTGTCCCGACACGTCTTGGTTATGACCGACACCTCCAGATTGGGTTGGGGCACCGTGTGCAACGGGCACGCAGTAGCAGGCCGTTGGAAAAGGCCCCGCTGCGCTGGCAGATCAACTGCCTGGAGTTGTTGACTGTTCTCTTTGCCCTGCGGAAGTTTCTCCCGTTAGTTCGAGACAAACATGTCCTGATCAGGTCAGACAGCACCACTGCAGTAGCGTACATAAATCGACAAGGCGGTGTACCCTCCCGCCACATGTCACGACTCGCCCGTCTCTCCTCCTTTGGAGCCAGCAGTGACTCAAGTCTGCACCATTCACATACCCGTCAACCTCAATGTGGAAGCGGACGTGCTGTCACGACAACGCTTGCCTGGCGGAGAGTGGAGGCTTCACCCCCAGTTGGTTCAGCTGTTTTGGAAACGGTTCGGCAAGGCCCAGGTAGACCTGTTTGCCTCCCAAGAGACCTCCCACTGCCCTCTCTGGTATGCCCGTTCAGAGGCTCCCCTCGTGGCAGACGCACTGGTGCACAGCTGGCCTGCGGGGCTGCACAAGTACGCATTTCAACAGTGAGCCTTCTTGCACAGGTGCTGTGCAAGGTCAGGGAGGACTAAAAACAAGTCACCCTTGTGGCTCCTTATTGGCTCACCCGGGCTTGGTTCTCGGACCTCGTACTCCTCGCAACAGCCTCTACCTGGTGAATTCCCCTGAGGAAAGACCTTCTTTCTCAGGGACGGGGCATGCTCTGGCATCTGCACCCAGACCTTTGGAACCTCCATGTTTGGCCCTTGGACGGGACGCGGAAGATCTAGCTGGTCTACCACCCACAGTTGTAGCCACGATCAACCAAGCCAGAGCCCCTTCTACCAGGAACTTTACGCCCTGAAATGGCACTTGTTCGTGAATTGGTGTTCTTCCCATACTGAAGACCCACAGAGGTGCGCAGCTAGGTCAGTGCTCTTATTCCTACAGGAGAAGTTGGAAGGGAGGCTGTCCCCTTCCACCTTAAAGGTGTATGTTGCCGCTATCGCAGCTCACCACGACCCAGTAGACAGCAAGTCTCTGGGTAAGCATGACCTAATTATCAGGTTCCTCAGAGGCGCCCGGAGGTTAAATCCCTCCCTGCCAAGCCTGTTCTCCTCCTGCGATCTCTCAGTGGACCTCGCCGGTCTTCAGAGATCCCCCTTCGAGCCGTTAGAATCAGTTGGACTCAGGGCCCTCTCTCTAAAGACGGCCCTGCTGATCGCACTCACTTCCATCAAGAGGGTCGGGGACCTGCAAGCGTTCTCTGTTAGCGACACTTGCCTGGAGTTCTGTCCACTTGCCTGGAGGTTCCACTGGGTGGTGGATGCCATCTTACTGGTCTATCACACCCAGGCTGTTGCCCCCCCCCCCGCTGACGGTCTGGCAGGGTGAATTGCTTGCATCTGGCGCCCTTTCCCTCAGCCAAGCTTCTCTCCCAGGAGATCCCACCCACCCGGGTCCCTGGTCGATTCCTCCCTAGCCCTTTTGGGTCCACAGTTCAGCGGAGGAACTTGCTGACCCAGTCCACTATGGGTTCTCTAATCAACCCTGTACTGGAATAGGTGCTCCACAGATCGGGACTCCTACTCGGACTCCCCCTGTGTGTATTTTCCGCGATCGGGTCCCCTCACAAAGTGGACCCGCGTCTCCCTTAGGCAGTTTTTACTGCCCTCCGGTTGCTATGCTGTAGCAACTCCCCCCTCCTCGAGGTTGGATGTACCACTGCGCCACGTTCCACTTGTTGCCTAAAAAACCCATGTGATGTATTCGCCACCTTTACCTCCCCTTTTGGGCAGGTATGGCCTCCGCAGGGTCTTTTCCCCCTGAAAGAATAGGAAACTTGGTAAGACCCCATTCCCTCGATTTGTGTAGGGGCCCCGCTGTTCTTGCTCTATGCTGAGAAACATAGAGAGAAAAGAGGCCCAGCCAGGCTTGGCCCATTCCCAGGTTGGCAAGTGTCACCTTGTTCCCCTCTAGGGTAACCAGATGAATTCCGACGTCTTTTTTGGTGCATTGGGTAAGGGTGCGTGCAGTCTGAAACACAGTTGGTCACTTGTGCAAATGAAATACCAGCCCGCTCCTGTGTCAGCAGTACACATACATGGCTCATACACGACGTCGAAGTAAGCGACAGTCGGGGGAACGTCTCGGTTACATATGTAACCTCTGTTCCCTGATGGAGGGAATGATACATCATGTCCTCCCGGCAACGTCGCTGAGCCGAGCCACTGCAGTGGCCGGACCATTTCCAGCTCCTCAGAAAAATTCTGAATGGACTGGACGTATTTCCCCGCTTTTAAACCCGTATGTCTGGGGTGAGGTATGCAAATACCGTCTGCCAACTACTCATTGGCCTTTTTTCATAGACCAGAGGCATATTCGGCGCTCAAGAGAGACCCCTAGTGTCGCTTCTTCGACACGACGTCTCGTTCCCTCCATCAGGGAACGGAGGTTACATACGTAACCGAGACGATTTCTAAAGATTTTTGAATGAAGAGACAATGAAAACATGATTTCATGTCAAGTGCAATATGCAAACAACCTTGAATGTTTAGAGAAAAATTCTGTTAAAATCTTTTAATCAAATTAAAAAAAAAAATGTGTTGCCTTTACTGTATACTCTATACTTAATTCTTTGCATAGAAATGTATCAAATAATTATTTGTACTCGTACATGTGTATCCTTTCAGTGCCTTGGTGAATTATGGGTGGAAAAGACTTCAAGACCACATGCTTAAACAATAATCTTTACTTTTTTGTTGCCCATTCACCATCTTATTTCTGTCCGGGCAGTCACTATTGCCACCACTGTATCTGAGCAAAACATTAGTTGAGCAATACATTATTTAAACACAGTGTGTTTGTGTCATTAACCATCTCTCTAGACACATGGTAAAATGTATCTCTGTACACAGTCTCGTGACTCATGAGTGTTGTGTTTTTAGTCATGCTTTTTTTTATCTCTAATTGGACATCCTCTGTTTTTTACCCACAATTCTGGGAAACTCCTGCATTTCTTCAAAATAGTTTGACTCATTATTTCACAACAATATTATTTTTTTTTATGCTTCCCAGTACACTTAGAACCTTTGCCTTGGTATTTTCTATTCTTTATATGTCCTTTAATTTCTTAATGTGTTCATCTTCCATCAGACATTTTTGCCTTGGCACAAGCATGTTTACCATCCCTTATGGCATGTCGGGAAGCACGTTACATCAGCAGAAGACCCCGGTTTGCTTCACACATTAAAACCAAGAAGTAATTGATTTAGAGGTTGCATTTTCCAAATTAATATAACATTTTTGCTCCATTGATGGTTAGGTTTAGGTTTGTGTTTCACATTTCGGTAAGCACAATGTGGCCAACTGTCAGAAACAACATGCCGTCTTCTCATGTGATCATGTTAAAACATGACAAAATTACGTGGTTGAGAATACAATATTCAAGATGTGAATAAATTAATGTTTTACGCAGAATACAATTCATTCAATAAAATGTGGATTTAGCTGGATTTCATTTGCACTGTGTACATTTTCAAGGTTATGTCTATTTAGCTTGCACTTGCAGTTTTCATGTCACTTTTGCTTTTTTACACTATGGATTAGGAAAAGTTTAAGATTTTGGTTAGGGAGAAAGGTTTTTGTGGTAGATCTCTGCCCTAAAAAGGAGGAAGCGGGGGCCAGGTGAACAGTTCACAGAAGACTTTAATTAAACACAACATAAATCTGCTTTTCAGCACAGACTCGTCAGCACACACAGCTCCAGGTGTCGCTCACAATGTTGGCTTTATCCCTCTACTGGCTGATTGGGATTTCTGGAAGGGAGATGTTACCCTTCCGGCCGTCCGGCTACTAGGCGGTCTTCTCTGCCTCCTGGAAAACTGAGCAGGATGAGGGGAGGGAGAGGGGAGAAGGAAAGAAAGCGGGAGAGACAGAGATAGAGATTTTTTTTATTTTTGAAAAAAACCTTATTTACAATTAAATTAGTATCAGTTCACAATAACTTAAACAATATAATACATTCAACAAATTTCAAAGAGAATAGAACGTTTTAAATTACAAAGAAAAAAACAAATCAACTTCACATAATGCACACAAAGCCCCATGACTGCACAATATCAAATCAAAAGTAGAAAGATCTCCCATAGTTTTATAAAACCGAAAATCAATCAACACTCTAGATTTTATCAAAGTTAAAAAACAGACGTTAATATCATCACTAGAACTTTGTTCTATTTTGTTTTTTCTGCTGATATAAATAGCCATTTTTGCTTGGCCTAAAATAAAATTCAACAGTTGACAGATAAAACATTATTTATCTGAAAATACTTAAATCCCAAAATGAAAGTCTCAATACAAAAAGTTTAATTAAACCTACAACACAATTCTTTTAGCTTCATAAATAAAGGTTCCACTCTAAAACAATGCATGAAAGCATGAAAAACAGTCTCCCTTTGAAGACAAAAAGGGCATGCAGAACTGACTTCTGGTTTTAACACCGAAATAAAAGAATTGACAGCAATGGCACCATGGAGAATTCTCCATTGAATGTCACCAACCCTCTTAGATAATGGTGGCTTATACAAGGCTCTCCATTCAGGCTTTACATCATTACTCAGTTTCAGAACAGAACGACATGGTGTATACATTTTTTGATCAAACACCTTCTTATTAAAAACCAAAACACAGGCTCTATACAGCTTTTTGCCTTCACTCGACAAAAAAATCTAAAAACAAAGATTCACATGGTTTAAGTAAAAAACCTAAACACTCATCAAGATTGGGTTGAACAACTAAACACGGAAAGGGATCTTCAATATCAGGAGTACTATCCCCTGTAAAAAAAAGTATTTCTGTAAGTGGTCCTCTTCAATTGTAAAACATGATTTTAGTTTTGTCAAGAACTGTGTAAATACACGAGCAGATCTGATTCCCAGATGTTTGGATACTGCCTCCACATTCTCAAAGTGAGTTCCAGTTAAAGTCAATAAATGTCCCAAATTGAAGACCCTGGATTCCTGAAATAAGGTACTGAACCTGGTAAATTACAGTGCGTATTAATGTCCAAACGGGCTCCAAGTATCAAAGGTTCTTGTAATAGCCAGTGGAGAGAATATGAGTTCTGTCTTATGAACATGAAAAAAACTCCACACTTTAAAATATTCAGATAAAAAACAGGCATTCCTGATGAATCCAATTTTGTTGGATCCATTAATAAGAGGGGTTTATCCAGTCTAAAACCTCCAATGGTGCGCAAAATGGTGCAACTAACAGCACGCCAGCAAAAATCTGTCGAACCATCAAAAAATCTTTGTAAAAACTTTAAACAAAAAGCAGCAACCCTGCTTTGTAAATGAATCAAACCTTGCCCACCTTCTTCTTTGGGGAGGTATAAAACACTTTGTGGGACCCAGTGAAGTTTGTCCCAAAAAAAGTTCACAAGGGCAGCTTGAACTTCAGCTAAAAACTGTGAAGGGTCTATGCATGCCAGTCTATGCCAAAGTAAGGATGCCACTAAATTGTTGACAATGAGAGTTCGACCCCTATAGGACATGTTTGGTAATAACCATTTCCATTTATCCAAGCGACCTTTAACTTTTTCCAAAACCCCCTCCCAATTTTTCATCTCCTAAATAAACACCTAAGTATTTTATACCCCCTCTACCCAATACAACCCATCAGAAAGGCAAGGTTTCCCATCAGTCCATTGTCCCAACAGTAAAGCATCACTTTTTTTTCCAGTTAACCTTTGCAGAAGACAACACTCTAAAATCTTCAATTAATTTAAGTAAAATCTGCACATCACTATGTCTGTTGATCATTATTATAAAATCATCAGCATAAGCTGACTAACAAAAACTATTATTACAATTTGGTAAAACCAAGCCACTTAAATTACTTCTTATTTGTTGAAGCAAAGGCTCAATAGCTATGGAATACAACATTCCAGACAAGGAACAGCCTTGTCTGATACCTCTAAAAACCTGAAATGGAGAACATAAGCCACCATTAATTACTCTCAACATCACAATAGAGTACTCTGACCATGTCAACAAACTTTTTGCAAAAGCCAAAAGCTTTTAAAGAACTCCACAAATAAGAATGCTCAACATGGTCAAAAGCTTTCTCCTGAGCCACAATCTAAATTCAATCATTTAGGGGACATAAAAAATATCTCGAATTAAATAAATATTATCAAATATAGATCTACCGGGGACACAATATGTCTGGTCCGGTTGGATAACCTGATCCAATACTCCAGCCAATCTGTTAGCCAATGCCTTTGACAGCATTTTATAGTCGCTACATAGAAGTGAGACAGGTTGGCAGTTTTTTAGATCAGTAAGGTCTCCTTTTTTTGGTATAAGAGTGATTACCGCTCTTCGGCAACTCAACGGCAGCCTACCCTCTGACACGCTATCATTGAGTACCTCAAGCAGATCTGCACCCAACTCCAACCAAAAAGCCTTATAGAATTCAACTGGGAGGCCATCCACTTCTGGAGCCCTCCCAGACTCCATGCTTTGCAGGGCCATATGAAATTCTTCCAGGGTCAAAACTCCTGCAAGGTCATCCTCCTCTGATACCTTTGGTAGACTTTCAAGGAAAACATGTTCCTCACAACACCCTGACTTAAGCTCACTTCTATAAAGATTTTGATAAAGAACTGTTCTTCCCCGAATATCAGCAGGATCAGACAAATGCACTCCGTCTTCAGAACACAGTGCATGAATAAAATGTTTCTGCCCATTCTTTTTGTCCAGATTGAAGAAGTATTTGGAAGGTGCATCCATCTGATCAATACTTTGAAAACGTGAACGGACCAGAGCCCCCTGTGCTTTATACCCCATTAGATCAGCTAACTTAACCTTCTTCTTTGAGTAGGCTTCCAAATAGCGAAGCTCACCAGTTGATTGAGCTAATCGTTGAGATTCAATTATCTCTTTTTCCAAAAAACCTAAAGAACGAGTCAACTCTTTAGTGACGTTGTGAGTGTACTGTTGAGTAAACTGTCTTATTTGGACCTTGCCAAAATCTCACTACTGTTGTATTAAAGAAAAAAAAACTTTGTTGTTCTATAAACTTCCCAAAAAGACTTAAAAGATTCCTTAAAAAAATTATCATTTAACAGTTTAGTATTAAAATGCCAGTATGCACTTGGTTTAACAAACTTAAAATAAACTTACAGTGTACCATACTATGATCTGTAAAACCTACTGGCATAATAAAATATTTATTAAAAATACTAAGATGATAATTAAAACTATAAATTCTGTTCAGTCTAGCTAATGACATAAAATTATCACTTGTGTGAACCCAAGTGTACTGCCTCTCATCACCATTTGAAGATCTCCAGATATAGCTCAGTACAATTGAAATCACCAACAATGAATAAGTAGTCTTCAGGGCTGCAGTTTTGTAACGTTGAACACAGTGTGTCTAAAAATAATATTCTTTCAACTGGTGCATTTGGAGCATACACACAAATAAAATTGAACACAGAACTTTCAAAAGTAGCTTTAACTTTTAAAAGTCTACCTTTTACAATTTCATCAACATCATACGAAATAGGACTAAAATTCTTTGTAAATAAAATGGCAACTCCCCCACTTATTGAAGTTCTGTGACTTAAAACAGGGACACCATCAAACTCCCTCACCCAGTCAACAGCATTTTTCAGATCACTGTGAGTTTCTTGTAAAAAGGTATTATCAATATTTTTCTGTTTAATTACTTAATATAATGTTGCTCTTTTTCTAGAATCTCTTGCACCATTAACATTCAAAGTAGCTAAATGGACTTCACTCATAATTAACAAAATAGAAAATAAACACATCCCATAAAGCAAAAAAACATCAGCCTTAAGTTAACAGGCATCATTTTTCAGGGCATTATTGAGATTTCAATACGCGCACACCTTTTATTTTTAGTTGATCGAAGAAATAGCTTGCTATCATCAAACTCGTAACTCCGACCAATAATTTCACTCTGGGAAAAAGTCACACCAGAGTCAGAAGACTCACCATCACTATCTTTACCTTGATCCTCATCCTCTTGCACATCACTTTTTTTATTTACTTTGGCATCAAGTATTTTGTTACTCTTCTTTCTTTTTGAGGGCATTTTAAAAAAAACAATTATCTTCCTCCATACTAACACAATCAGACTCGCATGTCTTTTGGAATAACACTGAACTATTCTCTGAAACGCTGTCATTATGCCCATCTTTTTTCTTTTCAGAAAACTGTGTCACGCTCACTAAATCATTTATTCCAGTATCTGAAAAAGTTTCGGTATGTGCCGTACTTACGTGCTCATGGTGCGACAAGGTCAATACAGTCACATTCTCACCAGGAACATGTGAAGCCGTCACCGCCACGGCCGAGCTCAGCTCCAGCAAAACCGGCTCAATTTTACCGGCAACACCAGCGGCACTGCCGCCTTCAATATTCTCACTCACTAAATTTGCCTCCTTTTCTCGAATTTTGTCAGGACATTTGCGAATTAAATGCCTAGATTTGCCACAACCAAAGCATTTAGTCCTCGCAGTAGTAACAAAAATTGCATAATCAAAGTCATCAAAACGAATATTTTGTGTCAAATCAAGCTCGGCATCATCCTGAATAATCATATAAGGGAATCGCCTGAACGAGACAATATGTTTCAACAGAGGCGACCCGCTACTGATTGGGATCTTTTTGATCGGAGATACCAATTTCCCATACTGGGATAAAGCCTGTGTTCGAATTGTATCACTAATAAACGGTGGAACGTTTGACAAAGTGACTCGCTTAGCTGGCAAAGAAAGGGGAGAACAGGACAAATTCACCACTGATAACTATTCTGTGTTCGACTAATTCATTAGCTTTATCCACACTGTCAAGAAAAACCACCATGGCACTGTTCTGGAGGCAGATAACATGCACTCATGCCCCACAACCTCTCCAATGGCCAGGCAGCATTCTTCCACCCCCATCGCAGACACCACCTTAACAGCGTGGCGCCGCGTGAGTGAACTCAATACCTCCATGCGTGGGGCCAACATGCTTCCCCGATAAAGCGGATAGCAAGCAGCCCAAGAAAAGAGTAAGAGACCAAAAACACAGAGAAAAACACACACACGCCAAAAAACAACAACAACAAAAAATAAATTAAACACAGCAAAGAGAGAGAAAAATAAATCACTCACAACACTCTACTGGCACTCACACAACTCCGTTCACTCGCACCCAGTCACTCCGGAAGTGAGAGAGAGAGAGAGAGAGAGAGAGAGAGAGAACGAGAAAGAAAAGCAAAGAAAAAGAGAAAAGGGATAAAAGGAAAAAAACATGCAGGTCCCTGATCATGCTGCCAGTCGGTCCTCAGCCAGTTGCACAGCGGTCTGCTGTGATGATGCACTGCTCCAGCGCCACCTTGATCATGATCCTCTGTCAGCGGCGAGGGCTCTCTGACTCCACATCTTCCTCCAACTCCTGGGTTTGTGGCAGATCTCTGCCTTCCCTATGAAGAAGGAAATGGGAGCTGGGTGAACAGTTCACAGAAGACTTTAATTTAACACAACATAAAACTTCTTTTCAGCACAAACTCACCGGCACACACACACAGCTCTGGGTGTCTCTCACACTGCTGGCCTTCCGGCCCAACGCAGAATGCACTCGTTCGCTTACTGTGTGCATCACTCTCTCTCTCCTACTGCCATCTCCGGCTCATCTTTATCCCTCTCCTGGCTGATTGGTGTAATTAATCAGCAGGCGTCCATCTTTTCGGCCCAGCCACGCCTTCCTCGTCACAGTTTTGTCGATTTAAAACTCGATAGAGACTAATTTTTTAGGGAGAAAAGTCTTTTGTTTGGGAGAAAACACTTTGTTAACTTTTTTGTGATATGCCCACTCTGTGCCCACTGTCATGAAATGTGGAAAAAGTTATGTACCATGTAATATAATTTTTGCGAAAATGTTGCCGCAGTCAAGATATTTTCATGTGATCAGGCTTGTTTGTTTGATCAATGGCAGAAGGGGTCATGATTAAAAATTTTAATTTCATTCATTTGAAAGCAATGCTTATATTTTGCAAATATATTTGATGACGCTAGTGGTGCAAAAATTGCATACTTTAGCTAGAAGTCATTGGAATTTTTAAGCAATTTTATCATACATGAAAAATAAAAAACACTGTTCACTTAGAAAGGCATATCTCTCCATAATAAGCTGTATGATTTAAAGTGTAATTGACCTGAAGAAAATTGCCCTTGATCTTTTAAAAAATAAGAGGTCATTGTATTATAAAAACATACTGTATGTTTCAGAACTCAATACTTCCTCCTCACTGCAAAAAGAGCATTTGTTGAAACCAAGCTGCCAAAAACAACTGATGCCAAACTGTGGTAGAAATTTACACCTGACCGCCTCCACAACAACACATAAAAGCCTACTTTACCTTATAACTTCTATAGCCACGCCCAGCAGGCATATGCAGAGAGGTTGGCTCTCTGTCGGCAGCTTCAAGTTCCTCTGTCAGCAGCTTCAAGTTCCTCTGTGTCCACATCACTAAGAAACTCACATGGTCCGCCCAACCCCTCTTCTTCCCGAGACGACTGAGGAAGTTTGGAATGAACAACCACATCCTCACACGGTTCTACACCAGCACTGTAGAGAGCATCCTGACTGGCTGCATCACCACTTGGTACGGCAATAGCCCCGCCCCCAACCGCAAAGCCATGCAAAGGGTGGTGCAAACTGCCAGACACATCATCGGAGGTGAGCTTCCCTCCCTCCAGGACATATATACCAGGCAGTGTGTGAAAAAAGCTCAAAGGATCACAAGGGACTCCAGCCACCCGAGCCATGGGCTGCTCCAATGCCACCCAAAATGAAAACTTGCACACCCAAATGTAGTCTGCAACTACTAGAGCCCTATTTCACCTGAAACACATGTACAGTGGTGTGTCAATGATTATTCAACTCAAAAATCGTACAGAAACTTTTCTTGGCCTTTCGTACAAGAAGGGATTGGGTTAGACAGCTTGACATTTCAATGGAGTATTTTAAAAAGTTAAAAGAAAAAGCAGTTATTGAGAGATTTTAAGATGGTTGTTTGATTTTCACATATGTGTTTTACACCTCAGAGTGTAATGTGGTGAACAGCAACCCACCAAACGATGTTGGCAACCTCCGTTTTAATTCAGGGGGAAAACCCAAAGGAATTTTTATCAGGGTTACCACAGCAACCAATAACAACTTAGCATCAAAACCATACTTAGTAGGCACCATGGAAACTAAACTTAGGCCAACAGACTGTAAAGGAGAATACAAGTATATTCTGGTTTTGTAACAGTTAGCTTGTTCAGTAAGCTCTATATATAAAAATGTGGGAGGTGTCCTTCAGACAAAATTACACAGCAAGACTTCATTTTCTAGAGCTGATTATACAGTATTTTTGTAACCACACTCCTGTGGGAGTTTCTAACTAGTATATTCCCTGAATGAGAGGTAACATTGTACATGCAAATATGGGACCCTTGCCGCCCCACCAGGTCGACAGGACAATACGTCTTCAGTACTTGATGTTTCACGGGTCCCCTGTGAATATTTAGCCGCTTCAAAAATTGACACAATTACAGGACTTAAGGCACCTCATATGGGGCATCTTCATTTCGGCCAAAATACGGGACATCTCTGCCAACATAGGACTGTTGACAACACTAATTCAGGTTGATTCAGTCATATTCATATTTATATAATATTTCATATTAAAAAGTCATATTTTGACACAGCAAGCAATAATTGGTTAGGAATAAACAGAATAAACGGTAAGGATAAAATATTTCCAAATAGTTGAAATCAGCACTTTGCTTGTATTCACATATTGGCTGAATTCTGATAGTGACAATAGAACACAAAATTGGGATTTGAGAAAAGTGAGAAAAATGTTAATAGAAATAAACATAAAAATTAGATAATGAATGACAAGATTGTCAAAAAAAGTTGGTGGGGTGGGTGAGCCTTTAATGATATTTGATGGTCAACAAAATGTTTTTAACAGGCCAAAATGTTAATATCTTTTTACAACTAAATACACACACAGACAACAAAGCAAACCCAAAACATTCCTGCCCCCTGAGAATGTGGAGCATGTGAAGTTGAAATGCATTGTTACCTGTGATAAATCATTGTAACATTATAGTTGGTTTTACCATTGTTTGTGACAATAGAAAAAGGTATTTTTACCATGCAATGTCACAGTAGAGTAACTTTGAATGGGATTTGGGAGCCTCCAGGTGCATCAATGAAAAGGCTTCAGGGAGAACAGGGTTAATGAGAGGTCACAGGGAAATCAGTGTGTTGTGTGATCAGATTGCAGGTAAATTGTGGTTTCCTCTCAACACATGCCACTGCTTAATTTTGTACTCACTTTGAAAAGCACTGTACAAATAAAGCTCAATTGAATTTAACTGAATAGACTGTAATCATGTTTAAAAATAGACATAAAAGCTCAACGTACTCTACCTACACACCCCAAACAAATTAAGAGATAATTTTTTATGTTCCGTACAGCCCAGAAAAGTTTCCTGCAGATATCGAGAGAGTAGAAATCCATTTATTTTCATATCTATCCATCTATAGCCTACGCATTGGATAAAAATACAATATTCTGCTTTCCAGACTGAACATTTGTGTTTGTAGTTCAAAACACAGCTCTCAAATTCTGCTTAATTTGATCATCTACAGAGTAAGAGAGAAGAATGTTTGTTCATTTTACAAGTCAACATATAGGGTAAATGTATTTTGTATGACATTCGGCAAACAGCCAAACAGAAGTAAAATGTCAAATCTGTCTATTTATGTCCGTCATGTAACATGACTCAATGCAAAGTGTAAAAAGAATCGAGATTGTATAATAACAGTACACTGTTGACTACCATATTTGGTAGTGAGAACTCAACACTACTCTTTAAACAATGGCATTGCCGATGTAGCTGCCTATATTGATTGCGTGATGATTGATTGGTGATGATTGTACAGTGTACACCCTTTGAAACTTAAGTTGAACTCAATGTTTTAACACTTTACGTCTTTTGTATTATCACAAAATGTTGATGCATATGAATGTTTTGTGTTAATTTTATGAACTTCATCTCAAAAAACACCTTTATAGGTACCATAAATAGCTACAGTATGACAGAACTGAGCACAAGTGTCGTGTTTTTTTTTTTGTTTTTTTGTTTTTTCCAATTTGGAATGCCCAATTCCTCCAAGTCCTCATGGTGGCGTAGTGACTCACCTCAATCCAGGTGGTGGAGGACAAATCTCAGTTGCCTCCGCATCTGAGACCATCAACCCACGCATCTTATCACATGGCTTGTTGAGCGTGTTGCCGTGAAAACCTTGCGCATGTGGAGGCTTCACGCCATCCACCACGACATCCACACACAACTCACCATGTGCCCCACTGAGAGCGAACCACATTATAGCGACCACAAAGAGGTTACCCCATGTGACTTTACCCTCCCTAGCATCCAGGCCAATTTGGTTGCTTAGGAGACCCGGCTGAAATAACAAAGCACGCCCTAGGATTCGAACTAGTGAATTCCAGGAGTGGTAGCAATCGTCTTTACTAACGAGCTACCCAGCCCCCGGGTTTTCATTTTTAATGTTTCTGGTTGTAACTACTTAGTAAATACATTAATTGAAAGTGTACCTGTAGGTAGATAATTGCATAAAATGTAGTGCTTCATGGTAACTGATGGTCGCATTAATTTTGACGCAAGTTCTGTTTACTTGCAGCGACTTCTCTGATTGATGGATCCATATTCAGGATTATAGGTAATGTATTTCTTATCTGGTTAATTGGTCATTTACTCACCTTCATGTTGTTTCAAACCTGTATGACTTTCTTTGTTTATGCCGAACACAAAAGGAGATGTATTCTGTCTTTTAGTAAAATGACAGTGGATAGTAGTACCTCACATGAAATCTTAAAAAAAAGGCCCAAAAGGATAATAAAAGTAGTCTATGAGATCTGTATGTCAAAATCCAAGTCTACTGATGGCATACAATAGGTTTGGAGAGTAACAACATGAAAATAAAGTCATCCATTGACATCCATTGTGCTTTGATGAGTATCAGAAACATTTATTCTTATATAAACTTGTGTTGTCTCATCATTTAGACAAAACCAGTTTACATCAAGATAAGCCTGAGTTGCATAATAGAAGCAAAGCATTCATTCTGATTTTTTGTGCAGCGTTTTTGTTTCGTTAAAAGTTTAATTTAATTCAGCTCCATCAGAGGGGTTACAAAAGAATGTTCAGCAAAAAGACCACCCTCAAGAATCTCTGTAAACACTGTTAATGACACAAATAAAAAAGAGCAGAATATAACAGCAAAATTTAACTAGCAGAGCTCTGCAGGAGTCTTTTCTCAGTAGCTGTCTGCTTGTCCCACATCAAAAATTCCAGTCATACATTAGTGCTTGCCAAATGACAGGCTGGGGTCAAGATTCGATGTGAACTACTTCATATTCTTCAATGGCCTCTGATCTGTTCTTGCAAAGATATGACCAAAAAAGGGATTTCAGCACTACTGCAAATCCCTCTCCTCCTCCCACAGAACTCAGAAATAATTTAATCCTTATGGGGCACAGGGAAAGAATGCAGCAAATAGAGTATGGCATTATAACAAGGACTTTGAGGAGGGAGACTGGTCTCTCAGTTTTGCCTAGCATGAATATGGACAGATATTCCAACTGTTATTGCACAGCAATTCTGAGATCTGCTGGATGAAAGAATACTTTATTACTAGCTTTGAAATTTATTGCAGCTCAGTTCATCATTACAAGATGAAGGTTCAACAGTGAGATTTGGTGGTTAAAGCTCGGGACTTGATTCAATCCCCTCAAGGAGATTGTGCCCATAAGCTAGAACAACCGGTTGCTCCAAGGAGATTGTCCCTGTATAATAAGTTTATTGTGTGTCACATGTTTACTTACTGAATATTATGACTATGATGACATACTTCCGATAAAACACTGTGTCTGCTTACAAGACGTATATCCAAATGACATACCTGTTGTGGTGTCTCCGGTGAAATAAACCCTAAGAGATACAGATAATAATTACTTTCATTTGCAATGTGCTACTTTCAGTTGAAAGTTCTTTGGCAGCAGGAGACTTTGTCTGATACTATCAAGGACATATAAATCTTTATAAACCACATAGAATACAAAAAAAATAAAAAATGTATTCTGACGGCTGTTTAAAATAAATAAAATAAAATAAAAACAGTGGTCGATGGGACTATATATATATATATATATATATATATATATATATATATATATATATATATATATATATATTCTTATACTTCAACACATACTTATTACCTGCTAATATCATTAACAGTATTTTATGCATTTAAGTACTTGCTTAAATTACTCAAAGCATCTTATGCATTTAACAGATGCTTTAACACTCACAGTATTTTATGCATTATATATATATATTTAGGCTTTAAAACATGATTCTTGCGAGCACATTTAATGCAATTTAAAAATATATTGTGTAAAATGTGATATTTAAACAAAGAATACTCAAATGATGAACAAACTGGCAGCTCTCGGTGCGATACATATTTCTCACATCTCAGACATGAGAGAGTGCCAAAAAGCAGGTGTTGCAACACTCTTAAAGAGGACACATCCAATTTATGACTAGAGTTAAATTGCATGAAATTTCTCCACTTGGTTACATTGTGATTGTGTGTATTTGTTTGCTTTTGCTGTTGCTTCAAGCTATTTTAAATCAGATAGAGAAGAATGTAAATCAGGGTGAGGGTGAGCTCTGACATCCTTCTGAATGTATGCATATACCTTCTGATGGGATAATATGTGTCTTGGGTATTGATTGGTGTTGTCAAATAGAGTGTGCAAACTTCAGGAGACAGAGGTGTCAGTGCAAACATTTACACAGATATGAATACTTCAGGCATGTAAAAAGTAATTGAAGCAAACATACATGAAGACCAAAAGTCTGATACACATCTCGTTAACAAAAAAGCTTGAAATTCAGCTTGAAAGTGTTCCCCATAGGCCAGAGTATCCAAACGATGTGGGGTGAAGTCAGTAGTAGAACTGAAGTGAAGGTTGAAATGATAAGCAAAACTTACATAGCAAAAACGTGGCAGATAAAATAGATTATAGAGAAGACAAATATATCTTTCAGTTATGAAGAAGAAAAGATTAACCTCAGCATTTCACTTTAGAGTAGCTAAATGTTCGTTTTATAACTATAATGATAATCTCAGTTTTGACAGTCTATTAGCCCATGTTCAAAGTTTTGAGGTGAAGGTTATGAGAGAAAAATAGTGTGCCAATTTTCGTGCTCTGCATAGTAGCAGTTTGTGTGAAAGAATGAGAACACGGGTCATGACATCTTATCTTAAACATCTGTTAATGTTAAACAAACCATCTCAGGGCATAGTTCTGGTTAATATATCATTTGAAATCCAGTGCTATGTAGTGCTTGTCAATGAGGGTGCTTTTGATTGGTCTGTAGTCATGAAAGCTCTCCATGTAAGGAAAAATGTAATTATAAATCATAAATGTTTTGCTTTTTATTGAAACAATGCATCTGAATTTAAATACCACAAATAAGGTTGAAGCCACCTGTTTTAACTTTAAACATACACTATAGAATTCTGGGCTCTCTATCGATGTCTGTGGTTGCAATATAAACCTGCAAGTTACTTTTTATTTACTTATTATTAGTTACTTTTATTTTTACATCAGTTGAAAATTAATCCAGCCTGATCTTATGATTCATAGGTACTTATGCGTACATCCATTTTATGTTTGGATAGAAGCTAAAACATACAACGTGGAAAATATTTAGTCCTCTAAATTAATAATATATTTGTAGTTACATTATATTTATTGAACAGATAATATTGGTCCCTTAATCCTAACTCAAAACCTAACCACTTTTCAACCATTTATAAAAAAAAAAGTAAAAGGCAGATAAATTTACAGTGACAATGATTTTTGAGATAATATACTATTATCTAGATATTTTTTGGCCACTAATTCTTCTCTGTCCCATAAACCTAATCTGGTTAGTGTTTTTTTATATCTTCACAATAATAATAATAAAAAAATAATAATAACAAAAATAAACATACTGTAACAGATAAATGTAATCACAATACTTTATATATATAAAAAAAATAATACAATAGCTTTGTGTGAGGTAAAAACTGGAATTTAGGTTGTTAATTGCTGAAAATCTTCATTATAACATTTTAAAGTTTTTCAAAGTGATGGACTCCGATGCAATTTCAATAAATCATTAGAACAGAAACTGTTCAAATGTCAGATCAGGTAAAGGTGTCAACTGCGTTAAATAAATGTGATGGCACTGCACATTTATCTCACTGATAATAAATTTAAAAAATAAATCAACCAGTTAATTCCATTAATTCAATGATCGAATCCAGGGTGCGCTGAGTGACTCCAACCAGGTTTCTTAATCAACCAAATTGGCTTGGTTGCTAGGGAGGGTAGAGTCACATGGGGTAACCTCCTCGTGGTCGAGATTAAGTGGTTCTCACTCTCAATGGGCCAAGTGGTAAGCTGTGCGTGGATCAAAGAGAGTAGCTGTGAGCTCACGTGCTGTGAGTCTCCACGGTGTCATGCACAGCGTGCCACATGATAAGATGCGTGGATTGACTGTCTTTGAAGCGGAGGCAACTGAGACTTGTCCTCCACCACCTGGATTGAGGTGAGTAACCGTGCCACTACAAGGACCTGCTAAGTAGTGGAAACAACTGGACATTCCAACATTGGGAGAAATGGGGATAAAAAAAGATTTGAAAACATTTCTCTGTTTCTAAAGATGTTCAAATGTAAAATTATTTACGTTTTAGATGCTTTCAATGTGTAATATTGAACATTGTCAATGCTTAGTATTTTGTTCATTTTTAGACTCCAAAAAAATTTGGGTTATTTATTTTACCCAATAGCTGGGTTAAACATATTGGGTCTTTCTGTTGAGTTATTCCTAACGTTTATTGTGTTTCTATAATAACGCACCCAGTTGGGTTAAAACTGATCTCATGAGGACATTTTAAATTTCAACGGTCAATATGGAAGCATTTCTGTCTCACCAGATTTTGAAATTAAAAAGCCACTGAATTTCTAGCACTGAATTTTTCAGCATTGCAACTATGTATGTGAATGTTTTGTTAATATACTCACCGAAGCACCATCACTTGGGTTTGTTGTCATTGCTGATGGCATTCCTGTCATTTCAAGCACCGGTGTCCTCCTGTCACATGGTTTGATTTCATACAGAATCGATTGTTTATCCTCAGTGTCCCGGATGTTTAATCTGAAAATTTTAACACCGAATTTTGGCATCTGAATTTGGCCTATCGAATTTGTGCAACTTGAATATAAATGATTTGAATTTTTAAACTTGAATATATGATTCTGAATTTGTGAACATTGAAAAATTAAAGTGAAAATGAGTTATTGAAATTTTGAAGAGTTCAATACAAAGGTAAAAAATTCACATACATAGTTTCAATGCTGAAAAATTCAGTGCTAGAAATTCAATGGCTTTTTAATGTCAAAATCTGGTGAGACAGAAATGCTTCCATATGTCGACCAGTACCACTGCCAACAGAAGATACAGAGGTAAGTTAATAATATCACATTATATGATATTTTTTTAAACAATTTTCGTTTTCTTTATCAACATACAATAATAGCTGAATAATTTCCCCTTAATTTTGGGTCTGCTGTATTGCTGCTCACTTGGCTACTGACATAACACTTGCTATAAAGCCAGCCTATTTTAAACTGTGGTGTAGAAACGATTAATTGGGATGCTCCCCCTCACTTTCTGTGTTTGTCCCAACACTTTTTTTTTGGAAATCATACATAATATTTCATATATTTGGCCGACGTGCGAAGGAATTGTAAGACGCCTCGGCTTTTAGACTCATTATCCGGTGTTGCAGACACAGCATTTTTATAGTGTAACATTAAAATACTTCAAAGCGGAAATATGAATTATTTTATCTAGAAATGTATATCTGTAAGGCACTAAATTACACAAAAATACACAAATTGGTCTCAACAAGATATTACACCAGGGATTGGCAACCTTTTTGACACAGAGTGCCATTTTTTATTTTCCTAGTTAATGGCTGTGCCGATGAAGGATTAATAGTGGTGTTTTCCTTATTACATGATGTGTTGTTCTGAAAGCAAAAAGAAACAAATGAAACACAGAACGTAGGCTGTCATCCACGCAGTCTGACCGAAGAAAAGCGGGCGCATTTACTCTCGCGATTAATCGAAAGAGTAGTGCTGCTGGCTCTTGATGTGCAAACGGATTGCACAAGCAGCACGAGTCTCATCATCACTTTAATAATGTTTAGCTTCCCATTCAGCTGAAGAAAACATGCTGCAGAATCATGAGGAAGGATTATATCAAGATGTAGATTGGAATGCAGGTGCAGAATTTATATAAATATAGTCGACTCCTCTCTGCCGTTGCTGGCGTGCCAATGATTACCCCTCCATATGCCAATGCTTGCACGCGTGCCATAGGTTGCCGACCCCTGTATTACACAATATCCAGCATCTACATGACATTGGGTGATAGCCTAATCAGAAGCCACTTTTCAGAAAGTTCTGTGCCCCTGAATTCATGACGGTTATGACTTTTTTCATGTTGTGACATTTATCACTTTTATTGTGACTTTAATGCCAAAAAGCAGCAACATTTTGATGGTGTTCTTTTACCATTGAAGTAAGGTGCCTGGCTCATTTTGTGATCGCCTCGTTAATGAAGCCCATTGCTTGAAATTGAAATAAGTTGTTAATTCACTTTATATGAACTATATTTTTTAAATAGGATGTGATGGATTCATATGTGAGGGAAACACTTCAGAAGTGGAACCTTGAAACATTAATTTCTAAAAAAAAAAAAGCTCCAGGCCATGTCACAGCCACACCTCAGCCTGCTCCATGCCATGTCACAGCCAGACTCCAGTCTGTTCCATGTCATGTCACAGCCAAAACTCAGTCTACTCTATGCCATGTCTCTGCCAAGCTCCAGACTGCAATGCCAGTCCTTGCCAGCAACGTTACACCATTGCCTACTTATTTATTACTTATTTATTTGTGGTGGTTCTTGTAAATTGAAACATGATTGTAAGTAACTTAATAATAGTAAGTAAATTGATAACTTTCACGGATACGTCAGCGCCTGACCTCTACACTGCATCCCCTGAGTACTGATCACCCTCACCTGTCATCAATCTCCTGTCTATTCATTCACTGTTTAAAACCACATCCAGTTCCCTCACTCAGTTGTCTGGTCTCGTTGATACTTCATCAAGTTACTGACTCTCTCTAGCCTAATTCTCATTTGTCTTCATTACCTGCTTTGTATACTTACCTGCTACATCGGATCCGCACTCTGTCTCCCGGATCTTCAGTCTTCTACCCGCCAGCCTTCTTCAGTCCTTCTGTCTTCTTCAGCCCGATTCCCATCTACCTGCCTAGAACAGATAAGAGACTTTGTCAAATCCATTTCATCCGTTGTTTCTACCCGATCGACCACTACTCTTCAACTCACCTGCCGGGTCTGTTCCTGAGTGCTAAAATAAACGTCATTGCAAACTTTACCTGTCTGTATTGTTCTGTTTTATGACAATAACACAATTGCAACCATTACTTAATTAATGAAAATGTTTGCAACTTTTATTTTAATGGAAATAAAACATTTTCAATATATTTGTAACTTCTGCATTATAATTTATATTAAGAGAATAATAATAATGTTAACAACAATAATATTACCAATAATACTAGGATGGTTAAAGCAACATTTTGCCCCCCACCCCCCAAAAAATAAAACCCAACAAATTAGTTATTTTATAACACAATTTATTTGGTAAAAGTTGCTACCCAATGCATTGGGTTAAAATAACCCAACAATGGGTCGGTGTTATATCAAATCACCATTGGGCTATGTGTTGGGACATTTTTAACCCAACTGATTTTAGTGAGTATGTGTAATCCTTCATAGTTCCTTTAATGTTTAGATCGGGGATCATTTACATTAATTAGATTAGTAAATCAAGTGTATGCCCATTCATGCATTAAAACATATTAACTTTGAGGTTTATGGACTGTTTAACATAGCATGTGAATGGAGTGCATTTATTTATTTTCGAGCTAGTCCTCATGTAAATGAGATTTTATAACAATCAAGGTGATAATAATTCTCAATGGCCAATTCCTGATAACCATTGTATGCATGTTTTAATGGAAATACTCATATAGTAGCCTAACCCAAAAATCATTTTATTTTTCGATATAGTGCCATAGATCTGTGAAGCAGCAGACACACTGTCAGTGTGAAGCATAATGCAAGCTTGCCATTGCAGTTATGCTGTTGCGTCCCTAACACACTGCATGTAGTGTGAAACAGGCCTTAAAGGATATTTGTTTGAGTTCTTAGCAAAGATCTTTGCCAACTCAATTGCATTATATACGGTGTACTGTACATATTACTGTTTCCATTTGTTTTCTGCTGTGAAATCAGTAAACACCCATAAAATAAATAAATCCATCACATGATATCCTAAGGTAGCTTAAAAATAATGAGCTCTTCAGGGTTAGGACTTTATTGCAAACAAAAGATTTTTCATGCTTCACAATGAGATCATACAAGTAATATTTTGATGTATGCTATGTCAACATCCAATATAATGACATCATTGGTTTGCCAAAACCTGTTGAGTGAAGGGTTGGTCGGTAGACATGATTCAGTGTCTGTTGGGACACAGTAATGCGTTGCTGTGGGAATTTAGTCTCATTTAAGAGTCTTTGCTACAGTCCTTTTACTGTCTTAAATATGGGTGGATTGTGATCTCACTGAATCCATCCATGCCTGTGTCATGACATGGTGGCATGTTGGAATTTGTCCTGCCATTATCTAGTGCAGAGGAAAATTTTCACATTTTCAGTAAATACTTCCTCAGAAAATACTTCCTCAGAAAGCAATATTGTTCTTCTGTCTTATATTTACCACTTTTTATTTTAAATTTTTATTGTTTTATTTTTTTACGTTAAACAGCGCAATATATATATATATATATATATATATATATATATATATATATATATATATATATATAAAACTAAGATTAGTTATATTGCATGTGGTCAAAATTCCTTTGGATTCTCTACAACAACAAATAAATAAATAATACAAATGTATTACCTTTTTTTTGTTACTTTATACAATGTCAGGATGTTTTAAGTGGTTACTATTGCGTTGCTAGAGTGTTGCTAGGTGGTTGTTACCAGAGACTGTTTAGCAGAGATGGAAGCACTGCTCTTAAAATGAATGTGAAACATTGGAACGGATGTAGAAATGGAAGTCCTGCCTTTCAGGTAAAAGAGACAATCTACTATTAGATACGGACAGTGGCAGTTCTAGCTTGTATGGCATCCCTGTTAGCCTCTAACATATTTCATTTGTTGTATTTCAACCCTATATTTCTATTACTTAATTGTGCTGAAATTCAGTGAATCATTTTGGTCTCATTTGGGACATTGTTCTTTTAGAGTCACATTTACAAATTGTCTGAAAACTCCTGGATTGTAATAACATTATTCATTCTTCAAATAAATACAAAAAACACAGTTCATTTGCATACATATACAATATATATATATATATATATATATATATATATATATATATACAACCCAATTCCAAAAAAAGTTGGGACAGTATAAAAAATGCTACACATTATATGATGTTTTACCTTGTGAATGTGTTGTGTAAATATGTTGTTATTGTAAAGTGGTTTATGTCTCGTCACTGTCATTACTGCAATGTTGCTCGGAACTGCACACAAGAATTTCACCTGCTGTTGCACTCGTGTACACGGTAGTGTGACAATAAAGTGATTTGATTTGATTTGAATATCTTTTCACTTTTTGTATGTACAGTAATTTCAAATCAGATGATTGCAACACGCTCCAAAAAAGATGAGACAGGGGCAATTTAAGATTTATAACAATTTGACGAGTTAATATAACAAGGCAATGTGAAACAGAAGATATTAAACAGGTGAGGCAATTGTGTCATAGTATATAAGGAGCCACCAAAAACTGTCAAGGTCCTGTCACCTTGTCAGGTTGGGTTTTTGTCTGATCGGACTGTGACATAATTGCCCCAGGTACTGTCTTGTGTTTTTGTGTCCTGTCTTTGTGTTGAGCGCACGGGTCCGGGTGTGAGTTACTGCCATGCGCTCTTCGGTGATGTCGTCCACAGCCGCTGCATCCACAGATGCAAGTTATGACTTTACTATGCAAAGCAGAAGCCCTACATCAACACTGTCCAGAAGTGCTACAGACTTCTCTAGAAGTCTTATCTCATCTTAGATGGAAAGTAGAAACTGTGTTTTCTGGTCTGACGAGTCCACATTTCAAATTGTTTTTGAAAAACAGCCATCGTGTTCTCAGGGCCAAAAGGACCATCCAAGATGTTATCAGTGTCAGGTCCAAAAGCCAGTGTCTGTTTGGGCAGCCAGGGGTGTGTTAGTGCCCATGGCATGGCTAACTTGCACCATTAATTCAGACAGATATGAACAAATGTTTGAGCAGCATATTCTACCACCCAGCACCGTCTTTTCCAGGGACATCCCAGAATTTTCAACCACATAGGCTGAAAAAGCAGAGAGCGTGGGTGCTAGATTGGCCTGCCTGCAGTCCTGACCATCTCCAATTGAAAATGAGTGGTGCATAATGAAGTGCGCAATACGGCAACGAAGACCCTGTACAATTGTCCAGCTGAAGACTTGCATAATGCCAACTTTTTTGGAATTGGTGTTTGTATATATACATATATACAACAGTTAGTTCTGGTCCACAAATCTGATTGGACGAGAGACATACTATGAGCACTGATGGTCTGACAGGATCAGCACTCGGACACTTCACTGTGTGTATCCAACCCGATATCACGCCAAGGCGTGAAATAGACACGCTGGTCCACTAGCGGATGCGTGTCGGTGTCACGCTTTGCCTCCTCTAGGCGTGTACATGACACGCGCGCGTCTAGGTAGAATACCGGCAGGGGGCAATCATTTCCTCAATGCCAACAACTCTCCGCGCACCAAAGAGAAAGCGATATATCGCGTTCTCCAATTCCGGTTAGCAGGATATATTTTTTTTATATAAATATATTTTTTAAATATATATATATATATATATATATATATATATATATATATATATTTACATCAGCATAAGATACTCGACAGCCCACACACACATATAACAACGTAAGGCTACAGCAACGTTAGGATTTCTTCATGAAAGCAGCACTATAATGAACAAATATGTCCTGAACTAGTATGTGTAGTAACCCTTTATTGTCACATAGTCACAAGTGAAAGTAAGCAGCGAAATTGGCCATCATCCTGCCCGTGCGAACGTACAATACGACAACGGTATCGCTTACTCTTTGGTGTGCGGAGAGTTGTTGGCGTTGAGGAAATGATTGCCCCCTGCCGGTATTGCAACAACACGCGCGCGTGTCATGTACACGCCTAGAGGAGGCAAAGCGTGACACCGACACGCATCCGCTAGTGGACCAGCGTGTCTATTTCACGCTTTGGCGTGATACCGGGTTGGTGTATCACTCCGCTTGTGTTCATGCCATTCTAAACTAAGGCGTAAGAGCAGTGCATATCTGTTAGGAGTTACATTTTTATTTTTGAAATTACATATGTTAGCTAGCAGGTGAAGGCAAAAGATAATTTTTGTGTGTAATATGAGCCAGTTGGTGACTTAAAGTGAATCCGTTAGTCATTGTTTACATAGAACAGCACTCTGTGATCGCTCGTATTACCACTAAGTTACTTAAGCTAGGACATTAAACGGCTTTAAATGAACAATTTCAGGATCAAGGCTCATTGCAGCTGAGAGACACAAAGGACTGTTTGATTACAGAACTCGAGGCGCTTACCGAGTTTCCACTTTGGATACACACTGTTTAAAAATGGCGGAGGACATCGCTGTTTCTATAGTGATCGACTCTTGTGTGGCTACCACGAAATAGGGAGAAATACCACCGCTTGGATGCTATTTTTCCACTGAGAAAGCTGACCTTCAGAACGCTGACAGCATATCTGCTTGGGAATGGCAACAGGTGATCACACTCTCTCCGTCTCTCTCTCCTCTCTCTCTCTCTCTCTCTCTCTCACACACACACACACACACACACACACACACACACACACACACACACACACATACACACACAAAGACACATAGACACGCACACACCCATCAATCCATCCTTGTTTATCCAATAACTTGTGCAATAGCTGCTGTCTTGATACTATTTCTGAAGTGAACTTTTTGAATTACTAATGGAGGTTTGGACGCTTCATTTGTTTTGAACCAGCAACGGCAGATTCTGATCCGTAGCGTAATAAAGTTTTTCCATGAACAAATGTGTTTTTATGACCTTACTCGGTTTTTCCTATTTTTTTCCTAATGTAATTGTTCATTGAACTGTTGTATATAAGCAATATCACACTCACAATCGTGCTACATGGCCCTACATCAGCACTGCTGTAATTACCTTTGGCACTCGACCTGTGGCTACAGTGCTAATGTAGGGAGATATAGCACTCTTGCTTGTGTGATATTACTTAAATATAAATACATTCATATTCTCTTTTTATATATGGCCCCATCGACTGCTGTACTTTTCCAGAGACAACAGTCAGAAAGATATTTATACCCCAAAATATATTTTTGTATCCTGTGTTGTGATTATTTACAACCAACTAGCTGCAAGTGTGATCTAAGTTAAAGAAGCAAAATTTATGATACCAGTGTTGTCAGATTTTACTGCTGATTTGAAATATTTTCATTTATTGTTAAATCTTAACGGTAACACTTTACATTAAGGTTCACTTTGTAAAGGGCTTATAAAGGGATTCGTTAATGACTAATAACTCATCTACAAATGTATTATTAATAATTTATGTTATAACAACATGAATAAAAAGGGTTATTTTCATCCAATACCTGCCAAATTGTGAGCCAATTTTAACTCACGTGTTATAAATGCTTAATAAAGGCACGTATTCATACGTATGATAATCAAAATCATGAAACATCAAAATTCATGATTAATGTCATGATCCAGCAAAAATGGACTAGTATAGAGATAAAAAGGTGTTGTGTCCATTTTCATTAGTTTAATGCCTTGAATGATGTCACTTCCCTAATTGTAATGCAAAAAGAATGCTAATCCAAAAAGAGTGCTAATCCGATTTATGTATTATCCAGTTGTCTGCGGGTCTTCATGCTCACCCAGTGCATCGTTTGACAGTTCTTATTTCTCTATTGTTTATCAAAAGGTTGTTTACAAAAACTTTAATTTTATGGGATATTTAAACTTTAATCATACATTATAAAGCTTTAAGATAAATTTAGCAACCTTTGTAACATAAAAATGTGTACCTTAAAGCAAAATATTTTATTAATGAGTAATGAATGTTAGTAAGCTGTGAAAGTGTACCATTATGTAAAGTGAACACCTGTGAACCATTTATTAATGAGTCGTGAATGTTAGTAAGCTTTGAAAGTGTACCTTAATGTAAAGTGAACACCTGTGAACCATTTATTTATGAGTTAAGAATGTTAGTAAGCTTTGAAAGTGTACCTTTATGTAAAGTGAACACCTGTGAACCATTTATTAATGAGTCATAAATGTTAGTAAGCTGTGAAAGTGTACATTAATGTAAAGTGAACACCTGTGAACCATTTATTAATGAGTCATGAATGTTAGTAAGCTGTGAAAGTGTACATTAATGTAAAGTGAACACCTGTGCATCCTTTATTAATGAGTCATGAACGTTCTTAAGCTGTGAAAGTGTGCCTTAATGTAAAGTGAACACCTGCGAACCATTTATTAATGAGTTATGAATGTTAGTAAGCTTAGAAAGTGTACCTTTATGTAAAGTGAACACCTGTGAACCATTTATTTATGAGTTATGAATGTTAGTAAGCTGTGAAAGTGTATATTAATGTAAAGTGAACACCTGTGAACCATTTATTAATGAGTTATGAATGTTAGTAAGCTATGAAAGTGTACCTTAATGTAAAGTGAACACCTGCAAACCATTTATTAATGAGTTATGAATGTTAGTAAGCTATGAAAGTGTACCTTATTGAAAAGTGAACACCTGTGAACCATTTATTTATGAGTTATGAATGTTAGTAAGCTATGAAAGTGTACCTTTATGTAAAGTGAACACCTGTGAACCATTTATTAATGAGTCATGAATGTTAGTAAGCTGTGAAAGTGTACATTAATGTAAAGTGAACACATGTGAACCATTTATTAATGAGTCATGAATGTTAGTAAGCTGTGAAAGTGTGCGTTAATGTAAAGTGAACACATGTGAACCATTTATTAATGAGTCATGAATGTTAGTAAGCTGTGAACGTGTACATTAATGTAAAGTGAACTTCTGTGCATCTTTTATTAATGAGTCATGAACATTAGTATGCTGTGAAAGTGTGCCTTAATGTAAAGTGAATACCTGTGAACCATTTAATAATGAGTCATAAATTTTAGTAAGCAGTGAAAGTGTATATTAATGTAAAGTGAACACCTGTGAACCATTTATTAATGAGTCATGAACGTTAGTAAGCTGTGAAAGTGTGCTTTAATGTAAAGTGAACACCGTGAACCATTTATTAATGAGTCATGAATGTTAGTATGCTGTGAAAGTGTACCTTAATGTAAAGTGAACACCTGTGAACCATTTATTTATGAGTCATGAATGTTAGTAAGCTATGAAAGTGAACCTTTATGTAAAGTGAACACCTGTGAACCATTTATTAATGAGTCATGAATGTTAGTAAGCTGTGAAAGTGTGCCTTAATGTAAAGTGAACACCTGTGAACCATTTAATAATGAGTCATAAATGTTAGTAAGCTGTGAAAGTGTATATTAATGTAAAGTGAACACCTGTTCATCTTTTATTAATGAGTCATGAACGTTAGTAATCTGTGAAAGTGTGCCTTAATGTAAAGTGAACACCTGTGAACAATTTATTTATGAGTTATGAATGTTAGTAAGCTATGAAAGTGTATATTAATGTAAAGTGAAAACCTGTGAACCATTTATTAATGAGTTATGAATGTTAGTAAGCTATGAAAGTGTACCTTAATGTAAAGTGAACACCTGTGAACCATTTATTTATGAGTTATGAATGTTAGTAAGCTATGAAAGTGTACCTTTATGTAAAGTGAACACCTGTGAACCATTTATTAATGAGTCATAAATGTTAGTAAGCTGTGAAAGTGTACATTAATGTAAAGTGAACACCTGTGAACCATTTATTAATGAGTCATAAATGTTAGTAAGCTGTGAAAGTGTACATTAATGTAAAGTGAACACCTGTGAACCATTTATTAATGAGTCATGAACGTTAGTAAGCTGTGAAAGTGTATATTAATGTAAAGTGAACACCTGTGCATCTTTTATTAATGAGTCATGAACGTTAGTAAGCTGTGAAAGTGTATATTCATGTAAAGTGAACACCTGTGAACCATTTATTAATGAGTCATGAACGTTAGTAAGCTGTGAAAGTGTACATTAATGTAAAGTGAACACCTGTGAAACATTTATTAATGAGTCATGAATGTTAGTAAGCTGTGAAAGTGTATATTAATGTAAAATGAAAACTTGTGAACCATTTATTAATGAGTCATGAACGTTAGTAAGCTGTGAAAGTGTACATTAATGTAAAGTGAACACCTGTGCATCCTTTATTAATGAGTCATGAACGTTCTTAAGCTGTGAAAGTGTGCCTTAATGTAAAGTGAACACCTGCGAACCATTTATTAATGAGTTATGAATGTTAGTAAGCTTAGAAAGTGTACCTTTATGTAAAGTGAACACCTGTGAACCATTTATTTATGAGTTATGAATGTTAGTAAGCTGTGAAAGTGTATATTAATGTAAAGTGAACACATGTGAACCATTTATTAATGAGTTATGAATGTTAGTAAGCTATGAAAGTGTACCTTAATGTAAAGTGAACACCTGCAAACCATTTATTAATGAGTTATGAATGTTAGTAAGCTATGAAAGTGTACCTTATTGTAAAGTGAAGACCTGTGAACCATTTATTTATGAGTTATGGATGTTAGTAAGCTATGAAAGTGTACCTTTATGTAAAGTGAACACCTGTGAACCATTTATTAATGAGTCATGAATGTTAGTAAGCTGTGAAAGTGTGCGTTAATGTAAAGTGAACACATGTGAACCATTTATTAATGAGTCATGAATGTTAGTAAGCTGTGAACGTGTACATTAATGTAAAGTGAACTTCTGTGCATCTTTTATTAATGAGTCATGAACATTAGTATGCTGTGAAAGTGTGCCTTAATGTAAAGTGAATACCTGTGAACCATTTAATAATGAGTCATAAATTTTAGTAAGCAGTGAAAGTGTATATTAATGTAAAGTGAACACCTGTGAACCATTTATTAATGAGTCATGAACGTTAGTAAGCTGTGAAAGTGTGTTTTAATGTAAAGTGAACACCGTGAACCATTTATTAATGAGTCATGAATGTTAGTATGCTGTGAAAGTGTACCTTAATGTAAAGTGAACACCTGTGAACCATTTATTTATGAGTCATGAATGTTAGTAAGCTGTGAAAGTGTGCCTTAATGTAAAGTGAACACCGTGAACCATTTATTAATGAGTCATAAATGTTAGTAAGCTGTGAAAGTGTATATTAATGTAAAGTGAACACCTGTTCATCTTTTATTAATGAGTCATGAACGTTAGTAAGCTGTGAAAGTGTGCCTTAATGTAAAGTGAACACCTGTGAACAATTTATTTATGAGTTATGAATGTTAGTAAGCTATGAAAGTGTATATTAATGTAAAGTGAACACCTGTGTGTAATGTTGGGACTCATAATCAGCAGAAATCAACAAGAAGAGAGGACCAGTTATTTATTCCATCATCAAACTTTTTTTTTTATTTTCTCTCTTCTTCACTCCTTTTTTCCCATCCAGACCCTTCTCTCTCAAAGCTTCTAGCGGACTGGATCAGTATTACAGTCCATGAACATTAACACTAACATAGAACATAACATTCCCCCCTTTCTTTTAGGAAAGACTCTTACCAGTGATTATTCAGACCAATGTCCATCCATTTATGAATTATACCCTTAACCTATAAATTTACTTCTGTATCTTATAGCATATCCATTAACTAACATATGAATACACATGAACACATTCAACATATGTTTCAATTACTTCCCTACTAGAACATTTTTTTCTCCCAGTTTTCCCGGTTCACTCACAATATTCTCTGTTCCAGGGTAAACCTGAGCATTCTCTAATTCAATTTGAGTGTTTTCTGGAACCAGAGACAAGTGAGCCGCGTTCCATTTTTTCCCATCACTCAAGACATAAGTACTTGGTCCCAATTTCTTATTCACAACCATCGGAACAGTGAATTTCCTTCCCACCTTCGGTACATGCATAGGTTTTCTTACACGTACACGATCTCCACACTTGAAGGGTGGTGGCTTTGCTCCGCGTTTCTTATCTGTGTACCATTTCATCTTTTGCTGAACCCGCTGTACACGGTCACGTATGCCCATTTTCACTTTCTCATCCTGAGCTGTTGTGGTGGACAGAGTGTTTAGCTTTGTGCGCATCTTCCTCCCTTTTAACAGTTCAAAAGGTGAAATGCCTGTGGTTGCATGCGGTGTAGCTCGGTAGTTCAGGAGAAAATCTGTGACCGCTTGTTTCCATGGAAGTTGCTGCATTTCAGCTACTTGGATGCAGTTCTTTAAAACACGATTCCATCTCTCCACAGCACCGTTCGCTTGAGGCCAGTAAACACTGCAACGAATGTGTTTTATCCCTCTATCATCCAGGAACTCAGCGAATGCAGTAGAAGTAAACTGAGGACCGTTATCACTGACTAAGGTGAGTGGGTTACCTTCTCTCGCAAACACAGATGCTAGAAACTTTGTAACGGTGTTGGTTGTGACATTTGAGGTAAAAGCAACCTCCGGCCACTTACTATAATAATCCACCATCGTGATAGCAAACCGACAGTCCTGGGTGGCTCTCTCAAAAGGTCCTACAATATCTATTGCAACTTTCTGAAATGGACTGTCAGGCAGATCCACTGGCTGCAAGGGAGCTGGACACGTTCGGGCAGTTTTGTCACATGACTGACAGGCAGCACAAGAAGCAATGGTTGAATGCACATCATAGTCCATACGAGGCCACCAGTACAAGTCTCTTAGCCGTTGCTTAGTTCGTACCACTCCCTGGTGCCCCTCGTGTGCTAAGTGAATGAGTTTAGAGCGCAAAGCGACTGGCACCACTAGTCTCTGCCCTCTCAAGATATATTTATCATCCACAGCTAGTTCATGCCTGATCTGAAAGTATGCCCCGATCGTTGGATCCATCTGTTTCTGTGTTTTAGGCCAGCCTTGTGTGATTTGGGCATGCAGCTTGGACAACTCTGGACAAGATTTGCATGCTTCCAGGAGTTCCTTCATAGGAATGGCTCTTGAAAGGTCCTTAGAAATCTCTGCAACAAGGCCTAATTCCTCTCCCGGACCAGCATCTGAATCAGGTAATGGTAAGCGTGACAAACAATCAGTGACACAATTTGTTTTACCTGGTCTGTACTCCAGCTTGTAGTTGAAACAAAGGAGTCTAGCTGACCAACGCGCTATCCTCATTCCTGCTCTGTTCATTCCTCTGGTGGCCAGTAATGTGGTCAGTGCTTGGTGGTCAGTCTTCAGTGTAAACTTCCTGCCCCAAAGGTAAGTCCTCCAACGTTCTACTGTCCAGACACACGCTAATGCTTCCTTTTCAACTGTACTGTATTTCCTTTCAGCTGGCGTCAATGTACGAGAAGCAAATCCAATTGGACGCTCTGTCTGATCTGGGTGCAATTGAGTGATGACACCTCCAATGCCGTAGTCGGAAGCATCAGTGGACACAAAAGTTGGTAAGGAGGGGTCGAATAAAGCTAAAGCTGGGCTGTGAACTAACAGCTGCTTTAGCTCTCGAAAACTCGTCTCAGCTGCTTCTGTCCATGTAAATCCATTCTGCGATGATCTGAGTATCTCACGCAGAGGGTCTACTACCATCGCATAATTCGGGATGAACTTGCTAAACCAAGATGTCAGACCTAAGAAGGACCGTAATGAAGGTAGGTCAGTTGGTGCAGGTGCCTTTGCAATGGCTTCAACTGAGTCAGGGTTAGGATGAAGTCCCTCTTTTGAGATGTCATGGCCTAGATACCGAATTCTGCTCTGGCCAAATTTACTTTTCTTCATGTTAAGTTGCAGACCAAGGTCTGTGAGACGAGTCAGTACTGCCCGTAGGTTGGTGTCGTGGGTGGCCTTGTTTTGACCGTACACGATGAGATCGTCTAAGTAATTCTGTACTCCTGGTAAACCCTCAAGTACAGTTTTCATCATTTTCTGAAAGGCGGAGGGCGCCGAAGCCAACCCAAAAGGAACCTTTGTGAATTTGAATAACCCATCATGTGTAATGAATGCAGTCAAGTTTTGACTCTCCTCATGAAGAGGAAGTTGATGGTATGCGCTTTGCAAATCGATCTGAGAGAACACCGTAGCACCTCTGAGCTCTGTGAAAAGATCCTCCATATGAGGCAGTGGGTAACAGTCAGTAATTACCGCTCGATTAGGTTCTCTCAAATCCACACACACCCGAATTTCTCCAGACTTTTTCCTGGTTACAACGATTGGTGACACCCATGGCAAAGCATCAATTTTTTCAATTATTCCGTCTCTCAGCAACCGATTAATTTCCTTGGAAACCTCCTCCCGTACACTCAGTGGTAATCTGCGTAGTTTGTGCTGCACTGGTTTCACAGACTCATCAATTTGCACTTTGTGCACAAATCCCTTGACACATCCCAGTGAGCTGGCTGCTGTATTACATATTTCTAGTACTGGTGAACCAGCAGGAGCCGATAATGTAACCATCCTATCTCCTACAATGTGACAGTTTAAGGCTTTAATTAAGTCCATGCCCAAAAGTGGTGAACCCGTTTTGACCACATAGAAATTTGCAATGGTTGAAACCCCATCATGCGACACAGAACCAGTGAAACAGCCTAAGGTTGGTAAGTGTTCACGTGAGTATGTGACTAACCTCACTTGAGGTTCCTTCAATTCACAATTTGCAAAGTGTTTCCTGAATAGGGTCTCTGGAAGTATGGACACACTTGATCCTGTATCAACAATCAATTCAAGTGGTATTTTATTTCCTTTCGGTGCTTCCAACTGTACTTGGCAGTGAATTTTGTCATGAGACTGATTTACAAACAGTACAGTCAGTTCAGGCACCATCACTTCTTTGACAGTAGCAGATTTACATACCTTTGCAAAATGTCCTTTCTTTCCACACTGATGAGATGTGGCAGACGCAGCAGGACAAGTGTGTGCGTTGGCCAAGTGAGTATTTGATCCACAGCGAAAACAGCGTCTTTTAATTGAAGTCTGTGGCTTTCCAGTTTGCGCTGGCATTTTTTCAAACTTTTGTTTACCTCTTTTGAAACTGGCCTTTGTCCTCGAGATGGCTTGAACCTGGGCAGGAGATGAACCAGTAGTTGAAAGAAGTGTAGCATTTTGTACTGCCGATTCGACTTGCAACGCTAACGCAGAAGCGCGTTCCAATGTGAGTTCAGGCTCGAGTAACAATCTGTCTCTCACCGCGGCCAGAAAAACCCGTTCAATCAATTGGTCCCTCAGCATTTCGTCCTCCATTCCTCCGAACTGACAATCCACCGCCAGATGACGTAACTCCGCTATATACTGACTTACGGTTTCATCTGTGCGCTGTGCGCGTTGTCTGAATTTATGTCGTGCAGCGACAACATTCACTCTTGGCGTGAAATGAGCATCAAGAGCCGCCATGGCCTCATCATAAGTTGTACCTCCGTTTGGCAACGTATAGAAAAGTCTCTGGCCCTCCGTACCGAGACAATGTAAAAGAACTGCACGAAGTCTAGCATCAGGCCACGCGTCACCTCGCGCTCCGATGACAAGCAAGTAGTTTTGGAAAATCTTCTTCCATGTAGAAAACGGTATAGCAGGCTCCCCTACCATCGGAAGAAAACATGCAGGCATGGGTACGGATGCAGACATCCTCGTCGCCAAAATTTGTAATGTTGGGACTCGTAATCAGCAGAAATCAACAAGAAGAGAGGACCAGTTATTTATTCCATCATCAAACTTTTTTTTTTATTTTCTCTCTTCTTCACTCCTTTTTTCCCATCCAGACCCTTCTCTCTCAAAGCTTCTAGCGGACTGGATCAGTATTACAGTCCATGAACATTAACACTAACATAGAACATAACACTGTGAACCATTTATTAATGAGTTATGAATGTTATTAAGCTATGAAAGTGTACCTTAATGTAAAGTGAACACCTGTGAACC
Organism: Moxostoma hubbsi; assembly: GCA_032164185.1. Classification (NCBI taxonomy): domain Eukaryota; kingdom Metazoa; phylum Chordata; class Actinopteri; order Cypriniformes; family Catostomidae; genus Moxostoma; species Moxostoma hubbsi. The sequence goes on from JAVLUX010000001.1 coordinate 72,130,124, forward strand.
ATTTATTTATGAGTTATGAATGTTAGTAAGCTATGAAAGTGTACCTTTATGTAAAGTGAACACCTGTGAACCATTTATTAATGAGTCATGAATGTTAGTAAGCTGTGAAAGTGTACCTTAATGTAAAGTGAACACCTGTGAACCATTTATTTATGAGTTATGAATGTTAGTAAGCTATGAAAGTGTACCTTTATGTAAAGTGAACACCTGTGAACCATTTATTAATGAGTCATGAACGTTAGTAAGCTGTGAAAGTGTGCCTTAATGTAAAGTGAACACCTGTGAACCATTTAATAATGAGTCATAAATGTTAGTAAGCTGTGAAAGTGTATATTAATGTAAAGTGAACACCTGTGCATCTTTTATTAATGAGTCATGAACGTTAGTAAGCTGTGAAAGTGTATATTCATGTAAAGTGAACACCTGTGAACCATTTATTAATGAGTCATGAACGTTAGTAAGCTGTGAAAGTGTACATTAATGTAAAGTGAACACCTGTGAACCATTTATTAATGAGTCATGAATGTTAGTAAGCTGTGAAAGTGTATATTAATGTAAAGTGAACACTTGTGAACCATTTATTAATGAGTCATGAACGTTAGTAAGCTGTGAAAGTGTACATTAATGTAAAGTGAACACCTGTGCATCCTTTATTAATGAGTCATGAACGTTCTTAAGCTGTGAAAGGGTGCCTTAATGTAAAGTGAACACCTGCGAACCATTTATTAATGAGTTATGAATGTTAGTAAGCTTAGAAAGTGTACCTTTATGTAAAGTGAACACCTGTGAACCATTTATTTATGAGTTATGAATGTTAGTAAGCTGTGAAAGTGTATATTAATGTAAAGTGAACACCTGTGAACCATTTATTAATGAGTTATGAATGTTAGTAAGCTATGAAAGTGTACCTTAATGTAAAGTGAACACCTGCAAACCATTTATTAATGAGTTATGAATGTTAGTAAGCTATGAAAGTGTACCTTATTGTAAAGTGAACACCTGTGAACCATTTATTTATGAGTTATGAATGTTAGTAAGCTATGAAAGTGTACCTTTATGTAAAGTGAACACCTGTGAACCATTTATTAATGAGTCATGAACGTTAGTAAGCTGTGAAAGTGTACATTAATGTAAAGTGAACACCTGTGAACCATTTATTAATGAGTCATGAATGTTAGTAAGCTGTGAAAGTGTATATTAATGTAAAGTGAACACTTGTGAACCATTTATTAATGAGTCATGAACGTTAGTAAGCTGTGAACGTGTACATTAATGTAAAGTGAACTTCTGTGCATCTTTTATTAATGAGTCATGAACATTAGTATGCTGTGAAAGTGTGCCTTAATGTAAAGTGAATACCTGTGAACCATTTAATAATGAGTCATAAATTTTAGTAAGCAGTGAAAGTGTATATTAATGTAAAGTGAACACCTGTGAACCATTTATTAATGAGTCATGAACGTTAGTAAGCTGTGAAAGTGTGCTTTAATGTAAAGTGAACACCGTGAACCATTTATTAATGAGTCATGAATGTTAGTATGCTGTGAAAGTGTACCTTAATGTAAAGTGAACACATGTGAACCATTTATTTATGAGTCATGAATGTTAGTAAGCTATGAAAGTGAACCTTTATGTAAAGTGAACACCTGTGAACCATTTATTTATGAGTTATGAATGTTAGTAAGCTATGAAAGACAGACAGTTTGGTTGAATGATTTAAACAGACCCCAAAGCATATGATTCGTAAGTTCGTGCACAAAGATGCTCAAAATTGGGACAAGTAGCTCGAGCCCTTATTATTTACATTGTGAGAGGTCCTCCAAGCCTCCAGGGGGTTCTCCTCATTCAAATTATTGTATTGGCATTGACCACGCCGCGTACTCGATGTCCTATGGGATAATTGGGAGGAGGGACTTTCAAACAGCAAACACAAATTTAATACATTCATGACCTGAGAGCAAAACTCCATACACTGGGGCAGTTAACACCAGGAGAATTTGCTCCAGGCACAAGAATGTCAAAGCCGACTATATAATAGGATACTCAACTACGTGAATTTACAATAGGGGATAAAGTCATTGTATTGCGGAGCACATCAGATTTACCACCTCAACCTCCTAAAACCATGGAGAGAGGCGGTCTGTGACTTTGGCGATAGTGGTTCCGGAGAGGGAGGCACTCGGACCGGAGGTGAAAGTAAAAGCCACCGATCGTTTTATCCCGGTCACTTGTGGAGACCACCTCTCACTATCCCAAGTCACAGAGGTTGCCATCTTGCAAGGAGAATTCTCAGATGTGTTCTCGCCTCTCCCTGGTTGTACGAATCTCATAGAGCACCATTTTGCATGACCCCAGGGGAAGTGGTACATAGTCATCCATACCGATTACCCGAGCACAAAAAAAGAAGTGGTTCGGGTAGAATTAAAGCCCATGCTGGATATGGGGGTAATAGAAGAATCCCACAGTGACTGGGCCAGCCCAGTGGTTCTGGTTCCGAAGAGTGATGACTTGGAAAATTCAATGCAGTGTCAAATCTGACACGTATCCGATGCCTCAAATTGATGAACTGCTCAATCGGTTAGGCACGGCTCGCTTTTATTCGATACTGGATTTGATGAAGGGATATCAGCAGATCCCTTAATGCCCATGTCCCATGAAAAGATTTTCCACATCCTTCGGTTTACATCAGTTCCTGGTGCTTCCTTTCAATTTGTTCAGGGCCCCAGCTACATTTCACTGGCTTATGGACAGAATCCTCAGGCTTCACGCTGGTTATGCCACTGCCTATCTAAATTACATCATCATTTTCAGTAATGATTGGCAGCAGCACCTGAGGCAACTTAGAGCTGTGCTGAGGTCATTGAGATGGCTCACGGAAAACCCAAAGAAGTGTGCATTAGGGCAGGTGGAAGTACGGTATCTGGGCTTCCACTTGGGTTATGGGCAGGTACGGCCCCAAATTGATAGATGTATCGATTGCAAAAAGGAGGTGAGACATTTCCTGGGGCTGGCTATATTGTATGTTTGTGCCTAACTTTTTAAACAGCACCAGCCCGCTGACTGATCTGACTAAAAAGGGGACACCAGATCCGGTCCAGTGGACGGAGTAGTGTCAGCAGGCATTCACGCGGGTGAAGGCTGCACTTTGCGTTAGGCCCTTATTGCACTCTCCTGACTTCACTCTCCCCTTTATCTTGCAGACGGATGTATCAGATAGTGGGGTGGTAGTGGTACTATCCCAGATGGTGGAGAGGGTGGAGCACCCCATGCTGTACATTAGTTGTAAGCTCTTGCTGAAGGAGACTATGTACAGTGTTTGGCCATCAAGTGGGTGGTCCTCACCCTTCGGAACTATCTGTTGGGGTGTGCTTTCACCCTCTTTTCGGACCACTCCCCGCTCCAGTGGCTCCATCGCATGAAGGATACCTATGCGTGGATCACCTGCTGTTATCTTGCTATCCAGCCTCTTAAGTTCGAGGTGGTCCACAGACAGGTGGCACAAATGACTATTGTGGATTTCCTCTCCAGAAATGGGGGGAATAAGGGCCTGTGATACACTGGATGGCTCCCCAGCCTGAGTGGTGAGGCTGGGGGAGAAAGAGAGAGAGAGAGAGAGAGAGAGAGAGAGAGAGAGAGAGAGAGAGAGAGAGAGAGAGGCTTTGTGCTTTGCTTGCTTTTCCTTATTGAGATCAAAAAACATGCAGCTGTTTATACACACAGAGGACACAGAGGTGAGGCACACCTGATTGTGATACATCCATGTCAGTCATCTCAAAATCTCTCTTTTTTTATTCTTTCAGTTTGTTCATCTGTCAGAGCAAAAAGTGTGGATTTAATTATGAGGTTGTGATAAATTATACAAGTTTTATTCTTTGGACAATGCACAGTCTGTCATCTCAATAATAAGATCAGGTCTATAGTTTTCATCATCAGCACCGATGAAGCACTCAGGTGGGAAAACAATTCCCAGAGAGTAAACATAGAGTTGTCTGACTCACCAAAACACGACCTGGAAGACATGGTACTGTACTACCAGCAAATCATGTAACACAGCAGGTTGCATTTTAATAGCAATGCAATGCAAATTTCACAAAAAGATCTGTGTTAGATTAGGTTTGAATTAAACACACTAAAAAATTATCATGGGGGAAAAAAATCCTGGTTTCGAACGTAAGCAGAAGTCCATAGTTAAAAGACATCAAAATTGTTGCTTTTAGTCCATGTACAGCTTTGAGATAATCTATAGAGTACGCATTGTTGGGTAAGTTACTAAAAATAAAATACTAATTACTACTCAAAAATTGTAATCAGGTTACTGACTTTACTGAAAACTTTATCCAAAATGTAATACCATACAGAATCAGAATCAGCTTTATTACCATGTATGCTTACACATACAAGGAATTTGTCTCGGTGACAGGAGCTTCCAGTGCACAACAATGCAAAAAACAATACAAAAACAGCAGCAAGACATAGATAATAATAATAAAAAAAATATAAATAATAATTATACATATACGTACATACATACACATAGACACACTCTTTCATCCATACATACAGACACATACATAGTGCAAATCTAATACAAATCTGTTATATAAAGTACAAAAATACAGTATTTTATGTACAGTGCAGTGTATGTAATGGCAGAAGAGGATATGTTGGATAATATAAATAGACTAAACTGTGTATTGCATATAATTATTGCTCAATGGGGCGGCTGTTTATGAGATGGATAGCCTGAGGGGAAAAAACTGTTCCTGTGCCTGGCGGTTCTGGTGCTCAGAGCTCTGAAGGCCAGAAGGCAACAGTTAAAAAATGTAGTGGGCTGGGTGAGTGGGATCCAGAGTGATTTTTAAAGCTTAAAGTATAGTTCTTGAAGGGGTGGGGCAAGGGGCAACCAATAATCTTCTAAACATTCCAAACTGTCCTGTGTAGTCTTCTGATATCTGATTTTGTAGCTGCACCAAACCAGACAGATATTGAAGTGCAGAGGACAGACTCAATGACTGCTGAGTAGAACTGTATCAACAGCGCCTGTGGCAGGTTGGAGTTCCTCAGCTGGTGAAGGAAGTACAACCACTGCAGGGCCTTTTTCACAATGGAGTCAATGTGTGTCTCCCACTTCAGGTCCTGTGAGATGGTAGTCCCCAGGAACCTGAATGACTCCACTGCTGCCACAGTGCTGTTTAGAATGGTGAGGGGGATCAGTGTTGGGGTGTTCCTCCTAAAGTCCACAATCATCTCCACCATTTTGAGCGTGTTCAGCTCCAGGATGTTATGATTGCACCAGTGAGCCAGCCTTTCAACCTCCTTTCTGTATGCCGACTCAATGTCATCTTAGATGAGGCAGATGAAAGTGGTGTCATCTGTAAACTTCAGGAGCTTGACAGAGGTGTCCTTGGTGGTGTAGTCATTGGTGTAGAGGGAGAAGAGTAGTGGGGGAGAGCATGTATCCCTGGGGTGCACCAGTGCTGATTGTACAGGTGCTGTAAGTGAATTTCCCCTGTCTCACAAGCTGCTGTCTGTCAGAAAGGTGGTAATCCAATAGACATGGGAACAGGGAGTTGGTTTAACTTAGTCTGGAGAATAGCTGGGATGATGGTGTTGAAAGCCGAACTGAAAAGGATCCTTGCATATGTCCAGATTTTGCAGGATATGATGCAATCCCATGTTGACTGTATCATCCACAGACTTGTTTGCACAATAAGCAAATTGAAGGGGATCTAGAAAGGGTCCAATGATGTCCTTCAGGTGGGCCAACACCAGTCTCTCAAATTACTTCATGACCACAGATGTCAGGGTGATAGGTCTGTAGTCATTAAGTCCTGTGATTTTTGGTTTCTTAGGGACAGGGATAATAATTGAACATTTGAAGCAGCATGGGACTTCACACTGCTCTAGTGATCTATTGAAGATCTGTGTGAAGATGGGGGCCAGTTGGTTAGCACAGGATTGAATGCACGCTGGTGAGACACCATCTGGGCCTGAAGCCTTCCTCGTCTTTTGTTTCCAAAAGTACAGCACACATCATCTTCACAGATCTTGAGTGCAGGTTGAATAGCAGGAGGGGAGAGGAGGAGGGTTGCAGGGGGTGTTGGTGTTTGTGTGTAGTGAAGGTCAGAGTGGGTGTGGGGTGTGAGATTGGGCCTTTATAATCTGCAGTTGAACACATTCAGGTCGTCAGATAGTCGTTGGTCCACCACAGGGTTGGGGGTAGGAGTCCTGTAATTAGTAACTTCTTTTAGCCACTCTGATTTCCTTATTCAGAGTGTTCCTGGCCTGACTGTACAAGACTTTATCCCCACCCTTGTAAGCATCATCTTTGGCATGCCGAAGCTTTCTGAGTTTTCCTGTGAACCATGGTTTATCATTGTTGAATGATAAAAATGTCCTAGTGGGGATGCACATATCCTCACTGAAACTGATGTATGATGTAACAGTATCTGTGAGCTTGTAAAGGTCTGTAGCTGCAGCTTCAAAAACACCTGTCTCTGTCGGGGCATGTAATGTGCAGTGTGTATTTGGGCAGTTCACATGTGAGATTTGCTTTGTTAAAATCCCCAAGAATAATAATAACTGAGTCCGGGTATTGTTATTCTGTGTCTGTGATTTGATCAGCCAGCTGTTGCAGTGTTATGTTCCCACACACGGTTGGAGTGATGTAAACACACCAGAAAACTCCTGTGGTGAGTAGAATGGCTTACAGTTAATAAAGAGCGCTTCCAAATTAGGCACATCATCTTTAACGTTGTTACATCTGTAGACCAACTTTCATTGATGTAAAAGCTCTCAGTTCCACAGCCTCTCATTTTCCCTGTTAATTCCACGATGCGATCCCCTATGAATAGCTGAATATTCAAAAACCGGAAAAGGTTTATCTGGTATGAGCTGCCGAATGTTCAGCAATTCGTCCATGGTAAAACTTATCGGAAAAAGATTACTGAACACAGGGCAAACAAACAAAAAATGCAAAAGAATTGGAGAGCTCCACATCGAGGTGGCCAACTTCAGCGCCATCATTGTATCATAAAAATAAATAAATAAATAAAATACTAATTATGTTGGTTTGACAAAGCCAACATACCCTTAAGGGGGTTGCACATAGGACCCATTCCTGGAACAATAGCTTTCAATAGCTTCTCAAAATTCAGCAGCGCCACAGAGTACAACTCACAAAGTTTTCAATTAAATACAACCCAAATCATTATCAAAGGACATAGATTTTTTACTCTAGCCATGACTAATTGATACATTGTGTATAAAGTACAATAAGTATCTTTCATATAGCCTACAATCCAAAAAAATATTTTAGCCTATTTTTAAGATGTATCCATTTCAATTGAATAACAAATTTCCATCTAATTGAATTGCCTAATCTTTAACTAAATAAAATGTATAAATCTTACAAAATGCAAGTTTTATTAATTACATTTTCTTCAAGAATATTCAATTCAATTAGATGGAAATTTGTTATTCAATTGAAATGGATACATCTTAGAAATAGGCTAAAATATATTTTGAGTGTATATTCACAATACATTTTCTGTTACAAGTATATATTTTCTGTGGTTTGGCAGCTTGAATGAAACTTATTCAAGGCTACATAAAAAAAAGGTTTGGTTTTAAATATTTTGATTTGCTTTTGTGTCTTTTCTATAATATCTTTAGTGTTGTTCTGCACCCAGAGCCACTGCGCTCAGCGTGAGCCAAGCTGCAAAAATAGGCTCACTCACTCTTGCAGTGTAAACGGTTAATATGGGCACCGAAAACAAAAATGCGCCAATCATACCTCGCTCACGCCCCGCTCACAGATGATGTGTGAACCTGGTTTAGAGCTTTCAAACTACATCCAGCAAACTTGGTACAGTCCTTCAGACTGTTCTGAATTGCATTCATAAAAGTATTCAGACCCTTTCATTTTATTCACATTTGGTTATGTTGCAGCCTTATGCTAAAATACTCAAATTCTGTTTCAATCTACAATCCATACCACATAATGACTAATGACACTTGACACTATGACACCTGAGCTAAATTTCAAGTGTCATAGTGTCAAGTGTCATAGTGTCATAGTGTCAATCTACAATCCATACCACATAATGACTAATGACACTTGACACTATGACACTTGAAATTTAGCTCAGGTACATTCCATTTCTCTGGATCATCTTTGAGATGTTTCTACACTTTGATTGGAGTCCTCCTGTGGCAAATTCCATTGATTGGAATATATAAGGTTTCAAAGCTGAAAATGCATATCAGAGCAAAGACCAAGCCATATGAGGTCAAAGGAACAGCCTGCAGAGCTCAGAGACAGGATTGTGTCAAGGCACAGATCTGGGGAAGGCTACAAAAAAAAAAACTGCTACATTGAAGGTTTCATCTTATTATAATGTCCATAAACCGTCGCTGTCCTGTTAGTTGTAGCCAGTTTTGCAGCCGGCACGGTTCTCCTGATGTTGCCATGGGAAAATGCCCGGTATGCCAGATTACAATCTAGCCTTTCTAATCATAGATTATTTAGCAGAGATGGGCCACTTCTACTAAAATGAATGGGAGAAATTGGAATGGCCAGTGGTCAACAGATGTAAAAAATGAAGTCTTGCCTTACATATAAAACAGCCAATCATCTTTTAGATACAGACATTGCATGCTTTTCCCATTCAGGTAGATAGGAGTTGCACTTGCATGCTACTTGTTTACATAGAAAAGTAGCTCCACAGCCTGCCCGTGAGGATTCCAAAAATGGCCGCTGAGTGGACTGACTTGGTATAAACACTTTGCCCTAACCCACCACTGTCTATATGCTAGTGTACTCATAAACTCTGACAAAATTCACTTTTAGAAAATATACACATTTAAAATCTACAGTCTTTCTCTTTCAGGAAAATGGACCAAATATGTTGGTGATTTAGCACTACACAGATTTATATCCAATAAAATGCTCTCTAGAATGAGATTCACACTGATAAGCCCTGTGTGAAATTGAGTGTAACTGACTTCATAGAGCCACAATAAATTACCAGTTGGTAAAAATGTATTGCAAAAATGACAAAGTGGAGTTAGTTTTAAGAAAAGGTCTAGCGTCATCTGATTGCAAATATCACTTTGTTTGATATACCAGTCTGTTTGACAAAACACAACCTGGCAACCATGGAACTGTGCTAGCTGCAAAAGATCCAAAACAGCAGGTGGCTTTTTAATAGGAACCAGGTTTGCACTTTTCAGAGCTTTCCATGGCTCAGCAGCTCTTGGTTCAAGAGGGATTCATTATTTTGTTCAATCAAATTATATTATGCTTCATGCACAACACTAAAATTAGCACAATTGTTGTTCCTTATCAAGAAGGAAATTTCCATGCTGCGTCATGCATCTGAAGCTGACGCTATAGGAGAACCTGTCAGGGCAGGACATTGAAACCCTATACCATCAAGGTAATTTTATTGGCTAGTGAAGCTTGTAGAATGATGTCCTCATGAGCATATTAGAGTAAGCCCAGCTTCACATCATCTGAACTTAACATTTTCAGGGCAGCGTAGACATCTCTCGTGCTACTGGAACCCTAAACCAACGCTTCAATCAGCATCTTGCAACTGGTCAGCGGGAACGACTTCTAATCTTCTCAGTGCATGCGCCTGCAAAGAAGTACCTCTTAAAAAACCTTCCAGAATTGCACATTTAGCTTGAAATTCTTCCTATTGAAAGAGTTAAATTTCTAGTGTAGTCGACTTTGCGGTGTTTGTTAAAAGAGCCATACCACGAATTGCCACTCTGGTCACCAAGATCTCTGCCCAGGAAATTGGCAGGTCTATGGGTGGCATGGTGTCAGTGGACTGAAACTAATTGTCAGAAAATCCACTTCTTGCTTTCCCCAACGTTGTGCCCTGGGAACAAGAGTATAATATCTCCAAAGTAACCCTGAAATGTCGATTCCTGTCATTATACTGTTGTTGATGCCAAGCCAGAAAACTGACATGTCACAACGTAGAGTTTTTAGGTTTCACCTAAACAGCCCTATTGGTGTTGGAGCTGTTGAGAGCAGACAGATAGCCAGCGAAACATGTATGTGCTTTTATACCGTCAGCTTGCTACATCAAGTATTGTGCAAGATACGAGAAGACAAGGAAACAGTGATACTAGATGCATCAAATGGCCCAACAGCCACTGGTCTCCGATGTGGTAGAGCTGCAGTCAGACCTCCTCTCACAACCTCAAGGCACTCTTGCTTTTCCCGCTGTTGTATGCCAGGATTGAGAACGCTATTTTCAGTCTTTGCTGTTCAGTATGCCAGAACTCTGCCATACCCCAGCACAGCTGACAGACTAGCAGCTGCATGAGGCACAAACGTGTTCACAAAACTGATAAAAAAAATCCAGCCAAGCTTACTCGATTACACTGAGCACCCACCCCTCTATGGGTAGTGACGTTCAGCCACCGGCGGCCACATACTGAAGACTATCGAAAATGGCAATGTTTTTCCTTAATGCAACCAGAAAGATGTGAAAACTGTGTAGCACATATACCATCTGGAACTGCTTGCAGTCCCCTTGGCTCTTAAAGCCTTTCCGTAAGATGTCAAAGTTTCATGTCCTGACTCATACGGACAGCACTGCAGTTTTGGCTAATATAAACAGCCAAGGAGCAGTACAGTCAAAGCGCCCAATGTTAAACCTGGTGAGCTGAATTCTCCTCTGGAGCGAGTCATGTCTCTTACGTATAGCTCACAGATAGCCAGCGAAACATGTATGTGCTTTTATACCGTCAGCTTGCTACATCAAGTATTGTGCAAGATACGAGAAGACAAGGAAACAGTGATACTAGATGCATCAAATGGCCCAACAGCCACTGGTCTCCGATGTGGTAGAGCTGCAGTCAGACCTCCTCTCACAACCTCAAGGCACGATCCGGTACTCTCAGCCAGAGCTATGGAGACTGCATGTCTGGCCTCTGAACGGGGTTCTTCTGACAAAATAGGGGTGTCATAACTAGTGTAAAATACCATACTACAGGCCAGAGCCTCCTGAACAAAAGGCTCTATGCCTTAAAGTGGTGACTCTTTGCTGATTGTTACTCCTCATGGAGTAAGGACCCAAAGCGTACTCTCGTGCAAGTGCATTTTGATGCAGGACTCACTCAATCCATGCTCAAGATTTATGTAGCTATCATTGAGACCACTTATTACCTCTGAGGGCATGTCTATAGGAAAGTATACACTGGTCAGCGGCGTTCTGTATGGTACAAGATGGCTGAGACCTTTGTGGACAAAGTTCATGTTACTAGAAGACATATGCCTGACAGTAGTTTGGGCTTCCCCTAACACATTTCCCAGGTTTTACAATCTGCATATATCTTACCTCTCTTCCCAGATCTTTACAGATGAAGATGGTTGATCACTGACCAGATCACAGACTTTGGTCTCCCTATTCACACTGAGGTGAATGAAAGCACGTGCACAATGTTTCACTACCCTTTTGAATAAGAATATGTGTTGAGATATTGCATATATCTGATTCTCAGCATAGCTAGTGTCTCTTTTTTGGCACTGAGCCACTGATTTATTGTTCCCACCTCATTTCTTAATATGAAGGTGTGGCTACAGCAAAGTTTTTGACTGCTCTCTAATGGCTAGTATTCATTGCACATCAGTGCTACAGCTTTTGGTATACAGCTTCCTTGGCATCAGTTTTTGACGCTGCGTCAAAGTTACCTTCTTGATAGGAAATGTCTTGGTTCAAGGTTCCCTCATTTCATAGAACCAAGGTTGCGCAAGTAGCCAAGATGTTTCCAAAATTACTGCCAATGACCACACATGCAAGGCCAGTGAAACAGAATGAGAGTGAAATGACACAGCATAATCAGACCTATATGGAAATTTGACCTGCACAAGACCTGTGTTTGCACAGCTGCAGCTCTCCAAACACACTTAGTTATGCAGAGGTCTATGTTCTGGGGGAAAACTCACTTCTTTCATGGCAACTGGGTGAGATCAAAGCAAAACAAATGAAAACAAAAACAAAACAAAAATCTAAAACTCTGTCACCCTTAACCAAATTTCACCAAGTTGTAAAACACAAATGTGAGATTAAAAATGTAACTGAAACATTGAGCTGAATCACGCCAGCCAATCAGAGTCACCATCAGTTCTAAAATGAATTGTTTCGCAAGCACTGTATATGTGGCAGCTACAATGTGGAGTGTAAGGAGAGAATCTCTGTTGCCAAAACAAAGACTGAGCTGTTTGGTCAGTTCGTTCTTAGACGGTTTCTGAGGCTATGTAAACAAAAAAAGATGAATGCGTAAGAGGTGGGTGTCACACCACCTCATCTCTGTTGAACCGTGGGTTAAGCTCCGAAGCTTGGCATCCTCCCAACCCTCCCACATGCTCTGGCCTTGTCCTTCAGTGACTAATTGGGCATATAGAAGCCATTGCTATGTGTACTGGTCTTACGTTTGGATGAAAACAGGGGTTCTCCTGTTGGTTTCCATGCTATGGTTAAATACATTTTAGCCTTAATGAGGCATGGTGGCATATGGCATCAGTTAATTCAGGAATTTAAGTGGACATCCTATTGAACTGTTACAATATATTGCTTCATTGTAATAGGAGGGGGAATCAATTCCTTTTTCTGCCATTTGAAAGACTTTTGAGAAGGTGAAAGGATGAGATAAGGACTTCTGATTTCAAAATATCTCAGGCACTCATTTTTTACTTTTTTACTCACTTAAGCATCTGTTTTACACTAACCATAAAATGGCTTTACAGTATCAGCTATCCTGCAAGCACAAATGAGCTTTAATTTCGTTTGCTCTCTCTTTTCTGTCCTTGACAACACTGCCACTCTGTGGTTTATCCTGATACAACTCGTGTAAATTGTCATATAAAAAAGTAATGTTTTATCATCAAAAATCTAAACTTTTATAAGACAGAATTGAGTTTACCAATATTTCTCAGTTTGAAAGTTTATCTGCCTGTTAAACTTTAGGCCTGTTTCAAAATAAAACTAAGATGTTTGAAATGGGCATGTACGTTGGATGACAGAAGACCTAGACTCTCAGTGATATTATTAACATAGTTACTAGGGCCAAAATTATAATCTCTGTCTTTTTGTTATTTAACTGGAGAAAGTTATTGTGCATCCACCATTTTTCATCTTTCAGACATTCAAAATTAGATCTAACAGATTCATCATCACCAGACTTCAAAGGAAAGTAGCTACATTTGCGTATTGTCAGCATAAAAGTGATATGAAATACCATATTTTCTAAAATAAATAGCACCCAGCGGAAGCATGTACAATATAATTAAATAATACTGGTCCTAAAATGGTGCCTTGAGGGACCCCACAGGTGACAGTAGCTGAGGATGGCACAAAGTTTTGCACATAAGATGGTGCACATAAAATAAAAAGTCTGTCTTCATTTTACTTGCCTTCATATTGTTCCAAACCAAAATATCTTGTCAAGACTTAAACCTCATTGAAGATTTTCAGATTAGAAGTTGATACGATAACTAAAGAGGTGGAAAAGGCAGATAACCGATTAATTGGCTGATCAATAAAATTGATTAATAGATTGTAAAACAAGGTCTTACCTTACTTTGACAGGCACAGACATAGAGGCTACAAGAGAACAAATTGTATAAAATCCCAGATGCAGTGTATTGTGCAACTAAAATCCCAATAATAACCAGAAGAAAAAAAAAGAAAGAAAATTTGGTACAAAATAGAAAATATAAGTCAGAAATATACACACTTATTTTGCGAATCTAATTTTGAAGTAAAATCTTTATAACATAAAGTTTTTTATAGCTTATATATTCATCAGATTAAGAATTTTTGACATATATGTTTCAACAGGGTTTTTTTTTTTTTTCATTCAGAAGACATGAAGTTGGAGTCGCAATGAAAAAAAACTATCTGCAACTATCAGCTTTGATTTCCAAAAAGCTACACTCAGCACCGATAAATTGGTTTTACTGATTAAGCGGTCAACCTTTAGGCTAGTTCAGATGATATTTAGAATCAAAATGTGCAATTTTACTGTTGCACTGTCTGTGTGTTCTGTAGTTTGCAGTAACCAATATTTACACTAGCTTGTTAACAGCATAAGCATATGGGCCAGTGTTGACAAAAATAAGCAATGAAAAGAGGCTAAACTGTCTGAGCTATCTCCTACTTACACAGAACACTGCCAGTCTAAAGCCAGCTGGCCTGAATTATTGCATATATGTTGAGGTGAGGGATAACGTTGTCAGAGTTTTTGCTCTTTGTTTTGGTTGTGCAGCGGGCTGTTGTCACCCTACAGTAAACATAATCAGTTGCACTGGAATGTCCTGATTGTGCAGTTGCACTGGAATGTCCTGACTGTGCAGTTTGTCACAAAAGAGCTCAGAAGCATGTAGTAGATAACAACAATGATTCTCTCTACGTGTAAACTGCAGCACCCAACATACGAGACTATCTTTTGTGTAAATAACTTATTCTTAGGTATGGACACTGTGTAAGATGGGAGTTTTGGGCTATTTCATAATTTGCCTTATGAAAATCACAAGTCTTGCCATTTAAGTTCGGTTTACACTTCTGTGTCCAACCTACACCATAAGCTCTGCGTAGTGACCAATGCAGTGGTTTGCATTTGTAATTCGCTGGTGTGTCTGCATTGTTCCAATTACACTGCCAAAATGCTACTGTATTGAAAGAATGCCTTAATTTCTGAAATAATAACCATAAAGACATTGTAAATTGTGGATTAAAAAGTATTTATTGAATTATTGTAGCGTAAAAGCGAGTTTATCGAAGTATGTAGTATTTAGGTACATATTATTTATTATACATGTTTCCTGTCATACAGAGAAAATTAAGATTCAACTTTATTGTGCAGAGTACAGACTAAGCTGGGGTCAGAGCGCAGGGTCAGCCATGAAACAGTGCTCCTGGAGCAGATAGGATCAAGGGCCTTGCTCAAGGGCTCAACAGTGGTATCTTGACAGTGCTGGGGCTTGAACCCCCCAACCTTTCGGTCAGTAACCCAGAGCCTTAACCGCTGAGCTATTTTGGCATACTTTTATGCTTCATATTGGGGGGAAAAAACAAATGCAGAAATATCTACTCGCTTAACACAAAATGGGTGTTGTTTTAAAGCTTAGAAGCTGGCATTTATAATGCATATAGGAAATATAGCCAACTCCTAGCAGGTGCTTTTTAAATTATTTTAAAGTAAGTTCTATTTTCATAAATTATTAAATATTATTTACTGTACACCTTACTGTCAAACATACGGTCAAAACATCAGACAAATAAAAAAGGGCTCGAATAGAGTACAACAAATATTGTTTCACTCACATACCAAATATATATTGATTAGAAGCCCAGAGAGGGAGAGAGAGAGAAAAAAAGGTAAAAAGAATAATAAAAAGGGTAAGACCCTTACTCTTACTGACTTTTTACAGAGGACAGCGGGGGAAATGCTCCACCGACTTACGCACCTGCAAAGCCCACCAGCTGGGCTGATGAGACGGACGACCTGGAGGAAGATGGTGAGATTCAGTCACTAGATTAAACACTGTGTACCACATTTGATGTATTGGTGCATTGCTTTCAAAATATGCTCTTATTCTCTTTTTCATACTTTGATAAACTGTTTTTCAGAAGTTGAATTAATTTGGATGAATTTGGCTTCACTCCCTGACTTTTACAGTTACTACATCCTGGCACACAGAGAAAAAAACAGACTTGTTCAGCTTATGTGCATCCACATTCTCAAGTTGACTGACAGGCAATATCTGTATCTTACAGGTGTTTGGCTCTTTTACCTGTAAGGCGGGAATTCATTTTCTACATCTGTTGGCTGTTCCAAATTCTCCCATGCATTTTAATACCAGCGGTCCATCTCTGCTAAACTATCTATGATGTAGAGCAGGGGTCGGCATCCTTTACAGTGACATTTTTTTTTAAATTTTCCTGGTCAATGGATGTGGCGACGCATGATTAACCGAATGTGAAGCGCTGCCGGCTTGTGATGCACAAGTCTGTTGGGTGTACTGCAGTCTCGTAAAATTGTAACTTTTTGTTTAGCCTCCCATTCAGCTCATGAAAATTTGCTTCGTGATCATGAGAAAGAATTACATCAAAATGTTGCTGTTGCTGGCATGCCAGTGATTAACCCTGATTAACACATGTGCCACAGGTTGCTGACCTCTGATGTAGACCATTATAACGAGCCAAGTCTCTTGTCATTTAAATAAAAATTCTCTGTTCAGTCCTGTTTTTTTATGACTGTTTATAGTTAAATGTGCCTGCATTACACCTTGTCCTAACCAGACATGATGTGATGAGATTCCAGTGAAACGCAGTCTGTCCACACCAGGGGTGACACGACACCACGATATTCATACACTAAAATTAAGATAATTGACAATAAAATGTAGTAAATAGAGCACTCACTAGGGTGCTCTATTTGCTACATATTGCTACAATATTGCGATTGCGATTTGAACTGCGATTATGATGGTAATGTTTTCCACATGTTCAACTGGAAAAAGGCTGCTGGGGTTTTCACATTTGAACCCTCTTAAAAAGAACCAAACTGAGACCTTTTTTCAGTTCAACCACAATCAAATAAATATATAAATAGTGAAACAAAGTCTTCTTCATATTCAAATGTTACCATCCACTGTGTACATGTTTTTGTCCATTTTGTGACAGGATCTCAGCCCACTAATCATCAACATTAGTTTTTGAAACAGTCAACTTGAATATTAGGGATGTGATATGATACCTATCTCCAATTTTCTTTTCATCTTATCAATCGATGCTGATCATTCAACTTTTTATCAGCAGCTGTCAAAATGTAAGCTTTCTGCTCAATGTCACTGTTAACTACATCTCCCTGTTGGTAAAACCATAGTTGTTGCCTAGTTTTTGCTGTCAGTCAATAATTCAGTATACACAAAATATAATTTTAAATTGTAAATATAAATGTTACTCTTTATTCTAGGCCTTAAAAACTAGTAGCCTTATACAAACTATTCTTTACTGTATATAAGATAGTCCTAAAGAATGAGGCTTATTGTCAAACTGAAGTTGAACTGATAACCCATTTGTGTAATTAATTTTAAAGTGAATTTATATTTATATTTAATTTAGAAATGCACTATATTATAGTAATTAAATATTTGATATAGATTTATTATATATATATATATATATATATATATATATATATATATATATATATATATATATATATATATATATATATATGTTCCTTCCTTTTCATTTTATTGGATGTTGGTAATATTAGTTCCGCTTTCACTCGTTTCCGCGGGGAGTGTAATAAGGGTGACTCGCTCTTTCGTTAGGTCAGCAAATGACAGGAGAATGAAGAGCGTATGTTTCTGGACTCTACAGGTGTTTCTGTTAATGCTGTTTGCCCAGCAATCATTTAATAAAGATGTTTGAATTATATATCTTTTATTCTGCTTTATTATTATGATACCTGTGCCTTGCGGCCTCTCCGGGAACCAGCACCTTATCGTGGTGGAGAGGTTTGTGTGCCCTTATGATCCTGAGGGCTGTGTTGTCTGGAGCCAGGTGCTTCTGGTAGGGTCTCCCAAGGCAAAGTGGTCTCAGGTGAGGGGCCAGACTAAGAATGGTTCACAAAGATTCCATGAAAAAAACGGCAAGAGGAGGAGTTACCCTGCCCGGAGGAAGCCCGGGGCCCCCGTCTGGAGCCAGGCCCAGATGGAGGGCTCGTTGGCGAGCGCCTGGTGGCCGGGCTTGTCACGGAGCCCGGTCGGGCACAGCCCGAAGAAGCAACGTGACACCCCCCTCTACATCCCTTGGGCCCACCACCCATTGGAGAAACCGCAGGAGTCAGGTGCGCTGCCATATGGGTGGCAGTGAAGGCCGTGGGTCTCGACGGACCAAACCCGGGCAGCAAAGGCTAGTTCTAGGGACGTGGAACATTACCTCACTGGGGGGGAAGGAGCCGGAACTGGTGAGAGAGGTGGAGCGTTACCAGTTGGATCTGATGGGGCTTACTTCGACACACAGTTGTGGCTCTGGATCCGTACTCCTGGATAGGGGATGGACTCTATTCTTCTCTGGAGTTTCCCATGGTGTGAGGCGACGGGTGGGTGTGGGGATACTCACAAGTCCCCGGCTGAGTGCCGCTATGTTGGAGTTTACCCCGGTGGACGAGAGGGTCGCCTCCCTTCGCCTACGGGTTGTGGGGGGGAAAACTCTGACTGTTGTCTGTGCATATGCACCGAACAGCAGTACAGAGTATTCAGCCTTCTTGGAGACCCTGAATGGAGTCCTGAATAGGGCCCCAGTAGGGGACTCCATAGTGATGCTGGGTGACTTCAACGCGCACGTGGGAGATGACAGGGACACCTGGAAAGGTGTGATTGGGAGGAACGGCCTCCCCGATCTGAACACGAGTGGATGTTTGTTATTGGACTTCTGTGCTAGTCATGGATTATCTATAACAAATACCATGTTGAACATAAGGATGCTCATAAGTTTACGTGGTACCAGAGCACCCTAGGCCGAAGATCGATGATCGATTTTGTAATCGTGTCATCAGATCTGAGGCCATATGTTTTGGACACTCAGGTGAAGAGAGGGGCAGAGCTGTCAACTGATCACCATCTGGTGGTGAGTTGGATCAGGGGGTGGGGAAAGACTCTGGACAGACCTGGGAAGCCCAAGCGAGTAGTGCGGGTGAACTGGGAACCTTTGGAGGAGGTCCCTGTCCGCGAGATCTTCAACTCACACCTCCGGCAGAGTTTTTCAGGCATCCCTGCGGAGGTTGGGGACATTGAACCGGAGTGGGCAATTTTCAAAGCTTCCGTTGCCGAAGCCGCGGTGGAGAGCTGCGGCCTCAAGGTTTTAGGTGCCTCAAGGGGTGGTAACCCTCGAACACTGTGGTGGACACTGGTGGTCAGGGAAGCTGTCCGACTGAAGAAAGAGGCCTTCCGGGATTTGTTGTCCCGGAGGTCTCTGGAGGCAGTTGCAAGGTACCGACAGGCCCGAAGGGCTGCGGCCTCAGCCGTGAGGGAGGCAAAGCAGTGGGTGTGGGAAAAGTTCGGAGAAGCCATGGAGAAGGACTTTCGGTCTGCACCAAAGTGCTTTTGGAAAACCGTCCGCCACCTTAGGAGGGGAAAACGGGGAACCATCCAAGCTGTATACAGCAAAGATGGGACGCTGTTGACCTCAACCGAGGAGGTTATTGGGCGGTGGAAGGAACACTTTGAAGAACTCCTAAATCCCTACTCTATCCCTATGCTAGAGGCAGAGCCGGAGGCTGATGTGGGATCAGATTCTATTTCCCTGGGGGAGGTCACTAAGGTAGTCAAACAACTCCGCAGTGGCAAAGCCCCGGGGATTGATGAGATCCGACCAGAAATGCTGAAAGCTTTGGATGTGGAGGGGGTGTCATGGATGACACGCCTCTTCAACATCGCGTGGAAATCTGGGACAGTGCCTAAGGAGTGGCAGAACGGGGTGGTGGTTCCTCTCTTCAAAAAGGGGGACCAGAGAGTGTGTGCCAACTACAGGGGTATCACACTTCTCAGCCTCCCTGGTAAAGTTTACTCCAAGGTCCTGGAGAGGAGGGTGCGGCCGATTGTCGAACCTCAGATTGAAGAGGAACAATGTGGGTTCCGTCCTGGCCGTGGAATGACGGACCAGATCTTTACTCTCGCAAGGATTCTGGAGGGGGCCTAGGAGTATGCCCATCCGGTCTACATGTGTTTTGTGGATCTGGAGAAGGCGTATGACCGGGTCCCCCGGGAGAGACTGTGGGAGGTGCTTCGGGAGTATGGGGTGTGGGGGTCCCTTCTTAGGGTGATCCAATCCCTGTACGTCCGAAGCGAGAGCTGTGTCCGGGTCCTCGGCACGAAGTCGAGCTCGTTCTATGTGGGTGTTGGTCTCCGCCAAGGCTGCGCTTTGTCACCAATCCTGTTTGTGGTATTCATGGACAGGATATCGAGACGTAGTCGGGGTGGGGAAGGTATGCAGTTCGGTGGGCTGGGGATCTCATCTCTACTTTTTGCAGATGATGTGGTTTTCATGTCATCATCGGTCCGTGACCTTCAGCTCTCACTGGACCGCTTGGCAGTCGAGTGTGAAGCGGCTGGGATGAGGATTAGCACCTCTAAATCTGAGGCCATGGTTCTCAGCAGGAAACCGATGGAGTGCGTACTCCGGGTGGGGAAGGAGGTATTGCCCCAAGTGAAGGAGTTCAAGTACCTCGGGGTCTTGTTCACGAGTGAGGCGACAATGGAGCAGGAGGTTGGCCGGAGAATCGGGGCAGCGGGGGCGGTATTGCATTCGCTCTATCGCACCGTTGTCATGAAAAGAGAGCTGAGACGGCAGGCAAAGCTCTCGATCTACCGGTCAATTTTTGTTCCTTACAATCATTTGTAAGGTGCTGTATCCACTGAAGTTTCGCCAGCTGCTACATTCTTCATTATTTATAACCGTTTTGTTTAGATCAGCAGCGCAGCCAGGTAACTCTGCCCTATCTGCTATCTATGGCAAGCAGCGTTCGTTGAATGCATGAAGTGTCCAACATTCCACACTCCGTTGTGACAGTTGAAAAAGTGCATCTTCTGGGTTCTTGAAATACACTACTTTTTGCTGCATTTTCAGTGTAAACGTACTACTCGGACTACTTACACTACAAAATTACGTAGAATAGTCAGAAGTGTGCAGTTTGGGACGCACCTTAAGTCTTCACTAGAAAAGAAGATTCAGAAGGATTCAGATCTCTTTTTTTTTTGTTCAATTTAGTTGTAAGATATCAGTTCACTTTTCATTCACTCAGTTATCAGCAGATAGGAGTTTTACTTACTCAAAAATGTTCTGAGGGCAGAAAGGGAAATGATTGGTTTACAGATTCAACCAATGAAATTGAAGGAGAGGCGGGGTCAAGACGTTTGGAGGGAATCCTTCAAACTGATGTACGTTACTGGGAGAATACGGGAGAAAACAACTATTATAAGGTAGGCCCAAGTGAATTTACTATATTTTGTTAAAATTCAACAACTTCTGCAGTTACAAAGATAATTGGCAAACATTTAAATGCACAGAACTTATCATCTTATCATCGTAATGTGCATTTTAATTAGACTCCATCGACCGCACTAGCTGCTTATGGTGTAACGTTAACGTTAAATGAGGTATAAACATGCTAATTTAACTCGAACAAACTGGTTCAGATCTCCGTGACATTTCATCGGTCAGAGTTATAAATCTCCCGCCCTAGCATATCGATGTGTTATTGATAGTGAACTACGCGCTGCTCTCAGGGCAGGAGTAATCAATAGGTTCATATCAATGCGTTATTGTTAGTGAACTACGTGCTGCTCTCAGGGCAGGAGTAATCAATAGGTTCATATCAATGCGTTATTGATAGTGAACTACGCGCTGCTCTCAGGGCAGGAGTAATCAATAGGTTCATATCAATGCATTATTGTTAGTGAACTACGCGCTGCTCTCAGGGCAGGAGTAATCAATAGGTTCATATCAATGCGTTATTGATAGTGAACTAAGCGCTGCCCTCAGGGCAGGAGTAATCAATAGGTTCTTATCACTGCGTTATTGTTAGTGAACTACGCGCTGCCCTCAGGGCAGGAGTAATCAATAGGTTCATATCAATGCGTTATTGTTTGTGAACTACGCGCTGCTCTCAGGGCAGGAGTAATCAATAGGTTCTATCACTGCGTTATTGTTAGTGAACTACGTGCTGCCCTCAGGGCAGGAGTAATCAATAGGTTCATATCAATGCGTTATTGTTAGTGAACTACGCGCTGCTCTCAGGGCAGGAGTAATCAATAGGTTCTATCACTGCGTTATTGTTAGTGAACTACGTGCTGCCCTCAGGGCAGGAGTAATCAATAGGTTCATATCAATGCGTTATTGTTAGTGAACTACGCGCTGCCCTCAGGGCAGGAGTAATCAATAGGTTCATATCACTGTGTTATTGTTAGTGAACTACGCGCTGCTCTCAGGGCAGGAGTAATCAATAGGTTCATATCAATGCGTTATTGATAGTGAACTACGCGCTGCTCTCAGGGCAGGAGTAATCAATAGGTTCATATCAATGCGTTATTGTTTGTGAACTACGCGCTGCTCTCAGGGCAGGACTAATCAATAGGTTCATATCAATGCGTTATTGTTAGTGAACTACGCGCTGCCCTCAGGGCAGGAGTAATCAATAGGTTCATATCAATGCGTTATTGTTTGTGAACTACGCGCTGCTCTCAGGGCAGGACTAATCAATAGGTTCATATCAATGCGTTATTGTTAGTGAACTACGCGCTGCTCTCAGGGCAGGAGTAATCAATAGGTTCATATCACTGCGTTATTGTTAGTGAACTACGCGCTGCTCTCAGGGCAGGACTAATCAATAGGTTCATATCAATGCGTTATTGTTAGTGAACTACGCGCTGCTCTCAGGGCAGGAGTAATCAATAGGTTCTATCACTGCGTTATTGTTAGTGAACTGCGCGCTGCCCTCAGGGCAGGAGTAATCAATAGGTTCATATCAATGCGTTATTGTTAGTGAACTACGCGCTGCTCTCAGGGCAGGAGTAATCAATAGGTTCATATCAATGCGTTATTGTTAGTGAACTACGCGCTGCCCTCAGGGCAGGAGTAATCAATAGGTTCATATCACTGCGTTATTGTTAGTGAACTACGCGCTGCCCTCAGGGCAGGACTAATCAATAGGTTCTTATCACTGCGTTATTGTTAGTGAACTACGCGCTGCCCTCAGGGCAGGAGTAATCAATTTTATTTTTACTGTAATATGTGCCTTCTTTCGAGGCAGGAGTGGACTAATGTGCTTTTTTTCTCTCTTTAAACAAGGAAGCACTGAGTACAAACCAAATGAATGGTAAGCACAAAAAATGTGTTCTTCCTGTTTAAACCATGATTTTATAATCTTTTTTTCTTGGAGCCTCCCCAGCACTGTGAATTTAGATTTTTTGAAATTCTTAATCCTTAGGGAGGTTCCAGGACATATTTTAAAACCCATTGGTTTTTAATTATATGCAGTTAATACACAAATGAAACAGTATGTGATTTAGTAGAACAGTTTGTATGACTATGGAGAGGAAAAAGCATAATGGTGTGTTTATATTCTGTACCCATATAGTTCTACGCTTTTTGTTTTCGGGAGAGTTAAGCTCTGATACCAAAATTGGGAAAATTGGGCCATATTCTCTATATATCAGCAGCTTTCAGTCTCTTCTACAAAACCAGAAACTTCCTGATGAGGTAAAAGAAAAACAAACAAAAAACATAATACTTTCTATTATATTTAATACATTTCACATACTGTCTGTATATTTATAATACTGTATTTAAACATTATAGCCTACTGTATAAACATCTTTTTAATAAAAACATTTTTTTTAACCTTTTTTAAATGGTTCAGATCATGGATGCCATATTTTACCTGTTCAGCATGGTAATATAATGTTATCTACCTATACATTTTATGTCAGAAAACACATACTAAATTAAACTGATGGCATTAATTTTAACTACCTCAAATTTTAATACATAACATTTCATGTGTAATTTAGAAGGCAACAGGTTTAGTGGCAATCAATAGCCACACCTTGAACAATATTCTTGATGGGAAGGTCAGGGCAACAAGTCATAGTTTTGTGAAGGTAAGAATTACTTTTACAGTGTTCTTTTGGTAACGCTTTAGATTACAGCCCGGAAAGTACTGCATAATTAAAGTGATTTTACAGTGTAACTTTCTGTAATTATAGTGTACCAATAAAGTACTTACATGTAAGTATAAGGGAACAATATGTAAAGTTTGGGGAATAAAGGGGTAACAACCAGGATAATAAAAAACATATTTATACTGTAATTATTATAGAACTAAGGGGTAGCCTACTTATTCTACTATTATAATACAACAATCTAACATTTGGGAGCAATTTAGCAAGAACATACACTGCGTACCTTTTTGTAATAATTGTGTACCAATACATACTGTATAGGCTTTTTGATGGATGGATAAATGTCTTCTGAATGGAAACGATAAGTGTTTGTAAGAAAAATTACAATATTTTAAACTTTTTAAACTGTAGACTCTCGCTTCAGACCAACTGCAATAAGTTGTTTTTCAAATAAAGGTTTTCGAGTCAGTGATATTAGATTGTGCATGTATTTTTATTGTACTTTTCCTGTTACTACATGGAACAGGAGGGTAACAAGCACCACTTACCCTGTAACTACATTAAACTAGAGTATATTTCCAAGTAAGATTGTTGTATTATAATAGTAGAATAAGTAACCCTTTATTCTATAATACTTACAGTAGGCCTATAAATATTTTTTTTATTCTCCTGGTTGTTACCCCTTTATACCCCAAACTTTACATATTGTTCCCTTATACTTGCAAGTACTTTATAGGTACACTATAATTACAGAAAGTTACACTGTAAATTCGTCAAAATTACGCAGTACTTTCCGGGCTGTAATCTAAAGCGTTAGTTCTTTTTTTGTTGAGTGTGAATTGGATGCATTATTTATTTGTAAATATTCAAAACAGTGTGGTAGTTCTATTGTAATGAAGTGCACATGGTTTACAAAAAAAATTAATTTGTTTTCCTATCCAAGATGGCAGTGTTTCATTTAGCCTTTCATTTGCAGCATAACATTCTTGAAAAGGCAGAAGTTGTTATTGGTCCATTCCTGGAGGGAGGGAATCACTGGACTTTCTTTGTAAGTTCCTCTAGTTCTAAGTTGAGAATTTTATTTATCTTTTATGTATTAAAAAAAAAGTATTGTGGTCATGAGTGGTAATGTGCAATGCATGAAATACCAGAGCATTGTGCAAAATTTAAAGTAATACACGCAAATATTATCTTGCTGTGTTTGATACAACTTGTTACCAGCTATTTCCATTTTCTGTTTAGCACTGCAACATCATGGATAGAACAATAACCTACCTAAATTCCTTTGGTGAGCAGAAAGAGAATTGTCAGAAAATAGCTGAGAATTGGAGGTGTGTATGTAGAAAAGGTTTCTCTATTTCACCTTTTAACTAGATTTCATCTTACCTGTCCTGTACATGTGGTATCCATCCTAACAGGATGTTTGCCACAGCAAAGGGAATCCCGGGAACATGGGACATTTGCACAAGGGAGCATGCCATTCAGAGAGATATAATTTCTTGTGGCATCTTTACAGCTGTGGTAAAACATTAAAATCTTATAAAATACAC
The DNA here is from genome assembly GCA_032164185.1 of Moxostoma hubbsi. Lineage (NCBI taxonomy): Eukaryota > Metazoa > Chordata > Actinopteri > Cypriniformes > Catostomidae > Moxostoma > Moxostoma hubbsi. The sequence goes on from JAVLUX010000001.1 coordinate 72,155,390, forward strand.
ATTTTTATTTTCCAAAGATTAAATTGAATTGTCTACATGTCGAATTATCAGAGATATATCTGTTATAAATATTTACTGCTACATTTAATTTACACTACAGATGCATTATACGTGTACACATTTGGATATGTACATGTAAAAAATAATCTAGTTTAATTCATGCCATTTTGTAATACTGCTTTTAAAGGGACGGTTCACCCAAAACATAAGATTTTGTCATTGTTTACTCACCCTTAAGTTGTTCCAAACCTGTATGAATTTCTTTCTTCTGTTGAACACAAAGGAATTTAAGAATGTTTGTAACCAAGTGGTTTTGGGGCACCATCGACGTCCGTGGTAGGAAAATAAATTCTGTGAAAGTCAATGGTGCCACACAACTGTTTGGTTATAAACATTCTTCAAAATGTATTAATTTGTGTTCTACAGAACAAAGAAATATATATAGGTTTGGAACAACTTGAGGGTGAGTAAATTATGACAGAATTTTCATTTTTGGGTGGACTAACCCTTTGAGGAGAGCATGAAAACTTTTGAAAACTTTGTCACCTTTTTGTAAGTTTGCAGAGGCTTTTCTTTGTGGGGACCAGGGGTATATTAACTGCCATTCACTTCATGAGGAAAGAGAAAGACTAGCAATTCTGCTCTTTACTTCACTTGGTAAGTACAATACAGGTTTATACCTACAGTTTTATGTTGGTTTGGGTTATAAAACCGTACAACAAGTGTTTCTTGCTTTCTTTAGAAAGGTCAGGCATTTGTGGTGTCTGCCATAAGGCTGTTGCTAAGAGCAAGGCAAGTTGTATTGCAAGTCTCAAATGATGTTTCATATTAAATGTGGCCTTTACAAATCAGTCTTTTCTAACAAAAATATAGGCCAAATGTTCGACATGTGGCATGAGCGTACATGACAAATGTGTGCAAAAGAATCAGGAGACTGCTCTTTGTTTGCTGTGCAAAGGTAATGCATTTTTTTATTACATATATTTTTAATTATAACACATACTTTTTTTATACTTTGTGTAAAAAATTTGACCTGATGCATTTTTTAATTATATTTTCTAGTACAAACTGAAACAACATCAGAACATAAAGAAAACAAACAAGCAGGTAAGGCTTATAGAGTTTAATTTATGTATAGTCATGTTGCAGAATTTATCAGTCTTTAGACCAGGGCTCCTCAATCAACCACCCATGGTCCAAAATGGATTCCCTTTATTGCGCCATCATGTCTTTACAACTCTTAGACTGTGTAAAAAACATTGCATTGCCTAAAACAGCAGAGTGCTCTTTAATGCACACCTAGCTGTGAGTTTGAGAGTGCACAACAATATTCAGTTAACAGACCAGAGTGAGAATGTTTAAAATGTCTGTTCACTTTCCAAGTCTGCAGATGTATGCAAAGCATCTTTAGTTTGGGCTGAGATGTCATATTCACAGTAGCACCATCTTTGAGGCTTTGAGGGATAGACATGCATCTCTTCAGTGGGTTGTAGTGTTATTTCATGTTTTTTTGGACTGTTCTGCTGGTGAAACAATGCAAAAAAAAGTATTTCCAAGAAATTTTAGTAGACAAAAACGTCTAGGTTACGTATGTAACCTCCGTTCCCCGATGGAGGGAACGAGACGTTGTGTCCGAGAAGCGACACTAGGGGTCTCTCTTGAGAGCCGACATCCGTCTCTGATCTTATGAAAAAAGGCCAATGACAGTTGGCGGCTGGTATTTGCATGCCCCGCCCCGGGCATACGGGTATATAAGCGAGGCAAATACTATAGCCCATTCAGGATTCTTTCTGAGGAGCCGACAAAAGAGTCGGCCACAACAGTGACTCAGCTCAGTGACATGGCAGGAAGGGACACAACGTCTTTTTTCCCTCCATCGGGGAACGGAGGTTACATACGTAACCTAGACGTTCCCCTTCTGTCGCTCTCTCTCGAGTTGTGTCCGAGAAGCGACACTAGGGGTCCCACTTGAAAAGGCCGTGCACTGAGCCGTGTACGTGCGGTGACTGGTACACAGGCGGCAGGTGATTAACGTGCAGACGCAGAGACATGTACCAGGGGCACGTACCCTTCCCCCATGCCCCAAAGACGTCAGTAGCCCTAAAGTTACCCAAGTTAGGGAAACAGGTGACGCTTGCCAACTTGGGAATAGGCCAGGCCAGCTGGGCCTCTTTTCTCTCTACGTTCCTCTCATAGAGTCAGAGCAGCCGGAGGCTTAACGCACTGGAGGAAGGGAACCTTCAGAAAAAGGTTCTGTGGAGGCCACACCTCGCCAGACAGGGGAGGAAAATGGAGTGGCAGAACACACCACATGGTCCGTTTGACCGGTGGGGCAAAGGAAGCGATGGCACCCCAGCCCACAAGGGGGGGGGGTTAACACATAGCAACCAAGACAGCCTCGGAGCTGTCGAAGGGAGGCCCGGGACCCACCAATAGGGGGGAATAGAACCGGGGACTATACACACAGCTGGAGTCCGTAGGAGGCCAAGTCTGTGGAGCACCTACACCAAACGGGGTACTAGAAAAAACCCCTTGGTGCAAAGGGGAACAAACGAGTTCCTCCACTGAACTCGTGTCCCCAAGGGCTTGGGAAGAGCCAGAAGGGATCCGCAGATGCGGAATGCCCTTGGCAAGAAGAGCGCACTGCCTTACCTTAGAAAGGGAAGAGGCGCTGTATGCAAGCGTAAGCACCCTGTCGGTGGATCGTGTTACCGAGTTCTACGGGCTCGGACCTGAGAAAACACGTGACGACACCGACTCAACCCGAAGGTTGTAGAACCTAGAGAAGGTGTTGGGTGTCGCCCAACCCGCTGCTCTACAAATGTCTGCTAAGGAGGAGCCCCTAGCGAGTGCCCATGAAGACGCAACACCTCTAGTGGAGTGCGCTCGAACCCGTGATGGGGGGGGCACTGCCTGGACGTGATAGGCCAATAATATGGTGTCAACGATCCAGTGGGCAAGCCTCTGTTTGGAGACAGCGCTCCCTTGTCGCTGTCCCCCGAAGCAGACGAAGAGCTGCTCAGAGAGTATCATACTCCGTGAGCGGTCCAGGTAGATGCGCAGGGCACGTACCGGACACAACAGAGCGAGTGTTGGGTCTGCCTCCTCCCGGGGCAGCGCTTGCAGGTACCCTACACGGCTTGGTCGGGAGTACAGGGCGTCCCCGCCAAGAGGTAGAGCTACCGGGGGCGAGGTGGTGCGCAACCGCTCTATCCACTGGGGGGATCGCCATATACCCGTGGGCTGCTCCGCCATCGAGGGTAGCGAGGGCGGACGGATGGAGAGCGGGGCCCTCCATGACGCCGTCAACTCGTCGTGCACCTCCGGGAAGAATGGAACCGGGGGGGGGGCGAGGCTGAGAGCGGCGCCCTGACCCTAGGAACCAATCATCCAACCGCGAGGGCTGAGGAGAGGACGGAGGGTTCCAGTCCAACCCAACACTCGAGGCAGCCCGGAAGAGCATGTCAGACATCTGACGATCCGCCTCCGTCTGGGCAGGCTGGCCCGAAGGCGGCAGCCCAGAGGAGTCTTCAACATCAGATGCCACGCCCTCCGATGCAGCGGAGAGTTCTTCCAACTCTTGCCCAGGGTAAGCGGACGGACCCGGAGGTGATCCGCTGTCCCCATGGGCGAAAACGGGAGCCAATGAGCGTGCCGGGGAGCGGGAGGTCCGAGGGGGCGTGCCCGGCGGAACCGTACCCGCTGCCCTCCCCAAATCGCCTCCAGCGCCAGCCGCATCTTCCTCAATCCCGTGGGAAGGAGGAGCGACGCGAGGGGCGGCTGGAGTGGCTTGCTTTCGATTAAAAGCGAGCCGCGACCGCAACATGGCCATGGACATGTTCCCGCAATGAGAACATGATCCATCCACAAACGCTCTCTCAGTGTGCTCGCTGCCGAGACACACGAGACAGCGAGTGTGACCGTCAGAGGCGGAGAGAGCTCTACCGCATCCAGGAAAATCACAGTAGCGGAATGGCATCTTGAAAAAGACGCGTCCTGAAAAGGACGTTCACGCTAACTGTGTGCTCTTTTAATTGCTTTACTCTTTTAAAACTCTGTTGTTTGTGAAAACTCTTATCAAGAGTTAAATAGAGAGGAAACTCTGTGCTGCTGAAGTGCCCAGGGACAAACACAAATGCACAGCGTGCAAGTGGGGAGATCGTCGCTGTTGTGCGCCATTCAATCCAACAGAGCAGAGTGTAGAGAGAGCTGTCAAACGTCAGAGTGAAACTACAGGATGCTGTCGGCTCCGAAGAAGAATTCTGAATGGGCTATAGTATTTGCCTCGCTTATATACCCGTATGTCCGGGGCGGGGCATGCAAATACCAGCCGCCAACTGTCATTCGCCTTTTTTCATAAGATCAGAGACGGATGTCGGCTCTCAAGAGAGACCCCTAGTGTCGCTTCTCGGACACAACTCGAGAGAGCGACAGAAGGGGAACTCCAGACAACATGAGCTGTGGAAAATTCTAAGTGATCTAGGCACTTTATACAGTGTTTTACAACAGATGCCATTGAAAAGAAGTCTATGCATCACAGCCTCGCTTTCATATCTGTTATGGCGCTGTTTTGAATAATGTCTATTACCCAACAAAACTAAAAAGATAACGTTTATTTTGTCATGTTAATAATGAAAGAGTCTGATAACTGCCCTAAAAATGTTGGGCCCCACTATTATTTTCATTGGGACAATCTCACCATTCCATGGAAATAGTTGAAGAGCCCTGTAATAGACATAACATAGACATTGGAATATATATATATTTTAATTTTTTTATTATTCCCATTGGTCGTTCCAAAAGTGTAGTTATTTGTATTTTGTCTACATTATCTTTGCAGAGACCGCCAAATACCTAGATGAGGAAGTGGTGGAAAGAGAGACCACCGACAAACATCTAGATGAGGAAGTGGTGGAAAGAGAGACCACCGACAAACATCTAGATGAGGAAGTGGTGGAAAGAGGTTAAGCCAATAATTATTCTTAGAAAGTATTAGAGATTTCTTAGTGCAATAGAGGATAAATTGTTTCGCTTGGATTTAAGGACATAAATATATTAGATTAAAACAGGGGTTGGCAACTTTATGGTAATCATTGTGTGATATCAACTCACTTACCTTAACTCCAACACAACAATAAATAAATAATTTAATTAATTGATTACCTATACAAATGTCATGTTCCCAGTATGTAGAGACACATGAGAAAATTGTGTAGTTTTTGTTTGAACTGGGGTTTCATTTGTGGTACCCTTTGAGAACATGTAATGCAGCTTTAGTTTTAATTACTTGCTTTTAGTGTCACTCATTGTGTATGAAACTTTAAGGGTTGAGCAACCTTTTTTAAAAACAGATTAAACCTTTTTATAGTCTGAAGCTGCAACACTACCAGCAGATTGAAATCTGCTTTACACTGTCCAGTCTGTGCTGGCAGATAATTTGTCTTCACTGCACAGTTCATTTGAGTAGTAAAAGCAATTTTGTTAATTCACACAAAAATGAAAACTGTCATAATGTATTTGTCCTCATGTCCATACAAACATGAAAATATAAAGTTACTTTACTAGTAAAATAACTACTAATCTCTCTTACAATTGCTTGTGTAACAATGATTACCCTTCTGTTTCAAAGGTTTCCAACCCCTAATATCTTTTTAGTCTTGATGAAAAATTATATCTATAATATTCCAAGGAAATTTTGTTCATCTGAAGAATCCCATTTATGTTAAGCTTATTTTAAAGAGGTTTTTTTGTAGCTCTTTGTCATCTTTTACAGATGGCTTCCTTGTAGAAAGCGTACTGAAAGTGTCAGACTTTCACCAGGCAAAGAGGTAATGCAGCAGGATTAGTGTAGGAGAAATTAATGTGACATTGCACGCCACATTTTACAGACTACTTTCTTTCTGTCACCCAGTTCTTTTACATGCACACTGATCTCAACCAAAATAAAATAGTCAAAAATCAGATATGTCGTGCACACATTTACGTGACATTTAGAATCAAATTTTGATAATTTTCTGCTTTTGATGCGTTGCATACGCAACCAGGACGTTCCCTTTCAGTCGAGAACATCAGACGTAGTCGACTGAATGGGGATCACCCATTGAAAACGCCACTAGTGCTGCCACCTTCCAGTGCCTAGACAGAAGCCTCCTGATCCCCCTGCGATTTAAGGTGGAGAAAGGACAGGGCTTTAGGCCAGGGAAGTCACTGCTGTTCCTATAGGACCACTACTGAAGCTTCTTTAATTTAATATTACAGATATCTGGTCTCTACAAGTGAATTAAAGAGGAGATGCTCACCACCTGAGTGTTACTCCAGCAACACTGTGGTTTCTTATTTGCGAAAAGCAAAGGCACAGAAAAAAACCATAGAGGAAAAGCTGACTGGCATGGGTGTGCAGCCCACCAAGCGGACCAAACTGACTTCACTGTGCACTAAACTGTGTGAAGGTAAAACATTTTAAGTGATTGTTAAGTGTCTTTTTAGGTTGGGTATTATATTTTTTTAATAATTCTATTTGTTTACATCGTTTCATTTCAGATGAATGCAGTGAGCTGGTCAGTGACGTAATGTTCCTGGCAGCAAAGTTTACTCCACAAAGAAAAGTGGTCCAGGAATTGTGTGAAAATGAGGATGTCCATGATGCAATTTCCAAAACTGAAGCCTGCAGGTAAAGTACAGTTTATTATGTTGAATGTTTTTAATGACTATGTAAATTGAAACCAAAAGCTTTATGTACTTCAATTGCAGGAAGACCTTACAAACACTTCTGGCGACTTTAGGGAGAAACTGGGAGACATTTGAACAGGCAACCCATGGGCTTGGGCCTGGTTTAATGGTGGGCACATTCGAGTTCATTGACTCGTGCCTCAAAGAAAAAATTAAAACACTTAAATCCTCTACGAAAGATGTGAACTAGTTAACGTACAGCTGTTTAATAATACTTTTCTGTTGTAATAATATGTTGCTGTGTTTTATAGATACCTATAATCCACTTTATTTATTTTTTAATCACATTTGTAATTCAATTTTGTTCCTTAATACAAAAGTAAAGTATTCAATATTTTATTTTATTAAAGCAAAAGACCATTCAATAAAAGCATTATTTTGTGAATTATTTACAATCACCATTTGTTCCTTCATTTTGTTCTTATACAAAGCATCTGTACAACACTCATTGACCAAAACTAAGCATGTTGGCTAAGCAGAGCATATAGTTATTGTTTCATCAATGAAACATTTCTTATCTCTCTACAAGATCAACCACGTTTTTTCTTCTTTTTGACCGTGTAAGTTACAGTGACTGCATCTTTTGCTTTTTTGACCCTTTTACGATAATTATGAAGTGCAGTCACTTTTCTTTTCCTTGATAGTTTGCTAAACTGTGAAAAAACTAATTTTTGTGCTCTCTGTACTAAACTGTGCACTTCCTTATCCTCATGAAAATTTTCTGATTGGCTCCACTCATGAAGATCTGTGAGCATGTGTTGCAGTGTTACTTTTTTTTTCTCACTGGATTTTGAGCAGTGTGAATCCTCAGATATGTTCTCACAGGATGTTGTGTAGATAATGTTATGAACTAAGATACATACACACACCTCTCCATAGCTATTTGCAATGCATGTGCAAAATTTGGCCCCTTTACGACGTACAATTCCTACACTCCCATCAAAATGATATACAGTAAGGTCTTCATTATCTGCGAAATAGGATTCACTGTCAACAATTTCTCTTGCTGCTTCTGCCCTAAGGTCTTGAATTACAAGTCCTTGTTTCTCTGCAATGATTTGTGAGAAAATTAAGTGTTTGCACACAGATCCACAGTGGAATATTTTGCAATCGCAATTATGCATCACCAAGTCAACTCTGTGAGATTGTGTGCTTGTATCGGGTGGAACCAAACACACTCCATTTTCATTTATCTCCACTTTTGCATCCAGGCCTTTTGCAATCATGCAATGGGCAGCATTTGTGGTCTCTTCAGTGTTCGCACCTTTTATTCGTCCAGTGTCTGTCAGGTCATCCAGGTAACTGAACAATTAAATCAAAGAACAAGTTGTCAAATGATTTAGACTTTTTAGACATTTGTTATACCCTTAGACATTTGTATAGATTTCATAGGCTATAAACTAATTAAAATTAACAGTGGGGAAAAGACTATTCTAAATAGAGGGAGTGCAGGGGGGTAGACAACTGTTTTTATACTGTGTTTTATGGGATCAAGTTTTATAACAACCAACAATGCCCTCAGAGCTGACAGACCTTTTTACTAAATGTTCTCATTAGTGTGCTTTTTAAAGAAATGGACAATGATAAGGCTATAGAGAATAGCTAATATTTATACTAGAGCTTCCTGTATCCAAACAAGTTGATAATGGCAACAGGTTGTGGCCAGAGGTAATATATATGCAATATATAATCAGGGTACCACAACTTGGTCACATGATTTCTGTAATTACAATTTAGCACCATAACAAAAGTAATAAAATTAACTTATATTTACCTGTAATATTTTTGGACATCACCACACAGCAAGCGAAGAATCTGATCAATCCTGCTATTCATCCTTCCCTTAAGAAACTGGTATTTCATTGTGAGAAAAAATCTGTGTACAAAAGTTAAAACATTTAGAACATCCTTAAATATAACGTAAATAACATGATATTCATTACAAATATTCATTAAGTAATTTGAGGGACAAGGTGTTCTAAATTTAATAGTTGACCTCTCTGCCTTGTTGTTGGTTTCGCTGTTGTGGTGATAGAATGTCCTTCCAAAATTGGACCACAAATCTCCCAAACAAATCCACTGATTATTGAGGTAGGTTGATACATGTGAACTGCCTAGACAGGTATCAAGCTCTTCGCACTTTCTAGCTGACATGCTGTTAAACTCTTCTTCCTGTAAAAAAACAACACAACATTGTAAAGTTATGCCACCTTATGTTTACACATATTTAAAGGGGTAGTCCACCCAAAGTTGAAAATTGTCATTTTGTTATGCATGTCATAATTTACTCACCCTCATGTCACTCCAAACCAATATCACTTTATTTCTGCAGTAGAACACAATAGATATTTTGAAGATATTAAGATATTTTGAATAATGTTTCTGAGTTTGTTTGTTTTTTTATGTAATAAAACTTAATTGAATCCAATACAACTTTATACCCCATTGACTTCCATATACTATTGGTGGGATAAAATGAAACATTCTACTGCAAAAGAAAATAAATAAAATGAATTGGAATGACATGAGGATGAGTAAAGAGTGATAAATTGCCTTTTAAAAATAATGTTCCCACAATTTTTTTTTTTTACTTTTAACACAACAAAGTTAAACAAAATATAAGCTTGACCAATCCTATTAAAATCCATAGTATACAATTCAAGATTTATTTTCATTATTGAAGTGATTTCTAAAGAATAAAGTGATTTATAATATAAAAATATTACCGTTAAACAGGATTTCATTGACACCATTGCTTGAATCACAATATTTCGTTGATTCACTGACAAGTTTCCTCCATCTCTTCTAACCATCCACCTATGCACGGCCTACAAAAACATTCGAAAGCTAGTCAAGACATTTTTATATGACCTTTTAAATCAAATTTTAGTTTTAAAATGAATAGGTCTGTGACAAGTGATAATTTCCTTTAATTAGCAGTATTGAGTTAAAATAAAGGCCCAAGATAAAGGGAAGGAAATCCAGTAGGATATACCTACCTGGAGTACATGAAACCAGCAAAGAAGAATCTTGGCTGTTGGAAAAACTCTTCTTATAGCATTGAGTTCCTTAAGGTCACGGTCAATCATTATCAACCTACATGATAAGGAATTAAGAAGGAATTAAGATCTACATCTGTAGTTTGTCAAAATGAACAGCTTGTGTAAAAAAGTAGTTTACAATTTGCTGTCTTTATGCAAGTTTTTTTTACTTCTGACCTGGGAAGAAATCCAGGGTTGTGTTCTGCAAGCTTTTCCAAGCAGAGAGCAAGTATGTCTGCTGATTCCTCACTAATAATAAAGTAAGCAAATGGGACTGCTCTTCCAATACTGTTGGTCAAAAGAAGTGCATAAAATGCATAACCATATGATGTCATGGCTTTGTAAGTGGCATCCATGAATACCATGGTGTGAGCATGTTCTCTAAGTACATCTTTTTGCCAGGGCGTCTGCACTACAATTATTAGTGGTTGATTTTCACTCAATGGCTGGTAGTAACAAATGTTTTCCTGCAGCTCAGATGTGACTAGCTTGTCCACACTAATGCAGTCTTTCGCATCAGGTAAACTAAGAGCATTAATGGTCTTCTTGATTAATCGAATATCTTCAGGTGTAACATAATACCGCCGATTATATTTGTCCATATGTCCATGACGCTCTGCCCAGTCCACACATTTTAAAAGTGTTTCTGAAATTGACTGTCCTTGATCAAGCCACATTTCAATAAAGGTTAATAACTCTGGATCAATGCGATTTTTAACACCCTCTTCTTTCAAGCACACATCATGTCCATTGTGTTTAAGCATTTTGTTGACCACAGCACCTGTGAAACAACCGTCTTTGATGATTTTGAATGACACATAAGCTTTGCAAGAATTAGCTCTTGTCTTTGTTGGTTCTCCTTTGCTTTTTCCACTTGCTTTAGTTGATCTTTCACATGCAAAGTAAATGTAGTCTTTATGAGTAGACACAGGGGACCTGAAGATGCTTTTTGTTTCCTCTTCCAGTTTCTTAATGTAACCCTCCATGAAATCAGTCTCCTCACCAGAAAAAGGTATGACCTCCTGAATGACTCGAGCATCCTTTACTTTCTTTACCTTTCGCCTTATCCCTTCAAGCCAAATATTCTCCATTAACCTGCAAAAGTAAAAAAAAAAAAAATGAAGGTACGAAATTCAAGTTATAAATACAAGCACGTCTTTGTACAGAACAATAACACTGACAAAAAGCAGCGATATGAACCTATTGATTACTCCTGCCCTGAGAGCAGCGCGTAGTTCACTAACAATAACGCATTGATATGAACCTATTGATTACTCCTGCCCTGAGGGCAGCGCGTAGTTCACTAACAATAACGCATTGATATGAACCTATTGATTACTCCTGCCCTGAGGGCAGCGCGTAGTTCACTAACAATAACGCATTGATATGAACCTATTGATTACTCCTGCCCTGAGAGCAGCGCGTAGTTCACTAACAATAACGCATTGATATGAACCTATTGATTACTCCTGCCCTGAGAGCAGCGCGTAGTTCACTAACAATAACGCATTGATATGAATCTATTGATTACTCCTGCCCTGAGGGCAGCGCGTAGTTCACTAACAATAACGCATTGATATGAACCTATTGATTAGTCCTGCCCTGAGGGCAGCGCGTAGTTCACTAACAATAACGCATTGATATGAACCTATTGATTACTCCTGCCCTGAGGGCAGCGCGTAGTTCACTAACAATAACACATTGATATGAATCTATTGATTAGTCCTGCCCTGAGGGCAGCGCGTAGTTCACTAACAATAACGCATTGATATGAATCTATTGATTACTCCTGCCCTGAGAGCAGCGCGTAGTTCACTAACAATAACGCATTGATATGAATCTATTGATTACTCCTGCCCTGAGAGCAGCGCGTAGTTCACTAACAATAACGCATTGATATGAATCTATTGATTACTCCTGCCCTGAGAGCAGCACGTAGTTCACTAACAATAACGCATTGATATGAACCTATTGATTACTCCTGCCCTGAGGGCAGCGCGTAGTTCACTAACAATAACACAGTGATAGAACCTATTGATTACTCCTGCCCTGAGAGCAGCGCGTAGTTCACTAACAATAACACAGTGATAGAACCTATTGATTACTCCTGCCCTGAGAGCAGCGCGTAGTTCACTAACAATAAAGCATTGATATGAATCTATTGATTACTCCTGCCCTGAGGGCAGCGCGTAGTTCACTAACAATAACGCAGTGATAGAACCTATTGATTACTCCTGCCCTGAGAGCAGCGCGTAGTTCACTAACAATAACGCAGTGATAGAACCTATTGATTACTCCTGCCCTGAGAGCAGCGCGTAGTTCACTAACAATAACGCATTGATATGAATCTATTGATTACTCCTGCCCTGAGGGCAGCGCGTAGTTCACTATCAATAACGCAGTGATATGAACCTATTGATTACTCCTGCTCTGAGGGCAGCGCGTAGTTCACTATCAATAACGCAGTGATATGAACCTATTGATTACTCCTGCCCTGAGGGCAGCGCGTAGTTCACTATCAATAACGCAGTGATATGAACCTATTGATTACTCCTGCCCTGAGGGCAGCGCGTAGTTCACTAACAATAACGCATTGATATGAACCTATTGATTACTCCTGCCCTGAGGGCAGCGCGTAGTTCACTAACAATAACGCATTGATATGAACCTATTGATTACTCCTGCCCTGAGAGCAGCGCGTAGTTCACTAACAATAACGCATTGATATGAACCTATTGATTACTCCTGCCCTGAGAGCAGCGCGTAGTTCACTAACAATAACGCATTGATATGAACCTATTGATTACTCCTGCCCTGAGGGCAGCGCGTAGTTCACTAACAATAACGCATTGATATGAACCTATTGATTACTCCTGCCCTGAGGGCAGCGCGTAGTTCACTAACAATAACGCATTGATATGAACCTATTGATTACTCCTGCCCTGAAGGCAGCGCGTAGTTCACTAACAATAACGCATTGATATGAACCTATTGATTACTCCTGCCCTGAGAGCAGCGCGTAGTTCACTAACAATAACGCATTGATATGAACCTATTGATTACTCCTGCCCTGAGAGCAGCGCGTAGTTCACTAACAATAACGCATTGATATGAACCTATTGATTACTCCTGCCCTGAGGGCAGCGCGTAGTTCACTAACAATAACGCATTGATATGAACCTATTGATTACTCCTGCCCTGAGAGCAGCGCGTAGTTCACTATCAATAACACAGTGATATGAACCTATTGATTACTCCTGCCCTGAGAGCAGCACGTAGTTCACTATCAATAACACAGCGATATGAACCTATTGAATACTCCTGCCCTGAGAGCAGCGTGTAGTTCACTAACAATAACGCATTGATATGAACCTATTGATTACTCCTGCCCTGAGGGCAGCGCTAGGGCGGGAGATATAACAGTTATCAATTTTACCGTCGAAATGCCACGGAGATTTGAACCACTTCTGTTGTCGCATCAACTTCACAGACAGCGAGCTAGGTAGCATTGGAAAAGCATGTTTTACAAAAGTTACTCCATATTGCAGATTTGTACCGGTCGACTGATGAAACGGTCGAATTAAAATGCATACAATACAATATTTAGACTATGTGCATGTACGCTAATTATCTTAATAAACATTAGAGGATGTTACATTTAAACAAAAATATATAGTAAATTCACTTACCTAGCAAAAAATGCGTTCTCCCACTTGACAGGTATGTCTTATATTCCCGAGTCCGACTGATTCCCTCCGTACATTCAAACGTCTTGACCCCGCCTTTGCTTCATTTTCATTGGTTGAAGCTGTAAACCAATCATTTGTGGGGGAAACATTTTTGAGTAAGTAAAACTCCTATCTGCCAGTTATCACCGATCTTCCACCAGATTTCACAGTGGGAGCCAGACACTGTGGCTTGAAGGCCTCTCTAGGTCTCTATCTAACATTAGATGACTAGGAGGAGGATTGGTGATGTTCTGGGGTGCTTCAGCATGGCTGGAATCGGGCAGATTCATCTCTGTGAAGGATGCATGAATCAAGCCACGGACAAGGTTATCGTGGAAAAAACTTTTTTCCTTCTGCTATGACAATGTTCTCCTGCTATGACAATGTTTGGATTTTCCAGCAGGACAATGCTCCATGCCACACAGACAGGTCAATCAAGGTGTGAATGGAGGACCACCGGATCAAGACCTTGTCATGGCCAGCCCAGTCTCCAGACCTGAACACCATTGAAAACGTCTGGAGTGGCAGAAAGTCACCCAAAGCAATGTGAAAGACTGGTGGAGAGCATGCCAAGATGCATGAAAGCTGTGACAATCATGGTTATTCCACCAAATATTGATTTCTGAACTCTTCCTAAGTTAAAACATTAGTATTGTGTTTAAAAATGAATATTAACTTGTTTTCTTTGCATTATTCAAGGTTTGAAAAAAACTGCATCTTTTTTGTTATATTGACCAGTTGTCTATTTCTGCAATTAAATGTTGTAAATTACAATATTGTTATTTGGAATTTGGGAGAAATGTTGTCAGTATTTTATAGAATAAAACAAAAATGTTCTCTCAATCACATACCTATAAATTGTAAATTCAGAGAAACTGATAATTTTGCAGTGGTCTCTTAATTATTTTCCGGAGCTGTATATATTTATCTTAATAAACACAGCCTTTTGTGAATCACAGAGCTATCAGTTGTCTTCAAGTGGCCTTGAATTAAATGCATCACATGAACTACTTTAATAGTGTTTTTATGGTTATTTTATGTATTTTTGGGGCTTGGCAGTAGCTAACATGACTGACACTGTATCAGAGCCGATACAGATCCAGGTATTGGATCGGTGCGTCCCTACTCATTTATTTTAAAGGGATGGTTGGTTCACCCAAAAATTTTAATTATCTCATTAACTCATGCCATACCAGATGTGTAAGGCATTCTTTCTTTTGCAGAACACAAAGATTCTTAGAAGAATATCTCTGCTCTGTAGGTCAATATAATGCAAGTGAATGGTGATCAGACCTTTGTAGCTCTAAATATCACATGAAGTAAACACAGAAGTAATCTATAAGACGCCAGTGGTTAAATCCATATCTTCAGAAGTGATATAATAGGTGTGGGTGAGAAACGGATACATTTTTAAGTCTTTTTTTTTTTTTTTTACTGTAAATATCTAATTTCACTTTTGAAAGTCACATGTGGCACCTGATTAGTTTCAGTTTCACACCTGAAAGTTAAAGTAGAGATTTAGGGTTAAAAAGGACTTAAATATTAATCTGTTTCTCACCTAGACCTATTATATCACTTCTAAAAACTTTTCAGGTTACGTATGTAAACCTTGATCCCTGAAAAAAGCGGAACGAGATGCTGCGCTGAAGAGCACTTTGGGATCAGGTCTCAGTTGTGATCAGCAGTGAATATGCATGCAACACGTCAATGAACATTGACCGGAAATTATAGCCTCTGCCGCTGTATTCATTGGACGCACATGGGCCTCCTGCTGTGGTATTGAAACTATACTATACTAGTATTATAGAGCATTCATGTCAAGTCAGAACGTGTTACAAGATTCTGACTTGTAACAGTTATGGCGTCATGTGAAAAGAACCAATAACACAGTTAAATGTAGTGAACCTATATTTCTGTTTGATATGCCATGTTATTATGCCAATGTTACCTGGAGCTGTTTATTTGTTCTTAAACATTTTGCAACAACATATCAAGGTGGATTAATGAATGAATATAGTGATCAATATTTTGCGGTCATCAATAACAAAGCCATTATTTTGCCAGTATTTTGTATATTTTCACATAACTATGCATGTTTTTTATGACCTCATATCAATTGATTTTCAAAATTAACGTACCACAACATTTAAGGTATAATTCACTCCAAAAATGAAAATTCTCTCATGATTTACTCACCCTCATGCATTCCTGATGTGTATGACTTTCTTCAGCAGAACACAAACAAAGATTTTTAGAAGAATATCTTAACTCTGTTGATCAATACAATGCAAATGAATGGTGATCAGATCTTTGTAGCTCCAAAAATCACAAAGTAAAAACAAATGTAATCCATATGACACCAGTGGTTAAAATAATGTTCCCTTTACAAAAAGCTTCACTATGATGCTGCGCTGAAGAGCACTTTGGGAACACGTCTCAGTTGTGACCAGCGGTGAATATGTATGCAACACGTCAATGAACATTGACCGGAATTTATAGCCTCTGCCGTGTAATCATTGGACGCACCTGGCGCAGTGGCTATTAATAGATGCATCACCGGTGCATCATCAGGTATTTTGTCTGAAGAGCAGTCCCGGGGCATCCTAGTGCGGCAGAAAAGCGCAGCATCTCATTCCGCTTTTTTCAAGGAACGAGGGTTATATACGTAACCCGAGACGTTCCCTTTACAAAAAGCTTCACTATGACACTGCGCTGAAGAGCACTTTGGGAACGAGAATACCCACGCCACTGTACTGTGGCTGTCCAAACCCCCTACGGATGTGTAGTGTGCTCACAAGAGCGTGAGAGGGCTCAGACATGGGCTTGAGATGTCAACTCAAGGACATAAGAGCCTGGAGTGGCATGAATATCCAAGCTGTAGAATCTAATGAATATGTGCGGAGAGGACCAGCCTGCCGCATCACAAACATGCTGCAGACCTACCCCTCTGGTAGAGTGAGCCCTGATGCCTACAGGCAAAGCTTGACCCTGTGCCTCGTAGGCCAGTGTAATAGCATCCCTCACCCAATGCGACATAGTCTGCTTGGTGGCAGCCGCCCCCCTGTTGCAGCCCCCATGGCAAACGAATAGTTGCACTGACTTACGCCACTGGCTAGTGCGGTGGACATAGGTCTGAAGGGCCCGGACTGGACAAAGTCCGTGAAGTCTTTCCTGCTCCGGCGTAGAGAACGGTGGGGAGAAGAAGGCTTCAAGAGTGACAGGGTTTAAGGTCGAGAAAGGAAGGTAATCGGGATGAGGATGCAAAATTGCTTTGGTCATTCCTGGGGCAAACTCTAAACAGGCTGGAAAAACAGACAGAGCCTGTAGGTCCCCAATTCTCTTTAGAGAGGTAATCATCTCTTAACCATCTTGAGAGTCAGAACCATCTTGAGAGTCAGAAGTCTGTCAGATGCTGACTCTAGAGGTTCAAAGGGGGTCTCAACCAGACGGGCGAGTTGAGGATGTCTCCCCAAAGGCACCCCGTCCATCAGGAATGCCTGATGCCAAAATGGCATCCACATAAACCCTGAGAGTGGTGGGGCATATGCCTGCTGACAGTTTTTCCTGCAGAAAGTCCAGAACTGAAGCAATCTGGCAGTTAACTGGTTCTGTGTTATGTGTACTGCACCATTTTTCAAAGACACCCCATTTATTGGCATAGATCCTTCTGGTAGAGGGAGCCCTAGCACTTAAAATGGTCTCGATAACCTCAGGTGAAAGCCCTGTGTCCCTCAGTTGGTACCCTTCAGGGGCCAAACGTAAAGGTTCCACAGATCGGGCCGGGGACAAAATATTGTCACCTGTGCCTGAGACAGAAGGTCCCTCCTGTTCGGAATCGCCCAAGGCGAGCCGTCATCTCCGAGAACCTGTTACCCTGTTCGGCCAGAGCGGCGCTATAAGTAAGAGGCAAGACCCTTGCTGGTGAACTCTGGCCAAGACTCCCGGGAGCAGTGAAACTGGGGGAAATGCATACAGGCGCATTCTGGGCCATGTATGCACCATCGCGTCCAGACCCAGGGGGCCTGGGTGACTCAGAGAGAAGTAGAGGGGACATTGCGCTGTCTGAGAAGAGGCAAAGAGGTCCACTTCTGCTCTGTAAAATCTCACCCAGATTTGCTCTACTACCTCGGGGTGGAGTTTCCACTCCTCAGTCTCGACAGTAAATCTGCTCCCACATTCAGGCACCCAGGGATATAAACTACCCTGAGTGACAGGAATTTGCCCTGGGCCCAAAGGAGAATCCCACGTGCCAGGGAATTCAGTTGGCATGAACGTAGACTTCCTTGATGATTTATGTAGGAGACTGCTGTTGTGTTGTCCACCCGCACCAAGACACGGCAGCCTCTGGAGGAAGTACTTCAGGGCCAAAATACAGCCATCAACTCGAGAAAGTTAATGTGACAATGTGTTAATGTGAGCTGACGACCCTCCCATTCCCCTTAAGCTGGACGACCACTTAAGACCGCTACCCAGCCCGTCAGGGAGGCGTCTGTCATTAGCAGCCTGCGACGACAAGACGCACCTAGAGTGGGACCCAAGGTAAGAAACTGGGGTCTGAACCATATTGAAAGGGAACGAAGCCCGAGGCGCATAACCCTTATTTGCCTTAGGGGAACTGGCCCTTGGATGAAACCCCCTGGCTTTTAGCCACAGCTGGAACTGATTCCTGTGCAGAAGACCCAAAGGGATCACCGTGGTCGCAGACGCCATGAGACCTAGTATTCGTTGATACTGACGAGCAGTGCAACCTTGACCTAGCCTGACTTTGCTCAGGGTGTTCTGAATGGAAATAATTTGAGCGGGAGACAAATGTGCCCACATTGTGATCGGGAGAGAGAACGCTCTTTTGACGTTGAGTCTCAGACCCAGAGAAACCAGATGAGCTAAGATGATATCCCTGTGCTGAACTGCCAGTTCTTGGAACAGCGCTAGTATCAGCCAGTCATCTATGTAATTCAGAATGTGGATACCCCGGAGTCACAAAGGAGCCTGTGCTGTATCCGTGCATTTAGTGAATCAGCTGGGTAATAGGGCTAGGCCGAATGTAAGAACCCGATACTGGAAAGCTTCGCCCCTGAAATCAGGAACTTCCTGGAAGTTCGACCAGGAAGTATTTGCTGTAATAGCCTGACTCTTTCTCTGGAGGGGGAACACGTTCTATGGCCCCCTTTGACCAAGAGATTTTGAAGTCCTTTCCACAGTAGACATGCCTGCTCCGGTTTCATGGAAGTGAAGACCATGCCGTTGAAATGCAGAGGACAGCGAGAGAACTGAATTCTGTAGCCTCTTTCTACTGTTCTTAGGGTCCACATAGAAATACCGGGCAGAAGTTTCCACGCTGCCAGGTTTTCTGAAATGGGTACTAATTTTGACACTTCCTGTTGAGGGGATGTCGGGTGTTCCGCGTCCTGGAATAAGGCAGGAATCAGCGGTACACCCAACTTTTTGTTGGAAGCCTCTGCCTCCCGAAACACCAGAGGCAGTGGGAAAGGAGAGGATTTGTGGGGGTACCGGGAGAGGCGACAGTTCCACCCCATGAGTTTGGCGAGGAAGAAATTGCCCGATGGCTTCCTTTTGACTTTTTGCCTACTGGAACCTTGTGAAAGCTACATTCATAGCGTCACCAAATAAGCCAGAAGGAAAAACCGGGACATCGAGAAGGAAAGTTTTGTCCTTGTCTCTGATGCCCGATAGGTTAAGCCACAAGTGTCTCTCCGCCTTCCCCACATGTGTGCAGGTGGTCCTTCACAGCTTTGAGGGGAGAGTGGGTCTCCTTAGCGATGACACCTAGCCAGCCGAGAGATAACCCGCAAGTGTCTCTTCTACCGGTTACATCACCGAATACTTCAACAGACTAGCCTAGTACGCCTGAAACACTGCCATAGTGTGCAGGGCAGCACCAGCCTGACCTGCTGTCTGATAATCCTTCCCCACAAGCATGGAGGTGGTCCTGTACAGCTTTGCGGGGAGAGTGGGTCATAGAAGAAAGGAAGGGACTGATATAGCGTTCCCTTCCTGCTTTTTTTTATTTATTTCAATTTTATTTATTTATTTTGGCCACCAGACAGAAATCTGTCTTCTATTTTGAAGCGTTTGGGGGGGGGGGGTCTCTTAATTCCACAGCCGCTTTATTATTAGGCACAGGATTTACAGAGGTTCAGTGTCCTCATGAACTGAAGAGGCGCCGAGGTGCGCTTCAGGCTTACGAGGACCAGCTGGATCTGGGGAGAGAGCAAGCGAAAGGGACGAACCCGTCTCTCGCTCCTCAGCCAGATCCATATGAGAGCCCCACGAATGAAGTGTGGGCACTGACTCCCAGAAGTAAGCAAGGCGAGCGCGAAGCATTTTGCCCGAAAGCAGATCGCAATGCTCACACCTGCCCTGCCCCAACACAAGAGCAGCATGCTCTTCCCCCAAACAAACAAAACAAAACTGATGCGTGTCCCTCTCGGCCATAGAGTGGAGACAGGGGAACACGCATTGTTTGCCTTGATTTTCCTTCTTCTTTTTTTTTTTAGAGGAAAGAGAAAGGAGAAAAGTTTCACTGCGCACTGCCTAACTTCTACAGAATCTAACTCCTAACAGAGGAAAGAAAGTTTGACAGGCTCTTGATTGCACACAGCACAGAATGGCTCTGAAGACAAAAAATATGATGATGCACCGGTGATGCATCTATTTATAGCCACTGCGCCAGGTGCGTCCAGTGATTACACGGCAGAGGCTATAAATTCCGGTCAATGTTCATTGACGTGTTGCATACATATTCACTGCTGGTCACAACTGAGACGTGTTCCCAAAGTGCTCTTCAGCGCAGCATCATAGTGAAGCTTTTTGTAAAGGGAACATTATTTTAACCACTGGTGTCATATGGATTACATTTGTTTTTACTTTGTGATTTTTGGAGCTACAAAGATCTGATCACCATTCATTTGCATTGTATTGATCAACAGAGTTAAGATATTCTTCTAAAAATCTTTGTTTGTGTTCTGCTGAAGAAAGTCATACACATCAGGAATGCATGAGGGTGAGTAAATCATGAGAGAATTTTCATTTTTGGAGTGAATTATACCTTAAATGTTGTGGTACGTTAATTTTGAAAATCAATTGATATGAGGTCATAAAAAACATGCATAGTTATGTGAAAATATACAAAATACTGGCAAAATAATGGCTTTGTTATTGATGACTGCAAAATATTGATCACTATATTCATTCATTAATCCACCTTGATATGTTGTTGCAAAATGTTTAAGAACAAATAAACAGTTCCAGATAACATTGGCATAATAACATGGCATATCAAAGAGAAATATAGGTTCACTACATTTAACTGTTGAAGATACTGCCATATTGGTTCTTTTCACATGACGCCATAACTGTTACAAGTCAGAATCTTGTAACACGTTCTGACTTGACATGAATGCTCTATAATACTAGTATAGTATAGTTTCAATACCACAGCAGGAGGCACAAAGCTACAAATCAAGCGCAATTATGAAGTGGCAAAAATAATATAATAGGTTCATCTAATTGGGTTGATTTAAAGTTTAAAGATGTTTTTGGATGTAGACACCTTCAATATAGAGCTATTAGAACACTAGCTGATTGGATTCAACTGATCAAATCAACCAAACAATATATTTGGATGATGCACCTGTAGTTTATAAGGGCACTCATTTCGTGGCCTAAAAGCTGTCTTGAATCTGATTCTGGCTGCTCTGGGACACCAATAAAGAGACCTAAAACAATGTAAAAACAGTATGAATTTTCCAGGAGATTGAACACACATCAGGTATCTGCAAATAACATGTTAGAAGGCAGGAATGTTTAAAGACTAGCAAGTATTGAGCTGTCTGTGAGTATATCTCTTCTGCCCATACAGATCAGTGCAGTTCGCCTCCCAAGGGACACCAGTAACCCAGAGCGACTGAAAGGCTTTGGCTATGCTGAATTCGATGATATAGACTCTCTGTTGCGAACACTCTGTCTCAATGAAGAGGTGAGAACAAGGATCAGTCATCTTGTTAAACGTGTTCAGTCAAGCATGTCCAGACTTTTGACTGTTTGTATGCATGCGGTTCTGAATTACAGCAATCATTGTTGATGTTTGGTTATGTTCCTGTTTGGCCACATGGGGGTGTATGTTATTTACATTTACATTTATTACATTTATGCCTTTGACAGACGCTTTTATCCAAAGTGACTTACAGAGCCCTTATTACAGGGACTTATTACAGGGACAATCCCCCCGGAGCAACCTGGAGTTAAGTGCCTTGCTCAAGGGCACAATGGTGGTGGCCGTGGGGTTCGAACCAGCGACCTTCTGATTAGCAGCCCTGTGCTCTAGCCACCACCACCACCCATCTCATATTCTTTTTAGAACCTTGGAAATGGTAGGATCCGTGTAGATATTGCTGACCAGTCCAATGAAAAAGGTTTGCATGGACAGTGCACAGATCTGTTCCTAAGCAGTATTACGCAATTGTGAACCTGTATCATTTTTAAATGCAGAAAGAAGAAATAAAATTCTCATTTTGACATTAAATATGCTGATTTAGTATTCAATATTCTTGTCTTCTCACAATCAGAGAGGGATGAGCGGTCCATGTCAGGAAGGGACCATAATCGTAATGAACAAGACATGGGCCCAGAGAAGACCGATTCTGACTGGCGGGCAAGGCCTAAAGGTGATGCAGATAATGGACTAAAACGAGACGACGCCTTAGGAGAGCGCAAGTAATTATTTAAGCTATTCAACTAATTTCAGTTTTATTTTTAGAATATAGTATTATTTTGTATACAGTATATGTGATGTGATTGTTTACTTATTTTAGGTAGAATTTTGTAATTATATTATGTTACATGGATTTGTACCCCTTTTGTGATCAGTCAAATGATTGATTAATGATTGAAGCTCATTGACTGCTTAAATAAGATAGGTATGTTTTCTCTCATGTCCAGACGAAGGCATCCAGTCTGCCGATATGTGTTGGCTGTATAAAGGAGCACTCAGTAATATTTGTGTTTGTCATCTTGGATTTACACTGACACCCAGTGGCCTGGATGCAGCATAATTCAAACGCAGTAGTTTTCAGTTACAAATGCCACTGTAGAAATTCCCTTTTCACAGTCAGCAATTCATAATTTAATTCATGAGTGAAACTGTCCAATAACAGGGTGGTTACTGTGATTAAGCCAGTAGTATTCGGCCGGTCATGTGATCGTAACATGGCAGCCCCCATGAGGAGACTCTCTCCACATAGGACAAAACAGTTGTTATGAGGTTACTGATATTATTGTAGTCTTTATCTCATGTGTATACAATTATAAATGTATCTTTCAAAATTATGATTCGTTTCTTTAGGAGTAACATTTTTTGAATGAGGAAAAAATTAGTGAGTGTACCTGTAATGTTTGTTCCCCAATAAAATAATGCCTTGCTTGTTTTTTACTTTCTACTTTATATTATAATAATATTTTTTTCCATATTCATCTGTAAAAAAAATGTATATATTTTTGTAATTTAAATATATGTACACATATCGTTATGATTCAGACCATTACCATGATGGCCAGTGGTGGGATGGCGATACCGTGAGCGGTATGACCACAGAGACCGCAGAGACTATGACAGAGGTACAATGCGCTTTTTGTAATTTTTTACTGATAAACAGCTCCTCGGCTTTTTTTGTTTTATGATTTGTTTTAATGATATGCTTCTATAGACTTTATTCACATTTTGGAATGTAGAAGTAAAGGTTTGCCGGGTAAACATTTACAACGTAGAATGGGAGCAAATATTATTATCATTTACTCATTTGCTCCAAGACCAAAAGAAAAAAATCCACTATTAAATATGAATTACTTTCCAGAAGAAACAAAAAAAAGAAACAAAAAAAATAGAGAGCGGTGGATTAAGGCAGTAAAATAGGAGAAGATGCCAAATCTACTGTCACTCTCTCTGCAGCTGTAATAGAAACCCCCTCGCAGCTGTGGTAATTTGTTTTTTAAAACTAATTCCAGGTTAATATAACACAAATAATAATGTTTTAAATTTACATTCAATATTTAAATATTTAGATTTCTGCCTATAAATAAGGCGGAAACGCATCATCACAGTCTGTGAAAAAGGTCTATAGGCCAAAAGTTGGCCAATTTAAGGTTATTGCATCTGCTTGACCAATTAACAGAAGCATTATTGCTTTTGTCAATTTCAGATTTTACCCACAGCCCTGTGAATGGATAGTAAGCAATTTTTTTGATTTGAAATATATCTGAATGGATTCTGACTAAACCTAAATGGTGTATAAAATAATGGTTTAAATAAGCAGGTTCGTACAAAGTGCTTGAAGTGCTTGAATTTGGCTTTTTCAAATTTAAGTCCTGGAAAACCCTTGAAAATAGAATTTTTTTTTTTTACCAAGGGGGGCTTTATAGAAAATTTTAAAAGTGTAGACGCTGCTGTCATGTGGCATCTGTTGCTTTTGGCAGTGTTGTTCAGAATGGGCCAATCACAATCAATTGTTACTGGAGGATTTAAAAAAATATGTTTTATAGATATTGCTGTGGGTGATTTAACAAGTATGAATCCTTGCAACTATCAGTTTTAATTAAAAATTACTCCCCAGTGCAAAAAAATTAGATTAGATGTAAAACGTTCTGAGATTTGAATGCAGATCAATGGAGGATTCAGTTTTGTGAGCTTTCTAACGCCCCCTTGTGTAAAGACAGCTTTTTTGTCAAAATATCAAAATATGCTATTTCTGACTACATTTGATTCATGTCCCTTGACTTTTTTAGACATACAAAAGCTTTCAAAAAAAATAAATAAAATAAAAGGTATCATTCTATAACCTAACCTTTAATTATATGAAATGGCTTGACTCTGTTTTACAAATGTTTTTGAAAATATATTTGAAATTGTCTATTGCCTATAAAAATAAAAAAAACCTTGTACTTATTTTATTACAAAATACAAAAAAATATATATTTTGTCATTTTAAATAATTAAAAAATAATGTTTGTCCCTTGATTTCATGGCATTGGTGTCAACAATGTTCAACTTTTCTTTCTTTTTTTTATGCTTTAACATTTTTTAATACAAAAATTTGTGGAAAATTATTTTTAAGGTCAAAGTTCAGAGGCTGCTTAAAAATGCATATCGTGATTTTTCCCAGCAAGTTAAAAAGTAAAATTTTAACTAATATTATCACGCAAAATTGTTTGGTGTTGCACCCCAACGAACCCTCAAAACGTGGTGATGTAACCCATTTAACCCTCATTAGTGTTAACTTGCTTCATTCGAAAAGCAAACTTAAATAATACAAAATAAATTACAGCCAAGTTGTCCTGTATGAATAATAATTAATGTCAAAATGTTACAACAAAACTGAATGGAAAATTTAAGAAACTTTTTGAGTGACCCATTTGCCATTTCGGTCAGTTCCTCACATAAATCTGTTGTGTGACTTTACAAAACATGGAACATAGCACATGCATAATATGAACTGCTGTTTACGGGCCCAGTTATTCACTTTTGTTGGAAAGCAAAGTGCGTTTTAAGGGAGAAAAGCGCAAGGAGAGAGGTGGGCTGATGCATTTGACTTTGTCTGGGTCACTAACAGAAGCTACTTATTAGGTCATTTAAACAGACTCTACTGCATCCATCTTCAGGTCCCCCACAGAGGCCCAAGCTGAACCTGAAGCTCCGCAGCATTCCCGAAGAATAGCAGAGCAGCGCTCCATCAGCCCCATCAGGATGAGCCGCATCCATCTTTAGAGGAGCCAAACCAGTGGGCACGGTCGCTAAAGAGAGGTGGAGGAGAGACTGAAGAAAGTGCAGGAAAGACTACAGAGGCAGCTGGAGGAGGATAAGAACAGAGGACCTGAACGCAAGCCCATGCTCAGAAAAGCAACAAATGTTTATAAACTGTCATCTCATGTTTGACTATAGCTAAATGTGAACTATCCAAAACTAGAGTTGTCATGTTGCTAGCATTTCATTAGTTGATCCCAATGCTAGTGAAACTTGATGCTTCTCAATAGCAGTTTCATTTTTTAACTCTTAACATTTGTATTTGCATATTTATAATGAATTAAACAAAAACATTGGCATATAGGCTTCAACTCTTGAGTACTTCCATTTTTGGCTCTTGGCACTACTTCTTTCTGACTTGCCATAACTTTTTTTTTATTGCCATTTAATTTTCTTATATATATATATATTAGGGCTGTCAATCAATTAATTTTTAATCAAATTAATTACATGGTGTCCCGATTAATTAATCGTGATTAATCGCATATACAAATATTTGCTGAGAAAGCCCCTCATATAACAATAATTCAATATATAAAGATTATACATATTTATATCAATATATAACTATACATAGTTATCTTTAAATATAATATATATATATATATATATATAGGTGCTGGTCATCCCAAATTCAGTATCTCTGAAAATTAGAATATTACTTAAGACCAATACAAAAAAAGGATTTTTAGAAATGTTGGCCAACTGAAAAGTATGATGGCATGGAGTCGATCAGTCTGTGGCACTGCTCAGGTGTTATGAGAGCCCAGGTTGCTCTGATAGTGGCCTTCAGCCCTTCTGCATTGTTGGGTCTGGCGTATCGCATCTTCCTCTTCACAATACCCCATAGATTTTCTATAGGGTTAAGGTCAGGCGAGTTTGCTGGCCAATTAAGAACAGGGATGCCATGGTCCTTAAACCAGGTACTGGTAGCTTTGGCACTGTGTGCATTGTGCCAAGTCCTGTTGGAAAATTAAATCTGCATCTCCATAAAATTGGTCAGCAGCAGGAAGCATGAAGTGCTCTAAAACTTCCTGGTAGATGGCTGCATTGACCTTGGACCTCAGAAAACACAGTGGACCAACACCAGCAGATGACATGGCACCCCAAACCATCACTGACTGTGGAAACTTTACACTGGACTTCAAGCAACGTGGATTCTGTGCCTCTCCTCTCTTCGTCCAGACTCTGGGACCTTGATTTCCAAAGGAAATGCAAAATTTACTTTCATCAGAGAACATAACTTTGGACCACTCAGCAGCAGTCCAGTCCTTTTTGTCTTTAGCCCAAGTGAGATGCTTCTGAAGCTGTGTCTTGTTCAAGAGTGGCTTGACACAAGGAATGCGACAGCTGAAACCCATGTCTTGCATACGTCTGTGCGTGGTGGTTCTTGAAGCATTGACTCCAGCTGCAGTCCACTCTTTGTGAATCTCCCCCACATTTTTGAATGGGTTTTGTTTTACAAGCCTCTCCAGGGTGCGGTTATCCCTATTGCTTGTACACTTTTTTCTACCACATCTTTTTCTTCCCTTCGCCTCTCTATTAATGTGCTTGGACACAGAGCTCTGTGAACAGCCAGCCTCTTTAGCAATAACCATTTGTGTCTTGCCCTCCTTGTGCAAGATGTCAGTGGTCGTCTTTTGGACAGCTGTCAAGTCAGCAGTCTTCCCCATGATTGTGTAGCCTACAGAACTAGACTGAGAGACCATTTAAAGGCCTTTGCAGGTGTTTTGAGTTAATTAGCTGATTAGAGTGTGGCACCAGGTGTCTTCAATATTGAACCTTTTCACAATATTCTAATTTTCTGAGATACTGATTTTGGGATTTTCATTATTTGTCAGTTATAATCATCAAAATTAAAAGGAATGAACACTTGAAATATATCAGTCTGTGTGGAATGAATGAATATAATATCCAAATTTCACTTTTTGAATGGAATTACTGAAATAAATCAACTTTTTGATGATATTCTAATTATATGACCAGCACCTGTATATATATATATATATATATATATATATATATATATATATTATATATATATATATATATATATATATATATATATATATATATATATATATATATATATATGTATTAGAATACAATGAGTTGTTTACTACCATATTATTGATCATACATCAATCATTGGCATACAGTTCACAGCAATCCATTTCACAAGTGAATTTGTGGAGATTTATTATGAGAGTTTGTTTAAGGGCCCATCAATTTACACCTACATCAGACGTCTCGAGTGTGTTGCGTCATAAACATAAAATGTTTAGGTCACTGTGTCAAGTTAAATATAGTTTAATACTCAATCTTTAAACACATCTTGAGATCCTTAGATCGCAATTGCGCTCCGAGTGTTTTGAACGCAAGAACGTAACGCATGTTTGTGGATCAAGTAGTGACACTGCCTACTGAAGTTTTTTCTTCACTGTATAAACTGTGCATTTCACATACAGCTGAAATTTAACTTACTGCCTTCTGGAGTAAACAGGTGGTACTACAAGCTTGCATTTCTCAGGAATCTTCCTTATTATGGTCTGGGGGAAGTGTGATTTAATGCATAAATTTTTTGATGTCAACAACAAAAATAATGTCACTTGATGCATGTCCTTGTACTTGAAAACCATGAACAAAACTATGCAACATAAAATAAAATGCGACCCAGGATACATTAAATACAGGTTACGTTTTTACTATGGTGTATGAAGAAAAACCCATTGAGAAGCAGCGAGTTAAAGGTACAGACAGGAGCAGTATATGTTAATTGTTAAAAATCATAGGACATTACTTTAAAAGCTCACACAGCTGATTTTTCATTTAGTAGTTAATTTATAACATGTTATAGTTACTTGCTTTTTTTTTTATCATGTTTATTCTGGTAATTCCGGTAGCTTTCATAATTATTCTATTTATTTTCAAAAGGGAGACTTTTTTCACATACTTCAATTTAAAAAAATGGTTTCAAGTTTCAATTATAATAAAGCGTTTGTTCAACCAAAAAAAAAAAAAAAAAAACCTGTCTGTTTTCACTCCTTTGAGGGTCATTGTTCCCCGTCTGTCGCTCACTTCGACGTCGTGTCAAAGAAGCGACACTAGGGGTCTCTCTTGAGTGCCGAATATGCTGTATTTGCATACCCCGCCCTAGGACATACGGGTATAAAGGTGAGGGAAATACACACGTTCATTCTGAAATTTTCGGAAAGAGTCGATGGACGTGTATGCAGCCAGCTGCGAGTCACACACACCAGATTCCTGCTTCTGTTCCACTGACGCTCTGTTTGCTGTTGGATCTACGGTGCACTTCAGCGGCTTTCTCCTTCTCTGCACGGCAGTGCAGTTTGCACCTGGGCACTTCGACAGTGCAGAGAATTGAAAGAGTTCAATTGAAAGAGGGATTTTCTCTGTAAAAGAGTTTATTTCTCTGAAAGAGCATTACACAGCGGTGTTGAATGTCCTTTTCAGGACGCGTCTTTATATAGATGCCATTTCCACCCCTGTGTTGTTTCTGGATGCGGTGATTTCTCCCCACCTCTCACGGTCATAAAAGCTGCCTCGCGTGCCTGGGCTGCGATCACACGCAGGCAGCATTTTATGAATGGTTTATGTTCTCAGTGCGAGAACATAGCCATAGCAACATTGCGGTCGCGGCTTTCTTTTGTCATGAGAGAAAGCCACTTCAGCCGCCCCTCGTGCCTCGCCTCCTTCCTACGGGATTGACACAGGCGTTGGGGCGATTTGGGGACTATGACGGGCTCTGTTCGCTGGGTAAACCCCCTCGAACCACCCGCATCTCTGGCACGCTTGCTTGCTTCAGAATTGCTTCAGAATTGGATGACATCACGCTGCATCAGAGAGCGTTACAGCGGCGTCTGATGCTGATGACTCGCCTGGGCCGCCACCTTCGGGTCTGCTCGCCCAGCCTGAGCCTGAAGCACGGAGGTCCACTATGCTTTCCCGGGCTACTTGATTGGTCCCGCGGGCATGTGCGCTGCTCACAGCCGCATCCCCCCGGTTCCTTTCTTCTCAGACGTGCATGATGAGTTAAGCAAGCCGTGGCTTCTTCGCTCCTCCGCTCTCGCAGTGGAACGGTCCCAGACCGCTTCCATCCTGCGCGCCATGGCCCTTCCTGCAACCAACGCCAGGCCAAGGCACTTCAAAACTTGCATTTGGGTAGTCCTGTTCTTGATGTGCTGCAGGAACTGCGCTGGATGACCAACCGCGCCCCTGGGCACTCGAACAGGCGATGGCCACCCTTGTGGTTCAGAAACGCATCTATGGACTGTACCTGGTTGAAATGCGGGAGGTATCAATGCACACCTTCTCCCACACCCCCATCTCCCAGCTCTGTCCATTCGGTGCCGCCGTTGATGACTCTGACCAGCTGTCCTCCGCAGTGAAGCAGACGGAGGTCATCTCATATCCTGCCCCGCCACAAGCCTGCCGACATGGGCCATGCCCCGTCTGCTCGCCGAGGGTGTCGCCCTGAGGCTACGAAACACCCTGCTCTGCCTCAACCCGGGCCCAGCTCTCACCCCCAGCGTTGAGCACTCCGCAGGAAGCAGACGCCCCCGTCTCACGGACCCCCTTGAGGACCCATAAGGCTCCCAGGCACTCCGTAGATGCTCGACCCAGGGACCAAGATGTTAGCTCCGGAGAAGAGCTATATCCTTTTGTCTCTGGGTCACCTGACCTGCAAATGCCTTTCTCATGGCACTCTGCTGCCAGATCTCAACAGTCCCGGCATCCTGGATGCGGACCACCTGCCTCCAGCCCCCACGACTGTTCCCTGGCCAGCCGGTTCCGATGAGTCTAGAGGACCTCCTCCTCAGTCGCTAACCTGCCCCCTGCCGGGTGTGCGGAGCAAGGTATGTGCTTTGAGTCTTTTCTCAGCACCAGAGCCTCGGGATGCGTCACCTGAAAAAAAAACTGTTCAAAGTAGCCCCATTGAAGTCAATGGACACTTGGCTTCAACAGGGAAATGCACTGTGACGCTACGGGAATGTATGAGAATGAAATCGATTCAGCCGACCTGCTGAAAATGGATGAAGTGCCAGGTACCAACGGGTGATCCACGCGCCATTGGAGTGGGGTGTGATCTGAGCAGAGGGTGAAGGCCTGAAACCAACAGGTAGTAGCGGAGGGTGAGGATGGCCCACTTGATCGCAAGAAAAATTCCACACACCCTCCCCCTTATTAGGCTGATTAGTCCAAGTGGGATAAGGGCCGACTGGAGACGGCAGTGCGACAGAGAGTGAGTTACGGACAGCTGCCCGACACCTGTGCGTGTGTTTGTCTTTTGGTGCAGCTTCATTAAAATATGATTTATATTGTCAAGCCGGTTCTCGCCTCCTCCTTTCCACCAATCCCTTTACTCACTCCTTTTCGATGGTGCTGCACTTCGTCTCCCTCAAGGAGAGCTTGTGACTTATGAACAGCGCTGGACCCGAACTGGGACCGTCTATTATTTGAAAGCTGGGACCCAGACTTGGCCGGGAGACACAGACCAGACACCGATTTCAGAGCTGATTACTATTAACAAGTTAATTTACAAGTTGTGAAAACAAAACATTGTGTCTTATCTCCCGTAACGTTAGTAGCCTTCTCCCCTGTTCCTGGCCGTGACGCATATAATCCATCCTCCTTGCCAAGAAAGTTGGTAAAATACATCCAGGTTTTCTGTAATTGCTCTGTTGTTGATTGAAACAGCATAGCTAATCCACTCATTATTTCAGCTTTAAGCGTCCACTTGCTGTCACGGTGATGGATGACAAAACCGACTTGTTTAGAATCAGCTTTGCAGTTTGTTTTTTTTATCTCACATAAGATCACTTCGACAGTTTGCCCTTTTGAAGTATAATAACGATTGCTCGTTCTTTGCCACAGCTGCTAACATTAACATGAATTTTTTGGTGTGCAACCATGTTCAAAGGATCAACAGCCTTGATGCTACAAGGCGTGATGTCCACAACAACCGGTGCATTCATGCTTAGTAGTTACTCTGTATATGAGCCTAAGGGGTGGGGGTTGTAACAATTCTCTTTTTTCATAGAAATTCCAGAGAAATTCAGTTTCATTAATCCAAGCTTTAAGAGGATGTTATAAAAGAGGAAATGCTTTCCAACAGGAAGTAATGATTTTATTTTGCAGTTTACCCTGAAGAGTAATTAAGCACTTTATTTCAAATATCTTGAGCTGCTAGTGCAGATTTATACTCAGAATGGTTAGAAAAATCCATGTGTGTTATTCCAGGTCTGAACAAAGATTGCTTCTTGGATCCATCTCTACCTTTTCAGCATTGTGCTTCAGTCAATGAAAATTCTATGTCACACATGCTGTGCATCCCCTTCACACCCCTTTTATCCTTTGACCTTCTGCTGGACAGAGGCCAAAAATGTGCCCTTAACAGGCCTCTTTCACAGAGTCATGTCCCCAAAGGATTGTCTCTGTTCTTGGTACAACAACCCCTGACAGGAAGCAGAAAGGGCCGTGGGATGCGAACGAGAGAACAGGAACCCAGCGGTCTTAGAACAACTGCACATGTTGTGTATCTGACATTTTCTCAACATCTCTATTTCTGCCTCATTTCATTCTATTCTGAGCTATGATGGGTCTCTTAGAGATTGCTTAAGAACTTCAGTCTCATTAGCATTCAGTAGCTGAGTTTATTGGGCCACATTTAGAGTCACGAATGAAATCATGAACTTGATACATGTCTCTGGACTTACTGTGCACAATTCACTAGTGCATGCTCCACCTCTGAACCAAGTTTCCTTTATGGTTTCAGTAGGCAAATTCTATAGTCCTCTACAATTGACTGATAACTATGGTAAGGAACCAATTCTTTGCAATACATTAATTTCCTGAATGATAAGATCAAGGCCAGCCCTGCAGTTTTTCATTCAATGTCTAGTTTTATTATGAAATATGGAAGTATGAATGTAACATTGTTTGCAAATGTAATTTTACAAAAAAAAAAAAACATTCTGATTCTTGACATGAGCATATATCTACTCACACCGGATGTTTGTCATAGCATCAAATTATCTGTCACTGGTTTCTTGTGAGACATTAATTGTTTAAAATCCACTATTATTTGCTAGATGTCACACATCCTTCTTTTGTACACTTCCATCAGAGCACAATATCTTCTACTTAAAAGTAACTCTAGAGGGAGTATTGCCTTATTTGTGTTTTAGTTATACTCCATAGACCAGAGCTGAAAGTTTTTTACGCCTGATTGCTCTTGTCTTGAGACAAACAAACAATCAGGTTAA
Source organism: Moxostoma hubbsi (assembly GCA_032164185.1). NCBI lineage: Eukaryota > Metazoa > Chordata > Actinopteri > Cypriniformes > Catostomidae > Moxostoma > Moxostoma hubbsi. The sequence continues at coordinate 72,187,989 of JAVLUX010000001.1, forward strand.
TCAGGTGAGGTTGGGATACATTCATGTGGTAACAATTGTTGTGGCCCCAAAATGGCAGCAGCATACAGTGTAGCCTGCTACAGTAACCACCAAGTGTCAACCATGTCATTAAATTCTTAGAAGTTGTAGCAGAAGGTAAGAAACAAACATGATAAGGTATCACAACTTTGTTTACGTTTGTATTTGAGACAACTTATTCTTGTGTGGTTAAATGCATGGGGAGTTTTGCTTTTTTTGTCCTTGGTATGTGGTGCAACATTTCTTAGAATTTGGCTAGATTTCCCACTCTTGATTGTTTGTGGATAGCGACTAAATTATGGTTCTTAGAATCTCACTCCCACCCTAGTTTGGGCACAATTTGTTTCATTCTCAGTCAACAAGCTCCAAAGTGTAGAGGTCTAAATAAAGACCAAACCAAACCCTGGAAGATTGCAGCATATTTTGTGAAAACTGACCAATTGTTTAGGTGGAGACTGAAATACACTGTGGTAAATGTAGACATTTTCTTGTATATTGAGTGTTTTGAGGTCATGACTTTGTGTAAACAATAGGTGGCTTTTTTTAAATGTCTCCCAAATACCTTCTGTAGGTGGGATAATTTGTGAGGTCTTCTGCTGTCCAACTCTAACTTTAACCCAAGGGGGATTAGATAACTTTAGTCATTACAAAACACACTGTGTTCAAATGGAAGCTTTAAGCTTAAGAAGGCTTGGATTTCTTCCATTAAAGTGTTCTTAGTGTAGGAAAGTAAGGAAAATGATTGCTTTGGTGAGATAACTATTCTTTTCTTCCCTAAGGACATTTTTTACTTAGTAAAACACTTATGTGCAGTCACAACCCAAAACTTGGTTCCAATAAATAAGTTAAACATATTTTCAGTAGTTAATCATAATGACCTAAAGCAGATTTGTGCTTGGCCTATACAATAAGTCAGTGTGTGGTTTGTGGTATTTTCCCTCCTGTGCAACACTGTGAGCCCACTGGCCAGACACAGGTGCACCACAGAGCCCAAAAGGCATGATGATGTAAGTTTAAAGAATTGCTATAAACTAGGAGAGAGTTAAAATAAAAAATTAAAGGAGCTTCTATAAACTGCCTGAAAAGATTTATAGTAAATCGTAGCTTGCTAAAAGTATATTTGGGGGGGTTTCTTTCCTCTTTTTTTCTCTTTCTGCTCTTCTTCTTCAGAATGTTATGCTGATATGTATAATAATCATCATCATATCACATGTAAAAATTGTAATGTTTAGCATGACATGTTTGCACTCATTATCTTTAAAAGAGGAGTGCTAGCATCACTATTACTATTGCCCATACTGAGGGTTAGGGATTTGAACACCACCAATATAGATTGTATAGTGTGAATCATTAGGGATTGGTCATCTGTTACCTTTTTTGTTTAAACTTTTAAAGTTGTTTTCATCTGCAATTGCTTTTAGGCCTTTTTCTTAGTGGACAATCTAGGACTGTTTATTTTGGACCTTGTTGTCTTTATTTTCTTGTTCTATTTCAAGCAGTCTCATCATCTTTTGGTTCTCATTCAACTCTTCATTTTTATCCCTTTATCCTCTCCATTTCTTTTTGAGCAATCAGAAAGAGAGGTAAGACTCTAGACAGACATCTGTAGATTCCTCTGTAAATCCTTCCCTTTCCACTCAGTTCATATTTAATCTTGTCAGTATAGTGTGCTCTAACTCTGTCCTCTAGCCAGTGTATTTTCCTACTTTAAAAGTCTCCCCACACCATTTCCAGATAGTGAGAATTATGCCTGCACAAACCACTGCCAAAAAGAGTTTTTGTTGATAGCTTTTTGAGTAGTTTCTGTTGCAATCACTTCAGGTGTTGAAAGATGTGTCTGAGGGGTTCTCACAGGGGACAAGAAGGTAGGATCATGAACTTCATGTGGTGCCAGAGCTGCTGTAGAATATAGTATGGATATCAGACTATAAACATTTTCTGAGGATAAGTTCATGTATCACAATTTTTTCAGTTTACATAATGTGACATATTACACTTAAATACTGCATGACTGTCTTTTTTTCTCTTTTTTATACCTGTTTGCTTGCACTTACTTTTACAGGAAAAGGTGACTGTGTAGCCATAGTTTTGTTGGGTGAAATTAGATGTTACCATTATAACTGATGTCAGTTTAAAGGTGAAATGTGCAATTTTGTTTGTGTGCAAAATTTCTGTTGCACCAGAAATCACATAACATTCATACTGTGTGAGTTACTCTAGTATGTTGTTCCTCGAATTAGTACTCACAGTGGTACTTGACTGCTCTGTTATTGTTTGATTCCACACAATTACTAAATGTATTTGGTTTCCAGGCACATCTCATGTGGAGCTTGAAACTATGGGATTGGTGCATGGCTCTAACATGGAAGACAGACAGAAAGGTGTAGAAAAGTTGGAAAATGATTTGTGTTTACCTGAAAAAGTTGTTACAGGAGCACTAGCTCTTTGCTAAGTAGTTGCCTATGTCTGAATACAAAAGAGAGGGAAACAGAACAGGAAAAGGGAAGGGAGGTTTATGAGAGGGGGTGAGGAGTCACGAGTGTAATTCGACCTTGGAAGGGTTATGGTTTAATAGTCCCACAAGCCACCCTGTCACCCCCTACCCTCTCCCCTCTTCTCCATCTCCAGAACAGAAAGCGAACCTCGTGAAAACTGAAAAATATGCTGCTAAAATTGGTCTCATAGAGAAATAAGTAGAGTTCTCCTTGTGTCACATTTGACTCTTGGAGGCCTCGTCAGGGTAAATCAGCTCAGAAGAGAGCTCTGTGTAAGATTATTCTGTTCACACAGGGTCTCAGTTACACTGCTTAAGCCCAGCAGCTACAGATCAATGCTGCCAACTTGCATACCATCTCAGCCCCAAACCCTGCAGAGCTGTGGCTTCCCTTACTTCCCAGCAATGGTTGTTGTGGTATGATATGCCATTTTATTTCTTGGTGGATGTGGAGGTTTCATCCAGTCTTTCCCACAAGAATACTGTGAAAAATCTGAAAGGAAAAATTAGTTAAATGAGAAATGGTTGAATGAAGTGAATAGATATTTTGTGTAATCTTAGCATGAGAATCCCTGTGGAAGAGGAAGGATCTGTCTGCATTGTATATTCTGCACTGTGACTCATTGTATATTGTTTCTTCTCCTGCTGTATCACACAGGAGAGATAGGACAAGAAACTGCTTATTTAATGAATTTGATACATGATTCTGATACTAAAACCTGAAGACTATGTGAGTGGTTCTTGCCCGTGTAAACCTAGGTTATTGTGGGTTTTTGGCAGAACATTGCTATGTGTTGCTAAGATGATCTTGAGGGTTTTTAGCATATTGCTTTGGGGTTATTAATATTTCATTGGTGGTTGCCAGGTTGTTGCTCTGTTGTTCACTAAAAGTTATTTTCCATCATCGATCAAAACAGTTTCGAGCATGGTGAGCAATGAATCCTGTAGTATTTACACTTGAGTATGGTTCAGTAGGGTATGATTACAAACTGCTCCCACGTGCTCCCCTGGTAGAACACCTTTTGTACGAGGTGAACCATTATTGTTCACATTATTGGTCAGTCCATTTAAACTCTGATTTTGCATCACCACAATGGGAAAGAATCCCTATTTGTGCCAGTGAGCCTGGATTGGTAAAAAAAATTACATTATTTAGCAAGAGTAATTGTTTTGCTCAATCCAGAAAAAGCAGCTTAAGGTGTTCTAAATAGTTAACATGCTGCCAATGCAGTTTCTTGGGTATTCGGGGTGGTTGCTAGGGCAATGCTAGGTGATTGCTTGCAAGGAAATGCTGACAAGGTGGTTGATTATTGACTAAGGCAAAAGAGACCACCTCCAAGTCCTCTATGATATTTTGGCTCCTATGGCTTTTGTAACTCCTGTGTAATTTTATTAATTTTTTGCCTTTTTTTTTTTTTTTTTTTTGGTAAATCAGATTTGGTATAAAAGTATAAACTCCCCTTCCCAGGGTCAACAAGCCACACGATTTGAGGCATCGTTAATGTCCAGAGCACAAACAGTATGGGATGAGTTTCACAACAAAATGTAACTCTTAGGATTAGGGGTTTGTTTAATTTCCTAACCATAAATTTGAGCAATGTGCCACTGATAATTTTATCTCAGTTTAGCAGGTAGAAACAAAGTCAACATATGTGTATATTCTGGAAGACAAGTGCCCTTGAGCACAAAAGTGTTTGTGTTTGGAAAGTAGGGGGGTGGGGCCAAGTTGTGTACATCTTGCTTACCGTATGCATGCTGGTTTCAGAGTGCTAATAGACATTTGATTTAATAGGCATATTCTCACCTTTGTTTACGTGTGTAAGACAGATGAGAGTCAACTGATGAACATGTGTATGTGTGTTTGAATGAGAGCCTGGAAAAGGGGAAGGACCTTGAGTAAGTGAACAAAAACAGCTGCTCCTGTGTGCTCTGAAAATCTCAGCCAGAGAGAGGGAGACAGGAGAGAGACGGACCAGTACAGTCCAGATCTCTATATGGGTTGTGTCCTGAGTGCAGATAGCTGCGGGGACGAGCCGGATCCGGTGCCAGTGAGAGGGTCTTTAAGGAGAAAGAGAGCTGAGTCCAGGGGAACCATGAGGCTGACAAAGGTAGGTTACATAGAGATTGATGAGTTTGAGAACATGTTAACTTGCATACTACAAAATTACAAAATATGTTTTGAGCCGATTTTGCCAGGATAAAATCCTGGAATTAGAATGAAAGTTGGAATTGGTGAAATCAACATGTTGCTATGCTCAAGTTTAGGTTTCATGACTTGTTGAAGCAGTGGAGGCACTAAATTGTAGTGCAGACAGCATCAGAATTGATGCACTTGCAAGTAATGCATGTTGTGCATTTGCAAACTTAAATTGGGTCTAGAAGTGTTATTCATTGTTGTCATGTTTCTTCTTCCTCTTATAACATAAACTAGATTGGTACATTTTCTAAAAAATGTGAATGCTGTTTGCACATACAAACTACATTGTTAGGGTGTTGTGGGTAGTTACCAGGGCATTGCTTTACAACTGTTAGCATATTATGGATGATTGTTAGGGTGCTGCTGGTTGGTTTGCTAGGGTCTTGCTAATTGGTTGCTAGTTAGTTGTTTACTGCCCCAAGTTAAGGGTCCAGTCTTTATGATATTCTAAATTACAACTGCATCTCTGATCTAAACAGTAAATATAACATCTCTTTTAAACAAGCCACCCAATTTGAGATATTGTTCATGTCTGTAGCACAAATTGTGCTGGACAGTTTACAAGACACAGTTAAATATTTAAGGAATTTACAGGATCTTACTTTGTTGAACTCTGGTGATTTCTTCTACAAAGATGAGCATGTGTTTCCGGGAATTAAGTAACCAAGTCTGCATGATTTCTGACATCGACAAAGAAGGGATAGAAAACTTGAGGAGGGCTAGATTGTGTATACATGCCTGAGAGTGAAAGTCTATAAAGGTCTGATCCCTAAGGCTTGTTCACTTGCAGTGCAGCGTGGGAACATTGAGCCCTCTCTATGATGTCACAAAGGCCTGGGAATCATTACATGTGTATAAGTGTGCGTTCCTGAAATCTCAATGCGCTCTCAACTTAAGGTCGTATTTATTCAGTCATGCCAATTTCATATTTCGCTGTGGCTCTGTTATCTGTGCCCAAACACACACATTAAAGTGATATCTTTCTTTCCCAGTCTTTTCACTATGGGATTGCAAAAGAGTTTATCCGAGGTCCTGTTGATATTTTAATAGCAAAGCTTGTACAAGGCTGTGGTTTATTTTGAATGGTTCCTCCTACTACTGTAACCATAATGTTTATTTTTACAGACATTTTTCTTTTTAATACCAGGACAGTTTCTTTTCTTTTGCTGTGGTTGCAGAGTTTAATGGTAATACTCCTAAATCAGTATATGATCATGTCACAAAGAAAAGGAGTGTGGTCTGCTCTATGAGACTGTAATGAAACATTGTGTTATGCAAGCGTATAACAAGTTTATAATGCTATCTAACCAATCTGACACTTTGCTGATGCTTTTAAGGAAATTTTGAAGCACTTATGACAGAGAGACTCCCCTTCAAGCAACCAAGAGTTACTGTAGGTGTCTTGCATAAGGGTGCAGTGGTGATTGCTCATAGATTGACACTTGCAGGGTTTGAGCCTACAACATTTTGAAAACCAATACAGATCGTTATCCACTACATTATGCCCATGCATTACTAACTCCTTACACCAAATCAATGACTGTGGTCTTGTATTACAAATTGTATTGTTTGTTGCCCATGGCTTCTAATTTTGTTGCAATTTAACAAAAGAGGCTTTAGCTTGACTAGATCCCACACTAACTGAGCTGCTATTGTCTTGGTTTGATGAATGCAGAAGATGCATTCCTGTCTTATGTTTCTGTTAGGTCACATTTGTCTCCTGGCTATCTTAAGTTGTTGGGCATTCTTGTTTGTCCCAAAGAGAAAGCTATTGGTTTGGATGATCACTTTGATATTTAACGGATCTTGAGTTTGAACACACATCTCTTACATTACATTATAATAGATTTTTTAATTTTATGAAGAAAATATGATTGGTGCTTGCCTGTGCAAAACTTGTCACGATGCTAGCATGCTCTGGGTGGTTCCCAGGGCATTGCTATGCCATTGCTAAGGTGTATTGAGTATGTTCCTGTGCAGTTGCTAGGTGGATGCTTACTCTCCCAAGTCAAAAGGGCCCAACTCCAAAACTCTGAGATTCCCTTATAAAAGGTCCCTTTTTTGATGTAGTTCTATGAGAGTTTTTGGCACTTTTTATCATCAAAAAGGTGTAAATCTTAAGTCAGATCACTTAAAAAATTAATAGTATACCTCTCCTCAACAAGTGGCACACATTGAGGTATCATTCATGCACATAGCACAAACGGTGCAGAACGACTTATGTGCTGCACTCTAACACTTAGAGTTTCTAATGTTTCTATTGTACTAAATTATAGTTGTATGATAATGGTAAGACTTCTTAAAACATTTAATGTGTGACTGGTTTGTTTATGCACCGCTTTTAAGTAGAAATCTTACATACTGTATGTGTGCATTCAAAACCATCAAGAATAATTCATTCTTCCTTGCTATAAAGAATTTGCATTATTATGCTTTTTGGGCCAATCCCGCAAACACCATTCATAGTCCTGGACTAATCCATAATCTTTAGTGTAGAATTTCTATAGAGATCATACCTTGAGTCCATTGTCTGTTTTATCAATATTTAGAAAACTGCTGCACATCATAGCAGATTTGAGTTTCCCATCACCCAGCAATACGCTATTCTCTTTGTTTATCTATGCTCTTTGGGACTTATGGTATATTCCTGGAATATCCATGGAATGACAGAAACTTTACAAGTGCCCTTTTACTGCAGCCATAATCCACAGGCATTCACTATAAACACCACACAGGAAAATGCCTGGTCAGTGTATAAATAGCCTCTGTTTTTCCCACTGCTCAGAAACACACACTCTTGCATGCTGGCTGTAGACACATACAGGCACATAAACATAAACGTTTTTTGTTTCTTTTTCCATTGAAACCAACACACTCATCCTGCACTGTTTGTGGTATGGATATGAATGATACCTCAAATTGTACTCTAGATTGCAGACTGTTGAGAAGTGTGATACATTACCTTTCTAAATTATTGAACACAGGATTTCCACCTGCTGGACAAAAGAACATATCTAGTAACAAAAATATCACAGACTTGGGGGTGGGCTCTTTTGAATTTGGCTAGTGAGTAACGACCTAGAAACCACCAAGAATACCTTAGCAACTCTCTAGCAACCACCCACATTATAGCAACCTCTCTCTTTCTAGCAACCATCCACAATACCCAAGCATCAGAGTGGAAAGTCTTGCACAGACAACTATCACTTATATTTTCTGCAGAAAATATAAAAATCTAGCTTGTTTCAAAATAAATGTTTTAGCTATTTTTCTATCCCTCATGCTTGTATAAGCCAGTGATTCAGTAAAGCTCTCTATGGGTGTGTTTAGTGATCCACATTTTTTCAGGGGGGCATGACCAATCATCAGGGTATTTACTTTGGCTGAATTAAGATGGTGTGTGGTGAGAAAACCAGAGAAAAATCATTTGTATTTGTGCATGGAGGAATGTGAACTGGAAATACTTGAAAGGAAAAGGAAAGCCATTCCTGTCCTTTTAGCGCCACTCCATCAAAGCACCAGTGTGCACGGGTCAAAAAAACAAATCTCTGAAATCTCTGCGCTTTGTTTGCTTTCCTTCACCATTTGTAATTCTGTCCTGACATCTGCCAGTGCAGCGTTTGTGGAGCACTGTAAATGTTTTGGAAGTGAGATGGGAAAGGGCAGGGAATGGCAAGAGGGATATGATTCAGCGTAAAAATCAGTGTAAATATTAGAGTTTTTCTTCAACTATAGGCACTTTTATGTTCCAGGGGTTGATTTTTTATTAAAACTAAAAGAACTTTGTTTTTCTTTTTGTTACCCTGCTGAATAACAAAATCTTAAAATCTTAAGTTGCCCAGCCTGGACAAGACGGTCTAGTTGGTCTCCCATCTCATATAATTTTTAACTCAAATTACAACTGTCCCTCGGTTGTGCCATTATTTACAAAGAACACTTTTTCCCCTTTTTATCAAGTTTGATTGTGCATCATTTTCAATTAAGATGTAATTTGTCAGATTATGCTAAAGTTATTTATATATATATTTATATTTAGTATACATACAATGCTAGCTATGACATTCCCCTCAGCAAGACAAAGCAGACCATTTTATTCCAAAAATGTCCAAAATATAATTTCCACAGCCATCATTTCCACTGCAGAAAATTATCAAACTGAAATCATTCATTTGAGATGAGGTAGAAATAACTTTATGATGAAAATGCTCATGACAGTTCAGAAAAATGACATAGTAATTCTACTCTGATGCATGTAGACATTGCTATAGGACATTGCTAGTTTGAGTGTCAAATGTGTTTTAAGAGATTTTTAAGGGCAATAAGTGCCAAAAGAGCCTGTAGCCCATAAGAAACACCCATTCTATCCCAGTGTCTGCTTTCTCGGGTCTTGAGTCTTTTTCGTCTCTCCGTCTTTTTCTTGTCTCACCACACTCTCTTCTTTTACTCAACTTCCTAATATTCAGTCCATTCCCCTCTATCCATCCTGCCTCTCTCTCTCTTTCTGTCTTGATCATCTATTTCTCACCCTCCCTCCACAGCTGTATTTAATCAGCCCTTGGCTCCTCTCGAACTCAATCATTCCTGCTCTCCCCCTCCCTCCATTTCCTCTTTCTGCATGTTCTCATCTCTCTCTATCCTTCTCTCAGCATCCTCCTCTTATTTCAATCATGTTTGTGTTCTCCCTTTAAAATTCCATTCCAAACTGTTAGTCAACATTACTTCACTGTGGTGACGTGGCTGTGGCCGAGTGAGGTCTATGGAGAGCGAGGCTGGGAGAGGAAGAATGGTAAGGATAGACTCCTGTGGGAAATTACCTTTAAGGTTTAACTGGAGAGGGATAAAAGGGCAATCCAGACTGCCGGAGGAGAGAAAGAGAGCCCCACGCAGCAGAGTTGAGCTGTGTGTTTATTTGTTGTGCTGAAAAGAAAACTATTTGTTGTGACTCTGAAAAGTGTATAAAAATAAACTCTTACATTGGGCATTTACCTGGCTTCCTCCTTAAGAAAATAACTAAAGATCTGTCACAGTGGTGCCAAAACCCGAGATTTTGGATGAGGAGGACGCTGTCATGGAGTCCTCGCCATTGGCTGAAGATTGCGACACTGAGGAGATATTCGATCTGGTGGTGCTGGAGCAGTTTGTCAGCAGGCGCCCGAAAGGGAAGGCTGAGTGGGTCCAGTGCCATCGCCCGGCATCGCTGACGGAGGCACTGCAGCTGGCTGAGGACCGGTTGGCGGCATGTTCGGCGGCTGGCGAGCCCTCTTCTCTCCCTCTCTGCTTGCTCTTTTTTCCCTCTCTCTTTTCCCTTCCACTCTCCTTCCTTTGTCCTGTTCCTATTTCCAGAAGTGGGGAGTTGTGACCCCAGAAGCCATCCTGCACCGGATCAGCAGAAACTCCAATGCTTCCTCTCCAGAAATGGGAGGAGAGGATTAAGTGACAGGCCGGATGGCACCCTGGCCTGAGTTGGGTGATGGTGGTATGTGGTGAGCAGGGCGTGGCCACACGGTAAGGATGGACACATGGGGAGGAATTATCTCAATGAGCTGGGAGAGAGATAAGGAGGAGCCAGAGCTGCAGTTGGACAGAGAGGCACACAGAGCTGTGTGTGTGTGTGTGTGTCGATGTCATTCGTACTGCTGAAATCCATGTGTTTAAGAGACTGCTGAAAAGAAAATCTTTGTGTATTTATTTATTGAGCTAAAAAGCCAGTTAGTTATGTTTGTGTGAGACATAATGAAATGAAAATGCTGACAATAAAATGTCTTACGCTGGATTGTTTACCTGGCTTCTGCTTCCTTCTCCTTCAAGAAAGAGAGATCTGTCACACCAACTGACAAATATGTTTCACTACATTTAGAACTTATTTGTGCATTTTTTTGAGACATAAACTCTAAACACGTTGATGTGTTGATGCAGCCTTAGGTGTTTTTAAATATCCAGGACTTCCTGTTATGTTCATTTGAGTGATTTTTCTGTGCTGCATGAATACAAGTCCCCTCTGTGCGTTAGAAATATGGCTCTATTGATTCACAGTTCTACCTCCACGTCTGGGGGTGCTTTGAGTAATAATTCTTCTCCATTTCACCCCAAACTGCTGCGACTACTAATGGTGGAATCTCTTCCATTCACAGAACATTTTCTCTATGTCTTTCTCTCTCACTTTTGTTTTTCCACCCATGTTCTCTTACCCCCTTGATTATAATTTACAAACTAGATTTGTACATCTTCTTAAGAACTATGGCTAATTTTCTTGGGCTTAACTCTTAGGCATAAGTAGTTTTTAGTGTGTTGCTTAGTGGTTACTAAGGTAGATGCTAGGATTTTGCTTACTAGCCTAAGTCAAAAGAGCCCATGCCCATGTCTCTGTCCCTGGATTTTCTGGTCCCTATATGTGGCTTGGTTCCCTATTTTTAAAAAGAAATTGGCAACATGATCACACAGGAAATTGCTGTTTTAGTTCTGATCGTTTTGCCACCCATATTCAGAGCCAATGTGCAGTTCCAGTACTGTTATGGTTAGGGTTAGAAATATATTAATGTAATCAATACTTCAATATTTCTGAAAATCACAAAACGTGAGGTGCCTTTTACGTCACATCCATTCAAAGAAGTGAAAATGCTGCTGTGATCAAATGTTGCCGAAAATCTAACTTGCTGAGGTAAGTGAAAGCAAGTGAAATGGTCTCATTACTGTTTTTGTTAGGTTTTGGGTTAGGATTAGGATTATATCAAAGATGTACTATGTAAGATTTTTTTGTTAGAAATGGTCAAAATGTAATTACCGAGAAGAGTCTGTAAGTAAAAAGGGAAAGCGACAGACCATAATAAAACACGGAAAAACATCAAATTGGCTATTTTAGAGGTGGTGACGATGTTAAAACTGACCCAGAGATGAAGTTTTTCTTTCTCGACAGGTATGATATTTTATTGGACCAATAGTTAGCCAGGTAGCTTAGCACGGTAGTTTGTTATATAGTGTTAACCACTATAATAGTGCATTTTATTATGGATTGTGGTACTGCAGTGCTTGATTTCATAATCGAGGAAGGACAATGGGGAACATTTTTTTTAACTTTATGCTGGTAATAATGCAATCTCTAAACCAGTTACTACCTTGGTCTATTTGCCTGCTAGCTAAGTTATAATAGTTTCCACTGTATGACTTTATCTGATGTGACTAGCTATCATTGTCTAATGTCAGCGTTGCCTAACTTATGTAATGTTATTTATTTAGAAACTATTGTTTTAAATAAATCTAAAAAACTGTGGAATATATCTTACTTACCTTCTAATAAGAATTTTCTTGAATAAGAAGTAACCTGCAGTTAAATGCTTCAGCAGCTAGAGGGACAAAAGTTACATTGTGAAGCTTTAATGTAATTACCACTGAATAAATGCTGAAAATCTGATTCTTGCCGATAATCATGAATCTGATCACCAGGCCCAAACAGAATCTGCATGCACAGAACTCTGCAGAAAAAGTTTTCCACATAATTGTGAGATCTTTCATTCCTAGAAACTTTATGTATTCCCCACCCCTTGCATGTTTGTTTATTACATAATTATTTGCTAATTTGATGATGCTTTTAGCTACCAAACAAAGTGTACGCCCAGGACTATTTAACAAATTTTAAATATAGAAAGGATTTTAAATTGTGAATTCTAGAAAAAGATATATCTTTCTCTCCCTGCCTCCTCTCTCTTCTTCCCTTTGTGGTTCAACAGTACATATGTTGCCTGGCGAATGAGACAGGGCATGTTTCTCTTATGTTCACAGTCTGCCTGATCCAGGGCTCCTCTCTATTGACCATGTGCTGTCTACTCACACTCTCCCATGGCCTGTGTCCAACACATCTGTCTTTGCCCTTCCTCAACAGCCCTTACTTTCTCTTTCCCCATAACTGGATTGAATAAATGTCCCATCTCTACCTGCCACTGTTCTATCCTTTCCCTTTTTCATTCCTCTTATTTGCATACTTTCCAGGCTTCTTCTATTGCTTTGTTTCCCTGTATATTATCACTACATAGATTAACTTCTAGCGCATCTTCTTTTTATGCTTCCTGACGTCATTGACTCTAGTATGATTGTGTAACGATCCACACCGTCTTTGGTTTGTGTACCTTTTATTTTAAGTTCTGGCACCTTTTATGTTCCATATTGTTCTTTGTTTATGCACTCTTATTTTAAGTTTTGGCACCTTTTATGTTCTGTATTGCCTTTTGTTTTATGCACTCTTATTCTTATGTTCCTGTTTCCCAGTCTTGTCATGTCCTGTTTCCCCTCCATGTTCAAGTGTCTGGTTTTCATTGGTTCATTGTTTATTACCTGATTATCAGTTCTAGTTTTGTCATTGGTTTTAGTTAATTGCCTTTTTACCTTGTTATAAGTTCTGTTTGTCCATTGGCTTTTGTTTCCCCTTGGTTTTGTATTTAAGCCCTCATGTTTACCTTGTCCTTTGTTGGTTATTGTTTGCTGTATGTTCTTGTCTGAAGTTAGTCGTTCAATGTAACTTCAAGATATTCCTGCCTTCGACCGTGTTCCTGCCTCTGCCCTCATTGGAAGATTCCCTGTGTTAATCTCTGTGTTTGAACCTTGTTTTCCCCTCGTGGATGTTTATTTATTCCTGCTTTTACTGTTTGTTTTACTCCTTGCACCATCCAAATAAAGCTGTGCCTGGATCCTCATTCCTCGTCTGCCCCTTCGTTACAGAATAACCAACCACTAATGGATCCAACAGCTTTCTTCGTGGAGCTTGCTAAGGCAAACCTGACCATCCATGAGTTCTCCTATTTCTTTTCCAACGTGGCCAGCTACTCCGGTTGGGACGACCATGTGCTGAAGAGCGTTTACAGGTACAATGTACCCATCCGCCCATGGAGGGACTTGCCGGAGATCGAGGATTGCACCTGGCAGGAATATGTGGACCTAATCTTGGAGACTTACGCTGCAGGGGAGCCGCCTCTCTCGATTCCGGGCAGGGCCCCTGGGTGTCCCACGCCCGCCACGGCCAACGAGCCAACGCCCACGCATGCCATGACCAACGCACCCCCAGTCTCGTCTGTCCCAGGGCCAGCGTTGACAACCCCGTCCGCCAGGAGAAGGAGGAGAAGAGGAAAGGCTTCTGCTCTCCAGTCCACTCCTGCCACGGCCAACGAGCCAACGCCCACGCCTGCCACGGCCAACGAGCCAACGCCCACGCCTACCACAGCCAACGAGCCAACGCCCACACCTGCCACGGCCAACGAGCCAACGCCCACGCCTGCCACGGCCAATGCGTTGCCAGCCTCGTCCGTCCCAGCGCCAGCGTTGCCAGGCTCGTCCGTCCCAGCGCCAGGGTTGCCAGCCTCGTCCGTCCCAGCACCAGCGTTGCCAGCCTCTTCCGCCAGGAGGAGGAGGAGAAGAGGAGGGGCTTCCGCTCACCAGTCTCCGCCCTCCACGGCCCCGTCCTCAGAGCCAAAGCCAGCGCCTGTAGCCTCGACCGTCCAAGAGCCAGAGCCAGCGCCTGTAGCCTCGACCGTCCAAGAGCCAGAGCCAGCGCCTGTAGCCTCGACCGTCCAAGAGCCAGAGCCAGCGCCTGTAGCCTCGACCGTCCAAGAGCCAGAGCCAGCGCCTGAAGCCTCGACCGTCCAAGAGCCAGAGCCTGCGCCTGTAGCCTCGACCGTCCTAGAGCCAGCCCCCCTTGAGCCTCCCGAGCTTCCCAGAGCTCCGCCTCCCGAGCTTCCCAGAGCTCCGCCTCCCGAGCCTCCCAGTGCTCCGCCTCCAGAGCCACCCAGTGCTCCGCCTGCAGAGCCACCCAGCGCTCCGCCTCCAGAGCCACCCAGCGCTCCGCCTCTCGAGCCACCCAGTGCTTCGCCTCTCGAGCCACCCAGTGCTCCGCCTCTCGAGATTTCGAGACCACAGTCACCAAAGCTTTCCACGCCTCTGTCACCAGAGCCTGCCACGCCTCTGTCACCCGAGCCTTCCACGCCTCTGTCACCCGAGTCTTCCACGCCTCTGTCACCCGAGTCTTCCACGCCTCTGTCACCCGAGCCATCCACGTCTTTGTCACCCGAGCCTTCCACATCTTTGTCACCAGAGCCTCCCAGGTCTCCGCCTCTGAAGACTGCCTCGGCTCTGCCTTCGCCTGCTCCGCCACCAGACCCTTCCACGGCTCCGCCCCCTGACCTTTCCACAGCTCTGCCTTCCACGGTTCTGCCTGCTCCGCCTTCTACTGCTCTGCCCCAGAGGGCCTTCATGGTTCCACCCTCCACGGTTCTGCCTGCGCCTGCTCAGCCTTCCAAGCCTCCAGAACCTTCCAAGCCTCCTTGGTCACCGCCTACCATGGCACCGCCCCTGGAGTCCTCCTCGACTCCTCCCAGGCCTTCTGACCCTGTCTTGTGGCCTCCTCCCAGGCCTTCTGACGCTGTCTTGTGGCCTCCTCCCTGGCCTTCTGACCCTATCTTGTGGCCTCCTCCCTGGCCTTCTGACCCTGTCCTGTGGCCTCCTCCCTGGCCTTCTGACCCTGTCTTGCGGCCTCCTCCCAGGCCTTCTGACCCTGTCCCGTGGCCTCCTCTCAGGCCTTCTGACCCTGTCCCGTGGCCTTCCTCTAGGCCTCCTGACCCTGTCCCAGTCCTGTGGCCTTCTCCTTGGCCTCCTGACCCTGTCCCAGTCCTGTGGCCCTCTCCTTGGCCTCCTGACCCTGTCCCAGTCCTGTGGCCCTCTCCTTGGCCTCCTGACCCTGTCCCAGTCCTGAGGCCATCTCCTAAGCCTCCTGACCCTGTCCTAGCCCTGTGGCCATCTCCTAAGCCTCCTGACCCTGCCCTAGCCCTGTGGCCAACCCCTAGACCTCCTGACCCTGTCCTAGCCCTGTGGCCATCCCCTAGACCTCCTGACCCTGTCCTAGCCCTGTGGCCATCCCCTAGACCTCCTGACCCTGTCCTAGCCCTGTGGCCATCCCCTAGACCCCCTGACCCGGTCCTATGGCCGTCTCCCTGGCCACCTGACCCGGTCCCTGCCCTACGGCCATCTCCCTGGCCTCCTGACCCAGTCCCTGCCCTATGGATGCCTCCCTGGCCCCCTGACCTATTCTCGACTCCGCAGCTGCCTCCCAGTCTTCCTGACCCGGTCCCCTCCTTCAAGTCGTCCCCTCGGTCCCCTGGGCATCTGCCTGGCCTCCTTGGTCTCCTGGCCACCCACCTGTTCTGTCATGGTCTCTCTGTCCTAGTCTTGTCCCTCTGTGCCCCTCGTGTCCCCTTGATCTGCCTGTTCGTCCCTATTTTCCGTTGTCGTTTTGCCCCTCCTTTGGTTAGGAGCGTCTGGGATCCTGGGGGGGCTCTGTAACGATCCACACCGTCTTTGGTTTGTGTACCTTTTATTTTAAGTTTTGGCACCTTTTATGTTCCGTATTGCCTTTTGTTTTATGCACTCTTATTTTGAAGTCATTCTTATGTTCCTGTTTCCCAGTCTTGTCATGTCCTGTTTCCCCTCCATGTTCAAGTGTCTGGTTTTCATTGGTTCATTGTTTATTACCTGATTATCAGTTCTAGTTTTGTCATTGGTTTTAGTTAATTGCCTTTTTACCTTGTTATGAGTTCTGTTTGTCCATTGGCTTTTGTTTCCCCTTGGTTTTGTATTTAAGCCCTCATGTTTACCTTGTCCTTTGTTGGTTATTGTTTGCTGTATGTTCTTGTCTGAAGTTAGTCGTTCAATGTAACTTCAAGATATTCCTGCCTTCGACCGTGTTCGTGCCTCTGCCCTCATTGGAAGATTCCCTGTGTTAATCTTTGTGTTTGAACCTTGTTTTCCCCTCGTGGATGTTTATTTATTCCTGCTTTTACGGTTTGTTTTACTCCTTGCACCATCCAAATAAAGCTGTGCCTGGATCCTCATTCCTTGTCTGCCCCTTCGTTACAGATTGACTCTAGAATGCAAGTGGGCTATTAAAAAAGTCAAAACATATTTATATAACCACTTACATAATTGCTCTTTATCTTTCTCTAATGCAGTGTCTTTCTTATCTCTGGTTTTTGTCTACCTACTGTATATTGCCTTTTTTTAAATAAAAAAAATCACAACTTTTACTAGAATTTCGTGCTGTTTATCCCCTCAATTTTTTTTATATCTTTATTTAAACAGCTACATGATTCTCTCAATCTCAGCACAATCACCTATTTTAAAGGAAAATATGAATGGCTGTGCATATATAGGTAGGACAATAGTTAATTTCCACATGCATGTTTTCATAGAAAGGCAACTGATATTTAATCACGTTGCACTTTTAGAATGAATCTTCTCTTCATGATACACAAAAAATAAGTAATTCATGGGCTAAACACTTTCAATAATTTCAGTAATAATTATTGATAAAGATGTTTAATATTGTTATGTTTTCTGTTTATACATAACATGTTTCACAAATGCACTACTTCAAGGCACATACAGTATTACATAATATTTAGGCCTAAATGGTGGTTCTGTGTCCAGTGCTGGAAACCACATTTACTTGTTGGCTTTGGATTCCACAAAACACATTACTGTTTATTTTACTTTTGGACTGAATACACAATTAATTTGTCACTTCAGTTTTATTTTGCCCATTTAATATTTTAATGTTTTCTAAATTGGTTTTAAAACAACATTTTATAACCAGGAACAGATTTGTCTGTTTCAACAATGTGTCTGGGATATTCAGTTTGGAGCCTTGGTGAAGGATACTTTTATAAGTACAATATGAGCTTACTGTACATACTGCATTTCGTCCAGAGTGTAGAGTACATTTGGCCACTTGATGTCGCTATTGTCCTTTCTCTCTGTTAAAGTGGTATTAATCCCAACATTTGTCAATATGCATTAGATACATTTTTCGTCTTTTGTGAAATCAGGCTGCCAAAGTGACTTTTCAGGAATTATAATAAGCACTTCTTGGATATCAGTTTACTTTTTTTTTTTTTTTCTTACATCTATACAAATGCTTCAGGACAGTGGCAGAAATTGAAGTTCGGTATTTCAGTATACAAAACTGATAATAATATATGATAAACTAATATATATATTAGTGTATGTAAAGTTAATCCTAACATTATGTTTCTTATGCACTAAACACCGTGACTATAATGAGAAATAAATGCAAAATACAGCAATGACGGGCCCAAGCACCATGGGTCCATTTCCACCCAGTGGCTTTCGGAAAACGATGTATGATGGACACATGCATATGGACGAGTAAACAAGTAAGACACAGTGTCTTACATTCTGCTCAGGAGGCATAATGATTAACAACTTGGATGTTTGTGGCAAATTTAATAAAAGTGTGATTAAGGCTCAAGGTTGAAATACCCTTGAACAGTCCAAAAATAATATTGATATTTGACTTGTGGCTATGATAATATCATGTAAGATATCAAGAAGCATTTGGGATCAAAATAACAGGACTATTTCAAAGTCTGTTGTAAGAGCCACAATTCCTGCTGCAACCCACAATAGCCACATTCATTAGCCCCCACGACTAAACATACATCTCAATATTTATCTAAATCACATTGCACCCAGAAGATAAGACACTTCCTGTTTCCCATTTTTTGCCATTAATTTATTGCCTCGCCATGGCAACACCGTTAGATATATCAAAAATCTGTTTGCAATTTAGCATCTTCAATGTCTTGGCATAATGTTGCCTAAATTTGGTGCCAGTCACATGAACCCCCAAGGAGGAGTATTTAAAGTTCAGAGTCTGCATTTTAAAAATAATCAAAAATGTCCGACTTTCTTTTGGGCAAGCTAATGACTATAATTATGAAAGTTGTCCGGCTTCATGAGAGCAATATATGTATCCATTGTGGTGACTGTAGGTGAAAATGGGGGCGCCACAGAGCCCCCCCTTACACGCCCATGTTCAAGGGGGCGCTACAGAGCCCCCTACATCTTTTGCCCAGCCCTAATGGCCAACAACTCTGATGCGTGTGCAAAATGTCATGAGTTTTTAAGCATGATAAGTGCACCAAAAGCACCACAAACCTTGATGATAATAATAATAATAATAATCATCATCCTTAGAAGATCAATAAAAACGTTTTGCTTGCTCTCAGGAGGTTGAGTGCGATGCTGTAATTACAGATATGACATACAGTATTCTAATGCTACATTCATGAGCTCAGACACGTCTAATTTGCATTCATTCCAATAGGATCGCGGTTCTTCAGGATGCAGCCAATCAGAAAAGTTTTCTTCCAGTAACAACATTCCACATTCTTCTTTTCTCTGTGTAACTCCTCCCACAAAGACTATGAATTTAGTGAGTGTAAAGAAAACAACTCCATCAGTGTTCGAGTGCCTTTCCATTGACTTTTTGGGAATGTAGCCTTTGCAATCTGTAAGGAAACCTTTTTTTTTTAGCTGGAATATTTTCCAAGAACATGAGTAAGGTAAGGAATGTCCATTTAGTGTAGATCCCAAGATAAAATGTCCAGAGATTCTGAAAATCAAAAGATGGGCAAACAAATTGCTAAAATGGCGAGGGAACGTGTGATGTGTTTATAATCAAAGTACATGTTCTTGGAATGTATTTCTGTCTATGATCTGATGTGTGTGCTTTTCCTCTTTTAGACTCGTAAAAGCATCCTGTAGATACATGTGTGTTGACTACTGCGCATGCAGGCTCTTGTTTGTTTTGAACTGTAAATAACAGAAACATTTGTTTTGATCTGAGCTTAAAACATACAGTTATTCCATGTGGTAAAGAAATACGTTTGTAAAAGTTTTGAGAAGTGTTCTCATATAGATTGCTGGCATTTGGAGTGCTGTCTCTTGTGACCTGAAACACGCTTTCCATGTTCTTTATCATCATGACCAAACAGTAACATGTCAGGTAGCGCTGGTAAATCACATTCATTATAACGAATCGTTCAGACTAACGGTTCGTTTCAGTAAACCGATAATAAAATCCGAGTTCCCGCGTGACATTTTCATTCATTTCTGGAAGTAAAATGGTTGTTTATCACTAAGTTTTCACTTTCTGGATACACAGATTGCATCAATGTTGTTGTTGTTGTTGTTGTTGTTTTTTAACGATATTATCAAGAACATTTATCTTTGTTTCCAATATTAATACGAATTTTATTTCTTAGAATATTAATTATTTCCAGTAGGTCCTCCTTTCGAATATCTTGGATCGAGTTATTCAAGGAATCGACTCAACAGAACGATTCGCGAATCGAACAGAACTAATGTCACATTAGATGCATCTCAACAGCATTGGTTTCTCTCTCTCTCTCTACGTATTATTATTATTATTATTATTATTATTATTATCATCTAGGCCTGTTAGTTAGATTTCTCAAACTGGTACTATTTTAGTCGGATTTAGGAATTAAGACGAATTAAAAATAATATATTTATAAATGACGAGTCATTGCTCTTTCGTCTGAAATCGCTTTTAAAGTGCATGCATATAAATGCATCCACTCTGTCTGTGAAGGGGCAATGATCGCACGCCTTACATAACCACAAATGAAAACCCTGTAAAACTCTTAAAAGTTGTATCACTCTACTAATTAAGTCTGGCAAGAATTAATTTGAAGCCCTGCGTTGAGTTTGAATGTTTATTGCGTTATTTCGTCGATGAAAGTCTGCGGAAACACAGAACATTTGTTTCCCCCTCTCCTTGCCAGGGGTTAAACAGCACAGCAACAGTGGAGCAGAAAGAAAGAGTCATCATATGACTTCACGAGTGGTGGTGCGCAGAGCCTGTAACTAAGTTACTGCGTCATCATGTATTAAACGCCTCACTTAAGACAACGACTGTGCCTTCAAAAACTAGTGGGTTGCCCAGCTAGACAGCAATTTTGTCCGAGTGAATACATCGGGTAGCAAGCTGGCTAGCTTTTCTCTGTCAATTTTTACTGATCTTTGTTTAAGTAAAATAAATGAAGACTTCTTCTAATTATTATTATTTTTTTTTATTTTTGGTGATGACAGTGGTGGCTAATAAGTACCACTGTTGCTATTAAATGCCACATTATCACTATAAAAAAGTGCTAATGTTTTTTTTTTCCCCCTGAATATAAATTTGTGTCACTTAAAGTAAACAAAAAATGTATGGATTTTTTTTTTTGTTAGCCTAAAATTCGTGAATCTTATTTTCCGCAACTTTATTAAAACAAATATTTTGATTTTTACATGTAGGAGTATATGCATTTTGGCCAGAATGCACAACCTGTTTTCCAACATTTTACAGCTTCCACAGGCAAATGGTAAAAATGTGCAGAATGTTGTAAAATTAACTAAAGTTCCTAGATCTTGTTGACTTTGTCTTTTGTACTGTAATGCTATTTAGCAGGTTGTTGTAATTTGTGAGATCTCATTGGTGGCTATTGAATCCACACACAGCATAACTAAGCTCTAATTTCTTGAATTAGAAAGAAATATAAGATAAACTCTGTTTTTCAATGGGTCCATGAATTTTTAATAGCTAAGTATTAAGTAGACAATTTGCCACCTAAATGATGTCCTTGTGCAGTAGAGTCTGTACTCTCTCTCTCTCTCTCTCTCTCTCTCTCTCTCTCTCTCTCTCTCTCTCTCTCTCTCTCTCTCTCTCTCTCTGTCTCTCTCATAACACTTTCATTTGTCTGTCTGGACTACCTCAGCTAATATACACCTGAATACACATAGTGGGTTACAAAGGATAATTTATTATATTACACTCCAAATGTAAAGTTTATGAATCGGTCTGCTTGAAGAAACAGACTGTTTACATTAGAAAAGCTTCTATTCTACTAGTTAAGATACTAGTGTATAGATGCACTGATGTGTTATAATAGATGTGTTTCATGGCAACACAGTGTTGTAATAATTCCTGGTGTTTACTTTAGAACAGTAAAAATGGTGCAAGCAATTACTGTGTGATATAAGCCATAATCAGGCTGATTCCTTTACAAGCATATTGAGCCATTTATGTATAGTCATAAAAGGAGTGCGGTTGCTGATTAGTGTGTTTTACTTGGTTCATTCTTAAGTTTCAGTTTTCATGTCACATTGAATTCCTCAATCATAACAGTTTGAAACCGACTGCCACAGTTTGAATATAGTTTGCGAACGTTTACATGCATAAAAGTTCATGTAAGAGATTCCACAGGAATTCCATTTGAGTAATCGGATGTGTGTTTGCATGATTGTATTTTGTCAGTATATATTTGTATCTGTCAGCCTCAATGTCCCCTTACTTTCCTTTAGGGTTCTTGGGTTATACTGGATATGGAGCATGATACCATTGTGTGGTAGAGTAAGTTGTTGATAACAGCATGCTGCTTCTAGACTGCTCTGTGATTAGCGGGTGAAGTCTCTGAGAACAGCACAGAACCAGACTGACATGTTTCCAGGAGGAAGTGAAAATAATAACTCCATACAATAGGATGGGCAGTTTCACTTGGCATATCCTGATGTCATATCATTGCGCCCTCTTCTCAACAAGAACAACCCGCTTCTGGGGCTTTTCCACTACACGGTATGGTACGGTACGGCTCGACTCGGCTCTGCTCGCTTTTTGGGGGGTTTCCACTGTGGATAGTTCCTGGTACTTTTTTAGTGTCACCTCGGTCGGGGTTCCAAGTGAACCGTGCCGATACTAAATGTGATGTCAAAACCCTGCAGATCACTGATTGGTCAGAGAGAATCATCACTACCAGCGTCACTGGATTTGCGACACGGGACATCAACCCACTTGTTTTAAAGTTAGCAACAACGATAACAGTATCATTTGTTCACGTGACTTTCGAATTGTAAAAAGAAAAGGCTGTGCGCAAAACCATAACGTGGTCAATAAACGATGTGCAGACATTCCTCTTGTTAGTAGCTGAGGAGAGGATCCAACGAGAGCTGGTTGGGTCAACACAACTATGACTTTCAGCCTATAATCCCAACCACATTGAGGCAGCACAGAAAAGTAAAGCGAGCAGAGTTGAGTCGAGTCAAACCAAAACGTACAGTGGAAAAGTGCCATTAGACTGGAAGGGACCATCTGATTAACATGTAAATCAACCAACCATATTTTGTCCTGCAGCTTTATCTGAAATGGGTTTAACACAATTATGCACCATGGAAATTGGAAACATGAATTAAACAAATGTTGTGGCAGTCTCCCTAAATGGTTGTACAGAAAACACTGGAGAAAAAACAAAACAAAAAAAAAGTAATGATTCTTTCACAGATAGAATAACACAATGTAATACAAAAATCTTGCTTTAAGGCCACATCCACACTAATATGTTTTTAGTTTCCTAGCGTCATTGTTTTTCAAATGTTGTTTACAAATAGCATTTTTGAAAGTCTCTGCTTTTAGTGGTAGACATGGCCATTCCATGTGCCTGAGAGGCATAAACGTAGTGAAATCAATGCATTTTCAGATGAAAAGGACACTCACTGCAAAGTGTTTCTTCGTTGTTTGCTTAGAGACAAAAAAAAAAGGTAAAAACAGCTGAGCTACGACATACTGTTTACAAATATTTACCGCTGTGGGAAGCATTTAGAGGAACATTTAATATGAGGACATTCAAGATTACATGTAAAACATCAACTAATGTGACATTAAAATGTGTTATCAATGACTTCATGAATAATTCAATGAGTAGAATTCACCCAAGATCAGTAAAAGAAGCTGTTTTAAGTACACTGATGATTTAAAGTGTTATATATGCAGTTCATAATGTCTTGTTTGTAGTGTTTACCTTGTGTCATGGCACTGATCTGCTAACACAATACATGCAACCATAATATGCACCGGTTACACTCTGTTATTGAAATGTAGGATTACACTGATACTACTGCAAAGATGGGTGAATAAGTTAATGGGTAGAATACAGACAATAGGCGTACAGGCATGTCTTGCTTAGGGCAGATGTGTGAATGGCTTTTGCTGCAGATGTCAT
This sequence comes from Moxostoma hubbsi, assembly GCA_032164185.1. Lineage (NCBI taxonomy): Eukaryota > Metazoa > Chordata > Actinopteri > Cypriniformes > Catostomidae > Moxostoma > Moxostoma hubbsi. The sequence continues at coordinate 72,211,594 of JAVLUX010000001.1, forward strand.
ATGAGTTAAGCAGCATATCAAACAACAGTGTGAATGGGCTGTTAAAAGTATTTGAATAGATTTGTTCTTGAAAAACGTCTCTAAGCGAACGATTGTACAGATGTAGGTAAGTGTGCACCAGCCCACTAATAACACTGCATGCTGGTGTGTTAATTTTGACTGATCATAACTGACTGAATGGGAATTGTCTGTCTCAAAGTAGGTGGAGCTTGAGGTCACCCCTACCGATGATATGATCCAATGGCAGTATAAAGATGTTTAGCAGCCAGTAAGAAGTTTTTCTGAAAGTTTGCCCTGGAGAGCTGTTACAAACCAAAGAAACAAACTTGAAGACACCCTTTTTTTTGCCGGATTTTGTCATAAATTATGTCACATCCATTGGTTCATCAATTTCGTAGGTTGTGTGCAGGGGCCTTTTGTCACCTCCAGTCTTGAATATATTGTTACAGGAAAATTAATCCTCAACATTGTATAGATTCAGACAGAGATGGATATGACAAAATTAAGTGGCTAGATTACGCACCTAGTATGAATATTAATGTTTCAATATAAATGTTTAAATAATGAAGGTGCTGTCTTTTGGTGAGCGTGCAGTGATTTTGTCATGGAGACATATTTGAGGACAGGAAATGCGTGACATTGACTTCATCACTGGAACAGGCATTCTATGTTCTTCCCCTGCCTGTCCCACCCTGCACACACACAATCAGGCCAGTTCCACCCATCAAACTTATAAACACACACACACACTTGCATTCGAACATATGGTTTGTGTTCCTTGCTTTCCCCCTCAGAGAGGAGAGCTAGGGTGTTCGAATGCACTCTTTTACAGTCCCCAGCTGAGGTACTTGTTAAAAGAGGCAACCATCATCAGCAGGTTTTTAGTGACATTGCTACTAATACCACAATAAACACCTCATTTGAAGGTTTTGGGCAGCAAAGTTAATTCCACTGGCATTAAAAACTCTTTTCCAGCAAGAATAGATTATAACAGTAATTAATCAGCTTCTCACATTCTCCCTTACTGGCTCATCATTCCAAACGGAGAATCTGCTGTCCAACAAACTCAGCTGGTTTTCTTCATCAAATTTCTCTAATGTCTACGGCACACATACTAGAGTTAAGGGGTGGGCGATATTCCATTAGATTCGATTAACTGGTAGAAATTTGGCAACAGTATACATTTTGAATTTGGTTATGCAGATTGCCACTAACTGCTACTGACTAGTAAAACAACGACAACATGTTGTCATGTGCCAACAAGTATGAGTCAGTTTTTAAACTACACATCAAAAGTACATAAAACAGTTTAACAACAGCAAATCAGATACTGTTGTTAAAAGGCACACAAGTTTCTTAAGTGAAACAAAAACTCAAATTTACATGAACTTGAAAACAGAAAGTGATCCATACCTATTGGTAGAGTTTGAAACTGACACAATGGAAAGTTAACACTGCTTATTGGCCAAGTGAACACAGTTATCACCATACGTGTACACAATTTGGCAATTTTTTAAATGGACAAATATTGTCCAATTAATTAGCCTGGCCGATATATAGGTTTATCGCTAACTATTTATTTTTTTACTTTTTCTTTTTGCTATATGAAGGTCACATTCTAAGTAACTGTGGCACGGTGGAGGGCGGGGCCGGGTCGTGACTCGACACGCCCGGTCCCGTATTAGGCTAATCAAGCCACCGAGAAGGATAAAGGCAGATCGCAGAGGGCGGTGAGAGAGAGAGAGATCCTTATGTGTTTGTCTTTTGAGTTTTCCATTAAAACTATCATTTGTACGTTAAGCCGGTTTCTCGTCTCTTCCTTGAGGGCGAACTTCTTTACAGTAACTTTTTACCTTACCTTCATAGTTTATTTTTTGTTACTTTTCAAATGCACTTTTTTTTTATAAAGATTTGATTGTTATAGGCTTGGACCCAGACTTTCACTATTAAACTATGAAACTCTTATAAAAAAAAAATATATATATATATGGCATGTTTAAAAAAACTTTGATAATCTAAACAAAGAGTAATATTTATTGAATTGAATAATTTTTCTTAAAATTACATGCGACTGGTTGTGTCCTTTCAATCACACCAAACTGTTTTACTTGTAAACCTAGTCAACCAAGTTGAAGAGCATGCTTGAGTTGAAACATGATAAAAGAAATGTTTAAAGAAAACAAAATTAAAGGTAATAATCACCTTTGAGCAGAATATTTTTATTCGGTGTCATTGCCAATCAATCTGTAATTTTTTACAAATAATGCAAAAAGTGTGAAAATACTATTTACTGTACTTGTGTATACTTAGGATACATAGAAAAAATTTTAGCTTTGAAATTAGCCTTAGCAAGACAAAGGAGTCTTTTCACATTTGATCAAAACCATTAAAATTTTAATTTTGTTGTGTACTGTAAGTAGTGCAAGAAGTACTGTACATTAACACTGAAAATACATAAAAAATAAGTGTACTTTGAATACCCGAAAGATGTACCTCTATAATGTAGGACACTTTATGCACTCTTCCAGTATGTAGTGGAAGGGGCTTTACCTGAAGTTACCTGGGAGTGCTGCTGGTCTGAAAAAACAGCAGTAAATAATGGAAAATGTGGCAACTAGCAAAACCTCTATGTAGACAGCAACTTGCAAATGTAAGTTGAATGCTTTACCATCACCCCACGCTGTGTGAATATGTACGTTGTTTGAAATACCATTGTTGAACTAAGGTTTGCTCATGTGATAAAGCTAGCTGCAACACATGCATGCGTTTAAAACGTAACTTCCATCAGCTGTCAACATGCTCAAGATGGCGCTCAACATGCTCAAGATGGCGCCGAGTATGGCTGCTGCGTCGCGGGCTCTGTCAAAACACTGCAGTTTATTGTTTGTTTTGTTTACAGTTTTGTGTTTTTTTGTCTTGGATGTTGTCTGCCTTATTGTGTACGACAGACAAACGCTTTTGGACATTGGTTCGGCAATCACACACCGAAAACCGGACTTCAAATTCCTCAATGCCGACCCGCGGTTTACAAACACGCCAGTGGAGCCCTTTGTCTGGGCTGCCCGGCCATGGAAACGCAGAAGGAAAAGAGGAAAAAGAGCCGGCTTTCTCATCAGAGTAAGACGTCGCGCAAATCGACCCCCGCTACCCAGTATACTACTGGCAAATGTTCAGTCTCTGGAGAACAAGCTCTGCGAGCTGAGAGCGCTGATCTCTTTCCAACGAGAGACGAGAGATTGCTGCGTTATCTGTCTTATGGAAACCTGGATGTCCGCGGAGATTCCAGACTCGGCCATCGAACCCACGGGTTTCTCCGTGCACCGAGCGGACAGAGCGAAAGACCTCTCAGGTAAAAGCAGAGGTGGAGGTGTATGTTTTATGATCAACAAATCATGGTGTGATCAGAGGAATGTACATTTTATCAAGTCTTTCTGCTCTCCTGATCTGGAATATCTCATGCTTCTGTGTCGACCATTCTGGCTACCGAGGGAATTTACAGCGGTCATTATCACAGCTGTGTACATCCCCCCACAAGCCGACACAGACCGGGCACTCAAGGAACTGTATGGGAGTATAAGTGAGCAGGAAACCGCGCACCCTGAGGCCGCGTTCATTGTTGCCGGGGACTTCAACAAAGCCAACTTTAAAACAATAGCACCAAAATACCACCAACATATCAGCTTCAACACATGAGGGGACTGGGTTTTGGATCATTGCTATTCTCCTTTCCGGGATGGCTACAAATCCCTCCCCCGCCCACCATTTGGCAAATCCGACCACTCTTCCGTTCTGCTTCTGCCCGCTTACAGGCAGAAACTGAAACGGGAAGCACCCACCCTCAGAACGATCCAGTGCTGGTTGGACCAATCAGACTCTGTGCTACAGGACTGTTTTGATCACGCGGACTGGGAGATGTTCCGGTCCGCCTCCAATGACAACATCGAGGTTTATGCTGATAGCGTAACGTGTTTCATCAGGAAGTGCGTAGAGGACGTTGTTCCGACAAAAAATATACAGATCTACCCCAACCAGAAATCCTGGGTTAACGGCGATGTTCGCGCGGCACTTACTGCGCGGACCACCGCTTTTAATTCCGGGAACGCGGAGGAGCGTAAACAAGCCAGTTATGCCCTCCGTAACTCCATCAGTGCAGCCAAATGCCAGTACAGGCACAAAATTGAAGGACAGTTCAACACCACTGACTCTAGAAGTATGTGGCAGGGAATTAACACCATCACGGACTATAAACGGAATAAAAACTCTGACATGAACACAGCTGCCTCTCTCCCGGACGAGCTTAATATATTTATGCTCGTTTCGAGGACAACAACACCGCCCTCGCGGAGAGAGCACTCGCGGCCGATACTACAGAGGTTGGTTCACTCTCCGTCTCTGTTGCGAATGTAACCCGATCCTTTCGACGGGTGAATATCCGCAAAGCCGCGGGTCCAGATGGCATTCCGGGCCGCGTCATCAGAGCGTGCGCGAACCAACTGGCTGGTGTTTTTACGGACATTTTCAACCTGTCCCTCTCCCTGTCTGTAGTCCCCACATGCTTCAAAACATCAACCACTGTGCCTGTACCGAAGCAATCAAAAATCACTTGCTTAAATGACTGGCGTCTTGTTGCCCTCACCCCCATCATCAGCAAATGCTTTGAGAGGTTGATCAGAGATTACATCTGCTCTGTTCTGCCCACCTCTTTGGACCCATTACAGTTTGCCTACCGCAACAACCGCTCCACTGACGATGCCATTGCATCTACAATACACACTGCTCTCTCCCATCTAGAAAAAAGGAACACATATGTGAGAATGCTGTTTGTAGACTACAGCTCAGCATTCAACACCATAGTGCCCTCCAAGCTTGATGAGAAACTCCGGGCTGTGGGCTTAAACAGTTCGCTGTGCAGCTGGATCCTGGATTTCCTGTCAGGCAGACGTCAGGTGGTTAGAATGGGCAGCAACATCTCCTCATCACTGACCCTCAACACTGGAGCCCCGTAGGGCTGTGTTCTCAGCCCACTTCTGTATTTTCTGTACACACATGACTGTGTGGCAACACATAGCTCCAATGCCATCATTAAGTTTGCTGACGATATGATGGTGGTAGGTCTGATCACTGACAATGATGAAACAGTCTACAGAGAGGAGGTGCACACTCTGACGTGCTGGTGTCAAGAGCACAACCTCTCCCTCAACGTCAGTAAAACCAAGGAGCTTGTGGTGGACTTCAGGAGGAAAGACAGAGAACACAGCCCCATCACCATTAATGGAGCATCGGTGGAGAGAGTCAGCAGTTTCAAGTTCCTCGGTGTCCACATTACTGAGGAACTCACATGGTCCGTCCACACAGAGGCCGTTGTGAAGAAGACTCACCAGCGCCTCTTCTTCCTGAGACGGCTGAGGAAGTTTGGAATGAACCACCACATCCTCACATGGTTCTACACCAGTACTGTAGAGAGCATCCTGACTGGCTGCATCACCGCCTGGTACGGCAATAGCACCGCCCACAACCGCAAAGACCTGCAAAGGGTGGTGCGAACTGCCAGAAACATCATCGGAAGTGAGCTTCCCTCCCTCCAGGATATATATAACAGACGGTGTGTGAAAAAAGCTCGGAGGATTATCAGAGACTCCAGCCACCCGAGTTATGGGCTGCTCTCACTGCTTCTATCAGGTAGGCGGTATCGCAGCATCAGGACCCGCACCAGCCGACTACATGACAGCTTCTTCCCACAAGCAATAAGACTTCTGAACACTTGATCTCTCATGATCAACAATCAGCACTGCACTTTATTAATCTTCATTCTGTCAAATATATTCTCGCTCCCAATTCAGTTAGTGTATATATATATTTATATACCCTTATCTAGTGTATGTGTATTCTACATTGTGTGTATTGTGTACATTTGTTATGTAAATTGTGTTGCGTAAATATGTTGTTTATTGTAAAGTGGTTTATGTCTCGTCACTGTCATTACTGCAATGTTGCTCGGAACTGCGCACACAAGACTTTCACCTACTGTTGCACTCGTGTACACAGTAGTGTGACAATAAAGTGATTTGATTTTGAAATGGCAAATGCTTCAGTGTAGTAAAAAAAACGTTGTGTCTTAGTGCTTAGTGTATTTTGTAAGTGTATTGTGTCATTTGGGACATAATTATACACTGCTGGGCATTGTTAGCAGACAAATAAACATTAAGTTTAAGACTTTAGAGGTCCCAAAGTAAATGAAACAACCTATTACATGATGTAGTGCTTAACAGATCGTTAGTTGATGTTCATTCAACAAATCTCAGTTCCCTCTGCATCTGAGACAGACAGTCCGTGCATCTTTTATCATGTGGCTTGTTGAGCGTGTTACCGCGGAGACAGTGCATGTGGAGGTTTCACGCTGTTCTCTGCATCATCCACGCACAACTCACCATGCACCCCACTGAGAGCAAGAACCACGTTATAGCGACCACGAGGAGGTTAACCCAACATGATACTATCCATCCTAGTAACCGGGCCAATTGGTTGCTTAGGAAACCTGACTGGATTCACTCAGCATGCCCTATATTCGAACTTGTAGGTGTGGTAGTCATTATGTTTTTTTAAAGAAAATTTATTTATATTCTCCAAGCACCCTTTGCAGTACCATCAAATTGTAACGTTTTCTGCAATGCATTCTGATATAGGTATCCATTGGCCAACGAGAATTTCAGAGAGGTGAGTCCAGTTGTGCTTTCGAGAATCCAGATTACTGTATTCCCATTTGATCTCTCAAAACCCATCTTATGCATTCCTATCCATCAAACCCTCTGTCAGAGCTTTTTCTAGTTTGTAAATGCACTTATTCTCCTGGTTTGTCTGTGGGAATTTCATTTTATATGTTTGTGCCAGCATACCAAACTTTCCATGATTTGAAAATGTATGGGTATCATCTGTTGGGGGACCACCATCATTGCAGATGTATTTTCATGATTGATTGATTCTTATTTATAGTGTCTAACTGGTGACTGATGATGGGGATCGTCACCCTGGGAACCAGTGCCATGCAGAAGGGCACTAAATTGTAGGCAAGTTCAGGATGAAGATGTTAGTAATTGTCCAATTTAGAGGTTGTACATACTTGGATTTGAACCTTAGAGGCCCAAACATATAGGGTTTTCACCAACACATCTGCAGTGGTCCACTCACTTTTCATTAACTTTCTTGAGTTATATCTTCTTAGTTATTCGGCAACAGATACAGGAATGCCTCATCCCTGTTTCTCATCTTGGAATGTCTAAAAGAGTCAGTAGGGGAGAGTGGGGTGAGTTGTGCCAGTTTTTACTCAAAGTGACTTTAAAGTGAGGCCATGACAGTAGTGCATTAAACTTAAGGATGTACATCTATTTCAGGATGTGGTGCATCACTGAGAACAATAACTTTGGATCTGAAATAAATTGTTTCAGAAATATAGCTTTTGGGAAAAAAATGGTCTCGTGGCACAACTTGCCCCTGGTGCGATGTAAGTTGTGCCTTTGGGGGAATACATGGGGATAAATTGTGCCAGTGATTTCTCAAGTAAAACAGAACATTTTAATGTTATGAACTGTAATGCTATATGAAAGCAAGACAAATTCAATACAAAATTACTCATTTAAGGTTTATTTAGACATTGTCACCCTATTAAACTGTTGGAATAAGTCATATTTTGTAGTTTTTGGGAAAACACAAAACACTTAAATACACAATATATGATAGTTGTGAATCATTTCAGGCAAAAAGGCTTTGGCAATAGATGCCTGTTGACATACATAGAACGCTGTCTGTCAATTATATAACATATAAGAATAAAGTGACTAGGCTCATTTCTAAACAACCTATTGTGACTTAGGCCACTTAAGAACTCAATAAAACTTCTCTTTAATAACATAGTGCAAACTCAAAACTGAAATCAGTGTTAGCTAAATTAAACAAATGGCAGGTAGGCCTAAGTCAAACACTGATGAGGTATGCCCATCTCCTCACTTCTCCAGATTATCCCCTGTAAGTATGTAGGTCTAGGTGGTCTGGATCTGGCCTACTACTTAACATCCCACTTGCCAATGCTGCAGGGGAATAAAAACCTCTGCTCCCTTCTGGCTGAACCACCAAGTTTTTGGGGTGTGGGTAATTTCTTGAGCACATCACCTCTAGGGACGACTCCTTCATCATTTTCTTTAAATGTAAAGATGGGCTTTCCATCCACAGACTTCTTACAACTTTGCCTTAGAAACTTTGCGCTGATGTCTGCATCCTCAACCTTCTCCACCAATCCAACGTAGTTATAGGATTGGTTTTACCAGCAAAGCACACAATGACAAAGTCACCAGAAGATAGATCCTTGACACCATCATCATCCTCATCATCATTCTGGACATCTGAACTATCATAATCAGTGGTGTCATTAAGTGGAATGCAGATGTCACTCTCTTCTGAGCTACTGTAGACAGTCACTTTCTTTTTGGGTTTGGTTGGTTTGGACATTTTCAGAGCCCCTCTCTTCTTATTTTCATTCATTTTCTGTTTTTCAGCCCTTTTATTTTCTCTGTTGTGTGTGTTCTCCAGGTCATCTTCGGCTTCATCATCAGTGGTGTCATCAAGTGGAAGGCCCATGGTGCTTTCTTCTGAGCTACTGTGCACAACCTTTTTTTCTTTATGATTTTGGTTTGATTTGAGCCTTTCAGAGCCCATTTCTTCTGCCTTTCATTCTTTTTCATAAGTGGGGTGAGTTGTGCCACTGGCACAACTTAACCCAGGCCCTTTGGCACAAATCACCCGAGACCCACAAGTTTGAAAAATTAGCATGATCCAGCAGTTAAGAGCTAACATCATGCTAACTCTATAGACTCATTGTGTAGCCTGCTAAAGCACAAAAACATGTCTAAAATGTTTTCAAACTTGTCTATAATTGTTCAGACGCTACAATCAAAAAACCTTAATCATAGAAATTTTACTTTGAAAGGAAAAAAACTGTTTTTTGAGCTAAAATGTGCTTACCTCTCATGTCATGTGTCTTTCTTCTTTGGAGGATGAGTAAAATGGATGGCTTTTCAAAATGATGTGGTCACATGACCAATTTCTTCTATGGTTTTCCAGAAACAAGGGGTGGATCTAATTCCCCCCTGGCACAAATCACCCCACTCTCCCCTATGTGTTTGTTCTTGTTTGGCTTTTCATTCTGAGCGTTCATGTACTTGAAGTTGGGCTGGAACACAGAAGGTCAGTTCACTGTAGGATATTCCACACAATATGAGGATCTGTTGAAGCTGGAGCTATATATGGAAGAGAGTGCAGAGTTGAAGAATCATGGCAAAATTGGTGCGTGGGTGTGTGTTTTATTTAACATATTGCCTCAGCATTTGTGTCTGTCGTCTGTTTATGTCAAGATTGTCTCTTCAATTCCTTCTCTGTTCTTTCAGTTTAGTTTAAAAGGGATAGTTCTCTCTCAAAGGCTGTCCTTTTACTGGAGAGTTTGGGCACTCCATTCTGGATGGCTTAAATTAAGTGAACAGTCCCTGCCTGTCTCTGCTCAGTGCCCTGGGGGCCATCCCTACCCAACTGTCCACTCTTGGCACAATGTTGGCTGGGTAGTAGGTGACTCTGTGGATGGGTGGTACAGTCACACCACAGAAAGTGCCGGACCTGTGAGACGTGATTTTGCACACTTGGTTAAAAGTGAGTGTGTTTGTTTGAAACATGTGAACTAAACTGAACTTTAGTACTGAAGAGGTAAGCTTTTTATAATGTACTTTTTATGCTTACCTCACTAGGGCACATGGAAGCTTGTTTTTATGTTCAATCAGGGCTAAATTAGGTCAGAATTAGCAGGACAACAAATTTTGGATTCTGTTTGGTAGCATCAACTATTTCTGTTCTTTAGCACACGCACGGTCCCAATTGTGTTCATGATCTGAATTGTGTTCATCACTGCCTACGTTTACATGCACCCTTATAATGTGATTACAATATGGTTAAGGCAATACTCTAATTAAACTGTTGCTCATGTGAACATGATTTTTCTAATGTGATAATGCTAATAATCAGAGTAATGATAATCGGCGTAAGATATGTGGATTACTCCTGTTTTAATCGCTTTATACTAGCATGTAAAGGCTTTAATCATATTTCTTCCACTCTGATCAAAGTGCTCCTGATCCAGTGATGCAGACGGATGATGTTACACACAACCGCATGTTAAAAAACATTGAGCATAAAGCATTTTTTTTTCCATTGATCACGGAATAAATACTTGGTAATTGCTTGTTTTGATTATTTGGGGGGGGGGGGTTAACTCCCACCATCCCCCCCAGAATCTATGCCCCTGCAGGTAGGTCTTTTAAGTTAGTTTGTCCTCGCAGGCAGAACACCGCAACATTCAGTTGTGTATTCCGATTCTCAGTGGTCCCCAACCTTGTGGCCCACCAAGACTGCACATTTTGTAAATCACCCTTTTCTGACACCCCCAATTCAGGTCTTGGAGTCTCCACTAACAAGCTGATGAGTTAGGGAGCCATCCAATATGTGTAGTGTTGGGGGACCTCCAGGAACAGGGTTGGATTCCACTGATTTAAGCATATATATTAGATCAAAAAGGTATTTAATGTGATGACATACAAACATTTAGTCTGTTGTGTCCAGACATTTGACTTGTAGTTTGAAGTGTGAGTTCAAGCAACTCACAAGTATGCACCATCTTACACCGATAATGCTTAATGTGCAGACAGTGTGTGTGTGGTCATTTAAACGGTTAAACAGTTTTCTCAAATCGAGGAATCGAGGTCATAACTGGTTCAAGCAAAAACAGATCGCCTGATTTCGCTCTGCATGTAATGTAAACACATTTAATGATATTCTAACTGGCTTATCCAATGTGCACACGTGTTGTGCGCATGCTAATTTACATTTTTTATGTCAGAAGCAGAAAATAATCTGATGAGTATAAGTCCCATGTAAATGCAGGTTTCTTACGTTGTCATGTATTTTCTGTTGTTTGTTGGTATATCTGGATCACTAGTTCAGCTTATCTGTATATATTGTGCTGGTACTGGTTTGACAGAGCTTAGATTATGATACGGAAAATATCAGTGAGAGTGAACACGGGAAAATGAACAGCAGAAATTAGAAGACAAAAAGGAAATCCAAGCATTAAGGAGCTGGAAAAGAGAAACGGAAAAGCGGCTGATGATTTTAGTATGGGTGGGCTCACTAAACACCTCGAGCAACCAAGCAATTCAACACGATCTGGCAGAGATCATCTCTCTCTCTCTCTCTCTCTCTCTGTGTGTGTGCGCGCGCATGCGTTGAGTGAGTGTTTGGAGCGTGGATGCAGAGCATTTTGACTGCTGAGTGAAGGTACGAGTGTTTGGAATCTTTTTTTTCTTCCTTTTTCTATCTCTGTTTATTGTGGTTCGTGGACGTTGTGTTGTGTTTTCTTTTCTTTCTTTTTCTTTTTTAATTTCGGTAAGTTAAGAGTGGTCGTTTTAGGGAGGGCTGTTGTTAACTCCCAGTCTGTGTACTGGGAGGATGGCCGCTCCAGGTGCGGAGAGTTTAGAGTTTTTAACAAGACGTCATGGGGTGAAAATTGACACTACCGCTAGTGTAGAGGAGTGTGTGTTGGTGGTGAGTGCAGTTGTTGGGCATGAGAATGTTCTGTCGGCGTCGCGGATGAACAGCGCTAATGTTCTCTTTGTTAAGACTATTGATTTAGCGAATTTGTTGGTTGAGAGTGGTGTTGAGATAGGTGGTATTTTTACATCTGTACTCCCTCTCTCCACTCCTTCCAAAAGAGTAACTCTGTCCAATGTGCCGCCATTCATTAAAAACGATGTTCTTGTTGGAATGCTCGCCAGATACGGCAAAACGGTCTCTCCAATAAAGATGATCCCAATAGGAAGCAAATCATCTTTATTAAAGCATGTGGTCTCTTTCAGACGATTTGTTTATATGGTCCTGAATGAAAATGTAGACGAGCTTAATCTGACCCTTAATTTTAGTCACGAGGGTTTTAACTATGTGATTTACGCTACAACAAACACTATGAAGTGTTTTGGTTGTGGTGAAAATGGACATCTTATTCGTGTATGTCCAAGAAGTGCAAATAATCAAACTGAGACTGTTGTTAATGTAAAAAACTGAAAATGCAGCTGAAATGCAGAAAGAGATTGTTCCTATTGATGAAGAGATGCCAGGCCCAAGCAGGGCACCTGAGGTCTCAAAAAGTTTGAAAGATGTTTCTGAGATTCCTACTGATAAAACAGATGAAATAGAAAGAATAGTTGCAGAAATCGGAAATGAGGAAATCAGAAATGTTTTGAGAAATGATAAAGAAGTTTGTGAGTCTGATGGGTCTGAGAACAGCAACAGTGAGGATGAAGCTACTAATATAGTGATGGCAATACAAGAAATGGAGAGTCCTGAGGTAGAGGACAAAGAGTGTTTTCTTAAGACTCCTCAAAAAAGGAAATTGTTTGGTTGTCATGCTGACAAACAGGCTAAACGTTTAGATGGTAATTGCGATAATCAGACTGACAACGAAAGTGAGAATGAAATGTCAGAATGCAGTATTAGTGCTAGTTTACCCCAAAGTGGTTTCTCTAGCCGAGAATATACTGTTGATGAAATACAATCCTTCCTAAATGTGACAAAAAATATGAGGGGAGTAAAAGTAGGGGAATATTTCCCTGACATAAAACAGTTCATTGACAAAGTAAAAATTTTCAGAAGTGAAAACAGTTTCACCAATCAGGAGGTTTTCCGGTTAAAGAAAATCCTTACAAAGTTAAATGGATAACATAGGATATCCTTTTTGGCTTTATTGCCTTGTTTGCTCTTCTCTTTTCTTTTTAATGGAGGAAATAAATCTCGCCTCTTTAAATGTTAACGGAGCGAGAGATCATAAGAAAAGAGCACAAGTATATGAGACTTTGAGGTGTAAAACTATTGATGTGTTATTTGTGCAAGAAACACACAGTGATGTCTTAAATGCTGCAGATTGGGCTAAGGAGTTTGATGGCTTAGTGATTTTAAGTCATTCTGCTTCTTTAAGTGGTGGAGTTGGAGTTTTATTTTCTAAGAATTTCATTCCTTATTCTTACACTATTGAAGATATAATAAAAGGAAGGCTCTTGAAAGTAAAAGCTTCTTTTGAAAATAGCACTTTTATATTTATCTGTGTATATGCTCCAACTGCGGCTTTAGAGAGAATTAATTTTTTAAATACTTTGGGCAATGTTTTAAATGATTGTAATGCTGATGAGCTTTTATTTGTGGGAGGGGATTTTAACTGTACTGAGAATGGCTTTGACAGAAATCATGTAGAACCTCACATGCTTTCAAGAAAGAGTTTAATTCAATTAATGAAATCCCATAGTATTATTGATATATGGAGGAATTTCCATGGCACGCAGAGGCAATACACTTGGGTTCATGCTTTTAATAACCAGCTATCAATGGCAAGGCTTGATAGATTTTATGGTTTTAAGCATCAACTAAGTATGTTCAGGGAATGCTCAATAGTCCCAGTAAGCTTCTCTGACCATAGTTTGGTCAAATGTATTGTGACAAAAAAACCATGTCAAATCAAAAAGTGCATATTAGCATTTTAACAATAATTTATTGGGTGATTCTTGTTTTAGAGATATTTTTAAAGAGTTTTGGAAAAACGCCAAAGCTTTGAAATCATCTTTCTTGTCTTTGCAGCAGTGGTGGGATTTTACCAAGGGTCAAATAAAACAGTTGTGTCAACAATACACTCGCAACGCTACAAGAGACATAAATAAGTCAATGAAGGTTTTAGAAGAAGATTTAATGTTGTTACAAGGGATTGCAGACTCCACAAAAGATGTCACTTTTTTAGAAAACATCAAAAAGAAAAATAATCTTTTAACTGATATTTTAGGTTTGACAATGCAAGGTGCAATAACTAGATCCCGGTTTCAGAGTGCCAATTTAATGGATGCTCCATCAAAATTCTTTTTTAATCTGGAAAAGAAGAATGGGCAGAAAAAGTTCATTCACAGCCTGAAGTCTGAAACTGGAGTCTTATTGTCAAATCCTTTAGACATCAGAAAGAGAGCGGTACAATTTTATAAGGACTTATATAAAAATGAAATTTTAGAGATAAATGATGAAAGTTTTGTTTTTTTTGAAAATTTCCCATAAATAACCAAAAATACCAATAAAGAAATTGGTAAAGCTTTGAGTTTAGGAGAACTAGAGGATGCACTTAAAAGAATGGAGAGTGGGAAAGCGCTGGGCATTGATGGGATCTCGATAGATTTTTATAAATCTTTTTGGTTAGAGGTGGGTCCAGAATTGGTAGCAGTTTTTAACGAGAGCTTGGAAAATGGACAATTGCCACAAAGCTGCCGTAGAGCAATCATCACTCTACTCCCAAAAAAAGGAGATCTAAACGATATAAAAAATTGGAGGCCAGGTAGTCTTTTATGCAACGACTATAAAATACTCTCCAAAGCCCTAGCAGTTAGATTAGGAGAAGTTCTTGAGTCCATAGTTCACCCCGATCAGTCGTATTGTGTACCAGGTAGAAGAATTTTTGATAATGTTTCTTTCATTAGAGACATTTTAGACTGTGGAAAACTCTTTGAGTTGGATTTTGGATTGATTTCAATTGATCAAGAAAAAGCTTTCGACAGAGTTGAACATATTTATTTATGGAGGGTTTTAGAAGCCTTTGGTTTTAATTCGGTTTTTATTTCTATGATAAAAGTTATGTATTGTAGCGTTGAGAGTGTATTGAAGATTAATGGTGACTTATGCTCTCCATTTAGGGTGAATAGGGATGTAAGACAGGGCTGTGCACTGTCAGGCATGCTGTATACCCTAGCCATAGAACCCTTGTTGAACAAGCTAAGGGCTAATGTACATGGACTGTGTATTCCCAACTGTGTTAACACTTTTAAAATTTCAGCTTATGCTGATGATGTCATTGTTTTAATCAGTGATTGTAATGATATCAGTGTGATGTTGAAGATTTTAAATGATTTTAAAACTCTGTCTTCTGCAAAGGTGAATTGGGGAAAAAGTGAAGCCATTTTAGTTGGAAAATGGTCAAAAGTTGAACCAAGGCTTCCTGATGGATTGAAATGGACCAGAAATGGTTTCAAATATTTAGGAGTTTTTCTGGGTGACGACAATTATGTGAAAAAGAATTTTGAAGGTGCCATTGAAAAAGTCAAAGGGCGACTTGATAAGTGGAGGTTTCTGCTCCCTAAAATGTCCTATAAAGGACGTATCTTGATCATTAATAATCTGGTTGCCTCTGCACTTTGGCACCGTTTGGCCTGCATAGACCCCCCATCTGGAGTTTTAATGAAAATCCAGTCCATTTTAATTGACTTTTTTTGGGACAGAATGCATTGGATACCTAAAAGTGTGTTGTACCTGTCCAAAGATGAAGGGGGACTTGGACTAATACACCTGCAGAGCAGAACAGCTGCCTTTCGCCTGCAGTTTATACAAAGACTCTTAAGGTACTCCGATGAATCAAGTTGGATTGGTGCTGCCTGTGCAATTCTTCAGAATATTGATGGACTAGGACTGGATAAAGCCTTATTCTGGTTAGATCCTCAGAGACTTAAACTGCATGATTCTCCAATCTTTTATCGTAACCTTTTCAAAGTCTGGTCTTTATTTCAAATAAGCAGAGAAAACAATTCATCCTCCCTGTTTTGGCTACTAAAGGAGCCTTTGGTCTTTGGCTCACGACTGGACTTAACTCGTGAGATGTCTTTTGCCATTCCTGAAAGGACTTTGTGTGGTGCTAAGGTGATAACAATTGGACACCTGCATCAAATAACGGGCCCTGCTTTTAAAAATGTGAACGCCATTGCTGAGCGTCTCAGTATCAAATCACACCGAATAGTTACAAGAGCAGTAGAGAAATGGAGATCAGCCCTCACTGGAGAGGAAACCGTACTCTTGGATCTATACTCTAAGGGATCTATTTATCCTGAATGTAAAGATCATTTTCCAAATCTGAGTCTGTCCCCCAGTTTAGGGGAGTGCAGTGGCTTTCTGTTAGAGTGTGAAAAGTTCACAATTGTGGGTCCAAACCTTGCACTTGGTAAAGACATGTATAAAAGTTGTGTGAAGGCTTTTAACAAAACATATTTAAATAACAAATGTGACACTCCATGGCGAAAGGTTCTTAATCTCAATGTAACTGAAAAACCTGAATGGAGAGCATTATATAAAGCACCATTAGTCAAGAAAACTGGTGATTTACAGTGGAGATTGTTACATGGAGCCATTGCTGTTAATGCTTTTATTTCTGTGATAAATGATGATTTTACTGATGCTTGTCCTTTTTGTTTACAGAAAGAAACGATCTTTCATGCGTTCTTGCACTGTGACAGGTTACAACCTTTATTTAATATCCTGAATATGTTTTTTATTTCTTTTAATGTAATATTTTCAATGAAAGTGTTTATTTGTGGTGTCAAATATGTTAAAAGCACAGTCGGAAGTCTCAATTGTTAAATTTCCTGTTAGGTCAAGCAAAAATGGCAATATATACTACAAGGAAGGAGAAAGTAGAACAGAATGTTTTTAGTAGTGTTGAAGCTGTCTTTGCTAAATTAGTCAAATCAAGAGTTTTAATTGATTATCACTATTACAGATTAATGCATGATCTTTTAACTTTTGAAGCAAGTTGGTGTTTAAATGGGACAATTTGTGAAATTGTTGAAGAAGAGTTATTTTTCCCCTTCTAAGTAACATGTTTTTATTGTTTGTTTTTTTGTTTGTTTTTTAATGGATTTGTTCTGTATTTTTATCTTTTGGTTTGTGACATGTAAACATTTGTAATAAAAAGGGTTTTTGAAAAATCAAAATCTCTCTCTCACTCTCTCTCTCTCTCTCTCTCTCTCTCACACACACACACACACACACACACACAGCAGAAGACAAGCTGGACTTTCTTTTTAATAGTGGAAGTTTAAATGTGACACTTTAATGCATAACACATAACTTTTGTCATGGGGCATTTTTACCAGGTACTTTCTAATGTCTGAAGCAGCTGATCTTGCAGCTAATCCCTATGCTCCAACTGAAGAATATTTTTTTTAAATTGAATTTCTTTATACCACCTGTGGAGAGCGAGACGTGGAGAGGAAGAAGAGTAAGGATTGACACCTGTGGCAAATCACCTCTAACAGCTGTTTTGTGTTGCAGTGAGAGCTGGAGAGCGATAAAAGGGTAATCCAACCACTGGAGAAGAGAGAGAGTTTCGCTTCAAACGCCTGAGAGAGTGTGTGCTGAAAAGCCACGTTGGGTGTTTTAAATAAACGCTTAATTGAGAAAATAATATGCAGAGTCCAGCTTCCGACAGATCCAGTGACTTGTTACAGTGGTGCTGAAACCTGAGATATGGAGGATGAAGACACTCCACTCCTCGCAGCTCATCAGCAGGCTACCGAAAGGGATGGCTGAGTGGGTCCAGTGCCATTGCTCTGCTTCACTAATGGAGGCAGACCAGCTGGCTGGGGACCATTGTTTCTGAGTTAAGATGGTGCGGAGCAAGGCCGGGATGGACACCTGGATCTCTCACAGCTGTTGGTGACGACGGTGTAAGCAGGCGAGAGATAAAGATGCCTGCTTACACACAGTGCTGTGTCTGTGTGATGCGTCTGCTGAAAAGAAAGCCTTGCGTGTATTTGATTTCATACTGCTGAAAAGAAGTTTTTTATGTGTGACTCTGAAAATTGATGATAAGTGTTTTTAATAAAGTCTTACGTTTGTATTGTTCACCCGGCTCCCACCTCCTCCATCCATCAGAGGAAGTTTGTGAAGCTGACACACCCATTTATTAAGCAATTATTAAAAGAGACAAAGTTGGACTTAATGTTTATCAACCATCTCAGCCACTATGAAAAAGTCACGTGCCAAAGTACAAAGGAAACAAATGGTTCTGACGCTGTTAACAAATCTTTCTGAAGAAAATGTGATTGATGCTTGCTCATGAATATTTCATGGCCACAATGCTGGGTTTATGTAGTTTGTTGCCAGGGTGTTGCTATGCGGCTGCTAAGGTGTTCTGATTGGTTTTTAGTGAAATGCTGTGTAGTTGCTAGGTCATTCTGGTTGGTTTCTAGTAGAGATTGGCATTTTCAAGTAGTTTTGTAGTCAAGTACTTTAACCAGAGTCTATTTAGCAGAGACGTGCCACTTCAATTAAAATTAATAGGAGAAATTGGAATGCCCAAAGAGCTCTAAGTGCACAACTGATGTAGAAAGGAAGTCCCGCATTGCAGGTAAAAGAGCCAATCACCTTTAAGAGACAGACATTGTCTGTCAATCAACACGAGAACGTGCTTGCGCATTAGCTATACAAGGCAGGAAAATTGTGTTTTTTAGCATAATATGAGGTAAATAAAAACAATTTATGTTATCTGTTTTGTCAGATGTTTCTGCTGCCTTAAAATATGCTCTTTGATCGTTATCTTGACCAACATTTTTTTTCGATTTTTGCATTCCCCCATTAAATTATATAGGAGCTGCACTGGCATGACTGGAAATAGCCTCCCGAGAGCATTCCAGAGATAGCTGACAGTGGACTGACTTGCTAAATAGACTCACAAAAAAGCGAGTTACCAATTACTTTTAAATAAAGTAAGTAATGTAAGTTAAAAATAAGTATGAAACAAATGTGAAATGTACATTTTGTTTTATCGACAACCATTACCTAGAATGGTTTTAAAATAAGCTAACTTCAACAAGCTATGCTTTTTTTTTTTGTTGTTGGAAAAAAAATATTAACAATATGCATAAATAAAAAAAAAAGCCATAGCTTACAGAGAAACCAATACAGTGCATTAGGGTAATGCACATGCTGTATATAAACTCTTTAGTCTACATAAAGACTATTACATTTTAATAATTTTACATGTTATTATTCAGCAAACAAGTGGTGAAAGTTGGCTTTGTATAAAATGTGCTGTCGAAGTTCAGATATTTTACAGACATACTGGTCTGATAATCTTCAGAGTTTCTCGTACCACCTTTTCTTTCCACCTTAAAAAGCAGATGCTCACCCACTGGTAGGCCTAATTCCAACAAGAACAAAATACCAATACAGTTTAATTAAATAATATTCAAAATATTACAAGTAGGCCTATTGCCCTACTTGACTTCACACTTGGCCAAATACGACATCAAAATTTCTTCTCCTATCCAACACCTCAATGACACGTTTATAATGGATTAAATTTGAACTGCAATATTTGTAAGAGATTCAGAGGGAAAGTACAGTATAATTAAAAATTGCTTATTGCAGGCAAATGCGAAAATCAATTTGTGACATTCAAGTAGCGTTTTTTATAGTCGACTAGATGGTGATGAACGAGTACTGGTGCAGTACTTCTTGATAACCCGATTACTTGTGCTAATCCCTATTTGCTAAGTGATTGCTTATTGGCCAAGTCAAAAAAGTAAACGCACACCTCTTGTCAACAAGCCAAATGATTTGGCGCAGGCAAATAGGTTCTCTTTTGTGTGACTGGATTGTTTTGCCATTGTTTTTTTGATTGGGGGGCACAAGGAAAATCTAGGGGGGGGACAATGCACCCCCCAATCCGCCTCTTAGACCCGGCCATGATTTGAGGTTTCATTCATGTCCATATCACAAACAGTGCATGACAAAATAGTAATAGAGGTGCTGGTTTGACTTATTCACTGGTGCAAGTGATACACTGAGATGCCCATCTCACCTAAAGAAAGTGATGAAAGAGTGAAGTAATAAAGCGGGAGTATGTGAAGATGCCAGCTCAGTGAATCCACCGTATGCAGCAGTGGGAACAGCCCCTAATGTGCACACACTGCAGTTCTTGCCAGCTGTCCAAACAGGAGCGAGAGAGAGAGAGAGAGAGAGAGAGTGGAAAGAGAACTAAAGTCCTCTACCTCTGCCAAATGGTAAAATGCACATGCAAACACAAAGCAGCATTATGCTCCTCAGCTGAGACATCATACACTGTAACAACCAAACCAAACACATACAGGGGTCAAATACGTGCTTAATGAGTTTGTGTAGTCTGTGCTAGTCTTGGCCGTAATGTGATAACATACATATTGGTATTTGAGAGCCTGTTGGCGTGAGGTATTTTACTGTCAATGGTGGGGTTGTTCGGTCAAATCGTTTGGGTAAATCGGAGCATTCTGTATACCTCCTCCTTTTCAAAAATAGGTTCACCCAAAAAGGAAAATTCTATCATCATTTATTTTCTTACCCTCTTGTTGTTCCAAACATTTACTTCAACCTATACTTGGGGTGAACTATTCCTTAAAGTGTCTCAGCACAGGTCCATGGAAAGACAGACAGAGAACTGACATTCACAGGAGAGTTCAGGTCAGTGAGGGAAAAGGACAACAATCAGACAGAAGCAATGACAGAATAGAAAACAGCAAAGAAGAAATCTGAAGTGAACTAATATCTACATTTTGAGATTACATAGTAATTATAGGATTATAGGAATGTGACGTGAAAGAGGAATAGAAAGGTCTAAAAAAAAAAAAAAAAGCTTTTTTTTTTTAAACACTGTTGTGTTTGTGTTTTCCAGGCAGGCAAGGGCGAGCCCCACTTCTTCAAAGAAAAGACCTTCAAAAAGAAGCGCCAGTGTGGGGTGTGCAGACAGAGCATCGAAAGTTTGGGCTCCTTCTGTCGAGGTGAGTGACATCTGACCATTTCAGCTTGTGGGTGGAAGGTATGGGCAAAAATAAAATGTTATATCATGGCAACAGTTTATGCATCATGTAATGGTTAGTATATAGTAGAATATATAGCAGAAATTCAGCACCTATATTTGCTTGTGTACCAATATTTGGATAGTTAAAATAATTAAATGCTTTACAAATTAAAGTACTTACACTCATTTGGTTATTTTGTCTTTTTATTTGTAACTTGATGGACACTAACCAAGTATGATTATTTATAACAATTAATTGCAAATATACAATGTACAAAGGTCCAAAATGAATAAAATCCCAGATGCAGCTTGTTGTTTAACCAATATCCCAATAATAACTAGAAAAAAACGATTTGGTGACTAATTTGGGACTTTTATCTATAAGCAAGCCCAGAATACACTATGGGCTTGGCTCAGTTATAATGCTTAAAATATATTTAAGTATTTACCAAAGTAAGCTTTTATAGCCTATATATTTCACCAGATGAGGTTTCACAAGATATGAAGTTGGAGACACATTGGATGTGCTAACGGGGCAACTTTCAATGTATGGTAGTCACATTTTTCTTTGCATGTCCTCGCTTCAATTTAAAACACTTGATTATATAATCAAAATAACAAAATATGCATTGAAGTGAGGATAAAAATATGGATGAACATTGTCCATGATGAAAGATTTGAATACAGCAAATCCCTACATGACTGCAGAACCAAGCCATTCTAACTGTAGAATCCTCTACAGCTGGCCACTGAGGAATATGGAAGATTCATTAAAAAATAAGTATCGGCAACTATCGGCATAGATTTTTTTTTCGATAAACCAATATAATGGTCTACCTCTACTACATAAACTGTGATCACATCAGTTAAATTCAATATTAATGTGGTAAGGTGCTTGGTTAAATAGCAGATTTATTAATAACAAATTCTTTCTCTCTATTTTCACATTATGTTTCTTCAAAGCCCTGATGTGTAAAAAACATAAAGCAGTCTTGCCCATTAATACAAATGGAAATATATCTACACCGGTATAAGCAGTATGGCAAAATCCGGTGACACATTTCTACCATTCTACCATCACACTATATATGTCATACCGCCCAGCCATATTTCAGCCCTTATTGGATGTTTTTATTTATAATAAGCCTCTTTCAATGGGGCATATAGGGTGATTAAATTCTTGGCTGCCATTCAACCATCATCAACATTTTTACTTTTACAATATTCAGTCAGTATTCCTCCCTAACCTTCATATATATCTTTCTCTACCACCCACAGTTTGCAAAACAGCCACTCATAAGAAATGCGAAGCCAAGGTAAGAACCCTTTCCCCATTTTTAACCATTTTATAATCTATTTATCTGTCTCTTTCACTCCCTTTTCATATTAACAGGGTGTATAAAATGGGAGTTTGTGTAGTTAAAGTTTGCACTTTTACTTTCGCATTTTCTCTGTGTTTCCTGCACTAAAAGCCTACCTGTGTTTGGGGCGGTAGTTTTGGCAGCCGCATCCCAGCACCACACTGCTCTAGTAAAAGGCTCATTGATAAGGCTAGTGCATGCCAGCGCTGGCCAGGGACTGGCTTGGCTGGCATGCACACCCATATCAGGCATGTTTCCAGAAGAGCACCCTGGGATCTAGAGCATCCTGTAAGATTTTTGCCATCTGAGACTAATTCTGGGAGTCATATAATATTTATTTCTTTGCAACAGTGTGGCATGTTCACTCTTGTAGAGTAAAATTTGCTCACAAGCCATTGTAATGTCTGATTTTTGAGTGAATTGTTGTTTTGAGTCAGTTACAAATTGGTCTGAATGATTCATTAGCGAATCAGTCTGAATCTGAATTATTAAAAGAAATTGATTTTCAGTTTAATTGCAATCTTTATTTGAACAATCTCAATCTCAATTTTTAAAATCCCGAGATCAAACTTTTACTTGTTGCGCAACATTCTACAAGGAAACACATTCAAATTTTTTGTTCTTTACGAGTAAATCACTTGCATATGTGATCAAATTTTGCACTGTTACTTTAAGTGTCTGTGATTAGCCACTGGCTGGTCTATTTTCAGATTACTCTCACCAGTGATTGAGTTGTATAACAGCAAAGAAGTTATTAGAACTGAAATCTTTTCATTGTGTGTTGAGCGTAAATGTTTTGGTTTGACTCTGTAAGGGGGATAAGGGAAAGGAGGAGGCGAGAACCGGCTTAATAATATAAATAATATTTAATTAAATAAAAAGACACACATATACACATACAGGGCAGCTGCCTGTAATTCTCTCTCTCTCTCGAACTGTCATCACCGGGCCGCCTTTATCCCTCGCGCGTCCCATCAGGCCGATTGGGGACAGGGCGTGCATCATTCCACCCTCCTCCGCTCTACAGACTCGTTTCGTTTAATGTGTGTCCAAAGATGAGATGCATGCAATCCATTTGTCATTGAATAATGCCTTTTTTTAATACCCTGTTCTGTTCTTAACAGCCAGTAGTTGACCAAAAAAAATAAAAAATTAAACCTTTAATTCCAATCCCCATCCATATGGGATGAGGAAAAGGAGCTCCACTCTCGTTTATGTGCACACAACCAAAACAGTTCTGTAAGACGCTAGCTGAACTGCCACTATTCTTAAAAAGACAGTACCATTTTAGAACTTGTTATACAAATCAAAGTAAATACTTGTAAATAATATAATTTATACATGTAAAAAATAAACACGTAACATAATATAGTTTAGTATGTCAGAACCTACTTTCCCAGAATCCTCTTTTCAAATAATTTCTGGAGTATTTCATCAGCATACCACATTTGTTTTATTCTACAACGTGTGGTTGTGGTTTTTAGATGTTCAATGCATGACCAGTGAACAGGGTTTCCAGTAGCCAAATTAATTATTTGGTCACTTAAACCACACTTACAAGTGAATTTCATTATATTTCATTCAGTTAGCAAACAAATGACACTAGGCCACTTTTCTGAGTCACTTTTCTGAATCGCAAGGTCATTTTTTAGTCATTCAATACTGACTTAAGTAAGACTTGTTGCTTGTAAAAACTTTCTCAAATTCAATTAAGTAAGGGTATCAACATGGTAACCCCCAAAACTCCAGCATAACCGACACTCTTTTAAAATACCAATATAACAGAACATTAAATATTAACAAATCTCCACATATTCTCATCTTGTTCAAAACTGCATGACCTAACATTTAATATCAACATTCGTTCTACTTATCCAGTCCCAAGCAAAACATGCTGGGAAATGAAAATCCCCTGCCTGGTTTTATTAATGCAGTCACAACTCAAAAGGATTAAGTGAACTTCAGTGTCACAAATTTAAACATACAAAATCAAGTTGTGACAAAATATTTGAGAATTGTGTTGCTTTTGTTCATTTTAAATATACTGAGTGCAGGTGTAGTTCATCACATTAAATGGATAGTTCACCCTAAAATGTAAATTCTCTTATCTTTAACTCACCCTCATACCATCCCAGATGTGTATGATTTTCTTTCTTCTGCAGAAATCAAACAAAGGTTTTTAGAAGAATATCTCTGCTCTGTAGGTCCATTCAATCCAAGTGAATGGTGACCAGAACTCAGAAGGTCCAAAAAGCACATAAATGCAGCACAAACGTAATCTACACGACTCCAGTGGTTAAATCAATGTCCACAGAAGTGATATGATAGGTGTGGGTGAGAAACAGATCAATATTTAAGTCCTTTTTTAGTATAAATCTAAACTTTCACTTACACATTCTGATGTGGAAGTGACTTTCACATTCACATTGAGCCACCTACTGGTTGGGCTGATCAAAGATGGAGATTTATTGTAAAAACTTGAATGACTTAAATGTTGTTCTGTTTCTCACCCACACCTATCACATGACTTATGAAGACATGGATTTAACCACTGGAGTGGTATGGATTACTTTTATTCTGCCTTTATGTGCTTTTGGACTTTCTGAGTTCACCATTCACTTGCATTGTTAGGACCTACAGAGCTGAAATATTCTTCTAAAGATATTTGTTCATGTTCTGCAGAAGAAAGAAAGCTACATTTCCAAAACAAGCTGAGAACTGTGCTCACATGAGACATAAAACATGCTTCAGACTATGTTAAAATGTTTCTGATAGCTATACTGAATCTGCGCACAGAATTCCACAGAAAATTCCCTGTCCCTTATGTGTTTGTTTATTAAATATTTTAGCTAATTTTATATTATCTTCAGCAGCCATTCAGACTTTAGTAAACTTAACTAAGTTTAACACATTTGTTTAAATCCAATCTTTAATTTTTGTAGGTTTTCTAACTAAATCAGCACAGATAATTCCAAAAAAGTATGATTCTGTCTGGGCTTTGACTAGTCTGAACAATCATCATTGTATTCAAGTGCACTACGGACATGTCTCTGAATGGTTACAATACACAATGTTGCAAAAACAACAACAACAACAAAAAATCAGATTTTAAATATAAAATTTAGACTGACTGAAGTTTACCTTAAGGGAATTCTGTAATTGACACTTTTGATGAGTAGTTAATTGTGTCAGTCATAATTGTAATCTCGATTGTTTTTTGTTGTTGTTGTCGTTTTTTTTTATATATAATTTTGCAGCATTAACATTAATTATGGACATGTTCTACTAATGTTTGGCAACCAGAAAGGGTTCAGATACTAACAGTATGTCTATTGTTTTCTAATTTAGGACCTAACCAGTTTGATACCTTGTTCTCTAATGCAATAACTATCAAACTTTTTAAAGTGTGCCTTAAGTGTATAGATACTTTTTGTGAAGAGCTGTACAGTATGTGTACCAACCATAGCCAATCAGGATCCTCTGTGCTTGCAGTGGTTGTCATCATCTTTCCCTTGGAAGGGAGTTACCACCCTCTCTGGAGAACTGTGGGCAACATGACCTTTAAAAAAAACAAAAATATCTTATTGCCCCTCCAGAGCGTAGACCAGTCCTCCACCTCTTAGTACCTCACACGACAGAACAAAGACATATTTCAAGTACACTTAAGCCCTCTTAAGTAAGAATACCATGGCATTATTCCAAGTCGTGTTCAAGGTGGGTCCAACAAACTCTTGCTCTACAAATTAAAGGTGAATTGTGTCATTTAAGTGCCACTAGCATCACCAAGCAGAATTGCAAAAATTATGACTTTTTTCATAACCCCATAAACAGAAAGTCCTGCTTCAACTCACGCCATTGGTTGAGCCAATGTTGCTGAGTTGGGGTGGTCGGGCTCTATACTTTTACTTTGTCAACAATTGCCTCATTTGTTTCCATTTCTCCTAAGGAATTTTAAGACAAAAGTTTTCCTCGGACGAACAAAAGATTTACACTTTTTTTTAGGGCAATCAGGGGAGGTTAGGTTGTCTCTACATATTTTATTTTATTTTCTCTGCAAGAAAGTATTTCACAAAGGAAAATAACACATACACTCAGAAATCAAAACACTGGCGTTAAATTTGGCATTGTGCACTCAACTCACATCTCACTCAGATACTAATTCATTCTGTTATTACATATCTAACCCAAAACAGTACTTAATTTCAGAGCGGAGTGACTGCAGATGTTTTACTGCGAAGGGTAGAACATCAGTCTAAGCCCTTCTCCTCTTTACAAGAAAATCCAGTCAAAGGCGATTCAGCTGTTTCCTGTTGCTCTCTTAAGCTTTTGTGCACTCACAGGGCTCTGTGGCATTAATAGATTTGAATACTTTATATTCACCTCCTCAATGCACTGCCTTTATAGGATTTAAAACAGATTTGGAGCTGCACACTTAAAATTTGTATTTAATGGAAATGTTCAGATGTTCAAAGTCTAAGCTAACAATGTGAATAGCTCTGACTCTTGGAAATATAGATTTGTAGACCGTAGAGAATAGGAAAGGAGCCAAATAAATACTTTATAGAAGTTTGATGTGGATGGCTGGTTAAATTAAGGAGCCATTTAGAGTTGTATCTGTTTTTATAAATCTGTTTATACAGTTAGTGACTCTATTCCTCATGTTATATACCTGAATATTACTTATAATTATAAAGAAAATTGGCATAAAGGTCACTGCATTGGTTTAAACTGACCTCCTTTTGTGTTATTTATCATATACTGTAACCATCTTATTAGAATCCATTGTTTTAAATTAAACATTTGAATTTGGCCCATTAGTTGTTTAGATTCAAAGACTGATTTTAATTTCAAGGTCAGATTTCTCTCTGTCTAATCCAGTCTAAATTAAACAAAGCTATTAGCAATCTAAATATCCCAGCTTTCTCCAGGATGGCAGCTGGCAGCAGATGGTGTTTATCAGGACTGACTCATTCCTCTTTTGTCTTAAGAGCCACTCGATTTGTATCAGTAATTCTGTCTTAAGGTAGATGAGTTGCCGTCTGGACTGTAGCCAACAAGAATCATATTTCTTTCATCCACTGACAAGGAAAATGCCCAGTTTCCTGAAAACAGATATGAAAGGGAATTATTGTCAGTTGCACCTTCTTCGTCTGATTTATGACATACCCTCGTCTACTACCTTAAACCCCACAAAACACCTCCCAGGCCCTAAAGCAAGGCGTACACTACACGACTTGCCGTCAACACTGTTTTTCGTTTTGCTGGTGCGCACAATACAGGACTGTAGTGTATCAAACACACAACCTTTTGTCCCTGACTGAGGCCATGTGTGCACTGGTATTAAGATGCATTTTGGGTGGTCCGATCACAAATGTACAAGCGAGACACATCACCGTTACCACATGGTTGTCTCTTTTGACCACTTGTGTTCTGATATTGAGGAGAGAGTCTCTGAGAGTCTTTGAGACTTATACATTAATCATTACATCTGTGTTTTACAGAATGATAATAAGCGCAAAAAAGCTCTAAAACCCGGTGTACAGTTACTCTTAATTATTCGGAAACATAATGTTTAGAGCAGAATTCAGAGTTATTTTAGTGCTGTACCTGTAACTGAGCTTCTAATATGGATGCTGCTCATATCATAACATCACTATTGTGTATGTTCATGCATTCGCTTTTTAAAATTTTCCGATCATTCATTTATTTCCCTTTAAATCTGCATGTAACTGGTGAAAAAACAGCCGTTACAGCTGCCATTAGCATTGTGCTGTTCCAAACGGATCACCCAAAATGCATTTTGATATTAAGAAGTGAAGTGAAGAAATTAAATTAATCCACAAACTTAATTTTTTTCACAGTTTATTCTTGACAACATGTCAACAAACACGAAAGAATGGCTTGCGCCCATTTTTGCGCTTATTGGCACCATTTGCAAAGAAACATTGTTTATAAAGAAACATGTAAATAATAAAGACAGCGAGTAGGGAGATGTGGGTTAAATTTTATTTTATTATTTTTTGTCTCCTGCTTGCTAATACCATGCCCTTCTCTTGCACTCTCTATATTTCATTGGCTTTGGCTCATAATGGTCTCCCACTCGTCGGGACAGTGCTCACACCTGACAACAAGACGTCTAGATTTCAAGTCATAGTATCTGGGACTAGTCTCAGCATGTCACAGGAGTGCACACACAACAAGGCCATTCGTCGTGTTATCTAAAACTTCTCGTCGCAGACCATTCGCCGACTCAAAACATGAAAGGAGATGAGTCGTGTAGTGTCCACTAGGCATAAAAAGCAATAGATCTCTAAGACTCTTTTAAAGGATTAGTGGCACAAATGCCATGTTTTTGATGTGGGAACTATTAGATAAACTTTCTAAAATTAGATTAACATAGACTGTAAAGTAGGTAGCTTTAAACACATTCAATGCCCAAACCCCCCAAAAATGGTGATTCAGCACTGTTACCAAAGTTATTTAAAGAAAATATGTATAATTTCTTAATTTTATAGGAAATTTAATATTATCGGTAACTATATATAGTACTATATATAACTATATGCCAACATTTAGGACATGGCATAGCCTGAATTTGAACCTGGGTCCTCGTGAACCAAAAGCTTGAATATGTCTCTGGCTACCCACTGACATGGCTCTGACTTATTTTATAATATAATACATTTTGATATTTTGGGTTTGCAAGTGGTTGTCTCTTCATTGGACCTGCAAGGGTGTATCCCTTTATTCTAATAATTCTAGGGGGCAGTTTTCAGGGAAATAGGGGCAGTGCCCCCTAGACATGATTTTTGTTTGTTTAAAGCATTTAGGGTGGGCAAGTTGCACTTGCAGGAGAGGAATGGATGGAGGAGAAACCCGTAGAATTAAGGGTTTCCACCACTTTTCAGGGAAAAAGGGATCCTGTTACCCATGGTACAGGATATGTAACTGGTGGCAAAAGTGGGATGTGACCTTATATAAATTGGGAAGTGAATGGGTGGACTCTTCCAGTAAATCTTTCACTTTGTCATCCCTCTTTATGAGCTCATCAATGCCACGTGTTTCCTGAGCTTCCCTCACTGGCGTGTGTGTATAAATAGGACTGTTTAACCCAGTGGTTCTCAAAGTGTGGGGCACGCCCCGTAGGGAGGGAGCAGAGATATTGTGGGGGGGGGGGAACCAACGTGTGCGATTTCTTCTCTACCTTTTCTCCTGCTTTGTTCAAACTTTCGCCTGGCACCACAGTGCTTCCTTCATGGAGCTTTCCACAGCCCAATGCTTTTAGTCAGTGTCAGGCGCACTCACAACCAGGGCCGGATGTAAGCATGGGCAGGGGTGGGCTGAGCCCACCCAAACGTGAGTCTTGCTCACCCAATCAAACATTTGGGAAACATGGTTTTTAAATAAAATGTTGTTTTTTTTCCCAATTTGTGCATTGGTTAAAAGTAATATGGGGGGCAGGCTGTGTGTTGCAAACATTGAGGGTTGGCTTTAGACTGCCCAGCCAATAACAAAACAGCACCAGAAATGTGTAGTTTTTCTATTTTTGTCTTTGGCCGAAACAACACACTCAAGAGGCAGCTGCTGCAATCCAGAGAGTCCGAGACGTTACGTGAGCGAGAACTGTAATACAAGATATTTTTGTGTAATGTATAGGTTTTTAATGCCCATAAAGAAGCCTGGTGCTGTCTCAGTGTGCAGTGAACATGTGGATGCAGTTAATGTATCACAGGCTCCCTCTTAACAAGTATCTCCCTCCAGGTTTTGTTATCACTCTAACATTAGCAAATATCTGAAATGGAGGTAGTATACTACCTCCATTACTTCAGCCTTATGAGTCAAGTCAAGTCAAATTTATTTGTATAGTGTTTTTCACATCAGCCATTGCTTCAAAGCATCTTTACATGAAATTAAGCTATAACAGAAAATGAATGAATATAATGCCAATATTAGTTATCTTTAGAAATATTAGTGGTTCAAATTAGTAAACTAAGTGTGTATGATTATATACAATGTTTATAAGTTTATTTATTTCAATATATTTTTTAATATGGGGAAAAGGTGTCAAATATAGTAATATTGGGTCTTGCGATCTTGACAATTACGCCATGATACGCCATTAAATTAGTAGTCTGTGTAACCCCTCCCCCATCCCAAATGTCCACCTATGATATCCCCCAGCCTACCTTAGCATAGCTGTTTGAAGCCGAGCCTGCTCACAACTGTGCTTAAGTAAACAAAGATTTCTTGTGTGCACCAGTTTCAAATGGGGAAAAGATTAATTGATACTTAAATTTTGGTCTGTTACGCACACATCACTATTGTATGGCTTCAGACGAATTTAAATATTTTATTTCAGGGGTTATTAGAGTTTTTCAGTATCATTAATCGGGGGTAAATATTTGTCCAGAGATTTGCTTCCGAAACAGCATGAAGATGGCACTGTCACGTGTTACCTGATTCTTTTCTCAGCGCTGGCCAGGATGGACCAATCACAGTAATTTATTATTACTGGAAGTTTACTGGAGTTTAAACATGCTTTTATAGATAATGCTGGGGCAGATTTCCATTCACATGAATGCATTCTTGTGGTTATTAGTTTTTATTAAAAATATCCATCCAGTGTAATATGTGTCCAGCAGTTTGTCATATAGCAGTATAAATCTTTATTCTTTTTTCGTATTTATTGAAAGTATATAGGCATAATTAAAATGTTTAATGTATTTATGTAACACAAAGCATAAATATAACAGAAAAGTTATAAAAAAAAGTGTAACTTTTCATTTAGTTGTCATAGTATAGTATAGTAAGCGCAAACGTTTTTCTTGTTTCAAAGGGGGAGTGACCAAAATAAATTTTGATCCAATGGCTTAACCATTGGCCTCCCTAACTCTGTCCAGGCTTTGTCCAAATCTTTATGGTCCCAAACAGAGTTACACTTACAGAACTAACGGAGTGTGAAACCATCATTGAACCAGTTGCTGCTGCAGTCAGTGATGCTGTTACTGATGCATTACCTTTCGACCAAAGCTGTAGAAATGTCAAAACATGGGGTTTTCCTGTGTTCCACTTATGAGATTAAAGTACGGTTTATAATGGCATTTTTGGAGATCAGTTTTCTCCACTGAGAATCTCTGGTATGGAAAGCCTGAAGCTATGGCTGATGTGTTGGCAAATGCTGTTTAAGTAGATCACACTGATGATTCATAATGGAAACAAACATCAAACTAACAGCATGCATGGTGTTAGATTGAGGTAAAGTGTATAATTTCAGTGCCTCTAAAGGGAACTAAACAGAATTGCAGAAGTTTTCAAACAGGGTTTTCGAACATTCCGTTTATCTATTATTAGTTGAACAGAGAGTCCTGCCCAAAATTCACACCGCTGATTGAGCCAATGTTTCTAAAACAGGTTGGTCAGGATGCTCAATGTTGCTCAATGATGTCAGCAATGTTTTGATAGCATACCCTGGCCCAGTTAGCCCCTTCCAAAAAGCATTTTTCTCTGTCGAAGGACATTAAAATGTACTCTTTACAAGCAACGTATATGGCAAATATTTTATTAGAGTATCTGTAAAAGGATTAAGGGAATGGAGGCGGTGAGAACTGGCTTGACAATATAAATAATATTTTAATAGAAAAATTAAATAAACCTTTATCCCTCTCTGAGGCTTGATTAGCCTGATTAGGGGCCGGGTGTGTGGAATCACAACCTGGCCTGCCCTCTGCCCTGCCACATTCCTCCCTTGTTCTCTCAGGCCAGGTAGCCCCAACTCGCCGGTTCCCCGGTATGCCGTAGCTTGGTCATCGGCCACTCCTCCAACCTCCAATAGACGACAGCCGCGCCTCCCCGGGCTGATCGGAGGCAGTCTTCCGGCCCTCTGGGGAACGGAACGCCCCACCACATCCTCGGGAAACAAAAGGTGTCTCCCCTGGCAGTGGTTCTCCCGCTCCAGGCAGTCGACCGGGAGCCCTTCCTCGCTCGTGGTCGGCGGTCATCATGACCCCGGCGTGTTTAGAGGCTGGTAGGGGTCTCCCCCTGGCCCTAGCAGCGGCCTTGACCGCTCCAGGTGGTCAGCTAGGAGCCCCTTCGCGGTTGGCGGCCATTCGTCAGCTCTCGGGTGGCCAGGCTCCTCCATATCCGTGCAGATGTCCTCGGCTGCTCCGTTGGGGTGGATGATAGTGACGAGGACTGTACAATGGCGCATCCCTCCTCCTTCCCAAGTTTCAGCACCAGTGTAAAGGGATTAATGGAAAGGAGGAGGCAAGAACCAGCTTGATAATATAAATAATATTTTAATATACAACTTAAACAAAAAGACAAACAAGCAAATGTGTCAGACAGCTGTCCATAAATTCTCTCTCTGTCCCAATGCAGTCTCCATTTGGCCTTTATCCTTCTCCGTGGCTTGATTAGCCTGATTAGTGGCCGGGTGT
Organism: Moxostoma hubbsi; assembly: GCA_032164185.1. Lineage (NCBI taxonomy): Eukaryota > Metazoa > Chordata > Actinopteri > Cypriniformes > Catostomidae > Moxostoma > Moxostoma hubbsi. The sequence goes on from JAVLUX010000001.1 coordinate 72,244,104, forward strand.
GCCGAATCATGACCCAGCCCCGCCCTCCGCCCTGCCACAGTATCGTAGATGTTTTACCGGTGCCTGATTTATTTTGAAGTTCAGAATCATTGCTAGTGATGTCATCAGCCAATTAGCATTTTGACATGAATTCCTTTTAGAAATTATGCTGCATTCCATTCAACTCAGAAAGTCAGAATTTCCAACTTCCTACTAGGAAAAGTGCAATGGAACGCCACTTGAAGTCAAGGTTCCAACTTGGAACTTCAACTCCAATTTGGACGAGATACTGTACAGGTGCGTGAAATCACATAAACATGATGGCACCTATGGAGAACTAGAAAGTTGTTGATAAACATTCACATTAATTAAATAATATCAATGAATGAATCAAATTATATCATTACATGATATTAAAGCTTGTTTAACAAAAGTTTGCAGAGAGGTGTTCACAATCATGGTAAATTGTGCTCTCTTTTGATGATCGTACACCTGTGGCACTAATGCTAGTGTTGCAGCATTGTTTATCAATTTGGGTTGCTAGGAAACCTCCCTGGTGACAGAGGAACATCTAAAGTGAAACAAAAGCGAGTTTGATGTGAACAGCTCCATGTAGATATCCTTTGTCTCTGCATATTAAGCTAGGATGGGAGAAATATTTTTTTGCATTGAAAAACGCACACACTTAGCACACAAATGTGCTAATTGATGGATTTGACAAGGCGTGAAGAGGATTTGCGTTAGAATCAGATAGATATTTTCTTCACAGATTACAATAATCTGTTACGAAAATTGCTCTGTTTTATCTGACGGACCTTCTGATTTTGTGATGTTTCAAATAAACTTTTCCTTTCTCCACATAATGCCAAACAGTTGGCATCAGTTGTTGGATTTTGTCATCTATGTAATTGCACCACATGCTCTGCTCCCTGTTGAATGCTGTCCTTATGCATAACTTTCAAGTGAGGAAAGATTTCTATAATTTAAGTACATCATCCAATATGTCCTTGTCTTCACATTTATAGTAACCATAAATGACTTTATAAAGTCAGAGGATCATACCAACAGTGAAATGCAGTTCTCTCGAAGTTAAGAAGCCATGGGATTTTTCCACTGCTGATATCTGATGATTATATACTGTTTATTTGTTTGGTTTTGGTTTATTTGGATGGAATACATTTACTTCTGTTTATCTATCTTGACTTTTTGTCTTTGATTGATTGCTTATCTCTGGAGATTTGCAATTCCTGTTTAGTTTGGCAACAAGACAGTAAAAGGGGTGATATAATACAGAAACTGCTATTATAGAGGCCAAAGGAGAAAGAGAGAGAGCTAATTAGAGGATGATTACAGCAAAAAAAATTCTCTGTATACATCTTGTCTGCAAGTGTTTGGAAAGTATCTCAGTTATGGATCTCCATTTAGGCAATCAATCCAAATAAAAAGATGCAATCAGCCAACATCTCTATTCCCAGCCTCTCCCATGAGTTCTGCTCAAAGCTGAGAGTTTGTTTACAGTGAAGTGAGGAGGACAGTGTTTTTAGGGGACATGCAGATGTAAGTGCTTAAGAATAGCTTTGCTTGACACCTCTGATTCATGCATCAGTAATTGAAGTTTGTGCTAATTTCTAATAGTTCAAATGATGTTCAGGTTGTGCATGATGACTTCTTTTTTTTAACACTTTTGTGCATGTTATTTTGGTCAGTGGTCCTCAACTGATTTTGCTTCAGGGCCCAGAATTTACATTACGTTGTGACGACACAGTCCCAAAAGTAACCCATATTTAATGTTGCCTGGGTCATACTTTCTTTACTATTTTGCTATTCTAACTATGCTTGTTTATTATTGCTATAGTTACATTTTAATATTTGTATTTATCAATATTGTTGCCCTGCTGCCACTATCAGAACAGACCTTTCAGGCCTTCTGTCACATTTTTGGGTTGCCACCCACCAGAGTACCACCACTGATAGAGATGCTTTTGTTTGATTGCCTTCAAAGGAATGTTTGTCTTTTTGTGTGTTTACTTGTGTTTATGTCTGTGTATATCTATATGCAATTGCTCCGACCCATCTGTCAGCACTTGTCCATGCTGGCTGTGGTTTATATAGGCATTGAAAGCATCTGTTTTGACTCTGGCCCCAAAGGGGTAATTTTGACTTAACTCCACATATCCTGTCAGGCCATAATCCCTCATTCATCTTAAAGTCAAAGTTGGTCATTTTTGAACCACTTGCAGCACCCAATGAAATTGTGTTCTGTTTGTTTGAGTGGCTCAACATAGCAACATTAGATCAACCAATGGCTTGAGTTTGGGACAGGACTACCTGTTTGAAATGTGTAATTCTCTTTGGTGCACAAGTTAGACGAAAGTGCAATTTTATTGATATTTAAATAAAAAAAATATGATTCCAACATTTTGACAAATGTGCTTAAAATGATATACAATCACACGAGACTCCAATCATATCAGTGACCTAGAAAAAGCTGTATTCTACATCATGGTGGTCACATATTGAGATCACATTGCCTGCTGAATCCTACTCACTTTAACACAATAACCCCTATATTACCAAAAACGTTTGGTTACAGTATTAATCATACAACAAATACATTTATAAATAGGATATTTCTACTGTATATCCTACTTTTATTGCTGATTGATGCAGCATATGCGCTGATAGGTGTCAAAGTAAAGTCCAAGGCAACTGTTGAATCAGCCAGCAAAACATAAACAAAACTGTAATGGTAAAAACATAACATCCTATGCAAACAGATCCCCTAATCTCCTATCAAGGAAATTATTCAAACTAGTCCAATAAGTATTTAAAGGTTTATTCCGTGTTCAATACAATTAAACTCAATCGACAGCATTTGTGGCATAATATTGATTACCACAAATATGTATTTTGACTTGCCCTTCCTTTTCTTAAAATAAAGGACAAATCTTGGTTCCAGTGAGGCACTTACAATGGAAGTGAATGGGGCCAATCTGTAAACATTAAAATACTCACTATCAAAAGTATAGCAACAAGATATTAACAATATGCATGCAAACGTGATTTTTGTGTGATAAAATCACGTACTAACCTTTTCTGTGTAAAGTTATAGCCAATTTCACACCTTAATATCCATGACAATGTAATGTCAACAAACCCTAAAATGACTGTAAAAACGATGATTTAAACAAAGTTACAGCTCAAATAATACATGAGGTTTAACAGAAGAATTATGTGCTTTTATTGAATAATAAGATACACATTTTTGTCTTTAAAGCCTCCAAAAATTAACTACATTCACTTCCACTGTAAGTGCCTCACTGTAACCCAGTTTTTTGCTTTTTTTTAAAGGGGACGAGTCTAAATAAATTTTTGCTGCAATCAACATTATGCCAAAATGGTGTCGATTGAGCTTAACTTGTAATGAACCCAGAATATGCAATTAACCATGGCTGAAAAAAATCCCAAGCATTTAGCATTTTAGTCCCAAGCTGTCATCCCATATTGACTTTATAATAATTCATAAAAGTATCCCGTTTATTTTGTTTTTAGTATTATGAACACTCATTATAAAATACTCCATTAAGGGCTGTTTTCTGTCAGTAAGTAGTTAAAGTGTGGAAAAGTTGGTGTCTTCCCCTCCTGAGGGTCCTTCATTCTGCTCAGACTAATCACAATAATTACACTGTTTACAGCCGAACCCTCGTCCGCCCTCGTTCTCCTCCCACACTTCCAACATTGCTCTGACATCCCTCTATCTCTCTCTCTCCCCCTCTCTCCTTCCTCCATTTTCTTTCCACTCATGTCCATCACTACCCTTCATATATTTGTCCACTAATTACAATATCACTCCTTGTTACATATCTTTCTCTCACCGTCATATATGTTACACCTTCTGATTTACAGTTCCTCTCTCTGTCCATGTTTTATCTTTACATACATCTCCGGCTCGCAACGCATTCACACACATGCACAAAGGGACATTTAGGGCCTCTCTATGTTATTCTAATCACTAGATGGTCTGTGGGATTTTTATTTGCCCAATTTTAATGCCAATGGCTTAGAAAAATAAAAGCACAACTCTCTTCAGGGAGCATTTACATTTTTACAACTTACATTACATTTTACATTTAGCAGACGCTTTTATCCAAAGCGAATTACAGAGCCCTTATTACAGGGACAATCACTCCGGAGCAACCTGGAGTTAAGTGCCTTGCTCAAGGACACAATGGTGGTGGCCGTGGGGTTCGAACAAGCGACCATCTGATTAGCAGCCCTGTCCCCCCCCCCGCAATCTTAAAAATTTGGTTTCATCCTAGAGCAACAGTAATAGTCATGTTAGTTTTAGCAAGCACCACTAATGAAAGAAAGATTCTGAAGGCTCCTTTATTGCTGTAAAGTACAGTTATGAACTTTATATGGTGCATGCTGGTAGGCCCTTTAAGCATGTAATCTGTTTGAGAATCGGCTTGCATACTCTGTGGCTAAAGATGATAGGTCCTTTGACATGTAATCTGTAAGCTAATCAACTTGCGTCTAACATTTAAATTGCCTCAGTTGTTGGCTGGTAAGGTGGTTTCTCTGGAGCGTGCTATGAGTTTTCTCCCTGTAACCCTTCTCCAGATATCTAGATCTGCAGCATGGGGATTATATGTATTTATGTCTAATTGTGCATCAGCAGCATGTCCTACATGCTTGATGCAGTATGTCTTACATATGTCTAATTGTGCAACAACAGCAGCATGTCTTACACACTAAAGCACCGTTCACACTGCTGGTGGCATAGCACGACAAAGCTTCACAATCCCATTGATTTTTAATGAGAGCAGAGCGACTTCCGGTGATATGAGCTGCGGTGACCATTGGTGACAGAGATCGCCGTGGTGACCAATAAGGCAAAGTTGAGAAAATGTAAATTTAATGCAAGAGATGAGCAATATTCGCGAGCAACTACCAGTGAGGATAAGACAGTGGAGCTCACGTCATCCGTCTCCAGGCAGTGAATGTGTGATATACTGGAGTAGAGTGCTGGCAAGTGCAGGCAAGATGGAGAAGTTGCAATTTTCTGTGAGCGATTTCACTCTTCTATCATTTGTCTGTAACCACATACATGGATGTAGCCTACTAAAAATGAGCGTGTCAGCATTCTGAATGAGTTTTGTTCATAGATTGATGGATTGTTCATCCTGTTCATGATATGCTGCATTGAGAACTGCTGCAGGTTATATAAAAACACTCTCTCATGCAAAATAGAAATTTTTAAAAGCAATAGAACTGATTCCTTGTCAGAAGCAGTGTTAGCAGATCTAGTTTGCCAAGACCAACCCTACAAACTTGTCATTGCAATTTCATTATAACATTACATTTATTCTGTGAGTTATCATGACTGTAGTATAAGTGTAGTAACTGTGGTAACTAAGGTATTGTGGTTACCATGGTAAACTTTTGTAAGGGAAAACCAAAACACAGAGCTAGAGAATCAGAGAGGGCTTACAAGAAGGGCATGTCACCATGAACAGGATAGATGAGGAAATGGTTATGAATGATTGATACCCAGAGGGGAAGAAACAGAAAAAGAGTAAAAGAGGAATGGAAGCAGGGCAAAAGTATAGGATAGGAAGCAGGGGAATTAAAAGAGGAAAATTAAAGATAGAGACAGGCTTTGAAGAAGATATATCTGTTCAGAGCGACAGGCCTTTAGAGAGTGTGAAGTTCTTTCTCAGATCCCTGCTCAGTAATTAGCCCTCAATGGCTGATGTGTTTAAAACATACTCAGTGATATCTCTTTCACATAAAAATAGTTACTGTGTTTTGCTTAACACTTATCTTCCATTACAATGTGAAAGATGGGTCATGCAGCACTCACCGTACAGGGAGAGCTTGTACAATATACCATGGGAAGATGTCTTTATCTTTTAGAGCTAAACAACACTGGGTTGAAATATTATCCTCACTATTATCATTGCGTTCTGTCTTCACTCAGTTTTAAGACATAATCGTTCACTATCTTCAAATGTGACAGCAAGTTTTTAGCTAATAAAAGAGGAAACTTGATATCATAATGGGATCCCACCTAGCCACATACAAAACAACCATGTGAACAAACACACATGCAATATTTGGAGTAGAATACAGTGTACGTACTACACAGGATTCACTGAATACTGCTTACTTTTAGAAATAGTATGGTAAACAGTGTGGGTTCATTGTTATCACATGACTTCATCATGTTACATGTGAGTGGCATCATTTTCACCCAAAATTTTTAATTATCTCTTAATTTCCTCAACCTCATGCCATCCCAGATGTGTATGACTTTCTTTCTTTTTCTGAACACAAGCGAAGATTTTTAGAATACATTAGCTCTGTAGATCATCGCCATGCAAGTCAATGGGTACCAAAACACAAGAAGAAATAATAATAATGATCCGTTTTTCACCCACACCAATCATATTTTCAAGAATTTCGATTTGTGGGTGAACTATCCCTTTTAAACGATGATTCTTCTTTTTTTAAGTTTAGTGTAAAAATGTTTTACAGTCTGATCAAATAAAAAAGGGGATTCAAAATTGAGCCTGATTTTACTTCTGTTTCATTTATGGCATTTTCCACTGGAAATGGTGCAGTGGGTCAATAGCGTTGCAACACAGCCAGTGTATTTGCTTATATACTGCACATTTCAGCAAACAGAAATAGTACAAATTAAAAAGTGGTAAACTGCAGTTGTTCCAATAATTATAATTTTTACCTGTTCTAACCATTAAAATTAGTTTTGTTGATGTGACCTAATGAATTCAAGTTAAGTATGTTAAATATTATTTTTGACTTGAAGAAACCAGTTTATTTAGATGTGACTACATTAAGCACATTTTTAGGTTACCATTTTTACAGTGTGGTATTGTATTATGCTATATAGAACATACCATAATTTAATTGGAGCCATTGTCAGTGTATTACCTATGCTGTCAATCATTTATCTCTAACTATTCACATCTAATCACACCCTCAAGGAAACAAAACATCTACAGCATATACAGTATAAGGAGATACACACACACAGAGAAACATACAATATGGTACCACCACAAATATGCATCCTCCTTCCTCCAGTGCCTCATAAATTATGTTTCATTGTGTTGTTGAACAAAAACATACATCTTTTAATAACTCTCTATCTCTGTCTGACTCACACAAAAACACAGTCATAGGTCAAGGCTGAGTGTAATGTCTCTGGTTCAGAGTGAGTTCTCCTGCCTCAGCCCTTTTCCTGTGGCCAAACAAACAGGGTAGGACTGGGCAGGGGATCGGATGTGCCGGGGGGGGGGGGGGGGGGGGGGGCTTCGTGTTACGTAAGCATGACTGTCAGCGCACACACACACACAGAGTTATTAGACAAAACATGTACACATGGTGTGTGATGTGCATACCACAGTTTATGTTGTTGTGTTTTTGAAATAATCCAAGAGGTATTTGTGCATTACCCTTGTGAAAAAAAAGATAGCTGGTCTCCTTGGACAGACTAGCCAGTTAGTTGGTTTTTAGAGGGTTTTTTAGGTACTTTTCAGCTGGTAAGCCTGGAAGACCATCTTAAACCACCTAAGATCAGCATAAATTAGCTATGGCCAGCAAACCAGCTCAGACTGGTTTTAGCAGGGTTTTATTTCTGTGTGGTTATTGCCCATCGCCAACCCAGACAGCCCCCCACCCCCTCCAGTCTAAGTAGTTGTTATCAGCAGATAGTTTTCTTATCTGTTGCTTTGGGGAAGTTTTTCCTTCATCACATCCCGACAGATCCTGCCTCACCACTCCTTACCCTTATCCTGGGGAGGAACGGATAGACGAGAGGATCGTGAGCGAGTGTGTTTTGGATGGTGGAGGTGATGCAGAATTCGTGTTTGAGTCATGTCTCTTTCCTCTTTTCCAGATCAACACAGCCTGCATCCCGGCACAACCCTCCGAACTGGTGAGTGACTCTGAGAGTGACTATCTGTTCTCTCTCTTCATCCCACAATCTGCTTTATTTCTACAAGTTCGGATTTATTCCCAGTGTTTCGATCAGAAATTAACCAGGGCTTGGGACAAAAATGCCACCAAATGTGTAAAAATGCCCCATATATTTAAATTATGGTGGCATAAAATTCCTATTGTTTTATATGTATTTAATTTTAATCTAAGCATTTGTTACATTTCACAACATTCTATGCTAGGCCTATCTTAAACTAAAACTAGTCACTATTTCAATTAATTGATTAAGTTGAAGGAATTAAAAAAAATGGATGAAAAAAATTCCTTTAACCCTTTTCCTTTAATTTTTTTACCTAATTTGGTGTTCCCAGTCAAAAATGGCTTACCAATTAAAAATCTCTCATTATGTTATATTATCACCAAATATTGTGTTAGACCACTTGTTTTCTTTCAATTAGCACAGGTTTTGTATTTCTTTTTGGAACTTATTGATCATAGGCCTCATTGGCATGAGTTTATGCACCTCCATTTTTGAGTGAAAAAAGCATTATTTAGTGGATAATTTTGGCAACATGAAATAAAATATGAAAACATTCTGTAATATTTATCACATTAGTGTGCTTTAATATTTAACCAGAAAGATTGTTTTGAAATGTTTTTATTTTGTACAAAATGGCACAAAGACACACTTGTGGTGTTCCCGGTCACAATGGCAGGCCACTGAAAAGGAATGGGGGAGATCAAAAATAAGAGAAAACATGTTCATGTTCACATATGTGCATGTGTGCTTGCGAACATAAAGGCCTCAGACCTGTGCACACGCACATACACATACACATGCGCACTAACACACACACACACACATGCTCACGTACACACACACACACACACACACAATCTCTTTTGAGTATTACATACTTTCTATTTCACAGAGATTAAATTTATTCTACCCTGAACTGCATCCAACATCCATTAATCCATCCAACATTACCACATACACAAACGCGCGCGCGCATGTGTGTGTATGTGCGTGTGCATAGATCCGAGGCCTTTATGTTTGCAAGTACATATTCACATATGTGAACCCAAACATGTAAGACACCATGTAATACTCAAAGATTTTGTGTGTACATGAGCATGAGCATGTGTATGTTAATGTTCGTGTGTGCACGCATGCGTGTGTGTGTGTGTGTGTGTGTGTGTGTTAGTGCGCATGTGTATGTGTTTGTGTGTGTGGTAATGTTGGATGGATGTTGGATGCAGTTCAGGGTAGGATAAAGTTTATCTTCGTGAAAAAGAAAGCATGTAATGCTCAAGAGTTTGTGCGTGTATGCAAGCATATGTGTGTTTATGTGTGCATGTGTGTGTGTGTGTGTCAGTGTGCATGTGTGTGTATGTGCACGTGCACAGGTCCGAGGCCTTCATGTTTGCAAGCACACTTACACACATGTGAACATGAACATGATGCACATGCTCCTTATTTTCGCCAACATTCATTTTCAATGGCCGTTAATGGACATTAAAGCACACTAGTGTGATAAATAGTGCAGAATGTTTTCATGTTTTATTTAATATTGTGAAAAGTATCCACACATAATGCTTTTTTCACTCAAAACTGGAGGTGCATAAGCTCAGGTCAATGAGGCATATGATCAATAAGTTCCAAAAAGAAATACAAAAACTGTGCTAATTGAAAGAAAACAAGTTGGCAAAGATCTAATCCAATATTTGGTGATAATATCATATAATGAGAGATTTATAAGGAATTTTTGGCTGGAATTGACTGGTCATGTTTGACCAGGAACATGAAAAGTGTAACAAGGTAACCCAACCCCCCAAAATGTAAAATAAAAAACAAATTATAAAAAGTTTCTGGGGGAAGTTGTGATACCCTCTGTGAGAAAAGTCAGTAAGTTTCCATCCAATAGGATAACAATAATTAGCATTTTCAGGCAAAAGAAAATCTTCTTCGGGCCAAAATGACTGGAAAACAACATGAGGGTTAAAGGAATAGTTTGCCAAAAAATTATATAAGGGTGAGTTGATGATGAGGGAATTGAATTTTTTTGGGAGAATTATCCCTTTAATTAAAGTAAAATGTTAATTTCTGACAATAATTTAAACTGCTCAATCCATTTCACCATCTTTAAAATGTATTCTTTAGTTTTTACAAGCAGGCTCACATACTCATTCACTAATTCACATTTTCGCTTTCTTGTTCATCCGCTCACTATCTCACTCTCCAACTTTTTCACCTGGTAGCAAAAATGTGACATTGCAGTGTTTTTTTCTGCCATCTCTTGTGTTTGAAAAGCTGTAGGTACAGGTTCTGCTCTTATATATTTGGAATTATTCATTATCATTTGAATTATTTGAATTAGAGAAGCCCTTAAGAAATTGATTATGTACCTAGACAGCATTTTTGAGAATCTAACTAGGTTTTAAGTCAGTCAATGTGTGTTTGATGTAATTTAATTAGTGTGCTTTATGTTTTTGTTCCTAGTCTGTTTAAGTAACAAAATATGCCAAAATTGGGCAAATTTGTGTCTTGTTGTTTATGATCTCATATCTGTCCTCTCATCTGTTGTAGCGGAGGGGAGCATCCTCCTCTAGGCACATTCAGCATCTGGTAAGTAATTTCCCTTCTCATTATCTCTTTCTCACACACACATATTCACAAACACTCACACATGGACACATCAGTGGACTTGTATTGTTGTTTGAAGGTGTTTTGCTAATCATCTGAGCTTCTTCAGTTCATGAGTTGAGTACTTATATAACTGGTGAAGTTAGTTGGATGAATACAAATATTGCCTTCAACCAATATGTTCAGCTGTAACATCCAAATTGTGCATGAGCTTCTACCATACCCTGAATTAATGAAATCCTTCACTGATTTACTTCATTTGAAGCTCTTTGCCTGAACTGGCTGCTTGATCACAGCGTTGTATAACTACATATACTGCACATGTATTTTGAAAGTATATTTAGATTTTATTTGTTTTTAAATCAAGATTAGGACATACATATTGGATTTAGTTCATATGGGTTTACTTTGGCTTAATTTAATTTAGTTTAGTTTACCAATTCGAACCGTTAGACTCCAATGTTTTAAGAATAAGTTGTGTTCTTTTCTTTATTTTCTTTTGCTGTTGGGTTGTAGACAGCGATTTATTTCTTGCAGTGGCATTCATCTATTTCAATAGTGCAACTGCTTAAGAGTAAGACAGAAATCAAGAATAAAATGAAAGAGGGTCTTTTTTGACCAAAAGTTGGCATAGCCACCTAGACAAAAGTTTATTGTGTTCAAACACAATGGCATAGTCATACTTTGTCTTTTTTCCAGGGCTCGACCAAGTCTCTGACCTACACCAAACAGAGAAACACTCTCCCGAGGTAAGTTCTGAGTTTTTAAAGCATTAAATCTCAATTTATGAAGTTCAGTGCCTGATGCAAGAGTGAGACTGATAATCTGTATTTAGCTCAAATAAATTACCTCATCTCAGCAGGGTTTTATTCCCTTTGGATTTGATGTGAAAAGTCAAAAATCCACTTTGGCTGCTGTGTGGTGAAGAGCAGAGGGCTCATAACTCAAGCATGTTTCAGGGCGAATGGTCAGTTTAGCTGCATCCAATCAAAGGAAACTCTCAGGACAAACACAACACTAAATTGTCTACTGAAGTGACTTTCAAGTGAATCTCATGTGATAAGAATCATTTTTGTGGTTTTGCTTTGAAGAACTTTTGATTGAGAGCCTTTGATGTGGAAAATCCAACAAAAACCTGTTTCTGATGGTAGCAGTTTTAACATGGTATCTGGTTGGTCCAAAGTGGTCAAAGCTGGTTAACCGGCTGGTGGACCTAAATTCTCCATGGAACACCATCTTAGTCTAGTTGGTTAGAGCTTATAGACCACCTTGGACCAGCGACTATGGTCCAAAAATCAACTCAAACATTGTAATCAAAAAGATTTGTGACTTTTTCTTATATCTACCAGCTTTTAGGCCAACTTTTATTGGCATATATTCTGGGAAAGCGTTCTTGCACTCATGGGTATATACAAATTTGTATTCAATAAAAACAGCCAATCATGATTCATGGCAAAAATGTTAATGAAAGGCTATTTGTTTTTGTTTTGTTTCTTTTTTCAAAACAAGGGTCTTTTTGAAGTTTCCCACCACAATTTCCTATTTCAATAGGAAATAAATCAACACTGGAACAAAAACAATTCAACAGGGTTGTCAAGTGTACTTTTTTTTTCTGTCTCTCTCTCAGGAGCTTCAGTGTGGACCGGGTAATGGACAGAGTGATGGAGAGGAACTATGATTTCGACCTCACCTACATCACAGAGCGGATCATCTCTGTGTTTTTCCCCCCTCTGCTGGAAGAGCAGCGGTACCATCTCAATCTCAGAGAAGTGGTGGCCATGCTCAAGTCCAAACACCAGGACAAGTTTTTGGTATGTGACTCAGCAGTGATCACAACACTGTGGAGCGAGTTCACGAAACAGTTGTACAACTTTTGTGTGTGGTATTTCAGAGCAAAATTTCAGAGCAATAACCAGCATCTTATTCACTAACCACCAGCAATCCAGTTTAACCAGTCTCTCTCTATGCTGGTATTGTGCCTCACCATGCATATCTAAATGATGTAGTTGTAATTATTTTCATCACAAAGTTAGCGCTTTTTGTCTGGTTATGCTATTGTGCTAATACCACTGCAGAAAGCAGATGTAAAACAGAATTTGAAACAAGCAACGAACCGACCTGCAAACTAGGGAATTGCGTCATGCAAATTGCATTATTTTTTGGCTGTTTGTGCCGCTTCCTGATTTACATAATTCCTTAAGTTAACTGGGTGCTAAGACAATGTAGACAGCATGTCCAAATAAACAATGCTATCAGCAGCCACAATTCATTCTTTGAGAATTCCTCCCTGTGTGTATTTTTATGTCTGCCTAAGTTAGTAAACAAGAAGCATAGTCATTTGGTTGTGTCAGTGGCATTTTCATTGTTCCGATCCATTTCCCTTCCGCAGTTATTCAATCTGTCCGAGAGAAGACATGACATCACTCGATTAACCCCAAAGGTAGGGACTAATTTTTATGATGCTTTATGGTTAAACTTTAAAGGCCTGATTTAAGTACCCAAGATTAAAATAGGTTCTGTGTTTCTCAAATTTGTCTCTCTCTTTATCTCTCAGGTTCATGAATTCGGCTGGCCAGACATGCACGCTCCTCCACTGGATAAGATCTGTGCTGTGTGCAAGGCCATGGAGAACTGGCTGAACTCCAACCCCCAGCATGTGGTTGTTCTGCACTGCAAGGTCAGCATTCATAGCTGTCTTTAGACAGTTCATGTCGGGGTCATAGGCAATGACAGGGCACTAAATTGTGCTAACATGACCCTAAAGACCACCCTGCTGAGTCACCACAGATGATGATAAAAATGAAGTCAGACCCAAGAGGAGATCTGAATGATTTACAGAGCTTGTAGTATAGATGAGATGTGTAATACACGAGTGAAATCATGAAAGCTAAAAGATGAAATCAGTGATTTTAGAAGGATACATATCAGATGGTCAGGACCTTTGTTAAATTTAAATTTGTTGTGCTTTTTTATTGATTATTAGCATTGGTTGTTTTTCAGGGCAACAAAGGAAAGACAGGAGTTATTATTGCTGCTTACATGCATTACAGCAAGATATCAGCGGGGTAAGACCATTTGGGCCATTTGTCCACATTTACAGTTGATACATTTGATTTGCATATGACATACCTTTTTTCCGATATAATATTTGGCTAGAAAAATGATGGGCGAGACTTTATTTTATCCATCAGGATTTCAGTGGATCATAGAAAGTGGAAGTATGCATGAATGGGATGGTGTACAGCCAGTCAGTCATTACCATAAATTAAATTCATACAGTGTGATTAGTCTTTTTTTTTTTTTTTTTTTTTGTGATAACCAGCTGACTGTATATTATCCTGCTTATTTTATGTCCATTTACCAAATAAGTTTATAAATGGACATGAAATGCTGAATTGTGTTATAATTATCTGTTTTTTTTTAAGAAGAAAGACTGTGGAGTGATAGGAGACACATGAATTCTATAACTGACCAATCAGATTTTGGTTTTCCACAGCGATCTAATGAAATTGATTTATAGTATTTTCCCCTCCCATGTTACCGTGGTTATGTAAGTGGAAAACAGAAGTTTAAGAGGTGTTGAAAAATACACGAATGTAAAATACACGAATGTAAAAAGGGTTTATTTTATTTTCATGTTGACTTTAAGGCAAGAATGTGGCTTTGATGATCTTTCTTACATGTCTTCAACTGGAATTATGCACACAGAGCAGATCAGGCCCTCAGCACATTGGCCATGAGGAAGTTTTGTGAAGATAAAGTGTCCTCCTCTCTCCAGCCCTCTCAGAATAGGTACATCGTTCCAGATTTTTTACTTGTTTGGTTTTCATTGATATCTGTTCTTCTTACTTAATTTCTTTGCACACATTTACTGTATCTCTATCTGCAGGTATATCTATTACTTTGGTGGTCTGCTCTCAGGGGCAATTAAAATGAACAGTAGTCCTCTCTTCCTCCATCAGGTCCTCATTCCTACCATCCCCAACTTCCAGGAAGATGGAGGTGAGTGAATGGTTACATTACATCATTCCCTGACATCATTATGATACATACACTGATACATAAGCTCTCAGTTAGTTCACTGGGATGTGAGATGTGTATCTCGATGTGTGAGTGTATATTCATTTAAGTAAAAACACCACACTCACACTTGCAGAGGTGCACAAATACACATTGCAAGTTTGTTTTTAATCTTATGCAGTGGAGGAGAGACTAAGAGGGAGTTTTCAGCTAATCTATGTCTCACGTTTCACCCACTATTTCACAGGTTTCTTCCCTTTCCTGAAGATCTATCAGTCCATGCAACTTGTGTACACTTCTGGCATTTAGTGAGTCAATTAAAATAGCTCAATTTAAAGAAAGAAAGTCATATTTGTTTTTAGCAACATGTTGAAAGGGAAATTATGGAAGAATTTTTAGTTTTGGGTGAACTATTCATCATTATTAAATCCGTGTGTGTGCTGTTGTAGTGATTTGCAGGGCTCTGGGAGCAGAAGGCTGATAGTCACTATTGAGCCTGCACTGCTGTTGAAAGGAGACATCATGGTATGTGCATCTGTTTCAACTGTCCCTGATATATTATCATTGTCAAATCTATAGACCTTCTCCATAATTTTAATCTCCTTTTATCCTGCTCTCTCTCTCTCTCTGTCTGTCTCTCTCTCCTGTAGGTAAAGTGTTATCACAGGCGTGTTCAGGCTCCTGAGAGAGACTCTGTGTTTCGACTGCAGTTCCATACTTGCACTATTCATGGAGCTCAGTTGTGGTTCGGAAAAGGGGAACTGGATGAAGCCTGTTCAGGTATATGCATAGTAGAACATGCAACGAGTCACATGCCAAACGCCTATATTCTCACAATAAAACAGTACTGTCTGTCAGTAGATGTAATTCTGACCACTTGAATCTGAAATTATCTAGGGATATCAGCTGAGTGAGTGAACGTTTTATTATGTGGTTTTATTTTATTGTGTCAGTCTGTTTTCTTTTAGCTGTGCTGTAAATTATCACCCATATTCCCGCTGGGAAACACCTGCTGACCACAGCTGCATAACTGAGATGAGATACAGATTTTACCGCCATAATGAATTCTCTATGGGCTTAACATAAGAGCATGGGAGGCAACTTTAGTTTTTACAAAACTCTGAGAAAATTCCTGAACATTTCTTATATTTTATGTTGGATGGAGTTGGCCTTTAGATTCTATAGAAATGTTTATGGCTTTTAAAATGTGAAACAACATAAAAGATTGATTGAATGGCAATTGTGGACCATTATTAATGGAAAAATGTTGTTTGCTGTAAGTGGTCTTCTGTATTCCCAATGATTAACACTTTGAATTGTTCTTTGTAGATAACAGATTCCCCACTGAATCCACAGTGGAGTTTGTGTTTTCGTCTGGACCAGAGGAGATCAAAGGTAAGATGAAACCGTTTTTTATCTTCCTCAACCAGCAAATAAATGTGTTACTACTGTACAACGTTTTATTTGCTGTTGTAAAAACACAATGAAATTGTTTGATGTGCACTTTCCTTTTCCTTACTGTTTTTTTCGTGTTGCCTTTTGAAATGCGAAGTTGGGGTGGGACATATCGAAGGACTTTTAAAAAATATATATCTAATACCTTAGTTCAAGATGTGCCAAACTGTGATTTGTTACTTGTTAATGCTAGTCAGTAGAAGGTGATGCTTTTAATTAAGGGGGAGGGGCAATTTTTATTCTATAGAGCATTTTATTGAACAAACATTTGTATATGCTCCTGAGCAGGATGAGTCATCAATATATTTAGTCCATTTTACCAGAAGAGAAAGGCTGTACATTTTGTGTATCTTTATACAAAGAATTTTGTGAACTTTCAGTTGTACACTAGCATATACAGTAGATGGCTTAAAATCTAACAGACGTGGACAGCCAGAAACAGCCAGAAAACACAAATTTTGATGTACATGTATGTGATTTAGGTAGAGCAAGCCAAAGGAATGATCCAGCTGTCAGTGTGGACTATAAAACAAATGATCCTGTGGTGCGCTGGGACTCTTATGAGAACTTCAATCAGAGACATCAGGACAGCTTAGAGGGTATATCTATCCATCCTTTCATTTAATCACAACTGGCACTTATTCATGCATTATGTGACATATTTGAAATAAAGGAGTTTGATGTACTATAGACTCTACTCTACCATACCAGGTATACCAGATTTGTCTGGAAGATGACATTGTGCATTCTAAAATTCTAAACAATTGTTTTCTATGCAGGAATGCACTACAAAATGCCGCTGCCACTCGGTTTCTGTTGGCGTTGCCCAGCAACGACTCCAGATGCTGTTCAAATGTTTGCTGCTCATAGATTTCCAATAAATTCGACTCAAATCATTATTAAAGGACATAGATTATTTACTCTTGCCATCACTGGATGCTATATGTATCTTTCATATAGCCTCCACATTGTGTTTTCAGTTACAAGTATTTCTGACAGCTTAAATGAATCCTATTAATACAAATGGCATGTTGAGTGTTGCCATTTCAAATTGTACAAATTGCGCAGTTAAACAAGTTTAATACACTAACCTGCAAACTCATCAACATTACTTTGTTCATTCTTGAAGAAGTGCAAAACCCTTTGTAACTTTTGTGTGTATCTGCAGTGGACCTGCCACCTGCAAAGCATTTACGTGTCCTGTCCTAGCAATGTCGTGGGTTAGCATGGCACTTCTCATCTGGTGTGCGACTGCCTTAACTTTCGAAATGCAATGCTCCCATTTCTGTCCACCCATAATGCTTATGGAAACTAAGCCAGGGCTGTAACCACCATAGACACCTATGTTTATATATTAATGGTTATTCAATATTCAGCAATTTGTTAGGGGTGTTGTTACTCATTTTACATGTGAAGAAATTTACATAATTTACAATTTGATGTCTTTAAGGTACAGTAGCATAAATAACATGTTTCATTGTGAGGGTCGAAGATAGGGTGGAAAATGGTCATGAAAATTTTTTTGACACAAGAAAGCTTGACTAACATTAGCAGTAGACTTTAGGGGCAAAATGCTACAAAAGTGGAGACTATACATTTTGTTGAAGAGACATGTGTATTGCACCAAACCACGACCTCTCAAAACCCATGTTTCTTACATCCCACCAGATATTGCACACACAAGAGGGCCTCTTGATGGCAGCCTGTATGCACAGGTCAAAAAGCGTCGTGCTGCAGGCTCAGCATCCACCAATGGGAGCCCTGCAAGAAGCTCTGATGAGAGGCCTAGTCAGCTTCTGTCTGTCAGCACTGATTCTGGACACTCATCCGTCCCACCTGACCGACTCGATGAACCAACACGACCGTCCCCGCCCACTCAACAAGAGAGGGAGGAACTTGAGCAGCTCCTGGGTGGAATTGAAGGTGACGGAAATGTGAGGGATCGTGACCGAGAGACGGCCATTTTGGATGATGGTGACTCCTTGCCCCCTGAACGAACTAGGTCACTGAGGTTAGGCCGTTCATGTTCATGTCGGGTGGGATACCGATCTCAACGTTGTGTCGAGCCTGGATGTGATGGACTCCACTTATCCAATGGCTATTACCTTGATCGACCTCCCACCATTAACGGACACACTGGAGCTCCTTCTCCAGGTATGGCGTCGGTCATTGGGCTTTGCCAACACCACAGCGCTCATCCTCACCAGTCCCTGCCACCTCCAGACCTGCTCTGGGACAGGCAACAAGGCCCACAGCCCTACCTTCACCGCACTTGCTCAGAGGGGCTATCACGTCACTTGTGCCCATATCCTTCCCAAGACATCAGCCCCAATCCGCGTAGTCTGTCTCCAACTGGGCGACTGCTCTGTAGGTCTGACGAGTTCATTCCATACCCCCATCATCACCACAACCATCCGCACCACCCGAAACCTTCTGGTCCTTACCATGACGTCATGATGTTAGATGGCCTAGTGAGGCCTGGCTGCCTATGTCGGGATTGCTGCCTACGGCGAGAAGATTTACACACCCTCCATTTGGACAGAGAAGATGGACTACACTGGGAGATAGAATCAGAGCTTCACCAGGAGGCTGGGTTGAGGTGTGGTAGAGAGTCTGATATCCAGAGAGGTCCGGAGTTATGGGACCGGGAGGTGGGGCTACGGCGGGGCCAAGAAATGCCACTCCACTGGGTCAGAGACAGAGAGGCAAAGCTACAGTGGGAGAGGGAACGAGAAGCAGAATATTGGCACAAAAGGGCCACCATTTCGCCCTACGGGCCCCACAGTCAAGACTTACCAGCATTCAACTTCGATCCCCTGCCTGCCGGCCACCCAGCATATCCCGAACCCTCCCGATCCCACTCTCACGTCCATCTGGATCTCAAATATAGCAGCAGCTCCAGTGGATACCAGACACCACACCAGGCATGCCCCTGCTCCCCCTACCAGCCCTCACCTTCAGAGAGCCGTGGATATGCCTCGGGCTACCAGTCTGAATCCACGTCCCCCCTACCCCCTCACTCTGCCTCCTGCCCAGGCCCAGTGCCCCACACCAGTGGACCAACAGACAGCCAAACAAACCCACACCCCCAGCAGTATACCTCTGACAGAAATACAGGTGAGAAATGACTTGCTAAGATTATTGATGAATTTAAGTTCAGTTATGAAACTCTACATGGCCCAATCTAAAAAATTATAATTGTGCTGCAGCAGCATGCTCAACACACCATGCCTGTGTATGTTCTGGCAGTAGCAAGTATCGTACTTATTCTGCAGCATATGCAGATCTACACACACATGCATACATTGGTGGCCAAAAATTTTGGCACCCTTGGTAAATATGAGCAAAGAAGGCTATGAAAAATGTCTTTATTTTTTGATCCCTTTGATATCTCATTCAAAATATTTACTAAAACTTATCCTCAAATGGATAACAATCAATTGCCAACACATCACAAGTTTTATCAAAAAAATAATATTTTTGTCAAATATACACTGGTGGCCAAAAGTTTGGAATAATGTACAGATTTTACTCTTATGGAAAGAAATTGGTACTTTTATTCACCAAATTGGCATTCAAACTGATCACAATGTATAGTCAGGACATTAATAATGTGAAAAATTACTATTACAATTTGAAAAAAATGTCAGAACTTCTTAAACTATTCAAAGAGTTCTCATCAAAAAATCCTCCACGTGCATCGACAGATTTACAGATCCTTGGCATTCTAGCCTGGCATTCTGTCAGTTTGCCCAGATACTCAGGTGACATATCTCCCCCCACGCTTCCTGTAGCACTTGCCATAGATATGGCTGTCTTGTCGGGCACTTCTCACGCACCTTACAGTCTAGCTGATCCCACAAAATCTCAATGGGGTTAAGTTCCATAACAATCTTTTCCAATTATCTGTTGTCCAATGTCTGTGTTTCTTTGCCCACTCTAACCCTTGACATGTGAGGCGTCTATTTCTCAAACAAGAAACTGATGTACTTATCCTCTTGTTTAGTTGTATCTGGGCCTTCACATTTCTTTCTGTCCTTGTTAGAGCCAGTTGTCCTTTGTCTTTGAAGACTGTAGTGTACACCTTTGAATTAAATCCTCTTTTTTTTTTTCTAGAGAAAGATGTTTCTTTTTTGCCATTTTTGACCTAATATTGACCTTAAGACATGCCAGTCTATTGCATACTGTGGCAACTCAAAAACAAACACAAAGACAATGTTAAACTTCATTTAACAAACCAAATAGCTCTCAGCTGTGTTTGATATAATGACAAGTGATTTTTTTAGTACCAAGTTAGCAATTTAGCATGATTACTCAAGGATAAGGTGTTGGAGTGATGGCTGCTGGAAAAAGGGCCTTTCTAGATTTATATGATGGTGCTTTTTCTTACATCAATAATGTCCTGACTATACTTTGTGATCAGTTGAATGTCACTTTGGTGAATTAAATACCAATTTCCTTTCAAAACAGCAAAATCTGAACATTATTCCAAACTTTTGGATGCCAGTGTATGTTTGGCACAATTATTGGCACCCTTTTATGCAATACTTTGTGCAATGTCCCTTTGCCAAGATAACAGCTCTGGGTCTTCTCCTATAATGCATAATGAGGTTGGAGAACACATGGCAAGGGATCCGAGACCATTCCTCCATACAGAATCTCTCCAGATCCTTCAAATTCCGAGATCCACATGGTGGTCTCCCCCTTCAGTTCACCCCACAGATTATCAATGGGGTTCAGGTCAGGAGACTGGGATGGCCATGGTAGAACCTTGATTTTGTGGTCAGTGAACCATTTTTGTGGTCAATATTTTACCGTGGCCATGGGGTACTTTTCCATATGGCTATCTCTCTGTGTGCGCCAAACCCATCTCTGGTGTTTGCTGCCAAAAGATCATAGAAACCGGTCCCATTTGAAATTCCAGTGTCTGGCAAACTAAAGATGCTTGAATTTGTTGTTGGATGAAAGCAGAGTTTTTTTTTCTTGAAACCCTCCCAAATAACTTGTGATGTATGTGATGTCTGATTGTAGTTTTGGAGACTTTCTGACCCCAAGACACAACACATTTTTGCAATTCTCCAGCTGTGATCCTTGGAGAATTTTTGGACACTCGAAACCATACTCCTCACCATGCTTGGAGACAATATAGACACCTGTCCTCTTCCAGGTCGATTCTTAACATCTCCATTTAATTTGAACTTCTTAATTATTGCCCTGATGGTGTAAATTGTATTTTCAATGTTTTAGCAGTTTTCTTATAGCCATTTTTCATTTTGTGAAGCTCAACAACCTTTTGCTGCACATCATAACTTTATTCTTTGGTCTTACCCATTGTGATGGATGACTAAGTGAAGTTGGCTTGTGTGTTACTTCATATTTATACTCCTGAAACAGTAAGTCATGGCTGAACAACTTCATGTTCCTTGTCAACCAGGTGTACTATAAATGTAAAATATACTTCAGATATATTTTACTCATAAGAATCTCTAGGTTTGCCATTAATTGTGACACGTCTATTTGACAAAAATATTAGTTTTTTGATAAAACTTGTGTTGTGTTTGCAATTGTTTGATATCCATTAGAGTGTATGTACTTGTGAATATTTTGAATGAAAGGTCAAAAGTATAAAAAATAAAGACATATTTTTCACAGTCTGCTTTGCTTTGCTTTTGCTTTGGCCACCTCTGTAATTTTATGCATTTAGATGTTTGAAATTTCAAGCTTTTGTAAACATGTTTTGGATCATCCTACGATTAAAAACTTTGTAAAACAACTTAATCTTCATTCAGTTTGAGTTGTTTAATTTCATCTGAACATATTTGTTTATCAGTCTGTAATGTCTTCAGTTTTTACATCCTCTCGCTCTGTCAGATTGTCCTGGTGCAGATGCCATATGCTGGCGCAGTCACATCAACCATGGTTCCCTGCGACAGACACACCGAGATCAACATGCTCCATGTTCCACACCCTCTGATATTTCAGGACCTCCAACACCAGTCCACACTAGCAGCCCATTACGAACCCAGGAGAGGTAACAAGCTCCAACATTGTGCGGTTATTACTAAGTAGATAAATGCTTTAACTACTGATTTAAATTTAAGATTAAAATGATAATTCTGTCTTCATATACTCACCCTCATATAGTTCCTAACCCATATGACTTTCTTTCAAACGAGATGTTAGGCACAAATCACATAAAATCTCTTTTATTGTCACACTACTATGTGCACAAGTGCAACAGTGGGTGAAAGTCTTGTGTGCAGTTCCGAGCAACATAGCAGTCATGACAGTGGCGAGACATATACCAATTTATAATAAACAACATATTTACACAACACAATTTACATATCAAATGTACACATAATTACGTAACACAATAATAATAATAATATAAAATGTACAATAAACAATACACACAATATAGAATACACATACAAAAAAGTATATAAACTGTATAAAAAAACAAAACAAAATATACAGTAGTTGTAATGTGTAGAGATTATAATTTATGACAGTCCTGTGTGAGATATAAGATTAATAAAGTGCAGTGCTGATGTATATTGATCGTGAGAGATCAATTGTTCAAAAGTCTGATTGCTTGGGGGAAGAAGCTGTCATGATGTCGGCTGGTGCGGGTCCTGATGCTGTTATACCGTCTGCCTGATGGTAGCAGTGAGAGCAGACCATGACTCGGGTGGCTGGAGTCTCTGATGATCCTCTGAATTTTTTTCACACACCGCCTGTTATATATGTCCTGGAGGGAGGGAAGCTCACCTCCGATGATGTTTCTGGCAGTTTGCACCACCCTTTGCTGGGCTTTGCGGTTGTGGGCGGAGCTATTGCCATACCAGGCGGTGATGCAGCTAGTCAGGATGCTCTCTATGGTGCTGGTGAAGACCCATGTGAGGATGTGGTGGTTCATTCCAAACTTCCTCTGCCATCTTAGGAAGAAGAGGCGCTGGTGAGCCTTCTTCACAACGGCCTCAGTGTGGACGGACCATGTGAGTTCCTCAGTGATGTGGACACCGAGGAACTTGAAGCTGCTGACTCTCTCCACCGGTGCTCCATTATTGGTGATGGGACTGCATTCTCTGTCTTTCCTCCTGAAGTCCACTACAAGCTCCTTGGCCATACTGACATTGAAGGAGAGGTTGTGCTCCTGACACCAGCTTGTCAGAGTGTGCGCCTCCTTCCTCTCTGTTTCATCATTGTCAGTGATCAGACCTAACACCGTCATATCGTCAGCAATCTTAATGATGGCATTGGAGCTATGTGTTGCCACACAGTCATGTGTTTACAGGGAATAAAGTGTTGAGGGTCAGTGATGAGGAGATGTTGCTGCCCATTCTAACCACCTGACGCCTGCCTGACAGGAAATCCAAGATCCAGCTGCACAGTGAGCTGTTTAAGGCTCTGGGCTTAAACACCAGATAGATAGAATTTGTGTGTATTGAGCACAGAACCATTCTGAAACCACTGAAAACATGTGTAATACACTGACCCAGTTTACACGTATTTAAGAAAACACTACACACTACAGACAGGGCAGCGCATTCAGACTTTTTATTTATTTAATTAAATTGCAGCCCTCATCGCAATTTCGATTGTATTTATATTGACTTTTTGTGTTCTACGGAAGAAAGAAAGTCATACAGGTTTGAAACAACATTATTGTAAGTGATGTAAGTGATTAAAATATTTTTTACATTTTTTTTGGTGAACTAACCCTTTAACATTTGTATAAAAAAAATGTCTTTGGTTTTCCAGCCCCAGTTTGTGTGTCCGTGAATATGAAATAAGAGAGATGAACAGAGAAAACAGTTCAGCCCACTACCACAACAGGCCTCACCATCCTGCCCTGCAGTCCAGCAGCACCAATCAGGTGCCTCGGCAAACTGTACTTTCATCTAATCAAGAGATTACTGAGATACACCCCCTTCCTGCCATGCCCACCACCATCCAACAACTCTCCACATATTCCACACCTACAACACCCCCAACCCCACAAATCCCCACCAGACCAGAACACTCCACCCCTTTAACACCCCCATTAGAATCAAATCAACCACAGACTTACTGCTCGTCTACTGCTGCAACAGCGCCGCCCACAGGGGAAACGGTACCTATGCCCCAGACAGCCCAACCTGAAACTGTTAAACAATTAAGCCCATATTCCATTAACAGCCAACAGCCCTCCTCTCCTGTCCCTGCTGAGTCCATCCCACCTAACCCACAGTCTAATGGAGGGTCACCATCTCCTGAGCCAGACACCCCTAAACCTGCTTCCTCCGTCACTGCGTCCCCACAACCGCCCATTGGAGACCATGAGAGCTCTTCTTCACCCGAACCACCAGTGCCTGGATTCGCAACATTAGGCAGGAAGCTAATGCTGGGCTCTGATACCTCACTTCTTGCTGGACACATGCAAGTGTGCACCAGCATGGATGGAAGTCCAAACTCCTCAATGGGACACTCCACACCTACCTTCCCTCTCGGCTCAGCCTGCTGCACCCCGTCTCCTCCACCAGGCTCCTACTCAGGGTGTCCAGCTGTCTCTGTTCCACAGCCTCCACTTCCCGAAAAACGCCGCCCATCTGGCCTGCCAGGCTCACCCAATGGGAGGTCTGGAACCTTGAAGGCATCCATGGGTCACCCGCCCTCTGGACAGCACCATGTTACATTCTCCTCTTCAGTAGGAGAGCTGAGCGTGCCTGCTGGACAGGTAGATGTCGGTGTGGAGGTTGAAATGGGCAGCTGTGTCAGTGTGAAATTTGTGCAGGACAGCTCTCGGTTTTGGTATAAACCTGGCATCTCCAGAGAGCAAGGTGAGACAAGAAACCTGATGGCTTTGCAAGTCACATCACTGTGATTTATTTAACTACATTAAAGTAATGACATTAATTTTTGTTGGTTTGTTTGTTTGTTTTTGCTTGTCCGGTTGAGCCAGTAGATGTTTATTTGTCCTAGCATCATTTTAACAGGCCCCAACTACAAAAAAAAGACACTTTTTAAGTTTTGCAATGTACGGCACTGTATGTGCCAGGGGATTTTTTTTATTTTTTTTTTTTAATTATTTCTCTATGCTTTTTGTTTAACCTACAGAAGATTACAGGTTAAGACTTACACACATTGAAGGAGAGATATTTTCCATTTGTAGAGAACAGAATATCATAGACATAGGGGGGGCTTTTTTTACTTGAACCACCTACAGTAGCAACCACACAGAAACCCATGCAATCACCTAGCAACCACATAACAGTGTGCTTATGCTGTGTTCACGTCGTGTCAGAATTACAGTCATTACAAGGTGGCAACTCAGAGGTTCTACTTAGAGCCATTCATGTCCTAGGAACACGTAAGCTATTTGTTTCTATTACAACACACATAATGCCAAAACGGATTTGTCGTTTATAAAAGCAAAATATTTATCACAACATCAATTCATTAATCCACCTTGATATGTTGTTGCAAAATGTTTAAGAACAAAGAAACCGCTCCAGGTAAGATGGCAAAATAAGATGGCATATCAAAAAGAAATATGTGTTATAATAGATTTAGATTTGAAGGTCATATTCAGATTGTGCCAAAGCACAGACGCTTTCTCAGATTCGCTGTCGAAGGCAAGTGCATCAAATCCGCATTTTGAATTAACTTGACGATTAGTTGGTGTTTGCCCACTCAGAGACTTTGGCTGCCCAACATCGAGATGTAATTTTCAGCCATTTGATCTAGGGCTGTGTGTAACCTAGACAAGAGTGTCCTGTTGCCAGGGCAACAGACTCTATTTCTAGGGATGTAGCTGGATTTGCTAGCGATGCAGGCGCATCCGTCTCCAGTTCGCGTTCTGTCATTTCGCCAGTGTCTAGAGATGGTCAGAGTGGGAGACGTTCTCCCTGCGAGAACATTTCATAGGTTTGGGAAGCTCATAATCATGGCTTCTGCTGTCATTCCCCTGGGAATGTTGCATGCAAGACAATTTCAGTGCTGAATGAACGCCATAAATGGACTTCAACCACTGCCGCACGCTTTCTGTCTCTTCAAAGTTACGCGTGGGTGCTATCAAATACTGTTAACATGGAAATGGATTCTCCTTTTTATGTCGGGTGTTCCGTTGGGACAGGTGTGTCACCACAAAGATTTAACAACATACGCCTAATCCACGGGTTGGGGTGCTGTATATGAGAGTCGTCCAGCCTACGGAGTTTGGATGGGCCAGTGGCAATATTGGCGCATCTGTAGATGTTCACAGTGCTGCTGGCATTAAAAGTTTTCCTCCAGGAGATTCAGGGCAGCAGACCTTTTTTGGTTTTCCCACTCACCCCCAGCACCACTGGGCATTGATGCGTTGGCGCATCAGTGGCCGACAATTTATCTTTACGTGTTCCCACCAATCAGTCTGCTGTATGTAATTCTGCAGAGAGTTTGGGAGAATCGGGTTTGTCTTCTGTTAGTGGCGCCGTTTTGGCCATCTCAAGTATGGTCTTCGACTCTAGTCTCAGTCCTGTAGGAAATGCCTTGGGAGATTCCAGTCAGAACAGACATGTTGTTTCAGGCTCTGGGCAGCATTTGGCACCTAGGCAAGATTGTGGAAGTTATGGATATGGCCCCTCAATGGGGCACTCTTTTGAATGATGGGTTATCCCCCACTGTGGCTGATACCATTCTGAATGCTGGAGCTCCATCAACTAGGAATCTATATACGTTCAAGTGGTGTATTTTTGCTTCTTGGTGTACAGCGCGAAGAGAAAATCCATTTCACTGCCCTGTCGATACAGTGCTGGATTTTTTTGCAAGTGCATTTTGGGTCCGGGGTTGCCCCGGCAACACTTAAATCAATGTTGCCGCCATAGAAGCTGAGCATGCACTTGTCAATGGACTCTTTGTCAACAGACATTCTCTTGTCTCTCGTTTTATGCACGGGGTGCACAGGCTTAGACCTTTTTATCTCGTCCACATTCCCTTATGGGATTTTAGAGGCACTCTTGGGTGCTCCATTTGAGCCCTTGGCAACAGTCACTGATAATTTTCTGACTCTTAAAATGGCCCTGCCAGTAGCATTGGCATCGTTTAAAAGGGTGGGTGATTTCGTGCCCTCTTGATCAATCCCTTATGTATGGATTTTGCACCAGGGTGTTTAAGAGTGGTGTTAAGACCTCGTTAGGGCTATTTTCCCAAGGCAGATTCTTTATCATTTCACTCGCAGACTATTACATTTCAGGCATTCTATCCTCCCCATTTGAGACAGAGGAGCATGAAAGATTGCATATGCTTTATCCAGTTCAGGCACTGCGAGGTTATGTTGACCGTACTAGTCAGCGGCTTAAGTCAGAGCAGTTGTTTGTGTGCTTTGGTGGCCACAACAACAGTTTTTCATTGTCCAAGCAAAGACTCATTACTCTTACTGATGCAGTTTCAAGTGCTTACGAAGCGCATGGTTTACCTTCGCCTTCGGGTATTCGAGTCCATTCAATGAGGAGCATGGCATCCTCATGGGCTTTGGCTAGAGGTGTGTCCTTGGAGGGCATTTGTATGGCAGCAGGGTGGTCCTCTCCACATAAATTTGTTAATTTTATAATCTGGACGAGGGTTTGACTCCTGCTTCCCTGTTTCTCTCTGTTAGAACAGGGGTAAACATAATTTTCTCTGTTTTATACAGACGGTCTAGCTCGCTTGTGCACTGCTACATGCTTGCCACATGGGCGTAGGCTGTAGTCAGCTACTGTTCATGTTGCGTGAATGTATATAGTTCCCAATTTGATTATGCAGCTTGAATTCCTACGAAAGGGACATCTCGGTTATGTGAAATGTAACCCTGGTTCCCTGAGTGGAAACGAGACACTGCATAAGCTGGCCATACTCTCTAGCAGCTGTATAGGCTGGTGCCTTCCTGCAGAAAATCTTAATGGCGACAAAGCGAGCGCATTTATGGAGCCTGTTATGTAGCTCTCTAGGGGCATTGCTTAATCGACACCAGCCAATAAATTGGTATGATTGTACAAGGGCTTCAGACCACGTGACACTCAGGGAGTGTCCCAATGCTATTACGCAGCATCTCATTCACACTCAGGCAACCAGGGTTACATTTCACGTAAACGAGACGTTAAGTATTCTGATCGTTAGGTATCCTGAACTAACAATGTAATACTACTACATTTATTCAATACTCAAATAAGGGATAATGTACAGTCAATAGATTGTTAATGCACAATAAACCCTGACAGGGTACTTCGCGGTGTGGTCTTGTATCACCCTGAAGGGGTTTATTTTGTGATAACAATCGGCTGTCTGTACATTATCCCACTTATTGCATGGCTACTAACCAAATAAATAAACACATGGACATAAAATATTGATTTGCTTTGAAACTATGCAATTCGAGAAGAAAGAAATCGCTAAATAGCTGAAATCAACTTTTGGTTTGCATAGGAGTTCTGTTGGTGTTTATTTTGTGAAAATTACAATCTGACTCCTCAAAGTTCAAAATTCAATACATGACTTCTTTCCAAATAAACAAATAAATGGACATGAAACGCTGATTTGTGCTTAAATTATGTAATTATTTGAGAAGAAATAATTCCCTGAACAGCTGAAATCCACCACCTATTTGCGTTTTTTTCTGTAATTAAAGACTGAATCTGACTGCTCATTATGCATTTTATTACAAGACTACTTGTCAAATAAGTAAATAAATTCACTTGAAACATTGATTTAAGTTTAAATTATTTTCTTAGCTTACTTGTACAGATCACACAATGATCAGAGAAGTAGGAGAGATGGCTCGCAGAACCCGGATGACTGATCTGATACGTCTAAATCCCCAGACGTGCTGTTGTTACAGAGCAATATCTGACCGCTGGATGGTACCATTGACCAATCAGAATCGAGTGTTCCAGAGAGATGTGTTATAATCTTGGTTAATGCTAGTTTATAAAAATACAATTGTTCATTGTTAGTTCATAATGCATTAACTAATGATAAAAAGTACAACTTTTAATTCTAAAAATGTATTAGTATATGTTCAAATTTACATTAACCAATATTAATAATTGTTAGTTCATATTAACTAATGTAGTTAACTAATGTCAACAAGTGGTACCTTGTTGTAAAGCATTAACAAATTATCAGTGAAAATATTGGCGGTATCCACAATCGGCGTTTTCATTTTCACAGTTATCGGACAATAATATATCGACATACTGTATCATACGCCCCTAAAAAATTGGTTAACTATACTGAGTTAGTTATATGAAAGTTCTTGTGTTTCATTCCATGCAGACTACCTTTGCTTAAACGGCTTTACCTGTGCAAATGCAATTTAAACAGACATGTCTTTTTATGACTGGCGTTGTGCTGTAGTGCTTTTGCACATGCTGCAACAGATTGCTGTAACATCTGCTCTGGATGCTTTTTTAAACGGTGATGTCTCATTTAACTGTTCTGTCTCCCTGTCAAACAGCTATAGGAGCACTGAAGGAAAGAGAGCCAGGGGCCTTCCTCATCCGAGACAGTAACTCCTTCCAGGGGGCCTACGGGCTGGCCCTGAAAGTGGCCAGCCCGCCTTCCAACGTCAGTAACCACAGCAGCAAAGGTATGTCACATCTGCAGGTATTTCCTCACACAAACATTTGTCTTGCTTCAACATTGCTCCCAAAGCTGTCTGTCTGCACGGGAAATGCTGGGAGATTTGTACTGGAGAAGAAATATACTTAGTAGGTAATAGAGCATTGGTGTCATCCTATTGCTGTTGCTGCCATTTAGAAAAGCAATAAGCCACATGAGGCCATGAGTTACAGTGATTTTTCTTTGTGTAAGGGATTAATGGAAAGGAGGTGAGAACCGGCTTGATGATTATTAATTTAGAACTTAAACAGTGGGCTGGGGATCTCATCACTGCATGTCATCATCGGTCCGTGACCTTCAGCTCTCACTGGATCGCTTGGGAGTCGAGTGTGAAGAGGCTGGGATGAGGATTAGCACCTCTAAATCTGAGGCCATGGTTCTCAGCAGGAAATCGATGGATTGCGTACTCCGGGTTGGGAAGGAATTATTTCCCCAAGTGAAGGAGTTCAAGTACCTCGGGGTCTTGTTCACGAGTGAGGGGACAATGGAGCGGGAGGTTGGCCGGAGAATCGGGGCAGCGGGGGCGGTATTGCACTCGCTCTATCGCACCGTTGTCACGAAAAGAGAGCTCAGCTGGAAGGCAATGCTCTTGATCTACCGGTCAATTTTTGTTCCTACCCTCACCTATGGCAATGAAGGCAGGGTCATGACCGAAAGAACTAGGTCGTGAGTACAAGTGGCCGAAATGGGCTTCCTCAGAAGGGTGGCGGGCTTCTCCCTTAGAGATAGGGTGAGGAGCTCAGTCATCTGTGAGGAGCTCGGAGTAGAGCCGCTGCTCCTTTGCATGGAAAGGAGTCAGTTGAGGTGGTTTGGGCATCTGGTAAGGATGCCCCCTGGGCGCCTCCCTAGGGAGGTGTTTCAGGCATGTCCAGCTGGTAGGAGGCCTCGGGGAAGTCCCAGGACTAGGTGGAGAGATTACATCTCCACACTGGCCTGGGAACGCCTCGGGGTCCCCCGGTCAGAGCTGGTTAATGTGGCTCGGGAAGTTTGGGGCCCCCTGCTGGAGCTGCTGCCCCCGCGACCCGACTTCGGATAAGCGGTTGATGATGGATGGATGGATGGATGGATGGAACTTAAACCAAAGGACACAAACACACACACATATGACAGACAGCTGCCCATAAACTTTATTAGCCTGAAAAGGGACCGGTTCTGTAGAATCACGACCTGGACCCACCCTCCGCCCTGTCACATCTTGGTTAAGGGGTTTTAAGCACTCCGCTTCACTTCATGCCAAAGAACACCCCTTACCCGTAGTAAAAGTACTGTAACACGTGGCCTCATGTGGCCTATTGCTTTATTCGCTGTCATAATTAATACCATTCCAAGTGAAAACGTGAGCACTGTTGTTTACTTTGGAACTCTTCAACTAAGATGGCATTTAAAACTGCTTTGGGAAAGTTTTGTATTACTTGTGGCTTTAAGCAATTACATATGTTGGTCTAAGTATTCATTAAACACAATCAGAGTGCAGCATTTTGAGACATCAAACCTCTTGATTTGTATTCATTCAGTGTTAGCATCATAGTGTGCATTAATGTTTTGGTCTGCTCTGTGCATAACGTTTCCTGTCTGTGAGCAGGGGGAGACCCTCTGGAACAGCTGGTTCGACACTTCCTCATTGAGAAGGGCCCCCGAGGAGTGAAGATCAAGGGCTGTCACAATGAACCCTACTTTGGTATGCAACACAGTGCAGTTCAGGAATTCTCACTAAATTTCCATGGGACTGCTCGCCAGAAACTGAATAAGCTTAGGTCTAGACTAAAGTTTAAAGGAATATTCCATGTTCAATACAAGTTAAGCTCAATCTACAGCATTTGTGCCATAATGTTGATCTCCACAAAAATTTCTAATCGTCCCTTCTTTTCTTTACAAAAAGCACAAATCGAGGTTACAGTGAGGCACTTACAATGGAAGTGAATGTGGACAATTTTTGGAGGGTTTAAAGGCAGAAATTTGAAGCTTATAATTTTATAAAAGTACTTACATTAATTCTTCTGTTAAAACTCATGTATTAGTTGAGCTGTAAAGTTGTTTAAGTCATAATTTTTACTCTCATGTTAGGGTTTGTTGACATTACATGGCAATGAATTTGTAAAATTGGCTATAAATTTACACATAAAATGTTAGTAAGTGATTTTATCACACTAAAATCATGTTACGTGCATATTGTTTTTGCCTTCTGGCTATACTTTTAAAAGATTGAGTATTTTAACATTCAAAAATTGGCCTCCAATCACTTCTATAGTAAGCGCCTCACTGGAACTCAGAACTCAGCTTTTTTTTTTAAAGAAAAGGAGGGACTAGTCAAAATACTTTTTTGTGGTAATCAACATTATGCCTCAAATGCTGTTGATTGAACTTAACTTGTATTGAACCCAGAATATTCCTTTAAGCTTAAAGTAATGATCTGGGTTAAATGCAAGAAATGCTATGATGCTGTCAATTACCACAGACAATTATTTTGACTTTTATAAAAAAAAGAAAAAATTGTCATATTCAGTTTATAGAAAACAAACAAAAATGGCGAGCCATTGCACCAGGATAAAAGTAAAAAATTCCAAAATATAGCCACAAGACAATATGTGTTCACATGAGAAAAGTGTGATAAAATCACTTACTAACATTGTTTGTGCAAAGTTGTATCCAAATTTTAAATTGTATTATGGTCAGGCAAAGCTGCTCAACCCTGTAACTTTCAAATGAGATGCACAAGGATAACAGAAAGGGACATGCAAAGTATTGTCTACATGGAGCAAACTCCACTCATGGATTTAGTTGGTAACGCATTACCAGAAGTTCATCCGCCTAGAACAGTAGTGCCTCTTTTTTGTGGGCATTTCTGCTTTCAATCTCTCTAGAATGCTTTGCCCCATAGTCAAAATGATTGTCTTTGGCAGTGGATAACATGTCACAGATGCTGTCCACAGAACTTAACTTGGTTTGAACCCGGAACATTCTCAAATGAAAATCTCTTGTGTTTTTAGACTGGACTTGATCTGCATTTGGAAGACCATTATCTGAGTAAAAAATGTGTTGTGTATGAAACTGCCAGGTTGTATAACAAAGTTGAGCTCAGGTTTGGGTGAAAATTAGTTCACACTTTTCTGAGATATCTGCGTGGGGGATCAGTTTGCATGCAAGTTATTCAGACAGCAGTACAGTCCAATCTCTGTTATATCTCTGTCATGTGCTCTAGCAAAACACACAAAATGCCAAATAGCGCTGAACTTTGCCTCATAGAGAGTGAAAGTACAGTTGTGAGTTTTAGGAGTTTAGATACAGATTTTTTTTTTGGTATTAGAGCACCAGAGAGCTCAAGCTTGTTTTATTATTAATTCTTTATGTCAGTGTTACTGTTATTAGTTACCATCTGGCTTCAGTTTGATCTTTTTGTGGTTATTTTTAAGGTAAAAAATGTTGAATTGGTATGAAAAAGAAATGCTGAGCTCCTCTCTCTCTCTCTCTGTCGTTTGTAGGGAGTCTTTCAGCACTTGTGTATCAGCATTCCATTACACCGATCTCTCTGCCCTGTGCCCTCCGCATCCCAGAGAAAGGTAAACAGAACAGCTCAACACATCATTCTGACATATCACCATATTATGAAAGCACTATCACAACTTAAACAAAAGCACAAGGTTAAGGTTTGTTTCATGATTATGAAAAAGAGGCTTTTTGGGGGGAATTTTAAGGCTTAAAATGAATGGTTGGTTTAAGCTTTCAAAACTTCTGAAAATTCAGAAAAGGTATTTTCTGAAAACTACAGCAACAGTGACATTGTGCAAAGATTGTCCTAGCAGTCAAAAGTTTGGACACATATACTATTTCTTAATTGTTACTAGTGTTTACTATTAAGCATAATAGTAAAGTCATCAAAACTATGAAATTACACAAATGGAAGTATAAAAATTATGCAGTAAAAAAAAAAAAAAAAAAAAAAAGGTAAGATAATCAGTTTTAGCTGTTCAAAGTAGCCACACTAGATTTCAGCTCTGGACTCTCTGGCTGTTCTCTTCACCAACTTCATGTGGTGAAGCCTGAGATGCTTTTTAAAATTTTATTTATATCTATTTTTATATATATATATATATATATATATATATATATATATATAAGGCAGCTGTTGGCTGCATTTCCTTCACAATCTGGTCAAACTCATTCATTTAAAACAAAAATACACAGAAATGTATGCATCTAAGCATTTAGAGCATTAAAGCTTGGAGATCAAATGTCTCTTAGGTCAGGTGTGTCCAAACTTTTGGCTGCTACTGAATATGATTTTATATGCATTATTGTACATAAATATATGTCTGTTTCTTCATCTTCTGGCACTTCTAGCTCTGGGGATTTCTAGAAAGTAAAGTCTCATTAAACCATTTTCACTCTCTCTAGTTTTTTTTTTTTTTTTTTTAAATCTTGAAAATTCCCACCACAGTGTCATTTCAAGCACATCTCAAATTCTGTTTTTTTTTACTTGCTAATGCTAATTTCATAGCTGACTTTTAATATACAGTATCCTAAATGCACATTATGAAAAAATTCTCACTTTTTGCATAATTAGGCAAAATTACAGCTTGATTTGAAATAACACCTAATACCAAATATTTTGCTCACAAGTGATATTTACTTTGAATTGTCTGATTCACACTATAAATATTGAAATGGTTTATGTTTATTTCACTCTGTTGTTAAGAGCATAATGATTAGCACAGTTATACACATGTAATAATTAATATTTTTTACAATTAATTTCCATAGTTTATTGAAAGTCTTGGTTTGGGACAGGGCTAAAGCAGTAAAATTCATACAAAAAAAAAAACATTAGAAATGTACCAAAAGTAAATGATGAAGGTCTGCAAAAAAGTTTCCAATGTAGTTTTAATGAGACCTCATTAAAGAAATAATTTTGATTTAATAAAAATCAACCCCTGGGGCAGGGAAGTCCCTAAAGTTGAAGTAATCCCCATATATAATCAGAAGCAATTTTAGTAAGGTTTAAATTGGAAATCACTGAACGTATGCTTTTAGATCTCATTTGTGATGTTGTCTTTAAATGCTTTGCAGCGCTACAAACTAGCGTGTAATTGTTTTGTCACTTCCTCAGACCCAATAGGAGAAGTCCCGGAGGTTCAGCCAGTCAGTAATATGAGTACAGCTGCAGACCTTCTCAAACAGGGAGCAGGTGAGTGTGTCCTAATGTTATTCCATCTTTAATCCATCCCTCCCTTTTTATAAGTTGCCATCTCTCTTTATTAATCTATGCCTCTTTCTCCTCAGCCTGCAATGTGCTATACCTGAACTCGGAAGAGACTGAGTCGCTGACGGGGCCCCAGGCTATCGCTAAGGCCACAGGGGCCACAATGTCACGCAACCCTCGGCCCTCTGCCACAGTGGTCCACTTTAAGGTGTCAGCCCAGGGCATTACACTGACGGACAGCCAACGCAGGTATGGCCACTGACCTTAACTTAACTATGTTTTCACAATGAATGTAATGGTAGGGAAAACACACTTTCAGAATGTTCCACTCTTTGCTTTTAAAAAGACAACCCCATAATTTTCCAGTTGTATATGAAAAGTGAGAGGTTTGGGTTTTGCAGGGTGTTCTTCAGGAGACATTACCCCATCAACAGTGTGACTTTCAGCAGTGTGGACCCACAGGACAGAAGGTGAGTTGTTGTGAGGGAAATGCGTTGACTGTCTACAAAGTGAAATTTAGGATTTTTTTCCCCCAAAGTCTTGGTTTATATGTCCAGTCTATACATCATCAGTGGTTATGTATTTTCTTTTGGAAAATTAATTCAATGCAGCCTTATTTTATTTGCACATGTATGTTTCTTGACTAAAGCTAGTTATAGAAACAATGGCGTAGCCAGGAAATTACTTTTGGGTGGGCATAAAAAAACATCAGAGAAGCGGTGCATTCAAACAGTTCTTTCACACTTCTTGAAATCAGAATTTATAAATTTTTAAAACAATATTTTAAATAGATATTTGAAGAATAGTCTCTAATATTCTGGG
Organism: Moxostoma hubbsi; assembly: GCA_032164185.1. Taxonomy (NCBI): domain Eukaryota; kingdom Metazoa; phylum Chordata; class Actinopteri; order Cypriniformes; family Catostomidae; genus Moxostoma; species Moxostoma hubbsi. Next base: position 72,279,809 of record JAVLUX010000001.1, read on the forward strand.
TGGGCTAGGGTATAATTTGGGTAGGCCTAGGCCCACCCCGGCCCACCATTGCGTAGAACTTCAGTCAAATTAAATCCTATCAGCTTTTAACACAAAAAATTATCAGGTGTTGCATGAATCTGTGCTGCCTGCTCTGTCTGTTTGTATATGTGCATAAATGTTTTTTTGTTGATACATAAATGTGAATTTTCACATGATTAAAAAATGTCCTACCCTGTGCAGACAAAACAGACATGTTTTTTCAGTGATTACTCTGTGCCTTGTAAACAGTTTGGTGTCTGTGATTTTAATTTCATAAAGAATTTGTTCACCTCAGACCAGTTATCAGTTTGAGACAATAATCTGAAACCAGACGTTACAGGTCAGAGCTTCTAAAATCAGTGTGTACCACCTGTCAGCCTCGGCACCAAGGGCGTAAGCAGGATTTGCCTTTTAGATGGGCCTCCAAAAAACTTGGGTGTGAGTGCTTACTGTTTGGGCTGGGTGGGTATGTGCCTGGCCGGCACTACACAACACTGCTATAGATTATATGTTGAGTTTTAAATGCAGCTCCAAAGCAACATTTGTGTGTGGTTGGTCCGAAACATACTTTACAGAAGTATTTGATCACAGATTCTTCTAGCAATGCAAGAAAGTGACAAAAATGCCCCAGATATTGAAAGGACTGATATTTAAAGCTCAGTTGACAGAATGTGTGTCATAATGTTCATTATTAGCTGCTATGTGACAACAATTCCAAATTATATTAACACAAAAATAATAATAATAAAAATTAATCTTTTATAACAAAGGAAAAATCTCAGTAAGGCTCTTAAAATACACACACATGCACAATTCAAAAGAACAGCACAGGATAAAAACATTGCCAGCATGATTTTATAGTGATTAAATTACTTACTAATAGGGTTGCAACGGTATGAGATTTTCACGGTATGATAACAGTCTCAGAAAATATCACATTATCACGGTATTACACAATTACTGTTATACAGCACACAACTGAATAACACTGGCTGCATGACAATGATAAATGAATACTGCAAGAGTTAGATTAACATACAGGTGCAAAGGGACTTCAACATTTCTAAATTGCACAAATAATAAATACATATACATATTTGTCTCTGGCTTGCTTTTGCTCGCATGTCAATGATTACTCCACCGTGTGTCACTACTTTTATATTTAATTTAATCACTGAGAAGGTTTACCTGCAAAATTAGTAGCACCAAACATCACAAGCAGCCTCAAGAATGGACACAGAGTAGCCGTATAACACTTTTCCTTGAGCAGAATATTGCACTACAGATCGCTAAGTTTATTCAAAGGGGAAAGCGAGAGACAGAAAAAGCGCACTCGCGTGCATGGTTGCCAGATTGCTCAAATTAAGAATTACATTAGGTGGAATATTTCCAATTAGCGCAAGTAATAAATCTCAAACTGGGGATGTTGCATCTCTTATCTGGCAACCCTGAGCATGTTAAACACTTGTGGAGACGCGTTAGGTCCCAATGCAAGTTAATTGAAATATCCAATGAAAAATAAAAACACTTTTACGATAAATGAGCCGCGGGCCACATTAAACCATGTGGAGGGCCTGATCCAGACCGCGGGCTGTAAATTACCCATGTCTGCTTTAGCTTTTTGCGAGATTATCATTAAATCTGCCTCGGCAGTCCTAAATAGTCTATCACTTGGGCGGCCGCCTAAATATCTTCAATGGGAGAACCATGGCATTGTTCTTTCCCTGCTGTCCAAATTGACCAGTTGAGAAACACTGCTTTAACTAACACAAACACTCATGTCAGACCCCCTCGCCTCGCTTCTCTCTGACATTTTCTCCGCTGCATTTGTGTGTGTGTGTGTGTGTGTGTGTGTGTGTGTGTGTGTGTGTGTGAGAGAGAGAGAGACGCAAGTTGACGAGTCTGAAAGGTAGACAAGGAGGAAAGGAGATGCGCAAGTGCATGTGAGATTCCCCGAACGGTTGCATTTTTTTCTCAATACCGTAAATAAGCAAATGTACACGATATGATAACCGTCAATTTTCAATCCGTGGTATACCGTGAAACCGGTATACCGCTGCAACCCTACTTACTAATCATATCTGTGTAAAGTTATATCATACTAAAACATTTTTGTCTGTTTAACTCTGTAATCTGGTTAAAAGTATAACGCCGGTCAATCCCCAATTGTATCACTCTAAAATGATATAAACACACGTAATATATACGTCTTGTGGCTACACTTCTGAAACTGGGTATATTTTAATGTTTATGGACTGGCCCCGTTCACTTTCATTTCCAAGTGCCTCACTGTTTTTTCGTTTTTTTACATTAACATGGGAGAAATCAATATAGATTTTTTGTGGTCATCAACATTATACCAGTAATGTTGTTGATTGAGCCTAACTTGTATGAAACCTAAAACATTCCTTTCAAATATGGGGCTAAGAATTCCATTGAAATAAATTGTTTTACCTATTATCTAGCATTTGATATTTCATAACATTCTATCCTATGCCTAACCCATCTAGAAAAAAAAAAACCTTGAAAATCGATCACGGAGGACAAATATTTCTCCTTACAAAAAAAAAGAGAAACAATTATAACAAATTTAAAAGTTAATTTCTTACTGTGCTGTTGAAGTTTTTATATAAAAATACCTGATTAATAATAACATATCTGTTTTAAGGCACAGATATTTAAAGGCAACTCAATCGCCCAATTGAGGACTGTGGGTTTTTTATTTTCTCACCACATTAATGCAAGAACACGTTATGTATGTACACCGGGACCATCTATGTTTGTATACTTGTGCCGAGTATGTTTCTGGCTTTGAAATGAGAGCATGTTCATGTGCGTGGCTGCAGCTGTCCTTTGTGCAAGTATGCGAGTCTGTTCCTCAGTGTTGTCTCTGTCTCCCTCTTGCTGCCATAGGTGGACTAACTCAGTCAGCACGACCTCTAAGTAAGTCCATATGTTGAAATGTGTGTCTCCTCTGGACTGTTACAAGAGCATGTGTCTTTTCTGTGTTGCTGCTGAGTGACTGATAGTAAGCTGATTATGTGCTTATTGTGCATGCTCATTTAGTCTTAGATTGCTGTAATAATTCTTGTAATGATCAACCTGTCTGTCAACTCATTGTTATACTCCCATTATTAGTTAAACCCGTTTTCCTATCAGATAGAAAAAGAAGCAGGCCTCAGTTTGGATAAGTGATATTTATAACATTCAGTGGTGTTTAATAAGGCAAGCATCACTATAACTACTGTTCATACTCGGGTTATGTGTGTTTAACCTTTTAGGAAGATGTATTCTTACATGTCCCATCAGACCAAACACTCCCTGAAATCACTCATTATGTGGAATGTATGTCCGACAGATCTTTCTGTCCACACTCACTCACTTGCTTATCTCTATTTTCTCAGAGTATTTGGTTTTGTTGCCAAAAAGCCTGGGAGCGCAGTGGAGAACGTGTGCCACGTTTTCGCAGAGCTGGATCCGGAACAGCCCGCGACTGCCATTGTCAACTTCATTAACAAAGTTATGCTGGCACCACAGAGACGCTAGAGTCCCAGGGAGGAGAAAGAGCATTTGTCTTCTTCACTTACAACACAGCACCTGTCTATTAAGGCTTTGTGCACCAAACACAAATGACAACAAAGTTTAAGGCTTTGGAAATGCATTTTACCGACTACAAACCTTTTGTTTGTTGCATAGATGCTTTACCATTGACTTGATACTTTGATACTATGGTATATCATTGGACCATGGCACCATAACATGATACCAAAACAAATGAAAGCCAAATTTTTCTGAATGTAAACAAACTGAAGCAAACAGTCTGTTATTGTCAAGTGGTATTTTGGTATTCATGGGACTGTAAATAACTTTATGGGGGATAACAAATAACTTTTACCTTGCACAGATATCAATCATGACAATCAACAGGTAATGTATACATAATCAGTTTTGTTCTTTATTTAACTTTCAGGTCATGTTCACAGACACCCCACTAATCCGAATTAGTTTGAAAACTTAATTTTCATTTCCTGACGTCCTCGTATGAGAGTACGATTTTAGTATTGCCAACTTAGCGACTTTAGTGAATTTTTGGACAAACCTTTCCTACTTTCCGAAGACGAGTCGCCAGTACCACCGCGTGAGCGCTAGATCTTGCTTTCCCGCCGCAGGCACACCTCACTCTGCATCTACTCTGTTCAGTGAGTGTCAAAGAAAAGCACCACACGGCAGCTGACACAGACGTTAATGAGCTGCGCATGTGCACAAAGAGTTGCCAAGGATCAATCACTAACATGTTTTGTTTGCTCCTTTGTTTTAATTTAAATAATTGAATTTGTCTATTATTATTCTTGCTTATCACTAGACGGAGGCTGTGCGCTTGTGCGAGAGAAAAAAATAAGACAAAAATAAATAATAAAATCAGGATTGTATTAGTGCAGAGCAGCAGCTTGGAAGAGACTACATGTAGTCTTAATGGGCAGCGTTTCAGTTACTATTGCATACTGCCGTTGCCTGACAACAGAAACAAAATAAATATGTACATGATAACAGCTTAATTGGGAATTCGGCTGTATTAAAATACAGCATGTGAGCACAGAGAGTAGGAGAGGAGCAAACAGATGTAAAGGGATGACACAAGGCAGAATGCAAATACGACACGATGACTTCATTAATATGCGTGTGCCATTTAGCAACATTTTGAGGAGACTTTAGCTACTTTTCATTGAAAGTAGGTGGCAACACTGTTTTCAAGCTAAAATTGATTAGTTTATGCTAAATTACTTAGTTGAATAATGTTTTTTATTTAACAGGAAATTTAAAATGCAAACTAATTTGTATTTGAATCTGGCCTGAAGAGTCAGTAAAGCAATATGGGATGTTTGAGATGAAGATACAGATGGTGGACCAGACATGTGATTATTTCCCATATTACTTTATAGTGTGAAGGAACGATATTTGTCCCTTTATGTTTTTTAATATTTCGTGCACTGTTAATAAATATGAAATACATTAAAATATACCATCCGATTTCATACAATACATTTTTTAAACATAAGCTTGGTCAGCAAACGTCATACGTCACGCTGTACTGCTGTACCTGCAATATTGTTTAGTAAAACATATTGGAATATAATCAGTCTTTAAACTGATAAAGACAGATGGAGGACGTTTCCACCGCCATAACGTTTCATTCTGTATTTCATGTTCGCATAAAGAATTATACAAAATCTCCAGAAGTTGTTTATAACCAAAGACAATGTATTCATATGCTCTGTATTCTGTGCCATTTATTTTACATACCTGTAGCAACAAGTTATTGCTGTTTTTGACAGATAGTATGACATCTTGAATATATTGTATTCTATATTTTCTTATTGATCTTTGTATGTAGTAATATATTTTCTCACATACAGCAGACTTGGACAGTAAAAAAAAAAAAAAAAAAAAACGACGACATCGATAAAAGTTTTTTTTATTACCAAATGCTATTTTTTCAGTGTATGCGCAAATGATAAATATAATAAATATATTTAAAGTCATGGTACCAAATCTGAATTCATGACGTGAATTATTTTTATTGATCTGTAGCACAGATGTGTATGACTTAATGAGACTGCTCTATTTCAATTCTTAATTGGGCCACAATTTATCCTAGATAATTAATTGAAAACACAAGCGGGATCATATCTTTTATTTTATTTTTTTCATTTCCCACTCTTAAAACTTATTTGAAATGAAATATAATTAACCAAATTTTTTTTGGGAATAATTAAGTGTATATATGCATTTGTTTGGACCAAATAGATAAACATTCCTATTAAAAATCAGCATATACATGTTTGTTTCTTCACATTGTACACCGAAATATGTATTAATCATGAGGCCATTTATTCAGAAGTGTGGTACAAACTGAAATATTTGGTTTGAAATAGATGCCTTCTATTTGTTTGGACATGTGATACATAAGTTATTCACTCAACAATTATGTAATCTTTTCTTTGTGGTACAATTACAGATTACTCAATTCCATGATTAGGACATTATATGCGCTATCTAAATATGAGTAGCGTGAATGACTTCTTGGTCTTGGCTATATCAAAAGGGACAATGTAAACAGGGTACACAACACAAAAACATCTTTCACAATCTTTGGTAACTTTTGTTTTTATATAACCAAACTAGACAAAATCTTCATCTACTTAAATTCAAAGGCAAAGGTTTGGTTTAGCTTCAATAGTAACTTAATGGTTTGTTAGGTCTGTTGAAAATGAGGCTTGATTGCATTTATTGCGCAGTTTCAGTGTAAATGTTGTGGATAATAGAAATACAGTAACTTTCTGTACACACTAGTGAAAAATCAAAACAGAAGAATATACTAAAAATGAAAACAAAAAAAACATTCATCAAGTGCTGGTTATAAAATGTTCCCCTTAGGTTTGGTTTTGTGTTTATCTTGAAAAATCAGGAGGTAAAAAAGATAGACATTCACAATTTCAGTTTCCATTCTACCAAAGAGCAGTCCAAAATTTAAGGCCACACGTTACCAACATGGCAACTAACCCTACAGTATTTTAGGTGATTCGAACTTGCATATACAATAAACAAATCTGGTCACAGACAGCTTAATAAAATAGTTCATTCATATGGATTTAACATTTTCTCATTTGACAGGGAAACCATCTTCCCTTAATAGTAAGTTGTTGATTCAATTCAAGTGCTGTAGTGTTTAATATACAAAACACAAGATGTGCTGCCTACAGCACCCTTTTTATGGGCAAGTTGATGGGCAAACTTTTCTAATGTATAAACCTCAACACAGAGCAGCCCTTTAGTACCAGTGAGGTCAATCCATTGCATACAACACAAACAGGTACATTGAAACAATAAATAAATGGTTGTTCCCAAGAGGAATAGTTAAACGTTAGGGTTCTCAGAGTCTGTTGGTACATTGGACATATCTCAGCAGTGGAAAGAGTGATGGAGATGGTCTCAGGAGAAAGCCGGCTGACAGGCCGAGTCGTGCTCTTCGGTGTATTCATCATGGTGGTTGGGATCTGGACTGTGCTGGTCTTCGGTCTCTGGAGACATGGAGCTATTATAGTCCTCGGCCTCCATTTGCTCCTCTTTAATTTTAGACTGGTGCCTGTACACACAATTCACATGAAGAATGTTTTTGGACTAGGTTTGTTATATTGTTATATAATGCAGTGACATGTACTATGCACATATGTAATATGGAAATGTCCTTAAAAATAAAGCGTGTCTCTTAAGAGTACACTGTATGGCTTTTTATTTCAATGTGAGGTACTGTGTGAATGTCTCTTCATTGACAGTTCTGTTGCACAAAAGCAGGATTTTCCTACTGTGAATCATCTTTGTTTTTTTCAGGCTAAATCGGTCTTGTCCTCAGTAACATTAGATTATCAGTGTTTTTATAGTGTGTTATTAGACAGGGAGCAGTGGTGACTTACAGTATGGGCAGAGGAGAGAGCTCCAGGCTGGAGTCGCTGTGGGAGCCGTCATCCTGCTCATGAGAACTTAAGTCCTCATGCAGAGTGCTGGCCAGGGCCTTCAGGCTGGAAGCTCCCATAGATGCAGAGCCATATAGGGGCAGACTGCTGTCCACCATCGCTGCCTGTGGACAAACAGTATTTTAAGAGCATGAAAAATAACATTGGTATTTTAAACAAGTTAAACAGGCCTCTTCATTAATGGGCAAAATAAATCTGTGATGGCTTTTAGCTACTTCAGTTTTAGGCTCTTTTATTTCGTTTCACACTTGAGGGTTTGGGTTCAATTGATCATAAAGTTTGGGTTTATGTGGGTTCACACTCAGTCAAACTGGCATTACATAGAAAACTTTTGGGGCACATTATAAAAATTAAGTGACATCATCTGATGAGAATCTATACCTGCAGTGCAGATAGGGCAGGACTCTGACCCAAACTGGTCTGGATGTTCTTCACCAGAGGTGATCTATATGGCAAAAACACCATTAGCAGCAATGACCTCAGAATAATCTGGACAAATAAACCTCTGTAATCAACATTCAACTGAAGATGAGATGCACGTTTACCCAGTGATCTTCTGAGGTCGCCTTTTCTGAAACTCCAACTCATCCACTGTCCAAACGGCCCCCTTCACATTCTCCACCCGTACAAAACACTTGTGAAGACTGAGGTTGTGGCGAACAGCGTTCTGAGATCCCAGAGAAAGCAACGGCATTGTAAATCAGAACAGCATAACTGGTGTAGTGCACAGGAAAGTCTTCAATTGACAACAAAAGAAAAACGGTGTTGTTTAACGTAACTTGAGATTTACCTTCCACGTTGCTGCATTGCGTCTGAAATATGCAAATGTTCGCGTGAACCAGTTGTAGATTTCATTTAGTGTCAGCTGCTTTTCTGGAGACTCCAAAATGGCCTATAAATAAAAAGAAGAGCAAAAATATAATAAAATGAAGGTTACAACAGGGCTAAAAGGTACCCCTTAAGGAAAATAAAGCTTTTATCTGATCACAAAGTGTTTCAAGACACAAGAAATACATTTATTTTTATTGAATATTGATGGAGCAACATCATTTGTGTGAAAAGAAAGAATAGAAAGTTGTTTAGATTTTCTTTCTTTTTTTTATTTAAAAGATGGTGAGGGAGCCTTTTACTCCACACCTGGTGAGGCTCCCTCACTTGGGGTAAAAGGACCCCAGGAGGTTTAAATTAATATATAGTGTAGATACCAGGGCAATAGTTATAGGACACAAATTGTCAACTTAGACGGCAAGATGCTTTTGAGTAATAAATGAACAATGTTATTCAGAATAACCATGTCAGAAAAGGTTGCGTAATTTCTTGTTCATTTCAAATCACATTTGACATTTCATAACATCAAGTATTCTATTAAAACATGAATCTCCATTGTGATTGGATCATTAAATGGGAGACCAATTTGAAAAAGTTTCATAAATCTATTTGCCCAACTTAAGAAAAACAATGTGTTTTTGACCCCAAACACTATCCTTTCACTTACTGGACTGTTACTGTTTTTTTTTTTTTTTTTGATAAATTACCTTAAAATTGAAAATGACAAATTAGCAGTTTGGCTCAAAATAAATGTGATAATTTCCAGTATATTCATTAGCTACATAAATTTGCAATAATATAAAAATGATTAAATATTAGATCAAACTGACTCAAAATCAATCTTTAGACACACAATAATCTCACGGAACAGGAAACATTTCCGGTGTATAGTGACAAATAACAAACTTTAAAAACACCAAAATGTGGAAGTTTTTGTTGCCATTTAATGTTTTGGGAGAAAATAAAATCAAAGGAGCCTTTTACACTGTGGAGACTTTAGCCCCGTTGTAGCCAACACATCAAATGTACTGTCATGACAAGCTATAACAAGCTGGTGTCACTTCATTATAAGGGTTAGTGACATAATTATTATTTGGTCCGGCTCCATTTCGCTTTTCAACACACACACACACACACACACACACACACACACACACACACACACACACACACACACACACACACACAATTGAATACACTTCCACTATGATGAACATGTTCTAAATTTCCAAGTTCAATCTATTTAAAAAATATTAATATTTGAAAAAAATGAATGATTGAACACAACATGACTGAACAGGCCAAATGGATTAACCCTAAGAAAACATCTTGATATTTGAGACTCAAAGTTCAAATATATATAAATAAGCAAAGAAAGAAAGAAAGAAAGAAAAAGCAAGGTGCAAGAAAGTTTTTAAATACCCTTTACTACACCAGTAATTAATTTCTTAATTATTAAAACCAACTTCAACCCTAAGACTAATTTTCTATTGACATGACATGTTTTAAACTAGATTTTTGAAAGATTTAGAATTGTATCACCTCTGACAACGTTATTTGTAAATCTAAAACAATGAAGGGAATTAAACAAGACTAAACTAAATTAAATGTTCAATTTGTCAGTGGTAGACAGTTGTCAGAAATGCAGCTGCAGTGGTTCCTTACCTGTCTGATCAAAGCTGCGTAAGTAAACGGAGGCCTAACTTCAGCACTCAGGTAGAACTCCTTATTCTGCACAATATCTATAAGACAGAAGAGATACAACTCATTGTGTCAGTTACACTTCATTTGTCAGTTAAATTCCATCTGGACTTTAACCTGTGTGAAAGCAGTTTTGTAACACTAATCAACATGAATGTTCAGGATACAGTACAGCTAATGAGCACTAGGGGGCACTTTATTCAAAGACTTCCATACAGACCACCATTACCAAAAGAGAGTTCTACATGTAAGAAAAAAAAGCAATTGTATTGTTCACAATTTGGATTTATAGAACAATTAATATGGCTAAAAATAAATTACCAAAGGCCTTGGGGAAAAAGTACAGCATCTGGCGGTAATAGCATCACATTTATAACACTCTATTTCATACAATGTAGCTAAAGCGTAATTCAAAAACACCACTGCAGGACGGCAGCATCTGAGGAACTAGTGGCTCCAAACCAGTCTCACCTTGGTCCATGACCATGTTGTATTTGTCGGAGTAGCGTTTGTGGATGGGACCCATGCAGTGCTGGCTGGTGGGGATGATGATGGAGGGTGTCTGGGGCAGTGATGTGAGGGGGGTGGACGGCGTTGTGGCACTCTGGGAAAGACTCATAGAGGGAGTGGCCGTGGGAACTGTTCCCTTAGCAAGAGTGAGGTTGGAAACCAGATTCACCTAATAAAACAAATACAAAACTAGGAATTACACCAGTGATATTAGAGTAGTCCTGAAAACAGAACTAGATTTATTGTTTTTCTGAAAGAAAAAATATTTAAATAAATAAAAGTGAGTGGGGCTTAACTAGCGTGCTGTCAAATCTTGCTATCATGATGCGATGGTGTTCTGTAATAGCAATGCCTTGCCTTTGCATGGACCACTAACAATGTGTTTACATATACAACAGAGTAATGGCAAATGAAGTGACATACTGGCTGAGGGGCTGGTTGGGGCTCAGTAGATTTGACATGGAGGTGAGCCATCATGGCCTGAAGGCGTTCTTTGTCTTTGGTGAGCTGTTTGACAAACACAAACAAAACAGAGATGTACCATAGATAAGGTTGCTGAAGACTGAAGATAAATTCGTTTTGTCTATTGTTCATCCTATGGATTCTTTCTTCATGTGTACATACAGTATATACAGACCAGGATAAAAGATTTGAGCTCAGATTAGAGCAGGATGTTCATGCAAAACAGAACAATAAATACCTAGAATTATTGCATCTTTCATTTGTCAAATCTGAAAAACAACTGTAAACAAAAGGAAACACTTTACCTGTAGTTCGAGCTGCTGAACCACCTGCATCTGAACTCTGCACTGTGCCGTGCTCTTGTCGTCCAGAGCGTGTTCGTTGTTCAAATGCCTGGTGGACATGACAGAGACATGAAACAGATCTTTCAATATTAATAAATAATAAAAGTAACAGTAGAATCTGAAAAGTCATCGTTTCTTCTCGAAAACAAATGCTGAATCTGGAGAACGAATTAACAATTGCATTTGGAAGTTCAATTCATTTAAACAAAATGGTTCGTTTGGACCGTTTCTTTCAATTAACTGATCTAAAACCAACTGAAAAATGATTCATCATACCAAAGTAGGCCCGTTACGATTATTTGATTAACCGTGATTATCTGAGATTATTATTAAAATTATTGTGCACTTCAAATTCCAAAAACATTTTTCCTTATAAATAAGGGCATTTGAAGTGAATATAGAATGCCGATTACCACAATTCAATTATTAACTCGCAATTATTTGTGGTAATCGTCAACCAAATTTCATAATCAAGTCAACCATATTCCAAAATGTCCCCAGACATCCCTGTGCTGCATAATTCATGCTCTTTATTGTAGTAATTTTAAGTCATTTTTTTGTTCTTGACCATGTTTATTTATGTAGAACCAGTTCAAAAAAGGACAATTTGTTTGTGAACAGTCACTAACCAAAATGAATGTTCAGGAAGCAGTACTGCTATTGAGGACTAGAGGGCAGTTTATTCAAAGAGAAGCTGTAAGGGCCATCAGATTCCACAAAGACCAAAAACTTTGCAAAAATTAAATACGTAAAAAAAAATATAATTAAAAGCACTGTTTTTTTTCTCCAATCAGCAACTTTTGTATCGGTACATTAAATAGCACGTAAAATAGCTGACAGCTTCATTATCAAATACAGCAATACATTTGCTCTTGCACAAATTACTAAAATGAGTAAAAGCTTTTTAAAATCAAAATTCTTTAAAGGAAAATTCTTGCCATGTAATGCCATTTCAAAATCACAGCATCACAATATGTCATCGTTATGATTAAAGATTATATTTTACTTCTGGATATGGTATGTGCAGGGAAATCTCAGCAGCAGCTTGTGCAGTGTGATAGTCAGAAACATGTTTTTAATAGTGAAACCGTAAAGCGAGCTGAAGAACAAAGGCAGTGTTGTGGCAATAGACAGGGCGGGGCCTCAGACTGGGAGCAGGGGTCAGAGTCAGTGGAAGGGGCACAGATAAACATCCTCCTGTTGTTTGTTTTGGGAGGGATGGCCAGGATCACCATGGGTACTCTGTTTATCGGTGCACTGAGCTCAACCCAGAGGGGCCCCTTGGCTGCACCGCCACAGGGGAGAGAGAGAGAGACAGAAAGAGAACAGAGGAAAGGGAAAGAAAATAAAAAGACATGGGCGGTATATACATATATACACACACAAGTAAACAGGACAAAGAGGGATTTAGGGAAAAAAAACAAAAACAAACATAATAGTTCAACCAAAAATTTAAGTTCTGTCGTCATTTACTCTCCATGTTGTTCCAAACAAGCATGAACTTTATTTTTCCCATAAGGAGATGTCAGACCGAATGTTAGCCTCAGTCACTATTCACTTTTATTGCATAGAAATACATATTTTCACTTTTGGGTGTACTAAAAGACAAGAGGAAAAAGGGACCAACAAACAAGAAATAGAAACACTAACCAAGACTGTGCAAAGTAAAAGACAAAGGACACACATGAAAATTATTATAATGCTCCTGAAAAGATCTACAAATAGGACAAAGAGCATAATACAGCACAGCAGAGAATGGGAGCTGTTGACTCACTTGAGGAATGACTGGAAGTCTCCAAACACTGCGTCGCAGCCTGGCCACTTGCACACGCCGTGGCTGTACAGGGGATGAGCGCTCTGGGAATGACTCTCCTGAGAACTGAGGCAAAAACAGACACAATAACCACATGGGCATTTATGCAGGTGAAAGTCTGTGATTTTGCAGCAGAATTTGAGTGCTGATTCTGTTCTGGGTACTTTGCAGATCTGGAAATTGACACTGGAGTGAAGCATGCCGAGACTGTTTTTCCATAAAGAAGAATATTCAGAGTTTCTAGAAATCTGAATAAAACCAGCGTTCATTGGAATTCTTTATACATGTTAATCTGAATATTTAGGATGTAAAAAAAAAAAAAGACTGTGACCACCATGTTTACATACACAAGAATATTCCAATATTATTCAGAATTTGCTCATATCTTGATCATGTAAACGCATTAACCTGATTGCCGTAACTCGAATAAGCAAGTGTTTCAGTGTTCAGCAATTTGAATGAAGCAGATGAAATATAGATTAATCTGAATTTTTGTGTAAACACCTTATTCAGAATATCCACTGAAATGGCATATTCATTTATATTTGTGCAAGCCAACAAGAAATTTCAGGATGCTACATGATACAGTCAGTAGTAAAAAAATTAAGCAAGAGAAGACATATTTTTGGAGTGAGGAGATTTTTGTTAACACTTCACAGTAAGGTTGTATTCATTAACATTAGTTGTTCAATAATGAACAATATTTTCACAGCATTTACTAATCTTGGTTAATTTGACTTTCAACATATACTAGGGATGCATGATGATGTTGAAAATTATAAATCATGATTATTAATCATGACTATTCTTTCATTTGAAAGAATTTTTTTATTATAGGGCTGCACAATTTTACCTGGCTGATAATTTCTGCTTGCTCACCAATATCACAGAAGGTTGAGCTAAATTAACCATGTGAGGCAGAATCCACGATCACGTTTAAAATACTGTGACGAGGAGGGAGTGGCTGGGCTGTGACGGAGCACAGCTGGCACTGAATCAGCTGAACAGTGGGAGAGCGAGATAAAGGGGCAGATGGAGGTGCCAGTTCGAGAGACCCATGTGGCCGTGCTGCAAGTTGGTTTATGTTGGTTTTAAGTTTACCATTAAACTTTGTTTACTGTTCAGCCAGTTCCCGCCTCCTCCTTGCCCCTACTTCATACTGTTACAGCGTCTCTTCACTCTGCCCTCCTCCTCGTCATAAATACAATTAATTGTGCAGCACAACCATATACGAATAAATTTTTTACAGTAAAACTAGCATACTTTAAACAGTATATACATTAGTTAATACACAAAACTTATAACAATAACCAATAGTCTTTATAAATTAAAATTATCCAAGATTAATGCTGTTAAAAATATTGTTAATTTCAGTTTATGATACCTAAAAGATTAACTAAACCAGTAGAACCTTACTTTAAAGGGCTACCAGAATATTATATTATATTATATATATATTATATATATATATATATACATACACAGTACATACAGTATATTCCACTAGCTGAGAATTAAATCTATTATTTTTTTTGTATTTTTTTTTGTATTTTTTTATTAAGGAATAAAGGCTTAAACCAAATCACAAGTGACAGATCTTAATCAGAAAATTATGTGCATTTAAATGTGTTCACTGAGTGCCTATATGACCCTTTGCAGTCTGCTCCCCCCATTCAAAGCAAGATAACACTGCAGCAAATTCATTTGTCCCCAAGCAATCTCTCCAACATTTGGATCATCTATGATGTCTACAGGAAGATGATAAAGCTCTATTCTTTCCCTGAGAGCTGGCAGAGAAAGTAACCGAAAATGTTTAAAACTTTGTATCAAACAGTGGACTGCTTGAGTAAGTGATTACTTTTGTACTTTAAAAAAAAATGCCAAGAATGCTTTATTTGCTTGGTATCAACAGAGGCCGTGCCCTTTGGCCCATGACCACCTATATTTATCCCCTAAAAGAGCGCAGAGTATCTCTGCCAGCAGATTCCTTCTCTGAACTACAAAACAAAGAGAGAAAACATCTACAACAGGCATCTTTCTCTTTGTGTGCTCAAACACAATCTCAGCCTTTGATGACTCACACTTGACAAATTAAAACAGACTTTGTTATTTTCATTCTTATAACACACTGTTCAATCAAATAAACATGCACGCAGGCACAATAAAACAAACGTGCAATGAACTGTTCGTTCTCGGGGCTCTGAAGATTCCAGCCAAACTGACAAAAGCTTGTCTAGCAGAAACAAGCACCCGGGAAACAAATGTTACAGTAGTACAAGGATAAAGAGGGAGCAGGAGAGATTTGAAAGGATTGATTACATTTAGTCTTTTACTCCATCAGCATGTGAGTGTGTTTGCATGTCACTCAGTAAGATTGAGAGAGAAAGGGATAGACAATCCCACATGTTGTGGTCTTCTGGAAGAGGTCAAGGACTTGTTCTCTGGTGCCAGTGGCTGCACTTAGTTGGAGGCGTCTCTCTGGCGGGCAGGAGTTTACATGACACATGAAACTGACCACAGTCTTCGAGCATTCACCCTCACTAATATCCCACAAACAACCACAGGTGCACAGAGAGGGGGCTCTGCTGACAGTAGACATATTCCTCCAAAACTGGGACACAATGGCACCTACTAAAATCTGAACAGTTAGTGTTAATGGGGTGATGTGATGTAGTGGTTGAGGTTAAATGGCAGGCAACCAGAAGGTTGCTGCTTCGATGCCTGCAAGCAGCGATCACCATTGTGTAACAACTTCGTTGCACTGGCAACATTACGTAAAATTTGAGAAAACAAATTCCACTGACCTCAATCATGTTGTGATAAAAAAAGAAAGATTTTGAGCAAGTTGCTCCAAGGAAATTGTCAATGTAATAAATTAATTGTGCCGTTTAAATGCAGACAAAATTTCAAGTCAATAAGATATTCTGGTCCCTAGATATGGCTCAGGTCCTTCATTCAATGCAAGTGTGTGATTTATTTATTTTTTTCTTTCTTTCAGTTTTATCATTCAATCATCTGGTTGCTTATTGAAGTAAATCACACAAACAACTAAAACCAGCTCACAATCCATAAAAGTCATAATTTCTCACCTCTTTATTTCTATGACTATTTTCCTCCACTTTTACAAAGCACAGAAGTGTTCTGCTGCGGACGTGAAGACAAATGTATGAAGCGTTTCTCTACAGCTTGAGATGCACATAAGCCTGGTGTCCAAAAGATGGCAACACTAGGCTGTTTTAATGCTATTCTTCAGTGAGAAGCTTCTCAGTGCGAGCATGCGAGATGGAAATAATGCAGGCTGCTTTTGCCAGTGTGTGGATATAACCCGCTACAGTCACGGATTAGGACATTGCAAGATATTGAAAAGTGTAAACCTCTGTGGCAGCGAAGCGTCATGCTGTACACTTGTGGCATTAACTAAAGGGGTTCCTGATGCTTCATGTTAATATTTTCTTCCAGACACCATGTCTGCCAATTTTTTTATTTGTCGAACATTGGGATGTTTTAACTGTCAAAAAATGGTATTTACTGGCTAACAGAAACCCTGATCCAGTATGTTGTTTTGGAGGTCAGACAGATAAGTTGTCATGCTGTTGTTTAATAATACAAAGACAAACTTCAAAAATCACTTATCTCAGCTTTTTATGAATCAAATAATGATTATAATACAAAAGACACCATAAGCAGGACATTGAGAAGAGGAACAAATCATGTTAAAAATAAGTCGGTATAAAAATATGTCGGTTCCCACAGCTGGTGGGCAAATTGGTTTTGACAAACATGCTTTGGGAACATACAGACAAACTGGTTTATTCCTCCGCAAACATGAAGGCACGGGTGTGTTCATGCGAGTACGTGGGTGTTAGTGAGTGTGTATGAACAAAGGCCTGCGGGGCACAAGTCAACACAGACTGATGCCTTTCACACAGCAGTGAAGACAACTGCACCCTCTTAAGACATCTGACATTTGTCAACAGTTTTCTCTTGAATAAATACAAAATATTAGCCAACCTTTCACAGCTCGACTGGTTCGGCTGTGCAGCAAATATTTATGAGAAATTTCAGTAAGACCAATATGGTGTAGATACTGTAAACTCATTTGAACACTCAGATCTAACATTTGGTGAATTCAAGACCACAGAAAGCATAATGCAGCAAATATTAATCAGAAACTACATGCAGTTTCATTAAGTAAAACACACGTGAGCTAGCTAAATCTTAAATGGGAACTACCATACTTCCCGGAATAAAAGTCGAGGGTGCTTTTTCATCATCTGAAAGGTCCCGTGACTTATGAACCATTTCAAGGACTATTCTTCAGATTACGGAGGTGTCATCTTTGTTCCTTGAACATTTCCTACTAGTTTTTGAACTCATTCAAAACAACAGGAGGAGCTCAATTCATAGTGACTTTAGCACGATAACATTACTAACGATAACACAATTGTCATAAAATGTCATTGTTCAAATTTTGACCATGTTGTTCGGTGGCTGGATGCTCCCTGGATGCCTGGAACTAATGGAAATTAAAATGTTTAGATCTCCAAAAAAGCAAATGAACCGCTGCAGTGAAGCAAGATGGCTGGATACGTGCAGTACTAAAAACAGTAGCTTACAGTGCAGTAAAAACAGTAGTATCTTATCTCTGGTAGGTGAACAAAATTTATGCCAACTAATTGGAAGTTTGATAGGTAGAGCTCTAAAAGTGGCTATAGCTCGCTCACATTATAATAAATGAAGCTGGGCAAGTCATTTACTATTATATTTGGTAATTTAGCAGACGCTTTTATGTAATACAACTTACAAATTTGGAACACACACACACACACACACACACACACACACACACACAAAATCCTTAACTTATCCGCAGGTCACACAGACAGCTTCATTGAACGGCTTCATTGATTATAATAGGGGCACTCCAATATTTCCAATCTTTCCACTGAAGAAATAATTATGAGCATCTAAACTACGATACAATTTCATAGCCTCTCTTGTGAAGATGCTCAGTATCAATAACACATCTGTATAAGTCACTTCATGTAAACGTTTGATGTCCTTTGATAAAACGTTAACTCCGAGCCTTATTCAAAGGATCCGGTAATGATACCCGAAGTGCTCCCAGGACAGTACGTTCTAATCCCTTTGTTACCATTTACATCTTTGAAATTATCTGTAGTCCAAAGCGATTTGTATACATAATTTATACATAACTTATGTCGGCTGGTCAATCACATGCACGCCAAAACACGTTTACACAAACAGATGAAAACATCAATCAGAGAGACAGTAGTAGCGCTTTAAATTTGTCTATTCATAGTATTTTGCATTTGCAAAATAAATAGCAATTTACATGAAGTATTTTATGCAACCAGTTTCAATATTCTGTCCCATCATAACATTTTTGTTCTGCAAACTCTAGACTGCTGTCAAACGCAACTCCATACATGCCCACAAAATTAAGTTTCATCAAATTTGTAGTAAAAACAGTCAGTCAGTTAACTGGATAATTAGTGTATAGAAAAGAGGGTTGCAAATATCAGAAATATCTATAGATAGACAGTTGCTAACTGATTTTGACCAGGTGTGACTTTATTTATGGAAAATACGGTACTTGTACTTCCTAATAAGAAATGATTGGCTCTAAAGATGTTATTATTAAAAAAGGATGATGTACCTGTCTCTCCGGCTGGGTCGGTGCATGTGGTGTCCATTAGTGCTGGAGTGATGGTTGATGATCTGGGTTTTGGGGGGAGAAGGGGATTTGTCTCCTCTACTCTTCTCCTCCTGTCGTGTATCTGCACTCTCTTTCCACAGCTTTTGAAGCTCAACAGGGATCAGGCCTGTAAGAGACACTGCAGTCATTAGATCACTCGAGAACTAACCAGATTGCTTTATCTACAGATCTTCTCAATAAGAATTAGCCTCTAATTACTGGATTTCTAAAAAGCTTCACAATCAACTGTGCGCATTTCATCAAAAGGCTGATTTTAAAAGATGTCACTCTTTGTTAATCCAGTACATCTGCAAAAAAAAATTATTATTAATAATTACATACATATGCACGCACACACACACACACACACACACACACACACACACACACACACACACACACTTACTTGTAATAATGTTCAGATTTAGCTGTTTTGGAAGGAAATTGGTACTTTAATTCACCAAAGTGGCATTCAACTGATCAAAGTATAGTCAGGACATTACTGATGTAAAAAAACAGCACTGTTAATATTTGAAAAAATTCATTTTTGATCAAATCCAGACAGGCCTCATTTCCACTGTCTTATGTCAGTTAGGATCACTACTTTATTTGAAGAATCTGAAATGTCACAATAATAGAAGAGAGAATGATTTATTTCAGCTTCTATTTCTTTCACCACATTCCCAGTGGGTCAGAAGTTTACATACACTTTGTTAGTATATGACATCATTGCCTTTAAATTGTTTAGGGCGAAATGTTTTGGGTAGCCTTCAACAAGCTTCTCACAATACGTTTCTGGTATTTTGGCCCATTCCTCCAGACAGAACTGGTGCAATGGAGTCAGGTTTATAGGCCTCCTTTCTCTCACACTTTTTCAGTTCTGCCCACAAATTTTCTATCGGATTGTGGTCAGGGCTTTGTGATGGCTACTCCAATGTTGTCCTTAAGCCATTCTGCCACAAATTTGGAGGTATGCTTGTGGTCATTATCCATTTGGAAGACCCATTTGCGACAAAGCTTTAACTTCCTGGGTGATGTCTTGAGATGTTGCTTCAATATATCCACATAATTTTCCTTCCTCATGCCAACTATTTTGTGAAGTTCACCAGTCCCTCCTGCAGCAAAGGACCCCCACAACATGATGCTGCCACCCCCATGCTTCACGGCTGGGATGGTTTTTCCTCCAAACAGAACAATGGTCATTAAGGACAAGAGTAAAATAGTTTCATCAGACCAGAGGACATTTCTCTTCTTTGTCCCCATGTGCACTTGCAAACTGTTGTCTGGCTTTTTTTATGGTGGTTTTGGAGCAGTGGCTTCTTCCTTACTGAGCAGTCTTTCAGGTTATGTTGATATAGGGCTTGTTTTACGGTGGATATACATACTTGTCTACCCGTTTCCTCCAGCATCTTCACAAGGTACTTGGCTGTTGTTTTGGAATTTGCACTTTTCACACCAAACTTCGTTCATCTCTAGGAGACAGAATGTGTCTCCTTCCTGAGTGGTATGATGGCTGCGTGTTTTTTTCCGTGGTCTTTGCTGACTTCATTTGATTTTCCCATGATGTCAAGAAAAGGAGGCATCGAGTTTGAAGGTAGGCCTTAAAATATCTACAGGAACACCTCCAATTGACTGGAATTGTCATATAGTCAATTAAAAGTGAAACAATCTGTAAACAACTGTTGGAAAAAATTATTCTTGTCATGCACAAATTTTAGGTTTTTTTTTTTTTCAAGCTTATATAGCAGGGTTCTTACAGGTTTTTGAAGTGTGCATGTGTGTGAACAGACCAGATAACAAACGTCATAGGATGGAGCCCAGCAACAATTCAACATAGCGGAAAGAATTCAACACTTCTGGGAGTACAGAGGGGCGGGAAAAAAATTAAAAATATTGCATACACTATAAACTATACCTATTTAATCAAACTAATGTAAAATACCGCCTGTCCCTCACGTCCTCGTATATGCAATCGCACTTTGAAGAAATCCTGCAGTTTTATGTAAGAGGGAATCCCCACTACTGCACTGCAATTCTGCTGGAGGTCGTGATGGAATGTGTAGGAAACAAACACTGCTTAATTTACAGATATTCCAGAGTTGTTGCTAAGCAGCACAGAATAAAATAGTTAAGTCTTCCATGGATGCCATGTTTGTTATTTACACAAGTGTCACTGTGAAATTACTGCTGTGGAGAAAGCTGTTTACTGACTGGGCCGCATGTATATGGGAGTTAAGATTATGCCGCTTATACAGGGCATGTACATGGGAACACAGCTTTCTCGCAATAAGCCTCTTTCTAGTGTCAATTTAAACATGGTCACTGATAGTATTTTGTTTGTTCCAATGAGAGTTGTAGATTTGATGCGACATGAGTGAAAGAGACCGCTAGCAATGCAGTGAAATTGAGTAGAATTCAACAATGCAAATGTGCAGTGACACAATATGACAACTACCAACAGAAGTGCAGACAGGGGAGCACAAGGGATCCACCACCTGATACAGTTGGACACAACAACTTACAGAGCAGCGACTTGGCAACCTCCAGCAATTACCTCCAGACGTATTAATTGATGGCAAGCTTTCGTTAGTCTAGTTCCGCTTGATCATTTTGTGCGACAGTGAGGGGATCTTACCTTGAGACAGTGTGTTGGTAAGTGCCGACGGGACAGATAGCAGGCCCTGTCTCTGCAGGTTTAGCATGTGCTGCTGTTGAACAGAGAGAAACTGCTGTTGGATGGCCATCTGCTGGGCCATCATCTGCTGCTGAGGACAGAGAGAGACAGTCACTCAAAGGCTATTTCACACAGCAGCAGAACACAGTTTTCAGTTATGTTGTAAAGTGCCAAAATCAAGTGATGTTCACACAGTCCTCTATCACTCTGTATTGGACATGCATCAACTATTAGCACCCCTTTTCTAATGCTATGGTTGACATCTTTTCTTGTGGCCGGGGTTGAATTTCTCACTACTGTTCCGAATATTCATAAAGCAGTCAAACAATCGAAACATAGCTAGGTAAACGCCTGCTGCATAACAGAGCAATCTTGCATGGATTCCTGAGAAACAGTGAAAGGGTACTAAACAGCTGTGACAGCTTTCTAGGTTTCATTGTGATGCTGTTACCTCTTTACTGGCTTTTCCAGCATGCTGTTGCTGCAGAAGCTGTAGGTGGAGTTCTTCTTGCGGGTTCTTATAGAACTCATGAAGCTGTTGCTAAAAAAAAGAAAAAAAAAAGAAAAGAGGAATACACAAAATATTTGACACCAGATACAGGGAAAAATCAAAACACATCATGCACCTAAGAGCGTTTACACAACAAAAGCACTAGTGTGAAAGTGTCTTCTCAAAGTTACGCAGTTGAAAGTAATAATTCATAATTATATTTAAACAGTACATTTTTAAATATTTATTAATATTGTGTGAAACTCCAAAGTGATCGCACCGAGTCGGCAAAAAGGTTACCAGTATCCAGTGGAAGGCTAACTTCTGACTTCAACTGTACCGTGTATGAGAATCTCCTCACAGTCCGCAGATATATTTCTTTACTTATGGTGTGTAGTGTGTGTGTGTGTACCTGCTGTAACACGAGGGCCTGTTGTTGTTGCAGTAAAAGTTGGATCTGTTGGGGACTCAAGACCTGCTGCTGAAGTATTTGCTGCATTTGCTTAGGGGTGATCACCTGAGGAGTAATCATCTCCAACGATACAGGCACCTAAATGCGCACGCACACACACACACACACACACACACACACACACACACACACACACACACACACACACACACACACACACACACTTGTTTAACTATTTATCTTACAGAGAGGTCTTGGGTATACACAATTGATGAAATCTGCTTCTTGTAATTGACTGATTGTTTGAAGGACAACATGTCAAGCAGCTAGAAGACACTTTTTTTGGCCTTGGTAAAATTGAATTAGCTTCAGCGTTACTTGTAACATTCTATCTGCACAACACATGATGTAAAACACCAATTAACTACTCCATGAACAAAGGGCTTTCTAAAAACACAATTTCAATCAGCCCCCCCGAAATCAGTGCACGGCTTAAAATAAGAAAGGAAGAAAAAAAAAATAGAGTAAGACTATGCCAGACCTCTGTAGATTTTATTGTTTAGACATTCAGGGAATAGTTTCCAAGTCCTTGGGGCTTCAACGGTCAACATCAACAAAACTGTGTAAACAAATATACAAACAATTTTAAAAATAACAAGGCTTGCAGTCCTCTAAAAGGTCCTCAATAAAACAGAGACAAATGGCTCTGTCTGCAATTTGAAAAACTTCTAAAAAGCACTCATTTCAGTTACCATTTTTAATCAGCCCATAACCTGAGGCACAAAAGCAGTCAAGATTAAAAGACAAATAGATTATTCATTTGTTGACAGCAGCTCACACACTGACATTAAAAATGCAACAAATGAAAACGGATAAACAAAAACACCCACAACAGAGGTGAGGGTTTTAAATGAAATGCTCTGAATTCACAATGACTTGGCCTCTAGCAATTACTGCAGCTACACCCACCCACTCACCCACCCACTCACTCCTTTTAAGATGTTTACAATAAACATAAACAGAATAATTAGTCACATTTAGGGATTTGTATAAATAATACATCTACTGGGGTACACCGCAACTGTAAAAACAAAACTGAAGATTGCATTTTAATTAAGTCTGTGCATTGCAAACAAACACAAATTTAATGTAAAGAAGTCTCTTTCAGTCTCCTATAAACATACTGCTACTAAGATACAGCAGCTATGAGAACAATAACAACTGTCTTTTATACACACAGGCCTTTTTTAAAAAGTGTCTTTGTGTGTAGAGGCTGATAAATGGCCAAAAAATTTATAAAAAATACATCTGAAAATTAAAGGAATAGTTCACCCAAAGGCATGTATTGTAATGTAATGTCATTATTTCCAAATCCGAATGTTGTTTCAAAGCAGAAATTTTAAGGAATGTTCTTGCTGCTCTTTTCCATACAACTAACATATAAAGTGACAAGGGACTGACAAGCCCAAAAAAGGAAAAATAAGCACCATAAAAGTATCTCGGTACTTTGCGATCAGTTCCGACCAATGCCGATGACATGAAATCTGGCTCAATCTTCTTTCAAGCCCCATAGGAACCTCTGAGTGGAAATGTATTTTCAGATATAGGTTTGCCGTCCCTCGCAATCGTAGTAATACATGAAAACAAAAACTATAATTATAAAAATGATAATCATTCTGTTACTATAGAATTCGAGCAGTATATTAATATGCATAAAGGAGGGGTTTTCTACTAAATCAAAAGCAAATATTTGTGTTCAATTAAAAAGAGAAGCCTCATTCTGATTGGATTAAAAAAATGATACAGAGTATATAAGGGAGAGAAAATATCATTTTTAATGCTCAGTTGATTAATAATTTTTAATCACAATTAAATCGCATAATACTGTAGTAACCACATTTTTGGGGCAGAGTGATAAGTATTTGTATTACTCTAGTTATGGTTTTCCTGCATAAGGTGTAAAAACATGGTTTTACTACAAATATCATGGTTCATTTTTTTTTTTTTTTGAAAAATCACTTTTAAAAAATAATACACGGATAATTGTGTGGTTTCTATAGTTTTTCTACAAACACCATAGTTTAGCTATAGTTACTGTAGTAAAACCAAGGTTAATTTATAAAAGCTATTGCGAGGAACCCAAACAAATTGCGAGGGCACACAAAACTAGGGCTGGATATCGTTCAAAAATTTCCGATATCGATACCGATACCAGTTCCTAAACGATACTTTTCCCCGATACTTTGGTCTAAAAAAAAAAAAAAAAAAAAAAACCTCAGCAGGAAAACGTGTATTACCGTTAGTTGGACGCTAGGTGGTACTATGGGATTATGTTCGGTAAACATGGTAAGGGTTAAGTTTACACTAATATATATATATATATATATATATATATATATATATATATATATATATATATACACACACACACTACAATTACATCAGAAACCTTGCGGCTAAGGGATTAGTGAATATGCTTGCTTTAGTGATTTTGCATTGAAAATTAATTTATAAAAAAAAAAAAAACCTTAACTCAAATGCAATTCTAAATTACTTACACAAATGAAGACATAAAAACAATTATAAATATAAAAATAATCATTATAATAATGATAATTATCACTGAAATATAAATCATGGTTCGAGGTGAACGTGTTTTTGTATTATTTTACAGGCTGCAGAGTTGTGTTCACAATAAACTGCTCTGTGGATATAAAGTCCAACTGAACTCAAAGCACCTCCAGAACCGAGATGTCTGAGGTCATTTGCAGAACTGATAAAAAAATAAAATGAAAATATCGGAAGGCAGAAACAAAGTGTGAGATCCTTAGATGTGCGTGTTCCACGAGACTGCACACATCTTTACCAGCGCGTCATGTATGCCGATAGATGCTTTTCTGTCATCTGTACTTGTATATAATAAAGAGTGTTTCTTCAAATGTGTCTTTGTGTCTACGGGCAAATCATTTGTTCTATTAATTTGATAATAATAATAATAATAATAATGATCTAATAGATAAATGGGAAAACGAACCAAATATCATCATGACATGGTCAAAGGCATCAGCTATTGGTGATCACTCTGACCATCATTGATCCCAAGATCATCGTCTGTTTGCTCAACCTGAATGTGCATTTCTCACTATAAATTAACTAAAGGTTCAGACAGTCTCTTGCTTGTTTTTCCCGACACATTCAAAATCATCATGCCTGTGCTTGTAAAAATTATATTTTAAAGGCTCATTATTATGGTTTAGTATTTCTATGTAATGTAGAACAGTGTTAGCAATGTTACTTATAACATTCTTTCTCAGCCCTGGAACTCAAACCATTTTATGATACCAGAACTTTTAGATTTGGACACATCTAGCATGCTACATGCTTATCACTGACGTTGATGAGATTAACCCCTTAGGTATCGAAATTTGGTACCGACAACAAGACATTTTTCGATACTCGATTGTTTAGAGGCAATTCGGTCAGTGCCTAAAATGTATCGGACCCGATACCCAGCCCTACAAAAAACTATTGCCAGGGAAGGTAAAACTATTTTCAGAAAATAAATTCCCCTTCTATCCTCTAAGGGGCAACGTAGATTTGAGAGGTACTGCAAAGGGGAATATTTTCAGTGAATAACTACAAAATATATATTTTCCTCAGACAAAGCTATCATATTGCTAGAGAAGACTTTGAATATGCACAAGTCATACAGACCAATTCTATGGCGTTTTTATGTCATTTTTGAAGCATTACAATGTAAGCAGCGTGAACATTCTTTTAAACATTTCATTTTGTGTTCCACTGAATGAAAAAAGTAATATGGGTTTAAAATGACTTGATGGTGTGTAAATCATTTTTGGGTGAACCAAAAAAATAAATACTTAAATTATAAAAATATTAAATAAAAAAATATATTTGTTTGTCTATAAGCTCAGAAAAGACAAAAGTACAAGGCCTTGGAGTTTCAACAGAGATACAGTGAGGAAAATAAGTATTTGAACACCCTGCTATTTTGCAAGTTCTCCCACTTAGAAATCATGGAGGGGTCTGAAATTGTTATCGTAGGTGCATGTCCACTGTGAGAGACATAATCTAAAAAAAAAAAATCCAGAAATCACAATGTATGATTTTTTAACTATTTATTTGTATGATACAGCTGCAAATAAGTATTTGAACACCTGAGAAAATCAATGTTAATATTTGGTACAGTAGCCTTTGTTTGCAATTACAGAGGTCAAACGTTTCCTGTAGTTTTTCACCAGGTTTGCACACACTGCAGGAGGGATTTTGGCCCACTCCTCCACACAGATCTTCTCTAGATCAGTCAGGTTTCTGGGCTGTCGCTGAGAAACACGGAATTTGAGCTCCCTCCAAAGATTCTCTATTGGGTTTAGGTCTGGAGACTGGCTAGGCCACGCCAGAACCTTGATATGCTTCTTACAGAGCCACTCCTTGGTTATCCTGGCTGTGTGCTTCGGGTCATTGTCATGTTGGAAGACCCAGCCTCGACCCATCTTCAATGCTCTAACTGAGGGAAGGAGGTTGTTCCCCAAAATCTCGCAATACATGGCCCCGGTCATCCTCTCCTTAATACAGTGCAGTCGCCCTGTCCCATGTGCAGAAAAACACCCCCAAAGCATGATGCTACCACCCCCATGCTTCACAGTAGGGATGGTGTTCTTGGGATGGTACTCATCATTCTTCTTCCTACAAACACGGTTAGTGGAATTATGACCAAAAAGTTCTATTTTGGTCTCATCTGACCACATGACTTTCTCCCATGACTCCTCTGGATCATCCAAATGGTCATTGGCAAACTTAAGACGGGCCTTGACATGTGCTGGTTTAAGCAGGGGAACCTTCCGTGCCATGCATGATTTCAAACCATGACGTCTTAGTGTATTACCGACAGTAACCTTGGAAACGGTGGTCCCAGCTCTTTTCAGGTCATTGACCAGCTCCTCCCGTGTAGTTCTGGGCTGATTTCTCACCTTTCTTAGGATCATTGAGACCCCACGAGGTGAGATCTTGCATGGAGCCCCAGTCCGAGGGAGATTGACAGTCATGTTTAGCTTCTTCCATTTTCTAATGATTGCTCCAACAGTGGACCTTTTTTCACCAAGCTGCTTGGCAATTTCCCCGTAGCCCTTTCCAGCCTTGTGGAGGTGTACAATTTTGTCTCTAGTGTCTTTGGAAAGCTCTTTGTTCTTGACCATGTTAGTAGTTGGATTCTTACTGATTGTATGGGGTGGACAGGTGTCTTTATGCAGCTAATGACCTCAAACAGGTGCATCTAATTTAGGATAATAAATGGAGTGGAGGTGGAGATTTTAAAGGCAGAATAACAGGTCTTTGAGGGTCAGAATTCTAGCTGATAG
The DNA here is from genome assembly GCA_032164185.1 of Moxostoma hubbsi. Taxonomy (NCBI): domain Eukaryota; kingdom Metazoa; phylum Chordata; class Actinopteri; order Cypriniformes; family Catostomidae; genus Moxostoma; species Moxostoma hubbsi. The sequence goes on from JAVLUX010000001.1 coordinate 72,307,693, forward strand.
ACAGGTGTTCAAATACTTATTTGCAGCTGTATCATACAAATAAATAGTTAAAAAAATCATATATTGTGATTTCTGGATTTTTTTTTTTAGATTATGTCTCTCACAGTGGACATGCACCTACGATGACAATTTCAGACCCCTCCATGATTTCTAAGTGGGAGAACTTGCAAAATAGCAGGGTGTTCAAATACTTATTTTCCTCACTGTATATTTTAAATGTCAAAGCCAGAGACTAACATAAGCATGCCAGCAACTTAATGTAAATATTCAATCTCTGGGGCACATATAGTACAGATGAGTGTTGTTTCCATGACAACAGACAAGTCCAAACATTGTTTTGTTGTGGTTATTGTTCTTGCCGGTGTGTCAGAGCACAAACTCCCCATGAGTGAGTACATGTCAACAACCGATCACTTCTGAAAACACAAGCCATAAATCAACAGGCTTCAGCAGCCCGCAGCACAAAAACAAATACAGCCTGTTGTTATTCCCCTTCAATACCTTGAACAATTTTGGTTTGGTTCCCCGCCCAAAGTAAAAATAGCATTCTTTCCTGCACTATGCATTAGGGTATAAAAACATAAAAAGTTCTGTGAGCACAGCCTTTATAATACAAAGAGAAGTAATTCATTTACTTTATACATTACAAATTACAGGCAAAACAAGAGTCATAAAAATGCAAGAGATCATTCAAAGCTTTTAGCATAAATGTGCCATTCAATTCTACATATATGTAGAGAGAAAGATCTCTTATGAGATATAGATAGATATAGATAGATATATATAGTGTGCTTAATACTTGATGGGCTATTAAAACAGACATTAGTAGTCTTAAAGGAGCACAGTGCTACACAATGCACTTCTACTTAATGTCAAATATTAAATAAAATATCTTCTAAATAAAAAATGAATCTTCTTTAAAAGCAAACCTTTTTTTTAAATCAATGGTCTATAACAAAAAATGGAAAAATGTGAGCATAAAGACAATTACATACTAGATAATTGATTTAAAAAGTAAAAATTTGATAAGAGAGCAAAGACCATTTGTGATTATTTCACAACCTTAACTTAAACCAAATGAAACAAAACTGCATGAAACACTAGTTTAAAACACACCAAGATTGAAGACTTCCAATATCTGAACATGCTAAATCAAACATCATCTCTGTGTATCTGCAACGGACTGAACTAGCCAAGCTTGTCTCAATACTCACAAACCTTGATAACTCCATGGGTGGTTGAAACTACTGCACAGAAAGAACGTTTGAAGACTAGTGAGTGTCAGTATCCTCCTACTGTTCTATTAACTACCCAACCCCACTGGCCAACCCACGACCTCCACCAATAACACACTGCAGCCAGCTAGTCATATGGTTCATTCCAATAATCCCTCCTCCCTGCACTTGCCATAATGCCATGAACTATGGTTGACTTGAACTTCTGACTATCTGCACCCCTATTTCACCCTCCATTTCACATTAACCAGAGGCACACACAACAGGCATTCAATTCATGATTAATAAAAGGCAGATGTGCACTGAGTAGTATAGAGTGTGTTTGTTTGCTGCTAAAACTATAAAACAGTCCAATCCTTCTGAGTAAGACTGGCTTATCTGTTAACCGTCGAGACAGAAACTACTCATTTTACAATAGGCTAAATGCAATAAGTGTTCGCAACAATATAATAAAACACACCCTCACTGTCCCATCTGTTTATGATCTGTTGAATGCAGGATAAACAAGTGGGTTTGTGTAATAGTGTAAACAACATGGTTCTCTGGAGGTGTCAGTGTGTGCAATGGGGGGAGGAGGGTATTGCTCTACCTGCGTGCCTGCCTCCTTTTCTGTGCTCTTAGGGGACTTCTCTTAGGGGGCTGTTGTTGTTGTTGTTGTTGTTGTTGTTAAGCAACTTATACAGCCTGAAGATGCCAAAAAAATAATATGTTTCTGATTGGTTTCCTAGCAGCTCTGGCTCTCCCAGGACCATTCATGTTGTTTTCAACAAGCGCACAAGCAAGTGCAACTCATTTCACAATCTAGATCCATTAATAACAATAAAATGAAAGCCAGGTTTTCATTCACTCAAAACTGAAAATTCTGTAATTATTTAACCACTCTATTTATGTTCCATTCAAACCCGTATGACTTTCTTCTGTGGAACACAAAAGGAGATGTTAGGATTTTAGCCTCAGTCACCATTCGCTTTAATTGCATCTTGTTTCCATACAATGAAAGTGAATGTGGTAGTCAATATTAAAGAAATAGGTTTAAAAAAAATATCCAATTACATCGTAAACACCCCAGCCGAGGGACCGGTGAATATTCTTGATTTATTAAATTAGCTTAAAATTACATTTATTTATTGAAACAGGAAAAATCGCAAACCAAAAAAGACATTTCTAAATTGAAATAGCACTTAAAAAGAAATGAAAAACTTTTAAAATAATGTGGTCAAAAAATCTTATATAACCACCCTTCCATTTGCCGTCACGCAAGTATTCGTCTACAATGGGTGGAAAATTACTAATGCAAATTAAGACCTAAAGACAATAAAATGTAATAAATGTAAACATAATACTAATAATAAATAAAATAAACAATTTAAGTTTCAAGGTGAACCTCTTTAGGTTGTATACACATATAGGCTTTAAAGTGAACCTGCAGATGCGCACTCAATGCATGTTAAGCCTGAACTGCTCTGTAGAAATAAAGCTAAATAAACTTTGAGCAACTCCTGAGATGGTCTGGGGTCATTTGCTGCATTCTCATAGAAGGCACTATTCTTGCAAACAGTTTTCAGATGACTGAAACAGAAAAGAGTGAGAACCCTTTGCATGGATGTGTTCCACGAGACATACTCCTGCTCTATACAAACAGGGTTTCAGACACGCACATTGTAACATGTTCAAGTTCGGAGATGGAATGGAGGAGATGGAGAACAGTCAATTAAGGCTCTTTATTTCTCTGCCTTAAACACTCTGCATGCACTTCTCAGTTTAAATCATATCGTGTGTGTGTGTGTGTGTGTGTGTGTATGTATATACACATACACACACGCACACACAGCACATTTCACACCCTAGCACAGAACACGGCACACAGGATCAGGAATCATTTTCATTGGCCGGGGTTGGATGGCGATGTAAAAAAGGTACCGTCAATGTTGCAAAACCATTTCAATATATCTCACCCCAACGACCGCTGCAAAACCCCCTCATTTCCCTGCCAATAATTGAGGTTCCCTTCGAACGTATTGGCATGAACATCATGGGGCCGTTGCCAAAGTCTGCCCGAGGACATGATGATAGTAGATTATGCCACCCGATATCCCAAAGCCATTCCATTAAGAAAAGTGACTTCTAAAGCTTTTGCCAAAGACCTATTTCTACTCATCACCAGGTTGGGGGTTCTAAAAGAGATCCTCACTGACCAGGGCATGCCGTTCACGTCCAAGCTGATGGCCGAGCTGTGTAAATTTCTGCAAATTCTCCATCTCCGTACCTCAGTGTATCATCCAAAACAGACAGCCTGGTAGAGAGTTTCAATCAAACACTGAAAAGGATGATCATGAAGGTGATCGCTGAGGATGGGCGCGACTGGGACCTCATGATCCATATGTCTGTTTGGAGTAAGAGAAGTATCTCAGGCCTCCACCGGTTTCATTCCCTTTGATCTCCTGTTCGGCGGCAACAATGAGGACGAGCTCAACGTGGCCAAAGCATGGCACTCGCCACACCGTTCCGTAATTAAGCCTGTACAGGACATGCCGGAATGGATCGATCGGGTCATGCCGCTTGTTTGAGAACACCTCCAGGAGCTGCTCAGACATGAAAGACCAGCTGACCACCTGAAAGACCAGGTCCTTGTCTTAATTCCAACTACCAATGCTAAATTTCTGGCATCGTGGCAGGGACCTTATACCGTCGTCGAGTGGGTGGAAAATGGAACAGATTTACCATGTCAACATCCTGAAGCACTGGCTGGATCATAACGCTCGGTTGGCTGCCATTGTCAGTGATGAACTCCCAGTGGTTGAGGTAGGCAAACTACTAACTCCCTCACAGGAGCTACAATGCCTTACCCAAAAATTTAAATATGTGTTTTCAGACAGGCTTACAGGCTTGACATTCGGACCCCTGAAGGAACTGTCAGGCAACAGCCCTATTGTGGCCCAGAGGCTTGCCAGCAGGTCAGAGGTGGTGGTGGTGAACAAGATGCTACAGTTGTGAGTCATCAAACAGTCAACCAAATTCCGGAGGCTCAATGAAGTATCTGCATTTGACGGGTACGCCATGCCCCGTGTGTACAAGCTGATAGAGAGGTTAGGAAGGGCCTAGTTTATCTCCACTTTTGATCTTACCAAGGGTTACTAGCAGGTGTCATTAACTCCAGCAGCCAAAGCTATTTTTACCCTTTAGCACTACCAGATTCTTCCGTTTGGCCTGCATGGCAGCCCGGGCACATTTCAGCACATGATGACATCATTCTGAGGCTACTGTATATGACTTATGAGGCCTATCTCAACATGGTAGTCATCCATTCGGAAGCATGGGAAGACCACCTTACCCATTTCCAGAAGGTGCAAGATCATCTCCGTCTGGCAGGACTTACAGCCAACCCCCGCAAGTGTCGACTGGGACATACAGAGGCATGGTATCTGGGCTTCAAGATTGGAAGGGGACTCATTATGCCACAGGAAGCTAAGGTGAAGTCTGTCTAAGAGTTCCCAAGACTCACAACCAAGTTTCAGGTAAGTTCCTTTCTGGGGTTGGCAGTTTATCATCGATTTGTCATTGCCCACTTCTCCTTCGCATTCCCTCTTACAGACCGGACAAAGAAAGTACAGCCTGAGGTCAAGTGGACGAACCAGGCTTTAAAGCTGGTATTAACATCTGATCTGGTCCTTCGTGCCCCGTTTTTCCCTTCTTCCTTCAGACCAATGTGTCATAAACAGGACACGAGGCTGTTCTTTCCAAGGAGTTTGAAGGTGAGGAACACCCAGTCATCTACATCAGTCAGAAGCGGTCCATAGCGGAGACGAGATATGCAGCCATCGAGAGGGAAGCACTAGCCATTAAGTGGGCAGTTCTGGAGCTGAAGTAATACCTCATTGGGCAAAGTTTTACCCTACTCCCAGATCATACCCCTACAATGGATGGCCAGAACCAAGGAGTCCAATGCTAGGGTGACACGATGGTACCTCTCACTCCAGAACCATCACTTCTGAAGCATTGGGCTGGAACAGCCAACGGCAATGCAGATGGACTATCCCAAATGTATCCACCATTGTCAGATCTGGTAAGAGACAAACTCACCCACTCCCTTTCCACCACCTAATCCAACCGAGGCAAAGGATGACGCTGGCGGTGTGTGACTGTGACGAGCCAGCCATGGATGCATCAGCGTCGCCCTGGACAACTGACACGAATGCGGAAGTGAAGAGACTGCACCACATAATCAACAACACCTGACAAGGATTAACAACCCAAATAAACAGCAATATAACAAGCATCTCACACAGAGATGGGTGAGCCAAAACTCCACATAGTCTCTAATGTGTTGTATATTCTCTCCAGTCATGGACTAAAACAGCAGGTCCTTACTCACCATGCCGATCTCTTCACTGCTCGCCCATTCTCTGCTTCATGCAGATCTGAAGAGAAGCACACTCTTCACTCTCCCGGAAGCTGCACTGCATCAAACACTCCGTCAAAGACATTCCCCACCTCACCAGTCGCCTGTGTTTTGTAAATCAAATGCATCCCCTCTGGGGATATTTTTGCACTTACCTCTTATCTTGTATATTGTTGTACACTCCTCCTGCGACAGCTGCTATAACAGTCACACATTGTGTAATGCATGAGTATTGTGGACGATTCAACCTTTGACTCTACCAACAACTGTGGTTCCTATGTGATAGGATCCCATCACACATTCCTCAGAAAAGTATTAAACGGTAATAGGCATTTAGAAGAGCATTAGGACTAGGGATGCAAACGGTTAATCGATTATCGATTAACTGTCGACAAGAATTTACTCGATTAAATTAAATTAATTGTCGGTTAATTGAACATTGCGAACGTGACACGACATTCTCGCGGGCGGCGAGAGACCCGATACGAGAATCTCGCGGGCGGCGAGAGACCCGACACAAACTTGACGCGGCAAAAAAAAGAGTCCAAACATGAGGCGGTCAAAACGGAGTGGAGTGTGGGAGCATTTCAAATTAATTAATGATGACAAAGACGCCAAATGTAAACTCTGCGGTACTACAATTAAGTACAACAGCTCTACGAGTTCGCTTAGATACCACATTCATAACGTGCATGCAGCCGTGTTGCAGGGAGGAAGTCTGTCGCCTTCACAACCTACAATCGCTGCTGTGGTGGGAAGGCGAGTATGTGACCACAGGAAAGCGGAGGGCATTACTGAGAGGATTTGCGGCATGATCGAAAGAGATATGATGCCAGTTAGCACCATTGATGGTGAGGGATTCCGGGAGTTAATACACTTCATGGAGCCAGGATATAATATCCCTTCTCGACCAACCATAACTACCCACTTGGAAGCACGCTACAAAAACAAGAAGGCTGAGCTAAAAACACAGTTAGCCGGGGCTAATGTGGCTCTGACGACGGATTGTTGGACGGCACTGACTACAGAAAGCTACATTACAATCACGTGCCACTATATTGAGAACGACTGGCAAATAAAGTCAGCAGTCCTTCTCACGGAGAGCCTCTCAGAGAGACATACAGCTGATAATTTAGCTGACAAACTCAACCAGGCCGTGGAGTCATGGGGACTCACCAGGCGTGTAATAGCCTGTGTGCATGACAATGCTTGGAACATTGTCTCAGCAAACAACCCCGCACGAGTCAGTTGGAAATCAGTTCCTTGCTTTGCACATACTTTAAATTTGGCCGTCAACGACGGATTCACTGCTGCTGGTGTCAACAGAGTAATTGCAGCTGCTGGCAGGTTGGTCAAACACTTCAACCACAGCACACCAGCAACGAAAGCGCTAGAAGCAAAACAAAAACAAATGCAGCTACCAGCTCATCGGCTCATTCAGTCCTGTAAAACCAGGTGGAACTCTGTACATGCAATGTTTGACAGACTCGTAGAACAGCGATGGGCCGTGTGTGCCGTACTATCAGACCGCTCAGAGACCAAGCTTACAGATGCGAGGACGCTGGAGTTGAGAGATGACTTCTGGCAGCTGATGGAGGACATGGCGCCAGCACTGGAGGCTCTGAAATGTGCAACTACTGTCATGTCTGCAGAAACCGAAGTATCCATATCCAACACGTACCCCATCACTTTCAGTCTGATCAACACGCATCTCAAGACGGCAGATGGAGACAGCTTCAGAGTGGCGGAATTCAAATCTAAAGTGCGCACTTCGTTGGGTGAACGGATGAAGGTAAGCTATGGTCATTAATTAAACTCTTAATTGACATCTCATTTAAGCTATATATATATATATATATATATATATATATATATATATATATATATATATATATATATAAGTGTTTGTTTGTGTGCGCACTCATTGGGATAATTGTAACCGCGCAAACACAGACAGAAAAGACATGCCATCGTGGAAATAAGATGAATAACATATTACTTAAGGGCCATTTAATTTAACAGATTATGGGGTGAATAACTTATCACTGACACATTGTCACAGTGTAAACTGCGTTTTTATGCAGTTGTCCTTGTCATGTCAAACCTTATTAAATAAAACTCTGATGCTAGCTTTCTCCTTTATTTAATTTTAACAGGTTGAGTCTGAAGACCTCACATCAACAACACCAATGATAGCAACGATGCTGGACCCTCGGGCATAAGCACCAGGGATTTCTGATCCCAGCAAGCAGGATCTCAGCTCATTCCAAACTGCTTGAACTGGCTATGGCAGAACATGTGGGCCCACATCAACAAATGAAGCCACCACTGGAGATGATGTGCCAGTCCAGGGAGCTGCACTTCAGAGAACCACTTCTGCTATGACTCTTCTACTGGGTGAAAACTATACCATCAGCAGCAACGATGACATAGAAAAGGAAGTGGACATGTTTCTGAAGGATTCCGCACCACTCCTTGATTCCAGTCCCACAGAATGGTGGAAAGTCAATGAAGGAAGATTTCCGAGGCTGGCATATGTGGCACGACGATATCTGTGCATACCGGGCACGTCTGTCCCATCTGAACGTGTATTCTCAGCAGCTGGCCTCACTGTAAACAGGCTGCGCACACGACTTACTCCTGACCATGTTAATATGCTTATTTTCTTGAACAAAAATATAGGGGTCTAGGTCAGGAGCCTATTAAAAAAACAAAACACATTGAGACAGGAATGTTTTTGTTTCAGGAGAGGTAGCCTATGTCTTGACTGTTCTAAGGGACGCCCTCTAATTTTACTGTCACCTTCCTCAGGGATGATTTAAGTTATGTTGTTCAGTTCTATATTTGAAGTGTCCAGGTCTAGCACAATTATTTTTTATGTATTTTAATTTTCTGTGCATAATTGTTAAACTACATAAATGCCATTATCTGTACCGTATCCCAACTGTTACAATAAAACATCAATTGAGCAATATAACATGCATTTTTATTCAGTATATAAGCAATATTTTGCTTTTTATGTTAAAGACACTATTGATACCGTGAGAAATTTACATTCTCAGGAAAATAGCCGCTTATCAGTTAATCGATCGATAAGGTCAATCAATTAATGATTAATGAATTAATCGATAATTTGCATCCCTAATTAGGACACGTCTTTTGAAAAGAATAATCCACTGTATTCCAAAACCTTTTCCAGACAAAGATGAGCATTTTTTTAAAATAATATTTATAGAAATTGCACTGACATATACCGATTTCTATAGCCCACAAAACATTTTCGAACAAAGCATTACTAGAATAAAAATATAGTCACTATAGAAATGTCCATGACTTAAGCTTTTATACATTTTTTTATTATTTTCCCCAGCCTGGAGAAAGAAAAAAAAATTAAAAAATCTACAGAAGTCATCATAAGCAAATAAACCAGAATGACAGTCTAACTAAAAAAGGTTGTCGAAAGGACATCGCTCTCACTGTCTGTTGCTTTTATCTTTTCCATTGTGAGGCCCTCCAGCTTTAAATCAAGGAAAGACAAATGCAAAGAGTGCATTGCAAACAATTTTGGGACCATCCTCTCAGTTATGACCCCTTACATATATGAAAGATCAAACATCTGGCCTTGTGGAACTCCCCTATTCAAAAAAAGGGTGGCAAGGCAAACGGATATAGCAAACTTCAATAGAAAAGTTTTGGGGAGAGCAGTAATCAATAATGTCACCGTAATCCTTGGGATCCTTTTTCGTATTAGTATTATTATTTTTTTTTTTTTAAAAAAGGGGCATTCCCCTGAACTCACAGCCATCTGGCCTATATTCCACAGGCTGTGGGCGAGTGTGGTTGCATCATACATCTGGAATCTTAGCATGAAGCATTGGAGCGATATTTGGGTACTCCAAGCATGAATCTATAATGGTACTCAGTGACTGTTCTGTTACAATGTAGCATGTGTGCCCATTTTGCACACCAGATATAGGGAGATAAAAACTAACTCCATAATGACTTTGTGACAATGTGAAAGTATTGTTGAGAAACAGAACAGAGCTCGCACAGAGTTTCTGATTTACCTGAGAAAGCACACTTCAATGATTTCAAATGAATGATTAATCCTTGCATTAGGACAAGGGTGTGTCATCGTTAGCTCAATTTTTCATATGGCCAACAAAGCTATTGTGCAACAAATGTTGACATACCTATAAGAATTTAATTGCTTTGAGAAAGTCTTTCCTGGAACGCTTCCTAAATGAAAGCCTTTAAAATTTAAAAAGGTAAAATAAGTAGATTCTGTGGAACTAGCCTCACCATATACATTTATGGGAACTTCAAAAAAATGCTTTCAAGAGCAAACCCCCTCATCTGCCACTGTTCGTCCAAATAGTTCACCCTGTCCCAAACTTAGACCATTTGTTGAGCCAATATTGCTGCCATAGAGCAATGACGAGAGACAAAGAGTGTTGGTGCTGATTGCTATGTGTTGGAGTAAGGAAGAAACTAAAAGTACTCACTTGTGCTTGCAGAATATGGGTTGTGAGTGACGGTAATGAAGACGTTTCCCTAGTTACTCTCTTCTCACTCTCTGAGCTCTGACCTTCCTGCCCAGCTTGACTGCTATTGGTTGTTTGATCAGTCTTGGACTCCTGCATGTCGGTATGACAACCTGAAATACAAAATAAGATAACTGTCAGCAAAACACATTATTTCTTACACACAAGCATGTCCGTAATGCTTTTGCAACCCTTTTCCTTAATTTTCTTTCTCCACATACACATGGACCTATGGACTAGATCATGACAAAACATGTGTGCCAGTAGAACTGACTTCACAACATTTTTGTTTGCACTACTCACAAATACATTAGAACAAACAGCTCGGAGAATTTGCAGTATTTGAACACAACAGCAAATCATACTGCTGTCTTGGTATTTTACAATTAGAGGCAGACGATATACCGGTTTACAAATTAGTAAGTGCCGATAGTTGCTTTTTGTCCCCAAGACCCAACTAATTTCTGCAATTCTCCAGCTGTGATCCTTGGAGATTATTTGGCCACTTGAACCACCATCCTCACTGTGCATGGAGACAATAGACACACATCCTTTTCCAGGCCAATTCTTAAGATCTCCAGTCGATTTGAACTTAATTTTTGCCCTGATGATGGAAATGGACATTTTCAATTCTTTGGCGGTTTTCTTATAGCCAATTCCCATTTTGTGAAGCTCAACAACCTTTTGTCACACATCAGAACTATATTCTATCCCACTGTGATTGATGATTAAGGGAATTTGGCCAGTGTGTTTCCTCTTTATACCACTATAAAACAGGAAGTCATGGCTGAACAATTTCATGTTCCTAGTTACCCAACAAATTTGAAATATGAATGGGAATATACTTCAGATTTATTTTGTGTTTTGGAGAAAAATATTTAATTAAATATTTCCCCTCTTTCAATTGTTTAACTTAAATTAAAGGTTAGATTTTTGTGAATTGTTTTAATGAAAGATCAAAAGGATAAACAATGCAGACCTTCTTTGCTCATATTTACCAAGAGTGCCAATATTTTTGGCCACCACTGTAGTTAAAAGTCCCATGTTATATACTATATTTAAACTTTTTCTGATAATTATTGGGAACATTAAACTACTAAAGCAAGCGCGACACTTGCAGATTTTTCAAGTGATTATCAGGTGTGAGCTTCATTAACAATCATCTCCTAGGAGGATCGAGATGAACGTCCGTCAGCGGGAGGTCATTCATCACTTGAAAGTCGGGACTCCCTGCTGAGTTAATGGCTTCAAAAACTGGTGAAAACAACAACAAAAAAACATCAAAATGATTAGCAAAAATCTTTTGACAAGGCAGGCTCTTGTGGTCTCTTCAAGTGACCAATGAGCTGCTTCCATTACTGAGGAACTGACAGGACAAAATGTCAAGCTGATCTGAACGTTTTCATTGCACTCAACTGCACATCAACACAAATACTAATTGTAATCCAAAGTGATTGTCAAAAAGGACTTTCCTGCCTTTTTTCTACATTAAAATGACAACCTCATCAGTCTGTTTTTTTTTAATGTAATTTCGTACTCACTGAAAGCTGCATATGGACATACACGCTTCATGGCAAGCCTCGAGGGGATACAGTAAATACTGTATCACACACTTTCACAAGGTAAAGTTACTCCAAGAATCGCCAGACCTGGCTCGTCTAGAGCATTTGTTTCTTAATCTTGTGCATTTTCTACCTTGGTTCAGTTCATATAGGCATATATGAGCAAGGCAATGGCACTCGGATCCGCACCAATACAATCGAACTGAAACCACCTGGATGGAGATTAAATCTGTAGGTCAGCTTGTCAATGTGATTCATCATCAAAATGAAGGTATAGCCTTTTAGTGGCTATATTAGACATAGATCTTCACAAATCGCTCTCTTTTGGATAGTGGCAGAACAGACACAGGTATACATGGCTTCACTCTTTCTGTGTGTATGTGTGTACGGGCATGGGAGGGAGAGGGAAAGAGCTTTGTGACCATGAGAGCATGACCATGAGAGTACTTTCCATTGCTGAAATAATGTAAAAGCAACTAATGACAAAAAAAAAAAAATAACCACAACTGTAGTTTTACAGTTTGTCAATTTTACAAAGTTTTTTTTATTTTTACTATTTTAAAAGCAAACCCCACCATAAAGACAATGCAACATTGCAACCATTTTAGCCAGTCTTGGATCAAGCAAGCAACAGGTCTGAAAACAACATAATTCACTCTATTACTTTTGTTCATGCACCCAAGGTCCTCCTGTTGTTATTTCAGCAAGCTCCACATGACAGAGAATGAGAGAGAGAGAGATGGTATGTTTTTCACTCCAGAGAGAGAATTCAGCAAAACAGTCTGCATGTGTGACACCCTTGGCCAAAATAAAGAAGTCTGAAATATTCTATAGTGGTGCTGGCTTAAGTTTATCAGCCTTTAAAACCACCTTAGTTATCTGTATTTGCATAATCCACTATAGGTCGACTTATTTACAACAGCACGATTGAGTGATTCTCACACAATCTGCTAATAAAATGTCCTGGTCCGGTTTTACTCCAAAAAACAAACTAATAATAAATTAGATTGTGCCTACAGAAAATTGAGCCTATATTAAGGGTCATTAAGATTTTTTTTTTCAATTTGTGGCAGAATTTTCATGACCGTTACACACATTTATAAAACGGTTAGTTCCGGTCCTTGATTCTGATTGGTTGAGCCGCATTCAAAGCCATTGTGAATTACTCAAACATACACCTGTGTCCGCATTACATCAGTATCACTGTGCAACTATGTAAAACAATTCAGTATTACTGCGCCAAAGAAATAGTTCCAAGAAAGTTTTTTTTTGTAAATTTTTACTTAAATGGATGGTCTAAGCATGGATGAGTGGTGGAGAGAGATGGACAGGAATGATTAAAAAAAAACAAAGCAGACACTCTGAAATTAAATGAGAGAGAAATTGAAGAGCTGGAAAAGTCAAGAAATTAAGCTGGGACCGTTAAACAGACTATGTTGTCTGTTAGCTGTTTTCAGAATTGGTGTGCTGTGAAAGATCTGGCTATTGATTTTAAAACAATAACCAAAATTGACCTAAACCAGGCTTTCTGTCAGTTTTATGCCACCATGAAAAACAGGAAAAAGTGAACCCTACGGTTTAAGCAGTTATGTTTAAGCCTACGTGCAGGGCTTAACCGGTATAATAATGATCCACCGATCAGCCAAAACTGGTGTCTGTTGAAAGATCCAGAGTGAAAAAAAGGACGTGACAAAACATCCCACCATCCTGCGTTAACGGAGGCAGACTTTCAGAAAAATCAAGCAGTCTGCAGCACTGAATCCAAATACACCTGAGTGTCTTGTAAACAAAGTCTGGTTTGGGTACAGCTGCAGAGCTAAAGCGGGCAACTGCCAAATGAAGCCTGAATAATTTGTCATCCGCCAGGACGAGAACGGTCAGAAGTATGTAAAACTGTAATTCAATGAATGCAAAAAAAAAAAAAATTGAGCATATTGTGCACACCTTTCTGTAGTAATGTTGTCAGCATATATTTTATGTTACAGTGTAGTCTATACAAGAAAAAAACATTGCAAGTGACAACAGCTACAATGCAACAGGTTAATTTTAACCTAATGTTAGGTACACTAGAGAGCCTATGGGGTGAACTTCCTTGGTTCTATGTTGCCATGGATTTGTAAAGCAGCTGGCACTGAGACAATTTACACCAATCAATGCTTGAGAAGCACGATTGTACAAAAACTTTCTGATGCTGGCCTAGAGGTGAGAAAAATCATGTCAGTGACAGGGCATGAATGTGAATCATCCCTGCAATCTTACTGGCGCCCAAACTAAAAGGAGAGACAATACTGGAGCAATATATTTGCCTCTGGCAATGCACAATTAAAACACACCTGTACAGCATTAAAAACCTCCTCATCCAGCAAAGAGGAGCGCTAACTTATTTGATCAACGCTTCAGCAATTCCACAATTAATGGTGATATCCAGATAAATTTTAATTATAAAACAGACAGTTCTGGTCAATGATTCTGATTGGATGAGCCGCGTTCTTCACCGTCTTTGTTGCTGCGTGTGTTGCTTGGCAACCCTTTGGAACTGAATTGCTTGGAAGAGGAATAAATGTGTTATATCCACTGATCTATATACAGTATGCAACTGGATTGCTCATGACATCACAACAGTGAAGCTACTGTGCCGCCATCTTTGTATTCCCTAACATTCTGTATTCCTATGGGAAATTATCCCATCCAGTCACTTTAAAAAAAAAGTTTTTAAGTCTGCATATATAGCATCACAATGCAATCTTCCTACACATGTAATGCGTTTTTATTTGGACACATTTTTTCCCCCTGCTTATTCTAAGTGTGAGCGTGTTATGTTACTCTTTACTGCAGCAGCATTACGTTCAGCGGCGCACTTGTTACTTCAATAGAAACAAGTAAAAAAAACTGAGGTAAGATATCAGTAGACATTTTCAAACATACGTTTTGCAGGCTTTAAAGTTGTTATTCTGAATACATTATGCTTTGTAACTTTTGTTTTACATTGAACATTCATTGTGGTTATTTTCTTAGGCTAAATTAATATAAGCTATGTAGCTAACATTAGCTTAAGAAAATAACCACAATGAATAATAGTATAACTCAAGTTAACTTTTTTTTGGTAAAGTTGAATATCTACTTGCAGATCAGCACTGTTGATACAACTGATGAATATAATGCGGGCTTGCATTAATTGTCTGCGTGTGTGATTTGTACTTTTTGCAGTGCAGGCCTGAATATGGCCCAGCTCCAAGTGGTCAATTGGAATTGACAAGGAGCACATGGATATTGTAGACGTTAAACAAGATATGTTTGCAGCTTGGATTTCAATAATCATCCAACTGAATGTTAGGTAATAACGGAATTGGTTTGCAACATGAGGGGAAAAGCTGTATGAGGAGACAGTTGTCAGCCTGGCTTCACAGAAGAGCTGTTTTAATGGAGTAAAAAATATTATACTATCTGTTTTTATTTGCAATGAAGATACTTTTGCAACATGCAGTATAACAATATACTATATAATATATAATAGTCTTATAAAATGACTGTTTTAAATAGTTATAACTTTTAATGTTAATAGAAAAGTTGACCCAAAAATGTAAATTCTGTCATCATATACTCAACCTCATGTCCTTCTAAATCCAAGCGAGTTTCTTTTGCAGAACCCCCCCCAAAAAAGGTATTTTGTATTCCATATAAGGAAAGTATGTGGTGAGTAGGGCTGCACAATTAATCAAAATAAAATCGAAACCGCGATATGACTTTGTGCGATTTAATTACATAAATATATATTCTGCTCCCTTTAAAGTTTCTTTGCGCTGCTCTGTCCAGTCTATATCAAGTTAGAGCATTGTTGGTGTTTTCAGAGCAGTTCTGTGCTCCAAAACTCCCTCCCATGCTTCGAGTAATAGAAGTGCTCTTGAGTTTGGTTCCGTTTGCTTATGTGCACTAAACGCTTTATTTACACTAAACTAGCGCATCCTGCATGATGCGTTTTTTATTATCTGCGGTAGCATCATTTCAGTGCCCGAAAGGCACAGGTATCATAATAATATCACAGAATACAAGATGGGGTATAATTCAAACGTCTTTATTAAATGATTGCTGAGCAAACGGCATTAACAGCAACACCTGTAGAGTCCAGAAACTTCTCTTCCTCCAGTCTCGTCATTTGTTTCCCTCACGAGAGTGTGTCCCCTTATTTCACTCCCCGCAGAAACAAGTGAAAGCGGAACTAATATTACCAACATCCGACAAAATGAAAAGGGAACATACATTTAATAAATCTATATGAAATATTTAGTTATTATACTATAATGCATTGCTAAATTAAATAAAATAATGAATACAAATAAATAAATGACAAACTAACCAAAAGTTTCACTTTAATTTAATTACACCAATGGGTTATCAGTTCAACTTCAGTTTGACATTAAGCCTCATTCTTTAGGACTATCTTAAATACAGTAAAGAATAATCTGTATAAGCCTACTAGATTAAGGCCTAGAATAAAGAGTAACATTTAGATTTTAAAATTATATTTTGTGTTTATTGCATTATTCAATCAACCAACTTTATTTTTGACAGCAAAAACTAGGTAACAACTATGGCTTTACCAACAGGGAAATGTAGTTAACAGTGACATTGAGCAGAAAGCTTACATTTTGACAGCTGCTGATAAAAAGTTAAATGATCAGCATCGATTGATAAGATGAAAAGAAAATTGGAGATAGGCATCATATCACATCCCTTAATATTCAAGTTGACTGTTTCAAAAACTAATGTTGATGATTAGTGGGCTGAGATCCTGTAACAAAATGGACAAAAACAGGTACATGGATGAAAGAAGGTCATGAAAAAAGGTCTCAGTTTGGTTCTTTTAAGAGGGTTCAAGTGTGAAAGCCCCAGCAGCCTTTTTGCAGTTGAACATGTGGAAAACATTACCATCATAGTTCAAAATTGCAATATTTGTCGCAATATGACTTTGTCCAAATCGTACAGACCTAGTGGTGAGCAAAATAGCTTGTTTGGGTCACCACCAAATTTCATTATATGGACAAAACCATTCTTTAAAATATCATCTTTTGTGTTCCACAGAAAAAGTCATACAGGTTTGGAAGGACATGAGGTTGAGTAAATAGCTGTGTGTAAGGTCGTACATAAGTTGGGACATAAAGTTAACACTAAGGGCTTAGTAACTACTAGTTAGTTTGTAACTGAGACAGTGCTTAATTTGGTTGCACCACCTGTTCTTAAGGCAAGTCTTAACTAGTAGGTCGTAAACTCTCCGTAAAGCGTAGTTGCATAATATGACGCTTGCCTGTATTATCCAATAAGCAGCGCTTCATATTTGTACACAGAAGTGTTAAAAAGCTGCAAACTACAATTTGATCTTAAGGCTGATGTTCAAACCTTGTTTGTTCACATAACTGTCAGCTGTAATAAATTATATCCCCATTAATATATGATACATAATAAAAGTAGATTTAATAAATAGTATATTTGCCCTGTGTAAATTACAATATTTAGGAACTGAATCTAAAATTAATAAGGGGTGATAATACTAATACAACAGGCTGGAAAAACAGACATTTATTCATTTAATATCTCGACACCGATCGACACACCCTGAAAACTGCACAGTTAACTGTTCCTGGTCGAAATCTTCCATAAATATTTAGTTCATACGTAGGGTTACGTTCTACTTAAGTTTCATGGTGCACCAATCATATATGTAGTACTGTGTAAATTGTGACTAAGTGCCTATTTACACCACTACTACGCTAAGTTGTAACTTGCGTATAACTGATGCAACCGGCCTCTGATCTTTATGTCATACTTTTTTCTTTTTTTTTTGCAGTACAAGCTTGAGTTTTCCTAAGCCGTTTAGAGTGTGATGCAGCACATGTTTCCTTGGCAATGAACTGGAGGAGCCTGATGTTTGTGCAGCTTTCTGCAATGCACTTTGAGTATGAAGATGTGATTATTGTATGGTTCTAGGTTGAACATGTTTGCCTCAAGTTCCTTGAATGCAGAACCAACATGGAGTTCCAGAACCTTTGTGGGGACAGAGATGGGCCTTGTGAGTGTGTGCTGTTGAAGATATCTCTCAGCTGTCTTGCAGACTTCCAGGATGCTGTCAGTCGGTCTTATAATTACACCTTGGGACTTCATGTTGATCAGTGGGATCATCTTGGGAAGAGCTCTCGACACAGAGTGCTGATAAACAGGCTGTGCACTGAATCTTCTTCATAGTTGTTTTAACTGCAAAGCCTGCTATGTACCCCACCACAGCCTCTTTGAACATGGACAAGCTGGGAAGACTTACAGTGATGTTTTTCCTCAGTATCTTCTGTTTCAGTCTGAATGTCACTGCCTGAAATGCCAGCATATCAGAAGGTGTTGCCTCCAGTAACACTGTGCTATCCGGTGGAGAACAGATGCCACTAGCTCTGATGGCATGTTTTTGAATGGCTTGCTACCATTCTTTTTAAAACTGATTTAAATTGACTTGCTGTGGGATTGTTGTTAAAAATCCATTAGCAGATGTTTTAGTCAAGTCAAGTGGTTTTTATTGTCGTTTCAACCATATACAGTTACTGTAGTACAGTACACAGCAAAATGTTCCTCCAGGACCATGATGCTACATAAAACAGCATAGGACAAACACAGAACCACATGAGACTACACAAACTAAATAAAATACCTATATAAAGTGCACGTGTAAACAGTACGGGACAGTTCAATAAATTACTAACAATGAACAGGACAACAGGCACAGTGAGAGACAGTGCAGCACCGACCAGTACACAGTAGTGCAAAAAGAAGAGTTTCTAAAAATGCCAAATGTAAACATAACATACTATGAGATAGTGTTCTATGGACATAGCAGTTATTGAGGTAGCAGCCAGTTATAAAGTGACAGTAATTAAAGTGCAACTCAGGACATGTGTGTGTGTGTGTGTGTGTGTGTGTGTGTGTGTGTGTGTGTGTGTGTGTGTCAGTCCAGGCTCTGAGTATTGAGGAGTCTGATGGTTTGGGGGAAGAAGCTGTTACACAGTCTGGCCGTGAGGGCCCGAATGCTTCGGTACCTCTTGCCAGATGGCAGGAGGGTGAAAAGTTTGTGTGAGAGGTGTGTGGGGTCGTCCACAATGCTGATGGCTTTGCGGATGCAGTGTTTTTTGTAAATGTCTTTGATGGAGGGAAGAGAGACCCAGATGATCTTCTCAACTGTCCTCACTATCCTCTGCAGGGCTTTGCGGTCCAAAACGGTGCAAGTCCCAAACCAGGCAGTGATGCAGCTGCTCAGGATGCTCTCAATAGTCCCTCTATAGAATGTAGTGAGGATGGGGGGGTGGGAGATGTGCTTTTCTCAGCCTTCGAAGTGGAGACGCTGCTGGGCTTTCTTGGTAACAGAGCTGGTGTTGAGGGACCAGGTGAGGTTCTCCGCCATGTGAACACAAGGAATTTGGTGCTCTTGACGATCTCCACAGAGGAGCCGTCGATTTTCAGCGGAGAGCGTTCACCTCGTGCTCTCCTAAAGTCAACAACCATCTCTTTTGTTTTGTCCACATTCAGAGACAGGTTGTTGGCTCTACACCAGTCCGTTAGCTGCTGCACCTCCTCTCTGTATGCTGACTCGTCGTTCTTGCTGATGAGACCCACCATGGTCGTGTCATCGGCGAACTTGATGATGTGATTCGAGCTGTGGATTGCTGCACAGTCGTGAGTCAGCAGAGAGAACAGCAGTGGACTGAGCACACTTTTATTGTATTGTTCAGTTTAATGGTCCATTTTTGTGTTCTTAGAAGCTTCTGTTATTGAACAAATATATATGTATGATTTTCTAAAGTGAGTATATGTCAAAAAAACCCATTTCGGATTATGATTAAGTAGATCAGGGGATTGTTGAAATAATTAAATGCTCAAAGTACATATATGGTAATTCCATTAAGTAAAGGGTAATTTCATGTTTATACTGCATATGAACGTGTGTGTGTACACACACACACACACACACACACACACACACTCTTATATTTGGTTCTTCTGGATTTATTTTGAAGAGGTACTGTCTAGTTTTAATATCAACACAAAGCGAGTCGTTTTTATTAACAATCACTGATCTCAGCGATTATAACTTTAAAACCTGTTGATGTGCATGCATCCCTCCCAGAACTGATGTCACTTTACTTAATGACTTCATATTTACTATATAGTCTAGTCAAAAAGAGTTAATAATGTTGACAAATTATACATATGAATAATTTGTCAACATTATGAAAAATTTTGAACAGCACAATATATAGTAAATGTGAACCAATTTAAACAAAGTCAGACACATGGGTGGGGTCAATGAGCATCAACAGATTTAAACTATGAAGGCAGAGAAACGTCATGCATCCTGTAACAATCTACAGATGTCGCTATTGGACACTTTTGCTTTAAAAAAAGGTCATTTATACACTTTGATGTTGTATTTTTACGGTCGATTGTTAATGATTATGATCATTATGCCCGCTCTGCATGGGAATAACGACTCATTTGTGCTTAATTGGTACATAGTCTATATAAAGTACAACCTGTGGGCACTTTTGCCACATCCTTTAGTGAGCGTTGTTTCGCAGTTAAACGCCGCACATGGGGTCATATTAAGTTTCGGTCCATGCCCATTTACACCACAACTAGGCTAAGTTGTAACTTATGAATAGCTGGTGCAACCAGCCCTTGGTCCATAGATATGGCAAAGGTCCTTCCTTCAATGAAAGTCAACAGGATTCCCCCTTAGTCAGACAGCTTAGAAATGTAATGACTTATTTCTTTAAAAAGCCCCACATTATGAAGCATCAAATAACAGCAATGGTGTGTGATGAGTTCCCCATTAGAGGACACTGCTAATGAAGAACTGTATTTGCTGCTCCAAGCAGCAGATTTCTGACACAATCAGTAAAGTGAAAGACCAGAGTAATAACTGTGGTTAACTTTTAATATTGGAGATACTGATGCTTGTTTAAAGAAAACACATTACCAATTTAAGCAAAACTGTGCTTATAATTATGTACAGGAATAACCTGTCTGCTTGCCTTTGATAAAGCTTAAAATGAACCATTAATGACAATGCAGCTGCGCATGCAAGTGTTATTTGTTCTGATGTTACAGAAAATGTTTCTTATCACCCAATCCGCATCCATTTCTGAAAACGTAACAGCAAAAAAAATTACTTTCTTTCAGTCCCAAATGCTTGAGGCAATTATGGAGCTCTACTTTCTCTGGTTAGTACAAAAGTAAATACTCTACCACTCAAGGAAGCAGGGGCCCGATATTTGTTAAATAACTGATTGCCACCATGACTACAGTAAACACTGAGGCCCTGGGCTTGGTGTTTATTAACAATCACATCTTCCTTCTGGAGCAATTTAACATTAACCAGGTGGTACAAACTGCAGATCTGGTAGGTGCCATAATACACAGGGAGGGCCTTATGTAAACAAATGGGATGGGTGGGGGAACAGCTCAAAAAGCGACAAGAGTAAAACAGCGAAGAAAATCACTAGACAAAAAAAGCAACCCCTCTCCTGAAAAGAATGTGAACCAGAACAGAGCTTGTTTGACTTGAATGCTTGTTATTTAGCACAGCTAACAAAGCTGCTGCTGGTTTTGGCTGACAGAGAACATGTGTTGTAGTATTCAGAGGACGATAGCTCAAGATACTTACCAAGGACACATTTTGGAATGGCAGGTGACCGATATATCACTGGCCGATATTCTGAATTTTTTAATTATCAGCATTGGCCGATAAATTTTCCCCTTTGTCCGAAAATCACCTGCTTGTATGTGAAGCAACGGAGACATGTAAAAGACCAGTCATGATTCCTTTTGTCGTTACGTGCCATCGTGTTACTACAATAGACGGATGAGCTCATGATGTTAAAGTGCTCACATGTTTCATTATCCTCTCTTCTAAACAGTTCCCTGTAACTTTGAACTCTTTTGTCTAATGATAAAAATGCAAATATCAATAAAACTAATATCATATGCAGGTCTGCAAATATGCGCACATCTCCTTTAAACAGATGTAATAAACCAACCTCACACAACTTCACCAGATCCAGCATCCTGTGTGAGTGCTCATTTATTTACCAGCATTTTCCTGGTGGCAATCCAGCCCAAGACAATCCAAGCAGGCGATCCAGGCCATCTAAACTGTCAGGATTTTGCTACTCGAGCTGGATCCGCATGAGCAGGCGAGTGCAGCTTCAAAGTAAAAGTGATTCATGTGTGCTATAAGTAAATGTCTTATTCACTATGCACTGTATGTGCAACTAGTTTGATTGTGTATTTTTTGAGAAAATGAGATTGGTAATGTGGACATGCCATACGTGGTAGCTAGACTACTGTGTGTACTGTTATTTCCTTCTACCTAATATATTAACAATTTCTTCATGCAAAAATAAATGACTACAATTTGATGAAAACAGAAGAAACTGATATCTATAATTTAAAATATAATATTAGTTTTTACAAATATTTCAAGTTAAAGTTTAGAGTGAAATTGAGTAAATATAGTGCTAAATAAGAGTTTATAAATTGTTTAGCCATTTATGTTATTTACTATTTTAAATTGTGTGATATATTGCCATTGGCCATTAAAAAAAAAAAAATCAATTGGTCAATCACTATTTTGGAGTGGTGTGAGGTGAAGTTGATAAGAACCACAAAAAATTAGTGCGCAGGAGGATCCGCTTCTTTGGCTAAACATGGAAATAGGAATATATAAAAATTAAAACTATTTTGTGAACTTTCCAAGTATTACTTCTTTCCAAGAGCAAAATAGCAGATAAACTGATCTAGGCCTATATTAAATGAACAGATCAAAGCTGAAACAGTGCCACTACCCTTGAAATTATGGTTTTCATAGCAATAAGACATAGCATTTGTAATTTTTGAGAACAATTTTGTCACTAATTCAGAGATATTTGGTGTAATATACAATATAGACTCCACAGATACCGTAATCCTCATATCGGCTACTGTATGCAGTTACACAGAGAAGAGAGAACATTCAAATTGTGTTTAACAACCATTACAAATAAGTACTGAAACGGTGTACATATTGAGTGCATTGCAAGGTTTTACCTGGGTCAAATATGGTCTTCGGTGGTAGCTGACATACACTGTCATCCACACACACACTGTGCAGTTGTTATTTATTTTACCTTATGGTAATTAATTAATTTTTTAAAAATTATGCAGTTGCATATCCTAATTAGTTCCATATCTTAATCCCAATTAAATTATTTTTGATCATCTGCGCATCTAATTTCTGAATTCAACAGATTAGAACGGCTAGATTAAAATATTTTGACTGTACTCCTAAGTAAACTATTCATTTGTGACTGTGCTTCTATAGTGAAAATGTTTGTTTCCTACTCCATAACAGGATAATTGATTCTTTTCAGCACACTTGATTTAGGAATCATTATAATATCTGAAGACAAACCAGGCCAGTTGTTTCTTAATATCAAACATGTAACATGAATTTGTCCATAATTTTTGGAGGTCCAGACTTTGTAGTTGCCGTTATGTTTACCATAGTTCTTCGATTGTTTAAGAGTGCCATTTGCAATAAATCACAGGTAAGACCATCAATGGCTGCTCAATGTGGTTAGGTGTTTAGTAGGGCTGGGCGATATGATGATATATATTGTGGCGACGATATTAGGTGTAAATCGATGGAGATTTTGCTATATTGTGTACATCACAAAAAGTATAAATCCATGTGCATAACGCCAGTGCATCTAACAGTGTGCATGCTTCAGGTGATACTGAACCAGGTTTGAGTGGAGAATGCGGCTGGTAAAATTTGCGCATGCTGGTTTAAAGCCAGATTCACTACAGGAATTATGCGGATCAGGTAATGGTGCACACAAGCCGACAAACTCGTTGCTGATTCTTTGGAATTCTAATTTTGCGGGCCACTTCTGAGCGCTCTATGCAGCAATCCACCGTGACCTTACACACTCTGATGGGACAGCGTCACTATGATCCAGACACCTGAATCATCTCTTTAACATGCCGAGGTTCGCTTGACTACACTGAACATCTGTGTATTGCTGATATACTAAATAGAAAAGTCAAGAAAATGAAGGGGAAGTTGTGTTAAAACAGGTGCAACATACAGTATGTAGTGTAGGTTCACAAAAGCGGACCCAGATTAGAAAACTTTATCTGCAAACTGTGTTGCATGATGATAATCACTCATTGTAATACAAACATTCAGTTTCAAAATTAAACACTCTAAATTATATTATGAAAGCCAAAAGATAAGCTCTGCAGTAATTCTCTTTTTCTTTTTTTTGTCATTTTTTGCAGTGTTTACAAATATACAGGTGCTGGTCATATAATTAGAATATCATCAAAAAGTTGATTTATTCCAGTAATTCCATTCAAAAAGTGAAACTTGGATATTATATTCATTCATTACACACAGACTGATATATTTCAAATGTTTATTTCATTTAATTGTGATGATTAAAACTGACAACTAATGAAAACCCCAAATTCAGTATCTCAGAAAATTAGAATATTACTTAAGACCAATGCAAAAAAAGGATTTTTAGAAATGTTGGCCAACTGAAAAGTATGAACATGAAAAGTATGAGCATGTACAGCACTCAATACTTAGTTGGGGCTCCTTTTGCCTGAATTACTGCAGCAATGTGCGTGGCATGGAGTCGATCAGTCTGTGGCACTGCTCAGGTGTTACGAGAGCCCAGGTTGCTCTGATAGTGGCCTTCAGCCCTATCAGAGGACAGGTGCCAAGTCCTGTTGGAAAATGAAATCTGCATCTCCATAAAATTGGTCAGCAGCAGGAAGCATGAAGTGCTCTAAAACTTCCTGGTAGACGGCTGCATTGACCTTGGCCCTCAGAAAACACAGTGGACCAACACCAGCAGATGACATGGCACCCCAAACCATCACTGACTGTGGAAACTTTACACTGGACTTCAAGCAACGTGGATTCTGTGCCTCTCCTCTCTTCCTCCAAACTCTTGGACCTTGATTTCCAAAGGAAATGCAAAATTTACTTTCATCAGAGAACATAACTTTGGACCACTCAGCAGCAGTCCAGTCCTTTTTGTCTTTAGCCCAGGTGAGATGCTTCTGACGCTGTGTCTTGTTCAAGAGTGGCTTGACACAAGGAATGCGACAGCTGAAACCCATGTCTTGCATACGTCTGTGCGTGGTGGTTCTTGAAGCACTGACTCCAGCTGCAGTCCACTCTTTGTGAATCTCCCCCACATTTTTGAATGGGTTTTGTTTCACAATCCTCTCCAGGGTGCGGTTATCCCTATTGCTTGTACACTTTTTTTCTACCACATCTTTTTCTTCCCTTCGCCTCTCTATTAATGTGCTTGGACAGAGAGCTCTGTGAACAGCCAGCCTCTTTAGCAATGACCATTTGTGTCTTGCCCTCCTTGTGCAAGATGTCAATGGTCATCTTTTGGACAGCTGTCAAGCCAGCAGTCTTCCCCATGATTGTGTAGCCTACAGAACTAGACTGAGAGACCATTTAAAGGCCTTTGCAGGTGTTTTGAGTTAATTAGCTGATTAGAGTGTGGCATCAGGTGTCTTCAATATTGAACCTTTTCACAATATTCTAATTTTCTGAGATACTGATTTTGGGGTTTTCATTAGTTGTCAGATATAATCATCAAAATTAAATGAAATAAACATTTGAAATATATCAGTCTGTGTAATGAATTAATATAATATCCAAGTTTCACTTTTTGAATGGAATTACTGAAATAAATCAACTTTTTGATGATATTCTAATTATATGACCAGCACCTGTATTTAAAATTTTGTTTCTGCAAGGTGTGTTATTTTCGTAGTGTATTTTTTCAAACTAAAATGGTAATATTTACTTTGTTACTTTGCTTTGAAAAGATCTTGTTTCTTTATTTTTATTGGTTTTCCAGAAGAAGAAAAAAAAAAAAAAAAAAAAAAAGTACATCATGATATATATCGTTATCGGGGTATACAATTACTCGTTTCATGACAAAAGATTTTGGTAATTTTATCCACCCCTAGTAGTTAGTCTCCTCAAAAAATTAAAATAAATAAATACTCAATTTGCTATGGAAAAAGAAAAAAAAAAAAGTGGTCAAAACGCATTTAAATACTTAAAGATACTATATGTAAAATTGACAACAAGCATTTGAAATGGGTACTGCAGTCCAAATTCAAAATATTGGAGAGACTCAAAGCTTATGCGGGTTGCCAAAATTAGCAAACTCAGCATCCGTTTTAAAGGATTTATAAGCTTTAAGCTGTCTCAATCTTCCAAAGGCATCTCCAATATTGATCATTGTTTTACTACACCTCTGGTCATGGTGGTTTTTAGATGGATGGCTTTTTAGTTTGGGTGGAATCTGTTGTTATCTCTGATCCAGTTCCTTTGCTGGTTTCCATGGCTGCAGCACGCAGTGTTGTTTGCCTGCAATCTTGTTCAAATCTGGTAACCCAGAGGTGTCGAAATACTATTGGTGAGTGGGCAGTGGGCGGGATCACACAGGCAAAAACATAAAGGCAAAAACATAAACAGAAATCCCGGCCCGAAATGGAAACTTCAAAGTAGAATATACTGACTGTAGCACTGTTCGGAGAAGACAGTATTTCAACTTGACATGTTTCCTAATTCTCTAATGACATATTATGGTCATTTTATGATTTAGCACAGTAAAAATATTACATCTAGCACTTTTTAAATACAACTGCCAAAGTTGCAATAAATTCTGATATAGTTTACTGTGACAAATATTTTAAGGGTGTTAATTATGTAAACTATGAATCCACAAGGTATACTATTGATGCAAACTCAGCGTCTGCGTATAGTCGAGCACGATCCTGTCCAAGTATACTCCGTTTGACGGTTTGCGCATAAACAGGCGATCGCGTTACGTCTGTACGAGACATCAGACTATTTCTTTTAAAGAGTTTAGACCTAGAAAGATGTCTTTATAGTCCTTCAGACTCAAGTTATAGAATTACAGGTATCTCAAGACCTCCTCACACACGTGCTCTTGACGTACAAATCCACTTAATATTTTTACCATCATCTCCTGTTGTTAACCAGCGATAACATCTTCGAACGCATCTTAGTGACAATAACGTCTCAAATGTGAGTGTTGCCACCTTATGGACCCACAAATTAGAGCACATAATTCCAGGTGCAAGCTAATTCTGCATGTTCAAAATACACACAATTTCAGCTGGAAATTTCACTATGATGGCTGGAAAATCCCCGATACAGAGGTAATGCAAGTGGTCCATGAATGTCTCAGAAAAATTAATATTACAAACATTCAAAATAAACATTTATAACATGTACTGAAACCCGCTGTGTTACAAATTACGAGGTACTGCAATATATGAATCGGGCAAGAATCACTGGGCTCAAGAGTGTCCTCTTCCAGCCATGGACTGCCAATAGGCATGTTTGTTGTACATAAAAGTGCTTGAAATGACTGAAAATTACCATTCAGAACCAGTATTGACCAGGTTGACTGTTTAAAAGGAAAGCTATTGCACATTTCTTTTGGTGTCAGAAAAATAAAAGGGATCAAACGTTAGTCAACAGTGTAACTGCTGAAGAATGTTTTGTGCACTTGGCTGCACAAATTCATGTTTATTTTACTTACACTGCCATGGGCATATTTGTGCACTGCAGATGATTGCCCTTCATCTAATGAAAGTTTCTCTACATTCCTAATGCCTAATTTTCCCATAGACACAAACTATAGCAGACAAGCAACACAAACATGAGGATTTTAGGGGAGAGGTGAAGTCTCCAAGGACTTCAACTATCAGGAGGGAAAACGTACACCAACCTGAAAGAATGCCTTTGAAGTCTCAATGAGGAGTTATTGATACATAACATAAAAGGAGGGAACAAGGGAACAGAGTTTAGCTGCTCTGAATGTAATCTTAGAAGTTGCTCTTCTTGAAATGTGATGTTGCATCAAGTCTCAGCCCTTTAGATGTGGCTCTTTAAATGCATTAGTGTAAAGAGAAGGACACAAGCAATGGGCTACATAAACAAACAAGCCAATCAATAAAATGCAAAGCCTTATAACAGTTCTGTTGCCATGACAGCAAACCCTTGTTTTATATAATTTCTATGGTGCATTATAGAATATTCCTATACAAATAAGGCAGGAAAACCTATGGCATAAGCAAAATGGTTGTTTGTTGTGTCATTATGACTAGGTCTGTGGATGGAGGGACTTGTTACGTGTAATACAATAAAACATCCAACCGGAAAAATAATAAGCACAGGCATGACAGTGTAATGATGTTTCCTTCCATGTTGCCTATCGACTGTAAATTAATCAATTAGTTAGATATTGTATATAATAAACAAAAAATTATACAAAGAAAATGAATTCAACATACTGACTTAAAATATTGATTCCCCATAATACTGTGTATCTATCTGTGCTTTTCTACTTCAACTACTTGCGAAACAGAAACCAGTTTATCGATACACAACCGCAGGCTATACGGTTACAGAAAATTACACTGAAAGTCAACTTAGATTTTAAAATACATGCAAACACCTTCTGCACAGCATCGGAATGACTCACTCGATAAATAAATATTTAAAAAAAAATGGGGGCACAAGATGTGGAGGAAAAAGAGCTCATATTACAGGAAGATGTTGAAAAAGAGTCCAGTAAATGAAATTATGTTGGCTAGCTAAATACATTCAGCAAAATATTTACAAGAGATGCAGTTATACAACATTTTACCTCTTCCGCAATGCAGGAAACGGCATGATAGATACTGCGACATCTGTTATATTCACCATTTTATGCTCATATTTGTGTCTTACAAAGAAAAAAACAGTACCATCTTCTCAGCAGGTCTACACAATATTTAATCCTCAAACAAGTAATTGAAATAAGTTAGCTTAGTTCACAGATCTTTGGAAACCCTTTAAACTCTTTACCATATCTGTATGTCTATCTACATATACTGTATGTCAGGCATACTTCTTTGGATGCTCCACAGCAACTCAAGTTGTTCCAGTGTCTCGCCTATTCATTGTTGGCTGTTTTAACAATCCATTACAAAATTTATATTTTGTTTATATTATATTAAACATTTATATTGTTTATATTGCTTATTTTAATACTCGTTTCTTTTAACTTCTTATATTTAGAGAATGTGTGACATGCTAGGCGTGTCAACACCAAAACAAATTCCTTGTATGTGTAAAAAACATACTTGGCAATAAAGCTTTTTCTGATTCTTTTTGATTCTGAAAAAGTACATAAGATGGCATGGCCAAAAAAATACATCATATTTTGTCATTATGTGGCCAAAATCAATGAAAGAATGCTCAGAAAGCACACCTCTCTGCTCATCTTACAGGTTACAGTTTTTATCTTAAGCGTGCACCACTCATTTAATCGTAGCTGTCTGAACCAGTGTATTTTAGAATCATGGTTGGCTTGACCGGAGACGCCATCACCTTTTGAATACACGGTGTTAAGTTGAAAATAGTTTTGAAGACACTGCGTTCAGTATCATTCAGCTGTGCTCCGTCTAGCGGTTTGAAAGGAAGAATTCGCCTGGTGTATCCACTTTTCCAGATTGTTGAGTGCGGTCTCTACACCAGACAGAAAGTCACTGTGTGACACTAATTGACAGACAATGATCGACAATATCAAGAAATGGCAAAACCATAGATCTGGGAAGTATATTAAACAGTAGCCAGTGTGTGAAACTAGCACCCGCCACCTAGAAAATGCGACAAGGCTGAATCCAGTTCGCAAGCCCCTCTTCTAAATGCATTTCATTTTTTTTTGCCAATGTGTGAATGGCTTGTAATGCAACTTTTTATAAAAAATTAGCCCTTCCCTGACTTCCTTGGTTGCCTATTAAAGGCTTTTGCCAGGAAAATCCAAAAGATGTGACGTTTACGCATGCTCCCGAGAGCCTTGCCTCAGACAGTAATTGCTTCTCTTCCACAATTCAACACACAAAAAAATATTTTAGCCTATTTTTAAGATGTATCCATTTCAATATAATAACAAATTTCCATCTAATTGAATTGAATAGTCTTGAAGAAAATGTAATGAATAAAACTGGTTAAAGATTAGGCAATTCAATTAGATGGAAATTTGTTATTAAATTGAAATGGATACATCTTAAAAATATGCTAAAATATTTTTTTGGAGTGCAGCGCCAACAAACTGCAACACTTGGTAAAGTTATCTTAAGAGATACGAATCCAGCAAACGTCTGGCTCCAAGCACAACACCGACTCCTACACAAACTCCAAGTAAGCCAAATATGTTTTAAATGTCTGGTATAGTTTGGTAGTACGTAGCTGTATGTGTGTGTGTGTCTGTGTGTGTGTGTGTGTGTCTCAGTATGCCATGTTAAATTATATTTAGGCTGCATTATCTGTATTACCAAAACGCAATAAAAACAGCATTATTTTGGAACACCAGGGAATTTATTAGGCTTATTTATTTTGATTATTATTTTCTACATTTATAAATTGTTTTCAGTTCTTAATCTGTAGGCTATTAGTAATTTCCATCGGTGTTGACAGATGCTTGCATGATGGAGAGTTGTTGGAGATGGTAAATGTTTGGATTTGGGGAGGTGGTTATATAAGATTTTGATCACTTAGTTATTTTGTATTTTTTTTCGTTTCAAGTGCAATTTCAATTTAGAAACGTCTTATGTTTTTCTTGTTTCAGTAAATTACTTAAATTTGCAAAGTAAAATAAAGCATAAACATTCACCGAACCTTGGCAGGGGGGGGGTGGGGGGTTGACGATGTAATCGTATTCACAATATTTCAAAAGTAAATATTTTTTACATATTGCCCATTCCCTAGCAGAAATATTCAATTGGTGAGTTGCAGATGTGTGACAATAAGCAAACCAAGGGAGACTTACCAAGTCAATGACAAACATTCAATTTTGGTTAATATCCACTGATAAGTTCAAGTTTCCATCTTAAATGATAATACAATTTGTTTAGCAAATGTTTGCAGAAACAGGTGTTCAAAATGGTTAATTATACACTCTTTTGGTTATTGTGAACCTGTAGAACAAACACTAGCAATGCAGCATCGTTTATCAGTATGGTTGCTATGCAATATCTCTGTTGACAACCAGGGTATTACTGAAAGTCATACCATAATCGATCTCAAACTTAAAAGCAAGGCCCCTCTTAGACACCATTGTGTATAGCTGTGACTTTTTGCAATTTACTGAAAGATCAAGTCACCCATGATTAGAATCAATCATCGTGTTCATGATTCATCATCGCTCACACTTTCGAGTACTTGAGTACTCGTGCCCAACTGCCCATCCCCAAGCAGGACTAAACAATTGTTTCGAAAGACATCTGTATTCCATGAACTTTATGAAGCAATCAGCATTTACCTTTGACCTGTACATACATATTTTGAAAGGCTAAATTCAAACTACTGCGGAGAGTACTAGTTTATGACAAATGTGTTGTAAATAGTGTTTTGTACTGTTAAGACACTTGATTTTTGCTGAACCTGAAACCATAAGATCTTTATGACTTTTGGTTAATGGCTCTTGGACATGCATTCTTCCACCGCTGTGGATGCAATAACTTAAAAAAAAAAAAAAAAGAGAATAATCACACATTGTTTTCTACACTATGACACTGCTTTTGAATCAGCAGTGGAAAACAAAGCACAACCAGTGTAGTTCGATTCCCCAACAAATTACTCTTTTGACGGTGTCCTTTTTAATCTACAAAGCAAAATAGACAGTGTGATCAGTGCTATCCAATTCCTGTATGAATGACTCTTATCAGCCGGTTCTTTATTCGTTTTTTAGTTAATCGCAAGTCATTACTTTTGTCAAGTTTGACTCAAAATAAAAGATCTGTGTTATGTATAGAGTACTTAAGGCTTGTGGAACTTCAGAGTAATTACTGGTAGCCTAAATGGTTGTTAAAAAAAGACAATGTGAGGTTAAAGATTGTTTTGTTGTAATTATACTTTATAAAAAATTACAAATTAAATAAAAATATCTTAATTAGTCCATCTAAACACCTTTAGCAAGAATCTGTTCATTTGCAGCTAAGGGCAGTCAATTTAATATTCATTTAATTTCTAATGTCCAAAAATATCAACCTCAAATATACTACAAAAATTGTGAAAATAAACAAAAACAAACCGAAACTTAACGATTCCAGTTTCAAGAAATCAAACTGTTAAATTCCTGACGATTCTCTTATATCTAAAAAAATATTATTGAACAGCAAAATGCTGTAGATGTTGTAGAGGGCTAAAAATGAGCATCACAAGATGTATACAACCATCAGGGTTTGGTAGACAGACCAAGGTGATGAGAGCAGTTGGCAGAGAGAAGGGGCAAACATAGGACTATGTAGTTTAGCATACGGTGTCTGAATGCATGGCTCTATTTTTAGAGAGGTTTCTCTGAGATAATGGAAGAGGCAGCCCTGATAGAATATCACATTTCATAGCTAGGCCATGAACGCATGACAAATTACACAGATACACAAAACCACAGTGTACGGCCAAGCAAAGATAGGTAGACTATATCACTGAAATTGCAGGGCTTATCTTAAAATGTGTGACAGGCATAGTAAAGAGGGCCTACTTTTCATTCAGGTGTACTATGTACTGTAAATACACTTAACTGTGATGAAAATGCTGTGGTTTCTACAGAGGGACTGCACATCATGGTGATGCTGACT
The DNA here is from genome assembly GCA_032164185.1 of Moxostoma hubbsi. Classification (NCBI taxonomy): domain Eukaryota; kingdom Metazoa; phylum Chordata; class Actinopteri; order Cypriniformes; family Catostomidae; genus Moxostoma; species Moxostoma hubbsi. Next base: position 72,340,205 of record JAVLUX010000001.1, read on the forward strand.
TGTCAAGCATTCATTACTGATTCAGTACACTTTGTTAAACTTTACCAACAGTGCAGTTTAAAAACAAATGCTAGGGCTGAAATTCAAATTCATGGATGCAAAATATGATGAAACAGACCTCAAATTGACTTCAGGCTATTTAATTATTTGTTGTGGATTAGATGACCTGTAGCTTTTAGTAGATTGCATTGCTTTCGGATCTTTGAATCAAAACGTTAACAAAATGATACCATCTGACATACAAATGTCATTATGTAAGCATTCAGCAGTTAAAATAATGTTATTTCTAGTGTAATTATTAAACCGCAAAAGCTGCAATTTAATGACAAACATAGTTTGCATGTGCTGCACACTTAAAGTGAGTGCTTGAATTTGTGGAGCCAGTGGTTTGTAGGGCTGAAAAGATTAGTCTACGTTATCGACAACGTAAGACAATAAAAATAAAAAAAAATGTCGACAAAACTTTTAGTTTGATCTCATTTAACGTAACATGATCATATGAAACTCTAATGATGATGCGAAAGAGGAGCACAGCAGCTTGTGCCTGACTGAGGAGAGGAAGAAAGCATGTCCAGAAGCACTCTAAACTTTCCAAACAGCTTCAGTTGATGTAGATCACAAAATATCAGAAAAAAACTGAATTATAATGGAAAAATGCAAAATAAGAAAATACAGAAGCGATGTTGTCATGAAATAAAGCAGAGCTGGATCTGGCATTCCACTTAAGCAAAACCTGCATGTCAGAGCATCCAAAAAACAATGAGCAAATCATAATATACTGTAGCCTGTGTGTCACGTGTATATTATTGTGAAGTAAATCAGCAATACGCAGCTCTATTAAGAAGATAAGAGTTAAAAATGGATAAAGTGAAAATAAAGGTGAGAGAGTGTAGTCTTAGCCCATTATACACTGCAACAAAGTTTTTGATCAGTCTTTTTTGGCTTATTTTCAAAACTCTTTTCTAAAACTCATTTACATTAGAAGCTATACTACAGAAGAAAAAAAATTGTTCTTGGAGAATGTTGAATACAATATTTAATATTTTAATATTTTAAAATATCTAAAAACAGCCTACTTATAACAAGATACATTTACCTGAGAAGCAACATAAGATATTTAGACTTGCTTTTAGAGAATATGTGGAAAACAAGACAAAAACTCTTGATTATTGCAGTGAATTTTTACTGAATTAAACTTCAGTAAAAATTCAGTGAATGCCATTTAGAGATATATTTAAAAGATGATTTTGTCCTCTTAATGGTTAGTAAGCACGTTTAATACAACATTTTATGTCTAGGCACAAGCTGAATAGTCGGTTAAGAGCAAATGATTATTCATTGCAAAAATCAACCGAATAATCGTTAGATTAGTCAATTATCAAAATAATCATTACTTGCAGCCCTATTGTTGTGCAGACACCGGCTGCTCGAAGTTTTTAGATTTCCTTGGTTCATTCATGGAAAACACCATCATGAGCATTAATTGCTCGGTTTATAGCAGATGACAGTGGGCAGAGCACTAATTCACATTGTAGCATAAGGTACACACAGACTACATGTTTAAATAAATAGCAGCCTTTTGCGGTTTAATAAATCACACTGGGTCACATAGTGAGAAGTGAGAAGCTACTGTCAAAAACACACAGAAACGGAAGGCTTTATCTGCCAAATTTTTTTTTATTATAATAACTCCAGTTAGGGCTGTTACGATTATTAAATTTGGCTGACGATTAATTGTCAAACAGATAATTGTGATAATGACAATTAATTGTCTTTTTTTAGGGCTATGATGATTAATAGTCTCTGTAATGGCTTTCACAATTGTCAAATAAATGGTCATTTAAGGGTTTTTTTTTTTTTCCAGCATGTGCGTTTCATACACTTTAATCACTTTAAAAGTAATTTTTGCATATTTAACTTGTATATCAAATCAAAAATATATCAATCAAATAATTGGAAATAGAGAAATGTGATTTCATTAAGGCTTTAAAAATGTATAAATGACATGAAAAATTATGTTTTAAATATCAAAATATAAAATAAATAAAAAAAGTCAAATTTAGCTTTGGTAAATTTTACATTTGCAAGTTTTTTTTTAGATTTTTTTGAAAAAGAAAATTTAAAATATTTTTATATTTGATAATATTATGCAATAATCAAATATTTTTGTCCTAATTTCTTTGCTGGTTGACATCCGTGGTGCGGCTCAGTGGCGCTCGTATTCCCAGACCAACTGAATGACACACAAACCCACAGTTCGTGGCATTTATACAGTATATTTGCTTTAAGTTCCTTTATTTGAGCATTAAAATCTGATTAGATTTAGATTGCCCAATAAATCACGGTTCTCTCAAATAACCGCATTAGACCAAATGATCGTGATCAGACGGTTATTTAATATTCACAACAGGCCTCACTCCAATGTTGTATTTTGGATTGTGCTTTAACCCTCTGGGGTCGACAGACGCACCGCCGCGTCCTGCTGGATATTTTCGTCATTACAGCAGAAACAACTTAAAATACTGTCATTTTTGGGTATACAGATAAGTTTAAGACATCATTAGAAACTATAAAGGGTCTACTTTTATTTGTGTACACTCACAATAACAACAAAACCTTGTGCTTTTGTAAAATAAAGAAAATAAAAAGGGTGAGCTTTCAGCAGTCTGTGTTCACGAGCATATTTCAGAAACACGTCAACTGAAACTCCGCGAATACTAATCACACAAACATGAATCATATATCTAAAGAAAGCTTTAAATGTCTATTTTTTTTAATAAACCAATTCAAATTTAAAACAAATATTCTCCTGCAATGCAATCTGTTTGAAACAAACCCTAAGTAAAACCCTAAACCTAGTTGTCTCTAATCATGCATGAGGCTCTGTCAAGCTATTAGTGCAAGAGGCCTGTGTGAGATAATCTTCCATAAACTCCCAAAAAAATTTTTTTCCTTTTTTCTAGAGCCTCCTACCACTGTGTGAAATTTGGGGGCTGTGGGAGCTTTCTAGAAAAAGTCAATCTGCAATTTGTTTCATTCATTTTCTACAACGGGTTGGTAAACGGGGCACCGAAAGGTCAGAACAACTCAAAATTACATTTGTGTGTCTTCAGGGTGTCCTTAGACAGCGTGCAAAGTTTCAAGTCCCAACAATGTCATTAAGTGCTTAATTGGCTGACTTGTGCATGAAAAGTAATTTTTCTGGTACCCCTTTGAGTTTTTTCCCAGATCTTCTTGAAATGTATACCATAGAAATAGGAAGCTTGGAGAAGAACAGAAATACAGGTTTCAGCTTCCTAATTCAATCCAGAGCCGAGATCTGGACACCAACAGACTAACTTCCCATTAGCAATTGATTATATAGCTGTATGTGTCCACCAACAGCCTAACTGCCCATTAGCAATTTAGCTGTATGTGTCCACGAACAGACTAACTGCCCATTTCCAATTGATTGTATAGCTGTATGTGTCCACCAACAACCTAAATGCCCATTTCCAATTGATGGTATAGCTGTACGTGTCCACCAACAGCCTAACTGCCCATTAGCTATTTATTGTATAGCTGTATGTGTTAGTTAGTCTGTTGGTGGACATATACAGCTATACAATCAATTGGAAATGGGCAGTTAGGTTGTTGGCTATAGGTCAGCCAATCAAGCACTTAAAGTCATTGGGACTTGAAACTTTGCACACTGACTAGGGGGCCCCTGAGAAGCTATCGATTTCAATTTGGACCTTTCGGAGTCGTTTCCACGGACCCGCTGTGAAAATTAATGGTAAAAATGGTAAGTGGGACGTGTTCAGTTTTTACCGGTTTATCTAATTATCTGTAATGTGATCCCACCCACCAGCAGAGTGCGCCATTCATACGCTAATGTGCTGAGACGATCAACAAAATGTACACGCCCTCACTGTGAGGTTGTAAACACATTTCGTTCATTTTTCTGAGCGTTTGCAATGATACACAGGTGAGAAAGCTCCAGGATTGTAAGGAAGAGTTAACATTTTCCTCAGAAGAAGAGTGGGACTCCGATGAACATTTGTATTTTGAAGAGAGACTTTATCCAGCCGAGGATAAAATTTCAGACAAGTCAGTCAATTAGTTTTCATTAGTTGACATGCTATTTTATATAAACTTGAACATATTTTACTAGTGGGACTGTTTCCAGACTTGCCAGCTAGGATTCGGAGTATTGACATTTGAAATATGACTTCTAATAAGCAAGTTTTAGTTACATTAAAATGCTGTTTCGGCTAATCTAGTGTTTATGCTGCCTCATTATCATCAACAAAGCTTGTGCTTGCAAATATCTGTTCAGGTGTAAATTAGTAAAATGCACTTTAAATATGCCCATATTAGAAAATCAGCATATTATGATTTCTGAAGGATCATGTGACACTGAAGACTGCAGTAATGATGCTGAAAATTATGCTTTGATCACAAATTGCATTTTACAATAAATTTAAATAGATATTGATAAATAGATAAACTGTCCTTTTAAATTGTAAAAAGAGTTCAGAATATCAATGTTGTTTCTGTATTTTGGATCAAATAATCCAGTCTTGGTGAGCAGAAGAGACTTCTTTTAATGGTAATGTAGGTCTAAAATTAAGTCTTTATGTAAAAAAAAAATATATAGTCAGATATCTTCTTTTAACTTAAAACTTGATTTGGATCATTAAGTCTCCTCACATTCATTCTCTATCCCTCATTGATAGGCCCAGGGGAGTGGTCATTGTCTCTCAGGTGTGAATTACCTAAATACTCATGATCATTCACGCCTCCTCGCATATTACCTTTCAACACTAAAATTGGCTTACAAAAGTTAAATTACTATATTGTTTTGTATGAATGAGTGATCAGGATGGTTTTCACATCATTTTGTAGCAAAAACTCTAGGCTACAAGATCCAGTTCTCAAAAGTCTTATGGACAAATGTTTAGTATGTGTTATATGACCTTATTTAAGTGACTTATAATTTTAGTTTTTTTCAAAAACCATGCATAAACGTTATTTTCTCAAAAATACAAACATGTACACACATGTTGCTCACATATTATTGTAGCCCTGTTTGTGCTGAATACAGTGTTATCAGACTTTAGCCATTAATGTGTTTTTAAGCAACTGAAAAAAGCACAAATGTCAAGGCATCTCAAAACTTCTCCAGGGCCCAAAATACCCTCAGACCCCAGAGGGTTAAGGTTCACAATTTGTTCAATAAAAATACAAAATTATGTTGAAAGTTAATAGTTTTCAATTTTCATTTGATTAAAGTTTCATTGATTAATTTAGACACCATTTTAAATGATAAAATTTAATTAAACTCTCGATATGGAAACCAGAAAAACAAAAAACAGGTGTGGGGTATTAGTGAGTACCGAAAATAAAGCATCGGTACTTGTTCTCAAAACAATGGTATTCTGCTGGACCTTTCTGCAGCCTTTGACACAGTCAACCATCAGATCCTACTCTCCACCCTCTCTAAACTGGGCATCACCAGAACTGTGCTTGGCTGGTTCAGCTATCTCTCAGGTAGGTCTTTCAAGGTAGCCTGGAGAGGTGAGGTATCTGAGCCACATCAGTTACTTACTGGGGTACCTCAGGGATCAGTGCTTGGGCCACTTCACTTCTCCATATACACAACATCATTAGGACCCATCATCAAGTCACATGGTTTCTCTTACCACTGCTACACTGATGACACACAACTCTACTTGTCTTTCCAGCCCAACGATACCACAGTGACCGCTCGAATCGCTGCCTGTCTGGCAGACATCTCAGCCTGGATGAAGGAACACCACCTGCAACTCAACCCAGCTAAAACTGAACTCCTTGTCTTTCCAGCCAACCCTGATGTTGAACACAACATCACTGTGCAGCTGGGTCCAACTACAGTGTCGCCTTCCAAAACGGTCAGAAATCTAGGGGTAACCATTGAAGACGAGCTAAGTTTCACAGACCACATCTCAAAGACTGCAAGATCATGTAGATTTACACTCTACAATATCAGGAAGATAAGACCTTTCCTCTCTGAACATGCGACACAACTCCTTGTTCAGTCACTTGTCATAACTAGACTGGACTACTGTAACGATCTCTTTGCAGGCCTTCCTGCATATGCTATTAGACCTCTGCAAATGATCCAGAATGCAGCAGCATATCTGGTCTTTAATGAACCAAAGAGAGCACATGTTACACCACTCTTTGTCTCTCTCCACTGGCTGCCGGTTCATGCACGTATTAAATTCAAGGCCCTGATGCTGGCATACAAAACAGTCACTGGGTATGCTCCAGCATACCTAAAAACATTTATGCAGAGCTACATTCCCACCAGAAGCCTGCGGTCGGCTAAGGAACGTCACCTTGTCGTACCAAAACAAAGAGGCACCAAAACACTTTCCCGGACTTTCAGTTTTATCATACCACATTGGTGGAATGAACTCCCCAACTCTATCCGTGAAGCTGACTCACTCTCTATCTTCAAAAAAAAGGCTAAAAACACAAATTTTCCAAGAGCATTTAACCAGTCACTACAAAATTAAAAATAAATAAACAAAAAATTTTGTTGCACTTAAATCGGTTTTGTATAATATTCTGATGATAGTGAAACTTTGTAGTATGGCACTTTTCGTACCACTGTCTCCTTAAGATGATTCGCTTATGTCTTTCCTCTTTTGTAAGTCGCTTTGGATAAAAGCGTCTGCCAAATGAATAAATGTAAAATGTATTGTGACATCCCAATAATAAAAAATAAAAAAATCCCATACATTTTTTACAACAGACAAATCATTGATAATTATGATAACTTTCAAACCTTTAAGAACGGACCTACCATGAGCTCAAAGGTTTCTAAATCAATGGTTCAGGCTTCCATTGAAGCCATCTCTGCATTATTTAAAAAAATATATTTTTAAATTGTGTTTAAAAAGGACTTCATGGTTTCGAACTACACTACCATAATCCTAATGAGAAAAGATCCACCAATCAGAATAGCGGCAACCAAACCGCAGCAAAAAAGCTCAGCAGAGACAACCCACTTCCACGACATGCTGCGAATGATGCAATAAGAGTCGGTCTCCCTACACTCTCAAACTACTTGTCTGTACGTGTGGGTCTACTGTCCATATTTTGCAATACAATTAAAATATACAGTTTCTATTAGGGCTGGGACAACGCGTCAAAGTCATCGATGAGGTCGAAGCAAAAAATACGTGGACGCAAAATATGCGCGTCGATTCGTCAAACCCAAACAAAGATGGCGGCGCCGGAGAGTATTAGCTCGAGTGGCTCCTCAGACTATCAGAAGTGCAAGGCGGCACGCACTCGTTCCTCTAAAGTATGGGAATTCTTTAATTTAAAAGGAAACAATTCTGTGATATGTCGTCTTTGCAAAATGGAGATGGCCTTCCATTCTAGCACCACGGCAATGCATCAGCACCTGAAGAGGCGCCACCCGGGAGCAGCTGCATATGACAGAGCACCGTACGTTTTTTTTCAACTCCCCACTTTGCACTCGATGTTGGAGTAGGCTATAATACGTTGTCGACACCTAAAGTTTTCGTTTATAGCTATTAATAATGCGCTTATAGCTATGAATGTCATGAAAAATATATAGAGGACACTGACAATGCGCTGACAGACAGGACCAAGCAGGTAACATTTAATAAAGTCTCAACTTTCAAATTTGGTCAGTCAAAGAAAATTAAACCATAAATAGGCCTACTATTTTGTGGCTCTTTAATGTGTCGTGACAGATTGCCTCAGTTAAAGCTGCTCGTGAACCGATCATCTTTTCCTTGGTTAATTTATAGCATCAAATAGGCTAAACAAGAATGTAGCCTACATCAGAAGAACTGTTGTTTTAACAGCGGAAAGATGTCAGTATAGTAGCCTACAATCCATTATTCAAATCCACCGACGTTAATCTTCTCTCTCCTGACTACTTTGTCGGACAAAAATGGCGTATTATGACTGATTGATCAGATCGCCTGTCAATCAAACTCCCGGCGATGTTTTTTTTGTTACATTTTATAATTAAATTGAAATTGGACTGAAAAAATTAATTGTTAGATTAATCGTTTAAAAATAATCGTTTATCCCAGCCTTAGTTTCTATACTCATGAATGTTTTGCAATAATATTTTTCTCAATACTCGTCTTTAAATCAGCAGTTTTATAATTTCCCATAGTTTAAATTATTCATCATTCCCAATATTTCATAGGACAGTAGTTCAGTAACTCATATTTCATAAAAAGACACAGTCTTGTACTTTTGTTTCAAATATTATTAAATCCCAATGGAAAAAATGAAATAAAAATCAAATAAAAAAAAAAAAAAAAAAAGTTACCGGAACCAAGAGGGCTGGAAAAATGGACGGGCACTGTTGGGATCTACTTGACAGACAAAAATTAATACAGCATAGAAATTCTGGAATCTTAAAGATATTGCCTAAAATAAAACACTTACAACCTCCAGCTAAGACCTGGGTTGCTCAGCGAGTAATGATGCTGACTACCACCCCTGGAGTCACAAGGTCGAATCCAGGGTGTGCAGAGTAACTCCAGCCAGGTCTCCTAAACAACTAAATTTGCCCAGTTGCAAGGGAGGGTCACATTGGTTAACCTAGTGGTTGCAATAACGTGGTTCACTCTCAGTGGGGCACGTGGCGAGTTGTGCATGGATGCTGCAGAGAATAGCGTGAAGCCTACACATGCCATGTCTCCTTGGTAATGTGCTCAACAACCCACATACCTTATCATGTAGCTTAACGGTCTCGGAGGCAACTTGAGATTCGTCCTCCACAACCCGGATTGAAGCGTCACTACGCCACCACGAGGACTTAAGAGTGCATTGGAAATTGGGCATGCCAAATTGGGGAGAAAATAAATTAATTTTATTAAAAATCCTCCAGCTTTATTTTCACAAGCAGTCTTGAATACTTACTAACCCACTGGTAACTTCAAGCTAACAATTCACATAGTTTAACAGGCCTATGGCATATGCTTCACTACAGATCACATCACTCAAACTATCCAGGATGGAAAACAGATGGTATAACCACAATTTACTGTTCCAGAACATTTGAATAAGTCTGCAAGTCAGTTGAGATAGGGAAACTGAATAATAGCCATTTCCATAAAATAAAACTGATAGTCAGTGTAAAGCAATTGCTTCTCAACTATTAAGCAGCAGGTCCAAAAGGTGAACTTACATTTATGATCATTTACTAGAAATAATTCGAGATGCACCAATATATCGGCCAAATATCAGAATAAGCCGATAAAAGCAATTATGATTATTTAAAAAAAAAAAAAAAGCCAAATGATCAGGGACGATTATTTCCTATCAAAAGGGAGCAGAAAAATGGGCTAGACAATTAGCCTAGCCTACAACTAGTGCTTTGTGAAATAAAATGTTTCTTATGTGGAATTACTTTGAATTGGATGACAATGAGAGCAGTGTTGCCGTTTGGAAGCAGGAGTGCTAGAAATCTTGTTTTCAATTAGGGCTGCACGATTTGGACAAAAAGTCACACTGCGATTATTTTGAAAAATATTGTGATATTGCGATTTGAACTGCGATTATGATGGTAATGTCTTCCACATGTTTTATTAGAAGGCAGCTGCTGGGGTTTAAGCCCTCTTAAAAAGAACCAAACTGATACCTTTTTTCAGTTCAACCACTAACAAATAAATATATAAACAGTGAAACAAAGTCTTCTTCATATTCAAATGTTACCATCCACCGTGTACCTGTTTTTGTCCATTTTGTGACAGGATCTCAGCCCACTAATCATCAACATTCGTTTTTGAAACAGTGAACTTGAATATTAGGGATGCGATACGATACCCATCTCCAATTTTCTTTTCATCTTATCAAACAATGCTGATCATTTAACTTTTTATCAGCAGCTCTGTCAAAATGTAAGCTTTCTGCTCAATGTCACTGTTAACTACATTTCCCTGTTGGTAAAACATAGTTGTTGCCTAGTTTTTGCTGTCAAAAATAATGTTGGTTGATTGAATAATGCAGTAAACAAAATATAAATGTAACTCTTTATTCTAGGCCTTAAACTAGTAGGCTTATACAAATTATTCTTTACTGTATATAAGATAGTCCTAAAGAATGAGGCTTAAATGTCAAACTGAAGTTGAACTGATAACCCATTGGTGTAATTAAATTTAAAGTGAACATTTTGGTTAGTTTGTCACCATTTAATTATTTGTATTCATTTTTTTTTATATTTAATTTAGGAATGCATTATATAGTATAGTAACTAAATATTTCATATTGATTATATGCATGTTCCTTCCTTTTCATTTTGTTGGATGTTGGTAAGATTAGTTCCGCTTTCACTTGTTTCCGCATGGAGTGTAATAAGGGGACACACTCTCTCGTGAGGTCAACAAATAACAGGAGGAAGAGAAGTTTCTGGACTTCTCAGCAATCATTTAATTAAGATGTTTGAATTATACCCCATCTTGTATTCCACGTTATTATTATGATACCTGTGCCTTGATGTCACTGAGCTGCAGCTACCGCAGATGATAATAATAATAATAATAATAATAATAATAATAATAATAATAATAAATAAAATTTAAAAAAAAGCCTCATTTGCAGGATGTGCCAGTTTAGTGTAAATAAAGCGTTTAGTGCACATAAGCAAACGGAACCAAACTCAAGAGCACTTCTATTACTCGAAGCATGGGAGGGAGTTGTGGACCACAGAACTGCTCTGAAAACACCAACAATGCTCTAACTTAATATAGACTGGACAGAGCAGCGCAAAGAAACTTTAAAGGGAGCAGAATATTTTTTTATTTAAAAATCGCAGCAATTCCAGTTTATTAATTGCACAAGGTCATATCGAGATTTTGATTTTATTTCGATTAATTGTGAAGCCCTATTTTCAATGTTTTGGTTATAACTGAGACCATGTAGAAACAGACAATAAAATTATTATTACAATTTCTTTCAAAGTTGTGTAATTAATAATCAGTTAGCCACCAAAATATTGGTATCTGCAGATGATGTCCTAAATTATTGGGATTTGCACACAACTTTTTTGTATCGTGCATCCCTAAAGATTGCATTTTCATCATGATCCATGTTTTTGTTTTAAAAAAAACAGAAGGACTAGGTTTATTCACTTAACCAAATGTTAACAGGAAAGGGGGAGCCTAATTAGTGAACAACATTAACAAAGACCAAACCTGTCACCTTGGCTAGCCATTACACTTCCTTACCACAACAAAGTTTACCCAGTCATCTGAAACTTATTTACCTGAGGGGAAACCATTAGTGAAGCCAAAAAGCAAGAGAAGGGAAACTAAAGCTACTACTCCCACCTAAAAAAAGGAAATATCAGTCATGTTCATTGGTGCATCCATGCCTAGGAGCACCACACGTGTTGCTTCCTCGGAAAGATCTAACCATATTACTCCCACTTTCTCTCGCAATCGTGGCACCTCCTTCAACTGTCAGGCCTTTTGTATTTTAAGTGCAATAATAAAAAATAAAAATTCCATTGTAGACTGTTCTTTCTTAGACAGACAGCCATCACTGTAGGAAGTCTGAGTGAGGTATGCCATAAAGGTGTTTATCTAGACATGAATAGAAATCTATTAATCATTAATCAGTTTATGACATTGACATTATCGGTTTCTGAGGATCTTGTTTACTGTGGTATGTACCATTGGATGTTATGTCATTAAGATATTAGCAATCACTTTTGCACAAATCTTTAAAACGTTTGTTGTGCAAGCATGGCAATGCAACATGATCACACTGGAGGTCGGCATGTTGTTTCCCAGAGTTCCAGTACCCTAGGATCAGCCACATTATGTCAGCTCACCAACAAGCACCATCTCCTATATCAGACATTTTTGCATTGGCTTGAAAGCTTGTGTTTACCTTCCCATGTGGTGCTACCGGACTCACGTTGTGTCAGGGGTGTGGGAAATCTGGGTTTGGATCCCGCATTGAAACCAGGAAGTAATCACGTTCACATAATCAGTGATGAGCACAATTCAGAAGTTGCATTTTTCTATCTAAAATTAGATTTTTACACCACTGATGGTTAGGTTTAGGTTTGGGCTGGGGTTCATTATATGAAATATGCATTCCTCCACTGCATTACAGCCAGTACAGCTGAAAACAACTCACTTTTGGTGCCCCTCCTTGGACATTACACCTGTAAAATGGAGCTCACATGTGCCCATACGCCCAGCAACACTTGCCACTTTGGCCACTGTTCGAATCTGGAAGCACAGAGCGATTTTAGCTAGAAAAAGTCAAGCTACTGTCCAATTTCACTGTAAACTCAATCGGAGATGTTTTTAAAAGGGATACTTCATAGAGGTCGACTGATATATCGGTTTCTGGAATTTTAGGTTATATGCAAAAATCCACACTGATAGTTTTTTCCCCGTTGGGCTCGGTGCTGAAACGGCTGAGGAGTCTGCTGTCGTTACACAGTAGGAGAGCGGCATCTAGAGGTAAAATAAAAACACTTCACTGATACCTTGTGGTGTTTGTTTTTAAACACGAGACTACACTCTGCGTGGTTCGAAACACTTCAGATGCGGATTTATAACATCAACAACGAAAAGGTATGTATACAGTACACTACAGTGCACATTGTCAAATCATAAAGTAATTAATTTGTTGACTAGATGCTGCATTAGTAGAGAACAGCAGTATGTCAAGTCCATTTTTTTATTCTCACTGCAATACGATACTTGTGCTAAAAAAGACTACACACAGCACAACAAATACTGTTTAATAGAAAGCAGGTGTCTCAGTATGCTTTTAAAGTTCTTTTTAGACTCATCATAGGGCTGCACAATTAATCGAATTTCTAATCGCGATCACGATTATGGATGCCACGATTATGTAATCGTCCAAAGCCGTGATTACAAGGAAAAAAAAATCTGCGTGCTTAAGAGGCATGTTTAGATCATGTCACGTTGTGACAGACAGGCAAATCAACACTTTTAATAATAGTCTGTAGGCGTGTCCTTATCAACGATCTGACTGTCCACGGTCACGTCTGTATCTCGTGTAATGTTTATTTCTTGAACATGTCTGCTGATAAAGAAACATCTGATTCCGATAACGTGCAAAGTGTTGCTCAGAATCCACCACTTGAACCGAAAAGAAAAGCTACATCAGTGGTCTGGAATTATTTCGGATTCACTAGAGATGACGTCGAGCAGCGTGTTATACTGTGTAAGTTGTGTCGAACAACTGTTTCTGCTCCACAAGCAACACCACAAATTTATTCAACCATTTAAAATTCAACCACAGAGTGCAATATGAGGAGAGTGTCAGCGTAAAAAAAAAAAAGCACCAAGTGATGCGAGAACTGCAACACAGACACCCATCACGAAATCGTTGTTTTGTGCTTCTCCGTACCCGGCAGGTTCCCAAAAGCAGATCGAGGTAACTGAAGCGATCACACATTTTATTGCAAAAGACATGGTACCGATTAATACAGTTTGCAGCGCGGGGTTCAAAAAACTCATAAGCACACTGGACAAGAGATATGTCATCCCCTCCCGCAATTATTTTTCTCAAGTTGTGCTACCTTCACTTTATGCAAAATGCCGCGAAAGCGTTGAATCAGATCTGCAGAAAATTGAGTTCTATTCCACCACGACTGATTTATGGTCCAGTAGAACTCGAAGTATTTTTATGGCTTGTGTTCTAGGCCAAAATACTTGATAAGGCAATCTCAGTTTTTTTCTTTCTACAGGTTGTCTTGAGTTTTTCCATTGTTTTAATTTTAGTTTTAGTATAACAATTATACCATGCATACTATTGCATATTTGTACTTTTTTTATTTAAAGAAACCAAACCAATGTATCGTTTACATTTGTGGCAATGAGAAAAGCAATAAAAGTTTTTCAGGAAGAGTATTTTCAGCTTGTTTTTTTTATTTTTATATAAAAATATGGCATGAAGTTGCTTTAAACATGGTATAAAGCTATTTAAAACATCAGTCAATGTAAATTATGATAATCGTAATTAATAAATCGCAATTACAATTTCAAAGGAATAATCGACAATTATGATTTTTGTCATAATCGTGCAGCCCTAACTCATCATCTAAAAAAAAAACAATGCTCCTGCACGAGACGCTGAATAAAAAAAACAAAGGGAAACAAAAAACATTTATCTAGTACACGTTTACAGAGAAAAAAAAAATGGATGGTTGCAAAAGTGTTTGGTGTGACCAGCCCCTTACAGTTGGTGGAGGTCTTTGGCCTATGCAGCTTGCTCTCTTATAAGAGTTTCTCAGATTAAGCAATGAGTAGTTTAAATGCATTGTAAGGAAAGGAGCGTAAATGTGTGTCTCGAGATCCTCGTGTTTGGTTCCAGTCTGTTGTGTTGTGTCTGTTTGAACAGCCCTTGGACTGGCTCATAGTCTGAGCCGCTTCACCACCGAGGTCAGCCGAATACCACTGCTATCTCTGAATGTTGCTACTCTACATACAACTGTACTGAATAAAAACAATGTGGTAATTCACTTATTATGATGTTATTATGAACTTTGAGTCTGGAGTAGTAGGAATCATTGCAAGTGTAACACCATATGAATGGTCTATTAATAAAATGTCTATTAGCATTTTACCCCCTCATTATACTTTTGACTTAACATTTGAGAATATGGACGATTTTATTTATTTTATGCACATTAGTTGAAAAATAAATGCTCTGTTTAACAGCCAGGATAGGAATGTTCCATGTAATAATACAACAGTGCTGACTTTAAAATCTGAATATTAGTTCATATATATCATATAAATATAATTTTAAAAAGTGTCAGTACTGTTTATTTTTGTAATTAAATTCATAACCATTTTAATTTTTAGTGTTATTTTTAATTCAGTATCAATATTAGAAACTATCGGTTATCGGCAGGTACTGCCCAACTTAGTTATCGGTCAACCTCTAATACTTCACTCAAAAATGAAAATTCTCTAATCATTTACTCACTCTCATACCATTCCGGATGTGTATGACTTGCCGGCTTCTGCACTAAGCGGACGAAAATATTAAAGAGAATATTTCAGCTCTGTTGGTTCATTTAATGCAAGTGAAGGTGGCCAGAAATCTGAAGGTTTAAAAAGCACAAATGCAGAATCAAATAATCCAAATGACAACCCATGTCTTCAGAAGTGACAGGATAGGTCATCGATCATTCTTGGTGCATATTGCCACCTACTGATCGGGGCTTGTCAAAGGACGGGATTTGTAGTAAAAGGACTTTTGAATATTGATCTTTTTCTAACCCACATCTATCATATTGCTTCAGAAGAAATGGACTAAACCACTGGAGTTTTATTGATTACTTTTATCCATCCATCCATCCATCCATCCATCCGTCCATCTTCAACCCCTTATCCAAAGTCGGGTCGCGGGGGCAGCAGCTCCAGTAGGGGGCCCCAAACTTCCCTATCCCGAGCCACATTAACCAGCTATGACTGGGGGACCCCCGAGGCGTTTCCAGGCCAGTGTGGAGATGTAATCTCGCCACCTAGTCCTGGGTCTTCCCCGAGGCCTCCTCCCAGCTGGACGTGCCTGAAACACCTCCCTAGGGAGGCGCCCAGGGGGCATCCTTACCAGATGCCCAAACCACCTCAATTGACTCCTTTCCACGCAAAGGAGCAGCGGATCTACTCCGAGCTCCTCACCCTATCTCTAAGGGAGAAGCCCGCCACCCTTCTGAAGAAGCCCATTTCGGCCGCTTGTACTCGCGACCTAGTTCTTTCGGTCATGACCCAACCTTCATGACCATAGGTGAGGGTAGGAACAAAATTTGACCGGTAGATCGAGAGCTTTGCCTTCCGGCTCAGCTCTCTTTTTGTGACAACGGTGCGATAGAGCGAGTGCAATACCACCCTCGCTGCCCCAATTCTCCGCCCAACCTCCCGCTCCATTGTCCCCTCACTCGTGAACAAGACCCCGAGGTACTTGAACTCCTTCACTTGGGGCAATACCTCCTTCCCTACCCGGAGTACGCACTCCATCGGTTTCCTGCTGAGAACCATGGCCTCAGATTTAGAGGTGCTAATTCTCATCCCAGCCGCTTCACACTCGACTGCCAAGCGGTCCAGTGAGAGCTGAAGGTCACGGACCGATAATGACATGAAGACCACATCATCTGCAAAAAGCAGCGTTGAGATCCCCAGCTCACCGAACCGCACACCTTCCCCACCCCGACTACGTCTCGATATCATGTCCATGAATATCACAAACAGGATTGGTGACAAAGCGCAGCCTTGGCGGAGACCAACCCCCCACATGGAACGAACTCGACTTCGTGCCGAGGACCCGGACACAGCTCTCGCTTCGGACATACAGGGATTGGATCGCCCTAAGAAGGGACCCCCCCCCCCCACCCACCCCATACTCCCGAAGCACCTCCCACAGTCCCTCCCGGGGGACCCGGTCATATGCCTTCTCCAGATCCACAAAACACATGTAGACCGGATGGGCATACTCCCAGGCCCCCTTTTTATAAAAGATTACTTTTATGCTGTCTTTAAATACTTTTTGGAAGTTTAGAGTTCTGGACACCATTCACTTGCATTGTAAGGACCAACAGAGCTGAAATATTCTTCTAAAAATCTTCCTTTGTGTTCTGCAGCAGAAAGAAGGTCATACACATCTGGAATGGCATGAGGGTGAGTAAAAGATGAGAGAATTCATTTTGGGGTAAAGTACCCCTTTAAGGAATAAGCAATCACTTTTGCACAAGTCATTAAATCTGTTATTTTGCAAGCATGGCAATGCAATGGCAATACATAATGATAGACCAGAACAAGAGGAAACAAAGGTGTGTAGTGCATAGTAATAATATTATTAAAAGAACAATTTATCAATAACTTTGACATAATACAGTTGTGAAACTTCAAGACCTGTCAACACAGGTTTCAGCCACAAAGAAACTTTTCAAACAACATAGCTCCTCTGATGATGCATCCAGGATGCAAAAAAATGCCTGAAGGAGAAACATCTGAGAGAGAAAATAACATTCTAACAAATCAAATACTCCTCAACGCCCACCTGAAAGTGTATTCCAGTTGTGATAAATGGACAAAAGTCTTTAATAGATGTGAAAATGGAGCATGAAGTGTGACTGAACCAGATCCTGAGGGCAGGTAACACTAAGAGACACCAAGTTTAAAAAAAAAAAAAAAAAAAAAAAAAAAAACAGAATGTGATGTGCCTGTAAAAGATCTTCAACAAATGATTAACTTGCAACTTTACAACCACAGCACAATCTGAATTGTAAACGCTCAGAGGCAAAAAGGAGACATGAAACCCAGCAAGGAGGTGAAGGGAGAGAGAGTTTTTTTTTTGTCGTTTCAGCAACTGCATTTAAAGTTTAAACTGTAAGAGAACATTGAACATAACTTTTGTCCATCACAGTAAAGTCATGCATTTTAAGAATAATGGAATAGTTCGCACCAGGTGGACTAAAAATATAGTGGCTGTATTAAAAAATAGCGAGACGCCTATCTAGGCAGCATTCTTGGGTATCATATGATGCCTAGAAGTTCTGTCTATGTAGGCAGCTTACTAGGTTTTGAGAGGGAGAAGTAACACCTCAATGAATGGATGAATGCGAGTTAAAATGCATCTGCTGGTCAAAATCAAATCACCAGTTAGAATTAACAATTCATTTACGGGGGTTTGAGGCCAACATGCAATTGTCTTCCAATCCCAAACAAATTGTGTTGTCACTGTTAAGTGACTTACAGCACGCTTTGAACTGAACAACTGAAGTTAGGAAGTTTTTGTTCTCCATATTAACTGAGAGAAAGGCGCACATGTTAGCCAGCCATTACTCAGAGGACGGATTTAAATAGGATCTAACGGCTTCACAGGTGTTATGAAAACCACTTACTTTGTTCAAGGCAAATTGCTTGTTATAAAATAATAAACAAATGTCGATAACAGAGTGAGGTGCTTTGAATTAGCTGCTGCTCCTGGTCTCTTGCGCTGCCGTTGAGTTTTATATGGCTAAAAACTAGCAAATGAACCGAGTATTTTAATTGGGAACAAACAAAAGAGAAAGTAACTTGATAAAAAGAATAAACTCACCGGGGATGAAGTGGTTTTACAGCTGGCAGAAATGAACAATTTAAGTCAGACCGCGTAGCAAACTTTTATGAGCTGGAAAGCGCAGTGTGTCAGTCACACCGCATCTGCCGCGTGAAGCACAACGTGTAAACAAGTGTATTCATCCGCCGTGCGCATCACGGGGAACTAGTTCGCGGACCATTCGACCCGCTCGTTCGTTGAATACAGGGCAGTTTACTCAGAGAGTGGGTTGTAAAATACGAAAAATATTATTTTGACAAAGTTAAGGCAATTAAGTGTTTTGAGAGAGGGAGTACCAGAACAAGAGAGTTGTAGTGACGTGACGTCACGTCCACCTGCTGAGGTCTGAAGTGTTTTGCCGCTAGTGCTTTGACGGAGTAGTGATAAACTGATATTGTTGCGCCTTCGATTAGTTATGAATTATTCCATTATGCACTGATGAATACCATTATAAGCATTGCACATATAAGCGCAGGCGAAAGGTACAATATGTGGTGAAAGCGTGATTAAAGACATTTATTGCAGATGCCGAAAGGTGAAGAGCCATAACATTCCGTTTAAATGGTCTGCAGCGCCATTTAGTGGTAAACGATTCCCATTCACCAAAATATTTTCTTGATTTTTCCATTGTTCATAATTAGTGGCGGTCTTACAATCATTTAAAAGCAGCAAGCACATAACGTCCCATTAACGTTGGCATATGGTTCCCGTTTGGTTATTTCTTTTTAAAAACCAATTCCTAACGTTCTAGCAACGATCTCTTCAGGTTTTAATTTCTATTATCATGAACTAACATTCCCAGCATGTTGCAGGGAGGTTTTGACAATCTAACAAGAATATTATTTAATGAATATGTTTAGGTTGGTAACACTTTACAATAATGTTCATTTTGTTAACATTAGTTAATATGAAGTAACAAACAATTTTATAGCATTTATTTTCAGTATACTAATACATAGTTTTTTTTTAAATGAAAAGTTGTATATGTTAACTTAAGTTAATGCACTATGGACTAACATGAAGTAAACATGAACAATAGCATTTAGGCTAACCAAAAGAGAACATTAGAATAATAGTTTTTGGTTCCCAGAACAGGCAATGTTACCGGAACTTTCTGGGAACCAAGAATTGTTAGTGTTAGACCGGAGCATAACTAGAAAATAATATATTTACTGTAGAAATGTACATGACTTTTCCAGGCATGGAAAGCTTGAGTTTATATTCACCAATACTTCCAGTGAAAGTGAAAATGTGTACATTACCATGAAACTTTGACTGCTGCGTACGCCAGCATCAACACAAAATGCATTTGAAATAAAAGGTAGTACAATTTTATGTGGAAAATAACACTTGACAACACTTGCATTTTGAATTCTGCTTCTTATTTATTCAATATTTAAAAATCTATGAACAAAGAGAGAGAGAAAAAAAAAAAAGTAAATTATATTATAAATGATAAAATACACAGATAAACAGAACATTCTATGATTGAAACCCTGGGGGGAACACAAGGCACAATTCCAGTAGATTAACAATCAGTTTGAAGTTTTGGAACCTGATTAGGAGCCCTGGAAATCTGACACAAATGCTCCAAAAAATTAATCAAAAAATCCACAATACTCGTCTTAAAAAAAAGATCTGTGATAGGTAGGAAAAGGCTGAAATATGAAAGGTCAGCTGCAAGTTATTTTGCACATCTCTGCCCATATGAAGGACTGACTCATAATTGTGCTTTTTAGTGCATTAAAGGACATTCACAATGCAGGTCTTATTGGGCATGTAGTAATTGACACACAAATTACACAAAGCACCATGGGAAACAAAGCAAAATATGAATACACCAGTAAAGGAAAGAAAAACATGAAAACGCGGTTTTAATTCCCGCTACGCAAGTTAATATGCAGATCTTTTTATATTTCAGACAGACAACGATGAATTATACAGGAGAATTGAAAGGGTATATATATATCTTTGGCATTGAAAAACTAAAAATATATTCATCAAAATGCTCTGATGATTACACAGGTGTTTGTCAGTTTCATAATTTGACAATATCGACATTAGCTCCCCTTCACTCATAAGTTTTCCAACATAACCATCCATTCCAAAACACAATAAAACAGACTACAATAATAAGCACTCTGATACAAGACACAGTGTGATTATAGTGAATTAATAGGTAGTTAAGAGTAAATGCATAAGTAAAATCTCCAGACGTTATGATTTCAGACCATGAAAATATAAGCATTTGGACAGTTCTGACAAAGACACTTAAAGGTACGCTATAAAACAAAAGGGCTACAGGAATACATGAAACAATGCAAGATATCAGCCACAAAGCAGTAACCATAAGTTGTATGTGAAAAAGAGAAGTACAACAGAACCTAACAGTGCTATGACGCCATTCGAAAATAGCTTTCACATATATAAAATACTACAGAAGCAGGTCTGGGTACAGTTTTTAAAATCATAAAAGCAACGCTGTTTGCATGATCTGTAATGTAATAACACCGTTGCAAAATTTTGACTATCAGGTACAAAAATTCGGATTAATATCAGGTTTTTTCACCTGAATATTCAGGTTTGGATGAAAACGGGAAATCACATATTAATTTTGCTTTAAATTCTATGTTATAAACAAGGTTGTTTTACACCCACTTAGATTAGCTATGAAATCAGTATTAACATCAAAGTCAAAGAGATCTTTTTATTGAGAAATGTGCAATACTTTTGCATAAAATGTGGCTTCCTAGAAACATATTAGGCTTAGTCTTGGTCTTCCATTTAGTCTAGTGCCAATCTAATGTGTATCTATGATAATCAGCCCTGAAAGTTTACATACTGTTCCATGATTATGGAAACTCTTATTGTTAAGTTTTTAACACAATAAGCACTCTAACAAGCAGCAATAGGGACACTGAACTGAACATTTGATCAATAAACAGAAAAAGGGGGAAACATAACTGGCAACACTCGTTTGTGATGAGTACATTACATATGCTACTGCTATGTGATCTCATTGATATTGCCTAAACATCTGGCACGAGAAAAGTTTAGCAAAAAGCGTGGAAGGATCATACAACACTTTAAAAACTTTCTACGATAAAAAACAAGTGCAAAACCCAACAGTTCTGTTCATCCAGGAGGGATATTCTGTCTTCAGTCCATTTGAGGATCAGTCCAAAAAAACTAAGAAAATATGTGACGAATGTGCAAAGCATGCTAATGTCTTGAGCGACCACCTTCAAACGCATGGTGCTCCTTGTGTGCTGGAAAAATGAAGAGTATTAAATCAGTCACCAACATTAGTGCAATGGTGATTAGTTTGCAGTTCTGTACATGGGTAGTTAATGCAAATGGTAGTTTTTTGCTAGAAAAAAAAAAAAAGACAAACTAGGGATGTTAAAGATTAATTCATGCTACATGCACATATTATTTGAAGTTCACTTTACACAGCGTTTTGCGGTGTTAAAGGAATAGTTCACCCAAAAAAGAAAATTCTCTCATTATTCACTTACCCTGATGCCATCCCAGATGTGTATGACTATCTTTCTTCAGCAGAACACAAATGAAGATTTTTTGAAAAATGTTGAAGCTCTGTAGGTCCTCATAATTCAATTAAATGGGTGCGATCAGTCTACTGGCTGTTTGACGGGCTAAAAGGCATATTTAGGCAGCATAAAAGTAATCGACATGACTCCAGTCGATCAATGAATGTCTTCTGAAGCAAATTGATAGGTTGGTGTAAGAAACAAATTGATAAATAAAACTTTATTAAAGGAATATTCTGGGTTCAGTACAAGTTAAGCTCAATCGAAAGCATTTGTGGCACAATGTTGATTACCATAAAAATTTACATTTTAGCAAAAATCAAGGTAAAAGTCAGGCATTTATAATGGAAGTGAATGGGGGCCAATTTTTTAATGTTAAAATACAAACTTTTTCAAAAGTATAGCCACAAGACAAAGAATATGCTTGTTAACATGATTTTAGTGTGATAAATTCACTTATTAACCTTTTAACTCACTAAAGTTATAGACAATTTTACATGATGTCAATAAACCCTAAAACCCTGTAAAAATGTCAATTTCAACCACTTTACACCTCAAATAATACATGAATTTTAATAGAAAAATGAATGCAAGTGATTTAATAAAACCATAAGATTTAAATTTATGCCTTTAAACCCTCAAAATATTGTCCCCATTCACTTCCATTTTTAGTGCCTCTCTGCAACCTTGATTTTTGCTTTTTTATAGAAAAGGAGGGACGATTAGAAACTAACTTTTGTGATCAATATTATGCCAAAAATGCTGTCATTTGTGCTTAACTTGTGTTGAATCTGGAATATTGCTCCAACTTTAAAAAATTGCTTCCTGCCAGCAGTCGACGCATCCGTGACATAAGTGCTATCGCACGTTCACGCAAGACGTCGAAAGCACGTGCTTTGTACACAGAGAAATGAACGTCACATGAGTGGTTCAGCTTCAAAAGACATTAATTGATCGACTGGAGTCATGTGGATTACATTTATGCTGTGAAAATATGACTTTTTGGCTCGTCAAACTGCCAGCAGCCGTTTATTTGCATTATAAGGACCTACAGAGCTTCAGCATTTTTCTAAAAATCTTAATTTGTGTTCTGCTGAAGGCATCAGTGTAAATGAATAATGAGAGAATTTTCATTTTTGGGTGAACTATTCCTTTAACGTTAATGATTAATCGATCGTTAATTTCCACGACAATTGAAAATGTCTGAAAACTGACATCCCTAGACGCAGCACAACAAATGCAACAGTACACCAGTGTCAAGCTGTTTTATTTTTTTTAAAAATAAGTTATTTTTAACATGATGCAATGTCAAAAAAAGTGGTGCTCCATTCACATTCGATGTGAACAGCCCCCAAAATGTCCATAGAATTTTTTTAATTCATTTGAATTTATTTGGAAAAGTGTATATCTTTGGTTTAGCACCATTTAATAACTAATTTTAATTGGTCAATTTTAATGGTTAATGAGGTCATAAAAAAGCTGCATGCATATTAGCTTTATGTTGGAATTAGCCTAATGCGGTTTCAAA
The DNA here is from genome assembly GCA_032164185.1 of Moxostoma hubbsi. NCBI lineage: Eukaryota > Metazoa > Chordata > Actinopteri > Cypriniformes > Catostomidae > Moxostoma > Moxostoma hubbsi. Next base: position 72,363,401 of record JAVLUX010000001.1, read on the forward strand.
TGTTTTTTTTAAGACTGCACAACATGTCAAATTCCCAAAAGTAGCATTTAAATTTCATAACAAAATTCCAACAAATTGATGTGTAATTTTAAAAATATTAAGTTTAAAAAAAAAATAAATCAATACAAATTGATGGAATCGTTTTATAATTTTAACCATGTAAATCTTAGTTATTTTTTGGAGTGTATTTGGCCTACTGTCCAAATATTTGTCTTGCCTTTTATTCAAAACTGAACATTAAAAACTATAACGTAAATAAAAAAAATGCAAACTAGACATTTACAACTACACAATAAACATAAGGTTTGTTATTAAAATTTCCAATTTGAATGGCAAACATATCAAATGTTAAAGAAAGCCAGTGACAAGCTCTCATGCAACTAATGTTATAACAATAAACAATCAACTCAGGATGCACAAAGTAAACCATTGACACTTACGTTTATAAAATACTGCTTTAAAAGATATCTGCGGAAGAAGTTCGTAGATTCTTCCTAAAACTTTTGACTCATTTGCAAAACAGGCATTTCCATTCCAGACCTGAACAACGTCCTCCCGTTCTCTCACGCTGACACTTACTCCAACCACTTCATCATCTGAAATACATTTTAAAAAGTCATAATTTTAATATAATATAAATATTAACGAATGCAGTGAACATTGGTTCTTATGCTACACTCACCTGATGCACAATAATCTGTGAATTGTTCGCCAATTGTGGCCAATAGCAACTCTTTCCAAACAGCTAACTGGTAGAAAAAGAGACAAAAAGAGAAGTAGAACAATTTCAATCTGCCAGCAATATAGCGGTTATAAAAAAAAAGGAAACTACTGATTTTTATCTTATTTATCTACATTAGACAGTCCAAAAGGGCATTTACACAAACAATTTGAACCGAAGTGATGTGGGTGTGTCCAGCGACTCAAATTAAGAAAAGTTTGACTTCATGTCAGTGGGTAGCAATGTGATGTGGGCGTGTCCTACCAACAGGAGTGAAGAAATTGGAGCACACATGATCTGTCTACTATGTGATAATGTAATCGAGCGTAGGCAAAATGGAGAAGTTCGTCAAATGATTTGTCTCTGCCCACATGCAGGCATATATGTAAAAGAATTATGTGCAGAAAACCGTGTCAGGAATTTTCACATTCTAATACATGCATTGATTATCGTTCATGATTTGACAAACTACTGCTCAGTGCTTCTATACAAATGTTTTGCCCTCCAGGGTCTGGATTCACCAAATGTGAATTTATGAATAAAATTCTTCTTAACTACTATTTTCTTCTTATTTTGTAATTTAAGAAAAATATGATTCTGTATTCCCGAAAAGAATGTTTCTCTTACACCCTGTCTACACCAGGCGTGTCCGATGACACGACGCAACACAATGGTTTGAGGCTGTCTACACTGAACACGTCAACACAACACATGTTCTAAACCTTTTATGTGTGTTGTTGGAAGTAGCAGTAGTGCTAATGGCAGGTATGGGGCGTAATCAGAAAGCTGTTCAAAAAATTATGTTTATTTTATTAATACCATTCAGTTACACAGAATAAAATCACTGTATGTGAATGCCCTATAACAGTAGGTGAGGTCAATAAAAACAGTCAAACTGCTTTGTAAATTATAACACCAATGATAGACAAGACTTACTGTGCTTTCCTTTGGCACTTTCATTTTCCAAACACCTCCTTTTGCATTGCTTTCCTCTTCCCTGGCAGCAAATAAAAAATATTCAAGGCAAATGTTTAATGTGAACTGCCCCATACACATTTATTTAGCTAAGGATGATGTCTAATTATATATTGATGTACAGTGTATTATATAAAGTAACCCAGAGTTTTCTTGCATGAAAATAAGACTCACCATAGTGGTCTTCTTTCTCCTCTCATTAAGTGGTAGCTACATCTCAGAGGGAGACAGGACACAGGAGGGATGTTGTTGTACACACTCCAAAAGCTCTTTATGCAATGAAAAAAAAAAAAAAAAAAAAGTGCATGTAGTTATACACAATATACACTGGCAGCCAAATGTTAGGAATAATGTACAGGTTTTTTTTCTGTTTTGGAAGGAAATTGTTACTTCAACTGATCACAATGATGTAATGTCATCAGGACATTACTGATTTAAAAAAACAGCACCATCACTATTTGAAAAAAAAAGTAATTTTTGATCAAATCTAGACAGACCACATTTCCAGCAGCCATCACTCCAACGCCTTATCCTTGGGTAATCATGCTAAATTACTAATTTGGTACTAGAAAAATCACTTGCCATTACATCAAACACAGTTCAAAGCCATTTGGTTTGTTAAATAAAGCTTAACATTGTCTTTGTGTTTGTTTTTGAGTTCCTACAGTATGCAATAGACTGGCATGTCTTAAGGTCAATAATAGGTCAAAAAAAAAAAAAAAAAAAAACAGCTTTCTCTAGAAATCAAACAATGTTTTGAGAAATGAAGGCTATACAATGCTTGAAATTGCCAAAAAAAAACTGAAGATTTTGTACAAAAGGTGTACACTACAGTCTTCAAAGACAAAAGGACAACTGTCTCTAACAAGTACAGAAAGAGACGTGGAAGGCCACATGTACAATTAAACAAGTCTCTAGTTTGAGAAATAGACGTCTCACATGTCTTCAGCTGAGAGCTTCATTGAATTAAACCCGCTCAACATCAGTTTCATGTCAACAGTAAAGAGAAGACTCAGGGGTGCAGGCCTTATGGGAAGAATTGCAAAGAAAAAGCCACTTTTGTAACAGAAAAACAAAAAGAAAAGGTTAGAGTGGGTAAAGAAACACAGACATTGGACAACAGATAACTAGAAAAGAGTATTACTGATCTTAACCCCATTGAGCTTTTGTGGGACTGTTAGGTGCGTGAGAAGTGCCCGACAAGACAGCCACATCTATGGCAAGTGCTACAGGAAGTGTGGGGTGAAATGTCACCAGAGTATGTGGACAATCTGACAGCTAGAATGCCAAGGATCTGCAAAGCTCTCATTGCTGCACATGGGAGGATTTTTTGATGAGAACTCTTTGAAGTAGTTTAAGAAGTTCAGATTTATTCAAATTGTAATAGTAATTTTTCACATTATTAATGTCCTGACTATACATTGTGATCAGTTGATTGCCACATTGGTGAATAAAAGTACCTATTTATTTTCACAAGAGCAGAATATGTACATTATTCCAAACTTTTGGCCGCCAGTGTATCAGAGACAAAATTGGCATCAGACAATATTGAAGTTTGTTTAAATTATTGACTTTGCTTTAAATACCCAATACTGTAAGTAGATAACATCATGGCTATATTTTTCACAATTCACACAGAAAACTTGTTTTCAATGCCAGGCTACAAAAGGAATTAAATGCATTTGGCAGACACTTTTATCCCCATACAGTGCATGCAAGTACGTATTTCTTCAGTACTACCAATGTTTTAATGACACTTCAAGCATTAAAATTATAAATTGGAGCACCAATGTAAAAAAAAAAGAAAAGAAAAAAAGAACATTGCCTTTTTTAAGTTTAACTTAATCCTTCCTTGTTCCTATTAATCAATAAATACATGTACCCAAGGGAAATTAAATGAGTTGATTCAACTAAAAAAAGTGCCTTGTCAGCTTTATTTAATTATGCATGTTGGGACAACATGAATAATTTTTGTTTGGTTAACTGAAACTGGGCAGCATGTGACTCGACAGGAAGAGTAAATGTTCAACTTATGTGTTATTTTATGTTTCTTTATGCAAGATAAATATAAAGGGGACTTGTTAGTGTTTAATGTTTTATGTTGAGATTTAGAAAAATGTCTGTTATGATAGTAGTTTTGGGGTTTACATTATGATAAAGAGTGGATCAAGAGCCTAGGTTGAGGACCAAAACATTAAGTATTCTACATATTGTTTTATCCATTGAGCAATTGCTGTACTAACCATAGCATAGTGACCAAGTTGCACTCAGTAGTCTTTCCACCAGCATTTGTTTGGCATGCTGACATTTCCTGTCAATAGCTAGCATATCAAAAAAAAAAAAGTTTCATTTGTGCTGACAAGTAAATATTTTGGGGTTTACTTGATCCTTACTTGACGTTCTCTTTACTCCAAATGTTTAAATTGAAAAAGATTACCATCTAGGGGTGTGCATTATTTTTCAACATGTCAACGGGGCAGAGTCGATTATTCTGCTTAAACCACGGTTACCATACCTTAAGACATCGTTGTGTTTTATTTGAGGAGATTTGGAGATCTGGTTTTCATCCCTAAAACTCTTGTGAGTGGAACTACTACCTTCCACTTTGCATTGATACAGCCCAAGCCTTCGTTGCTAGTTTGAAAACCTCACTTTAGAACTAACGACGGAGGATTGCTACGCTTGCGCTGCTTTACTGGAGCAGCAAGGCAGTGTCTGTGTGCGTGTGAGCGAGAGGAAGAAACTGTGAGAGATCGTGTGTGGGATTTTCTTTGTTTGCTGCAGCTCTCGTCAGAAGTAACATTGCTCCAAAACCGCCTAGATGTAAATTTAAGTTCACTTCTCCACAGCAGTGTGATGGTGTTGCCATTCTTGTATGTAGCTTGCCAGTTGTTAAACAACTGTTAACAACCCAGAGACATGACGACTCTGTTTGAGGCTCGTGTGAATGTGTGTATGGGTTAGAGCGAAAGAGAGGGGGAACGTGAGGTTGCTTTCCACAAACATAGAGATGTTTCTTGTAATACAAAAACTGTTGTATTAATCAAGTCATAGTGCATTTGCATCAAGCCTCTGTTTGTTGGCCGTAACTCGAGTCTCAATGTGTGTGTGTGTGTGAGAGAGAGAGAGAGAGAGAGCGCACAAGTGCACTTTTCAGCTGAAATTTAAATAAGTTTAAATAAGGACATTACAGTCCTTGTTTGTCGTTCTTAGCCCATGTCTGTGTTTTGTTTGCTCTGGTAGACTGTAGGGCTCTGAAATCACTGAAATAATTTGGCAAAGTAATATGGAAACATTATGCAGTCAAGACCTGGAACTACTTCATAGCCGTGCATTTACTGAAAAATAATTGCACCAGATGAAAGTCTGTCAACCAATCAGAATCAAGCATTCAACAGACCCGTATTAGAAAGACTTATAATACCAGCCACCATATTCGTTGTCATACATAGCATAAAAATAGTCATCGGCATTGGGTCAAATTTGTATTTCATACATCCCTTGGTTTTCACCAAGATTAGTCACTTCACATAGATTAGTTCCATCAGCTCACTGTGACCTTATTCTAAATGGACTTGTATTTCAAGCAAATACATTCTGTGCTCACAAAGCGATTAAAAGCTCTAAATGACTTTAAATACAAATGATTAAGAGCGAACCTCATACCTGAACTGTGTGTACTGTGTATATCTTTTTCAGATTTGATTCACACTCCGCTGCCGTTGTACCTGGTAATGACCTAGAAGATGCAGTGCATTATTTATATTAATTTCTTTACAAACCTCACACAGCTTTAAACATTAATCTTTCACTTTATGTAAACGTAGTTGAATTATGATCATACAACAAAACACACAATACAAGCGTTTCACAATCCTCTTGAAAACCGAATGACAGTTGGACAGTAAACAGTACTTTAACCCTTTGAAAATCATTATAAAAATAACTGCGTTGAGAAATTTACTGAAAGGAAACAATAAAAAAAAAATTTATTACAAATTCCAATCACACCACCAAACCCAAAATTAACCTAAACTACTCATTTCAGTGGTCATTAAAACTAATCTAGATCTCTCAATGATTTTCAATTTATTTTCAGTTTAAGTATTATGCTAATAAAACTTTAAAAAATCTGTAATCTCCATTTTACAGTTGCTTGAATCTTTCATTTTAAAACTAAAAAGGACCTATGACAGAGCCTTGAGGCACACACACCTATTCATTGTTCCACTGTAACATGATTTATATAGCTTCAGAGAAGACAGATCTGATATTAAGCAACAATCGTGACCTGCAGGTGACTCCTACATATTTTAGTAAATCATTTGATCGGTTTAGCGTTATGACACACATAACACTTACAAACACAAAATTCAGGCGTTTGAGTTGTCTATTAATGTTAGATGGGCTCGTTAATAATCTAAAAGAATAATATTAGCTGTACAATCTGTTAAATACAGAATTGATCTAAGGCCTTTGTTCGCAGCCGTGAATGTTCTTCTGTATTTCCAAACCGTTTATCCATAACTACAGTAATATGAGCAGATCTGCCTACCGATCGAGCCAGAAGGTCCAGGGCGAGTGCAGCGGCAGCGACGTGCCGTCCTCGACATTATTGCTGATGTTTTCCAGCTGCTTCTCGTCGATGTGGATGTCGTTTTCTGTGGAGTTTACAGGACTGCTTTGTCTCGCCGTGCTCAGCTGCAGATTTGGGGGTGCAGGAACCGCCATTTCTCGCTTTAATGAAGCTATATGATATTTGATTGTTTTGCTGGGAGATTTAGACGAATCCCCACATCAACGGAAAGGCAGATTATTGATGCTGACTCATTTGCCGTTCGGCCGGCTAGACTTTCCGCGTCATCAACACAACAACAGAGTCGGGCTGGGGAAGGGTGAAGACAGACACAGTACGTGCTGTTTCCGTGACGCTTCAAAATAAAAGCATGTTTGGGATTCGACCTCCTGTTAGTGTTTGGAGACCCAAAGTCTTTAGAACATGTTCCTGGGGGTTAGGGTTAGTTATGTTCCTGGATTAATGCAATTTTTTTTTTTTTTTTTTATTCATTTCATTAAATATTACACAATTCAATTTGCTGAAATTTTGTTAGAAATTTTAAATGCATCAATCTTAAAAACAGGTTTTTATACACACACACACACACACACACACACACACACACACACACACACTCACCTAAAGGATTATTAGGAACACCATACTAATACTGTGTTTGACCCTCTTTCGCCTTCAGAACTGCCTTAATTCTACGTTGCATTGTTTCAACAAGGTGCTGAAAGCATTCTTTAGAAATGTTGGCCCATATTGATAGGATAGCATCTTGCAGTTGAAGGAGACTTGTGGGATGCACATCCAGGGCACGAAGCTCCCGTTCCACCACATCCCAAAGATGCTCTATTGGGTTGAGATCTGGTGACTGTGGGGGCCATTTTAGTACAGTGAACTCATTGTCATGTTCAAGAAACCAATTTGAAATGATTCAAGCTTTGTGACATGGTGCATTATCCTGCTGGAAGTAGCCATCAGAGGATGGGTACATGGTGGCCATAAAGGGATGGACATGGTCAGAAACAATGCTCAGGTAGGCTGTGGCATTTAAACGATGCCCAATTGGCACTAAGGGGCCTAAAGTGTGCCAAGAAAACATCCCCCACACCATTACACCACCACCACCAGCCTGCACAGTGGTAACAAGGCATGATGGATCCATGTTCTCATTCGGTTTACGCCAAATTCTGACTCTACCATCTGAATGTCTCAACAGAAATCGAGACTCATCAGACCAGGCAACATTTTTCCAGTCTTCAACTGTCCAATTTTGGTGAGCTCTTGCAAATTGTAGCCTCTTTTTCCTATTTGTAGTGGAGATGAGTGGTACCCGGTGGGGTCTTCTGCTGTTGTAGCCCATCCGACTCAAGGTTGTGCGTGTTGTGGCTTCACAAATGCTTTGCTGCATACCTTGGTTGTAACGAGAGGTTATTTCAGTCAAAGTTGTTCTTCTATCAGCTTGAATCAGTCGGCCCATTCTCCTCTGACCTCTAGCATCAACAAGGCATTTTCGCCCACAGGACTGCCGCATACTGGATGTTTTTCCCTTTTCACACCATTCTTTGTAAACCCTAGAAATGGTTGTGCGTGAAAATCCCAGTAACTGAGCAGATTGTGAAATACTCAGACCGGCCCGTCTGGCACCAACAACCATGCCACGCTCAAAATTGCTTAAATCACCTTTCTTTCTCATTCTGACATTCAGTTTGGAGTTCAGGAGATTGTCTTGACCAGGACCACACCCCTAAATGCATTGAAGCAACTGCCATGTGATTGGTTGATTAGATAATTGCATTAATGAGAAATTGAACAGGTGTTCCTAATAATCCTTTAGGTGAGCGTATATACGAATCTTTTATTAATGTTTTCATACTTTATTTTTGGTACGTTTCTAGTGCATTTTATCTATAGGTTTATAGATATATAAGCCTTGTCCCAGAACCAGACTTTCAATACTGAACTATTAAATAAAAATACAAATTATTACATGTTTAAAAAAAAATGATAATACAATAAATTAAAAAAAAAATACAAAAAATTATAAAAAAAAAAATAAATTGTGACATTTCTATCTTTTTTTATTTATTATCACAACTATTCCACAGTTGTTTCCACCACACCGAACAATTAGATGCCCCTAATAGCTAATGTAATTATTAACCAAGTCTACAAAATTTTAGAGCATCCTTGATGCATGTTTAAAGAAAACATTATGCCAAATTATGCAAAAAGTGTGAAAATATTATTTATTGGGAGTTTTTAGGATACATAAAATGTTAGCTATGAAAAAAAGCCTTTGCCAGAAAAATTTGTCTGGAAAAAAAAAAAAATGTAGTTTCCATTACTGTTACTTCAACTACGGAATTATATTCAACACAATTCAGAATATAGAAATACAAATTTTCATGACTTTCAAAAAATAAATAACAAATCTCCTTGATGTATGTACATACACAGTAGGACATTGTTAGTAGACAAATTAAATATACTAGCAAGAGTGATAAAATTAAAAAAAAAAAAAAGTTTTTAACAGTGCTTCACTAGTCCACAGTTCTGAAAGTGGCTGAAGTTTATAAGCAGCATTGGCCTGCTTATAAAATAATCATTGCCGTCTTGACTTCAGTATCAGTGCAGCCTCATAACCTGGAACTAAATATGAATCAGCCTCATAACCTGGAACTAAACATGAATCAATCATTGTCATGCAGTTTTAGGTGTAGGTTTAAGCTTAAGTCTAGGAATAACAGATAAGGCAAAATGTTATTGATCTTTATTGAAACTTGTGAAGTTGTAGTTAAATTACAGGATGTCCACTGCACCTGGGCTCTGAGGTGGGCCAAGACCATCCTCTTCATCTTCAGCAGATGATGTCATAGGTACAGTAGTATAATATAAAATCATTTCAGGACCTAAGACCTATTCTTGTAAACTGGCACCAGGGAGGATGTCTTCCAGAAACCTTTGATTTTAGGGGACGGTTGGGGTTCTGATGGTTCATAGATTAATGTTGTTCAAGGAACAACAAAGTGATGTTGATCCAGTATCATGTTCTACTTTTTGTAAATCGTATAATTTATTAGGTATAAGAACCTGTAGCTAAACGTCCACCATTTTTAAAATCACAACTTTGGATTGGATCACAATACATTGATACAAAGGACATCTTGTAGTGAGATGGACAGAAACAGAAGCCTAAACCACAATGAAATTTTGGATAAAGAGACCTGTAAACAAATGATCATTAAATACATTGCAATTAGGGGAACACATTCAATTTGTCTTAAATACACGCTAAGTCACAATATCATTTACTGCCTCAAACATAGATGTTTCTATCAACAATAATTAGTTTAACTTTTTCAGTAACACTTTACAGTAAGGTTCCATTTGTTAACATTAATGCATTAGGTATCATGAACAAACAATGAAAAATACACTATGTTTTACAGCATTAATTAGTCTTGGTTTACGTTAGTTAATAAAAAAAATATTTTGTTCATGTTAGTTCATAATGCATTAACTAATGTTACAATTTTATTTAAAAAAAATATATATTAGTAAGTTGAAATTAACATTAACTAAGATGATTAAATTATTGAATTAGTATGGTTCATTGTTAGTGCATGTTACTACTGGTGTTAACTAATGTTAAAAATGGAACCTTGTAAAGCGTGACCACCTTTTTTTTTTGGTTTGTTTGAATCTAACCATCTAAACACAGTAAGTCATACTGTAGTTAATGGTCCTACATTTAAACAGAACCACTTGTGGAAAACTGCCAACCAAATTATCAATATTTTTAAGATGCTTTGAGACACCAGTGAGTTTAAAAAGGTTTTATTAGCTATATAACTTTTAGATTTTTAACAAACGTCAGAATGAGTAAACCTGTGCTAAACTTTCATATAGGCAAGAAGCCAATTGTACAATAGTTGAATTGCAACTCTCAGAATACTTGAGTCCCATAAATTGCACAGTTGTGTATTCAAAGCGTTTTTGGGATTGAGTTGACCAAATTTCAGTAGAGATCTGGTTGATCATCATTAAGTACAATGAACAGTGATATATATCTCTTCAAAATTTCATTTTTCGGTTATTTTGTCACGACTACATTGAATAAAAGACAGTGTGGTGAATCCTGATAAAATTTTACAAGAAATATGCAAAGGTTTTAAGTCTAAAAACAGGGAAAGATAAAGAACAATATTCTAAATACTCTTATTATCCTTGTGAATAACAAAATATGTCTACATGGTACACTGTATGGATTTCAAAGTTGGCCTTGTGTTTATAATACTGAAAACTCACATAATCATGGTTTGTGTTTCCACCATGTAAACACAAACGTTTATCATCGTATGAATTAATATGGGAAGTAATCTCCCTTTACAAGGTGGTATACAGTGTGATCTTTTCATTGATGACTCACTTTCTACAAACAGCTGTGCAACAGATCGTTGACTCTGAGTTGGAGAAAGAAGCTCAGATACATTTATCATAAACAATTCAAGTTCTAAACACAAAGTCAAAACAGCCGCCTGCATGATTTTATGAATATTAACGATAATAATTCAAACTTCGGAGTGACGATTTCTGTGATGCACAAATAGGGATTATATCTTGTAAGAGTATGACACAGAATATACAGTGGGTCTTGGCGTGAAGGTGACACATTAACATCAACACATCAATCTACAAGGTGCTCCACAAGGGTTTTTAACCGGTAATGTCTGCCTTTGTGTCAGGATGGGCATTGTCTAAATGGGTTGGAAATATCCCTCATCCACATACAGTGAGTATTACAGTTACATCTGTGGCTGTTGGAGCTCCAGGTCTTGTGAAGCGTGATTGCGGCATCTGAATCTCCTCAGGCTTCACAGGGTCTCGTTATGGCCAGTTGAGTGGTCTCTTCTAGGGGAGGAGCCCTTTTCTGTGCTCTCTGAGCTGGAGCTCAGGTGCTGCTGCTCAGAGCCAGCACTGGAGGTGACCGTGGACGAGGACGTGGACGAGGAGCGAGTCTTCTCCTTAAAGTCAGTGATGATGACAGTCACATTGCCCACGGTTATAGCGAGCTGCTGAGCAGAGCTCCTGTCTATATTTTTCAGTTTAGGTCTGAAATGCAAACGAGAAACAGAGAAAACAAAGAATTACACACAGTACTAAATACAATCACAATCTTTAAAGGTGCAATCTTATACTGACACTTATCAGCATTAATTCAGCATAAAGCAAAACCTTTCAGTTACTAATGCGATGCCATTGTAGAAATAGACTATTCAAAGGTGTATTTGCCAGCCGTGAATAATTTATTCCGCAACAACAGAGAGAGCGAGTTGTATTCAGCTTGTCATACAATCTCAACATGGCAGCCACCATGAGGGGGCATCGCCCTATTTTTTTTTTTTTAGAATAAAACAGCTTTTTCTAGGTCACTGATATTACTGGAGTCTTCATCTTGTGCGAGTGTACAACATTTCAATGGAATATTCTGGGTTCCATACTTAAAGTAAAAGGGTTAGTTCACCTAAAAGTTTAAAATTCTCTTAATTTATTCACCCTCATCCCATTCCCGATGTGTATGGTTTTTTTCTTTTGCAGAACACAAAAGAATATTTTTAGAAGAATATAGCGCCATCTAGCGCTCTGCACATGCGTTAAACACTAGGAAGTGTAATCGAGCTTGAAATCATGATTGTGCCAAGAGACTGCACTGGCAAGATGTACAGTGAAAAGGACTTATATTTTGGTCTATTCTCAACTAAAACAGATTGGATCACTTCAAAAGACATGTATTAAACCACTGTCTGATGAATTACTTTTATGCTGCCTTTGTGTTTTTTGGAGCTTCAAAGTTTGTCAAAAATTTCTTCTAAAAATATTTGTTTGTGTTCTGTAGAAGAAAGAATGTCATACACATCTGGGATGGCATAAGGGTGAGTAAATGATGAGAACATTTACATTTTTGGGTGAACTAAACCTTTAAGCTCAATTAACAGCATTTGTGGCATAATATTGATTTCCACAAAAAAAATATTGATTTGTCTCTCGTTTCTAAAAAAAAAAAAAAGCAGCGTAAAAATGAGTTACAGTAATGCACGTACAATGGAAATGAATGAGGCCAGTCCACAAACATACACATCAATTCAAAAGCATACAGTAGCCAAAAAACAAACATTAAACACTTTCACATTATTTCAGTGTGATAAAATCGCTTACTAACCTTATCTGTTTAAAGTTCACTCCAATAACTATGCTGTCATGAAATCTAAACCCTGTAATCCCAGTATAGCATATATAATTTATAGACAGTGTCATCAGGGTTTTTCCTGGCTCAAAATTAAGTGGAGGTGGTACCATACTGTTCAAAAAAGTGACGATAAAAACAAGTAAACGTTGGCTTTGCATTAATACACTCCTAATGACCTGGCAACTGATTACTATTGTTAATTATTTCAGCTGTTTTTTAATTTGTCATTTTTAGTTTTATCATATTTATTCAACCTTATCCTATTTTTGACTGGGCATTTTAATGTAGTTTTATTCAATGAAAACTGTTGACATTTTAGTAACATTTAGTCATATTGACATTTTAGTCACTGAACACTGTAAAAATGTTTTGCCATATCAGTGTTATCGATAAGCATTTGTCAATAGATAGATAGTGTCATTTTAGTGTTATTTTTCACATAAGATTGATCTTATCATGATGCAACTTGTTGCGAGCTGCTCTCCACTGAACATCGACGGCTCCTCTGTGGAGATCGTCAAGAGCACCAAATTCCTTGGTGTTCACCTGGCGGAGAATCTCACCTGGTCCCTCAACACCAGCTCTATTACCAAGAAAGCCCAGCAGCGTCTCTACTTTCTTCGAAGGCTGAGGAAAGCACATCTCCCACCCCCCCATCCTCACTACATTCTATAGAGAGACTATTGAGAGCATCCTGAGCAGCTGCATCACTGCCTGGTTTGGGACTTGCACCATTTCGGACTGCAAAGCCCTGCAGAGGATAGTGAGGACAGTTGAGAAGATCATCTGGGTCTCTCTTCCCTCCATCAAAGACATTTACAAAAAAACACTGCATACGCAAAGCAGCATTGTGGACGACCCCACACACCTCTCACACAAACTTTTCACCCTCCTGCCAACTGGCAAGAGGTACCGAAGCATTCGGGCCCTCACGGTCAGACTGTGTAACAGCTTCTTCTCCCAAACCATTAGACTCCTCAATACTCCGAGACTGTGTTGGCACACACACACACACACACACACACTTTAATTACTGTCACTTTATAACTGGCTGCTACCTCAATAACTGCTATGTCCATATAACACTATCTCATACTATGTTATGTTTACATTTGGAGACTTACTGTGTCTATTGTCCTGTTCATTGTTAGTAATTTATTGTACTGTCCCGTACTTTTTGCACACGTTTGCACGTGCACTTTATATAGGCATTTTAATTAGTCTGTGTTGTCTCATGTGGTTCTGTGTTTGTCCTATGCTGTTTTATGTAGCACCATGGTCCTGGAGGAACGTTGTCTCATTTTGCTGTGTACTGTACTAACTGTATATGGTTGAAACGACAATAAAAACCACTTGACTTGCAGACAGCGGGGGTGAGAGATGAGCGTCTCAGTGTTAGCGTGTGCATCACCCGGCGGAACTTTAAATCTCTCCCGGTATCTATGACAGTTTTGGAGTTTCTGCTTATTTACATGTCATGCTCCCGTATTATATGAACTTTAAGATGAAATAAAGATATCACCAAGCTGTGATCTGTGTTTCAATCGGACACTTGAGCTGCAGCGCTACTCTCATTTAGTGTGTCATCATTATAATTTTATATGATCTCAAGTTATGTTAAATGACATCAAATGACTATTTGACAACATCATTTATTTTTTTTTATTATTATTATCGCTGAGATTTGCAGTTAGAAATGACAATCCACCGAGTGCAACGCTTGTTTTCCATGAAGACACCCACCAGAGTTTTGTGGACAGCCGGAGGCGGCACGAAATGTGACAGAGACGACTAGATATTCTCTATGCAGGAAAAAAACCTCGTCATTTGATTCCATTGTAAGTGCATTTCTGTAACCATCTTTTGCTGTTGTTTTATTTTTATTAATGACGTGGAGTTGAAATCTCATAATGCCACAAAAGCTGTTTATTGAGTTTAACTTTTAACTCCAAAACCCAGAATACTCCTTTAAACGTATTTGAACTAACAGTACTTTAAGTACCATTCATTTCTTATAAATTATAGCACACCTTTAAATTGGTAATTCACATCAATGTACAGCATAAAAAATAACCCAGTTTACAATTATGCATTTATCCAAAACAATTTACAGTGCATTCAAGAGTTACATCTCATAAGTATGTTAGTTACCTGGGAATTGAACCATGACCTAGATGTTTCTAGTGCCATGCTCATCCATTTGAGCAATCAGAATTTTTTTTTATTTTCGCACACATACATGGATTACAAAGCTAATGGGTTTGTAACTAAATCTGCTATACTATTAGCTGTTCATTGGATATCCAGAAATAACTCTTGTCTAAACTGCAGTCATGAGAAGAAATCAAGAATACTTAAACGATTTACAATTCCATGCAGGAAGAATCCTGCCTTTGAGAAATTATAGAAGCTGATCAGTTCTGAACTTACCGTGAAATAATAGATTTGTTATTCTTCGTGACAGACTTGCCAGGCTTCATTACGTTGCTGTCACCAGCTGGGCCTTTTTGAATGAGTTTGGGTCTGTAAATGTTGTTACAACATGCCGTTAGTAGCAGACTATCACTGTTCATTATAAAACACCAAGTGAGGACCTTTTCATATGAATTTTGTAACAATATTTGATGAGATCACAAAACTGGTTTACACCTGGTATTAAGATCTGTCTTGGGTGATTCAATCACATGAAGCATGCATGTAAAAAAAAAAAAAAAAAAATTACATTTAAGTTTAATTGTAAACAATAGTGCAGCAAATGTTTTCATGCTTTTTCCATTTTCTTTACTTGTGAATTGATCACCCAAGACAGACGTTTTAACCAAGATGCAAATAGCCACAGGCATAACCACACCATTCAGGGCCATTCAGACCAAATGCATTCTTGCTCTAAAAACGACGTCCATCTACCGTAGTCCATGCTTACAATGGAAAAAGAGCATAGACAGACACAAAAGCACGTTTGGTGTGAACAACCCTTAACAATACTCACTTTTTTTTCTTTGCATTGGGTTTTTTAGATGGGGTGAGGCTTTTATGTCTTTCTTTGGGTTTCTCCATCGTGGCTCTTTCTATCTTTCCCTTTTTGATTTCCTCTCTCTCTGCGCCCATCCTTTCTTCCAGCTGCATCCCAGATCCTGCTGTTTGCGGATGGTCTTTATCCACATCCTCTCGATTAAGCTGCAGTTTGTCCAGCATTGCTCTGTCTGTGTCCTCGCTGTCTGTCCCATTGTGCTGCAGCAGGTCCTGGGTCAGTCCTGCTCTATCAGGCCGTCTGTCTGTATCGAGCTGCTGGTGTTTGTCCAGCCCACACTCCTGTTTCTGATCCTTATGAGAATATCCTCGGTCCAGCTGTCCCCCATCCAGACCTAATCTCTCTGGATGGTCAGTGTCAGGGTGGAGACTGCTGAGTCTGTCTGAATCGGAGTTGTCCATGTCAAAGTGTTCGTCGTCAGGCAGGTCTCTGTCTGTCCTCTCTCTTCTTTCTTTCTTTGCTGGGGGAGGAGAGGCGTACTGTTGAGCAACCTGCTGTGCCACGAGTTGAGAGTTTATCCTAGGTTTTCTGGAAAAGTAAAACGATATAAAATCTGTTGAACAAGGGTTAAACGGTTTTGTTTTGCATTTGATTGTGAGCCTAGAAAAAGCATGTAAATACTCCAACTAGTGGTCGAGAGATATGAGTTTTTCAATAGCCATTACCAAAGTCAGTAGGTGACAGATGCCCAGTATAAGATTGCATTAATCTTTCATGAACTTTTTTAATAAATATCAACATTTTAGGTTATAATGTATATGTAAAGATTGTATATTTTAGATACTGGTTACCATTTTTAGTTTTTTGCCTTCACTAGTTCATTTAGATTGTTGAGTAAAGAAATCCATGCATAATAATCCTAAAAGACTAGAAAAATGGCATTTAAAATAGTTTTAGTTGGATTATAGCATTTAAACTTTCCAAAAATAAATTGTCTCAACTACTCATTAGGGCTGGGCAATAGAATGATGTAATCAGATATTGACTATCTGACAAATGCCAATTGCGACAGTCATTAACAGACAATAATCACCAATCTCGGGAAATGACAAACCCATGGAGCTGGGATGTCACCAAATGTATTAAATTGTACCCCAATAGTTATCATGCACTAATGTTTTTGTACACTAATCAAAATAATAAGATGTTAAAAACATTACAGATTAAAGAAGTCACTCCACTCCATAAAGAATTTTTTAATTTGCAGGACATGGAATTAAACAAAAGTTTTCTTTTTAAATAAAATGCATATGTACTAGGCCTCATTCAACAACGTTATGATTTGCTTAGGGAAAACCCAGTTTAAGAAACAAAGTTGAAAGTGATGAAATCATAAAATATTACAAAAACACATTCCCCTTGAAGCTAAAATTGAGTTCCAATTCATTTTCTTTAGGTAGTATTAATTGCATTAACGAAATGCAATACAAACACTCAATAAGAACACATCATGCAGCATTAATTGGGGAACACACACACACACACACACACAATGCATTAAAATTATAAAGCCAATTTTGTAATAAATGGTTATATTAACTTAATGTTATCATCTGACCAACAAGTGAATTAAGTTTAAGGAATTTTGTACACAAAACAGGTCTTGTCTCATTTTGGCATGACAGAGAGCAAAGAGTTGTGGTTTATTAAGAGAATCAGACATAGTTCAGCTGCTGTGTTTCATCTTGGTCAGACAGATTCAAACAAATAACCTGTGAGTTGATGAATCGTTTGGAGAAATTCATTGAAAGTACCAGCTCATAAGATTCATTCATTGGTTTTGAGCACAGTAAACACAACGCAATAGAAAGGCGTGCTGTTTTGCCATTTTTCCCACGGCCTCATTCTAACTGCAAAATCCAAACTTGAGTAAACAAAAATATCTTTAGTCGTGATGCTGGAGATTCAGCGGTGGGGAAAAACAGAGCAGGAAACACCATAAGTCCAGAATAACATGCTATTGGGGTAATGTAAAAAGGAAAGCCTGGAATTGATTCATTTCATTAACCGGAGGTTACATCAATTAGAAGTAGCGAATGAGATGCACCGATATATTGGCCGCCGGTATTTATCAACTGATTTTTTATCAAATTAAAATCATCGGCATATTGACTATAAGCATGAAAAAGGCTGATATAACAAACCGATTGTTTATTAATTAATTGTGTGAATGTATGGAGTTGTCTGTTGCATAATTCTATGTTTCTCTCTCTGTGTAATATAATAAAAAAAAAACAAATATATTAAATCCATTAAAAAAAAAAAGTATTGTAAATGACGTGAGTGATCGGCCATGCGCACTGAATGGGAGTATTTCGGAGACAACGAAAATGTCTGAGGTCTGGGCCTTTTTCTTTCTCGAAGTAGTATGTAATGGTGGCGGCCCCTGTAATAAATTTAAATTAATAACTTTAAATAAAAATTTGGGTGCCAGACAGGTTTAGGATCGTCAATATGGATACTTTGGATAGCTCTAAAAGCCACCAATTACATGCATAAAAAATAAATAAATAAATAAATAAATAAATAATATATCACAAAAGTGTATCAAAAGTCTCAAATCTCTCGTTACCCTGAACAACGGTCTTCCATTACCTTTATTGTTGACACCTGGTAATCTAACATGTAGCCATTTTGGTTGGTGGTGGATCCTTAAAGGGGCAGTGCGCAGTTCTGCTCCACCACAAGTACCAAATACATTTTTTATATCGACATTTGCAATGAGTGTTCTGCTGAAATATCAAGAGGGGAAATCATGGCTAACAGTTTCTACACTTCCAATTTTATTTGCCAACTGAAAAAGCATCCCAAACAGCATGCTGCGTTCCTAAATGCCGCTAAGAAAAAACTGCCACTTCCCAGTATTCCGACTCATTCTGTGGATCAGGTATTTGAAAAAGTAAAGACATTTATTCAGGACAGCATCAAAGCTAAAGGCATCACCAATAAAATCATGGAATTCATCACACTAGATGATCAGCCATTTTCCGCAGTGGAGGATGTAGGCTTTTGGAGGCTCGTTGAAGATCTTGAGCCACGTTACTCCTTACCTAGTCTCCGTTATTTCTTGGATGTGTGTCTACCAGACATGTACAATGCTGTAGCAGCACGTATACACAAGCTCTTGGCAGCTGATATTTCAGCCATCAGTTTTACAATGGACATTTGGAGCTCCGACATAAGCCCTACGTGCATGCTCAATCTCACAGGCCAATAGAAAGGCAAAGAAATTTTCAAAATGCAAAAAATTGTGTAAACAAGAGTTTACAGGCTCACACACCACAGAGGCGATCTCTTCAACATTCAACACAATGCTTGAATCATGGAAAAATCGACAAATCCAAAGTACATGCAGTAGTCAGAGACAATACAAGAAACATTACTTGCAATGGAGGACAGTGATGTCACAAGTATCTCCTGCATGGCGCGCGCGCGCACACACACACACACACACACACTTTACAATTAGCAGTCAACATAGGCTTGTTATGTCAACGGAGCATAACTGACATAACAATAGGCAGACGAATAGTTGGCCACTTCAAGCATTCTACTCTTGCCTACTCGTGATTACACAGTGTCCAAATTCAGTTGAAATGCAACCTAAAATTCTTCAGCAAGATGCTATAACAAGGTGTAACAGTAAGATTACGATCTGCATGCGACATTCACTGCCCACCATTGGGGTTTAATTGAGGACACAATTTCTCTTCTGTCCCCATTCGAACAACTAACGAGGGAGATGAGTGCATCTGTGGCATCTGCAGCAGATATGATTCCATTAATTGTTACGCTAAAGCAGCTACTGAGCAAGGACCTTGAAACTGATCATGGAGTTAAAACCACAAAAAAAAAAAAACTATTTTAGGAGAGGTGACAAAGCGTTTTGGTAAAAGAAACCCTTTATTGTATCACAACCCTGCTTGAACCAAAATATAAAAATCACTACTTTGATAACAACAAAAAGCAGGGAGCTCGCATGATGCTGCAAGCACAGCTGGATTTGAGCGATGAAAGTGGTGAAAAACACGATGCGCCACCCAGAGAACAACCCACTGACCAAAAGTGTACACAAGGAAAAGTACCACACACCCAATCTGTTTGGCGAAGTTCTGGAGAAACTATATCACATGAACTTAGGGTTACCCCCACCATGAAACAAATGTATGTATACCTCGTAGAAATCCCAATTGAAAGAAATGGGAATCCTCTTGAATACTGTCAATCGAGGTCGCTTACTGCCCTCACACAAACAGCGCACAAGTATTTGTACACACCACAAATGAAAATCATTTGATGATGCAACAATAAATTAGCTAGTGTACCTTTTTGCATGTGTATTTGAACTTTGCTAAATTAAAGTATGAGTCCAAAGCAAAACAGTGCTTTAATGACAAAAGTTAAAATAAGTGAGCAAGAAGCAAATATCAGTATCGGTAATGGAATCGGCCAAAAGCAGGTATCGGGCAAAACAAATTTATATTGGTGCATCCCTAATATTGACCAAAAAGCAAGTAAAGTAAAAAAGTTAAAAAACTGCTGCCCTGGACTGGATAGATCTATCTTAAATAAACCCTCTAAAACCAAACACAGAAACAATTTGTAGGCTACTTTAAAATTACAAACCCACTTAGTAAAAATGATAATGCTGAAATGAAGTCATTACCTCTAATTTTTTATCCTTACCGGTCAATGGTGTTATTATTGCCATGAGAGAAATTTCACAGTGGGATGGGTTGTCATGGGACTGTTGTGAAGACATGACGGGCTATTCGCTGATAGGCGTGGATCCGCAAGCGTGGAATGTTGTGCGTAATTAAAAGAAATTCCATCGATTATGCAAAATAGGCTAACATCCATACAACACAGCAAATAATTTTTTTTTATCTGCCCTGCTGTAGCTAAAAAAATAATCATAACAATGTATTAGGCTAAATCAACGTTAATGTTTATAAGCATTTTTCTTTCTCAAATTACCCTGCTGGCCACATTGCAGGTCTCATTTATTTAGAAAGAAAAATTCATGCTTTTGTCAAAGCAATAAATTAAAGATTGCTCTCTGGACACAGACAGGAGCGCGTACCCTGTTACACCCTTGCACCTCCTGACAGTGCACATTCCTGTCCTGAAGCAAAACAGCTGTTTGCTCAAGGGTGTTCATTATTTCTTTTTTTTCAGTGACCTGTTATGCCCAGATTTAAATGCAGAAATGTTGTTTTGCTAATGCATTGGTATGTTATTTAAAAATCTACTTTTAAAGGAATTGAGTTTGATTACTAAGAGTAATTTATGAAAATGTTCATCTTTAGGTGAACTATTCCTTTAAAAGTTGCACTCAGTAAGTTTTTGTTCATTTCATCTTGGACTTACACTGACACCTAGGGAGTAGGGACATGGATGCAGCATCATTCAAATGCTATAGTTTTCAGCTACTGATGCCATTAAATTTATCCATGAGTAAAAGTGTCCAATAACAGGGTTTATTTTGTGTTTGAAACATAGAACATGTAGAACATGAGAACATTAATAAGAGAACAGCAGTAAATACTCATGGATCCAAGTTAACAATGTCCTGCTGACAGTTTGTGTCATTGTTTGGCAGTTCTCCATGATGTTCTAATTTATCTTATTTGTTTACTCTTCCAGCTTTAACTTCATCTGTGTCATATTGACAGCACATAAGCATTCCCTAATCTTATTAAACGTGTTAGAGGCTGCATTCATCATGTTAGTTAACAAAAACAAAGATATTCTCTTTTCTGTCATGTCAAAAAATGCAATATTATCACACTTTTAAAAACTGTAAAATCTTCTGATAAAATATCTGGATTGGTAAATGTGCAGTCATTTCATCAATTAACTGTAATCATTGAGTACTACCAAAGGTTTTTTTACAGTCAGCTAACATGAACAAAATGAGGGTGAATACATTTTAATTTTTAGATGAACCACCCCTTTAATAGACTTACAATTAAGTGCATTAAAGTAAATGCATCTTTGTTTGTTTGAGATTAGTCAAATTTATAATCTGGGCTATATATATATATATATATATATATATATATATATATATATATAGAAAACGATACCATTTGTGGCATGCTGAAGTTTAGCCTGCAATGTTACTTTATTTAGGTTATGTAAAGTGTTCCAAAAATCCAGTATTTTAAAAAGCAATGGGGTCGAATTTCTAATTAAAAGTCCCCTTTTGGTTAATTTGACAACAGAAAAACTACTTTGACTCCTTTTTTCTGTATTATTGGTGTGTGGCCCACAGTGTGAGATTGGCTTAAAAAAAGAGAGAGGGAGAAGGTTTCTTTGGGTGTTTGTTTTTTGAGTCTGTCTGTGTGGTACCCAGCCGCTTCCCCCAGCTGTTGCTATAAGGAGTGCCACAGTGGCCAGACATCACAGATACAGAACAATCGGTTATCACTCAAGCTAGCAGCAAATCTTAAAATAAGACTAATAAACAATACCTTGTCAAACAATTTCTGTACTAGGTGGCAGAGAATGACCCTGTTGGTTCAACAAAGCTAGATAATCAACATTCAAGCTAGCGATGTAGACTGAGAGGAGATGACACTGTACACAATACATGAAAAGATTGTCATTTTAGGAGAGATATGAACACCTGCAATCTAGCCAGTATATACTTGCCACATTCATTCCACTATAAGACTCAGTTGAAAGCAGGTAATGGAGCAAAACGAAAAACACTGTTTCTGCCCCCATAATTTCAAGACCACTCCTACAGGTAACATGAAATTGGGACATCAACAATCATATCCTATACAACCTTCCATACATAAGATCCTCAAAATGTAGTCCTTCAGTGTGGAGCTATATCAGTTTGAGAAACATGCCAATATTAGATTTCATTCACTTTTAAATCATTGAAATGGGGCTGGCTGCATCAAGATGTTGCTTGCACTAGTTTTGAGGTTCTCAAACTGTGGTAAATCAGGGCTAGTACTACTATGCAGTCTTTTTGATGGGGGCTGGACATTGTTAAACCATTTTGACCACCAGTTATATTTTTTTATACAAACGTTTTGTGTGTTCCGGGTTGGCTCGTTGCTGGTTGACCGCCTGGTTGCCTTTTAAAGTATTCTATTCTGACTGCGAAAGAATTTAAACGCATTTGACGAATACGCACTAGGACTGCTTTGTGATATTCTTTTAGTACAGCCAACGGCAGGTGCATGAGCCCCTGATGCACATAGACGAGGACTGTCTGCATGTCGAGAAAATCTGGGCCAAGTGTGCAGAGTCCGCGTGGATTGTGCTGATGATGAAATTTGCATCACTTATACTGCGTGCAGAGCAATCCCTAGAGCAGACAACCAAAGTATACTTTGGCCTTTTGGGTGAGCAATAGATTATTTTTCATCTGACAGGGGGTGTCCCCCTTGGTCATTTTGCCATCCGACTTGGGGTAACCTAGCCACCCCTTAGACCCCCCCCCACCCCCTTTTTTTAAATACCTGTTGAAGGTTGCAGGAACTAAACTTTTTTTTATTAAATTGTTTAAATCGCAAGCAGCAGCGTTTCTTGTTTTTTACCCAAGTTATTTTTCCTACGCACATCTTGATAATGTCAGGTGTGCAGTTTTTTTTTTTTATATTAGACAACAAAATTTGCCTTTTCACTATTCAGATAAGCAGTCAATCAATGACCGATTCTTAAAATGTTACCTTAATTTTATGGTAATCTTCCCTTCCACAGTCCTTACAGTTGCACTTAAGCAATTTGTAAAATGCTACAAAAACTAGAGGGAATATTGTTATGGCTACTTACCTTGATCAAATATGGAAATAATTTGACAACCACTGCACTAGTTAGTACACTAAATGGTGGCTGCACTAGTTAATTGTGTGCCAATCAAACTCCACATTCTAGCAAATACACTGTAAACCCTAATGTTGTCATTACTGGAAAAATCAAGTTATCTTACTTAAACAGTACTTTTTTTGGGGCTCATAACTCAAATATATACAGTTGAAATCAGAAATGTACATAAAACTAATTTAACCACTACACAGATTTAATATTTGCAAACTATAGTTTTGGCAAGCCGATTAGGGCATCTACTTTGTGCATGACAGTAATTGTTTACAGACAGATTGTTTCACTTTTAATTGACTATATCACAATTCCAGTGGGTCAGAAATTTAAATACACCTACTTAACTGTGCTTTTAAGCAGCTTGGAAAATTCCAGAAAATGATGTCAAGCCTTTAGACAACTAGCTTCAGATAGGAGGTGCACATAATTGGAAGTGCACCTGTGGATGTATTTTAAGGCCTACCTTCAAACTGGGTGCCTCTTTGCTTGACATCATGGAAAAATCAAAAGAAATCAGCCAAGACATCAGAAAACAAATTGTGCACCTCCACAAGTCTGGTTCATCCTTAGGAGCAATTTTAAAGCACCTGAAGATACCACACTCATCTGTACAAACAATAGAACGCAAGTATTAACACCATTGGACAATGCAGCCATCCAGGAAGGAGACACATTCCAGGTCCTAGAGATGAATGTAGTTTGGTGTGAAAAGTTCAAATCAATCCCAGAACAACAGCAAAGGACCTTGTGAAGATACTGGAAGAAACAGGTATACAAGTATCTATATCCAGAGTAAAACGAGTCCTATATCGACATAACCTGAAGGGCTGCTCAGCAAGGAAGAAACCACTCTTCCAAAACCACCATAAATAAGCCAGACTACAGTTTGCAAGTGCACATGGGGACAAAGATCTTTTTGGAGAAATGTCCTCTGTCCTAATGAAACAAAAATCTAACTGTTTGGCCATAATGACCATCGTTATGTTTGGAGGAAAAAGGTCAAGGCTTGCAAGACGAAGAACACCATCTCAACCGTGAAGAAAGTGGATGGCAGCATCATGTTGTGGGGGTGCTTTGCTGCAGGAGGGACTGGTGCACTTCATAAAATATAGGGCATCATGAGGAAGGACGATTATGTGGATATATCAAAGCAACTTCTAAAGACATAAGCCAGGAAGTTAAAGCTCTGTCACACATTGGACATCCAAATGGATAATGACCACAAGCATACCTCCAAAGTTGTGGCAAAATGGCTTAAAGACAACAAAGTCACGGTTTTGGAGTGGCCACCACAAAGCCCTGTTCTCAATCCGCTAGAAAATTTGTGGGCAGAACTTAAAAAGCGTGTGCGAGCAAGGAAGTCTACAAACCTGACTCAGTTACACCAGTTCTGTCTGGAGAAATGGGCCAAAAATCCAGCAACTTATTGTGAGAAGCTTGTGGAAGACTACCCAAAATTGTTAACCCAAGTTAAACAATTTAAAGGCAATGCTACCAAATACTAACAAAGTGTATGTAAACGAGACACCATCACTCAATTCAATTGAGGGAATGAGTTTACTCAATCAAATGAGTAGGGTTATAACTTATTAGGGTTTTCAATGTATGGTATTGTTGCATTAGTGATGAAAACCATAAAGTAAGTTGCAAAACAAAACACTAACAACAAAAAGTAACCACCCATTTTTTTGCTTTTCAAGCAATAATGCAGCATTGAGCAAAAGACAAATAGCTCAGAGTACCCACCAAAACAACAATGCGGTGTGTTTAATGCCTTTGTCGAGCAGTTTTCCATTACATGCATCAATTCCTATATGTTCATAAATGAGGCAGACCAGTATGTCTTATCACAGTCCTACTGCCTGTCCTCGTGTCCTAGTGTGTCATTGAAATTCTCCAGGAATAATATGAGGTCAGTATGGCTAAAGATACAATCCAAATCAACAAGTCAGAATATCAGTGTTGACATCCTCACTGCACACATCCAGAATATGTTTCTAGAAAATAAAGAGCTCCTGATAGGTGACACTTTACCTTGTAGATGTACCTTTCCGCACATCACATATACTGCATTTGAATGCCTCTGCACTGTTTTTGAAGGTGCAGACGCTACAGTCCCAAAATCCGTTGTCTGCAGAGGGCTTGGCTTGTCTTTTTGGCCTGCAAAATTTAAAGGGAAACATTGTCACGTTATTAAATTAGCTTGCTGGATCCTAATTAGAGCAACGGTCAAAATGTGCATTTAATTCTGTTCGCTGCTTAAAAGACGCCTCTCCTCCACAATAACACAATTAGTGTCTCAATCTAATTATTTTGCATGCCTAAACGGTAAAAAGGCTTCCACGATCAAAAAGAGGAACAGAGGAGGAGTTTCCTGAATTCCCTTTGTCAAACAGTGGATACCGGGAGTCATGCAAGGCTCTGTATATCCGCCATGGCTGCGCTTTATTCTATTAAATATGAGCAGGAAAAATAAGTAGATTTGAACTCCAGTGCACCGCTATTCTCCAATGGACACAAACATGCCAAGCGCATTTCGAAAAGACAGACCAAATGGGATGTTTCTATACCTGGATGGGCTTTTCTTGTCGCCCATAATGGGAGAAACACCGTCTTCCAGAGGAGGGGGCTTCTGTAATTTACAGTGTGAGCTCCAGACAGAGCCACCGCTGCTGTTATCGCACCCTCGCGCTAGTTGACCGCTGAAGCTCAAGGCGTCGGTCCATCACGTGACTGTGTCTGCAGCCAATCACAACTTTACCACGTTTAAAAGTCAAATATGTTTTATATAGAAATTTGTCATTGGAAAATTGGGTCCATTTTAGGAACACATTGAAGAATAGAAGTGCCACAAGGTTTAAAATGCAAAATAATTTTGCTGACTAAAATTGTGTGTGTGTCTACTGGGTACACATGATGCACTTTAAGACGCCATCAAATAACATAATAAAGACTAATAATTTACAAGAAGATGGGAAAAAATTTCGGTGACCAATTATTTTAGATAGCCTTTTGCATAGTATTGGGCTGCAAAAAGACCTTTGCATACCATAATATAACATAATTATTTGCATACCAATGAAGCATTTTATATAAACACTCTTTTGCATCTCATATTACATGTCGCATGTCACTGTGTTGGGATGAGAAGATGATAAGTGGTATGTTAGTCATAGTTGCAAATATAATCTGTAGGCAAATATAATGCCAGTTTTAAACAGTATTTATAGGGAAAGAAACACCGTCACTTGTAAAATGTGATTGTAATAAGTCTTTACCTGAAAGTGGTGAACACTTTATTCACTGGGCATACACTGCTTCCCTCTGGTAGTTCTCTAAATTTAGTTATAGTATGTTGACCGTTTTTTTAAAAATGTGCAGCCTCTTAAAGGGATAGTTCACCCAAAAATGAAAATTCTCTTATCATTTACCCACGCTCCTGTCATCACAGATGTGTTTGACTTTCTTTCTTCAGCAGAACACAAAAAAAGATTTTTAGAAAAATATCTCAAATCCATACAATGCAATGGATGGTGATCAGACCTTTGTAGGTCAAAAAATCACAAAAAGAGACAAATAAGTTATCCGTAAGTCTCCAGGGTTTAAATCCATATTTTCAGAAGTGGAGATTTAGAGTAAAAAAGAACTTAAATATACCTATTACATCACTTCTGATGATATTGATTTAAACACTGGTGTATTATGGATTACTTCTGTTTCTCTTATGTGATTTCTGGAGCTACAAAGGCCTGATCACCATCCATTTGCATTGTATGGACCTACAGAGCAGAGATATTCTTCTAAAAATCTTTGTTTGTGCTCTGCTGAAGAAAGAAAGTCATAGACAGTTGGCATGAGGGTGAGTAAATGATAAGAGAATTTTCATTTTGGGGTGAACTATCCTTTTAATTTTTTTTCTAATTTTACTGAATTACATATTTGCCCACAATTACCATAATCTCGCTCAGTCATGGTATGTTGTATCCATTGCTTACTAAACCTTTACAAAAGTTCTATGTCCAAAAATGATGGAACAGTGATGGAATAAGATGGTTTTGTCATGGCACATATCCCTATATATATATATATATATATATATATATATATATATATATATATATATCTGAGTTGAATGGAACACTCAACATGTCTTTCAAGTTGAGTGGGAAATATCATAATTACGAGCTCTGAGCACATGAATGAACCCGCAAAGTCATCAAAATGACTTGTGCGCTACATTCCAAGTCTTCTGAAGTCATATGAAAGATGTGTGTGATGAATAGACCAAAATTTAAGTCGTTATTCACTTAAAATGTTGCCCTCCGCTATGCTCTCATATCAAATATGGCAGTGCATTACATATCCAGCCTCAGAACCAACTAATGATGTTTGATGTCAGTGAAGTCAAAACTGATGCAAAAATTGGGGTTGTTTATCACACAAAGTTATTGTATAGCTTCAGAAGTCTTGGAATAATTCACACAAGTCGTATGGACTACTTATAGAGCTGTTCCACCTTGATGTTAATTTGTAGGTAGACACAGAAGGCTCCTTCGCCATGGGTTCCCTGGGGCATTTCCCTTGGGTTTTTTATAACGGGTTTTCAATTTATCAGTAAAAAGGTCTAAGGTAAACACTACTTAAAGATGCTCGGACGTTTTCTTCTACAACATAAATTAAACATCTCAAACTTGAATTTTGAAGCCACTGTATTTAGAAAAATAAATAAATATGTTGCTAACGAGTTGCTAGATAAGGATTACAAATACTGCAAGCATGTGAGTGAATGTGCCTGACAAAATGGAAAACTGTTGAATTTCTCATGCTGAGTCCAAGTGCACCTGGGAAGCTCGTACCTCCGAGTTAGGCATTCGTTACATGACATGTCACACATTCAAGTGGGAAACAAAATACGGAAGGACCCAAACGTAAACAATTTCGAAATGAATGACGGCAAAACTAATTATTTCTGTTGTACCGGTGAATAAACATCACACATACTGTATATGATTTATTAATGCATGGTATCTAACATTTTATTAATTAATTTGCTTAAAACAAACCGCAACGTGTGAGTCATTAGTTGATTGTCATATAAAACAAATTATTATTATTGAAATAAATTACAGAAGTTGAAATAAGTTTGCAAAGTTTCCTATCATATTTCATGTTGACACACCCCTTCCGACATACCAACTCGGAAACTCATGTATCATCTAGAATTCCGAATTTCTCACTTATTAAAATGACTTTGCAGGATCATTCGTGTGCTCAAAACTCGTAATTACGATATTTCCCACTCAACTTGAAGGGCACATTATGCTGCGTTCCATTTAACTTGGAAAGTTGGTTTTTCGTTTGGTTTCCTTACACGTCATCTTCCGAGCATCTGGTAATGGAATGCTTTTATGGGTGGAGATCTAAGATTTCAAGTAGGAATATCACACATCTAACTTGAATGGAATGCAACATTCTAGCAAATAAATAAAAAACATGGCGGCTTCAAATTCACGTTTGGGGTATGATTGTGTGTAATTTATGTTGTTGTAGAACAAAATATCCAAGTATCATGAAGAAATGTTAAACACAGACCCTTTTTTACTCATAAATCCAAAACTGCCATTATAAAAAAAAAAACATAGGAAAACCCTGAGAGAACCCATTACTCGAAAATGCTAATTATCTTTTGGGTTTTTGGACTACAAGCCAAACAGTGTCGTGTTTCCCAAAAGCATCGTAAGTCTAAGTAGATCGTAGAAACCATTGGCGCCAGTGGTCTCTACGATCAACTTAAGCTTGCCATACTTTTTGGAAATGCAGCCCTGCTCTAAGGACAAGCTTTTTTTGTAATTTTGGAGCTCGACACCCCGTATTCATTAAATTTATATGGAAAATGGGTGCCAGGATATGCCACTGCCTTAACCTTGGATTTAGGATAGACCTCACCTAAATGACCTGCTGGTTGAACTGCTATGCACCTCACTGATCTCTGTCTGCATCACCTTGGTCTAATGATGGACTACACTCTTAATATGGAAATCATAGACTATCAATTATTTGCCAACAAAAGCCTTCATCAGACAACTAACAATGCACAATGCATCTATGTGAAATTCTGCAGTTAATCCAGGATGAACTTCACAGACATTAGTCATTAATCTTACTGTTCATACAAAATCTTTTGGCCCTTAACACTTTACATTAATGCATTTGGAAGATGCTTCTATCCAAAGCAACTTACAGTGCACTTATTGCAGGGACAATCCCCCCAGAGCAACCTGAATTGTCTAATGCTCAAGGACACAATGGTGGTAGCTGTGGGGATCAGACCGGCAAAATTCTGCTTACAAATTCAGTGCTTTAGCCCATTACGCCACCACCACAATCACTTACTTAGTTTACTCGTTTTAAACCATGACTTGCAATGCACATAAATAACTAATATTGGCATTATATTCATGCTGTTAGCCAGAGGAGAACTGGCCCCCACAGTGAGCCTGGTTTCTCCCAAATTTATTTTTCTCCATTAACCAACATCTTATGGTGTTTTGTGTTCTTTGCCACAGTCGTCTTCGGCTTGCTCACTGCGGTCTGTCTAAATACAATTATTATTTAATTATTTATTTACAAACATACCCTTAAAAAAAAAATTTGAGAGTTCACTGCAAATGTGCAGCAAATTCGTCACAGATAATTTTCACATGCAAATTAGCTTTGTTGCAAACTTGTGGCAAATTGTCCATTGTTGCCAAAGGTTAGCTGGAGGTTCACCACTACTGGTTAAGAGCTGCAAAATTCTGGTAAACACTTGCAGATTACTTTTTGAATGTAACTGTATTCTAATTACCAATGATTTAAATTGCAACTGTAGTGGAATACAGTTACTTATATTTTATATTTTCAATAATCCTGTTACATGTATTCTGTTACTCCCAACCCTGAACACCACAAAAATGCCAAGCATATATAATAATATATAATAATATGAACTATTAAATGCAAATGCTACAATTTTTATGTTTACAGACACGTAAAGTACACTGTCACATTCTTCTTTTGTTTCTATGATGGTTGGCAAACCAACTAGAAGGTGCATTTCCACCACCTACTGGACTGGAGTATGGAGCACAACTTGGCTGAGAAGAAAAAATACTATTAAATCCTATTTACCAATAGGATTTTTTACTGTTTCTGGGTGTCCACACTATTCACATTCACCCGTTTCATGTTTCCCTATTGTATATAAACTTTAATTTAGTGTTGTATGACAAATTCGCAATCTAGTCATTGTCACATAATTGTTCCTGTTATTAATTGTTCTTCTATCCACCCCTACATTTCCTTGTATACTATACATATGCCTTCCTCTTAATTTATTTTCCCACATTCTCTGCCAATTCTTTTTTACTTCAGTTAAAATCAGTCCCTTAGTTTCCGCTTTACTCATATTTACCCTGATATTAATATCAGTATCCTTCAATGCCCGTTTATCTGCTTCCTCATTCCCTTTTACTCCAACATGCGCTGGAACCCACAAAAAACTAACCCTAACTCCCAATTGCTTAATATTTTATAAACTCTGTAGAATTTCATATAAAATGTCTTGACTTGCTGAAGATACTCCACTCGCTAAACATACTAGTGCTGATTGTGAATCTGTACATATCAAATAACTTTCAGGCTGTTTATCTTCCACCCACTGTAATGCCAGGGATAAAGCTATCAATTCTGTTGTAAATACAGGTATATGATCAGTCATATAGGAATAGAGGAATATATAGCTACTGCTGCTGCTGTTCTACCTGATTTTGGGTATTTTGATCCATCTGTATATATTTGAGTCATGTTGTTATATGCTTGATTAATGTATTGATAAGCAATTCTTTTCAATGGCATATCATGTTCCTTATTGTGTTTCTATTTATGTAAATATAGGTCTGTTTCTGACATTGGGTATAGCCATGAGGGTATAGTTGGAATTATCACAGACGGAGCTACTTCTGTCTCATTCAGCCCCATTTCCTGTGCCTCCTTATTGACTATCCAACCAAAACTTATTAATCTTCCATATTCATATTCCCAAAGTTTTCCAGTACCTTTTTAACTGGATGACTTTCTTCAGGCCTTTTTACATTGATCCAATATATCATTCTAAACTTTCTCTTATGAATTTCTAGAGGCATTTCCCCCATTTCCATTTGAATTGATGACACTGGAGATGTTCTAAATGCTCTGCAACTTATCCTTAGAGCTTGAGTCTGAACTACTTAGATCTTTTTGCCATGTTGCGGTTGCAGAACTGTATATCAAACTCCCATAATATACTGCAGATCAAATCAATGCATTATAAATTCTTCTTAGTGATTGCCCACTAACTCCCCACTGGGCACCAGCCAAGCACCTCATTCAATTTATTCCTTTTTTGCATTTGTCTACTAACTTTTTAATGTGTACACCAAATGTCAATTTTGAGTCCATACACATATCTAAAATTCTTATTATTGCTCCTTGTTCCAGCTCTTGTCCATACATTTTAATAATAGTAATAATAATAGGGGTTTTCCTCTTTTTTTGTGAAACAAATTACCTGCGTTTTACTGAGAACCGAAAACTCCATGTATTAGCCCACTTCTCAACCTTGTTTACTGTCCCTTGCAAGCTCTTTACTACTTATGTCTCATTTTTCCATTATGCACCATCATCTGCGTACAATGATCTACCTACTCCCGTATGCATTTGTGAATAAATATCATTTATATTAAACAATATTGGACAGCATACGCTACCTTTGGGAGTTCAATTTTCTACACTGGCATATTGCCACTTATGAGTTATATTTGAGACCTTTTGGCGCGGGCTCAGCAGCATCAGGCAGCCAGTGAGTGACGTCACCGGCGCCATATTAAAGATTTGCTGCTGTTTTCTCCCTGTCGCTGTTGCTAGCTTTCTGTTTCCTGCTGGACTCAGAGAGACACGAAAGTAGCGAACATACCTCCACCATGGAAATCGACACACTTCTGGGATCCTTCAGAGGTAACCCAATCAGAATTGGACATATATCTTCTGTATAATAGAAAAGGCTTGGTAGATTAGCCTTTGAGCTAAGCTAGGACATCAGACTAGCAGCCGACACTAGCTGCTAGTCCAGCATGGAAAAGATCAAACTTGACTAATAATTAATATGCATTGGCTTCTTCTCAATGCACAGAAAATGTGCGTGGGTGGCTCTTGCAAATGGAGCATGTCGAAAGGGCATACAATTACAATTGATCCATTTACAGATTTAAGCCGGTTAGCCGTGAGCTACACTGTTGTTATAGTAGTCTCTCTCTCTCTCTCTCTCTCTCTCTCTCTCTCTCTCTCTCTCTCTCTCTCTCTCTCTCTCTCTCTCTCTCTGTGTGTGTTTCTCTGTGACTATCTGTGATATCTGACTATCTAACAATGTTGCCAAAGCATTGAATATTAAACATATCATAATCTATATTACAATAAATACGTTATAATGATAATAAAATTAAATGCACACAAAGGTAAAATACAGAGTGCAATGAGAAAGGAGGAAGTGCAGCTCGTCCTCCTTGAGTGCAGTGTGAACACAGTATGTCATCACTGGGTCTCCAGTTCTGTCTGTGTCGGCCCATCTCTACAGACAGACTGTGCTCATAGGATACTTTGACAGTAGCTTTCTTTGTCGATAGACTTTACTATTGTTCAGATCAGATATGGTGCCAATTTATAATTTAGTACTGATTTTGTGGAAGTAGCTTAATGCATTAATATAAATGCATTAATATAATTCATGTACTTGTTTGACTTTGTGCTGTGAATTTAAATAATGATGTTCTTATACTATAATATGTCTTGCAGGCTTTTTCCGTCTGATCTTTTATTGCCAAATCAAAGAGTTCTGATGCAGGGATAGTAAGACCCAAATAATTATAGCAGTTGGCATGATGGATTGTTCCCCCGATTATGATTCTCATAATGTGTTTGTTTTTTTGTTTTTCATTTCTCCTGAAAAATCGTGACTTTGGACTTCGCCATGTTTATTGGTAAAGCCCAATCACTGCAATATTTTTCTAAAATGGAGATGCTTTTACGTAGTCCCTCTTCATTTGGTGACAGCAGCATGGAGGTCTTCAGCATAAAGGAGGCATTTGATTTCTCTGCCATCAAAGATCAGTCCAGGGCAAGGGGACTTTTGAAGTGTCGTGGTCAATTAATTTATCTAAATATTAAATAGAGTTGGGCTGAGGCTGCAGCCTTGATGAACTCCCTTGGTCCTAGCATTTATTATGTTTGTACATGTCTTCTAAAATGTCTTTCCTCCTATTCCACTCTAGATGAGTTTAAGGAAGAGTCCATTATGCCAAACAGAATCGAAGGCAATTTTAAAGTCAATGAAGCAGCCAAATATTTTGCCTTGTTTTGTTTGCTGAACATATTTCTGTATAAGTGAGTGGAGTGTGTAGATATGATTAGTTGTTTGCTGTTTAGGCATGAATTCAATTTTACATTTATTTAGTGTCTTGTGTTCTTGAATGAAGTTCACTACTCTGTTATTTATAGTGCAACCAAATAGTTTCCTAAGGTTGCTGCTTGCTGTAAAGCTCCTGTAATTATTTGGGTTGTACTTGTCCCCTTCTTTGAAAATTGGGGCGATTATGATTTTCCTTCCAATTCTCAGGAAACTGTCCTGATTTTAATAAGAGATTAAATAATTTAACAATAGCATCTTTTAGCTTGGGGCTGCTAAGTTTCAGCATCTTATTATATATTCCATCCAAGCCACAAGATGTTTTAAACTTACTTTTCAGTCAGTTCCTTTTAATGATGTGTGGGTGTCCACATTATTTAATTTATCTTTTATTGTGTGTTCCAGATTATTTAGTTGGGAGGTCAAAGGTTTGGTTCATTTTGTGAATAGAGGTTTCTGAAACATTCTGTCCAGAGTTTTGGGTTACAGATGGGAATAGATTTGACTTTTTTGATTTTTCTCAATTGTTCCATAAATCCCAAAAATAACTTTCATTTACAGCCTCCTCAATCTTGAGTTTTGCTGTCATATGTTCAGCTCTTTTCCTTCTTAGTATGACTTGTACACTTTAAGGGTTTGATCACGTTGATGATATGTGTTTTGTGTATGCTGGTTTGCAGGGTCTCTGTGTTTTTCATATGATAATGATCATAATTCCTTTCTTGATGTTTAACAATCTTTGTCAAACCAATCGGCTTCAACAATTTATTTTTTGCTTCTGTACATTTTTCTTTTTTTCAGGGCTTTGCTGGTCACTGTATAAAATATTTGAATATAATGAATTTAATCCATTTTGGAATAAGGCTGTAACATAAAATGTGGAAAAAGTGAAGCGCTGTGAATACTTTCCGGATGCACTGTAGATAAGTGTCATCATCTGAACAAATTAGTTCCTTGTTAAGTTTCATCCAGATGTGTTTTCACTTTTTTAGAGGCTGTATGTAGTGGAAAAGATGCTCTTTGAACCAAACTATAATTCCTCCTGAATCTCTTCCATTTTCTACATGAGAGTTTTTGATCGAAGGTATAAATAACTCTCTGTAGGTTTGCAACTCCACGTCTCAAGTAATATATCCGAACTATATTATAGAACTATATTTTCTCTCCCAAAGATGAAGAGAACACCCCCTGAATGTTGTAGCATTTTATTTTAAATGAGGACATTGTGAAATGTTCTCTTTACCAGAAAGAATAATATATGATTTTGCAACCCAATATTGTTTAGAAATATAGTGAATCAATTAAAATGATTTGCATAATAATAATTATAAAGGAATAAAGAATATGCTTGACTGAACTCACATTGTAGGTAATTAAGCAAATAGATTTTTTTAATTGTCAGCATGTGTTTCACTGGTGTTTGAACTAACTCTACCAGCCACAACAGTCCGTAGCTGTCTGCCAGGATGCTGGGTGACCCTTTCCTTGTTGATAGGACTTGATCTCTGGGGGCTCCAGACAGCCGCTTCTTGATGGATTTTGCAAATAGTCTCATGCCATCTCGATGAATGTGCAGGCGGTCAAATGGATGTTCATGGGTGATGTGCTGATGGTTTGCAATGTGCACATTTGACATTGGTGCACAAACCTATCTCTATTAATTGTGTGAATGTTGTTTTTTTTGTTTTTTTTTTGTGGAATGTCTCTGTGAGGGAGAAGGATAGAGATGATGACCTTACCATTAGGGTAGATCCTGGAACCTGTTTACACCACGTTGGTCAGAGCTTTAGCTACATCCACCCTTCTGGTGCTGAGGTCGTTTGTCCTGGTGTGCAGTATGATGTGAGAGGGCGTGCCAAATACACCCCCTCTCAGCTGCTTCAGAGCGGAGCCTGTGGTGGAACACCAGAATTTCCTCAGTCTTCTCTGGGAACAGCCGTCTCTGGTCAAGGTGGTTTCCATTGGAGTCACAGAGGATGACAATATTGTCCTTTCTCAGTTCACTGTTGGGTGGTGTTGTGGTAGGTGGATGGCTCTGCCTG
The DNA here is from genome assembly GCA_032164185.1 of Moxostoma hubbsi. Taxonomy (NCBI): domain Eukaryota; kingdom Metazoa; phylum Chordata; class Actinopteri; order Cypriniformes; family Catostomidae; genus Moxostoma; species Moxostoma hubbsi. The sequence goes on from JAVLUX010000001.1 coordinate 72,399,309, forward strand.
CTGCTGTCTTTCCTCTTAGGGTTCAGTGAAGCCTGAGGGGTTGTAGGGGTGGAGGTGCTGTGAGTTTGTGTGTTTACACAGTGCTGATGTTGTGTTGTGTTTTTGAAACTTTGTTTTCTTGTGTAGCTGGTTTCTCATCTCCTCCAGCTGTCTCTCTATCTCCTGGCTATGCTGTTCTCTTCTCAACACCTCTTTCACACTCCTCAACTTCTGCCGCAGTTCTTGGTTGGTCTCCAACTGTCTGACAGCAGAACAGAGCTATGGCCAAAAGTATTGGCAGTGACCAATTTTGTGTTTTGCAGAGTTTGCTGCTTCAGTATTTGTAGATTATTTTTTCACATGTTTCAATTGTATACTGGAAAGCAATAAGTATTTCATAAGTTTTAAAGGCTTTTATTGGCAAAAGCATTCAATATATGCAAAGAGTCAATATTTAAAGTGTTAACCCTTGTTCTTCATAACCTCCTGCTTCATTCTTGCCTTATTAGTGCTCGGAGTTTATCACATTTTGTGGGCTTCTGCTTGTCCACTTGCCTTTTGAGGATTGACCACAGCTTCTCTATGTAATTAAGATCCAGGGAGTTGCCTGGTCACGGATCCAAAATTTCAATATAGGGTTGCAGCAGCATGAGATTTTCATGGTATGATAACAGTCTCAGAAAATATCATGGTTTCACGGTATATGGTATTACACAATTGCTATTATCAGTGAAAACAAGTTTTTTTTTTTTTTTTTTTTTTCGTTTTTTTTTTTGAGCAAACACTTTATTATAATTGAAACTTGAAACCATTTTTTTTTTACTGAAATATTTGTAAATATATTGAAAATAAATAAATTAAATAGAAAAAATAAGCAGGCTAACAGAATTATAATAATAAACCGAATTATAAACATGATAAAAAAATAGCATGTAACCATAAAATGTTATGTAACTAAAGCATGTTAGTTTACTTGTTAAATTAACTACTAAATGAAAAATAACATCAGCTGTGTGAGCCTTTAAAGTAATGTCATATGGTTTTTAACAATTAACATACTGTAGACTGCTCCTGTCTGTACCTTTTTAACTCGGTGCTTCTCAATTGGTTTTGCTTCAGGACAGATTTTACACTGGAAATCAAATGGAGAGACACCATAGTAAAAACGTAACCTGTAATTAATGTATCCTGGGTCGCATTTAATTTTATTTTGCATAGTTTTGTTCATGGTTTTCAAGTACAAGGACATGCATCAAACATAATTCAAGCAGAACATGCATATTATACAGAAGGAAAGGCTCCGCATTGTCTGTGCATGTGTGTTTGTGATTACTTTGAAGTGTTTTGAGTGCTTACAGAAGGGTTCAGCCAAACAAATGAGCGTGTGGGTGTATTATATTATAAAGGAAGCAAATTACTGACTGAGTGACGCCTTGAAACTGTCATGTTGAAGTGTAAAAATGAATACACTTTGTTTTAAATAAAAATAGAAACACTTTTCAATCAGTGTGCATTTTCGACAATCTCCATTTCAGGTGAAAATATTTGTAATGTCAAAAGCACCATGTTTTCTGCAGCATCATGTTTTCTCTTCTTTTCACTGTAGATTTTGAGAAGAAAGGAGAAAAGGAAACGTGCCCGATCTTGGATCAGTTTTTGTCACACGTTGCAAAAACAGGAGAGACCCTGTAAGTTCACTACTCTTACACACAGATTCAGTCTCAGATAGCTCTTGGAGTCGATTCCTAAAAAAAAAAAAAAAAAAAAAAAAAAACTCTCCAAGGTGATTAGGGTAATCGATAAGTATGCTTTATATTGAACTGTTTATTTGTAAAATTTCAGTTTGCTTCACGTTTTTATTTTGTCACGTTTCAAATTAGTCTGCAATCGACTCTTGAAATTTTGAAAACCTGGAATTGGAATCGCAGTAGATTCCAAAATTTCTGGAATCAAACAGCCCTAGTGTCAGTTGTACTTCAGTTGATACTGTTCTGAAGATAATCTTGATTTTTATTGTTTGCTATTATAAAGGAAGCTAGTCTGGTTTTGAGGTGTAATGTGTGTAGGGTTATGGGTTATGTGATGCAGCAGAAACAAAACAAGTTACAAATTTACATAGTGCTGCATTTATGTCATGTTATTATGAAGTTGTAACTGAGAGTAGAGATTCTATTTGCAGCTGTTCACGTCCTCAGACTCAAATGATTTGTTTCTGTGACCACGTGCATAATGTCAAAATGGATTCATAGTGCTGCACTGTTGTTGTTAATGTCAGCAAAATATGAAATATACATATTTGAATGACATGTAAAATTTGGAGTCAATGGCAAAGACACAGTTTTTACTGGTCGGAAACTTGTAAATGACCTTTCGCTAAGCCCCGCCTTAAAAGCATTTCTGATAATCCTGTCTTGGCAACAGTTGTCGTCTGCCATTTTTCTGACAACCATTTGCTTTTTTTTTTTCCTCAACAAGAGTCTACAGGAGTAAAGAGTGATTTTGGTAGTTTTAATCTGAATTTCAAAGAAGTTATATAAAAAAATAAAATAATTAAAAACATTGTTGCTGGGTCACTTTTAATAGTGACGAGGTACCCAGGGAGGATACATGCAGTGTTTTTTCTTTTCTTTTTTTTTAAATCTTTAAATAAATCTCGAAGAGCATGTCATGGATTAAACTTTGTCAGCCCTCAACCCCAAATGAACATGAATCATATCAACGAGGACACCTACATTTGCTCCAAAGTAAATTAACGCTAATATTGTAACATTAATTAATTTACATATTGATTTAGGTATAAGTAAAGGTGATAGTAAATAAACAGCATCAAAGTGAGTGTTATGAGCAGTTCTGTTCCCTTAACACTAATGTTATCAGGTGTGAAATGGACATCAAATTACACTTTTTATGTGACTGATGATCATTTACCTCAATTCTGATTCACAGTCTTCACAGTTTTATTATATTACTGTATAATTAATACATTTCTTGTACAAAAAAAGTCCGATAAATATGCTTTAAATGTCACTCTTCATTCCAGCTCACGTAAGTATGTTATCTATTCCCTTTATGAGAATCTTTTTTCCAAAAACTGCGCCGTTCGTGGCAATCTCCCATTCATTCCTATGGGGAGTTCTGCAAAGCTTGACAGAGCGAGTGACGCTAACCAAGAGGGGCAAAGCTGGGCGAAGTGTCAATGACAGTAATTTCAACATGATGGTAATGCATTGATTTCAGTATGAAATGACTCAGTCTAAACATATTTAACGTATGATTTACATCATGCTATTGTTCATCTGCAGGATTCAGTGGTCTCAATTTAAAAGCTACTTCCTCTTCAAACTGGAGAAAGTGATGGATGATTTTAAAGCTTCGTGTCCAGAGCAACGGGGACCTGCCAATCCAAATGTTGAGTACATTCCCTTTGAAGAGATGAAGCAGAGGATTCTCAAAATTGTCAATGGATACAATGGGTAAGTGACATCATTGAACAATTTGCCCAAAAGTGGGCCTGCACAGAATTTGCCGATGCAGAATATATTTTGAATTATTATTTTTTTTGTTGAAATTTTAGTCTAAATTGATCATACGTTTCTGGTTTAAATGAAAATGTTGTTCTTGGCTCAATTTAACATATATTATACAATTGTTCCCCCACTATCAGAAAATGTGGAGAAAAAAAAAAACTGCAGATTCCTTGTGCACCTACCTTTTATAAGTGGTTGTGTACCCTTGTGGAAATATTTCCAAGAAATGGATATTGCTGCATTATATGGGAAATTGACTGTAGTACCTTTTTTTTAAAATTTTTATCAGAGGTAGACTGATATATTGGTTTTACAGATTAATCTGTTCAGAGTGTTGCTTTGTGGAACTATTGGTTTTGTCAGAAATGTCTACTTATTTATTTATTTATTTTTATTCCTTAATGTTCCTCCTTTGGAGGATTCTACAGTTAAAATGGCTTGGTTCTACAGTATAACCGCAGCATCTAGAGGTGAAATTAATATTATAACTGACACCTTGTGGGGATTTGCTGACTGTATTTAAATCTTTCATCATTCACATTTTTCATCCATATACACTACCGTTCAAAAGTTTGGGGTCACTTGCCTGAAATGTTTCTCATTATCTTAAAAACCTTTTGATCTGAAGGCGTACGCTTAAATGTTTGAAATTCTTTTTGTAGACAAAAACATAATTGTGCCAACATATTAATTTAATTACAAAAAATAAAATGTTATTTAAAAAAAAAAATGTTTTTGGAAAAATGGATGACTTGGACCGAATAATTAAAAGCAGCCACTATGTGCCCAACATATAGATGGGAACTCCTTCAATACTGTTTAAAAAGCATCCCAGGGTGATACCTCAAGAAGCTGGTTGAGTAAATGCCAAGAGTACATTTCTGTAAAATCTAGGCAAAGTGTGGCCACTTTGAAGACGCTAAAATATAATATAGTGTTTAGTTATTTTATTTAATTTTTTTCACAGCATAATTCCCAAATTTCCATTTCCATTATTCTATAGTTTTGATGACATTACTATTATTGTAAAATGTGAAAAAAAAAAAAAAAAAAAAGAATGAGTAAGTGACCCTAAACTTTTGAACGGTAGTGTATTTATCCTCACTTCAATGCATATTTTGTAATTTTGATGAGATTAAATCAAATGTTCTAAATTGAAGCGAGGGCGTGCAAAGAAAAAGCGACAATATGAAAGCCTGCACTGTCAGCACATACATGGTGTCTCCAACTCTAAACATCATCTGGTAAAATATATATATATACATTATATATTTGTAATATGTGTGTATGTAATATACTATATACACAAAATCCTTAATCTGGCCAATGTATTTGGGCAAAAATGCTTTATTTAGTAAAAACTTAATATAGAGAATTGTAAAGAGCTCAATTTGAAAATAACAGTCATAAAATAAGTGTATTTTGGGCTTGTTTATAGTTAAAAGTCCTGTGTTCTGCATCAAATATTCATTATTGTTTCTGATTTGTTATTGGGATTTTAGTTGCTCAATAAACAGCATCTAGGATTTTAATCATTTTGGACTCTTGTTGCCTCTATGTCTGTGCCCATCAAAGTAAGGAAAGACTAAGAAAATGTTATAACATTCTATATTTAGTTTTAAAAACTATCGGCTGATAAATCGGTTATCTGCATTTTCCAACACCTAAGTTATCAATATTGGCAAAATCCACAATTGATCAACGTCTAGTTTTTATTGTAAATTTTATTGTCTGTATGGTGCATTTCTCCCCCACCCCCTCCAGGATTCCTTTCACTATTCAGCGTCTTTGTGAGCTTCTTACTGAGCCAAAAAGAAACTATACAGGAACAGACAAGTTCCTCAGAGGCATGGAGAAGGTATTCTGTGTTCTTTAAATGCTTACATTTTTGCACTGTTTTCTGCATGTTCTGAAAGGCTAATTAACTTCATCATTCCCCTTCCTCATCCCTGTGAATTAAATGTACATTTCTTTTTCAGAATGTGATGGTGGTCAGTTGTGTGTATCCTACCTCAGAGTGAGTCAGACTTGTCTTTCTACTGTATTTTTGTCTGTGTTTTCAGCAGACAGTTGCCTGTCCATGCAAACATGAATATTAGATGTGACTATTCCTCAGTCAGTGACTGTAATGCATCATTTGGTTTTGAAGGAAAAAAGGGTCAGGTTGTGTGAACCGAATGAATGGGGTCATGCTCCCTGGCAACACTTCAGCTTTTCCTGATAGGTGAGTTTATCACTTTACCCACCCTTATGTTGACTTTGAAAATGGCTTCATGGGTCACTAGCACTTTAGGGTTGCTTAATGTTGATTTAGCGCATTGGTTCTCAACCGGTGGGGCGCATCCCCCCATCGTGGGGCGGAGGGCACTGGGGCCCCAACTACAATGAACCAGCTTGCAAAAGGTTGAGAACCCCTGATTTAGCGCATATTGTTTTCTATGTAGTTGTGCTAGTTTCATGTCCCTCATATCACTCTGTGGTCTATGCCTTAATAAACTCATTTCAAAACAAATCGATATTTTGTGTTTGTGTATGTATTTGACAACTTGTCTTGTAATAAGTGGTATAATGTACATTCAGCTGGTCATTATTGCACTGTCTTCATCACCTTGTCAGGTGTCCCTTTCTCAGTTAATGGACTTAATTTAAATGTCTGATTTCTGATTATTTGTGAAAGAAATGTGAATGGTCCAGGAACACCCAGGCCACTGAACAGAACAAAACTCTCCCTGTCCAGCAGTGCATCTACCAACGGCCTTCCTGACAGCACAGTAACCAAAGAACAAGCCTCTGAGTCATCAGAGAGAACAGTCAAGTAAGTCCTAAAGGCCTGTGTACACTACCGTTCAAAAGTTTAGGGTCACTTACTCATTCTTTTTTTTTTTTTTTTTTTCACATTTTACAATAATAGTAATGTCATCAAAACTATAGAATAATGGAAATGGAAATTTGGGAATTATGCTGTGAAAAAAATTAAATAAAATAACTAAACACTATATTATATTTTAGCGTCTTCAAAGTGGCCACACTTTGCCTAGATTTTACAGAAATGTACTCTTGGCATTTACTCAACCAGCTTCTTGAGGTATCACCCTGGGATGCTTTTTAAACAGTATTGAAGGAGTTCCCATCTATATGTTGGGCACATAGTGGCTGCTTTTAATTATTCGGTCCAAGTCATCCATTTTTCCAAAAACATTTTTTTTTTTAAATAACATTTTATTTTTTGTAATTAAATTAATATGTTGGCACAATTATGTTTTTGTCTACAAAAAGAATTTCAAACATTTAAGCGTACGCCTTCAGATCAAAAGGTTTTTAAGATAATGAGAAACATTTCAGGCAAGTGACCCCAAACTTTTGAACGGTAGTGTACATATGTAATGCATTCAAACTATGTGTAGCCAGTACATTTAAATGCACCATATGTAAAATCAAGCTATAGTTTTTATACCATGTTTTTTTTTTGTCCGTCCATGTATTTAAGTGTTCAGCTCATTCAGCTGCAACAACATGATTGCCGTCTCATCTATCCAAAAATGTATGTTCTTAGCATTCGCCATGATACCGCACTCTTGTTTGTGTTGCATTCGGCTTCCCTGTTGAAAACGTGGTGCGTCACCTCTATCTTTTAGAGCATACACCCCATTCAGAGGCCAGTTTTGGTCTATGAGTAATGTGTGTATATTCAGGACGAAGCCGAGCTACAATCGCGATTGTAGCCTGGAGTCTGTTAGTCTGACTCCAAATGGATTTCATTCAGACTGATGCTTTTACATTTAAAAAATGTAGTTAAATTGTTTTAGTCTGACTGAAATCAAACTTTCAAAGTGCATGTAAATATTCTGAGTGTTAAAAAGTCTGTATTTGGACTAAATCATCTCTTTTTCTAGTGAGTCTTTGGAATCAGAAGCCAAAGTCACTCACAGTGGTCCGGTGAAGAGTAAACATTGTGAAGATGATGTCACAAACGCTGAGATGCATGAAGCAAAGAGGCTCAAGTTTAACAAAGAGGAAGATGATGATGAAGATGAAGATGAAATAGAGCAGGATGCAAATGATTCGCCCTGCACGGCAGTCGCAGAGAGCTCATCGGATGTGCCGGAGTCCACGTTGGATGTCAGTGTAGAAGTGAAGGATAATAAACCTGATGAATTCAGCACTGAAGACCAAGGTACATCATTTTGATAGTTTTATTAGTTAACCTTTCTTTGTATAAAGGGACACTGGGAGAACTAGTGTGAATGGGTTTAAAAAGATAGTTCACCCAAAATTGAAATTTCAATCTTTTGCTCAACCTCATTTTGTTTTAAACCAATGTGACTTTCTTTCTTCTGTGGAACACAGGAAAGGGAAATATTAGGCACAATGTTCCCTATTGCTTTTGTTTTTGGGCCACCTGAGCAGAAGATATATTAAATTACCAAAATTGTTTCACAATTCTTGATATGTGAAATAAATTATCACAAACAAATAGATAATATGCTATGATGCTATTGGACACATTTCTTTATTTAAAAGTTAAATATAATTGTTAATGTTAACATTAAATAAAATGTTAGTGCCTTAGTGTTTCTCATTTAAGTAAACGCTGCTTCATTTTTTTTATTATTCAGGTAAATAATCATTATAATAAAGAGGCCTAAGTATTAAGTAAACTAAGAACCTTGTAGGCTAATAAGAAACCAATAAATAAAGAGCAGTCAGTGACTTTCTTGTCAATATGTTTGATTAATATTAAATATATAGTAAAGACAACGGCAGATCTATTTTCACTGCAGTAGTCCATTTACACTGCAAAGTCTTATGCACAGATCTGATATTTTTACATACCTGATTTGTTGCACCTGTGTGCATTCACATAAGACAAAAGTGACTGTTTATGTTAATCACTCGCAGGACAGGCATTGACCATAAAGCACATTTAACAGCGCAGCCACATTTCCACATTCGCCAATAATGATCACACCTAACGATAAATGGTGATGTGTTTGTGTTGTTTCATGACTCAATGTGTATTTCCATCTTGTTTACACACAAGATTTCACTCAACGCTTCAGCTCCATACTGGAAAAAAGTTATTCATATCAGTAAATCTCTAGGTTTTCCCACACATCTTCGCGGGTTTGTTTTCCTTCTGCATGGAAGCAACATCAGAAGTGCTCGGCCACACATGCACACAGCTTAGATTGAACAGTGGTTAGGCATAATGACAGTCTCAAGGCTAATTTATTCTTATTGGGCAAACAGGCTTCACTAAGTTTTTATGAACTCAGATCAAATAACTTAGATAATAACTCCAAAAGTGGAAAGGGCTTCATGACAAGTTTAATAAAGCAAAGAAGCGATTCAGCGCTAAAAGTGGCGCTACACGCAGAGAAAATCCTGCATTACTGGCATTACTTCCGTGGCTGGAACAGTATGTTAAACACCGTGACATCACCCTGAACAAGCTAATTTTAAAAGAATGTTGCGTGTTCTATAAATGGCTATATTTATATATAAATAGTATTCGTTCTCCTGTGGGCTTTAGTTCGTCCAGGAGAAAAAAGTTTGGCTTCTTCTTCAGTCATCATTCACTTTCATTGTATGGAGAAAAAAAAATAAAATGAGAGTTAATGGTGACTGAGGCTGTCATTCTGTCTAACATCTCAAGCAAGTCCTACAGGGTCAAAACAACATGAGGTTGAGTAAATTATTACAGAAATCAAGGTTTTTTGCCAATCATCATGGCTTTCTCAGTTTTCTAACGTGACATTTAAGAATTTAAAATACTTTACACTGCAGTGCACTGATTGGGATGAAACTGCTGGGGTGAAGATGTTACAATGAAACAATTTTCAGCCAATACTTCATGTTTTGGTGTTACTATCAGATTATTTGGAGAATTCGAGTTTACAAATCTGTTTTCGCACTTGGTTCGATTGCTTTGTCCAAACCTGAGAATGCAGATCAGTTTACTTTTCACTTTGTATTATTTGACTCCTAACAACAGTTATTGTGTCATTAGTGTGAATACATCTGTGAGCACTAGAGTCAACTGTTTTACCACTTTGATAGTTAACGACTTGGTGGTACAAGGTGCCAAAAATGGAAAGTGCTGGTTGTATTACTTTATACACACGTTTTTGTCCCACAGGCTATTTCTGTAGTAAAGTACAGCAATGAGTAAGACAATAATGGGTCAATTATACATCATCAGTAGTGGTTCACTCAACATAGAATCTCATCCTCAAGCAGACTTGGAATAAGGTTTTTTGCAATTTGATGTTAGGAAAACAGGTCCCACACCAACCAAATGAAACAAACTCTGATGTCAGATCGACAAACAATAGTGTGAAAATATCCTCAATGGTCAATGATCAGGGATGCATACTGAAGCTAATTTGCTCATATTGTTTTTACTTATTGAAATCACTTGAAAGGTTTTCTTTAAGCTCTGGTTTCTATTTAGGTACAATCGTCATAAAAACAAATTTTCAGCATTAACTGTTCTCATTTTATTCCTACCAGTTTGGTCATGTGAGTAACTGTTAACTGCTAATGTTTATATCTTGTTTTTTAGATTGAAAATCAGCAACTGTTGAGGACCTGTTTACAAATATTACATTTATTCTCCTGTCTCAACAGAACCCTCTAGCACACAATCAGAGTCTGTAGAAAATGTAGATGACAAATCTGCTTGTGAAGATTCCCCCAGCAATTCCCACAATCAGGAGACTGGCAGTGAATTGGACCTACCAGAGGAGCAGCTGCCAGAGAGGGAAGAGAGCACCGAAGCTCAGGAAATTGAGGAGAGAAATGACCCAGTAAGCAGTAGCAGCAATAATAGCAGTGATGAGGGAGTGTCTAGTGCGGACACACCATCTGCAAGCCCCAGCAGTTCCACAGAGCTGCCAGCAGAGGGCAGTAGCTCTGCAGACATTAGCTCAGATAGCTCAGAGACTGCGGATGACACCATGGAGCAAGACTGAAGTGCAGCCCCAGGTCCTTGATTTTTACACTGTACTGTACAAATCCCCAAATCTCTGATCCTGCAACATAAGCAGATCCAGAACAGGAGAGGAGGGCATTCTAGTGGCTTCCTTTAAGACCTCTTATGACCCTTCTTTATATAGGTTCTTCTCTGAAGAACACCTCCAAAAACTGTAAGCTCACTTTTTCTGTGGTTTAGTGCATTTGCCAGTGAATGACACGAAAGCCTTCTGTCCATGGCGGTTATCTGTAATCCTGTTCTAATCATGGGCATTCATCAATTCCACATCAATACCTTCTAAAGCAGTATGGGAAAATACCTTTCACTTCATCATCAACGTCTTTCCTGCTACTATGTGGCAAATCTTTGATTTGAGTGTGTTTGTGTTAGTGTGTGCATGCTTGTTTGTGTGACCTTTTAGTTGGTCCAGGGTCCTGTCAGTAATATCCCAGGTCCCAAGATTCCCTTTGACTGGAAGACCAGAGTCCAAACATTCCAGGAGAATTCCCTTTTTTCCTCATACTGCCTTCTGTATTCATCTGCACTCTTGTGGCACAAAGTGCTCAATAGCAGCATTAGACAGATTTCCTTTATTTCTTTTTATCTTTACAAATTTTGTTCTGTTTATTTTTAGAACCTTTGATTTTAACTGCCTTCCCAGTGTTTCACTCAAAATGATTTAATCCACTGATGCTGTGAAATAGATTCTAAAATTTACTAATGTCATTTTCCTTGCATTAGATACTTGAGTGCTGTTGGTTGTGATGAAATGGTAATTTAATATAGTGAACCTGTCTTTTCAAACAAGACATCATGTGCTTAACTACTATTGAGCATCCTTATTTGTTATATGCTTTTAATTTTCTTTTTCACCAAGAAATATCAAACAGTTTTATAAACGAGTAACACTTTGTCAAAAAAAAAAAAAAAAATATATATATATATATATATATATATATAACTTTTTCACGCTTCCTACATGTATACAGGCTGTTCAACCCACCCCCTATTTCCACAGCTCTTTTTGATATTTAGAATTTTTTAATTAAAGTAGATTTTGTAGATTGTAATAAGTGTTCACTGCTTTTGTGAAAAGTGAAATTGTATATATGATATGTGAACTGAATGCTTGGGCTTTCAGCAGTATTCCTGAAGAGCAATACATGTTCACATTAAAAGCAGTGATATGCTCAATCTATGGCAACTGGAGACATTTCTAATCTTTCATCTAAATAAACCACTTTGGAAGCATAATTCAGGTCATAGACACAATGAATTGTACATCTAGAGCACAAATGTTTTTTTTAAAAAATTTTATATCAACTCTTCAGGTATTTTCAGCGGGACCCAAGACTGATAGACACCATGTATTATTATAAATGGGTAATATGCAAGTAAAAGGCAGTAATTACAATTAAGAGCTAGAATTTTACATAAAATAACAGGTCTGCATTAGTTCTTACACTACTGTCAATTTCAATAAAATATTTCAGTAGAAAATTATAATTTTTTGGTGCAGCCTCAAGTTCTGTGAAGTCTCTCTAAAAAGAATTAATATATGAAATTAGCACTTAGTAAAAAAAAGAAAAAAATGTTTTTGTTTTAATTCCTCAAGTATAGCTGCATTTCCACCATCAGATCATACTGATTCAGGGTTGTCGGCACAGTTATGGTTACCATTTCCACTGTGGTGCTGCAAAATCAAAATTGGAATGGATTGGCTGGGCAAGTAACCACATGTGAGTTGCCGCATCATCTCAGGCATTCCTTGACGGTTTTTGACCCAAAATACTGTTAGCTAATCATGCTCAGAATTCTGGGCCGGGAACAGTTTGTAATCGAACTGTACCAAACCATGCTCAAACGGAATTGCTACTGGAACCGTTCAGCCCAATGTTGGAAAAGTGCTTTGTGTATGTGTACCATAGATGAAAATTCTGCTATGTACAGTACTCCAAATGTGTTGTCATACAAATCTTTGTAAACTTTCATACATCCCTCGTCCCTTAATTAACTGCCTCCTTAAATGAGGCAAGATTTCCTACACCAACTTGCATACAAATTTACACAGTAAACCATAAGTTCCTTAAACCAATAAATCTCTTACACCGTAGTCACGGAAAGGAAGGAATTATATAGTCTTGTCTCATCTGTTGATTTCGTGCCATGTGTCAGCAGCTCTTGAATGGTCATCCAGTTGTCAAAAATCTTCTTGTTTCTTTTCCTCATCATCTTTTTGTGGCTGAGCTGGATAATATCTGGCCCCTTCTTGTCAACCAAAGCTCCTGCTTGCTCCTTGCTCTCCATACAGCTCTGCTTGATGAGTTCCCGCCGTTGCCGTTGTTCCTTTGCTCGCGCTGCATGCTGCTTGCGCTCCTCCTTGCTCCAGTATCGACCCACTTTCAGTACACTCACTGCATCATCATCAGTTGTTATGCCAGAGCGCTCTTCTCGGATACGCAAAGCACGCTCCCTCAGCAGCTGGTCCCTAGTGGACCTTTTTGCGATGTACCGTGTTCCGTCACTACGGATCTTTACCTTCCACTCTGTCTTGGGCCTGGAATCATTGGGGCAAATCTCTGTGTTCTTGCACAGGTTGGCTAAGCTGACCTGACTGTGGCTGTATTCCACAGCTGACTTCTGCTGGATAAGCTGCATGTAGCTTTGGTAATGTTGAGCATGGGCTGGGATGTAGTTATGCTTAAAAGGGGAATGATGAGAGGAATTCAAAAGACTCTTACTGGGGTTCCTTTTCTTGCTTTGTTTTCTTTTTCCCAAATATGTGACCTCTATATCTCCAGGGGAAAGGTGCCTCTTAGCGGGGCTGGTCTCCTGAATGGGTGAAAGAGGATGCTTTAAGCATGCTGTCGTTGGGTTGCTTCCACGTCTGTCTTCAGTAACTGTGCTTTTGGAGTCTGGAGAAAGCCCCAGAGCAGGAGGTATGCTCCAACAGCTCTCTCCAGAGTTGTAAGCGCTAGAGCTTTCCTTTTCCACTTGCTTATTGATGAGTTCTTGATGGATCTTGTCTGAACTTGTTCGCTCAGTGAAGTGCATTGAACTGGAATCACTGCTAGGTTGCTGCCCTTCTACTTTTTTGTGAAGCCTGTGTGCTTTTATGCTACTTAGGCATTCCAGCTCAGTGTTTAGCAATTTCTCATTAAGCATCTGAATCTCCTGTTCATCGGAGTCCAAACTAACTCTGTCTAAATATTGTCCAGTATCGTGCTCCAGAAATCCAAAAGGACTTTTGCCATTCACAAAGCATTTTAGTTCAAGCAGTTCCCGGAAATGTTCACACTCCATGCCAGATACACCAAGGAGATTTCCACTGTCTCCATTGCCAGTATTGCTTAGGTGCATGTCCCCACTTCCCACAGCATCCTGGCTATAGTTGAACTTCTTTTGGTTTCCTGTTAGTGTGTCGCACGCAGAATTCTGGTCATCCCCCAAAATCTCCTGCTCAGAGCTTTCGTCATTACGAGTGCTTTCATCTGTACGGCCCACACCACTGTCTTTCTCATGACGATTGGACAGTATGGTTGCTGTATCAGTGGTGCCTCCATCTTCTTCATGTCTGTTCTATTAAAATCAGTGGGAAGAATGAGTTGAATGAGTTACAATTGAGGTACAACCTTGAACAATCTTACAATTAATCTGGCTTCCTAGGCAATGAACCGCAGATGATTTAAAGGCAGCCAAGGATTAACCTGAACACATTTATAGAATATGTTCCTTCACATGCAGGATTTAAGCATCATAAAAACTGACAAGCGGGGGTGTCAAGCCCTGCTCCTGGAAAGCCACTATCTTGCAGAGTATACTACCTGCCTGTAGTTTTCAAGTAATCCTGAACACCTTGATTAGCTGGTTCAAGTGTGTTTAGGGATGGAGCTAAACTGTGTAGAAAGGTGGCCCACCAGTAGCAGGGTTTATTATTGGATTGGAGGGAGGTTGTTAGCCTAGTGGATGTAGCAAGTAATTTACTTTTAAGATATTCATTAACCTACCTGCTGCAACATACTGGCACTGAACCGCATGGCCTGATGATGCTGTTGCTCCAGCATGTCCATGTGCAAATCATCTAGAAAGTTGTTTTTGTCCTCCTCCAACCAGCCATCACCCTAAAACCCAAATTCAAATGGGACTTCGTTCTTTTTCCTATACCAAATAACATCTACTAAATCTTGAATGTGTTGGTCACAGAACAGTTAGCAGACCTGACTTTCTGATCGAGCCGCTAGGAGGGTCACATTCTTACTCTCCACCCTGGTCAGATGTGTCACTGCCTCATCATGGCTCTGGATGTCCCCTCCACTGATCTTCAAAGTGAGAAATGCAAACTAGGTTTTGATGTGTTTTGGAAAAAAATAATATAAATATATATATATAAAAGAATAAATTCTACCTGGATAATCTGGTCTCCTTGATTAACTCTGCCATCCTTTGCTGCAATACCTTCTGTATCAGTCTAAGCAAAGTAAGAACAAGATGCTTAGTTTATAACTTGAACTGCAAGCACATATAGCAAGTTTTGGTAAACAAAATACTGAACAGAATTACAAGTTGCAAAGTAGACTGTAAAACTTAAAAGATACTTGAGGCACCATTTCGTGTTCCTCAGCTGCCACCCTGGCAGAACCCTCTGAAGATCCTCTAGACACCCTTTAAAGGAGCCACAAATATCCTATTTGTATACACAAGGAACTTCAAGATATATTTCCAAAGTGTCCCATCCCTTGTGATGGGTTTACTGAAGGAATCATTGATAGTCCTTAGTTTTTAAGATCAGAAACCAAGCTTAAGTTTAAATGTGTCTGGAGGGTTCCACAGGTGTGGTTTCACAGTGACAATTTAATGTTCATGCAAAAATTGCCTGAGCAATTGTCTTAAGAAATTCCCATTAGAATACTCTACCTCACTAACATAAATGGCAGTCTTCTCATTGTCAGTCTTGCAACATAACGTCAGGCCAAGCTTATCCTGTCTCATTATCCTCTGCAGATCTACCTCCTGTTAAAACACAGATAATTGTTTTTGATGACAAATATTTGCTTATTTGTCCGACAGTCATTGTTATCATTTGTCATAGCCAAAGTAAATTGTAGTACTTGCTGTACTTAAAAGTATGGTGATTACTTCTCATGCTAAATCCAACAAAATTGGTCTAGTGAAAATAATAGAGGGCATATGAAGTCAAAAATAAAATAACCTCAAGAGATGAGTGGATTTAATTTATACATAATTTAACATAGGAGTGTGTACAGCATATGCAAACATAGGGTACAACGGGTCTAAAGGCTCTGCTGGGTAAAAGGCTCCATTGATTTTAGTTTCTCCCAAAACACTAAATAGCAACAAACTACCACAGGATTGTTTTCCTGATCAATGAGATCTTTGTGTGTGGTGTCTATAGGTTGATTTTGAGGCAATTTGATCAAATGTTTAGAATTTTTTTAAATGTTGCAAATTTATGTAGCTAAAGAAAATCCCAGAAATTAACACATAAAAATCCAATAACTGTCTAATAATTGTCTCAAAATGATTTGCATTAGATAACAAATTGTGCCCTTTATCTACACGATAATACTTTAAACCCCCTAGGCGCCTTTTAATCCAAGTTTGGGGTAAAAGGCTCCCTCATCAAAATGTTATTTCTTTTCACGCAAATTATGTTGGTCCATCAATTTGTAATATATAATATATATATATGTATATGTATATCTTTTTTTTTTTCCTTGGTACTTTTTGTGACCAGATAAAAGCTAAATTTCCTTAAGGGGTGCATTAGCCCCATTGTACCCTACCTCATATTCCAGTCCTCTGGCCTCAGAGTCTGGGGTGTAAGGTGAATTACGTCTTTCCATTTGAGACCTACAATACAAATAACAAATTTTACAGTAATTAAAGCTCCATTCACAGCAATACTGATTTCAATTAAGAAAATGCTCTAAAGTTTTATTATTATTACAGTGATGATAAGTCTGGCATAAGAAATGCTTAGAAAAACAATGACAGGCACTTACTCTGTGGGTAAAAGTAAACTGTCCAGCATGGCCAAACCCTGTGGTGTTGGAGGCGAGGGCAACTTGGCCATAGCCTCTATATGTGACAAACATTTCAGAGTAATGTTAGTCTGAGTACTGTTGTCCAATCCTTGGGTTGGTGCAATATTCTTAAAAGTCTTGTTATGCGCCGTATTGCGCAGTACCTGAACCTCAATGGGGTCTTTGGCTGTTTGGAAGGCTTCTACTGCTTGATCATGGGTGGCGTGGGAAAGGTTCTTTCCATTTACCTACACAACATAGAATTAGATCAATTGTGAGAATCGGCCATAGAACTTCATCTCATAATATCACATTGTGAAAGACAAGTACAAAATGAACTCTTCTAATCTCTTATAGCCAAGTCACAAATCTGGGAAACATTTCCATAAAAAAGTAGCTTATAACAATATAGTTTATTAAGGTTACAAAATACTATTGTAACATTGTATTAAAGTGTGGGTCAGCATTCTGTTATCCTAATTAACCAATCCAACACAATGCAGGACCCCTCACAGCTTGAGGTTGGTGAACTGATTGAGCATAGCACTAGTGCCACTGGTTCTACTCGACCCGCCTCAAGGGATTTGAACCATCGATCCCCGGCATGGTAGATGGACCATGATCTCTAGCCTCGGTAGCTAGTGCATCTCTTAAGGTCAGGAGAGTGAGGTTTACACACTGCACAGCTATCACGTACTAGCTGGCTACCGTTGCACTTGCAACAGTAAGGTCATTAGTTCGTTTTTACAGGTAACACACATAAAGTACTGATTTAAAAAATGTACATTGAATGCACTGTTGCTTTGTATAAAAGCATCTGCCAAATGCATAAATGTAATTTTAATTGCTACATTCTAATTACTCCTTTCTCTTTATCTTTTATTATTTTTATGTCCTACATGAGCTCTCATTTTTCTGATTTTTCTTATCCTCCATGGTTCACTTCACATTATAGTCCTCAGCAGGCTAATGTGTAGACAACATAAGGAGCCAAACCATTCTAGAGATTTCTATGAAACATAAGACTGAGGCAGAGTCCTTCAATTAATTAAATAAAAGCAAATGCATGGAAACATCACATTCAAAAACGTCTTTTCCCTTTTAAACATTTTACCACTAGGCCTAATTAATTTAAAAATCAGCATATGTAAATTAAATGTATATAATATGTGCTGTCATTACAACCCTACATGATATCCTGGACATGAGTGGTATGTGAGGCTGTCCATTAACCAAAAAAAAACACAAAAAAAAAAAAACAGACGGGAGACCAAAATCCAAACATCTGCAAATTTCTGAGAAGGGATCCAACATTCAAAGTAATGTAAAGCAAGTGGGATAGCATTAAATAATAAATATTTTTCACTTATTCAACAAACTAATTATAAATCATAGAAGGAGGAATTATGTTTACATTGTATGGATCTTTATAAAAAAGCTACAAACAACACAAGTAGGCATTTGCTAAAGAAAGACACGTCAGGTCTTCAAAAGCTTTGTCAGTTTGGAATGAGGAACATATTGGCACTATTTAAAAAAAAAAAACTGCCAACAACCTGTGACGACTGATCTGATAATGATCTGATGACCAAGAAAGAATGTTTTTGTACAAAATAATTGACTTCTTCACAAAAAAACAGCTCAATATTTCAAAAATTCCTGTTTTGTATATGTATCACAGAATACTCAGTAAGCTTTAACATTCTAACATAGTCAGTAAGTCATCATTCATTGATTACTGTAAAGTCCAATAGGGTGTGTACAAGCTTTTCAATTCCACACAGGAAAATGTGCCAGCTAACTAATGAGAAAGATCTTAATTTATCAAAGCACTGTGAGACTCAAATCTCAAAGCAAATGTCCTCAGGGACGTTGAGTCAATCTGCTGTCTGTCCTGGAAACACACATGGGAACTGTCAATGTGCCAATTTGAGTGTGAGCTGACAAATTACTTTAAATTTACTCATGATCTCTGCTATTTCACTTACGCCTTTTGGTATATACGGTACATTTGAGTGTAATTTACAAAGACATCCATCACCTTATTAAATATTGTGTAATAATATCATATTGTGTTTTGTGAATGAGGCCATTTGTGTGCAAGAATATACAAACATTACAATATAAGAGCACAGACCCAACTAATCAATAGCAATATTCATTTTCAACTATTTGCATTATTGATTTTTATAGATTTTTATCAATTCGTTTTAGCGATTTTACCAATCAGCCCTAAATGTTTTGTGAGCTGTCAAATGGAGAGGGGGTCAACAGGAGGTTAAATTATGGCAGCAGCTAATTACACAGGGATTGTGGGAATGTTACTCTATTATAAACCAAACCAAATAAACAAACAAACACACAATCATCAAGTATTTTGACAGGATCACAAATATTACACACTTTTCTTCAGGAAATGTGACCCTATCATGTCAAATGTACACAGTCTCCAAAACACATTCTTTCCTTCAGCAAAATAACCTTTCGCAACCTTTTAGCATGCAAAACAAACTCCAGAGACCAACTCCGTAACATTCGATTCATTAGTTGGTGTAAATCAAATGATGATACGACGGTAAGATTGAATGACATTTCTTAAATGTAATTTTATCAAGCTATAAAAACTATTACATAGACACTGAGACAAAAGTAAACTGATCCACAACACAACAACAGTGCATTTGTTTTACCTGATATATGCCTTGTAATAGTTTGTAATGATCATCTGACTGCTGTATAGAACAAAGATTGCACCCCATGGTGGAAACACATCAGCAAATAGAACAGCGGCTCCCAAAGTGATCATAAATTAAGAAAAAGAATGAAAGCAAAGCCAGTTTCTCTGTTATGCACAGGCAAGAGACCACAGAGACTGAAACGGAAGCATATAGACACAACAACTCCAGCGTGAGTGTGTTTGTGTCTATAACCCACACACATGTGAAAGCTTGTTCCCTCCTCCCATTCAGTGCAAAAAGCTCTCTCTCTCTCTCTCTCTCTCTCTCTCTCTCTCTCGCTCTCTATCATTTAAGGAAGGTTTTGTCTGTGTCCTCAACTATGTTCTTTTTTTTATCATCATAAAAACAATTCAAACCCATAATCAAAGATAATAATAACCATGTTCCTTAGGTCTGGAAAACAAGCCATGAAATTTAGCTCAATCAGCCCAATTAAAAAAGCTCCCTTTTCCAATTACTGCCAAAAGCAAGTCGACAGGAAACTTCTCGCAATAAAACCAGCAACTCCTATTATGTCAATGCTCTGTGCAAAAGTAGAAGCACAACCGGAGGGTGTTGTTATTTACTATTCATCCAAAAGCAAAAGAATGGGGTAATACAAACTCAGCCTGCGGACACCTGATGTTTCAAGAGATGAGCATCGCCGGTTTGTGATGTAAACTAGCATCTCACAGAGAGGGTAAAGGTTATAGAGAAAGCGATAATTGATTCTGACCATATTAATGCATACAGAAATGGAATACTGGTTCTCTACAGACCACTTGGCCCATGATTTATGTTACTCACATTAGACTAGATGGGAAGTGTAGTAGTCACATTTTGACAACTGCAATAAAGTCTGGTCCACTTTGAAAACAAAGAAAGAAGGAAAAAAAGAACTAATAATAAGAGATTCTTACAAACTACTTATGCCAACATTTTTTATTTCTTGAATAACAAAAACGATAGGTTACCTGTTCTGTAACCCCAGTTCTCTGAAACATAGAGTAGAGAGATCCACCTATGGGAAGGGCATATGCACCTGACCTCTGAAGAAGCATCCAATTGCACCAATTCTGGTTTGACAGACAGGAGTGCGTGTCCAATGCCGCTGTAAGGACCGACCCTTACCTTAGAGCATAAAAGGACCTGTACGTGCTACATTTCTCAGTGAGTATATTCGCTTCTTGTGAAGCAAGCGGGGCAAGCTTGGTGGATCTCTCCACTCAATGTTTCAGAAAACTAGGGGTTACAGAATAGGTAACCTAACG
This sequence comes from Moxostoma hubbsi, assembly GCA_032164185.1. NCBI lineage: Eukaryota > Metazoa > Chordata > Actinopteri > Cypriniformes > Catostomidae > Moxostoma > Moxostoma hubbsi. The sequence continues at coordinate 72,419,823 of JAVLUX010000001.1, forward strand.
TTCTCTTTCATAATCTCATGTTCGAGATCCACCAATGGGAAGATATGGACAATTCCCCATTGCCCTATTGCCCTATTGTCCACGGCCACAGAGGCCTTTCCCCCTGCCACTGCCAGTGTCCACGGAGGACATTCCATTGTCACTGCCACCGTTCATGGCCATAGAGGCTGTTCCCCTCCCCCTGTCAGCTTCCTCGCCTGCCACAGTCCATGACCCAGAGCTAGAGTTTGAAGCCTTGTCCGTCCCAGAGCTAGAGTCTGGAGTATCATCCGTCAGAGAGTTCGTAGCATGTTTCAGCACAATGTGTGGACTTTTCAGACGACCCCTTACCCACCGTATGAAAATGTTCCAACTTTTACTTATCTTAAATTAACAATCTGAAATGATTTTGCCATGTTGGCATCTGAGCAGATGATGGGACAAATCACTTCCCGTACCATTTCACATTTAAACACGGGATGACCCTGTATTTTACAGGATGGCTGGCAAAATCAAGAATCACTTTAGAAAATCATGAGTTTTCCAGGAGAAATTGAAAATCATAAATATAGTGGGAGAAGGTGTGGAAAAACAAGAGAAACAAGGTAAAAACTGGTGGAGCCTGGGCCAACTAGATGGCCTACTCGTCCTCCGAGCACTCCATCACAGCTTCGTCATCTTCCCCAGAGCCGGGAGGCTTGTGCTCAAATGAAGAAACACCGGGTGGGAAGTGTCTTCCAGTAAACACGAGTCAGTTTGTTCGGCCCCACTGAGAGAAAGAAAAGTCTGGGAGGCCCCCAGATTTGCAGTGTCATCGCAATTTCTCCTCTCCTGTGATCATGCTCATGTTCGCTGCCTTGGGTAACACCTACTTTTAGCCTCCAATGCAGGAGTTTCCTTTGTAAAGACAAACAATGGCTACAATTTTTAGGGAAGGAGAGAGGTCGCGAGAAGCGAATGTCAACTGAGGAAAGTAGCGAGTTGAGGTCCTTTTATGCCCTCAGGTAAGGGTGGGTACTTACAGCGGCATTGGACACACACTAATTTCTGTAAAGCCAGACTTGGTGCAATTGGATGCTTCTGCAGAGGTCAAATGCGTATGCCCTTCCCATAGGTGGATCTCAAACACGAGATGATGAAAGAAAACATGGACTATGGGTTATCTATGTTCTTGCCATCTGAGGCTGAGACTAGTTCTGCATCGACAAAAAGTTAACTTTTGCCTTTTAGTTTTGCTTGGTGAGAAGAAAGTTGAATGGTCTAGATAGAAGATCCCTACTAATCTCAGAAACTCCATAGGAACCCACATGACATCCAGACGTGGCTCTCTCAGGGGAAGGAAACAGCAACAGCCGGTGAATTTCTGATCAATAATTGCATACAGTATGTTTGGTTCACAGACAGCATGTGTGTACACAAACACACCTACGCAGTATGATTGGCAGTAAAGGCTTGAAATCATAGTCATTTTAATAGGGATATATGTTAATATCTAGATCATTGAGATTGTCCTCAGGGCCTGTATTCAAACACTGGCTCACTGCACCAACAGTCTAATAAACATCACTGATCCGGGTTGCGTATCACTGAGCTGTAGCATCTGCTGAAGTGCAAGCAAGCAGCCAATGAGGAAATTGGTGAAGCACACCAAAAAATTTTTCATGCATGTCATTTTTGACAGAAAAACGTAATCTCCTAAATTTAACCATGAAATCAAAAGTTTTGTGGATTTTATCCCAGGTCTGTTAGCTTTGAGACCATTTTTATCTAGTGTACAACTTAACGTTGACAAATTAAACTTAGCAGATATACTTTTTATTTTTTTTTATTATTTTTTTTTCAATAAAATGCAATCTAAAATGAGAAAAGGGACAAGCCCTTGTCCCATCCCAACTTTCAATATGAAATATGTCAACACTGGAAATAAATTGTGCTTGTCAAGCCATTTCATACACTGTAAAAAATAAAAATAAAATAAAAAATGGTTGTTTTGACAAAAAACAAGCTCTCAGCTCTGGTTGCCAGAAAAAAATTATGTAAATAAATACAGTAAAAATGTAACAACTTTACAGATTAACCTGTACATTTTACAGTTAAAACTTTTGGTATATTTTATGATGCAGCACCGTCAGTTATATTCTTAAATTATAAACTTAATATATTAATTTTACAAAACTGAAAAAAATCTGCTTGTCATGTTATAATGTATTGTTAATCTCTGTAGTAATTACAGAAGGGCACATGATGTCATAAAGTTCATCACTAGTGGCCCTTCCTGGAGCAATGACCAATAAACATGTAGAGACAGTGCTCAGTGTCACTCACACAAACACTAAACATCATCAGGGTAACACATGTGAAATTAAACTAATATAACACAAAACACCCCAAAGTACATAACTGTTATTAAAAATAAGAAGAAACATAACTAATCCCAGAAAATATAATGAAATGTAATGGGTCATGCAGGAAATTCTGGGAACGGCAGTTTTTTCCCCATAATTTTCCCATAAAAAGTACATGTACTCTCTCTCTTTTAACATATATTTTACAGTAACTACTCGTTAACCAATTTAAGTTTTTTTACTGTAACATTTTTACAATCTTTTGCCGTTAAAATTACGTAATTTTTTACAGTGTAGGGTCTTTCCAAAAATTGAGAAGCAGGGCCCTCTATTATAAAATCGATAACATGTCATGACATCAAATTATCATTAATTATAATTAGCAGCACTGACCCATGACTGAACCAATTAATTATATAAATAGAGCATTTTATCTTTTCTGATTTTAATAGAGATTCATAATTTCTTTCAACAGCTCTGCTGTTGTGCAAGGTGGACTTATTTTCCAATTCTGTCTGTAAACATGGTGACAGGCCCTACATGTGTGACTTTACTGAGAGTGACTTCTATGTTCAACAGCAACATCTCAACAAAAAATTACTTTGACTGTCAGACACACTGTTATGCTTTGTTTTCTTTTATTCTATCCTAATCCACCAAGACATTTTTATGAGAGTGTAACTATTCTATTCTATTTTTTTTTCTAATAGTTTCAACTCAGTTGATCAGATAAGCCGTGTTCTAAGTAGGTTAGAATTCTAAATTAAAGGAATAGTTTACCCAAAAGTGAAAATACTCTCATCATTTACTCACCCTCATGCCATCCCAGATGTGGGATGCTCTTTAGGTTTATACAATGACCATGTTTACATGCACTTAAAAAACAGTTTATTCCAGGGTTTTAGCAGAAAGCGGAGTTCTGAAACGTCATGAAAACAGGAACGCTGATTTATTTATACCATTTAAGGGATTAAGAGAAAGCGATTTAACACACCTAGGTTTCTCTAGGCTTTCATGTAAACACATAATATTCTGATGGGTGTTAGAAGAGTGCGTGTGTGTGGAACAGACCGGGATAACAAACATCATAGGATGGAGCCCAACAACATGTCAACACAGCGGAAAGGATTCAACATTTCTGGGAGTACAGTGGGAAAATCACATACACTATGTGCGCTTGTACATTGGGGGAATCCCAGTGTAAGATGGAAACATTACTACTGCTTTGCAATTCAGCTGCAGGTCGCAGTAAGTTAAGGAAACAAACACAGCAACAACTCTGGAATATCTAGATATAAAGCGAATCAACAGAGTGTAAAATAGTGAAGTCTTCCTTGGAATGTGTGTTCTTTACTCAAGTGTCACAGGAAAATTATGTTGCTGTGGAGAAAGCTGCTTACTGATGAGCTACATGTATATGGGAGTAAAGAGTATGCCGCTTAAATCGAACGCTGTTTTCTCACAATAACCCGCTTTCTGACAATAAGCTAGTTTCTGGTGTCCATGAAAACGTAGTCAATGCAAGTGGTGGCCAGAACCCTGAAGCTCCAAAAAAAAACACATAATGGTAGCATAAAATTAAATCAGAAGTGATATAATAGGTGTGGGTGAGAAACAGATAAAAATGTATGTATTTTTTTACTATACATTTTCCTCCCTCAGGTGGTGATATGCATGAAGCATATGAACTGCCAAAAACAAAAGAAGTAGAATGTGGAAGTGAAAGTGAATGTAGAGATTTATAATAGTATAGGGTATACACTATAGTACTATAATATAGAATTTTCATTTTTGGGTGAACTATCCCTTTAATACACCATGTTGCCACATTGCTTGGCAACCATAGACACATTAAGAATAGTTTATTATTGTATATTGTGGCTAACAAACTATGTTACTGCAAATGAATTGTCTTGATTTTTGTTATTATTTAAAATGTGATTAAACATTGATTGTCATGCATTGAATATTGGCATGTTCAACTTACTCCTGTTGCAACCATTTATAAAAACAATAAATCACTGTTACAGTTCATTTTTTTTTACCCCTTAATTGTGGTAAAATGCCCACTTGCAGTTTCTTGCTTCATTTCATTCCAGTTAAACGTGTTTCAAACTTTGACTATTCTTTTTCGCAGGGGAGCTGCACACATGACAATCACTTTCTCCATTACCACCATATGAAGCTTTCTCACAGCATAAACACAGTTATCATAATAACACACCAGCACTGCCACAAAAGTTCATTCACTATGGATTTCCATGAAAGGCAGGCCTGTAAACATGTTTTCAACATCTTGACATGAAAGTACTTGCCACTCAGACACCTCGTTGAGTACATTAAGAACAACTTGTACAAAAACAACAATAAATAAACCCATCCCACTTCCAGAGTCAAGCCGCATATTGCTTATTACCCTTCGCAGCTGCTTTGCAGAATATGCAGAATTCAACATGAAATTTTTTATATCTGAAACATGATCAATGGAGATATCTGAAGCCATAAACACCTGTTCAAACACTCACAGCTGCTCCGTCTCTTTTACAAAAAATGAAATACGGGAATTAAATAAGGTACAATGAATTTTTATAAAGGCCAGTCCTCAAAAACATTGTCAAACTCCACACACGCAATCCATATGCATCCTCAACCAATGAAAAAAAACCCTGAAGCTCTTTTTCACAATGTTTGTTTTCACGTCTCTACACGAGAGAGTGTTGGAAAGCGGGTGTCACAAAACTCTTCAAGGGTCCATGTAAAATGTATGACTAGAGTTAAATTACATGAAATTTCTCCTCTTGGGTACACCTATAAGAATTATTATTTAAAAATAAACATCTCGTTTCTTTTGCAACTTAATTACATTAGACAGATGAATATATTCCGTCATGACAGACCACGTCTCCAAATCAAAAATGCCTATTTAGTTTTTAGAAACGTGGCTTGCCCAGACACAGTGAAGTATTAAGGAGATAGGATACATCCTATTAGATTCTGTATACTGTACTTCTAAACACCAGAAATAAGATACTATTAATGACCCAAGTTCAGACATGAAACTCTATATGTCACATCTAATTTATGTTAGCCAATTGGCTCACTCACATGTGACATGTTAAGCCAATCGACTCACATGGTGTAAGCTAAATGGTCCTTTGACATGTAATCGGTTAGCCAATCATTTCCAGGCCAGTCTTTCTCTATGTCTAACATTTTAATTGTTCAGTTTTGCAGATAGGCAGGTTTCACTGCAGAACACTGCAAGTTTTTCTGAAACCCTCCTCGACCCCAGCTCCAAATGTCTAGATCTGCTACGTGGGGATTTTTCGTATGTCTATTTGTGCAGCAGCAGTATGTCTACATGCTTAACTTAGTATGACTGTGTATTTTCTAGCAGTAGCAAGTCTCCGTAGCTCTGCAGCAGAAGCAGCAGCATAGCAGATCTAGTCCGCCAGGAGCAAAATCCAATCAATATGCTATACCCACATTAACATGCTAAATCTTTCAGAGAGTTGTCATGGCTTAATTACAGTTTGCATATAACTAACAATAATGGTATCCTTTCAAATGAATCCAACATTAGGAAAGAGTGAAGTAATAGCACATTGTTTTGTGAGCTTGTCACAATGTAATATAGACATTGTAATGACCCACAGTCTGTGTGTAATGGCAGCAAAGTGCTGTTGCTCTTTTCACATGTGAACAGGGCTTTATCAAAGTAGTCTAGAAAGCATAACAACAAAACACAGCCAGTTTAATTCTAAAGGCAAAGATAGAGTGGAATATGGTCATGACATTATGACTGTTTTGGTGCAAACAAGTGGATCAGTCAACATTGTAATAATGGAATGCATAACCTAAATGTGAGGTGAAGTCATGTGGGACTGAAATGTTATCAAGCCAGTCTAGGTAATGGCTGTGTCCATGTGACAAGCAAGTCTGGTTTAAAGCCTCTTAAAACTAACATTGATAAACAAAAACTTGTCTCAGATCTTTCATTAGCATAAACACAGACACAGATCATTGCTCGTCGGATATGGAGCACGCCTATTAATACTTAAGTAGACGCACAGTCAGGGTATCTGGCATTTTAAAACAGAGATATCTATCTGAGAGAAATCATCAGACAGTTAATAACAGCGGAAGCTTGTGTGACATCATATGTGTGACATCAAGTTCTTTGTTGATCGTCCAGTAAAAACAAAGCAATTATGCCAGTAGATGTTCAACAGAGTTCATCAACTATTTACCATTCGGTTAATTCTTTGCAGTATATTTTCATGTCTCCATCATCTGTTTCCATATACTGGAAAAAATATTAAACTCACAATTTTTAAAGCTGGGAATCATACTATTATTAATTAAGTGAATATAAAGGTGAATTTTAAAAGATTGCACTACGTTGCGCCCATGCTACTGGTATTAACATATCCCCACTTCTAAAGAAACTGTCAATTTATAATAAATAAATAATAATAATAACATATATATATATATATATATATATATATATATATATATATATATATATATATATATATATATACTGTATATATATATATATATATATATATATATATATATATATAACACAATTTTTCAAAATACATTTCTTACTTACTTGAAGATGTTTGAAATTACAAAGATCTGAAATGACAAGGCACAAGGCTCTCGTGACACAACTGTCACGAATGAGTGACAAAGAGACTCAAATGCGCAAACAAGAAGAATTGTTCACTTTGCTTTGTCCTTCATCACCTTTGATTCATTGCATTAAAAATGACACAGCATGCATCTATCCTTTTGATCATACTGATATGGATGAATATCACAGCTACAGTAGGTGAATCATAAAGAGCTACTGGATTAAAAAGATTCATGTTAATGTAATACACAGTGTCGGGCAAATCAGGATGCTAAAACAGAGAAATGTTTTTGTCGTGCCACAGAGGCAAAGATTTGAAACCTTTCTAAGGAATTATTATTAGTAATGGCTTACAAATATCTCACATATTACACTGGGATATAAGAAAGTATTGTTACATCAAAAAGATTACATCCTTCAGCTTTAAGTGAACCTGATTGTGCTTTGAAGTTTTAAAATGGGAAGAAAGGAACAAAGGGAATAAATAGTAAAAACCTGTCTAGCCTTCTTTCCGCAAGAGAAAAGCTCATGCCAAGAAAAGCAGACCTGAACTTCAGACCCGGAGAATGCAGAGGAAATTCTGGATGAATCTGCTTGAACCTGTAATGAATGAATATACAGGGCTTTGCATTCACAGTTTTCCAATACTTCTATTTATCCATGTCCAGGAACGAAAAACACTTATTAGAGTAACCTTCTGTGTTCAGCTCTAAGCATGCATGTATTACCATTCATTTGAGGAGAACTGTAGAACTCACAGTTCAACAGTTTGTAGACCTAGTATACTCACATTATACCATTAGCACAACAGTATCTCTATATTTTTTTGCAGAAACATAAAAAATAAAATAAAAAAAGTTTTAATATACGTATATATATATATATATACTGTATATATATATATTTGGAAGATAAATTAATGACATGCACAACATATTTTTTTGTCAGCAAGATACTGATTCCATACACAGAGTTTGAAAAATTCTGAATTGAAGAATCGTCTCCCTTTCAATTCATGAGTTGGAATTTGAATCAAACTGGCCATTGAATGACAGGAAGAGGATTTTTTTTTACTGAATTACAATTCAAAGAAATTCAACACAGTCAAACAAAACTCCATTAGTCTATCACAAAGAGGTGGGCAAGAATGATAGATAACATCATGGTTATTGTTGTAACCTCTGTTCCCCGAGGGAAGGAATGAGACATTGTGTCAAATGAAGTGAGACAAGGAGTCTTCCTGGGACACCAAACGTACCTCTGAACCTGAGAAAAGGCCAATGTCAAGTTGGCAGACAGAATTTGCATGCCCCGCCCTGGACATACGGGTATAAAGGGAAGCGTGGCAGCGATTGTCAGTCAGGATTTAGCACTGAGGAGTTACAAAAACGTGGCCATGCCATTTCGCCATTTTACAAATGCCACTCTTGATTGGTAAGAGATGTATGCTGCCAACGCAATTAGATAATATTGTGAGTATGAAATTACATGTATTTGGGAATTTTGATGCATCTGATGGACAAAACCCTTCCCAACATTTAGTGACACATGGTTATATTACACACAGAGTGATCGTCAGAAGTTAAGAAAGTTAAGAAAACATGCAAGAATTTCTTCAAATGCTTCTTTAAATTTGACATTGAATCCTTTGCAGGTGACAGGATATAAAATTTTACATTACACAGAGATGTTTTTCCTGTGTCGCCTTCAAATGAAAGTGAAAAGTGAAATTATCTCGGTACATCCACTGGTCAAAGGCTGATTTAGACCGCTCCATTTTCACCTGGCTAGTGATGAGTATCAGTTCTGTCTGCAATTTGACAACCCTCCCCCTCTCCCTCTCTTCCGAAAACACTCAAAGAGTTACTGATGATATATCATAGTGAGGCTGAGTGGAAAAAAAATTCAAATATTTAAAAAAGAGAAAAAATTCAATACAATGACCAATTTACTGTCATTGCTTAATTAACATGTAATTATGTAATCCATAAAAAAGTAAATATAGTCGGATTATGAGGATTATTATCGCAATACCCCTAGACCATAATAAGGAAAATTCCTGAGAAATGCAAGCTTGTAGTACCATCTTTTTACTCCAGAGGGCAGTAAGTTAAACTTCAGCGGTATAGGCAACATGCAGTTTATACAGTGAACAAAACCACCCTTCAGCAGAACCACACAAACACTTGTTACATTCTTGCGTTCAAAAAACTTGATGGAGCGCAAATTCGAACTAAGGGATCTAAAGATGTGTTCTAAGTATTAAACTATATTTAACTTGACACAGTGACCTAAAAATTGTATGTTTATGACACACAAGCATGTCTGACGCAGGTGTAAATTGACGGGTCCTTGAACAAGCCCTCATAATAAATCTCCAACTGATTGACAAATTCACTTGCGAAATGGATTGCTGTGAACTGTATGCTAATGATTGTCTTATGGTCAATAATATGGTAGAAACAATACATTGTATTCTAAAGCCACTTTTTGTATTGTCTTATCAATGATTAACTCTGCCACAAGAATGTAATGCATTATAATTATCTGAATATTTTTTATTATATATATAATTTTTAAATATTAAAAGATAACTATGTATAATTATTTCATCATTATATATTGAATTATTGTTATATGAGGGGCTTTCTCAGCAAATATTTGCATATGCGATTAAATGCGATTAATCACGATTAATTTAATCGTGTAATTAATTTAAACAAATTAATCGGGACATCATATAATTCATTTGATTAAAAATTTGAATCGATTGACAGCCCTAATATATATATATATATATATATATATATATATATATATATATATATATATATATATATATATATATATATAGCTATATATTGAGAATATAGCTCAAGATGGTGCCGAGTATGGCTGCTGCGTCGTGGGCTCCGTCAAAACACTGCAATTTATTGTTTGTTTTGTTTACAGTTTTGTGTTTTTTTGTCTTGGATGTTGTCTGCCTTATTGTGTACGACAGACAAACGCTTTTGGACATTGGTTCGGCAATCACACACCAAAAACCGGACTTCACATTCCTCAATGCCGACCCGCGGTTTACAAACACGCCAGCGGAGCCCTTTGTCTGGGCTGCCAGGCCGCGGAAACGCAGAAGGAAAAGAGGAAAAAGAGCCGGCGTTCTCATCAGAATAAGACGTCGCGCAAATCAGTCTCTGGACAACAAGCTCTGCGAGCTGAGAGCGCGGATCTCCTTCCAACGAGAGACGAGAGAATGCTGCGTTATCTGTTTTACGGAAACCTGGATGTCCGCGGAGATTCCAGACTCGGCCATCGAACCCACGGGTTTCCCCGTGCACAGAGCGGACAGAGCGAAAGACCTCTCAGGTAAAAGCAGAGGTGGAGGTGTATGTTTTATGATCAACAAATCATGGTGTGATCAGAGGAATGTACATTTTATCAGGTCTTTCTGCTCTCCTGATCTGGAATTTCTCATGCTTCTGTGTCGACCATTCTGGCTACCGAGGGAATTCACAGCGGTCATTATCACAGCTGTGTACATCCCCCCACAAGCCGACACAGACCGGGCACTCAGGGAACTGTATGGGAGTATAAGTCAGCAGGAAACCGCGCACCCTGAGGCCGCGTTCATTGTTGCCGGGGACTTCAACAAAGCCAACTTTAAAACAATAGCACCAAAATACCACCAACATATCAGCTACAACACACGAGGGGACCGGGTTTTGGATCATTGCTATTCTCCTTTCCGGGATGGCTACAAATCCCTCCCCCGCCCACCATTTGGCAAATCCGACCACTCTTCCGTTCTGCTTCTGCCCGCTTACAGGCAGAAACTGAAACGAGAAGCACCCGCCCTCAGAACGATCCAGTGCTGGTCGGACCAATCAGACTCTATGCTACAGGACTGTTTTGATCACGCGGACTGGGAGATGTTCCGGTCTGCCTCCGATGACGACATCGAGGTTTACGCTGATAGCGTAACGTGTTTCATCAGGAAGTGCGTAGAGGACGTTGTTCCGACGAAAACTATACGGATCTACCCCAACCAGAAACCCTGGGTTAACGGCGATGTTCGCGCGGCACTTACTGCGCGGACCACCGCTTTTAATTCCGGGAACGCGGAGGAGCGTAAACAAGCCAGTTATACCCTCCGTAACTCCATCAGTGCAGCCAAACGCCAGTACAGGCACAAAATTGAAGGACAGTTCAACACCACTGACTCCAGAAGTATGTGGCAGGGAATTAACACCATCACGGACTATAAACGGAATAAAAACTCCGCCATGAACACCGTTGCCTCTCTCCTGGACGAGCTTAATACTTTTTATGCTCGTTTCGAGGAAAACAACAACACCGCCCTCACGGAGAGAGCACTCGCGGCCGATACTACAGAGGTTGGTTCACTCTCCGTCTCTGTTGCGGATGTAACACGATCCTTTCGACGGGTGAACATTCGCAAAGCCGCGGGTCCAGATGGCATTCCGGGCCGCGTCATCAGAGCATGCGCGAACCAACTAGCTGGTGTTTTTACGGACATTTTCAACCTGTCCCTCTCCCTGTCTGTAGTCCCCACATGCTTCAAAACATCAACCATTGTGCCTGTACCGAAGCAATCAAAAATCACTTGCTTAAATGACTGGCGTCTTGTTGCCCTCACCCCCATCATCAGCAAATGCTTCGAGAGGTTGATCAGAGATTACATCTGCTCTGTTCTGCCCACCTCTTTGGACCCATTGCAGTTTGCCTACCGCAACAACCGCTCCACTGATGATGCCATTGCATCTACAATACACACTGCTCTCTCCCATCTGGAAAAAAGGAACACATATGTGAGAATGCTGTTTGTAGACTACAGCTCAGCATTTAACACCATAGTGCCCTCCAAGCTTGATGTGAAACTCAGGGCTCTGGGCTTAAACAGTTCGCTGTGCAGCTGGATCCTGGATTTCCTGTCAGGCAGACGTCAGGTGGTTAGAATGGGCAGCAACATCTCCTCATCACTAACCCTCAACACTGGAGCCCCGCAGGGCTGTGTTGACATTTTGACATTTTCTTAGTTGCATCTCAGAGCAAAGCCATGGTCCACAGAGAGCTTCCAAAGCATCAGAGGGATCTCATTGTTGAAAGATATCAGTCAGGAGAAGGGTACAAAAGAATTTCCAAAGCATTAGATATACCATGGAACACAGTGAAGACAGTCATCATCAAGTGGAAAAAATATGGCACAACAGAGACATTACCAAGAACTGGACGTCCCTCCAAAATTGAGAAGAAAACTGGTCAGGGAGGCTTCCAAGAGGCCAACAGCAACATTAAAGGAACTGCAGGAATTTCTGGCAAGTACTGGCTGTGTGCTACATGTGAAAACAATCTCCCGTATTCTTCATATGAATGGGCTATGGGGTAGGGTGGCAAGACTGAAGCCTTTTCTTACAAAGAAAAACATCCAAGCCTGCCTGAAGTTTGCAAAAACAATCATCAAGTCTCCCAAAAGCACGTGGGAAAATGTGTTATGGTCTGATGAAACCAAGGTTGAACTTTTTGGCCATAATTCCAAAAGGTATGTTTGGAGCAAAAACAACACTGCACATCACCCAAAGAACACCATACCCACAGTGAAGCATGGTGGTGGCAGCATCATGCTTTTGGGCTGTTTTTCTTCAGCTGGAACCGGGGCCTTAGTCAGGGTGGAGGGAATTATTAACAGTTCCAAATACCAGGCAATTTTGGCACAAAACCTTTCAGGTGTCCATTAGAAAGCTGAAGATGAAGAGGAAGTTCATCTTTCAGCACAACAACAACCCAAAGCACACATCCAAATCCACAAAAGCATGGCTTCACCAGAAGAAGATTAACATTTTGGAATGTCCCAGCCAGAGCCCAGACCTGAATCCAATTGAACATCTGAGGGGTGATCTGAAGAGGGCTGTGCACAGCAGATGTCCTCGCAATCTGACAGATTTGGAGCGCTTTTGCAAAGAAGAGTGGGCAAATATTGCCACAACAAGATGTGCCATGCTAATAGACTCCTACCCAAAAAGACTGAGTGCTGTAATAAAATCAAAAGGCGCTTCAACAAAGTATTAGTTTAAGGGTGTGCACACTTATGCAACCAGGTTATTGTGATTTTTTTATTTTTTTATTTTTGAATTTTCCCCCTCAAAGATTTCAGTTTGTTTTTCAATTGAATTGTTCTCGTTATAGGTCAAATTGAAGGTGGATAAAGTTCTGACATGATTTATCTTTTACAACACAAGAACCTGGCATTTTAACAGGGGTGTGTAGACTTTTTATATCCACTGTGTGTATATATATATATATATATATATATATATATTTATAAAAATCATTGATTATTATTATGTTCTAATGTTTCTAAAATACCCCACATATTGTATGATTCCAAGTTTAAAGTTAATTCAAACTGAAAAATGAAATGTAATATTAAAAACTACACTTACTGAATTTCTTTGAATTGTATTCCATTTTTTCCTACATATTAAATAAAAATTCTGCATCTGTTTGACATTTCAGTTAAAATTGTATTCAAATTCTGGAACTGAATTGGAATTTTAAAGGCACATCATGGAGACATTAGTAATGTTCTGTCTGAGCCAACATTTTTATAACTTAATATAATTATATGACTAGGTAATGCCTTAATATTAGACTTGTGCAACCAACCAGAGGTATTAAAGGCATATGACATATAAGCACACATCCACACACTAATACAGAATGTTGCGCAACCTAATAGCTGGTTGCTCAATACTGTAATTGGGTTGCTGATGCATAAGTGTTGACTTTTTTTTTTATTACCAAAATAAAAAAAATCTAAATTTTAGGTTAAATTTATATGAATGAATAAAGGAAAGTGTACATTTCTGTAACCATTTCTTTTCAAATCTAACCATCATCTGTCATTTTTTGCCTTCACCAGTTCATCTGGAATTGTCCTGTGTAACAAATGAATTATATTCTATGTTTCTCAGTTAATATTAAGTCAAAAAGTTGCATACATAATGAGCACAAAATAATTAGCAAATTTTTTTAGATGAGGAATAACATGTCACAACACAAGACATCCAAGATGACATCTTATGATCCAAGATGGCGGCACAGTTGCACGCAGCGGCCGCTCCGAATCCAAAATGGTGCTACTTTTGTTAAATAACCCGACTTTTGCGGCACATGGACATCGGAGCAACCGGTGTTCGTGTCTACCATCGCCAGACACTGCTCAAATATAGGATTCATGCAACGACCAAGAAGCATGATGACCTGCAGGAGGCGCTACGCGAACTCAGCTTGCTGCGGAGACCAGGCCTCCAGTTCTCACCATCGCCTGATGCTGGTGGTCGGGGGAGAGGACGTTGTAAGCGGTGTACGAGGAAGTGGAAGCGCGGCAAGAGGGCGGGGGTCATTGCTAGGCTAAAACCAAACCCTAGCCGGCCGGCTCTCCCGTCTATCTGGTGCAATGGTGCAAGAACTATATTCTTGTCTCTAGCAACTGCTCATCACTGGTGGAGCTTGTGACTGTTAGATGCAGACCTTTTTATTTACCACAGGTATTCACCACTGTTATCATAACCGGAGTTTACATTCCCCTCAGCGATAACGCTAAGGAAGCGCTCTGTGAACTGTATGGGGTATTAGTGAACTGCAGAATGCTCACCCTGACGGACTATTTATTGTCGCCGGAGATTTCAACCGTGCAAATTTCAAGACAGTGCTCCCTAAATTTCATCAGTATGTGGATTTTGCAACGAGAGGGGCGAACGCGCTTGATCTTGTTTACACAAACATCCCAAGCTGCGTTTAGATCCTCATTCCTCATCTGCCTCGTCACAGTCGCATCATACCCAAAAAGACTTGAGGCTGTAATTGCTGCCAAAGGTGCTTCAACTGAGTACTGATTTAAGGGTCTGAATACTTATGTCAATGTGATGTTTCAGTTTTTTATTTTGAATACATTTGCAAAGTTAGCAAAAAACTTGTTTTTGTTTTGTCATTATTGGGTGTGGAATGTAGATTGATGTGGGAAAAAATTAAAGCATTTTAACATAAGGGTACAACATAACAAATTGTGAAAAAAATGAAGGGGTCTGAATACTTTATGAATGCAATAAATATCACAGCTGTCTCTGTAACAGCCGTAGGCTCAGAAAACAGCTGACAAAAGATGTGATTGTTTGTTTATTCAATCAGAAGTCTTTCTGCCTGTCAATCATTGAGCACGTCAACATGCACACAATACGATAATTACCCTCTAAAATCAAGTTTTAAAAAAAATCTGACAAGGCAAGAAATCTACATTTACATGACACTTGAAAAAATTATTCTCTTCTTTTCACTCCAAACCATGAAGAAGCATGCGCTTGTAAGCCCGTTTATCGGTCCAACGGCGGTCTCCAATAATACGGGTGAATACGGGTGAATACGGGTGAAGGTCTCTGCGCGTTACTGTCTTCCTTTTACGCCTCTCATGTATTACCTCGTTATTTCATCTGACTCCATAAATGAAAAAGGTATTTAATGATATCTGAACATCATTAAAAGTGAGCGAATGTTTGATTATTCTTTTAACTCCTTTAATTATATTTTACCCGTTCAGATTAGCTTTGGATTGGCCATGCGTGGTTTCCCGCGTACACTTATCTGAAGAAACCTCAAATCAAAACAGAGGTAAGACACACCCGAATTTAGATTGGTCAAGCAGCATTTAGCTGTTCTAAACGGAAACACACTTTGTCTTTGCAAACCAAGTACACTTGAACTGATGCCAAATATTAGTCGTCACTAATCTGACGCAGACTTGCGGTAACATACGAATCGCTCAATCTGTTTGGGAAAACAATTTCAGAGTCAGTCAGAATAAAATCAAATGTTAACAATTTATTGACCAGGTAACATAACAAGTTCATCGTAGTTGCCTGATATAAACTACACACAGTAAATTGTGCGGGATCGTCTGACTACAGAGAACCACGAACGATGTGCCACATCTCCTTAAATACCCAGATAATTCAATAAGCTAACCAAATGGTGGTGTCTGTCCTTCTAATTAGATCTGGATCCCCTATTGAGTAGGTTCCTGTACATTTACATATATCTGGGGGAGGGCACACCTTTAAGATGCACACCACATCTCTCCTATCTTATAACTTCTTTTTGCTTTTCATTATGGCTGGGAGGATGAGACCAGTTTACCAGGCGCACTGAGACACTTTAAATGATACCAAACATGTTATAGTTACTTTTTTGTACACACTTGACATTGTATAGGTTTTTAGTGAGTTCTAAGTGAGGAGGAGAGGGGGGAGTAGGGGAAGATAATCAGATGGTAGAAGTGAGGTGCGAGCCCCTGCTGGCTGCGTCTCGGATGTTGCTGTTACATATGCAAGAGACAGTTCAAATGTTGATTCTCATGATAGCCTTTCGTTCTCCCGAGGGGTAGCCCAGACTCGCTGGCACGTTACACGCTCAACATGTGTGCACATTTTATGAGCAGTAAGAATGCCAGTTAAGGTGTTTACATGCTATGCGAAATGACCCTAATGGGCAAAAAAAAAAAAATGGGAAAAAAAAAAAAACCTTACAACGATAAAGAAACGCCGTTTATTGCGTTTACATGACCACATGCATTTTTCCATGAAAAATTGTCCATTTATTAAGAATCAGGAATATATCCAAGAAATAAATACAGTATATATTTTTCCTGTCTCTAATTAAAATCATTCAAACAAAACATGTTTTCTTGGGAATGTTATTTAATTGGCAAAAAAAAATGTATATGTTTTTCCTATGTCCTCAATTTCACTTTCCATCCAGTCTTTAGTAATCTCCCTTTAACTAACAAAAGTCAGGTCCTTCATGATATCATTCATCAGGAAGTGACCTAATTTCTTTGAGGGAAACCTACAGCACAAACATCATAAACAATTTTATGAATTCTGTGATGTTTTATATAACATGTTCATACTGTTAAATGAATAAAGAAATTAAATATATAAATTGCTATGACATTAGTAAAATGTGTAAAGTTGGGTTAAAAATATCAAAATTAACTTGTTAACACCCTCATATAAGCTAACTCTCAATGGCTCACTAAGTGATGGTATGGCCTTTTATAGAAATACTTCCTTAAACTGCAACACAATATGAATGTGTTTTGTTTTTATTTTAAAGTTACAGAACTTAAAAGGTGAGGCATTATAGGAATGACCAGACAGATATATGCAGTTTTTCATGTCCCCTTCCCTGCACTCCATTAATGCATTTTGATCTCAGTCTAAAGGCTTGGATGAAAATAATATACCTCAATAATAGGAGACTGACTAAGTGGTCAAAACAGTGCCTAAAATGGACCAAAGCTACCACGTGTCCTCAGCTGGCACAACAGAATCACATAACACCAACATTTCACATCCCTGTGAAGTTTTGAATTATGCAATCCCAGATATGTCCCTAAAAATAAATAAATAAATCAGAGTATGGACTGACTGAATTAATTGCTGTTTTTTTCCATTTTCAGAGTCAAGTAAAACTTTTACTGCAGCATTGTGGAGTCGCACATCAGATTTCAAGAAAACAATTGTTAACAGCACAGCGTTCAGTCCTAAGACCCAGCGTGAAAGATATTACTAGTTTGAATTACCTTCATTGCCTGCAGCTTCCTGTTCGGTTTGCTGACCATTGTCAGCAGCCCATTTCCTAATTCCTCTAATCTTTTTGTGATCCTTTCTGATGTTTTTTCCTGCATCTTTAATCTCATTCACTATGTAATTCAATTATGCTAAGCAGGAGTTTGAGATTTGAGGAGAAATGCGGTGTCAGGGCTTACATTGCATAAACACAGAGAATAATGATTAAAGGAGTCTTAACACCATTTCTGAACTAAACTGAGAGAAATCGTGAGAGAAATGTAAAGTGTCCAGGTCAGGTGAACATCAGAAAATATCTTAACAAGGGCATATTGAAGCTGGACAAGGACAATGTTCTTTTTTGGTCCCATAGTCTTTCTCTGATGGATATCTTTTGACCATATTTTAGATGTAAAAAGAGCACACAAAATCAAAGCAGTCTAAGAATTAGGCTAAAAATCTAAAAAAAAGTCTTGCTTGACGTGCTGTGGTCACTATTCACTTTCATTAGATGGAAAATAACAACTTTTACTATATTTATTTGCTATAAATAACTCCTTTTGTGTTCCAAAGAAGAAAGAATGTCATGGAAGACTGGACTGGACTGCTGCCTTCGGGTCAGCACGCCCAGTCTGAGGCTGGCGCCCAGATGGTCGACATGCTTGACCGGGCCGCCGTGAGCGTGGGGTTGGGCTGGAACCCTCTGTCCTACTGCAAGCCCACCAGGCCAAGGCACTTAAAGATCTGAACTTGGGTAGTCCTGACCCCGACATGCTGCAGGAACTGGGGTAGTGCAGTCTGACGCTGTCTGTTGCTTTGGCATGCAACTGCCTGCCCGCACCTGCGTCAGCAGCTCACGTACACGGTTCAGCGAATGGCATGATTGAATAGGGACCCCTAGTGCCACTTCTTCGACACAACGTTGAGTGAGCAACATTCGGGGAAGGTCTAAGTTACTGTTGTAATCTCCGTTCCCTGATGGAGGGAACGAGACACTGTGTCCCCCCAGCCATGATGCTGAAACGAGCCAATGTAACGGCCGAACCTTATTCTCTGCTCCTCAGTGCAAAACCTGAATGAACAAATGCATGATTCCCTCCTTTTATACCTGTATGTCCAGAGGAGGGACATGCAAATTCTGTCTGCCAATATCTCATTGACCTTTTCTCAAATTCAGAGGTAACCGAGGCCTTCAAGAAAGTCCCCTTGTGTTGCTTCATTCGACACAATGTCTCGTTCCTTCCATAAGGGAACGGAGGTCACAACAGTAACGCGACAATTTTCGTGAGATTTGGGAATGAAATCTTTTTAAACAAGACATCAGCATATTTGCAGATGGCATATAAGAGAAGTTTTATTGATATTTGCCTTTCATAATTAGAAAAGTTAAAGGGAACTGTTGAGGAGAGACTGTTAAAATACATGCTTCAGAGGAAGATTTACACATTAGATTGATACATTTATACAAGATTTATAGATTTATACACTCTACAGGATGCTGGATCTGCTGAAGTTGTGTGAGTTTGGTTTATTAAATCTGTTTTAACGAGATATGTGCATATTTGAGACAATATAATATATTCGTTTTATTGATATTTGCCTTTTCATCATTAGAGAAGACAGTTAAAAGTTACAGGGAATTGTTGAGAGAGAGAGAGAGGGAGAAAAAAACATGCAAGCACTTTAACATTATGAGGTCAAAAGCATCTGCCACGGCTCTGATATGCGGACCATTTAAACAAGACTTTGTTGCGCACCCATCTATTATTGTAAAACACACTTGCATGGCAGCGGCGAGTTTTACACAGGCAATCATCACTCACATTTTCTACAGAAGTCTAGAAAATCTAGATCCAAAAGAAATTTCCTATATCTCCTTCTTCCCAAATTCCCTTCTTCCAGCCTAGATTTCCTGTAGGATGTAACGGACCTCCAAATGTGAGATGTGAGTTCAAAGCGTGTAGAACTCACATAGCTGGCTAAGATATCATCCCTGTCCTGCAGACGTTGATCTTCTCGGCTGGTGATCTCAACCTCTGAATTGGCACGCTGTGATTGTTTTCACTGCTCATGCGTGCCCTTAATGAAAATATCACAGAAGGAATGCTTTCATAGCCACAACCTGAGGGAGGAAAATAACATGCTTGAAGCTGTCATGACAGTGCATACTAACTCAGAAGAAAAATATTTGAATAGTTTGTTTTTCCAGGCTTACAGGATATCATCAACATGCTTATGATTTACCTTCTTCTGTTCAACACAAAAGGAGATATTAGGCAGAATGTTCATTCTCAGTCGCCATTCAGTTTCATTGTATGGAAAAAAGATTCAATGAAGGTGAATGAGGTTGTCAGTTTCTGAGTCTGAATCAATTGTTGTTGTTCCTCTACACCTTTGTGTACTAAGACCATCACAAAAGCAACATGGATGGCTTACTGTTTAAAAAGAGCTGTTGTGGCTTGTATTCTTTGGGAACAAATTTAGAGTGATGATTTCAAAAGGCACTTTTGCCATTGTTATGTTCATCACTTCAGACCAGAAGCAAAGAGCTCACATGATACAACGTGAGTCAAGACAGAAATCTTCATTCTCAGCTCATACAAGAGGCCACTCAATGAACACATTAGCAACAACCATTAATGACATAATGATGCTTTTAGTTTTTTTATATGTATTGCTAATAGGGCTGTCGATTTAACGCATTAATTCAGTGCAATTAATTTTACAAAAACTTTCGCAATTAATCGCACTTCCCCCAGACCATAATAAGGAAGAGTCCTGAGAAATGCAAGCTTGTAGTACCACCTGTTTACTCCAGAGGGCAGTAAGTGAAATTTCAGCAGTATGAGCAACGCACAGTTTATACAGTGAAGAAAACACTTCAGTAGGCAGAACAACACAAACATGCGTTACGTTCTTGCGTTCAAAACACTTGAAGGAGCGCAAATGCGAGGGATCTCAACAAAGAGATGTGTTTAAAGATTAAGTATTAAACTATATTTAACTTGACACAGTGACCTAAACATTTTATGTTTATGATGCAATGCACCCGAGACACTACACAAGCATGTTTGACGCTGGATTGAGATTAAGCAAAATTTGGAAATTACCCATAAATAATCTTTTTTAAATTTCCTTCAAACTTATTTATAAGTACTACCCCACTAATTATTTTCTTGTAGAGAAATTTAATTGTAATGTCAATATATTCTGTACATTTTGTGGTCTGCAGGAGGAAAACATTTTTCATTTATTTTGGAGTTGTCCCTACTCGACTTATTTTTGGTCTGATTTCTGCAAGATTGTTAGAGATCATATTATTCCCAGCTTTCAACTTTGTTTTGAAAATGTTTATTCTTTTTTTTTTAGCTATGACATGTCTCTTCATAAGGAATATTATTTGATTAATGTTCTGCTTTTGTTGGCAAAGTTTAGTATTCATAAATGTAAGTATGGTGGTTATAAACCATAAGTTTTAATTCAGAGGTTCAGCAATACCTTAGAACAATTTCCAATTTGAGTAACAAGAAAGCTGTATTGAAATATATAAACTATTTGATATTTTTATTAAACTGTTTATTTATTTAGTTTCCTTTTTGTTGTTGTTTGTTTTAATATACCTCTTGGCTCTAGATGTAAAAGTTTTGTAAGCATTAATAAAAAAAAAATGTCTGACGTAGGTGTAAATTGACGGGTCCTTAAATAAGCCCTCATAATAAATCTCCAAATGATATACAAAAGCACTTGTGAAATGGATTGCTGTGAATTTTATGCCAATGACATGGTAGTAAACAATACATTGTATTCTAAAGCTGCTTTTTTTTCAGTCTAAGGCAACTGAGATTCATACTCCGCCACCAAGATTGAGGCGAGTCATCACGCCACCATGAGGACTTGGAGTGCATTGGGAATTGGCCATTCCAATTTGGAGAGAAAAAAACATGCTATAAGTTTCAGCGCTCAAAACTTTCTCACTGCAAAAAGAGAATTTGTAGAAACCAAGCTGCCAAAACGACTTGTGATGTCACACTGTGGTAGATATTTGCATCTGACTACCTCCACAACAACACATCAACTACTGCTTAAGCAAATCACTTCCATAGCCCTGCCCAGCAGTGGTGAGCAGTGAGATGGTAATGAGAGAGAGAAGGTCAGTCAAGAGCAGAGAGCAAATCTGAACAGTGACTTAATTCTTAAAGGAGAAGCAGCACCAAAACCAAGCATTTCTGACAGAGGGTCAGAATGAGGGTGAAAAATGATTACGTTATACAAATGTATGACTGTTTTTTGAGCAAAAAAACCTCAAGTTGTCATGACATGTCTTTTTTATTATTTATATATGTATAATTTCTTGTTGAAATATTTTAACCACTCTCTAAGACACCTGTGTAAACTTCATACACTAAAAATCACCCTGAGAGCATTGGTTAAAAGTCACTGCGAAAATTGATATTTCTGAGTAAAGTTCTAGCATCATGTGTTCGCAGATGCCACTTGGTTTGATATTTTTAATCTAATGCAATGACAATCAAAGAAATTGAATCACTGTGCTCTACCAGTTCAGGGTGCGAAGAACCACAAACCTTTAAACAGTCTAAAAAAAACTGTGAGACATAAAATCAAATGAAAAGAAATTGAGAAAAAGAAGTGCGGATAATTTTGCTTTTTGAATCTAATGCAATGACAAATGAATGTCAAAAAGGACACCCGTCTACCAAATCTCACAAAGATCTAAGAGCTGAATCTAATGATGAGACTTCTGCAGCAAAGCATGAAATAAAGACGTCTGGAATCCATCTGCACTCTTACTGCTACTGCTGTGCCATAACAATGTAATCATGCATAATTATGTTGCAAGCTTACTTTGCATTCAGTCAAAGGCATGTTAAGTGTCTCACGATATACTGTTGCAACATACCTCATGCAATCTTTCTCCAATTATACTAAATCCAAGAGATCCTGATGGTCTGTCGAGGGTGCCTTTGAAGCTCATTGTTTCTTTTCCCTGGATTGAGGGAGAGAAGAAGAGAAAAATAGAAAGAGAATAAGAATAAGAAAGGAGGAGTACAGTTATCTCAGACCCTGCAACAGACTGCAGGCTTCAAAACAGCTTCACTGACCCAACTAACCATCTTTCCCCCTGAGAGGTGGGACTCTCTCCATTAGCTACCTAATGAAATGGCAAAGCCACAGTAGAATCAGGTTAGTGGCATTATCACTGTGATGGTATAAATGGCCAAGAATAATTTATAAACTTACGTAGCCAGGTTTTTACCAAATTCAAAACTCAGTGAAGTGTGTAGAGCAATGAAACCATAACTTCTTTCCTGCAGAGAAGGGTAAATACAATAACTGGTAATTTGGCTAATTTGACAATCTCACATATAGATAGTATACAATGGGGGGCAAAGGCCCCCCTTAAAGGAATTTTCTGGCTTCAGTACATGTTAAGCTCAGTCGACAGCATTTGTGGCATAATGTTGATCACCACAAAAATGTATTTAGACTCGTCCCTCCTTTTCTATATAAAAATGAAAAAATAAAATTAAATAAAAAAGTAAATAGAGGCTACAGTGAGGCACTTACAATGGAAGTGAATGTGGCCAATTTTTGGAGGGTTTAAAATTTGAAGCTTATAAATTTATTACAGCTATTATATGAATTATTATGTTAAAACTCATGTTTTACTTGAGCTGTAAAGTTGTTTAAATCGTCATTTTTACAGTCGTGTTAGGGGTTTCTGGTTTCTTGACATTACATTGTCATGGCAACGAAGTTGTAAAATTGGCAATAATTTTGCACAGAAAATAAAATCATGTTTACACACATACTGATTATGTCTCGTGGCTATACTTTTAAAACAGTGAATATTGTAACATTCAAAAACTGGCCCCCATTCACTTCCATTGCAAGTGTCTCACTATAATCCCTCCTTTTTTTAAAGAAAAGGAGGGGCAAGACAAAATGTATTTTTGTGGTAATCAACTTTATGCCACAAATGCTGTTGAACCCGGAGTATTCCTTTAATCAATTTGAACAACAGCGAAGATCATAAACAAGCCTTTCATCCCACACTTTCAGTAATTATCATAAGTTATATAAACCTGCAACATTATATAAAATAATTTATGTTACACCAAATCAATGTAATACCATGGCACTAAATTTATTGGAACTCCAAGGTACTTTCATAAACACCAGTATATTACCATGGTACACATCCAAAACACATGGCAGTACCATGGTAGGTGTTTTGGAAAGTGCTTTGGTGTTTTTTGTTGTTATTTAGAAAATGAACCCTGAGAGCCTTTAGCCTTGTTGCGCTTTATCACTAAACTTAGACAATGGATGATTATTCTCTTATAGCATGCATAAGTCAGATTTCATTATGTACAGATGAAAAAGCCAGTAAGGTTAAATCCATATTTGTGAATATTCCTTATAACAGACATGAAAATGTCAGTGTGAATTGTACACATCCTGCAGCTCTACACCTTGGCAGCTGGGTTTGATCAACTGTCATAAAGCAGATGTGCCCTGATCAGAAGCAAGGCGAGGCTTGTGACATTTCTCTTCTTTACGAATGACAGACTTAAGATAGCCTTAAAACTTATGAACTTAAGTGAGTTGTCCATCAAAAATCCCTAGCAGTGGCATTCCCCGTTGCAACAGCAGCTGCAGGCAGGAATCTGTCACATTGAGTGAGAACCTTATCATGAGCTCTTGATTAGTGAAGCACATGTGTGACTCAACCAGAACGAACAGAGACAAGAAGTGACTGTTTTGTTTTTGTATGTAAGTCTGGAAGGCATTCCTCCAGTCAACTTCATTAAACGTACATATTTAGGCTAGTTTGTTGTCTTCACAATGTATTCACAGATAGCTTGCATAAGATGGGAGACAGTGTAACCACACATACATGTTTAAATATGAATAAATTGAGGATGATCAAGTTTTAAATCTCTTGTTCACATCTAGATCATTAGTTCAAGATCATTAGATCTGCATCATGTGTGAAATTACTGTGAAAATAAACTTAGAGAAGATGAAGGAGTTTTAAGGCAGAGAATATCACAGTTAAAGAAATGTGGATTTCTGGTCCAGTGGAAGTTATAAAAACTTGAATTAAATTGGCAACTTCACAAATAGTGAGGATTTTAACTTACATGTTGTAAATGCTTAATAAATACACTTGTTCATTAATCAAAAATTAATCAAACATTTGA
The DNA here is from genome assembly GCA_032164185.1 of Moxostoma hubbsi. NCBI lineage: Eukaryota > Metazoa > Chordata > Actinopteri > Cypriniformes > Catostomidae > Moxostoma > Moxostoma hubbsi. Next base: position 72,444,661 of record JAVLUX010000001.1, read on the forward strand.
AATGCCCTAATTCATGATTTATGCACAATGCAGCAAAAATAGACTATTACAGTTACAATAAAGGAGGGATTATGTCATTTAACTACAGTCCATTTTATGCTAATATAAATTACTGTAATGGCTTGACTCATTTCTGTCACTTTCTTGTCACCTTGATGTCAAAAGATGGTGCTACTTCGAGTGCTGTCCCAATTTACTTAGTCTTAATCACCTGAAGTCCTCTGCAAAAACATTTATCAGGTCTCCATGCTCATTCACAGCATTAATCATATAATAAAGCCTGATAACCTTTAAACCATATACTGAACTTTATATAGGTTTCTAATGTTGGCAACTCCTTAATAAATTCTTCATATGTGTCCACTTTACATTAACTAATGTTGAATAGGTGTTATTAAGCATTTATAACATGTGAGGTATAATGGCTTGCTACAGTATAAGGTAATATTCCATGAAATATGCCCTTTTTATTCATGTTGTTATAACTTCGTATCAATTCTTATTAGTGTTAACCTTTCCTGCTTCTGTCTCCTAACCGTGGTTGGGAGGCACAGGGGAGATTCATTTTCTCCAGGGCCAGTAGTTCTCCTCCCGGGGTTAACTCCCTAAACTTCACGCTGTTTGGTGTGATGGTAGCACATAAAAGAACAACGAGGCCGTCTTGCCGAATAGTTTAGGTGCTTTATTTTTCTGATTGCACTGTAATACACTGCACATAGCTAACTATCTGATTCTGCACCGATCACCATATCACTCTCACACACTCTTGTCCGCTGTCTCGCGGGGAACAACAGGAAGGGGCGGGGGGGGGCCCGCCTCGGACGGGCGCACGCCCTCACTCTCATTCACACACACACAGAGCTGTTCTGAACTGAACACATTGGAGACACATCCCACAACATTAGTCATTAATATACCCCTTTATAAATGTTTAGTTAGTAGAGGGATCATTGGTGTAAAATGTTACCCCTATTAGCTTATCAGATTTAAGCTATGCTTACAGTCATTTCTGCAGCTATTTTATTACTGTGGCCCCAATGTATATTTGGACATTTAAGTCACACCTAAAATGTAGGAATTCTATTGCATTAGATGCAAAATATCAAACCAAGCGGCATCTGCAAACAACTTTTGGCTTAAATGTCCAAATATTTTCGTAACCACTGTATATAAACTTAAACAAATACTTATATTTAAACAAAACTTCTATAAACTATAAACAGACAGAATCGGGCAATCAAAAAAAAATATATCTATATATTTTTTTTTTATTAGTCAACAGTCTGCCCTTGTAAGAGTTTCTTTGTCTCACTTCATTAACGCCTTCTCTCCAGACATGATATATTTACCTGATTCAGAGGGCTCCAGGTGTGTGATAGGGCGTCAATCCAGCTCTTGTACTCGGTGATCTTCTTCTGAAATCTGTGCGCTGTCATGTGCAGCTCGCAGCTGAGCGCATATAGTTTGGAAAGGAGAGATCTCTCCCTGTTGATGAACCTCAAGGACTGGCGCTTCATCACCCTGTCCAAATCCTGCACTTTGGAAAGGAGAATCCCATTGCGCATCTGAAGCGCTCGGAGACAACAGTGGCCCTCCGACTTCTCCTTGAGGGTGAGCATCAGCCCGCATCCATCCTGACAGATCACCACCGGTCTGTACTCGCATTTATCACGCAAGTGTGATGCCACATCCTTCAGACTGACCACCGCGTCGCATCCTTTATTTCTGCATGTAACCGTTGAGAAGGTGCACATTTCTGCGTGCTCCGGCAGATGCTGGAGCTTCATAATTCTATCGCAGCCTCGTTCGCTGTGATCGCATTTGATATCCAGTTTTTTGAGGTTTTTTAGGGGCAGGACGTGGTTCAGCTCTTTGGTGGAGATCTTCTGACACTGGACAGGGCAGTTGTTGGCTTTGGAGAGCCACTGGAGCACGCAAGCAGCGCAGAAAACATGTCCACAAGGAGTGGTAAGAGGATCCTCTAAAAATTTCCCGCACAGTTTACAGATTAATTCAGGATCCACGGGACTCTCAAAACGTCCAAGATCAAAGCCCATGTTCTTAACGTGAAGTATTAGGACGACTCAGCAACGTGGAGTGAGACGGTCATGACCGGTAGGCCCTACGTATTAGAAAGGAAAAGAGCTTTTAACTACTACCAAGATAGCGGAGTTTCGCTCAGGACTGAAGGCGTGCGCTACCGTAATAACTCCAAGAGCAGAGCACAGCAATATTACACGAGCGTGAATGAACACTTGATGAAAGAATGCAACCATGTGATGACAATGTCATCACATGTAACATATCATTTCAATTGTTAAATTATAATTTCTATCTATCTATCTATCTATCTATCTATCTATCTATCTATCTATCTATCTATCTATCTATCTATCTATCTATCTATCTATCTATCTATCTATCTATCTATCTATCTATCTACGATTTATAATAGGACATATCATTTTTAGACTCACAAACATCCCTTTTGCACACAGAATAGAATATAATAGAATAGAAGTACAGGGAACCGTACAACAGAAGGTGTGGCCCCACACAGCCTCCCACTGAACATCAAGTCAGTCTTGGATTACATGAAGAGACAGAAGCAACTGAAATAGGATAAACAGAAGAAGCTTGGAACATCCTATCTGCCAACAACCAAGAAAAACTGTTTCCAGGTGTACCTAGGTGAATTGGTGCTGTTGTGAAGGCAAAGGCTATCACACCAAATATTGATTTAGCCTTTTATATTTACTGGATATTGCCTGACGTTGATTGATAAAGGAAAATATTTATGGCATTATCTTTCAAAATCCTTGCTATGCAACCATTTTTCACAAGTGCCTAAAACTTTTGCATAGCACGTACACACACACCTTTATATACTGTTCAAAATTAAGAAAAAAACTATCCAGACATTTTCTGGTTATTATGACCTTCGTCAGTGATTGGTTGCAAGAAATTAGAGAAATTAAATATTTGTGTGTGGCTATCACTTGGTGTGATATTTTGTTATTTACAGTATGTAGTGAAATCCATTATTTTAGGACTGTTTAAAATACTTAGCACACAGCTTAATCTCAACATCATGTAACCACTGAAAAATAAACTTTTACATGCAAGTTTAAGACCTATTTAACTGCAGATATTAGTATAGGATGGGAATTTTTGCCTTATTTCATGAGCTCATTTGAGGAATGCACAGGCACTATAACTGCACTTATCAGGCCTGTATTTATAAAGCATTAACACTTGCTTGATTCCTATGTGTAGATACAGGAATGTATACATTTTTCATCACAGAGTCAAATGGTAGTAAACGTGTTGGGATAAGTTGACTTGTTCCCTCAATTGAATTGAGTAATAGCATCTCCAAAACATGTGTAATTACGTAAATTCACTTAACTTGGTTTTTATATAGGAAGAACATATCTATTTAAGTTAAGGTTTCTAGATGCAAGAAGACTCAAGAGACTCAACTCAGATTTGCTATTGAAATGTTGTTGTTTCAACTTAATTTTAATTGAATGGACTCAAATTTAGGTAATACAATTACATAGCTTCAATAATTAAGATTATAACTGATTCTAGGTCAATCATTAGGCTATATAAAATTATTTCTCCACAAAAAGACAGACCACCCTAATGGTGTCGTCCCATGAAACAACTATTAAAAAGAACATAAATACAACAAAAGAGTTAAAACCTGTATTAATGTTTAATAACAAATATTTAAATGCCCCCATATGTTCCCTTTGACCAAGGAAACATAGTAAATAATACAAACACAAGGCATTGTGAGTATCCCCATAGCCTCAGTTTTGAACTCATTAGTTTGAGTAATTAACACTTAAAATCTTAAATCTATGGATTTTTAAGAAAAATACTTTCAAGGAACTTGTTTAAATAAGACAACTTGATTTTTCCAGTAATGACAGCAGGGTTTACAGGAAATGTTTCAGCATCCTTATTGACTGCTGGATGTTTTTGCTGGAGGAGAAGGAAGCTGGAAGAGAGCAGAGTAATTAAATGCTATCTGTTTTGCAATGCTTTCAGACTATCATCTTGTTATTTTTCAGCACCTAATTAAAGGGGAGATAAAGGGCATTAAGAGGGACATGTGAGTAAACAGCTTTTTATTTCAACCTATTAAGATTATGTGAGAATCTGAGAGGCTGTTTGACAGATCACCTTGTCCGTGAATGATATTTCCGAGGATACACCCCGTTTTAGTTTCTGCATTGTTTTGGTGATGTCACAGTTGCTTGTTTTGGTCCATAGGAAACACTTCAGGTATGTCCATTTAAGAGACACTGGGCAGCTCATACAGACACACCATAAAGAGGGGAAGCCTGCAATGGCTCATTCACCACAGGGGGGAGATAAAAAACAGCTGATGGATCCTGGAGAGACAAGCATAAACCAGAATGAGACAGAAATGTTGAAATGCATGATTAAGTACGATAAATGCTTTTTTTTTTTTTTTTTAGATTAAAATGCAAGAGTTAAATTTTAGGGAATGTAAGATAAAACCAACCAATAAGCAAAAAACATGACAGACTATAACTGATATCAAATTGTGGGATTTAATTATAAGTCATTGTTTGCATGGATTTGATGAAAGTATCAAACACATTGGAATAAAAGTAATTAAGTCACTGATTCTGGGAAAAAAAAGGCTACAAAAGTGATTAATCTCAAATCAAACATGTTCAAATTTATTCAATTACTTTTTTGTGAAACCCCCTGCTGTTTCCTGTTTCTCCTAAAATTTGTGTCAACGGTGACCAGAAATTTGAAGGCATAAAAGGCAGTATAAAAGTAATCCATAAGACTCCAGTGGTTAAATCAATGTCTTCTTAAGCGATATGAAAGTTGTGGGTGAGAAAAAGATCAATATTTAAGTCCTATTTTATACTGTAAATCTACACTTTCACTTCCACCTTCTGGCGTGGACGTGACTTTCACTTTCACATTCAGCCACCTAATGGTCAGGGCTGGTCAAAGTAAAAAAATACTTAAATATTGATCTGTTTCTCATCCACACCTATCATATCACTTCTGAAGAAATGGATTGAAGCACGGGAGTCTTATGGATTACTACTTTGCCTACATTAGGTAATTTTTCGACCCTGTGAGTTCACTTTCATTGTATGGACCTACAGATCTGAGATATTATTACAAAAATCTTAGTTTGCTGAACAAACAAAGTCATACACATCTGGGATGGCATGAGGGTGAGTAAATGATGAGAACATTTTTATTTTTGGGTAAACTATCCCTTGAAACCTTATAAAAGAGGTATACAGTATTTAAAAAAATAAAATGAATGTCTTCCTTCTGTCAGGACATAGTAGTAATGTTTAATTTAGGTCAAGGTCAATTTATTTATAGAAATTTAAAAACAACTAGTGTATACCAAAGTGCTGTACATGGTTAAATAAAACAATGAATGTCAAAAAGAGTTTGACATTAAATACAATAAACAACACAATATATATTAATTCCAAAGCCAAAGAATATAGAGAATATAGAAGTCTTCAGATGCAATTTAAAATTGTGAAGAGTAGGAGCAGATCTAAAGTCCAGAGGTATGTTATTCCATAGTCTAGGGCCAGCTACGGAGAAGGAACTATCCATTTTAGACTTCAAGCGTGAGCGTGGTGTATGCAGCAGAAGTTTGTCAGAGGATCTGAGTATACTGGAGGAATGATGATGACTAAAGGGTTCAGAGAGATAAGATGGGGCTAAACCATTTATAGCTTTGAAAACTAATAACAAAATATTAATGAATCCTACAATGGACAGGTAACCAGTGAATAGATATTAGAACAAGTGAAATACTTTACATCTTCCTTGTTCCAGTCAGGAAACTAGCAGATGCATTTTGGACTAACTGCAAGCGATACAGAGATGAATGACAAAGACCCATGTACAGGGAATTTCAATAATAAAATCTGGAGGAGATGAAGGCATGAATAACTATCTCCAAATCCTTTAATGAGAGCAATGGTTTTAATTTAGCAATCAAGCAATCAAGCTGCCCTTCACCACACCACGTATTTGTTTAACAAAATTTAGGGCTGAGTCAAAGATCACACCCATGTTTTTAGCAAAAGGGCATACATTTATTGACAGGGCTGCTAGAATGCTAGTGATATCTGAGAGAGCGCTAGGGAGGCCAGACCCAACAATTTCAGACTTACTATCATTTAGCTGGAGAAAGATTCTTGCTGTCCAACATTGAATATCCTCAAGATATTTAACAATGGCAGAATATGGATAATCAGTGGTACATACATCTGTGTGTCATCAGAATAACAATGATATTAAATGGGAAAGATCACTTGCAATTAGAATCCGCCCCCGATCTGCTGTAGCGCACATTGTTAAAGGCCGCTTAATTTTCTTTAATACATTTACAAATATTTACAAGAGATTTACAAAGAAACCTCATAATAACACATTATTACGGTTTTTGTGAGATTATTACGAGATATTCATTTTGTTTTATTTAACTATTTTAATTGAATTATGAAAATTTCTACTTTTATTCTGGATCTTTAAAAAAAAAAGGGGCAGGGGCTCGTGCCCTTGCTGGCCCCCATTCTGTGCAAGTCAAAGCCGAGGGATGTGGTATTTGTTCCAACCATCATCTCCATGAAGATCCACATACACGGAACCGACAATCACCATAAAAGTGTGCAGAGCAGGGGCATTGCTAGATATAAAGGTCTACTGGGGCACAGGCCCCCCATTACTCAAATTGCTTTATTTTTCTTTCTTGAAAGCCTGCTGCATGCAAGACGTGTGCAACACAATGCACTATACAAAACCTTGCTTAACCCACTATTCCTACACTGCAACTAGGAAAGGTAAACATATAGAGATATTAATCTTTATGAAAATATTTATTTAAGTATCTTCAACATACAGTACATGAACATTTTCAACATGTTTTATGACATAAAAGGCATACACTGTATACACAAATAACAAAACCGTAGAAAACTTTCGCATTCTTCTATATTACACATTAAACATCAGGAAAACCTGTGTCAAGTAAGTTTATGGAATTGTATTATCCAATATCAGGCAAAACGGCCTCAGACAAAAACGGCTTTAGACAAAAAGGTCTCAGAATGAGCAGAGTTGGTTGCTAGGCAAGTTGGTAGCTAAACAGGCTGAATTTGGTTGCCAGCTTGCGAAACTATCTGAGCTATCTCTAACTTTATAAATGCAGAAGTGTCGTTTCTATAAATGAATAACTAGCTAGCTAACATAATTGGTGTAAGTTTAAACTGACGTTTGAAACTCGTTAACTTTACTTGCAACAGCAACTCAAAACAAGCCAAACTATAGTCCTTTTTAGTCGATAGGTAATTAGCACACAGCAGTCATAGTTACTGCCAACTGTTTATGTAGTGTCCTAAACTAGCGCTAGCGAATTAAATTAATTTAATATCCGAAAGATTGATTCGATGTTATAATAATCAAAGACAGTGCTACAGAACACAAAAATGGTTTTATTTCTCTGCAATTCCATAGACTTGACAGAGGTTTTCCTGAGACTTGATGCTTTTTCATCTGATGTCTGAAAACTGACGGCTGATGATGTAGTTTGTTTATCATGTAGTTTGTTTACCTCCCTCAAATCTCTCCTTTCTGTTTCCTATCCCTGCTTCATCCAAATAATTTTCTGATGTCCATCTGTATACAGGAGCCAATAATGTTTGAGTCAATATAAGACCATCAGTATTATTTAGAAACTTACTTTAGTTTTATCATGTTTTCATAGCCTTCCTCAATTCTGATTTGTGTGCTGACACCTGGGTAGGGTTGCACCAGCTGTGCCTAAGTTCTCACGTAAGTTAGGATGTAAAGTTTACATTAAGGGCTTACTAGTTAGTTTGTAACTAAGTCAGTGCTTAATTTGGTTGCACCACCTGTTCTTAAGGCTAGACTTAACTAGTAAGTTGTAAACTCCATAGACATGTAAATACATTGACGCTTCATAGCCCGCAGTTTACGTTAAAGTTGAAGGCATATTGGACCAGGCAACTTGCCATAACCCTCAGGCAGCTTTACTGGAGAAAAGATGCCTGACTCCTGTGCAGCTTTTGGCTGTACAAACTTTTGCACAATCCAAACTCTTGGGGTATTACCTTTCATAGGTAAGACTGAACAGATTTTTCTGGTTGTATTTGGTCATTATAACATTGTTGAAAGCCAACTAGTAGGCCACCAGAGTCAGGCAGTATTAATAGCTAGCGATAATGCTAGTTAGCTATGAAAGCAGGTATTTATAACGTTTACGTGATTTCTTATAATATATCTTATATCATAAATTATATTATTAACTAAAGTGCCTATAATCGGGATTTTCATCTATGTTGCCATTTTTCTCCAAACTGACTTTACTGACAAGCTACTTGTTTCGGCTGTGAGACTGACATATTGTGAATGTGACTGAGTGACCGAGTGTACTTTTTGAAAGTTTCCCAAAGAGAAACAGTTGAGGAGGCAGAGGGAAGTAGCTTTAAGGAGGGGAGGTTTTTCCACCAGTGAGTTCTCTTTGCTAAGCAGTGAGCACTTCAAGCAGGAGGAATTTGACAGGACAAGTCAGACTGTCAGGATTAGAGATGGAGCTAAACCATCTGTCTTCATTTTCAGATGGTTCTTCATTTGATCGCATGTCATCAAATCGTGGGTCGTTTATATATATTAGGGCCGTCGATTGAATTCAGTGCGATTAATTTTACAAAAAATAACGCGTTAAAAAAATTAACGCATTTAATCGCACTTCCCCCAGACCATAATAAGGAAGAGTCCTGAGAAATGCAAGCTTGTGGTACCACCTGTTTACTCCAGAGGGCAGTAAGTGAAATTTCAGCTGTATGAGCAACACACAGTTTATACAGTGAAGAAAACACTTCAGTAGGCAGAACAACGTTCTTGTGTTCAAAACACTTGAAGGAGCCCAAATGCGAACTAAGGGATCTCAAGATGTGTTTAAATATTAAGTATTAAACTATATTTATCTTGACACAGTGATCTAAACATTTTATGTTTATGATGCAACGCACCCGAGACGCTACACAAGCATGTCTGACACAGGGTGTGGCTGGATTGAGATGGTGCAAAATTTGGATGTTACCCGTAAATATTTAATCACAAATAAAATCAAAGAAATTTCTTTCAAACTTATTATTAAGTACTACCCCACTAATTATTTTCTTGTAGAGAGATTTAATTGTAATGTCAATATATTCTGTACATTTTGTGGTCTGCAGGAGGAAACATTTTTTCATTTATTTTGGAGTTGTCCCTACTCGACTTGTTTTTGGTCTGATTTCTGCAAGATTGTTAGAGATCATATTATTCCCAGCTTTCAACTTTGTTTTGAACCATTAGTTTTAATTCAGAGGTTCAGCAATACCTTAGAACAATTTCCAATTTGAGTAACAAGAAAGCTGTATTGAAATATGTAAATAATTTGATATTTTTATTAAACTGTTTATTTATTTATTTTCCTTGTTGTTGTTTGTTTTAATTACCTCTTGGCTCTAGATGTAAAAGTTTTGTAAGCATTAATAAAAAAAAAATGTCTGACGCAGATGTAAATTGACGGGTCCTTAAATAAGCCCTCATAATAAATCTCCAACTGATTGACAAATTCACTTGTGAAATGGATTGCTGTGAACTGTATGCCAATGATTGACTTATGATCAATAATATGGTAGTAAACAATACATTGTATTCTAAAGATGATTTTTGTATTGTCTTGTTGTGTTACAAATTTAGTAAATGTTTAATTTAGGTTCCAATACCATAGTATCTGTTGAGCATGAGATTCTTGCCAGTCTTGTTTCAGATTACTGAGGCTCTCAACCTTTGTATGAGAGTATGGGTGGGGAAAGTTTAGTATCGAGCGAACGGCTACTTCATTTGCATGCTTTGTTCATCACAATGTAAATCCCTCCCCCTAAATGTATATAAATTGCAATGTAAAGTTCCCTTAGTTCAGACTAGATTGGGATGACTACAGCGACGCACAGCGAGTTCTCAATAAAGAAACCTGCTTGAAAGATATCCCAACGTCTCCTGGTCTTCGTGTCTGAGTTTCCTACACTTTAGAAGGAATAAGTTCACAACAGTCTTATCAATGTCTAACTCTTCTGCCACAAGAATGTAATGCGTTTAATTATCTGAATATATATATATATATATATATATATATATATATATATATATATATATATATATATATATATATATATATATTATACGTTTATTAATTATTTATAATAGTTTTTAAATATTTAAAGATAACTATGTATAATTATATATTGATATAAATATGTATAATCATTATATATTGAATTATTGTTATATAAGGGGCTTTCTCAGCAAATATTTGTATAGGTGATTAATCGGGACACTATGTAATTAATTTGATTAAAATTTGTAATCGATTGACAGCTCTAATATATATATATATATATATATATATATATATATTTTTTTTTTTTTTTTTTTTCATTTTAGCCAGTGGCAACAAGGACAACACAGGCCTCAAGAAAGGTAGAAGAGATTCTGTTAGTGGACTGTTCTCTACAATTCCAGGAGACTATACCCCCTCTGCCTAATGTTGTGAGTATTTTTACTAGTTAAGCCCTGAACAACTGTGAGCATCATGGCCCTTGTCATATTAAAATCTCCCACTCTCTAACCCTCTCTCTCTCTGCCACTATTTTCGGACACATTCATGTATACACATGCACACATTGAAACATTCTGGTGTTGAATATGCTTCCGTGGCACACCCACAAACCCACGGTGATAGCAGTGGGATTGAGGAGTGATGAGATTAAAGGATTATTACATGTATGACTTTTGTTGTTCATCTGAACACAAATACAGATTTTTAAAAGAAGTTTTCAGATGTGGAGGGATGTGGAATGCGATCAGCTGGTAGTAAATTGTACTAACTATGCACCAAACAGCCAAGACTGTGAGTGATGTGATATAAACATTACTCAAAACATTTTCAACCTTCTATCTACTAGGACCACTCCTATGCATTGCCTGCATCTCCCACTGGTCTAAAGGCCAGACTCCGTGAAGTCTTGTTTAGGGTGGAGAGTCTGGAGTGCGATATGAGGAATACGAAGGACTGAGAATGTAGGGCAAAGAACACAGTACATGATCTTCTTGAGGCTCTGAAGGTTAAGAATATAATAAATGAAGAGGCAAAAGAGAGGCTCAATTTCTACTCTGGTAAAACGGAAAAAAACTTTTAACATATATATATATATATATATATATATACACACATTAAAGAAGATCACGTTCATGGGCAAGGAAGAGGCGAGAAACCGGCTTGTCAATATAAATAATAATTTAATGAAGAACTTAAAACAAACACATAGGACAACAGACATGTCTGCTGATTAAGCTCTCTCTCTCCCGATCGCCGTCTGCGAGTGGCCTTTATCCCTCTTGACGGCTCAATTAGCCTGATACGGGACCGGGCGTGCGTAATCACGCGCCGGTCCCGCCCTCCACCGTGCCACATTCCTCCCCCGTTCTCTCAGGCTGGGGACCCCCGGCCTGACGTACATCCCCTGGGGGGGGGGGGGGGGGGGGGGGGCGCCTCCCGCGCGGTCTGCCGGCGGGTCATCCCCATCAGCCTGGACGAGGGAGGGGGCAAGGGGAGGGAAACAACAATTAAAAATAGGGGGGGGGGGGAGGGTTCCTGCAGTGGGCAGTACCTCCCCTCCCACAAACACCATAATTTAAAAAAGAGGGAAAAGGCCAACGCAGAGCGGTATCGAGAGAGAGAGGAGAGAGAGATTAAAGGAAAGAAAGAAAAAAAAAACGTACTCGCCGGTTCTCTGATACGCCGTAGCTCGTTCCTCAGCCACTTCTCCACCCTCTACAGGACAACAGCCGCGCCTCTCCGGGCAGATCGGAGGCAGTCCTCAGCCCCTAGCGGACGGAACGCCCCGCCGCGTTCCCGGGGTGTCGAAGGGGCCTCCCCCCACCCCTGGCAGCGGTTCTCCCGCTCCAGGCGGTCGGCGGCGAGCCCCTCCCCGCACGCGGTCGGCAGTCTCCAACCCCGCCGCGTTCCAGCGGCTACTAGGGGACTCCCCCGCCCCTGGCAGCGGCCCTAACCGCTCCAGGCGGTCGGCCAGGAGCCCCTCCTCCCCTCGCGGTCGGCGGCTGTTCCTCCGCGCCCAGGTGGCTGGGCTCCTCCATCTCCCGGCAGATGGCCGCGGCTGCTCCATTGAGAAGTGGCGAGAACTCCGCTACGGCGTATCCCTCTTCCTTCCCGGGCTTTCGGCACCAATGTAAAGAAGATCAAATTCATGGGCAAGGAAGAGGCGAGAAACCGGCTTGTCAATATAAATAATAATTTAATGAAGAACTTAAAACAAACACATAGGACAACAGACATGTCTGCTGATTAAGCTCTCTCTCTCCCGATCGCCGTCTGCGAGTGGCCTTTATCCCTCTTGACGGCTCAATTAGCCTGATACGGGACCGGGCGTGCGTAATCACGCGCCGGTCCCGCCCTCCACCGTGCCACAATTATGTTTACACTTTCCCATCTTTTTAGACTCTCTAGTTATTGTTGCAAGAGCATTTACTAGTTAGTCTGTGCTAACTGAATTTCAGATCTCCCGATAGGCCTCCTGTCAATATGGGGCCATGAGTACACAAAAGACCAGAGGGAGTTTGCTCTCACTCTCCACTTACATGGTCCAAAAGCATATAACTCTCCATCTTGAACTCCCACATCCACATATATTACAAAAGTATTCTTCATGTCATTTTATTGCACTTTTACAAAATACTCATTCTAATACATTAAATAACTACTTTTTCATTTTACAAAGGTGGATGAGTTCTGTAGATCAATTGTCTAAAAAGAGCAAATATCAGTATTAAAGGAATAGTTCACCCAAAAATGAAAATTTACTGATAATGCACTCACCGTAAGGCCATCCAAGATATGAACGACTTTCTTTCTTCATCAGAGCAGAAAAAAATCTTCATCTTCATTAGATGAAGAAAGAAGGTCATATATATCTTGGATGGTCTTACAGTGAGTGCATTATCAGTACATTTTCATTTTTGGGTGAACTATTCCTTTAAGTGATGTGTGTCTCTGTGTGTGTGTTTTTTAGTGGGCTGGAACAACAACCCATCTGCAGGCCAGTGCCAGGGCATTTTCTGCCATCTCATAGTGCGGTGTCTCTCCAAGCACTTCAGGAAATGTGGCAGCACAGGATGAGACTGTGTCCCTGTCTGCTGTTGAGATGTCCTCTGCTCTAGCAGCAGAAGAAACTGAAGAGCTTCCCATTCCCTTTTGTTAACATCTCTGCAATTGTGTGTGGCCATAACTACCTGCCAACCCGCTTTGGTTGCCTTGTGGAGAATGTCCTTGTGTACATATCAGGGTTTGTCATTCTACAGATTTTAGGAAATTATTATTATTATTATATATTATTATACTATATTATTGTACTATTCAGTACTCACTATTTTATTTACTATTTCTATTTTGTTATTTTTTTACTTACTAGTATTATACTACTGTTTATTCTACATATACTATTTGCTATTGTCATTATTATACTATTGTATTATATTATACTACTGTCTATACTACATATACTATTTCTATTATTATTATACTATTTTATTATATTATACTACTTTCTATACTACATATACTATTTCTATTATTATTATACTATTGTATTATATTATACTACTGTTTATACTACATATACTATTTCTATTATTATTATACTATTGTATTATATTATACTACTGTTTATACTACATATACTATTTCTATTATTATTATACTATTTTATTATATTATACTACTGTCCATACTACATATAATATTTCTATTATTATTATAATATTGTATTATATTATACTACTGTTTATACTACATATACTATTTATATTATTATTATACTGTTTTATTATATTATACTACTGTCTATACTACATATACTATTTATATTATTATTATACTATTGTATTATATTATACTACTGTTTATACTACATATACTATTTATATTATTATTATACTATTGTATTATATTATACTACTGTTTATACTACATATACTATTTATATTATTATTATACTGTTTTATTATATTATACTACTGTCTATACTACATACTATTTATATTATTATTATACTATTGTGTTATATTATACTACTGTTTATACTACATATACTATTTATATTATTATTATACTATTGTATTATATTATACTACTTTCTATACTACATATACTATTTCTATTATTATTATACTATTTTATTATATTATACTACTGTTTATACTACATATACTATTTATATTATTATTATACTATTTTATTATATTATACTACTGTCTATACTACATATAATATTTATATTATTATTATAATATTGTATTATATTATACTACTTTCTATACTACATATACTATTTATATTATTATTATACTATTGTATTATATTATACTACTTTCTATACTACATATACTATTTATATTATTATTATACTATTTTATTATATTATACTACTTTCTATACTACATATACTATTTATATTATTATTATACTATTGTATTATATTATACTACTGTTTATACTACATATACTATTTATATTATTATTATACTATTGTATTATATTATACTACTTTCTATACTACATATACTATTTATATTATTATTATACTATTGTATTATATTATACTACTGTTTATACTACATATACTATTTCTATACTACATATACTATTTCTATTATTATTATACTATTGTATTATATTATACTACTGTTTATACTACATATACTATTTCTATTATTATTATACTATTGTATTATATTATACTTCTGTTTATACTACATATACTATTTCTTTTATTATCATTATTATTATTATTATTATTATTATTATATTATTGTATTATATTATGCTACTTATATTATTATATATTACTATATTATTGTACTATTCACTTCTCACTATTTTTTTTTTACTTTTTGTTGACTGTATATTCTACAATTTATTTTATTGTGATAAAAATATAGAAAGCAGACTGACTGCCAGTGTCCCACTATTTGATTTGTATTTGCTGATTTTGTTTAATTTTTCTAAATGTTGGTCAATTATTAGTACTTAAAGATGCACTATTATATATATATATATATATATATATATATATATATATATATATATATATATATATATATCAAATCAAATCAAATCAAATCACTTTATTGTCACACTACTGTGTACACGAGTGCAACAGTAGGTGAAATTCTTGTGTGCAGTTCCGAGTAACATAGCAGTCATGACAGTGACGAGACATAAACCACTTTACAATAAACAACATATTTACACAAAACAATTTACATAACAAATGTACACATACTTACACAACAATTTACATAACAAATGTACACATTACACACAATGTAGGATACACATACACTAGATACGGGTATAAATATATATAAACACTAATTGAATTGGGAGAATATATTGACAGAGTGATGATTAATAAAGTGCAGTGCTGATTGTTGATCGTGAGAGATCATGTGTATATATATATATATATATATATACAGAACTTTTTTGTACTCCACGTAGATCATAAACCATTGAAATCGGTTGAGAAATGTAAACGTTATTGTGTCTTTTATCCAGAAAAACCGCAGCTCCTCCATTTACTTGTATTTTTTTTATAGTGCAATCTTGCCTGGTCCAATATGGCGGACGAGTTGACGTATGACAGCAACGGGTCAGGGTGGCCAATGAGGCGTCTATGTATTTATATGTCTATGGTAAACTCTCCATAAAGTAATGCGTAGTCACATAATATGCCGTATACCTGTATTGGTCCAATAAAAAGCCTTCAAATTTATACACAGAAGTGTAAAAAACCTGTGCATTTAAGTTTTATCTCGCTACGGTTAATGTTCAAACCTTGTCTGCTCGTGTAACTATCAGCTGAAATAAATTATATTCCCATTAATATATGATACATAATAAAAGTAGATTTAATAAATAGTATATTTGCCCTGTGTAAATAACAATATATAGGAACTGGTATCTAAAATAAATAAGGGATGATAAATAAATGCTAATACAGTCTGCTTTTTTATTCCAACCATTACTCCTGGTCGGAGGCTTCCATAAATATTTAATTCATATGTAGTGTGACGTTCTACCTAAGTTTAATGGTGCAACGCTCAAATATTTAGTAGTGTGTAAATTGTGATTTAGTGCCCATTTACGCCACAACTAGGCTAAGTTGTAACTTACGTTGGCCTTTAGCTGGTGCAACTGACAAATAAAGTATATTGTTAAAACTCAAACTTGAGCTTTTACTGGGGCACAGCAGATTTATACTGGTGCATGTGCATCCACAGAATATGAAATGTAGAGTCATGCTCTGAGGACAGGTGGTTTTAGTGTTAGGCCTAGTGACCAGTATTATATTGCCATCATTTTGATCAAATGAAGGGACTTTGAGGACATTTTCTCAGTAACCGGTAAAGTAACAACTTACATTTTGTCATCTCATGACATTTGCTCTCCAACTGGAACAAGCTATTTGTGTAATGGCATTATTAAAACCCTAAATATAATATATGAATATGGAGATGCAAGCAGTCAAGGAGGGATTTTTGCAACGGGCTAATGTTTTGCAACCTTTCTACATCTGCGAGAGGAAACAGCTGATGAATTATTACGCAATCTGATGACTCACACATTAAATCCTCTGCCTTGAATTACTGCCAAACTAAGATATCCATCACATCCACAGGCAATCGCTAACTCATGAGTGATTCTTTCTGTGAAATGACAATGAGAGTAGCCTATGTGCCAAAGACAGAGAAAGAGTTGAAGAATATAGATTCATGTGTGCGAGTCGATGCTGAAATTCCCTCTCTTTAAACTCCATTTCTCAGCAGCTGAAAAACTGCTAGTTCTGCATCTCTGGTTGTTTTAAAGCACTGGGCTTGATTTAAGTCATATAGAGCTTCTAGATACAATTAGTTCCTTAAAGGGCCATTAGAATAAGTAAATCGTGCTAAAAATCTGCAGAGCTCACAGAACACTTCTTAAATTATCAGACTCAAATGCTGGCCTGTGGATTTCTTTTTTCTTTTTTCATCTCGGGTAATTTCTGCAGCTGATAAGCCATGCTGAGTGCTTGAATTAAATTCAGATAAACAATTTTCTGGACTTTGACGAAACACGTAAGTTAATCTTCTGAGCATGAGTCCTTACATACATTCAAACTACATTTTTATGTCAAACAATCGGTATACCTCAATGGGATTGATGTTTACATGCTTCGTTCAATAGCGCCATCTATTGATATGGCAACAGTAGATGCAGTTTCTATTACACACCCTAGGGGGCACTGTTCAGCTAAAAATAAACAGAAAATACATGCGCTCAACCTTTTGAAAATATTTGTTTTGTTTTAATACTACAGTAAATGATTGGAACATGGAGAGAATGCACAATGTCATTCATAAATATCATGAAGCAGGTTATTTTTTTCATTAGTACACAAGGGAGTGACGATCTTTTATAATATCCAGCTATTATTTATTCAATGCAATATCTGTTAAGGGTTATGATTAAAATGTCAGCATGTCAAAGAGTGCCGCTTCAATGTAGCAAGATTTAACCTTATCAGTTTTCATCCCTACACTTTTGAATGGAATGCAAATGTTAGTGCTGTCTCCAATTCAAATATCTGGACACAATTATATCTGCTGCTTTGTCTGAATACATCTATGGAACTGTAGACTGCTCATAAGCATCAAACAAGCACACAAGCTCCTTACTTATATGTGAATGTGAATATAATTTCTGTGTTGCTCATTCATTCTTAGTTTTCATTCAAATGTACATGTGAAAAGGTTTTGTTGCCTTTTCAAAAGCCCAGAGACCACTGGGGCTCATCCGTGTCTCATGCCTAGAACTTCAAGACATGAAGGCTGACATTTTCACTGCAGATCTCCACAAGCTATGAATCATAAAGTTTGAGCCTCATCATAACGATTTCAAAAGCATATTGATTTTTGGGTTATGTCACAGAACTGTCATGCCGTCGTCCATGAGAAGGAGTGACCAAGTGTCACAATAAGCAGAACACACCCCAAAGTGGTGCCATTTCAAGATTAGGCCTCTTGAACCCAAAGGTATCATAGCATTTTACTTGCTGAGGAGGTAATATGATTTATCAGGGAGTTCAGTAAACGCAGTGCCCATGTCATACTCTTTACATACAAGAGCATAGACTGCACTTAGACAGCAATTGTGTCAAAGTGAGAGCAGCTGCCTTACCTTAACTGAACTACGTACTCTTGATGTTTGATGGTATTTCAGACAAATATAGCAAATATACCATGCTTAAATCTCATGTAATTGAGCAGATTAATCAGCCTGGGTTCAAAGCTTGATTAATAAGAACTAATCTCCTAATAAGCTGGCCTACTTGATTCGACTTAAAACCATAAAAAATCAATTGGTTGGCAAACGAGAGGAGTGACTAACATCCCCGTGGAGTTAAGAACCTGAACATAAAAATGAATGAAGTACATTTAGAATCCACTTTTTCTAAAGTATCCTGCTTCTTTTTATCACTGAAAAAAGACCATAGTATTCTCTCATACATAAGAAGGAATCTCAACTGTTTCTCAAACTGTAATCAGATTTGCCAAGATACTAAAGTCTGCAATCAAAAGTCAAAGATTTAAATTACGCAAACATTTCTCATTAAATTCTTCCAAAAATATGCTGTGAATTATGCCATCCATATTCATTTTATTGCTCTATACTCTTACTGTGTCAATAAGTGTCTCATATGTGTCATTTATTTCTCCTAAGCAATTAGGAGAAACGTCTGAAACAAAGTTGAAACATAAATTAAACATACAGTAACTGAGATTTCCATTACATCTCATTATATTTAAAAGAGCAATCTCTGAGCTAAATAGTTTTCCTCTGCACCATTTTATTAGGCATTCAGGAGGAGAATTGCAAAACATATCCTAGAATCCTTTTCAAAGTTGATGCATAAATAAACATCATGATTTATATGTTTAAACATATAGTATACAAATAAATAAAAAAATTAAACACAACCCCATACACTGATTTTGGTGGGACAGATTACAGGTGAACTGACAATAGTACTGTACTTTTCAAAATGAATGCAAATACTTTAAAAACACATTACACAATTTAGACTTTAGATTCTTTAGGAATCCATACCTCAGTTATAGGCCTACTTTAGATTTCTTTACATATTTTCTGAAGAGTTTGACTGTCTACAGTACATAAATGCAGATATTTTTGGGTTAATGTTAGGGTTGTAATGATGTGAAATTTTCCTGATTGAAGCTTCTTTATTTAGTAGTCTACTCAGTTGATAGGTGAAAATGAAGTGTAATTTTCTCTCCTCTGTGTCCAGCTATTAACCTACTGTCAAGCTTCTTTTGCCACCTCAGGAATGAGGGGAGAAAACCTATAATAAAATACTCTCAGGACTCATCTTTAAATACAATCAATCCACCCACCCACCCGTCCGTCCATCCATCCATCCATCCATCCATCCATCCATCCAACATAAGAAGAACACTTAACACTTGCCAGCTAGGTCTGAAGTATTTTGATCATGTTCAAAATGCTATTTACTGCAATACATTCTGAAATATAGAGGATCCAATTAGAAGCCAGAAGTGTTTTACAGGATTTACAGAACTTTTTATTCTCTAGTTCTATAGAAAACATCCATAAATTTGTGCTTGTCCTAAAATCAATGCACTGTTCTGAAGTAGCTATACTCTAAATTCAAAACATTTATAAACCTCTAAAAAACCATGTAGCCAACTCAAGAACATTAGAATTGAATAATATTAAACAGAAAACCTGTAAGAGAAATTTAAACCTTTACACATGGTTGATTTTAGAATTTTGTTAACTCAAGTACTCTTGCTACCTCTCCATGAATCTAGCCTATTCTAGGAAACAGTGCAGACTTCAAAATCAATTAAGACACTCTCTTGGTCTTTTCAGATGAATATGGTTGCTCTTCCTATCAACTGTTCTTCCATCGGCCTTTATATAAAACCTTCATTTCTGTCTGTGTGCCTGGAGGATGATCAATTATTTATTTCTCATCACCGTCTATTGTCCAAAACTGATCTTCGCTATTCCAGCATGCTGTGGAAAAATCTCATTAAACAGCTTTCTCATCAGCAAGAACATCATTCTGTCACCTGGCTGACTGGTTCATAGGCTGTGGGAAATTGGACACATAGGCTCATTTTTTATCTATTTCTCCTTTAGTTATGGGACTTTACCTTACAAAAAACACCTTATTGGACAACAGGGTGCATCTTTCAGGTGAACCTGAGTAAGATGTTCCATGTCCTTCTCAAACAAGGTGCACCATGCTGCAGTATCTCAATAAATATTTTTTTTTTTTGGTGTGAATATTTTATTTGAAGTAGATACCATGCTCCTTGCTCTTTTTAATGTTTTATACAATATATGCTTCCAAACTTATGCCAAGAATTGTAAAAAACTAGGTGTTTGTAGAACTTAAAAATTAAGTAAACAGATTGCATGACTTTTTCTTTGTTCACTTAATTTACTTAAAGCTACACTATGTAAGATTTTAAATTATTTTCTCCCCCTTTCTCTCCAAATTGGCATGCCCAGTTCCCAATGCACTCTAGGTCCTCGTGGTGGTGTAGTGACTTGCCTCAATCTGGGTGGTTGAGGACAAATCTCAGTTGCCTGCGAATCTGAAAGCATCAATCCGTGCATCTTATCACATGTTGAGCGCATTACTGCAGAGACATAGCGTGTGTGGAGGCCCACGCTATTCTCCGCGGCATCCAAGCACAACTCACCACGTGCCACACCGAGAGCGAGAACCACATTATAGCGACCAGGAGGAGATTAACCCAGCATAACTCTACCCATCCTAGCATCCGTGCCAATTGGTTGCTTAAGAAACCTTACTGGATTCACTCAGCATGCCCTGGATTTGAACTTGCGACTCCAGGTGTGGTAGTCAACGCCTTTACTTACTGAGCTACCCAGGTCCCCCTATGTAAGATTTTTTGGTTAGAAATGAACAAAATTTTATTAATGAGCAAATACACCAATAATCCGTCATCCAAACCATGTATTTGCCTTACCCTGCTTCACTATGGTAAGCCTGTAATAATCATTTATATTTTAGAGCTGTCATGACAGATTTGGCAGGAAATTGCATACTTCCGTCAGTTGTTCCCGTGTGTTCATGTTAGTTAATAAAGAAAAGAAGGCCTGGAGTGACTAAAGTGTGTGTATATGTGAGGTGATAGGTGTGGTGGTAGTTTGAAGATTAAGTTTGTAGCCACAACATATGAGCAACTTTGATCATGGATCATTCAAAAAGGCAACCCTCTGGGAAATTACCCATTTGTTTTTTTTTGTAAACAAAGAAACCTCAAACAGAGGACAGTCTGGAAGCAAAAAGAGAAAATGACAGAACTCGTAATAACAAAACACAAAACAGCATTGGCTTGGCTTTTTCAGAGGTGTTGACAACTCTGAGATCTGAATGGATTTAAAACCAATCCAGAGATGGCGTTTTTCTCACAAGGTAAAATATTTTATTGGACCGATAGTTAGCCAGGTAGCTCTCTTAGTGTGGTAGTTTGTTAGATAGTGTTAACCACTCTAATAGTGCATTTTATTATAGACTGTGGTATTGCAGTGCTTGATTTCATTATCGAGGAAGGACAATGGGGAAAAAAATTACATTTATGCTGGTAACAATAAAATCTCTAAACCTTTCCTGCTAGCTAAGTTATTATATTTTCCACCATTTGACTTTATCTGATATGACTAGCAATAGTTGTTTAATGTCTAATGTACTTTTGTAATGTTATTTATTTTGAAAAAATTTCAATGAGTCAAAATAACAGTGGAATATATGCTACTTACCTGCTAATAAGATATATTTCTTCTTCCATTAATTTTTTTATGGGCAAGTTTTGTTTTCATTAGTGACATTCAGTCTGATAAATTGGTCACCTGTAACCATCAGTACTCATCAAATCATCAGATTCATCCGCACAGAAGAGCAGAGCCAAATCCCAGCTCTCGTAAATACCAAAACAGTGTTCCTCCACATGTAACTTGCAGTTCTATGCTTCATCCGCTAGAGGGCCAAAAGTTACAAAGCATTGCTTTAAATTTAAATGCCAAGTTGCCATGGCTTGAAATCTGTCATCCATGTATTGTGATCTGTAGGCTGTAAAGGGCACATAGTTTCAGCACCATGCAGGTGTCATGTGACTGATCACTAGTCAGTGGCAACAGGTAAGGAAAAAGTAAATTTTACGCTTTTAAGAACCCTCCCAAAATAATCTGTTACTGGTAAAACATTTACTCTAATGTAATGAAAAACCTGTGATTTATATGATGCTTGGGGGAAAAAAATCTTTAGAATACACAGGTATTTGTAAATGCCCATCATTCAAAGAAAAGAACAGCATTTTGTTCCTGGGGTGCTGGGGCGGTTGCAGTTGCAGTTGCTGACCTTTGTGGACCCTCCAAAAAAAAATAAAAAATGGTGCATGACTCTCCTGATTGAGAGCTTCTTGTCTTAAACTAATAATAACATCACATGAACACTAATGAAACAAAAAACATTCACAAATGCTTTAAAACGCCACTCACAGATCTCAACGCTTGGTATATGCAACATGAAAGGACAACAATAAAAATACTTATAATTTTAAGTTGAGGAACAAACTCATATTGACATCACAGGACAACAAGTTCTGAAACGTGATGACAAAATCAACAACACCAATGTAAAATACTTAATTATTAAAATCAATTATTCATATTCATAATAATATTTTAGAATAGAAAAGCCTCATTGAGATATATTACTTGTTACTCCTGAAGTAAATCTTAGGTTTGTTTTTCAGTATTGCTTACTTGATCTAAGAATAATTATTTATAGTTTTTATTATCATGCTTGACTTGCCTCTGTTTCAATGCTGATTTGGATCTCATACACCCTAAATTTACTCAGCATGCTGTGACACTATGCTTTATTTAAAAAAAAACTTTTGCTTCTTTCTTGCATTTGCAATCAATGATAGGACAAGTGTCTCCTGAATAAAAGGAGCTGTGTTACAGAAGCTATCATTCCAGAGCTCATTAGAGAGGATGTGATCTGACAGTGTGTGTCAAAGTATGTACACTGCACACGAATAAAAAGCGAATGTGCTGCTTCAGCAACCCTTGTTTTCTCTCCTCGCAGAAAGCAGGCTGACTCAGTGAGAGAGGGAGCCGTGGGTAGAATTAAAGGCCTGTATTCATCTTTTAGGCAGGTGGACATAAAGACCAGTAGCCTTACACAGTTCTCCCATTAACTGCAGTATACTGTGTGTGTAACAGGAGTAAATAAGACAAAAGAGATGCTGTAGGTTTTAAAGCTGTCACAAGGGATTCTTTTATTTGGGTTTGTTTTCTTCTTATGAGAGAGCAGATGCTCCCTGAGGAGGAAGGTCAATTCAATTAGTTCCAGAGATGTGATATTCTGGAAAAGGAGATTCTAAGTTTTACGAAGCAGATTTTCCACCATTAGGCCGAATGGTTCTAAGTTAATCAAAAACCTCATTTTGAGTTTTGCACATGGAAGCGAATAGTATTGAAGCAGTCTCATAGACATCATGACAATAGTCCTTTTACTGACTGTCCGATGCATGTTGCATACAATCATTTTTAGCAATAAACTTTGGATTTACCAAGATTTGCCAGGTTACTAGCATCAAATCTTTAAAAGATATGGAAAAAAGTGTAAACTCTAAAAATGTAAAGACTCTTGAGACACAGATATCACACTGGTAAACCCCCCCGGAGAACCTTTATAGTCCATGTGAAGTGCCTTGATGAGAGCAGCTTTCATTGATCCTTTGATGTATTTCCTAGTGAAACATTAAGTTAGGGTGGGACGTTTAACAGTTCCTGCCTTTTTAAAAACAGCCAATCGGCTTTTGTTTGGATTACAGTACCCAGCAAACAAACACACACACACACACACACACACACACACACACAATTATATATTAAAAATATAAACTCTAGACACTTTCCTTGCATCCTGCTCCTGTGCTGGCACATTCTACTCAGAAGTGATCTTCCCAACACCCTATTCTCTTCAAAGACAATTAGCCCTACCATCCACCGTGAGAGCTTCAGATGACTAAAAGGTGATAGTAGGTTGATAGTAAAAAAGCTTGATAGCTCTGAAGACATTGAGTTAACAACTGGTGTCTTATGCATTACTATTATGATGCCTGTATATATTTTGGAGCTTCAAATTTCTGATAACCATTCACTTGCATTGTATGGACCTACAGAGCTGAGATATTCTTCTAAAAATATTAATTTGTGTTCTGCTGAAGAAAGAAAGTCTTACACATCTGGGATGGCACGAGGGTGAGTATAAAATGAGAGAATTTTTATTTTGGGGGGAACTTTCCCTTTAAGGTGCCTGGAAACCTTTCCCATAATAGGGATAGGGTTACTAAAGGGACCATTGACAGTCTTTAGAGTTGTTGCAGAAAGTAAGTTTCAGAGAACCGAAAGGGTGTCTGGAGAATCTCATGAGGTTTCCCTCGTGGTGGTATCTGAGGAACTGGAAAAGGTTGCAGATCGACACAGCTCTGCCATTATTTAAATGTTTTTTTTCCTTGCTGGTGTATTATCGTGGCAGGGGTGGTTCTAGGCTTAGTGGATACTGAGGGCTTAGCCCAGACTTTTGTGGATACATACTGTATGGGACCTTTGATCAAATAGAAAATAATACAATTAAATAATTAATAAATAAATAAAAGTATTTTTTTTTAAATGTTACACATGTGAAGTGTCATTTATTTAATAAATCTTTTAAGTATTACTGAAAATAAAACTAAAATGTCCCACTAATTTTGTTTCAGCTTCAGATATGCTCAAAGATCAAAGGTTGCATGCTTTTAACTCTGTGTACTTTAAAACATTATAAAGACAACACTATTTTTGTCCGGTTTCAGCTGTCCATAGTATAACACATACATTGTTGCGATATTTTGCAAAATTTGCGAGGTTAATCGCATGATGTCTTAATTAGTTTTTTTTTTTTAAGTTTGCCAATTCCTTCAAGCATATCATATATTGCTCCTTGTTTGAATGGTTATATATTTAAGTATTTGGTACTTACTGTCTCTGAATGGACCAACTCAACCCTGTTTCCAATATCTCACAGGCATTTTGACAGCATAGATAGAGCTGTAGTAACAAGTCCCAAGCAGTCTTCTTGGATTCACACACATTTGCATGAGTGCTGGAAAGTAGCTGCCAAGACAATGCATGGGTACTGAAATTAGTCAGTATTTGGTATTATCGGTACTGCAGATCATTTATTTATAAGCCTAATTGCAGTATATACTGTATAATACCAAAGCGCTGGTACTTTTGACATCATTCTGGGCTTTACTGATAACATTTGGGGCTTGAGTCCCTGTAGCCCACCTCAAACGCCGCCCATGTATTGTGGTGTTTGCCATTTAGCTAAACCCGCCCATAAAGCAAATAAAAACAATGGTCTCTTACTGTCTAAGTGGGTGGATCTTTATCAGAATAAGCTGCAAAGTGGACCAGACTTCATGCTGATAGTCAAAGAGAAGTGTCTAAACAAACAGTGGCCCCTTTGTTTGAATATAACCAATTATATTAAGTATCAGACCACTTTTGCAGCTTTACAATAGAGCTTACAATCTGTGACATTTGAATAGTGCTCCTGTGATGAGCTACATGCAACAAAGGAGTTTCCAAGCCTCTCCCGTTGCTGCGTCCCACTTCTGTCGCCGAAGTAGCTGTCACATCTGATTGTACAAATTAACTGCTGCAGCTAAAAATCTGGAACAAAAGCTTGAAATGTGGTATACATGTGATGATAAAGTGACTGTCATGTGGAACAAGATGCTTGGCTCAGATTAAATCCACCAGACGCTGCCAGGAAATCACACCTCATAGAGAGCAAGAAAGGGAGAGAATGGTGGCATGCATGCACTAAAAATAACTTGAATGCTAAAACAGAGCCTATCACAGGGCTCAGGTATTTATTTATTAATTTATCTCTCAATTCAAACATCTGGTCCATTTTGCATCAATAGACAAAAGCTGCAAAGAAAAAGAGAGCTACAATTAATTGTAATTTAGCATAAACATTGAGGTTGTGTTCAGTTTTATCTGAAAAGATTTCATTATGCAGATCTGCAAATTTATTGACATGCTCACAACCAAGTCTATTATTATTCTGAATCATAGGATCAGTGTTGCATGTGAGATCATATATTACATATTATGACTCAAAGATCAATTTTAGTCACCCTGCTATAGCAAGACCTCCACTGGGTGATTATCTGAGCATCTGTGGTTGGTGTCATCCGCAGTCATTGCTTTTAGAATGCTGGTCATTTCTCAAGTGTGATTACTATCTTCAGCAAAGGGCAAGCAATGAATATATTTATAAAACTGTATTTTGTTCTGTTATGGAATCTTGACAGTGAAGTGCTTATCAGAGTGTGAATGTTTATCAGTTTGTGAGATATACATTTCATAGTGCTAGAGTAATGTATTTTCTGATGGTACAAAACATCATTCTCACTTTTATAGGTGTGACTTATTCTTTGTGAGAATTTAAAGTTGTTGTTTTTTTGTCCATATAATAAAGCCTCCCCAAAATTTAATAAATACATAAATTGGCTACCATAAAATTGTAGTAGAAAATGCACATTTTTACATCAACTCATACCAAAATCTAAAATTATTATCTTATTGTATAGATAAAGCTACTTCATCGAGCCCCTCCTCCGTGGACAGCAAGTTTGAACTTAATAGCTTAAAGATTATATGGGCAAACAAACTTGTGAATTCTTAAATAAAACAAAACCGCCATTAAGGACAGGCATTTTAGAGTTTTTCTAATCATGAGTTACAAGACAGAGTGCATGCAGCAGACATTTTCATATGTCTCAACATTGATTTGGAAGATAAGAGTGGCTCTTCATTACGAGCAGAGACCCTGAGGGTCTGTACACTGTTAACTTCAGACCGGGAGATATATGGATTTCTGAGCATGTTCTCACCCAGGTCACACGGCTCAGATATGTTTCAGGTTTAATATGTTCTAGGACCTCCATTAATGACATGCCCCAAACCTCTACTACTAACTAATTTCCTTATCTCCCAGATGGGCAGAGATGCAGGTTGCGTTCAACTGAAAATGCATTATTTGGCATAATCATGAAGGAACATTGGCCCTGATAAGGTAAGATCATTCCTGTATTGACTACAATACTGATGCACTGTGAAATTGCCAGTGTTATATGCCATTATGCCAAATAAAAATAATTGGTGCATGATAACAGTGGGTGGTACATTATCTTAAGATAATTAGTGGTGTTTGCAAAGGCAAATATCACTATTACCATTGCATATTCTTAGGGTTATGGATTTTAAAACGCACACTATTTATGGTTTATGAATGATACCTCAAATCGTGACTTGTATAGAAGAGGTATGCTAAAACTTTTCTAAGCATTCAGACCATTTGCTTGGTGTACGATAAAACGATAACAAAAATCTCATAGATGGATTTTGGAGGGACCCGAGCCACATTTAGGGGCCAGAATATAAAATAGACTTGGAGAAGGGCTTTTTTTTACTTGGGCCAGTAAGTTACCACATACAAACACCCAGAACACTCTCAGCACCTTCCTAGCCATGCTCTAACAATGGCATAAAACAACCTAGATTCATGGCAGCGATGTTTGCACAGGCAAGCACCACTTGCATTTTCTTTAAAAACTGTAAAAATCTTAACCTGGTCTCATAGAATCACATTACTGCACCTACATTTTTGCTAAATGATTTGCATGTGGTTTGTTGTATGTATCACAGTAGTTTCCTGGTGAAATAAACACTAGAAGTGCTACAACCATGAATTAATGAGGTCTTAAGGAGTCTCAGACCACCTAAATACAACAGGGGCCACCCTGGAAAGCTAATTTGCACATTCATTTAAAATCATGTAATAAATTTAATATGTTATTTTAAATGGTGTTGTAATGCATTATTGGAAGTGGAATTTAATCATCATTGAAGCTCACGAATGCAACAAACTTGCCAGTCAGATACAAGTCAGACTTGTGTATGCGCAAGACAAGCTGTGTTCCAAAATTGATCAAAATATATTTTTTTACAAAAATGACTCAAATGCAAATGTGTCTATTGTGTGAAATTGTACAAAGAGTACAGATAAAGGAGTAGTTTTATTAGGTGCTATCATAAAGGGGGAGAGCATTATGACAGGGGTCTTTCCTGTCAAATTTCCATTATTTTTCCACCTGGCATTGTTTTTCCTTCATTCATCTTTAGGAAATTCTTGAAAAATATATAGCATATTTACATACAGTATATGTCATTTAAAATGATTTTAATAAATGTATAAAAATCTATATTTATAATCAAATTGTTGCCTGTGTTTTTGCTAGTGTCCCCTCAAGAACCAAACATAACCCACCTGACACTGTATTAATTAAATTAGCGCAAAAGCAACTACAACAACTGAGCGTTTTATCGACTTTTACACAAATCACGAGCACAGCCGCTGATTATGAGTTTAATCACTATTATGTTATGATATTGAAAGACTTTTACTATAATGTATCATTTGAAAAATTATACATTTTAATGCTTGTATCAAAAACTTGCCTACATTTACATACATATTCCAAAGTGATTAGCTTGCATGGTTGCTCATCTGATAGGAGTACTGTACTTTGCACTCAGAAGACCATGGTTTGAGACCAGCTTATGACGTAAACTGACACATGAGATGAGAGTGTCATAGAAGCGACATAACATGTCGTTGCTTTATAAATATACTTTTCAGTTGTCATCGGTTAGGTTTAGATGTTGATTTAGGTTAAGGATGTCTGTTTTGTGTCTACCTCTTTTATATTACTATTTTACTTATTTAAACCCCCATCTAATATTCAACTTTAAAACCTTGCCTGATAATGACACCATTTCACTCACTTTTCACTCGCTGGATATTTAACTGGGACACTGCATCCAAACTTGTAATAAGGTATGTAATTTAATTTGGCAAAAAGTTTGCCTCGGTCACATAATGTTCATGAGACCACAGTCATATTTTTGCAATTCCATTTGGCGCCACTTGTGGTGCAGAGGTGCACACCTCACCTTTAAATTTCTGTATTGAGAAAATGACATTCAGTCTGCTTATAGAAATTGTATTTTACCATGATTACTTAAATATCCAAGAAACATGAGTGAAATAAACGTCTAGGTTACTGCCGTAACCCCCGTTCCTTGATGGAGGGAATGAGACGTTGTGTCGATTTAGTGACACTAGGGGTCTCTCTTTAGAGCCTCAGTTGCCACTGAACTTTGAGAAAAGACCAATGAGAATTGGTGAACAGAATTTGCATGTCCCTCCCCCGGACATACAGGTATAAAAAGGAGGGAATCGTGCATCTGTTTAGTCAGGTTTTGCACCGAGGAGCCGAGAATAAGGTTCGGCCGTTACAGCGGTTGGTACAGTGTAGTGGCAAGAGGGACACAATGTCTCCTTCCCTCCATCAGGGAACAGGGGTTACGACAGTAACCTAGACATTCCTCTTCTGTCACTCAATCGATGTTGATGTAGCGACAATAGGGATCCCTATCTAATAACGCCACGACACTGAACCATGTTACGTGAACTGCTGATGCAGGTGCAAGCAAGCTGTTGCATGCCAAAGGAGAAGACTGCATCAGGCTGCACGATACCTTCCCCAACGCCCCATAAGACATCATATACATTTTAGGTTCACGGCATCCCTGAGGGGGGGAATAAGCGCATCAGCTGTAGCCTTTTACCTCTCTATGTTTTCTCTCATAGATTGTTAGATGCGGCTGGGGCCATCTAATGCTATACATGCATTGGGGAAGGCATTATTTTCCAATCCTATTCTTTCAGGGGGAAAAGACCCTGCGGAGACCACATCCTGCCCAGGCTGGGGATGTCAACATGTGGCAAATACGTCACATGGGTTTACAAGCCACACATGGAAGTGGCGCGGTGGTAAGTCTCACCTGATGAGGGAGGAGCTCTACAAACAGTGACCGAGGGCAGAGAGGACTGCCCAAGGGAGACATGGGTCCACCGAGAGGAGGACCGTACAGCGGAAAATACGACACAGGGGATTACCATGACATCCGGCACCTGTGGAGCACCTATTCTAGTACAGTGTAATTAGCACCCGTAGTGGGTCTGGTCGGGAATTCCTCCACCGAATTCACGAGCCAGAGGGCTAGGGAGGAATGACATCCAGGGAGCATGAGTTTTGTGGGCTCATCTGGGAGTAAGAGTGCACGTGTTTGCCTCAGAGTAGGGGAAAGGCGCTATGAGCTCTCCAATTCAGCAGCGTTGTCATCATCCAGTTCAAGGGGTCTGAAGGAGACATCATACTGGCTGTGGGGCGAGCCAGTCTCACATCGAACCCGGATGGGAGCAAACGAGCATGCCGGGGGTTGCGTTGTGGGGATTTACCCAGCGAAACCACACCTGCTGAACTCCCCAAATCGCCTCCATCGCCAGCCACGTCGGACTCAATCCCGTGGGAAGAAGGCGCGATGCGGAGGGACGTAGAATGCACTGGCGTGCAGAGAAGAGAAATGCCACTGGTAACGCGCCGTAGATCCAACAGCAAAAGCTCTGTAGATGAGTGTAGTGAACAGTAGTGGGAATGGAAGCTTGCTGAACACACAACTGCTCGGCTCCGAAGAACAAATCTGACTAAACAGATGCACGATTCCCTAGTGTCACTACATAGACACCATGTCGAGTGACATAAGGGGAACGAATTATCCTTGTATGAAATGTAAAAATCAGAATTAGACCTGAAAGAAGCTTGTTTGTGTTTTGTACTGCGTGGGTCTCATACATGTCATGTGAGACAGTACATACATGCTTTAGATGCTGGTGGCTAAAAGGCAGTGAGTTGACACAGCTGCTATCAGAGAGTGTTATCATAAAGATCTCCCTGGTGTTTAAAGTGCATGGAGCACAGGACCTGCATTGATTGCATCGACTCCCCCACCCAGTTTCCAGACAGCAGGATTAGCTAGAAACTGCATCCATGTGAGGCACCTGATAAAAGACAAGAAAAATTATAATTTTCTCTCTTTCGCTCCACTTTCCCCTTATTTTTTAAATGATTTTTTATTTTTTTTGCAGTGAGTGTCATTAGAGCATTACTGACCAATTGTTTATCCTCTGAACGCGTGCCAGCTCTCTTGCTACTTACGGACTGAAGAGATTTTTTGGCATAGCATAAGCATATTATTTGGAGAGTGTGACAGTTTGTATTACATTTTTCTTGCTGTGTGAAAGCCAGTTTGTACTCTGAAACTCATCAGATGTCAAAGCTAATAATATAAGCTTAGATGAATCTAGAAATTACAAAATAAATCAATAAAAAAAGACAAATAATAGTACTCCTGGAATTAAACCAAATTAAGCATACTACAGGAATTAAACCAAATTATGCATGCTGTTGGCTTTGAGATGAACATTTCTCCACAATATATCTCCTCTCAACACATCCACATTACTGCAAAAATAAATGATTTGATAATGAATGCAGTTAATTTAAGATTCTGTGACCTTAGCTCTAAATAACGATGTAATGATTACTCATTTTGATTGTCATCTTTAATAGGGTCACAAAATACCTTTAAATTAAAAATTCTGATACATAAAAAGGCAAATAAAATAGATTACAGACTCCACAGCACTCTCATAAAAGGTGCATATGAGAATAATATTGGATATTCTTTTTTAAATATCCCTTTGGCATCATCAAAAGCAAGTTATGGTGCCATTCAACACATCTCATCTGGTATCCGAGATATTTTGGAGCTTAAAGTTGCACTCAATAATTTTTATGTTGCACTGGTGGGTATGGCAGTTGTAGATCAGCTAAGGAGCTGTTCAGACTGAATGTGTTCTTATGCTATAACAGTCTAGATGCAGCACAACAAATAGAACAGAATGTATCCAGTTCTCAAGATGCATTGTTAAAAGTTAATGTTTTTTTTTTAACTTGACAAAAATAAAACAAATAAATAAATAAAAATCACTTAATGCACATTTAAATTGAGGTTCGTCTCGGTTACGTATGTAACCTCCGTTCCCTGATGGAGGTAACGAGACGACGTGTCGAAGAAGCGACACTAGGGGTCTCTCTTGAGCGCCGAAAGATGTCTCTGATCTATGAAAAAAGGCCAATGAGAGTTGGTGAACAGTATTTGCATACCCCACCCCCGGATACGGATATAAAGGCGAGGGAAATACGTTCGTTCATTCAGGATTTTTCTGAGGAGCCGGGAGTGTTCCGGGCACCTCAGCGGCTCGGCTCAGCGACGTGGCCGGGAAGACACAACGTCTCGTTCCTTCCATCAGGGAACGGAGTTTACATATGTAACCGAGACGTTCCCTGTCTGTCACTCACCTCGACGTCGTGTCGAAGAAGCAACACTAGGGGTCGACTTCAAAACTCGCCATGTGCTGAGCCGTGTACATGTACTGCTGACACAGAAGCGGGCAGGTATTCTACGTGCACAAGCGATCAACTGTGTTCAGGCTGCACGTACTCTTCCCCAATGCCCCAAAAAAGTCGTCAGAATCCTTTTGGTTACCCTAGGGGGGGAACAAGGTGACGCTCCCAACAAGGGAACGGGCCAAGCCTGGCTGGGCCTCTTTTCTCTCTATGTTTTCTTGGCATAGAGCAAGAGCAGGCGGGGCCCTTGCCGCATTGAGGGAAGGGTGTCTTACCCGAATTCCTATTCTTTCAGGGGGAAAAGACCCTGTGGAGGCCACACCCACCCGAAAGGGGAGGTAGAGGTGGCAAAATACATTGGGTCACATGTGGGAAGAATGGCGCGGTGGTAGATCTAACCTTGAGGAGGGGGGAGCTCCTACAACACGGCGATTGGAGGGCAGTGAAGGACTGCCTAAGGGAGACGCGGGTCAGCTCGTAAGGTGACCGTACCGCGGAAGTACACACAGGAGGAGTCCGCGTAGGAGGCCTAACCTGTGGAGCACCTATTCCAGAAGGGGTAGCCGGGGGTACCCGTAGTGGACTGGGCTGGCAAGTTCCTCCGCTGAACTGTTGCGGACCCAAAAGGGCTAGGGAGGAATCGACCAGGAACCTAAAAGGGGTCTCCTGGGAAGAAGGCGCACTGTTTTACCTCGACAGAGGGAAAGGGCGCTGGACGCAAGCGATTCATCCGGTCAGACCGAGTTCTACAGGCTCGGACCTGAGAAAACACAGGACGAGACTGACTCAACCCTGAGATTGTAAAATCTCACAAAGGTGTTAGGTGTTGCCCAGCCCGCAGCTCTACAAATGTATGCTAGGGAGGTGCCCCTAGCCAGTGCCCATGAGGATGCCTCACTCCTGGTGGAGTGGGCTCAGACCCGTGGGGGGGGCACGGCCTGGGTGTGATAGGCCAACTGAATGGCATCCACGACCCAGTGGGACAGCCTCTGTTTGGAGACAGCGTTCCCTTTCTGCTGTCCCCCAAAGCAGACAAAGAGCTGCTCAAAGCGTCCGAAGCTCTGGGTGCGTTCCAGGTAGGTACGCAAAGCACGTACCGGACACAGCAATGAGGGGGCTGGGTCTGCCTCCTCCCGGGGCAGCACTTGCAGGTTCACTACCTGATCTCTGAAGGGCGTGGTAGGAACCTTGGGCACATAGCCCGGTCGAGGTCTTAGGATCACATATGTGATTGCTGGACCAAACTCCAGGCAAGTGTCGTTAGTAGAGAACGATTGCAGGTCCCCGACCCTCTTCATGGAGGCGAGCGCGATCAGCAGGGCCGTCTTAAGGGAGAGTCCAGCTGATTCTAGCGGCTCGAAAGGGGATCTCTGAAGACCGGCGAGGACCGCCGAGAAATCCCAGGAGGGGAACAGATTTAGCCAGGAGGGATTCAACCTCTGGGCACCTCTTAGGAACCTGACCATTAAGTCGTGCTTGCCCAGAGACTTGCCGTCTACTGGGTCGTGGTGAGCTGCAATAGCGGCAACATACACCTTCAAGCTGGAAGGGGACAGCCTCCCCTCCAACTTCTCTTGTAGGAACAGGAGCACCGACCTAACTACGCACCTTTGTGGGTCTTCTGTCCAGGAAGAACACCAATTCACGAACAGACGCCATTTCAGGGCGTAGAGTTGCCTGGTAGAAGGGGCTCTGGCTTGGTTGATCGTGGCTACGACTGTGGGTGGTAGACCAGCTAGATCATCCGCGTCCCGTCCAGGGGCCAGACGTGGAGTTTCCAAAGGTCTGGGTGCGGATGCCAGAGCGTGCCCCGTCCCTGAGAAAGAAGGTCCTTCCTCAGGGGAATTCGCCAGGAAGGGCTGTCGCGAGGAGTACGAGGTCCGAGAACCAGGCCCGGGTGGGCCAGTAAGGAGCCATGAGAGTTAATTGCTCCTCGTCCTCCCTGACCTTGCACAGCACCTGTGCAAGAACGCTCACTGGGGGGAAAGCGTACTTGCGCAGCCCCACCAGCCAGCTGTGTGCCAGTGCATCTGCCCTGAGGGGAGCCTCTGAGAGGGCATACCAGTGCGGGCAGTGGGAGGTCTATCGGGAGGCAAACAGGTCTACCTGGGCCTTGCCGAACCGTTCCCAAATCAGCTGAACCAAGTGGGGGTGAAGCCTCCACTCTCCGCCAGGTAAACGTTGTCGTGACAGCACGTCCGCTATCACACTGAGGTTGCCGGGGATGTGAGTGGCACGCAGCGACTTGCTGGCTCCAGAGGAGGAGACGGGCAAGTTGTGACATGTTGCGGAAGCGTACGTCGCCTTGGCGATTTTTGTATGCGACCGCAGTGGTGCTGTCCGACCTGACCAGGATATGTTCGTCCCGAATTAATGGGAGAAACTTCCACAGGGCCAAAAGGACGGTCAACAACTCGAGGCAGTTGATGTGCCAACGCAGCTGGGCCCCTTTCCAATGGCCTGCAGCTGCATGCCCGTTGCAAATGGCGCCCCAACCCGATCTGGAGGCATCGGTCGTGACCAAGACGCGTCGGGACACCTGCTGTAGGGGTACTACTGCCCGTAAGAAACAGAGGTCTGTCCAGGGTTTGAATGTTTGGCGGCAGGCGGGGGTGACTGTCACTCGATGCGTGCCGTGGCGCCATGCTCATCTGAGGACTCGGGTCTAAAGCCAGTGTTGGAGCGGTCTCATATGCATCAACCCCAGCAGCGCGACCGCCGCGGAGGATGCCATATGCCCCAGGAGCCTCTGGAAAAGTTTTAAGGGGACCGCTGTGCTCAGCCTGAAGGTGGTGAGGCACTTCATCACTGACTGGGCATGCTCGCTGGTGAGCCGTACTGACATTGAGACCGAGTCTAACTCCATACCGAGAAAAGAGATGCTCTTGACTGGAGTAAGCTTGCTCTTTTCCCAGTTGACCTGAGGTGCCTGAGCACCTGGTCTCTGTGGGCGCATAGTAACTCTCGCGAGTGGGCCAGAATAAGCCAGTCGTTGAAGTAATTGAGTATGCGGATGCCGGCTTCTCGGAGCGGGGCAAGAGCTGCCTCTGTGACTTTCGTGAAGACGAAAGGGGACAGAGACATGCCGAAGGGGAGGACTTTGTACTGATACGCCTGGCCATCGAACGCAAAACACAGGAAGGGGCGATTTCGAGGCAGTATGGAGACGTGGAAGTACGCGTCCTTCAGGTCTACCGCTGCAAACCAATCTAGATGCCGGATGCAGGTTAAGATGTGCTTCTGCGTGAGCATTTTGAATGGGAGTTTGTGCAACGCTCGGTTGAAAACTCGCAGGTCCAAGATTGGTCATAAGCCGCCGCCTTTCTTGGGTACGATGAAGTAAGGGCTGTAGAAACCCTTCTTCATCTTGGTTGGAGGGCCAAAAGAGTAGCGATTTCCGCGCGCAGGGACTGGGCATGTTCGCCGTGTTCTGCGGAAGAGCGGATGCCCATGAAGGGGGGCTGAGGCCTGGAAAACTGAATTGCGTAACCGAGTCTGATGGTCCAGGCCAGTCAGCGAGACGGGTTGGGAAGTGAAAGCCACGCGTCCAACCTCTGCGCTAGGGGCATCAAAGGGACAGTTAATTTTGACGTACCCCGCACAGCTTCGCAGCTGTCCTCTAGACTCGTCAGAACCGGCCGGCCGCTGGGTCGTCCGTCTCAGGAGCGCCTGGGAGCCTTACAGGCGGAGCAGATTTCTTGGCCACAGGGGGACGCCCTCGGCGAGCAGACGGGGCAGTGGCCTTGGCGGCAGGTTTGCGGCAAGGCAGGATGTGAGAGATGGCCTCCATCTGCTTTTTCACCGTAGAGAACTGCGAGGCGAAGTCCTGGCCAAAGAGGCCTCCCACATCTCGACCAGGTTGAGCCAAAGATGACGTTCCTGGACCACAAGGGTGGCCATCGCCTGTCCGAGTGCCTGCGCGGTGACCTTCGTGACTCTGAGGGCGAGGTCGGTAGCTGAGCGCAGTTCCTGCAGCACATCGGGGTCAGGGCTACCCTCGTGCAGATCTCTGAGCGCCTTGGCCTGGTGGACTTGCAGGATGGCCATAGCGTGCAAGGCGGAGGCCCGCGGGACTGTAGGCTTTGGAGTTGACGTCCTAGAGGCCTTGGAAGGGGGTACGGTGTGCCCGCGCCAGGTGGTAGGGTCACCGGGACAAAGATGGAGCGCAACTCCATGAAGACGTCAGCTCGTCATGCACCTCCGGGAAAAACGGGACCGGGGGGGGGGGGGGGGGGGGATTGGGGGCGTGGCTGTGTGCGGTGCCCAGACCCCAGGAACCAGTCAGCCAACCGTGACGGGTGTGGGGAGGATGGAGGATTCCAATCCATCCCCACCCTGACAGCGAGTCGCCGTTGCCTCGAGGCTGGACGGAGGTCAACGAGCGTGTCAGGGGGCGGGTGGTCCGAGGGGGCGTACCCGGCGGAACTGCACCCGCTGCCCTCCCCAAATCGCCTCCATCGCCAACCGCATCGTCTTCAATACCGTGGGAAGAAGGAGCGACACGGGGGATGGCTGGAGTGGCATGCTTTCTATTGAAAGCAAGCCGCGACCGCAATGTTGCCATGATCATGTTCTCGCAGTGAGAACATGAACCATCCACAAACGCTGCCTCGTGTGATCGGCGCCCAGACACACGAGACAGCGCCTGTGGCCGTCAGAAGCGGAGAGCACTCTACATCATCCAGGAACTACACAGGGGTTGAATGGCATCTTTATAAAGACGCGTCTTTCAGAGAAATAAACTCTTTCACAGAGAAAATGACTCTTTATAAGGAAAACTCTTTTAACTCTGTGCTGTCGAAGTGCCCAGGGGCAAACTGCACGCCGTGCAGAGAAGAGAAAAGCTGCTGAAGTGCACCGTAGATCCAACAGCAAAGCAGAGCGTCAGAGGATAGAAGCAGGATCAGTTGTGTCATTCGCAGCTGGCTGCACACACACGACCATCGGCTCCGAAGAAAATTACTGAATGAACGAGCGTATTTCCCTCGCCTTTATATCCGTATCCGGGGTCAGGTTATGCAAATACTGTTCGCCAACTCTCATTGGCCTAGATCAGAGGCATCTTTCGGCGCTCAAGAGAGACTCCTAGTCACGCATCTTCAACACGACGTCGAAGTGAGCGACAGACAGGGAACTGATACTTTTTAAAGTGTAATATGCAAAATCTCTTGCACTCTTACAGGTTGGGGGCAATTAGTCCAAAAGGCCTCTTATGTATAACCTTCAAAATATAATTCATGGAAACGGTTGCTATGAAATGCTTTTGTCTGCTCTTGAAGAATAAAATAAACAAACAACTAATAAAAAAAAACAGCACAAAATTTCCTCTATGTTTATTAAATCTTCCAATGGAATGTGTGTATTTAGCCTTGCTGGTTTCACAGAAATACAAATATTTGTCAGCTTCTTGAAATTGTATAAGATATTAAAATGGTGTCTTCTGTGTTCGCCACTCAATTTGTTTTCCATTTTGTACAGATACAGATGAAGAGACCTGACTGGCACAAGTACTCAGACATCAAAACTGATATGTTAGAATGGAACACAAAAACTAGATTTTTAGATCCTGGGTGGTTGTAAGTGCATTGCAAATGCAGTCGCAAGGGTGTTTACTAGGAGGTAACTTACAGGCAAAGTCAAAAGAACCCACCCCCAAGTCTCTATGATATTCTAGTGCCTAGATACTGTATACTTTGTTTTATTGTCTGCCAGGCAAATCTTAAGTCACCGGAAAAGTACTAGCACACCTCTCCTCAAAAAGTCACATGGTTTGAGGTGCCTTTCATGTCTGTAGCACAAATGTGTTAAACTGCAAAGTTAAATAATAAGCAACACTATAGTAATATTGGCGATGTAGCAAGGATCACTAATTAAATCGATAAGTAAACTCAATACATCCCAGTACAATTCAAGAGGGTGTGAGGTGATATATTTCCTTCATTATTGAGCTAGGCCTAAAACTAAAGAGTATGCATTTGTGTCCATAATGCAGAAAATGTGAATTAAAATACTTGTTTAGGCTTCACAATTGTCCAAGTTTAATCCAACATATTATACACCATTAGTGTAATTGGAGTGTTTGTAGAAAAAGTAAAAATATTCATTTTGTCCATGCTAATGAAGGATTAAAAAAAAAATTCTCAAGATGTATTTGTCTGAAACCAGAAATAGTCTTCAAACTCAGAAATTCAAACTTTGCTGTGCTATCTAGATGTTTTATACCCCTTAAAGATAAGAAGTGGAGTGATGCATTTGAGGTCTGAATTATGATGCATTCACTGTGCGGGTAGATAACAAGTCTTAGCAGGGTGTTAAAACACTTCCAACCCCCAAGATGAGTGGAGATACATTCATTAGTCCATGACTGCAAGGTACTTCGGTGTCACTATTCCCTCAGATCCAAATCTCACTTTATTGAATTCTACACCAAAAAGCAATAAGCAGCATGGTCTTTTGGTGTGGCTGGGACAACACACCAATAATAAAGAATCACATCTGAGGCAAATGAAATTACAGAGCCTCGCTATGAGTCACCATCAAACAAACATCTCGACCAAACAACAAAATGACCTCCTCCTTCTTATATTCAACAAGCCAATGCTTTTAGGGTATTAATTATCATTTAAATAATGGTCTGAATGGAATAGTTCACCAAAAAATGAACATTCTCACCATTTACTCACCTTCATGTGTATGACTTTTTTTATATACTGCAGACCACACTCGAAGATATTTAGAAGAATATTTCAGCTCGGTTGGTCCTCACAATGCAAGCAAATTGTGACCAGAAATTTCAAGGTCCAAAAACCATACAAAGGAAGCATAAAATAAACCATATGACGCCAGTGGTTAAATCCATGCCATCTGAAGCAATATGATAGGTGTGGGTGAGAAACAGATAAATATTTAATTCCTTTTTTACTAACAATATTTAAGTACTTTTTTTACTATCAATCTCCACATTCACTTTCACTTTGACCTTCTTTTGTTTTTGCTGATTCACATTCTTCATGTACATCACCACCTGGGCAAGAAGTGATTTTAAAGTAATAAAGGACTTAAATATTGATCTCTTTCTTGCCCACACCAATCAAATTGCTTCTGAAGATATGGATTTAACAACTGGAGTCTTATGGATTATTTTAATGTTGCCTTTATGAGGTAAATGATGAGATTAATTCATTTTTGGGTGAACTATCCCTAAGGGTAAAAAAACAAGGGAGAGAAGGTTGCGCTAATTCAGAAGCATTCTTAGAATTTCAGAACAGAGGAGAATCTCTTCGAAGAAGCCAAAAAGTACAATGTTGAAGATATGGCTGTGCCTCTATTCACCTATTTATACTGCATTTATTTATATATCTACACTCACTGGTCACTTTATTAGGTACACATGTACATCTACTTAATCATGCGATTATCTAATCAGCCAATCGTGTAATGTATAAAATCATGCAGATATGGGTCAGGAGCTTCAGTTAATGTTCACAATAACCATCAGATTAAATCTCAGTGATTTTTGACCATTGCATGACTGTTGGTGCCATTCGGGCTGGTTTGAGTATTTTTGTAACAGCTGATCTCCTGTAATTTCCCATGCAACAGTCTCTAGAGTGTATAGAGAATGGTGCCAAAAACTAAAAACAACCAGTGAGCAGCAGTTCTGTGGATGAAAATGTCTTGTTGATGAAAATGTCTTGTTAATGAGTGTGACAGGGTGGAGGGTGGTGCCGGGTCATGATTTTACACACCCGGTCCCATATAAGGCTAATTAAGCCTCCGAGAGGGATAAAGGCAGACTATGGATGGAGGTACGAGAGAGAGAGAGATCGTTTACGGGTAGCTGACCGTTGTGTGTTGATGTTTGTGTCTTTTGTTTAAGTTTTTCATAAAAATATTGTTTATATTGTCAAGTCGGTTCTCGCCTCCTCCTTTCCATTGAACTCCATTTACACTGGTGCTGAAGACCCGGGAAGGAGTGGAGTACGCTGTAGTGGAGTTCAGTTCTGCCTGGAAGCGGAGGAATTGGTTGCCAACTGCCAACTGCGAGCGGGGAAGGTCTCACAGCTGACTGCCTGGAGCGGGAGAACTGCTGCCAGGGGCGGAGGGACTGTCCGCCGCATTACAGTGGATGGAAGTGGTCTCCCCTGCACCTGGCAGTGGTCCTCCTGCACATGGTGGTCGCCCAGAAGCCCCTCCCCGCTCGCGGTTGGCGATTTCAGACCCTGTCGCATTTCAGCGGCTGGTAGGGTTCTCCTCTGCCCCTGGCAGCAGCCCTGACCACTCCAGGCGGTAGGAGCCCCCCCCCCCCCAGATTTCCTCTGCTCTCTGAAGGTGGTGCTCCGTTGGGGTGGATGGTAGTGGCGATGACTCTACTACGGTGCATCCCTCCTCCTTCCTGGGATTCGGTAACAGTGTAACACAGTTCAATGGAAAGGAGGAGGCGAGAACCAGTTTGACAGTATAAATTATAATTTAATGATAAACTTAACCAAAAAGACAAACACACACACAGGTGTCGGGCAGCTGCCCGTAACTCTCACTGTCACACTGCCATCTCCGGTTGCCTTTGTCCCTCTTGGGCTTGATCAGCCTGATTAGGGGCAGAGTGTGCAGAATCACAACCCTGCCCCACCCTCTGCCCTGCCACATACCCATAAACTGGACAAAGCTAAAATGGAAGGAGATTTGGAGGTGTTCCAACACAAAAAGGAACAAGCCGCTGCTCTGGCCCAAGCAGAAGTGCTGGAAGCAGCTGAAGTAGCAATTGAGGACAGTATTTCCAGTGCCAATTTCTCTGTGTCTTCATGTAGCCACAAGAAACAGACATGCAGAATTCATATTACATTAGCGAACTGCATCCTGAGGCCTCAGACCCAATCTGCACTGGTCATAGCCTCATTAAAATGAATAGTGTACTGCATACCTTCACTGAGCTGTCATCTCAGTCACATGATCAGTCGTTCAGAGATTAAATTAAACAGGAAACAAGAATGATCCTCATACTTCATGTTTCTTTCTGAGAGAACCAATCTCAACATGGCCACATTCAACGCAATTTCGTCCACCAGAATCCTCATGTATGTTGGACTTTGCTAAATATTTTGCATGTCGGGAGCCTGTAAATACATGTCTTTTTAAATTTGTCTTTGATGGAGCTAATCAGAAAAGCTACCCCACTTTCTTCAAGAGAAATTGCATGAAATACAACAGAATAAAGTCTCCTTCCCTCCTTTCTGGTATTTCGTTAACTTCATCTGTTGTAAGGCAAAGGCCAGAAACGATCCAAGCTTAGCAATTACCAATCCTCCTAAAGGTGATAAATTCTTGAGTAAACACAACCAGCAGAGGATACCCATTTCCGTTCATAAATCTGTTGTTTCCCAAATGGCTTATTCCAGTAAGGGAGTGTTTCCCAAACTGGGGTACGCAAATGTGGCACGGGCGGGGCTGGGTTGTGACTCAACACGCCTGGTCCCGCATTAGGCTAATCAAGCCACCAAGAGGGATAGAGGCCGACTGCAGAGGGTGGTGCGAGAGAGAGAGATCCTTACGGACATGTCCGTCGTCTTATTTTACCATTAAACCTTTATTTGTATGTCAAGCCGGTTTCTCGCCTCTTCCTTGCCCGTGAGGGTGAACTTCTTTACAGCATACCCCTGGGGTTATGTGAGGTGACAATGGGGGTACGCGAATGACATTCTGAGATTTACCGTTCTTTCAATTTCATCACAGTCTAA
This sequence comes from Moxostoma hubbsi, assembly GCA_032164185.1. Lineage (NCBI taxonomy): Eukaryota > Metazoa > Chordata > Actinopteri > Cypriniformes > Catostomidae > Moxostoma > Moxostoma hubbsi. The sequence goes on from JAVLUX010000001.1 coordinate 72,487,149, forward strand.
AATAATATTCAAACCCAGTTCATGTATTTCTCACTGGCAAAAGTTATTTTGAGTGCTCTCTATTGAAGAAACACCAAAATGGTTGTGTCATAAAGGTCAGAAAAATATGCAATGAAATAACCTGATATTTTGTGGTAAAAAAATGCATTTACTCATGCGTTGTGCATCACACAAGTATATTTTTTGTCAGCCCAGCCCAGTGGTAGGTGATGTAGCTTAGTGATAGCAAGTAAAATACTCGCACATGTCAGTCGTCCACGATTTTAGTTTAGCTTGTATGGTGTTCTCCCCGTGCTCAATGGAATCAGAGACAGGTGTTAGATTTAATCTAGCTCAGGTGTAAGCACCATTACTGCTTTCTCTCTTTCTGGACGGATGCTCGACCACACCCCCGCTGCCACATATCCCCCCACCACCCTACTCAGGCCGGGGTGCCATCAGGCCTGTCTACCACTCCTCCCCCATTTCTGGAAAGTTGGGTATAGCCTTCTGCACCCCCGGTCTGTGGACCACTTTGAATTTAATGGGCTGAAGAGCCAGATACTACTGGGTGATCCGCACATTGGTATCCATCATGTGGTGGAGCCATTGGAGTGGGTTGTGATCTGAGCAGAGGGTGAAGGCCCACCCCATCTGGTAGTAACAGAGAGTGAGGACTGCCCACTTGATGGCCAGACAGTCCTTTTCCACAGTGCTGTACTTTGTTTCCCTCAAGAAGAGCGGGCGCTCCTCCCTCTCCACCACCTGTGAGAGCACAGCCCCCATCCCCCAGCCCCCTGTCTGAAGCGTCTATCTGCAATACAAAAGGGAGAGAGAAAGTAGGTGCATGTAAAAGCAGCCCCCGGCAAAGTGCGGCTTTAACCTGCGTAAACGCCTGTTAGCACTGCTCCGTCCACTGGACCGGGTCTGGAGATCAGTCAGCGGGCTGGTGACATCCAAATAGTTAGGCACAAATATTCTATAATAGCCAGCCGGCCCCAGGAAATGTCTCAACCCCTTTTTGGTCTTGGGCCTCAAGCAGGTAGCAATCACTGCCGTCTTGTGAATTTGGGGATGCACCTGCCCGTGAACCAAGTGGAACCCCAGATACTGTACCTCCACCCACCCAATCATGCACTTCTTAGGAATTGCTGTGTGCCCCGACCGTCACAGCGACCTCAGAACTGCCCTCAGATGCTGCATATGCCGCTGACAATAATTACTATAAATGATGATGTCATCCAAAAAGGCAGCGACATAAGCCTAATGCGGTCTGAGGATTCGGTCCATGAGGCATCGAAGCGTGGCCGGAGCCCCAAACAAACCAAATGGAAGTGTCACAAATTGGTGTAATCCGGGAAATTGGTGACATGGGGATCTGCCAGTAACCCTTTGTCAAATCCAGTGTTGAGTAAAATTGAGCAGTACCTAACCAATCGAGCAACTCATCAATACGAGGCATTTGGTTGTAACACTCCCCTATTTATTAAAATAGGAAGTATTAACACACTCAAAGGGATCGGTGCTGCTCTTAAGTGATTCGTAATATGGAGGAAGAATCTCACTCAAACACAGATGTTTAACAATAAACCCAAGTGTATTTAAGAGATCACAGATATATACAAACATATAATGGAACAACGCTGACAAGACAGTGAAATATATATATATATAAATATATATATGTGTTGAGGTGGGAATGTCAGGTAGGTATGTAAAGAGTCTCGTTATCCAGAGTGCACGCACAAACAAACAATGTTAGATCGGTCTCACCGGTGTGTGTTCAAACCGTGAGCAGGATCAGTGCGATGAAGTGACACATGATGAAGTCCACAGAGTTGAGTAATCCAAACAAGCGTTATTTGGTCGTACTCTTCCACGGAACGGCATATAATGCTCCAAAAAACAGCCAGCAAAAAGGATAATCCACGCAGATACAATTGTAATAGAGAGTGAGGAGCAGCTCTCTCGATGACCGGCATCTCGGTCTCTTTTATTCAAAATGCCAGTCCTTCCTGTTTACATGTTGCGTCATCCCGTGACGAGATCTCACGGGAAGTGATCGCGAGAACATGCATGGGGGCGTCAATATCACATTAGTCAGGGTAAAATACAGCTTACCGGGCAAAGCAATAGAAATAATTGACAACCAACAATTTAGTCAATTAGCATAATTACACAGGTGCTTTGCCTTATGTGGCAACGTTACATAAATCCCCCCCCCCAGCCTTTGGCATAGGAGGAGATCGTCCGTACCAACGTTTCAGATTCACCACATTTATAATGTCTGTTTTATATGGGTCACCCCAACCAACTGTGTAATTTATTGGCCCCATTTTCCTTATTATTTCAGCCGGTCCCTCCCACTTGGGCGCTAGCTTGGCAGAGTATTTATTGGAAGAAGATGAGAGAGGGTGAGTTTTTATCCAGACTAGATCTCCCGGCTGGAATTGTACATCCTTCCGTCGGGCATTGTAGTATCTAGCTTGTCTAGCGTGTTGCACTCCTACTCGCAGCTTTACTTCCTCCGCCATGATCTTTTGTCGTTCAATTTGGTTATACGATGTTTGGTCCGGTGTGGGGGGTTTGAGGATCAACCTCTCTAGTGGACCCTGCAGCTGTCTGCCCATCATTAACTCAGCAGGTGTTCTACCGGTAGTTTCTTGATATGCTGTGTTGATGGCAAATCTTAACTCGGGTAACCACTGGTCCCATTTCTCGTGATGGTGTCCCACATATGACGCAATCATCGTTTTTAATGTCCTGTTAATTCTTTCCGTCAGGTTGGTCTGCGGGTGATAGCTGGTAGTAAGTTTTTGGACACTTCCCCAGGTTTTGCAGAGCTCTGACAACATATTGGAAGTGAATTGGGCTCCCCGGTCAGATATGATGTACTTCGGCACCCCCCATCGTGTAAAGATCTCTTCTCTGAGAATTTTGACGATCTTAGGGGTCTTACTGTCTCTAAGGGGGAACAACTCTACCCATTTGGTGTAATAATCCACTAACACCAGCAGGTAAGTGTTTTGTTTCTTACTGACTGGGAAAGGTCCCATGAAATCCATCCCCCAAGTGTGACCTGGTTCTGCCACTTGAGTGTGCTGTAAGAATCCGCTGGGTTTTGTGTTGTCATGTTTGTATTTCTGACAGGTAGAGCATCCTTTGACGTATTGCCAGACGTCTTTACGTACCGTGGGCCACCACGCCACCTCCAAGAGCCTCAGTAAGGTTTTCATACGTCCCAGATGTCCTCCCAGAGGGTTATCGTGTACGTAGTGTAAGAATCCAGGTATTAATGCCTAAGGAACAACCAGTTGGAATTTATCTCCGTTATTCTTGACAGGCACCCGGCGATATACCACCCCCTGGTGGACCTCAAAGGTAATTTGGTGATCTTGAACCTTTCTGGCTTTTTGTGACATTTGTAGAAGAGACACCGCATTGTCACTACTTTGTGCTTGAGCGATTTCATCTAATGTGTTGGGTATGTCAGACGCACATTTTGTCGTTGTTGTTATGGCCATACAGTGCACCCTTTCTCTCTCCTCAGATTCACAGACTCGTGACAAGGCGTCTGGCCCCAGGTTTAGACATCCTCTCCTGTGATGGACTTTGAAGCTGAACTGCTGCAGCCTAAGGGTCCATCGGGTCAGCCGAGAGGAGGTTTTAGGGCTATTGAAGGCCCAGGTTAAGGCAGCATGATCGCTATAAATGTCAAACTGTCTCCCTTCAAGGTAATGCCTCCATTTTTCCACCGCCCAGACTACAGCCAGACACTCCTTTTCAGACGTTGAATAGTTTAACTCAGGTCCACGTAAAGTTCGTGATGCGTAAGCTATCACTCTTTCCCCCTCAGGGGTTAGTTGGGTAATGATAGCTCCTAAGCCCACATCACTGGCATCAGTGTGTACCTGGAAAGGTTGGTTGAGGTCAGGTTGCATCAATACAGGTGGGTCTTGTAATAATGTCTTGATGTTTTCGAAACCTGTCTGGCACTCAGGAGTCCAATCCCATTTTACTCCTTTCTTTTTTAAGTTGTTTAACGGAGCTGTGATGTCGGCAAAGTGGGGAATGAACTTGTGGTACCATCCTGCTAATCCCAAGAAGCGTTGGAGGGCTTTAATATCTTTGGGCTGAGGATATTCAGCTATCGCCCGGGTCTTTTCCTGATCGACCTCCACTCCTCTCTCTGAGACTATGTGTCCCAGGAACTTTAATTGTTTTTTAAAGAAGTGACACTTGTTCATGTTCAGGGTAAGCGAGGCTTGGCAAAGGCGTTGCAGAATGGTGTTCAGATGTTGGACGTGTTCCGTTAAAGTTTGTGAATAGATTATAATGTCATCAATGTAAACAAAACAAAACTTCCCTCTCAGTTCTGCTAGGACCTTCTCCATCAGCCTCTGGAAGGTGGCTGCCGCATTCCGTAATCCATATGGCATGGAGCGGAATTGGAATAGTCCTTGGGAGGTGATGAAAGCGGTTTTGTTTTTACTCCTTTCCTCCATTTCGACCTGCCAGTATCCAGACTGCAAATCCAATGTACTGAACCAGGAGGCGCCTTCCATGGATTCCAAGATGTCATGGATGATGGGCATTGGATATGCGTCAGGTATGGTCATACTGTTAAGCTTCCTATAGTCCACACAGAACCTGTGAGAACCATCAGGTTTGGGGACCAGGACTACCGGTGATGACCATGGAGAGACGGAAGGTTCGATGATGTTGTCTTTTAGCATTTGTTCCACATGATCATCAATAATCTTCTTCTTGAAAGGTGAAACCCTATAAGCTCTGGATCTCATAGGCATTTCGTCAGATAGTAAGATTTTGTGTTGTTCCACAGATGTTTTGCCTAGGACTTTGGAGGTAGTATGAGGCCAATTATCCATCAGCCTCCGTAATTCCTCCTGATTGTCGGAGTCCCAGATGGGAGCAACTTGTGTGTGTACGTCGTAGATTGGGGGATCCCAGGTTGGCGGTAAGGCGTAATAGAGACTCACAGCAGCAATGGAGCATACTCTTTCACCCATCGTACTAGTAGACAGCACAGGATTTATAAGTGCAGTTAGGAATGGATGATAAATATATCCTTTGCCCATTTTCAGTCCATATCTCCCTTGTCCTACATCCACTATGGCTTCAGTGGCTCTTAGGAAATCCAGACCAGCTATAAGGGGAAAGGCCAGGTGAGCATCCTTCATTATGTAGGAATCCAGCCTGCATACCTTGTCATGCCACTCATAACAGACTGTTTTCTTACTAATCGCCTGGTGCATTTTTCCATCAGCCATAATGAACCGTTGAAGAGGGACTGGGGGGTCAGGTGTCGCTTCCCCTCCTAACTGTCTCCACAGGTTCTCCTGAATAAGGGTGTAAGTGCTCCCAGTATCCAGCACTGCCTTCACCTCTTGTCCTTTTATCGTTAGAGGCACTACTAGAAGGGATGTTATAGGATGGGGTTGTGCAATGGATAATCCTGCTAGACTTTTGGAGGTATTCCGTTCAGGAGGTCTTTTAGTCGCCTTTTCTTTACTGTTCAAATTGCCCACTTTCTGCCAGTAATCTTTTGCTCCCATCCAGTCTTTCTCTACCATGGATCCTACCTTCACCAGTTGTTCCACAGACTTCACCGTCCCTCTCAGACAGCCCGCAACCCTTGGGTTGATGTTATTAAGGATTCGGCTCACCATTTCCTCTTCAGTGATAGCTGGCTTCCATTTTAGGCAGAGGGCTCGGTAATCGTAGGCGAAATCTCTCAACCGCTGACAGGGTTGTTGAACCAGGGCTCTTAACTTATCCTCCACTTCGGTAAGGTAATCCTCTGGGAGAAAAGCAGACATAAAAGCATCCTTGAAAGATTTCCAATCAGTTACCTTTGCCTTTTCAGCCTTCCACCAGCTCTGTGCAGGTCCTTTGAGTACTGTACTCAGAGTTCCGACGAGCTCCACGCTAGGAAGAGGCCTGATGTCCAGGAAGTTTTCACATTGTTCAATGAACTGGAGCACATCAGATGTCTCACATGATTCCCCAAAGGAAGGAAATTCCAGTCGTATTGGGGGTCTCCCACAGAAAGTTAGTGGAGCTCCAGAAGTGACATCATAGGTAGCGTTGATCCTAGTGGCAGGTGGGGTTTTAACTCTCGCTGCTGGAATGGGAGTTCTCACCTCTTTAACAGTAGAATAGGAAGGAACGGGGTCAAAAGTCTGTATTTGAGAACGAGATGGGGTACTGGTGAATCTTAACTTTTTCATTTGACTTTCCCATCTTGCATCTCTCCTCAGCAAACAGTCAACCACGGCTCTCTCCAATTTCTCTATTGACCCTTGGAAATGATCTTCTAAATCTGCCAAGCTAGCGTTCACTGCTTCCCGGAAACTGGTTTCTCTATTAAGAGAACTATCTACGGACAATATTACCTCCTGTTCATTATTTTGTACTTTTGCACTAAGAGCCAATAAATCCACCTTTAGCTTATCAATCTCAGATTGCATTGTTTGTACAACATTTACATTCAATACCTCTTTTTCATCATCCTCATCATCAGTTTTTTCATCATCAGAAATATACATGGAACTCAGCATAGATGTTATTTCAGCAGCAGGGTTACGTCTGGTAACAAATGGGCCTGCTGTGAAATCAGCCACTAGGGCTTCATCAGTGCTACCTCTTAAATTAGTCACATCCATATGCATGATATCAGCATGTATACTTCGATCTCCTCCTCCATTTATATATGCTTCTTCCTCCATTTTATAAACACCAGAATCACTATTTAACAAATCAGAAACAGCACGTTTCCCCGTATGGGCCACCACTATGTAACACTCCCCTATTTATTAAAATAGGAAGTATTAACACACTCAAAGGGATCGGTGCTGCTCTTAAGTGATTCGTAATATGGAGGAAGAATCTCACTCAAACACAGATGTTTAACAATAAACCCAAGTGTATTTAAGAGATCACAGATATATACAAACATATAATGGAACAACGCTGACAAGACAGTGAAATATATATATATAAATATATATATGTGTTGAGGTGGGAATGTCAGGTAGGTATGTAAAGAGTCTCGTTATCCAGAGTGCACGCACAAACAAACAATGTTAGATTGGTCTCACCGGTGTGTGTTCAAACCGTGAGCAGGATCAGTGCGATGAAGTGACTGTTATAAGTCCACAGAGTTGAGTAATCCAAACAAGCGTTATTTGGTCGTACTCTTCCACGGAACGGCATATAATGCTCCAAAAAACAGCCAGCAAAAAGGATAATCCACGCAGATACAATTGTAGTAGAGAGTGAGGAGCAGCTCTCTCGATGACCGGCATCTCGGTCTCTTTTATTCAAAATGCCAGTCCTTCCTGTTTACATGTTGCGTCATCCCGTGACGAGATCTCACGGGAAGTGATCGCGAGAACATGCATGGGGGCGTCAATATCACATTAGTCAGGGTAAAATACAGCTTACCGGGCAAAGCAATAGAAATAATTGACAACCAACAATTTAGTCAATTAGCATAATTACACAGGTGCTTTGCCTTATGTGGCAACGTTACATGGTAGGTATCAAATATAGACACCTTGTTGATTTTCTATAATCCATACAGAACCGTACAGTCCCATCGTTCTTAAGAACCAGAACAACCGGGCTGGACCAGTCACTGTGGGATTCCTCTATTTCTCCCATGTCGAGCATTGCATCCAATTCTTCCCGGACTATTCATTTTTTATGTTTGGGCAATCGGTAAAGATGGCTATATACCACCATCCCCTACTCAGTCTTGATGTGGTGCTGGATGAGGTATGTGCGACCCGGTAGATAGGAAAACATATCTGAAAATTCTTGAGTTGATAAGGTAAGAGTTGGTCTCAACAAGTGACCGGGGTGATATGATTGGTTTTTGTGTTCACCCCCGGTCCGAGCTCCACCCTCTCCGGAACTACCGTAGCCAATGTCACAGGGGCTGCCTCCCTCCACAATTTCAGGAGGTTGAGGTGATAAATTTGACGTGCGCCCCCTCTAGCGGTTTGCATTACCTCATAATCGATTCTCCCACTTGTCGTGCGACCTCAAAATGCCCTTACTACTTGGCGAGTAATTTGGAGCTTGTTGTGGGGAGTAATACAAGTATCTTGTCTCCCGGTGTAAATTTCCGCAGCCAAGTTCCCCTGTTATACAGTTGGCTCTGTTGATCTTGAACTTGGAGCAAATTCTCATATGTTAGTTGCCCCAAGGTGTGGAGTTTGCTCTAAGATCAAGACTGTATTGAATTTTGTTCTTACTGGCTGAAGGTCCCTCCTCCCATGCTTTGCATATGAAATCAAGCACGCCATGAAGGCGCCGTCCATACAGCGGCTCGAATGGGAAAAACCTTGTGGAGGCTTGTGGGACCTCTCGTACTGCAAATAACAGGGGCACAAGCCATTTGTCCCAACTTCTAGCATCCTCGTGCACAAACTTATGAATCATGTTTTTAAGGGTTTTATTAAATCATTCCACCAGGCCATACGTTTGTGGATGGTAAATGCTGGTGTAAATTTACTTAATGCCCAATAATTCGTAAAGGTCACGCAGTGTTTGTGACATAAAGGTTGTGCCCTGATCGGTGAGGAGTTCTTTTGGAATCCTCACCCAGGAGATTATTTTGAAGAGTGCGTCCGCAACACTATGTGCAGAGATGCTGCGCAGAGGCACTGCTTCCGGATATCGCGGTGTATAGTCAACTAGGACTAATACAAAGCAATGTCCGTGTGTTGACTGCTCTAATGGCCAGACGAGGTCCATACCAATTCTCTCAAAGGGGACTTTGATCAGTGGAAGGGGGCGCAATGGCACTTTTGGGGTGGCTGGTGGGTTCACTAGCTGACATTCATGGCAAGCCGCATACCATCTGCGAACATCGCCGCCAATACCTGGCCAATTAAAACGGGCTATTAGTAGGTGCAGTGTTTTCCTTTCCCATAGATGACCCGCCATTGGATTTTAATGAGCCGCCTGGAACACCATTTCCTGATGACTCCGGCTCGTGGTATTAAGAGCTGGGTTGTATCTTCCTTTGTTTGAGCATCTGGCATCACTCAATACAACCGCTCGTTTATAATTGCGAAATAGGGATATGAAAGTGTGACATTCGGCCAGAGTTGTTGAATCGAGCATCGCACGTTTCACATCTCGTAGTTTTTGTGCAGGACCCATCTGCGCATATTCCCTTTAATACATTTCTGAACTAAGGCCAATTAGTCCCCAGAATCAGTGGATGGGTGAGGCTGGAACTAACAACGGCCTCCACAATATGTTTTGTTTTTATTATACAATTTTATCACAAGGTTCACCACAGGGTAATTGTGAATATCCCATGCACACACTTCACCCTCACTCTTTTTGTTGTGCCCAAAGCCTTGTGTTGAGGATTGGTGGACAGTGGTTTGATTAAAACCCATGTCCACCAATGCCTGGTGAATACCCCCCTTGACTCTTACCAGTATTTGGTACGCTCCTGCCCGATTGGGGGCAGCCTGTGGAGTGTTGGGGTTCCAGACCATTATCCCCAGATCCATCACAGGGCATTGCTTCCCATAATTGTCCCGGATCCCCGCAACTCCAGTAGACCGGCCAAGGCAGCTTAAGTCTCAGTTTAAGGTGAGCTTAAGCTCACCTTGGCTTTTCAGTGTTCAGGCACACAAGGGATGATAACAAGCTTGCTCTATCTGTTGAGGATCATCTCTTCCTGGAGATCATGCACAAAAAGTTCTTTAGAGATAGCGGCACTAGCTGGGTGGGTCCTCCTCTCCCTTTCAGATACCCAAGGCCTCTACTTCCCAATAACAGAGAACATGCTCTTACTCGGCTCTATTCTCTTCATTGCACTTTGTTAAAAATACCAGAGATGAAACAGCAGTTCACAGACTTCATGCAAATGTTGTTTGAGAATGATCACTTGGAGTATGCTTCTCTTCTATATGATGACCAGGAACGCTGGTATATACCATTATTTGGGGTTTAACATCATAAAAAGCCCAACCATATTAGAGTGGTGTTTGATTCCAATGCCCAACATCAGGGTCTCTCACAGAATAGTGTCCTCTTGACAGGACCAGATTTAAACCATAGCCAGTTAAGCATGCTGATTTGATTCAGAAAGGAGCCTGTTGCTGTTACTGTCGATACACAGCAGATGTTCCACTGTTTCACAGTGAAGGAGGAACACAGACATTATTTTAGGTTCCCATGTTCTGTGACAATGATCTCGACAAGAAGGTAACTGAATGTCAGATGAAATTCCATGTATTCGGAAATAGCCCCTCCCCAGCTGTAGCGATTTACGGACTATGTCGAGCTGCTAAAGAGGGAGAACATATGCATGGCACCTACAACTTTGTGAAGAGAGATTTCTATGTTGTTGATGGTCTGAGATCATTCCCTACCACTTTTGAAGCTGTTCATTTACTTCAGAGGACACAGAATCAAATCCCTGGCAGAATCAAATCTAAGGCTTCACAAGATAACGTCAAACAGCCTGTCAGTGTTGGTAGCTTTTCCAACAGAAGATTGTGTCAAAGTTGTCAAAGATCTCGATCTCGGAGTTGAAACCCCCTGACTGTTTCTCAGTCTCAGCTAGTTGTACAAGAGGAGGTCGCGCAGCGAGCAAACATTGGGCTATTCTATTCACCTACATGACCACGCAAGCTGTTCAAATAGAGATGATTGGATCATGGACACAATATTCTTTACCATTAGAGGGCCCGTGAAACAACTGAGGTCAGATTGTGGGACTAACTTTACGGCTGCAAGCAAAGAATTGGGATTCTCAAAAATTGTGAAAGACTCAAGAGATGAAAGAATACCTCACCAACTGCTCTTGCTCATGGGAATTCAATCCGCCCCATGCCTCATAGATAGGTGGGAGGTGGGGGGGTGGGTGGGTTGGGGAACGTTTGATAGGTGTAGTTAGGAGGATTCTGGATTCAATGTTGATGCAGTATGGATATCCTCCCCTCTCCCATTAGGTCCTATGCATGTTCATGGCTGAAGTCTCTGTAATAATTAATGCAAGGCCCTTAGGCCCAGTCTCTTCAGACCCTGACTCACCTCCCCTTTAATGCTTCTGACACAGAAGGTCAGTGCTCTTCCACCTCCTGGAAACTTCTCAGGTAATTACCTGTTCAGACAAGAGTGGAAGCAGGTTCAGAGCCATGCTGACAACTTTGGTATCTTTGGAGACATGAATATCTCCCAACTCTCATCACAAATGGAATAGTAGTCAACCTGATATTCAAGAAGGAGTTCTTGTTCATCTAAAAGACATTCAGGTTCCCCATAATGAGTGGCCTATAGCTCTTGTTTCCAAATTCTTCCCAAGTGCTGATGGTAGAGCACTCAATGTTCAGTTGAAAGTCTGTAAGGAACTGGAAAGGATGTAAAGAATCTCAGACCACCATTCTTCCTCATTTCTCCTCCTTCCATCCTTAATTTCCATCATTCATTCCTTCCTTACTTCCTCCTGTACATCCTTCCTTCCATGATCCATCACACACACACACTCACTGAAGACACATGAATTCTGCATGTGTTTCACAATAAGATATAATGCTTAATTTACCAAATGAAAAAGATAGCATAAGGAAACATATGCATGCAGTGGCTGTATTAAAGTCATGGGTCGTTTAGATAAGGACTCAGGAGACACTTTTAATTGCCAAATTTGATCTAAAACAGGGTTATGCGCACCACTGGCAATCTTTCTTTAAACCACCACTACCTGAGCCAAGAGGTTGTAAAATATTCGTTAGAGATATTGATACAAAAGATTTACTTAAATGCCAGGCTGTTCTAGAGGCTGTTGTCATTGTTAAATTTAGAGAGACTCTTCAATATACCCTCAAGGCCTCTTCCTCATCCAGCGCTTATGAATTAATTGAATGGAAATGGAAAGTCATAGAAATGTGCTTGCATTTATAATAAATTGGGTCATTATTTAAAATTTTATTTTGGAATAACATCTCATTTTATATTTAGTGTAAAATAGGGCTGAGACATTAAATATTTCCCAGGGCTGATAAATGTGTTAATTTCAGTGTAAAGCAAATTAGGACCAAACAGATTGACTGAAATGGCAGGCATGTTTTTTTTTGGCTGACATGTGAAGCATATCACAGTAGTTGAAGGCAGTGTTTGTCTGTTTGTTTTCCCTGTGACAGCTGTTTCGGACTCGACCACACAGCAATTTATGAGAGCACTATGGACAGTTTATCATAGACAAGAGTACAGAGCATACAGCATTCATCAAAGAGAGAGCCAGGACATCGCCAAGAGAGCAATTCCAGGGGCTCCTAGTTTGCAAGGAATGGTATGAATCACTGCCAATGCAAAGGCAGAGAAAAATAAAAAAAGTTTAAAAAAATATAGTTCACTCTAAGATACATAAAAAGTCATGTAGAATGGATTGCAGTAAATCCCTCTTTACAACACAGATTTAGGTACTGATAGAGTCTCCCCAAGCACATGGGTTATCTGAAATTACTAGAATATATATAGCACAACAGAGATAACCTGTGTGTGTGTGTTTTATTATAGGGTTCAAATATACAGCTTGACCCGTCCACACTGTAAATATTCCTTTCACATGCCTTTTCATAATCAAAATCAGCTGTTTATTTAGGTTGTCAGAGCACTAGTAATATGAAAAGTTCTGTTCCACAGAAATCAATAGTAATGTAAAAATCCTAAACAGCTCATACATAATTTCTTACTGGTTTAATAGTGAAATAATAGCCAACTGACAAATAGGCAGGAAAAAAAGCAAGGCCATGTTTCCATTAGTTAAAAATCTCACAGGTACAATTAATAACAAGCACAGTTAAATTGATTATGCAAAAAATTCCCCCCTACAAATGGCTCTATAAAACAATTTAAATATTAAGTGTGTAATGTTTGGAAGGAAGTCACGAGAGCTGTATCTATATGCAGCTAAAATTATATAGAAAATAAAGCAAAGTACAAAAACACTGTGTACACACGAACAAGGCATATCTAGAAAATAAAACAAACGTTACATCCACGATGGGAACCGATAACTGAACAGGAGAAAACACATAACAACTGACAAAGACAGAGCAGACATCAGGAGATTATATACACCAGGATAAATGAGGTAATGGAAGACAAGTGGAAACAATTGGGAACAGCTGGTAGTAATGAGGGCAGTGAATTATGGGGAATGTAGTCTGGGGAAACGGATAACGGGGCAAAACACAAGGCAAACAACAGTGAATCATGATATAACCCCCTCTCTAATGGGTGGCTCCTGAAGCCCAAGTACGGCTGGTCAGAGCGGCAGGGCCAAGATGGAGCCGGAGACCAAAGAGGCCAGAGCAGATCAGGTGGAAGGCTGGGAGACCAAGTAGACCAGTGCAGCTCAGGGAGATGACCGGGAGACAAATAAGACCAGAGCAGATCAGGTGAACGTCCAGTGGACCCATGATACCAGAGCAGATCAGGCGGACAGCCATGAGACCAAGGACACCAGAATAGATCAGGCGGACAGCCAGGAGACCAAAGGTACCAGGGCAGATCAGGCGGATGGCCAGGAGACACAGGAGATCAGAGCAGATCAGGCGGATGGCCAGGAAACTCAGAGTACCAGAGCAGATCAGGTGGATGGCAATGAGACCAATGAAACCAGAGCAGATCAGGTGGATGGTTAGGAGACCAAGGAGACCGGAGCAGATTAGGCGGACGGCCAGGAGACCAGAGCAGATCAGGCAGAGCTGTGAAAGGCGGAGCCGTAGGAGGCTCAAGGGGAAAAGCCATGGGAGGCTAGAGACAAAGAGTACTGTATGACTGGGAAACACCCTCCGTGTTCATGAACATGGGTAGAGACTCGGGAATGACCTCCGTGGTTGCGGTCGGAGACTCGGGAACGACCTCTGTGGTCATGAGCATGGGCGGCGACTCGGGAACGACCTCTGTGGTCGTGAGCATGTGTGGAGACTCGGGATCGACCTTTGTGGTTGTGAGCATTGGCGGAGACTCGGGAACAACCTCTGTGGTCGTGAGCATGGGTGGAGACACGGGAACAACCTCTATGGTCGAAAACAGGAGAAAACACATAACAACTGACAAAGACAGAGCAGACATCAGGGGAATATATAGACAAGGATAAATTAGGTAATGGAAGACAGTTGGAAACAATTGGGAACAGCTGGTATTGATGAGTGCAGTGAGTTATGGGGAATGTAGTCTGGGGAAAACAATGACCGGGGCAAAACATAAGGCAAACAATAGTGAATCATGACGAAGTGTAAGTTGCACTTTAATTATAACTGCTCATCAGGGTCTTATCTGTTCTTAACACTCTTGTAATTAAACAATAGTTTAAGGACGGTCATTTGAAATTGTGAGCAAACTGTTTTCTATCATATATCAAATAATATCATACATCATATCATATCATATATATATATATAAAACAGAATAAAAGTTCTCCGACTAAGTCTTTTGACATTATGGAGGTAAATCTCCAATAATTGTTTTTTATTAAATTTCCTTTAGAAAATGTACACACATTAAACAATCAACATGCACAGCTTTACTATACACAGTGAAACAAGTCCTTTTCAATATGAAAACAGTATTCTGATCAAGAACATCTCACAGAGATGTAATAATTAAACAATGTATTAATACACAAATATCAAAACAGTAGGTCAAGTGTTGTTACACAACTTCAACATATGGAAGGTGAATCTGTATGACTCTAACACACTAAAACACATGATAATCTTGATCTTATCATCAATCAACAAAATATTAAAACTTGCATTCTACTATTGAATCTTTCTGCAAATAAGCCATATCCTCACTGTACTTTTAACAGACAACACTTGACCTTTTGTAACAAAAAAGCTGTTCATGGTTGATGCCATTAAACTCAAACAACCAAACAATACTTACAAAATACAGATCCCTTTTTTTTCATTTATTATAAGCTCTTAAGGCTCTCAGATGAAGTACTCTGAAGAATCTCCAGAGAAAAATATGAATAATATCCACAAAACTGGGCTGACAATCCCAAACAAAATACACAAGTCTCAACAGGCACCTAAATGTCAGCAGCCATTATCAAAGGTTAAATCAAAATCATGCAGCAGCCTTCATCCTTGGACACAAAAACATCCAAGAGCTTCAACAGATTTGATGTGACATCTACAGTATATTGTACAGCAACTGTGGGGACAATACTACTTTTCTCACTCAAAGAGGGCCAATGCGAGCATGTTTTCATTTACTTTCACTTTAAGTTGCTTAATTTTTGACCTTACAATTCAAAACCAAGGCCAAATGTGCAGGCGGCCTTGAACAATGCCCTAGAGTTTCCTCAAATGCGCATAAGTGAGAATTGTACAACTGCGCGATGGCCCTTTGAGTGCACTAATTATCTCCAAACCAAAAATGACACTGAGAAACGTAGCCACATCCTTTCATGAGAAGAAACAAAAGAAAGAAAAATTAAAAAAAGAAAATCTGTTCCAGCTGTCTTGGACAGTCCTGATATAGCGCACAATGCTGTTCATCTCACATCTATCTTCTCTACCCTGTCCTGATAACCATTATTCCCTTGCAGATTTGGTCAAAAACCCCCGCAGGGTACTATAATTTATTTGGGCGGTTTAATGGCTTCTACCTCATGGAGGGAACCGTCAAAGCATTGATCACAAGATGACTAACAGAGATCTGCTTTGTGCTTTCAGGTCAATGCTCTCAGTTTTTTGTTGATCTTATTTTTGTTTATTTTGGCAGCTAAGTTCTAGGCTATAAGTTTTTTGTTTCATTTGGTATTGCGATGCAAGCATAATAAATAATAGGACTATGCTCAGTATGCAGAGTCTGTTCCTAAAGTAATTCTTAAATTTTCAGTCCTACTGGGTAAGCAGATTTTTGCCCCAAAGCTTCCTAAACGCAATTGATTCAGCTGATAAAAGCCCTGAGGAGCATCTGGTGAACAGCCTAGAATCAGTGTCGCAGTCCAGAATGTATAGCTAGTTTATTAAGAAATAAAACAAAGATTTTGTCTCTTGCAAAACAAGCTTAAAATAAGTAACTGAACGTTTAACATTCACATATGAACAAGTCACAGAATAGACAGAACCAGAAAACAGCAACTCGTTCTCATGACAAGTTGTAATAATAATACAAGATGGTAAAATCTTATGAAAGTTGGCACGCACAAAAATGTACAAATTTACTCCCATATGAAAAAGTAAATGAACATATAAACTGTTTTTATGATTTTTCTTAAGTTTAACCCTTAACCCAAACCTAATCCTAACCATAACATTTAACCCCTAACCCAAACCCTAACCAGGATTTGAATACATTTTGAATTAAATACATTTTGTGTACGATGAAATAAATAATAGAAAAATAAAAAAAAACAGATGAGGAAAGTGTACTTACAGATTATTGACATATATTGGTCATTTATATTGCATATAAATATGGGACAAAACATTTGTTTACTAATGCTTCTATTCTTAAAATAAAGTGTTGAATAGGAGGCTGACTAAAATGTTATGCCTGTATTGTTTCTATTTTGAATTCCCCTTCTGTCACTCACTCGACAGTGTGTCGAATGAAGTGACACAAGGGGTCTTCCTGGGACGCCAAAGTACCTCTGAAACTGAGAAAAGGCCAATGTCAAGTTGGCAGACAGAATTTGCATGCCCCGCCCCAGACATATGGGTACGGGTATAAAGGGAAGCGGGGCAGTGAGTGCCAGTCAGAATTTTTCTTCGGAGCCAAACGGTTGTGCAACAGCAAGCTGAGTTCACTGAGTTTCACTCACCTCTACTGGCGATAAGCACAGCTGTTGGATCTACGGCGCGTTTCCAGCTGGCGTTCTCTCTCTCTGCACGCTGTGCAGTCTATGCCCCTGGGCGCTTCAACAGTGCTTTCATTGCCTGAAAGAGTCGTGGTGGAGGGCACCTTTTACTGCCCGGAACCGACCCCTCCGCTCGTCCGCTCTCACTACCCTGGATGGCAGGGCGGCCCACGGGTACACGGAGGTCCCCCAGGTAGACAGAGCGGTTGGATCCACTTGTGTCCCGAGAAAGCCGCCACCTGGCGGGACCGCCCGGTACTCCCCTCCAGAGCCCATAGAATGACGTCATCACTGACCTCGAAAGTATACAGCGCCACCGAACAGACCACCTCCGCCCTGCATGCCATGGCTCTCCTGCAAGTTCACCAAGCCAAGGCACTCAAAGATCTGCACCTGGATAGTTCCGACCCCAACGTGTTACGACCTTGCTCTCAGAGCCACGAAGGTCACAGCGCAGGCACTCGGGTGGGCAATGACCACCCTTGTGGTCCAGGAGCGTCACCTCTGGTTGAACATGGTCAAGATGCATGACGTTGACAAGACACACTTTCTCAATGCCTCCATCTCCCAGCTTGGCCTCTTCGGTGACACCGTCGACAACTTCGCCCAGCAGTTTTCGGCACTGAAGAAGCAGATGGCATATCTTTCTGTGGTGCGCGGGACAAGGCAAGTGCTTTGAGTCTTTTCTCAGCACCCAAGCCTCTGATGCTCTTCTGCCTCCCGACGTGCTATTACCTGCTCCTCCCCACCGCGAAGCTCCGCCCGGTATGTCAAAAGCGATCGTCCTGTTAGTGCTTTTCGTGTGGAGTTTGGATGCGTGGCTTTCACTTCCCAGTCCGTCGTGTTGGCTGGCCAGGACCATCCGACTTGGCTACGCGATTCAGTTCGCCCAGCTCCCGCCTTGTTTCAGTGGTGTTCGATCCACTTCCGTGCGCGGTGAGAAAGCCAGTGCCTTACGAGCAGAGATCATGACCCTGCTCAAGGATGCGATAGAGCCCGTCCCTCCAACCAAGATGGAGAAGGGTTTCTACAGCCCTTACTTCATCGTACCCCAAAAAAGTTGTGACCAATCTTGGACCTGCGAGTTCTCAACAGGAACTTACACACACTCCCGTTCAAAATCACACAGAAACAGATTCTTACCTCCATTCGACAGCTAGATTGGTTCACGGCGGTAGACCTGAAGGACGCCTACTTCCATGTCTTCATTCTGCCTTGACACCGACCCTTCTTACGGTTCGTGTTAGACGGCCAGGTGTTATCAGTACATGGGTCCTACCCTTCGGCCTGTCCCTGTCCCCTCGCATCTTCATGAAGATCGCAGAGGCAGCTCTTGCCCCGCTAAGGGAAGTGGGCATCCGCATACTCAACTACCTCGACGACTGGCTCATCCAGGCTCACTCTCAAGAGTTACTGTGCACTCACAGGGAACAGGTGCTCAGGCACCTCAGCCGTCTAGGGCTTCAGGTCAACTGGGAAAAGAGCAAGCTCGTCCCGGTTCAAAGCATCTCTTTTCTTGGCATGGAGTTAAACTCAGTCTCAATGACAGCGCGTCTCACCAATGAGCACGCTCAGTCAGTGCTCAGGTGCCTCGCTCTCTTCGAGCCCGGCACAGCGGTTCCTCTAAAACAATTCCAAAGGCTCCTGGGGCATATGGCATCCTCGGCCGCAGCTGTGCCGCTTGGGTTGATTCATATGAGACCGCTTCAGCACTGTCTACAGACTCCAGTCCCGAGATGGGCATGACGCCACGGCACATACCGTGTGGCAATCACCTCTTCTTGCCATCAGACTTTCAACCCTTGGAAAGACCTCTGCTTTCTGCGGACCGGAGTCCCCTTGCAGCAGGTGTCCAGATGTGTTGTGACAGACACCTCTTGACAGGGTTGGGGCCTCATGTGCAACGGGCACGCTGCCGCTGGCCTCTGGACAGGACCCAGGCAGCGTTGGCACATCAACTGCCTAGAGTTGTTGGCTGTATCTCTTGCCCAACGGAGGTTTCTCCCACTAATCCGGGGCAAGCACGTTTTGATCCATTCAGACAGCACCATGATGGCAGCATACATAAATCGCCAAGAAGGCATGCGCTCTCGACATATGCCACAACTCGTCCGCCATCTCCTCCTTTGGAGTCAGCCGTGACTCAGGTCACTGCACGCCACTCACATCCCTGGCAACCGCAACATGACGGCGGACGCGCTAAGTTTTGCCCAGCAGAGAGTGGAGGCTCCACCCCCAGGTGGTCCAGCCGATATGGGACCAATTCGGCAAGGCACAGGTAGATCTCTTTGCCTCCCAGGACAACTCCCACTGCTCGCTCTGGTATTCCCTGACAGGAGCTCCTCTCGGGACAGACACGCTGGCACACAACTGGCCCCTGGGGCTGTGCAAGTTCGCATTTCCCTCAGTGAGCCTTCTTGCACCGGTTCTGTGCAAGATCAGGGAGGACGAGGAACAGGTCATCCTGGTGGCCCCTTATATAATTCCCCTGAGGATGGACCTTTTTTCTCAGGGACGGGGCACCATCAAGCAAGCTGCCCCAGGAGGAGGCAGACCCAGCCTTCTCATTGCTGTGTCCGGTTTGTGCTTTGCGTACCAATTTGGACCGCACACAGAGCTCTAGATGTTCTGAACAGCTCTTTGTCTGCTTCGGTGGACGGCGGAAAGGGAACGCCATCTCCAAACAGACAATAGCTCACTGGGTTGTTGATGGTATTTCCTTAGCTTATCACACCCAGGCCGTGCCCGCCCCCCTGCGGGTTCGAGCACACCATACAAGAAGTGGGACATCTTCGTGGGCACTGGCCCATGGCACCTCCTTACAGACATCTGCAGAGCAGAGGCCTGGGCAACACCCAATACCTTTGCCAGATTTGACAATCTCAGGGTTGAGTTGGTCTCGTCCCGTGTTTTGGCAGGTCCGAGCCGGTAGAACTCGGTAACACGTCACAACCGACCGGGTGTTCCGCTTGCACACAGCACCCTTCACCAAGTTGATCCAGTGCACCTTCTATCCCAGGTTAGCAACTAAGCGTCGCTCCATGGATGTTCTCCTCCCTAGCCTTCTGGCCGGCGAATTCAGCGGAGCAATTCGTGGCCAGACCCACTACGAGTCACAGGTGCTCTGTCTCGTCTTGTTCCTTCCCTCGGGGAACGGAGGTTACAACAGTAACCATGACGTTATGTTTGTTGATTAGTTGGTCTTAAAAGTTGTCCATTTTTAATATGTGTCAATGCAATATCTTCGATATCATCATCAAAAGAATATGTAGAAAAACACTTGTGGCTTTTTGCAAACAATTGCAGACTTCGCTAATCATCTGCAATCCAGTTTAAAGGAATATTCTGAGTTCAATACAAATTAAGCTCAATCCACAGCATTTGTGACCATGTTGATTACCACAAAATGTATTTGGTCTTGTCCCTCCTTTTCTGAGTTACAGTGAGGCACTTACAATGGAAGTGGATGGGGCCAATCTGTTAACATTAAACGGAGAGTTCACACAAAAATGAAAATTCTCTCATTTACTCACCCTCATGATGCACCAGGTGTGTTTAGGGCTGCACAATTAATTGAAAAAACTAATCGCGATTATGTTACCACGATTATATTATTGTGAAATTATATGATTACAGAGTTCAATGTAAGTCTGCTCCTGTTGCATGGTTTCTATTGCAATTGGCAGTGGTTGAGCATTCTAACCAATAACTAACATGTCCGTTGAGCAATAAAACGGCAATGGCCAATCAGAGACAATTGGTCCTCCATCCTATGACAACTGATCCTAATGCGCAAGTTTTAAACTGTCTGAATGCCCATGCTTGCTTTATGTTCCACCTCTGTTTGCAGTGACACACAAAAATTAATACTGAAGAAACATCACCTGACACTTGAAAATAAACTGTAGAACAAGAGCGAAAAGCACTTTGGAATTATTTTGCATTAATTGCATATTGCACCGCTCGCTTTGAACGTAGATTTTAAATACAATGAGCAACACAACGAAACTAAAACGTTCTAATCGAAAAAAATAAATAAATTGATTTATCATGGTGATTAGACAGCTTTGTTTTTAATGACAACATTAGCGAGAATGCAGAACTTTGTGCGAGCATCATTGAGCTTGCGTCGAAATGCAGGTCTCAAACAGTGTAAACCTGCAGTGAGTGACAGTTATTGTAATGGGAATTTGTCGCATTGCCCGATTTCTGTGAACAATTTATAAAAAAATTTAAAAAAGTTTTGTTTGGTAATAAGTAGGCCAATATGAATTTGAGTTATACAAAATAACAATAAAGTAATTCAACTTTAACCGTTCTAAGTGTGTTTTGGAGGTGTAACCAACATAAAGAATATGGCATGAATGGCATATTTCAGAAATCACCGTCTTTGTTATCACGTCTGCTCTAATAAAACTAATTTGCCACGCAGCTATTATTGGTAGATTTAAAATTTTCACGAATTGCACAAACTCTGATCGCAAATAACTGTTTTTAATTTCCAAGGTGCAACCCCTGAGGCCAAAAAATATCTAACGATGATCTTACATGTACAAGATCACCGTTGAAGATCTAAAAGGATGAATTGTACCCTGTCTCGGCACCAAATGGCTTACTGAATGCAATAAGTAACTTGGTCAATTTAAATCAGCTGTTAATAAAATTGAATATTGAATTTGTCGTATTATTTACTTTATATTAACTAATAATTTAAGCAGTAATTACATGTATTCTATACCATATATTTCCATTTAAAATAAAAAATTTTTTTGGGCGTAACATTAACAAACATTTTTATAATATTTAATGCTTAAAAGATGCTTAAAAGAAACTGGAGTGCAGTTCATATCCACCATTGAAATCTGCTACTTCGAAGAACCACAAGGTTGCTTATTTTGTGACGTCACGGTTATGTAATATTTTAATCGACATTAATAATCATGAATTGTGCAGCCCAAGGTGAGTATGACTTTCTTTCTTCACCAAAACACATTTGAAGAAAAATAGAAAAACACCTTTGCTCAGTAGGTCCTTAAAATGCAAGTGAATTGAGATTTCTCTTTGAAGCTCCAAAAATCACAGACAGTCAGCATGAATGTCTTCCATACAACACCAGCTGTTAAATGATTTTGGCTTAGATCTGTTATTATTGTTTTCTTTACACAAATTGTGCATTTGTGTACTTATCCTGGATGTCTCAATCGAGTGGAGAATGTGAGAAGAAGAGTCAAAACATTTTTATGTGGTAATCTACATTATACCACAAATGCGATCGGTTGAGCTTAACTTGTATTGAACCCCAAATATTCTTTTAAGCAGGTGCTAAATGCACTAAAATAGTGCTGCACTGTTAGTATTTAAATTAAATCGTCATTATTTTAAGCACAAATACACTTTTTATGTAAATTTAGATTGTTATAAATTGCACTTTATTCTCAAAGGCTTGGCCAAATGATTTAAAGTTTGTGTACATTTTCTATTGATCATGGAACCAGTAATTCATCAAATGATGATCAAATGATCGAGAAGAGCACTACAGAGGCATTTTAAACAGCTGATTCAGTCTCTGGGTTGCAGTGGTGGATGTGGTACAGTCCCAGTAATGTACGCCAAATCGAGGTAGTCTACTGCATACTCCACATCCATGCACTCAGTACTAACCTGCAAGATGGGGTCATTGTAAATTGCGACATGTAATAGGTGTTAATGTTACATTTAATTATACTTGTGATTTTCCAATGACCTTATTTGCATAATTCCTTTAGTGAATCTGGCACTAAATCAATGCAGACTGCATGTGCAAATAAATGACACTATCTGTGGAAGCAATTAATTGTTAGTAAATTCTCCCCTTCTGCATTTCAGGTTTATAATGGAGCAAACATTTGCAGTATCCAGTAAATAAGACCTTGTGCTAGTCACCCATAAAATGAGTAACAACTATAGGGATGCACTAATACACTGGTATCAGTATTGCCAGTAGCTTGCTGGAAAAGTGAATTAGGAGAATGCCTGCTCATCTGGACCTTTACTTTCTCAGTTGTAAGACTGCAATCAGGTAAAGAGAATTACAGCAGTTCATATCCAATACATTGTTATACAGTACTTACAAATGACTCACTATTCAAGAATGAATAGAGAGTCAATGCTTTAGGGCTGTTAACAGCTGATGAAAATAATAAACTTACTGTCCTCAAATCATCATTCCGACTTCTGAAAATTGCAGCACTATTGAAAATACTGGTATCTGTACTGTCGAGAACCAAAAAGAAAAAAAAACATTATCTTTGAAGTTATGATACACAAGGGTAAATAAAATTATATACGTCTACCACTTCAGAACTTCTGTTAGTGTGGAAAAAAACAATTAATAAAAGCCATAATACTGTAATTAATGGTTGCTCTTCCAAATCCTACATTCTCACACTCCCTATTAATATAAACGGCATTTTGCACTATGAAAATTTATATTTCCTCCTTAAAACATATCCATATGACTGCCTTTAGGTGTTAAAGTTTTACGTCTGTTTTTACAAGTTTAATAAAAAACATTTGCGACGTTCGCTAGAACCTACATGAACTAACATCTTTAGCATGTTATTTTCACTTAAGAGTCCAATATGTTCCCTTGGGTCATAATTATTATATGACTCATAATACACAAATAATAGACAGCAAGGCTGTACATAACGCCTGTGGCATTTCATACTTCTATATAGCTGTGTGTTTACATTCTAAATTTAACCATCTCCTGCTGTTAACACAGTTAAAATATCACAAGCCCAATTATCACAAAACCTCCAAATTGCAAATGTATCATTGTATCATTGTGACAATCATGAATACAGGCTCATAGCTGCAACATGGTGCCTGAAGCAAACAAACATAAGCCTTATGTATACTAAAACATAGATAAGGCACAGAGACTCTTGAACAAGTAACTAAACTGGTAAGCAAAGGCTGAATGTTAATTAAAGGGACAGTTCGCCCAAAAATAGAAATTCTGTTATTATTTACCCACCCTCATGTTGTTCTAAACCCCTATGACTTTGTTTTCTTCAGTAGAACCAGAGTATGTGAGCAGAGCGGAGTGGGAGTGGAGCGAGGAGTGGAGCGGCATGGAGCGAGGAGCGGGTTTTGAAAAAATCGGAGCATCATTGTTTTCTCTCGCTCCAACAGCACTCCACTAATGCTCCATCATGGGCACAGCACCAGTTAACGGCGCTTAATGCAGTAATTCACCACGTGTTAAGCAGTGTTAAACACTATTGGCATGAAGGAAAGATGGAATTTTTGATATAACCAGAAAGAACGTGATAAAAAAAAAAATTATATTCAAAATCTAGTGGTACTTGGTAATGTTCGACCTCCAGCACAGAGATTACTTTAGCTTTCACGCTCCATATTATTGAGAAGTTTAAATCCTAAAAGACGTGTCCAGAAAACATGATGATAATTCGTTCACATGTGGAGAGAAAATCTAAATGTCAGTAATACATATATATATATATATTTCCCCTATTAAATATTTTGAATAATCACATCATCATTATAATCGTCTCGGTTACTGTTGTAACCTCCGTTCCCCGAGGGAGGGAACAAGGCGAAGTGTCGAAGGAAGTGACACAAGGGGTCTTCTCGGTCGCCGAATCGTACCTCTGAACCTGAGAAAAGGCCAATGTCAAGTTGGCAGACAGAATTTGCATGCCCCGCCCCGGACATACGGGTATAAGGGAAGCGGGGCAGCGAATGCCAGTCAGGATTTTGCACTGAGGAGCCGAAGGATGAAGCACAGCCATTTACAGTGCTATGTCTAGTGCCGTGGCAGGAGGGAGACTACGTCTCACTCCCTCCCTCGGGGAACGGAGGTTACAACAGTAACCGAGACGTTCCCCCTCTGTCACTCTCTCGACCTAGTGTCGAAGGAAGTGACACAAGGGGTCCATATAAAAACGGCACGCACTGACCGCGTGACGTGACTGTCGGAGCAGGGGCAAAGCAGGCTATTGCGTGTTAGAGGCACCTGAACCGAATGCACGTCGCCCTCCCCAACGCCCCCTCAAAGAGTTTTAGCATATCCACCTTAGGTTTTCCCGCACCCCTGGGGGAAAAAGGTATTACATGCTAGCATGGGAGCAAGCCCTACAGCCGCGGCCTTCTCTCTCACTATGTCTCTCACATAGGATGTAGAGTGGCTGGGGCCCAACCTATGTCAGGGAAGGCGGTCATTCCCCGGGGGGAAGCAGGAGAGCCTGGGCGGTGCTGAGAGAAGACTCGAAGCATTAACCCTGCTCCACGCACCCGGCAGGGGGCGGCTTAGAGACTGAGGAAGAGGCCTAAGACCCTGCAGAGGCCATACCCTGCCCAGTCCAGGGGGAGGTAATGTATGGCAAATACACCACGAGGGTTGTGAAGCCGGACGTGGGAAACGGCGCGGTGGTAGGTCCAGCCTAATGAAGGGGGGACTCTACAGACACGGGGCCGAGGCAGTGGGGCTGCCTGAGGGAAATGCGGGTCCGCCGAGAGGGGGACCGTTCCGTGGAGGATACATCACGGGGAGTTAGCCTGAAGAGGGAACTATGCCCGTGGAGCCTGACCCCGGTACAGAGCCCTAAGACTCGTACTGGGTCTGGCCGCGATTTGCTCTGCTGAATTCGTGGGCCAGAAGGCTAGGGAGGAAAAAGCATCCAAGCAGCGATACTCAGTGGCTGACCTGGGACAGAAGGCGCACTGGATCACATTGGTGAAGGGCGCAAGATGCAAGCGGAACACCCGGTCGGTTGTGTCGCGTTACCGAGTTCAACCGGCTCAGACCTGACAAAACACTGGACGAGACCGACTTAACCCTTAGATTGTAAAATCTGGCAAAGGTATTGTGTGTTGCCCAGCCCACTGCTCTGCAGATGTCTGCTAGGGAGGTGCCATGGCTTAGTGCCCACGAGGACACCACACTTCTAGTGGAGTGTGCTCGGACCTGCAGGGGGGTGGGCACGCCCTGGGCATGATAGGCTAAGGCAATAGCATCAATGACCCAGTGGGCTAGCCTCTGTTTGGAGACGGCGTTCCATTTCTGCCGTCCACCAAAGCAGACAAAGAGCTGCTCAGAGTATCTAAAGCTCTGCGTGCGGTCAACATAGGTACGCAAAGCACACACTGGACACAGCAACGAAAGGGCTGGGTCTGCCTACTCCCGAGGCAGTGCTTGCAGGTTCACGACCTGGTTCCTGAAAGGGGTTGTGGGAACCTTGGGCACGTAGCCCGGTCGGGGTCTCGGGATAATGTGAGAAAGTGCTAGACCGAACTCCAGGCAAGAGTCGCTGACAGAGAACGCTTGCAGGTCTCCTACCCTCTTGTTTGAGGCTGACGCGATCAGGAGGGCCGTCTTCAAGGAGAAGGCCTTGAGCTTGACTGAATCAAGCGGCTCAAATGGGGGTCCCGAGAGGACCACTGAGAGATCCCAAGAGGGAAACAGGTTAGGAGGATGTAGTCTCCGGGCGCCTTTCAGGAACCGGATAATCAAGTCGTGCTTACCAAGGGACTTGCCATCTACTGCGTCGTGGTGGGCTGCGATAGCAGCTACATACACCTTCAAGGTGGAGGGGGACAGCCTCCCCTCCAGTCTCTCCTGCAGGAATAGAAGCACTGACCAAACTGCGCATCTCTGTGGGTCTTCGGCTCGGGAAGAAAACCAATTCGCAAACAAACGCCACTACAGTGCGTAGAGTTGCCTGGTTGAGGGAGCTCTGGCTTGATTGATCGTATCTACGACAGCAGGTGGTAGATTTACTAGATCTTCCGCGTCCCATCCAGGGGCCAGACTTGGAGATTCCAGAGGTCTGGGCGCGGATGCCAGAGGGTGCCCCGTCCCTGAGAAAGACGGTCCTTCCTCAGGGGGATTTTCCAGGGAGGGGCTGTCATGAAGAGCGTGAGTTCCGAAAACCAGTTGCGGGTGGGCCAGTAAGGGGCCACCAAGGCGACCTGTTCCTCGTCCTCCCTGATCTTGCACAGCACCGATGCAAGAAGTCTCACTGGGGGAAATGTGTACTTGCGCAGCCCCCGGGGCCAGCTGTGTGCCAGCGCATCTATCCCGAGGGGAGCGTCCGTCAGGGAATACCAGAGCGGGCAATGGGAGTTGTCCTGGGAGGCAAAGAGGTCTACTTGTGCCTTGCCGAATTGGTCCCAAATGAGCTGGACCACCTGGGGGTGGAGCCTCCACTCTCCGCTGGGCGAAAACCTGTCGCGACAGCGCGTCCGCCGTCATGTTGCGGTTGCCAGGGATATGAGTGGAGGAGGAGATGTCGGGTGAGTTGTGACATTTGACGAGAGCGCACGCCGCCCTGGAGATTTATGTACGCTACCGTCGCGGTGCTGTCTGAGCGAATCAGAACGTGCTAGCCTCGGATAAGTGGAATAAACCTACGTAGAGCAAGAATAACAGCCATCAACTCTAGGCAATTGATGTGCCAACGCTACCGGGGACCTTTCCAGGTGCCAGCGGCAGCGTGCCCATTGCACACAGTGCCCCAACCCAGTCGAGAGGTGTCTGTGGTTACCACGACACGTCTGGACACCTGCTGCAAGGGAACTCCGGCCCGTAGGAAGCAGAGGTCTGTCCATGGGCTGAAAGTTTGATGGCAGGCAAGGGTGATTGTCACACAATTCATGCCATGGCGCCATGCCCATCTCGGGACTCAGGTCTGTAGCCAGTGCTGTAGCGGTCTCATATGCATCAACCCGAGCGGTGCGACCGCGGCTGAGGATGCCATATGCCCCAGGAGCCTCTGGAATTGTTTTAGAGGACCGCTGTTCCATACCGTGAAAAGTGATGCTCTGAACCGGGACGAGCTTGCTCTTTTCCCAGTTAACCTGAAGCCCTAGATGGCTGAGGTGCCTGAGCCCCTGGTCCCTGTGAGCACATAGTAACTCTCGAGAGTGGGCCAGAATGAGCCAGTCGTCGTGATAGTGGAGTATGCGGATGCCCACTTCCCTTAGAGGGACAAGAGCGGCCTCTGCGACCTTGGTGAAGACACGAGGGGACAGGGACAGGCCAAAGGGGAAGACCTTGTACTGATACGTCTGGCCGTCGAACGCGAACTGTAAGAAGGGTCGGTGTCGCGGCAAAATAGAGACGTGGAAGTATGCGTCTGTTTAAAAAAACTTACTTTGAGAGTGGAACCCCGTTCCCGGGTTTCGGCACCAGTGTAACAAGTCTCGTTGTCGGGGCAGGAAGGAGGACACGGGAACGGGGTTCCACTCTCAAAGTAAGTTTTTTTAATGAAACAAACACAAACTTCTTATAACAAACTTAAACTTTTTCTTAAAGTTAACGTGGGTTGCCAACACTAGACTGGCACTCTCCTCTCCGCCCTGGAGGTACTGGTGCTCTCCTTATGTCGCTCTCCCCATAGTCACTGAAATTAGAGACAGGTGTTAGACATAATTTAGCTCAGGTGCAAGCGCCCTTACCGCTTTCTCCCTTCGGACGGGCACTTGACCACGCCCCCGCTGCCACAGCGTCCTTCAGGTCTACCGCTGCGAACCAATCTAGCTGTCGAACGCAGGTGAGAATCTGCTTCTGCGTGAGCATTTTGAACGGGAGTCTGAGCAGGGCCTGTTGAGAACTCGCAAGTCCAAGATTGGTCGCAACCCTCCACTTTTTCTGGGTACGATGAAGTAAGGGCTGTAGAGACCCTTCTTCATCTCGGCTGGAGGGACGGGCTCTATCGCGTCCTTGAGGAGCAGTGTAAAAATCTCTGCTCATAAGGCACTGGCTTGTTGGCCGCGCACTAGAGTGGAGCGAATACCGCTGAAACGAGGCGGGACTGAATCGCAGAGCCGAGTCGGATGGTCCTGGCCAACCAGCGCGACAGGTTGGGAAGCGATAACCACGCGTCCAAACTCCGTGCGAGGGGGACTAAGGGGACGATCACATTTGACGTACCGGGCGTGGCTTTGCGGTGGGGGGGGAGCAGGTAATAATGCGTCGGGAGGCAAAAGAGCGTCCCGAGGCTGAGGTGCTGAGAAAAGACTCAAAGCACTTACCTTACTCCGCACACCCGGCAGGGGGCGGGTTAGAGACTGAGGAAGAGGTCCCGAGAGGGCGTCTTCGAAACTCGGCAGTGCTGGCCTGCCAGGGTTGGACAGTTGCGGGGCCGGAGGCGAGAGAGCTGCGTCCAGGAAACCGGGACTGGAGAGATGTAGAGCCGGGGTGCCGTGAGAACGGCACACACCAGCTGAATGACCCAGGGAGTGAGGGAATCGCTCTGTAGGTACCGCAGCCTGAAGGCGGTGCGGCAGGTGAAAACAAGGATTCTCTTCCCGGCCCTCCACCGGGGGACGGAGTGGTCTTGAAACCATCTCCGGAGCGAACATCCGACTGCCTGAGGTGTCCATCTCAGGAGCGCTTCAGAGCATTTCTGGTCCGAGAGGGGGTCCTGGAGACGGGGGGCGTACGCCGCTTGCGAGGTGCTCGACGCTGGGGCTGAGAGCTGGGCCCAGGTTGCGGAGCTACCTGTTGTTGCTTTCTCGTCGCAGGGGGGGGGACGCCCTCGGCGAGCAGGCGGGGCGCGGGCTCGCTGACTGGGTGGCGCCGCGGAATGATGTGAGAAACTGTCCCCATCTGCTTCCTCACCACCAAGAACTGCTGGGCAAAGTCGTCGATGGTGTCGCCGAAGAGGCCGAGCTGGGAGGCGGGGGCGTTGAGAAATCGTGACTTGTCAACGCCATGCATCTCGACCGTGTTCAGCCAGAGGTGGCGCTCCTGGACCACGAGTGTGGCCATCATCCACCCGAGTGCCTGCGCCGTGACATTCGTAGCTCTGAGAGCGAGGTTGGAGCAGAGCGCAGTTACTGCAGCACATCGGGGTTGGAACTACCCAGGTACAGATCTTTGAGTGCCTTGGCTTAGTGAATTTGCAGGAGAGCCATGGCATGCAGGGCTGTCCAGTGGTGCTGTAGACTTTTGAGGTCAGTGATGACGTCATTCTACGGCTCTGGAGAGGAGTACCATTCAGTCCCGCCAGGTGGCGGTGTTCCGCCATCCAGGGTATTGAGAGCGGACAAGCGGAGGGTGGTTCAGACTGCGTTGGCTCGTCATGCACTTCCGGGAACGACGGAACCAAGGGGGGGAGGGGGGGGGGTGGCGTGGCTATAAATGCCGCCGTGACCCGAGGAACCGATCGAGTAGCCGAGAGGGGGGGACGGAGATCTCCAGTCCAGCCTCGCGCTCGCGGCGGCCCAGGAAAGCATAGGGGACATCTGCAAATCAGCCTCAGACTGGGCGAGCAGACCCGGAGGTGGCAGCCCAGGTGAGCCATCAGCATCAGACGCCGCTGTGACGCTTTCCGATGCAGCGGCAATGTCGTCATCCAATTCCGGGAGCTCAAGGGAAAATGCCGGCTGGCCGGGAAGCAAGCCGCACTCTTCCTGAGCTCGGACGGAAGCAAACAAGCGTGCAGGGGGGCGGGTGGTTTGTGGAAATTTACCCGGCAAAACCGAGCCCGTGGTCATCCCCAAATCGCCTTCATCGCCAGCCGGGTCGACCTCAATCCCGTGGGAAGAAGGAACGACGCGGGGGGGCGGCTGAAGTGGCTTTCTCTCATGACAAAATAAAGCGCACCGCAATGTTGCCATGGTTATGTTCTCTCACTGAGAACATGAACATTCATAAAACGCTGCCTGCGTGTGATCGCAGCCCAGGCACGCGAGGATGCTTTTATGACCATCAGAAGTGGAGAGAAATTAACCGCATCCAGGAACTACACAGAGGCGGAAACACATCTTTAAAAAGATGCGTCCTGAAAAGGACGTTCAACTCTTGCTGTGTTTTGCTCTTTTATGAGTGGGAACTCAAACTCTTTTAGAGAAAATATACTCTTTTAGGAGGAGAACACTCTTTCAAACAGAAAGAAGCACTATCGAAGCGCCCAGGGGTGTGAACTGCACAGCGTGCAGAGAGAGAGATGCCAGCTGGAAATGCGCCGTGCGGATCCAACAGCAATGCTTCTCACTGGTAGAGGTGAGTGAAACAGGAGTGTGTTTCAGCTGCTTGCGGTACAACCATTTGGCTCCAAAGAAAGATTCTGATTGTCATTCGCTGCCCCGCTTCCCTTATACCTGAATGTCCGGGGCGGGGCATGCAAATTCTCTCTGCCAACTTGACATTGGCCTTTTCTCAGGTTCAGAGGTGTGATTCGGCATCCGAGAAGACCCCTTGTGTCACTACCTTCGACACTAGGTCGAGAGAGTGACAGAAGGGGAACTAATGCATCACAATCTTAACTATAGACTATTATGTCCTGCATTAAATAGAATTAAACATTTAACGTCCTAAAACACCAACTGAACAAATCAATATGTTAATATTGCATAGTTTGACTTTAATTGATTGCCATCTAATTTTATTTTAGTGCCATATGCTAATTTATGCATTATACATTTGCAGATGAAGAAGCTCAGCAAACGCGAACAGAGAGAGTTAGATTTAAAATCTTAAAAAAATTCAAAAGCTATTATTTTTAAAAGTGAACTCTACATTAGACATATACTGTAGTTTTGATAGTCTTACTTAGTTTTGATAAAAAGTAAAAATAAAATTGAACATTCTGACTGTCATTTTTTCGTTCACAGAATTATAGGGCAAGGTTAATTAAAAGAAGTGAAATAATACATAGGCCTGATAATGTTCATTTTTTTGTTTTTTCATTAATTTGATTTAATTTAATGTTTTGTTTTTGTTATGTTAATAATTTTTTTTTTTTTGGTAATTTATATTTTTAATTACATTTTTTTTTTTTATCATCTAGTAATTTATTTAATTGATCAAACTCAGAGAATGCTGCAGACATGTTTCAAATGTATCTTTGGCTTATGTTAGTGTTCCAATAAAGCACATTGTAGCTTTTATTTATTTTTAATTTAAAGGTGCTATATGTAAGTTTGACAAGCGTTTGAAATGGGTACTGCAGTCCAAATTCCAAATATTGGAGACTTGTCTGCCCCGCCCCAGACTTGAAACTCATTATGCAGGTTGCCAGAATGTTGACATGCAAATTAGCCAACTCAGCATCTGTTTTAAAGGATTTCTAAGCTTTAAGCTGTCTCCATCTTCCAAATGCATCTCCAATATTTATCCTTGTTTTACTACACCTCTGGTCATGGTGGTTTTTAGATGGATGGCTTTTTAGGTCAGGTGGAATCTGTTATCTCTGATCCAGTTCATTTGCTGGTTTCCATGGCTGCAGCACGCAGTGTTGTTTGCCTGCAAACTTGTTCAAATCTGGCAACCCTGTGGTGTCGAAATACTATTGGTGAGTGGGCAGTGGGCGGGATCACACAGTACAGTAAAACAGTTTAATGATTTAGTACAGTAAAAATATTACATTGCACCTTTAATACACCTTCTGCATGGAAGGTTGTGATATTTAAAAGTGCACTGAAATAACTTTACAGTGGAGAGGTAGTTAGGTGTTAATTTTGCCATGGAGCAAACACGAAGCAGGGGTTCTCTAATCCAGGAGCACAGAGCGAGTGAGGAGCAGTAAATGGACAACCCAGAGTGGAGCTGGAGCAGAGTGATTAAAGAATGCTTTGAGCATGGAGTGGAAATTGTTGCCGCTACACTCCACTCACAGAATCTGAGTAGAACACAAAAAGGAGTTGTTAGGCAGAATATTAGCCTGAGTCTCCATTCACATTCATTGTATGGCCAAGAGAGGTGCTGATATTCTTCAAAATTTTGCCAAATCTTGTGTTCCACAAAAAAAAGAGAAAGTCATATGGGCTTGGAACGAAATGAGAAATGATGACAGAATTTTCATTTTGGGGTGAATTAAACCTTTAACGATCAGATAATTACACACACACAAAAATCACAATTCTACAAACATCACTAGAAAAAGATGTGAACTACTTTGGCATGTACATGGAAGTAAGGCATTTGTTCTGAGGGATCATGAAATTGGGATCTTAGTGCAGTTATATGAATCATCCCTCCTCTTACACCAGTATGCTTCAAAAACCTTTGACTAAAACATCATTAGATTCTTGGATCACTTGCAAGGAAACAATGATACACTGTACATAACATGCAAACAAAATCCAACCACTATGATGCTGTCGTTTTCCTGTCACACTTCTCAAATAGATCACCAGGCATCGGCTCAGATAACTATGGAAAGATGGATCAATAGTCTTGCCTCAAAAGTGTTTTGGTGCTTCTCTCCCATGGTTCCACAGCAAGGAAGAGCATGATCAATCAAACCCATCAGAGGATGTTCAATCTTCCAGACTGTTAACACAAAGCTGGTCTTACTGTCCACAAAGCAATAATAGAAAGCAAGGAGATGGGGATGGTATTGGGTCTCCAGGCTCTGGATCCTCGTACACTCATACCTGGAACATAGAAAAAAATATATTTAAAAAGCCACCAATTCTTCTGAAACTGATTAACTTACAATTGATGAATACAAATAGACTAGGAAGCATAACAGCAATTAAGAAAGGCATCACTGAGACTTGAAGATGAAATCAGCGCTGTGGTTTTCTATCACAGCTTTATCAGTGTTTAGTTCTAAATCTGCATACAGATGGACAGTGTGTTAGCTTTACATCAGACTTCCCAATAGTCCTCAATTTAAATGACACAACTGAGCTATTTTCTCTCTATTTAAATTAGATAAATACACTGAAAGTACCCATAAAATTATGTTTGTTGGTGTAACCTGCGTTGTAACATGATTTAGTCAAGTTAAATAATATTTTTGACATGAATAAAAACATTTAATTTAGATGTTACCACATACAAATACAATTTAAGGTTACTTGATAATTTTTTTTTACAGTTTAACTAGCTAGATTCTAAAGAATATAGTATGGAGCCTTAGTGAAGTCGATCTTACGATAATTTGTCATAACAGTATGAGGTGGCGATTTTGTATTAATTTGTACTAATTCATTCATTATGAGAGATAAACACCCACCAATTAGAGATGCTTCCCTCGTGTCCTTGTAGTTCCCAATATGGCATTTGTTCCATGTTAAAAAATAATAATCCAAAACTGTATTTTCGTAACTTTAACCCCTAAAATAAACCCCATCCCTAACCAAAACCATGGAGTGTAACACCTTACCCTACCCACAGTATAAACATAACCATGATAATAATTTTACGGCCTAATGGGGGCCTGGGTAGTTCAGCGAGTAAAGATGTTGACTACCACCCCTGGAGATGCGAGTTCGAATCCAGGGCGTGCTAAGTGACTCCAGTCAGGTCTCCTAAGCAACCAAGTTGGGTCACATGGGGTAAACTCCTCGTGGTCACTATAATGTGGTTCTTGCTCTTGTTGGGGCACGCGGTGAGTTGTGCATGGATTCCGCAGAGAATAGAGTGAAGCCTCCACAAGCAGTGTTGGGAGGGTTACTTTTGAAATGTATTCCACTACAGAATACATGCTGTAAATGTAATTTGTAATTTATTCTATTAGATTACTCAAGGCCAGTAACGTATTCTTAATACACTGGATTACTTCTTCAGCACTGGTAGATTTTTTTCACTTGGTTTGATTATAAAAACTCTGCCAGAACAGTAAGACAAAAAACGTCTCGTGTTACATGTGTAACCCTTGATCCCTGAAAAAAGCGGAACGAGATGCTGCGCTTTGCTAAGCGCTATGGGGAACAATCTTATTGTGAGCAGCTTTGAATATGTGTGTAACACGTCAATGAAAATTGACCGGAATTTATAGCCTCGGCTGGTGAGATCATTGAATGCACCTGTGGCCAGGCTATAAATAGAGGCGTCACCAGAGTGTCGTCAGATATTTTTCTGAAGAGCAGTCCTGGGACGTCCCAGTGCAGCAAAGAAGCACAGCATCTCGTTCCACTTTTTCAGGGAACAAGGGTTACACATGTAACCCGAGACGTTCACTTTACAAAAAGCTTCACTATGATGCTGCGCTTTGCTAAGCGCTATGGGGAAAGCAATACCCATGCCGCAGCACTGGGGCTGTCCGGACCCCTACGGTTGAGAAGT
The DNA here is from genome assembly GCA_032164185.1 of Moxostoma hubbsi. Classification (NCBI taxonomy): domain Eukaryota; kingdom Metazoa; phylum Chordata; class Actinopteri; order Cypriniformes; family Catostomidae; genus Moxostoma; species Moxostoma hubbsi. Next base: position 72,522,038 of record JAVLUX010000001.1, read on the forward strand.
GTGCTCACAAAAACATGAGAGGTCTCAGACATGAGCTTGAGATGTCAACTCAAGGACGTACGAGTCCGGAGTAGCATAAATATCTAATACCATAAAATCTGATGAATGTGTGCGGAAAGGACCAGCCTGCCTCATCACAAATCTTCAGACATGAGCTTGAGATGTTGACTCAAGGGCTTAAAAGCCCTGAGTAGCTAAAACATCTAAACCATAAAATTTGATGTATGTGTGCGGAAAGGACCAGCCTGCCGCATCACAAACTTGCTGCAGAGGGACCCCTCTAGCCAAGGCTTTAGAGGAGGCGACCCCTCTGGTGGAGTGAGCCCTGACACCTACTGGCGAAGCTTGACTGCGCGCCTCATAGGCCAGGGCAATAGCATCCCTCATCCAATGTGACATAGTCTGCTTGGTAGCGGCCGCCCCCCTGTTGCAGCCCCCATAGCAGACAAATAATTGCCCTGACGTACGCCACTGGCTAGTGCGGTGGACATAAGTCTGAAGGGCACAGACTGGGCAGAGTCCATAAAGTCTTTCCTGCTCTGGTGTTAGGAACGGCGGGGAGCAGAAGGCTTCCAGAGTGACAGGATGTATTGTTGAAAAAGGAGGTAGTCAGGATGAGGATGCACAATAGCTTTGGCCATACCTGGGGCAAATTCTAAACAGGCCGGCAAAACAGACAGAGCCTGTAGATCCCCAATCCTCTTAAGAGAGGAAATTGCCATAAGAAAGACCATCTTGAGAGTCAGAAGTCTGTCAGACGCTGACTCTAGAGGTTCAAAGGGGGTCTCAACCAGACCCTCCAGGACTATTGCTAAGTCCCATGAAGGAGTTCTGGTCCTAACAGGGGGCCTCAGTTGCATGGCTCCATGAATGAAGTGAGCGAGTAGAGGATGTTTCCCCAAAGGCACCCCGTAGATCAAGGCGTGGCAAGCTGAAATGGCGGCCACATAAACCCTGAGAGTAGCGGGGCATATGCCTGCTGACAGTTTTTTCAGCAGAAAGTCCAGAACTGAAACAACTTGGCAGTTAACTGGATCTGCACCATGTGAACTGCACCACTTTTCGAAGACACCCCATTTATTGGCGTAGATTCTTCTGGTAGAGGGAGCCCTAGCACTAAGAATGGTCTCGATAACCTCAGGCGACAGCCCTGTGTCCCTCAGTTAGTACCCTTCAGGGGCCAAACATGAAGTTTCCACAATTCGGGCCGGGGGTGAAATATCGTCCCCTGTGCCTGAGACAGAAGGTCCCTCCTGTCCGGAATCGCCCAAGGCGAGCCGTCGAGGAGAGATATCAGCTCTGAGAACCAAATCCTGTTCGGCCAGTAAGGCGCTATCAGTAAGAGGCAAGACCCTTGCTGGCGAACTCTGGCCAAGACTCCCGGGAGCAGAGAAACTGGGGGAAACGCATACAGACACAGTCCGGGCCATGTATGTGCCATCGCATCCAGACCCAGGGGGGCTGGGTGACACAGAGAGAAGTAGAGGGGACATTGCGCAGTCTCTTGAGAGGCGAAGAGGTCCACTTTTGCTCTGTAAAATCTCTCCCAAATTTGTTTGACTACGTCGGGGTGGAGTTTCCACTCGCCCATCAGTAAATTTTGTCTGGACAGAAAATCTGCTCCCACATTTAGGCGTCCAGGGATATAAATCGCTCTGAGTGACAGATGCTTGCCCTGGGCCCAAAGGAGGACAAGACTGCCAGCAAATTCAGGTGGCGAGAACGTAGGCCTCCTTGATGATATATGTAAGAGACTGCTGCTGTGTTGTCCACCCGCACAAGGACATGGCAGCCTCTCAGATGTTGGAGGAAGTATTTCAGGGCCAGAAATACCGCCATCAGCTCAAGGCGGTTGATGTGCCAATCGAGCTGATGACTCTCCCATTCCCCTTGGGCTGGACGACCACTTAAGACCGCACCCCAACCCGTCAGAGAGGCGTCTTTCGTTAGCATCCTGCGACGACATGACGCACTGAGAGTGGGACCCAAGGTGAGAAACCGGGGTCTGAACCACATAGAAAGGGAACGAAGCGCTCGGCACGTAACCCTTATTTGCCTTAGGGGACTGGCCCTTGGATGAAATCCCCTGGCTTTTAGCCACAGCTGAAACGGTCTCATATGGAGAAGGCCCAAAGGAATCACCGTGGACGCAGACGCCATGAGACCTAGTATTCGTTGATACTGAAAAACAGTGCAACTTTGACCTAGCCTGAGATTGCTCAGGGAGTTCTGGATGGACATGACATGAGCGGGAGACAACTGTGCCTGCATTGTGATCGAGTTCCATATAATCCCTAGATAGGTAATTTCCTGGGTCGGAGAAAGAACGCTCTTTTTGACGTTGAGTCTCAGACCCAGAGATCCTAGATGAGCCAAGAGGATATCCCTGTGCTGAACTGCCAGTTCTTGAGACTGGGCTAGTATCAGCCAGTCGTCTAAGTAATTCAGAATGCGGATGCCCTGGAGTCGCAAAGGAGCCTGTGCTGCATCCATGCATTTCGTGAATGTGCGGGGTGATAGGGCTAGGCTGAATGGAAGAACACGATACTGGAAGGCTTCGTCCCTGAAAGCGAACCTCAGGAACTTCCTGTGCTGTGGCAGAATTCCAATATGGAAATATGCGTCCATGAGGTCGATCATGACCAGCCAATCGTGATGTTGGAACTGAGACACGACAGACTTGACCGTTAGCATCTTGAACTTGAATGCCTTGACCGAGCAATTCAAGCCTCGAAGGTCTAGAATTGGACGCAACCCCCCACCCTTCTTGGGGACCAGGAAGTATCTGCTGTAATAGCCAGACTCTTTCTCTGGAAGGGGAACATGTTCTATGGCCCCTTTTACCAAGAGATTTTGTAGTTCCTTCCACAGTAGACATGCCTGCTCCGGTCTTATGGTAGTGGAAACCACGCCGTTGAAGCTCGGTGGGTGGCAAGCGAATTGAATCCTGTAGCCTTTTTCTACTGTTTTTAGAACCCACATAGAAATACCTGGCAGAAGTTTCCACGCTGCCAGGTTCTCTGAGATGGGAACTAGTTTCAATACTTCCTGTTGAGGGGGTGTTGAGTGTTCCATGTCCTGGATTAAGGCAGGAAGCAACGGAACATCCAACTCTTTGTTGGAAGCCTCTGTCACCCGAAACACCAAAGGCGGCGGGAAGAGGTTTCGTGAGGGTATCGGGAGGGCCGAAGTGGATGCTACACGCACTCCGTCCCGAAGGGAACTACCCTCACAAGGCTGGATACAAGACCGTCCGGGTTTCTTTCTTTTAGAAATCACAGCCCTGAGGTCTTGTTTGGGTGGCTGCTGAGGGCGACGAGCCTGTCCCCAATCCCTACGAGGGGGAGCACGACTCACCACGCTCTGTTTTTGAGCCTCCCTTCTAGCAGAATCGGGGTGAGACTGGGTGGCCTACGGCCTCAGAGGGGAGAACAGGTTTTTTCAAAGATGATGCCGAAACAGGCGAGAGATAACCCGCAAGTGTCTCTTCGACCGGCGGCATCATTGAATACCCTCGCGCCTCAGCGCCCATGATAGTCGAATATAACAACGTCGAGGGCACGTGAACGTGCGAGGTATAAGGTTTCCTCCACGAATGAGAAAGCTCATCGTGGAGATCATCAAAGAAGGGAAGGGACTGATGAGGCGTTCTCTTCTCTTGGCCACCAGACAGAAATCTGTCCTCTAATTTGGAGCGTTTGGGGGTTTCTTGGTCACGTGGCCAGTCTAATTGAAGTCTGGCCACTGCACGAGTAATCACATCGAGTAACCCTTCAGAGGATTTAGAATCGTGCTTAGAGTGCTCGGATGTGGGTTATTCAAAATCTGCAGATTCAAGATAATCGAGGTCCCCCTCCTGAACTGAAGAGGCGCCGGAACGCGCTTCAAGATCACGTGAAGGACCAGCCGGATCTGGGGAGAGAGAGATCGAGCGAAAGGGACGGACCCGTCTCTCGCTCCTCAGCCAGATCCATATGAGAGCCCCACAAATGAAGTGTGGGTGCCGGCTCTTGGAAGTAAGCAAGGCGAGCACGAAGCAAACCGACCGAAAGTAATGCGTGCACCCGCCCCAACGCGAGAGCAGCGTGCTCTTCCCCCAAACAAACAAAACAAAACTCATGCATGTCCTTGTCAGTCATATAACGTCGATAAGGAAACACGCATCGTTTGCCTTGTTTCTCCGCCATTTTCTCTCTCTTTTTTTATATATATATTTATAACTCTCTCTCTCTCTCTCTCTCTTTCTCTCTCTCTCTCTATAGAGAGAGAGAGAGAAAGAGAGAGAGAGAGAGAGAGAGAGAGAGAGAGAGACTCTTCTTTTTTAGAGAAAGAGAAAGAAAGGAAAGTTCTGCACACTGCCTAACAATTTCTAACTCCTAACAAAGGGAAGAAAGAGGTTTTAGCAGGTTTGTGAGACACACAGTCATAGTATGCTCTGAAGAAAAATCATCTGACAACACTCTGGTGATGCCTCTATTTATAGCCTGGCCACAGGTGCATTCAATGATCTCACCAGCCGAGGCTATAAATTCCGGTCAATTTTCATTGACGTGTTACACACATATTCAAAGCTGCTCACAATAAGATTGTTCCAATACAAAAATTATAATCAAGAATACGATTTCTGCCCTAATATCAAAGGTCTTACTAGAAAAAAGAAATTATGATCCAACGTGAATTTTCTTGTTAAAAAATATGATCGTGCCTGGTAACATGAAATAGCATTTTAGCTTAGCGTAAAGCTAACAATTTACACAAGGTTTATTTCTATTTCTTCTGCTCCAAACTTATTTCAAACTTCTCTGTCTGCTCGCATGAATGTAACACATCATAAGAAAGTGTTTCACCGCTGTTCAAATACACTTTGGATCACATCATTTATATTTATAAATGTTTTCCATGACAAAATGACAAATGACAAAAAAATGTAACGTAATCTCATCAGTAATCAAAATAATATTTGAATGTAACTGTATTCTAATTACCAATTATTTTAATTATAACTGTAGTGGAATACAGTTACTTACATTTTGTATTTTAAATACGTAATCCTGATAAATGTATTCCGTTACTCCCCAAACCTGTCCACACGTGCTATGTCTCCGCGGTAACACGCTCAACAAGACATGATAAGATGTGCAAATTGACTGTCTCACATGTGGAGGCAACTGAGATTCGTCCTCCGCCAGTCACAGATTGAGGCGAGTCACAGCTGAACATGCATTCATGAAGCCTTTGTGAATGGTTGATGCATAAGTTGTACATTTTCATCCAAGTGAAATCGTACAAATTAGTGCGAATTTGTCATCTCGTAGTATTGAGACGTATTCTCATGAGAGAATGTTGTTGGAGCCCCTTAGAGGACAGGGAGGGAATTTATTTTCTAAAATAGTTGCGTTCCCTTGCAAAAAGTTTTGCATCTCCTTGCAATAGTTTTGTTTCTTAGAAAAAAAATGTATTCCCTCTTAATAAATTAACTATGGTTTTACTACTGTAAACATATTTCAATAGTAACTATAGTCTAACTATGGTATTTGTATTAAAAACATAACCACAAATTTTACCATTGTTTAACCACATTTTAATTATGATAATTTTTGTGAAAGCATAGTAATAATACAGGGAAACCAGTAATACTCTACAATAATGTTCCATCAGTTAACATTAGTTTATGCATTAGGTATCATGAACAAACAATAAACAACATATTTTTTTTATATATTCAAGTATTTATTAATATTTGTCAATGCTAGTTAATAAAAGTGCAATTGTTCATTCTATTTCATGTAAGTTCATGGTGCATTAACTAATGTTAACTAATATAACATTTGATTTAAAAAATGCATTAGTATATGCTAACAAGATTAAGATTAACATGATAAACAAATGCTGTTAAAGTACTGTTCATTGTTAGTTCATGTTAACTGATGTTATTAACTAATGTTAACAACTGGAACCTTATTGTAAAGTGTTACCGGTAAACCATAATAATAAAAATCATAATTTTGTGGTTATTGTATTTTTACTTCAAATGTTTTACTTTACTTCAAAGTTCAGCTATGTTTATTATAGTAAAACCATGGTTAACCCTTATGAAAATCATGGTTTCCACCAAAAACAAAAATATAGTTACAACAATCATGGTTGATGCTATATTACTATAATAATGCCATGTTTAATTTATTGCAAGGGAATGCAAAATATCGTGAGGACACTGAAATCTATTTCAGAAAATAAATTCCCTTCCTGTCTTCTAAGAGAAAACTGTGATACATGCCTTTACAAAACTTGCCAAGGATGTTGTGGATGGTTGCCAGGGCATTTATGCGGTTGTACGTGTGGACTGAGCGGGATTACATCGAATTACCAGTAGAAGTATTTCCTCAAAACAATAAATAACTATAGGAGGATATAAAAACTTGTTGGCACTACTAATAATTTCAAAAATTAGCCTCTATTTTGCTTTTTCATAAAAACAGGTCATTGTAGGGCATTGGATGAAAAATGTGAATAATAAGCCACAGAGAATTGTCGTTCCTTGCAGTTTCATCAGCCTGTGATGTTGTATTCATGGAGGAGCTGAGACGAATGGGCAGAGATAGACAGCGAGAGCTTGGGCTAGTTAATAAAGATCAGACTGCTTAGCCCTGTGGAAAATAAAAGGTGTAAAAGTAGGACACGTCAAATCAGTGAGAACTCATTTAGAGAGTCGCATTAGACTCTGCGGGCTGCAGTAACACAGAACGTCTACATTCAAACTGCACCTGCGCTGTTGACTCAAGGGAGCAAGAGAAGAACATTATGAGGTCAACTGTACATTGTTTATTTTATAGTGGCCTGTGTGTATAATAAACCTGTGACATTGAATATTTATCTTTTACATCATGGCCTTCAAAATAGTTGGGCAGGGGAACATGCATTGCATGTGTCTGTGGGTTTATCTCATAGATAAAAGGAAAACATACAATAGTGTAGCTGATTCAATCAATTTGGTATTAATTTATTCACCAAGAGGAAAATATTTTTGCTCAGAGGTTGCCCTTTCATAGCTCAGGACACATGATAGAGTTCTCATTTATGTTTCACATCAACTTAAATATCAACACTTAAGTATACAATTTATATACTGTAGATGCATGAGTTCTCTTGGAAAAATTTAATGAGAAATGCTCGAGTTCACATTGAAATCTCTGACTTTCGATTGTAGACTCTGGTATCTTTGGTATTGGAACACAGTGAGATATGGTTGAGATCTTCACTGAAACTCTAGTGGAGACACATGTGAGATTACTAGGGTCTTAATACTCAGGTGAAACATCTGAGGAGTCGGAGACTTAGCCAAACAGGTCTCCTTTGTGATTTTTAAAATAGGCATATTTAATTTATAAAGTGTAAAAGCTTGCAATTAAAATAAATTGATAATTTAATTATAGACAACACTTATTAAATTAGTGTGATCATACTTAGTTTGTGGATGTTGATGGGTTTGGTGGCTGTGCCCTCTCCTCCATCACTCAGCGCTCGGATCTGAATGATGTAATCATCGTCAGCAGGTAAAGTGAGCTCCACTGAGGTCAGGTTTGTTGTTATTGTGTTAATTTCTTTATGTCTGTTCCTTCTGTATGACACCTGTAGAGAATAAATGAGAGAGGTGCTAACAACCACTAACCTGTATTCAGTTTAAGCTATTTTAGTCAGCAAGTGAAGAACAATCAAATGATCATACACAGTGTGGAATTGCAGTGTTTATTAGCACAGCTAGCTTGTTTGTGCGTGAATGTATCACATCTTTTTCTATATATGTGGTAGAAATTAGTTTTATTTTTAATTTCCGTTACCACTAATGTGGGTAATCTTGCAAAAAGAGAAGTAATATATGCACTCTTATGTAAATATTTTTTTTAAATGCCTGAGGGGAAAGAACAAGCTAATGGGATTATGTGAATATATGAGGCTTGCATTGCTGGGAAGAACTTACTTGATACCCAGTAACCTCTGACTCCATTTCCAGAGGAATTACAGGCTCCCAATGAACAGTGAGTTTAGAGCCAATCAGGTTCCACTCCACATTCAAAGGTGGTTGCCCCGGCGCTGAGGGGAAAACACAGCTCAGACAAAAGGTGGAGTGCTGCCTGGCTACCAATTTATTCTGAGACTAATGCCATAATATAAATTGGCCCCAAAATCTTTTGGACACTTAAGTCACATTTAAAATGTAATAATGATATTGCATTGATTAAAACATCAAACCATGTGGCATCTAAAAACAAATGATTCTAGAATTTGTCTCAGGACTAACTTCGCTTCATTGATACACCAATACATTTTGGGGTAATTAAAAGTAGGCATTCCATACCACAATGATTTTGTTGATGTCAGCCGAAAAGGAAAGTTGTTGCAGAGGTACAGCAAGTTATTCAATTTTGATAAAAGACAACAAAAACTACACGTTTTCTTTAAAATAATGTACAGTAAGATCTCGAATGTGTATTAAAAAATTAAATAGGGTACATTTTGATTGAATATTAACTTTAATATAAATACCACTTGGTGTCAAATTTTGTTATCTAATACAATATCATTCATTTGCAATGTCTATTTTATCTGACTTAAATCTATGTATGATAACTTTGATATTGGTCTTTATCTTGTTGAATACAAAATAATACTGTTTCGTATACAGTACAGTGTATGTGCAAAGGCTAGGCTTAAAAGTTTTTTGATTGTATGAATTTTTGTGAGCATACTCACGGGACTTCTTAGTAGTCACATTGATTGTGGGCGAGAGAGGACCAGTGCCTGCCGTGTTGAAAGCACTCACTGTCAGGAAATACTGAGTGTATGCTCTCAGACCACTGATGTTAACCTTTTCCTGATTGGCGGACACTCTGACTTTGCCCATGGTCTCTGGTTTTGTGTCATCCTCCCAGTACACCACCTGATTTCAAGAGCAATGAAAAGAAAGCACAGGGTTTTAAAAACTCTTTTTTTGATCAGTGCAATATAATAATTATACATGATTCCTTCACTTTTTTCCACACAGTGGGTTTGGGGTGATGTGTTTTCTATTCCATAAAAAGGATCACAAAAAGCCATTTCTCATATGCTACAGAGAAGGCCTCCCATGCATACGATAAGAACAGGGAACCCTATTCTTATTTTAAATGGACTGTTTCCATGGGTGTAGAGAGAACTTTGAGGTGCAGCGTGGCAGATCACAAGCTCTGACAGAACCTATGGTGCATACCAAAACTGGTAGTTTAATTTCCATTTTGGAGGAACACACCTCATAGCCCAATATTCTTTCTGGGGAAGTAGTGAGAATGTTCCAGCTCACGGCAATTTCAGTGGCAGAAATGCTTTTGGTCCACACTCCACCAGGAACACCACTGGGCTCTGAATATAAAGATAAAATGAGACAAAGGTGAGTATAGATAGAAAGAAGAAGAGATAAGAAGAGAATATACGAGTCTGGATGAGAAGAAATACAATATGATATGAGAAGAAATGAGATGCACATGATGAGAAGAAAAGACATGAGAACAGGTGAAAAATGAAGAGAAGACACAAGACAAGAAAAGACAAGAACAGGTCAGAATATAAGACAAGCGGAGATAAGAAGACAGAAGACAAGAAAGTGAAGGGAAGATACAAGGTGAGAACAGAGAACCAAATGAGAAAACAAGAGGTGAGAAGACACAAGATCAGAAGACAAAGTGTGAAGAAAAGAGAGGAGAACCGATGAGAAGACAAGTTGAGTTTAGAAGACAAAAGATGAAAAGACAAGAGAAGAGAAAATGAGAAGTGAGAAGAGAAGACAAGAAGAGATGAGTAGACAAAAGACAAGAAGAGAAGACACAAGATGAGAAGAGGCGAGAAGACACAAGAAGAGAGAGGAGAGAAGAGGCTAGAAGAGACAAAATAGGTGAGATTAGAAGACACAAGACGAGAAGATGCAAGAAGAGATGAAAAGACTAAGAGAAGAGATGGAGAGACATGAAGACGAGATTAGAAGACTAAAGACAATAAGACACAATACGAGAAGAGAAGACACAAGACGAGATGAGAAGATACAAGACAAGAAGAGAAGTAAAGATGTGAGAAGATGAAGAAGATGAGAAGAGGTGAGAAGACACAAGATGAGATGAGAAAACAAAAGATGAGTAGAGATGAGAAGAGACAAAAGAGCAGAGAAGAGCAGACACAAATGAGAAGACATGAGACTAGAAAACACAAGACAAGAAAAGACAAGACGACATAAGACAAGAAGAGCAGACACAAGATGAGAAGAGGTGAGAAGACACAAGATGAGATAAGATAAAAAGACAACAGACAAGAAGACACAAGAAGAGAAGAGATGAGAAGAGAACAAAAGAGGTGAGAAGAGAGGGCACTCATTCCTTCATAACACAATAGTCAATAGATAATAAATGAGAGCAAGGCTGATGCAAAATCTCCTTTTAACTAAAACTGTAAATGACTGGCCTTTATTTTAACAGGATAGCAGAGTGACACAAAGCAACATTATCTGTACAGAAATTCAATTACTGCTGTAGATTACTGACAGAAAACTGTCTGCCCATCACTCCATACTGTAATAGCTAATATCAAACTGACAATAAAGGAACCCACTTGAAGTCACAACATCATTGTAACTAGCTAAAAGAATGCCACCGTTGTACTTTAATGCTGAGCATTCTACACAAAGGTTTTAGCACTAAAATCACCTGACATGTACAAGCAAAATATTATAAACAGGTGCCTTGCTTTGTAATTGCTATAAGAATACTAATTTTTAGCATTTTCTGGATGTTTTGCAAAGTACTAAATATATTTATGTTATGTTAAGTATTTTCTTTTATAATGACTTTACATTTTAAAATGGTAATCATGTGGGATAATGAGAGCTATTACAACCTTGACCATTATGACATCTAATTTACATGTAATGGGGAACCACATGTCCCCAAATGGTAAATCATTTACGCTGGTAAAGGTATTATGACCTTTGCCTCTCTTCGTTTTAGAGAATATAGTTTTGAGTATAGTACCTAACATGGAAACAAGGGCTTTGTTCAGGCAGCAAAAATCAAACGAAAATTTGTTTAGTTGGTTGTAGTCTATAGCAAAAACGCACATGAAGTGCAATTTTTACAATCCCAATCACATCCATATATAGAATTACATTTTATTAAAGTACGATTTTCAGTCTGAACAGTCAGACTGGATAATGATTTAGTTTTCCCCCATCATTCGGGAGGTGGTGGTGGGTAATATCATGTACAAAGAGCAATAATGGCTACAGCTGTGTCTGAACTCATGTTTACACGTGGCTTCATGTATTGAATGGCAAAGAAGTGAATGCTTTCTGATATAACACGCAATATGTACGAAAGTCCAAAGTTTTAGTAATTTAACAATAGATCACTAAATAAGAATACATTCTAAGTAAAAATAAACAAAATCAATATATTCACTGAAATATATTTGAATTACTTTACAAAGAATTCTGACACACTCTGAGGAGGGCTTTTCTTTTTAATATTTTAATGTCGATATGTGACATTCCAATTAGAATAGAGTATTTTTTAAGGTTTGTACCAGAATAAGGGCCTTTATTTCAATGACTCAAAAAAGCTTTAGTTTTCTCCAATTGTAACCTGTTCTGTTGCGCTCATTATACAATCTCACCATCCTCAGCGGAGAACACAATGGTGACGGGGCTGAATGGTCCTTGGCCTTTGGTGTTGTAGGCACCCACTTTCACATTAAAAGGAGAAAAGGGTGGAATGCTCTCATTCCGGTACACAAAACGGGACTGTCCTGGTGTGGAGGTGACGGCGTGTGTCCAGTTGACCTCTCCTAGTGGCCGTAAAGCGATGATGTAGCCAAAACCATCTCCATTTTGCAGTTCCTCAGGCACAGGCTGGGAGGGAAACAAAAAACTGTAGTGATATTAAAACATACAGACCAAATTCACACCCTGAGCAATTCAAAATCCCTTGCTGTTTTTGCAACGTGATACAGCCTCTCGAGAGAGCAAATTAACTGCTTTGTAATATAAAACCTAATCTGAATTGAATGCCATTATGGGACTAAAGGGCTCAGATGGAAAACAAGCTTGGCTTTGACTGAAGTAATAAACACCCTCATTCAATTCCATTTAATTAGCCAAAACTATTACCTCTCGCATATGGAGTGGTAATGTAGACAGATGACTTACCTCCCATGTTATTACTAACTCTGACTTGGAACCACCTCCACCTCCGACATCGGCGGGGGCTGTGTCAGGAACTGTGAACAGGAAAATAAATAAAAAAATGGCACAGTTCTCAAAACAGCAGATGTATAGATTCAGGGCCTGCCATTCTTATTTCTTTTTTTTTTGTGAACTTTCCTTCTTGTATTCAAAGCCCCATTATCAGTATCAAATGAAACAAATTTATAGTCCCTAAGCAACTGCTTTTAAAGCTTTTGTGGGCAGTGCCTGATTTTACTAGCTTTGTTGCTAGTGAATTTATCAATGTTCCAAGAGTCCCTCCACAATAACGCAGCCAGAATTAGTTTCATGATGTGCATGTAGGGACCCCTTAAAAAATGCCTTATTTTGAAAATTGCAGAATATTAATATATATACATTTGATTATTTGTTTTTGTTTATTTGACTACGTGATGTAACTAAATGTACCAACATTCTTTGTTTCTGTATTATTTATATTGTTTTCCTTTACTCAAATGTTTTCCTGTACTCAAATAAGGTGTTCTGTTGAACTGAAGTGTATTAATGTTGACCAATCAGCATTGAGATTGTTTAAAGTTTATGGACGCAAGTTGCGTTAAGTTACATTTTAGAGACGATAGGGAAGGAGATCGCACATAGCGAAAAGAGTGCAGCACATGTCCTCGTTTTAATGAAAGTGAGCGTCATTCTTGGAGACTTCGCTACTTGTGTTAGTACAGGCCCAAAGTGACAAACAGAACTTTCATCCACTTGATTTTGTTTGTTTAAAGTGTTATTTTTATTTTACTGTATTATTTAGTATAATTTCAACCCATTCTGCCATTGAGTTGCGTCATCTGTTTAGTGCATTAACTGTGAGATATTGTGACGGAGAAACTCGCATCAAGGACAACAGCTGTATGATCGGTGTCACGACAAGAAGCACAAGTGTGTGGGGTTTTTTTTTTCACAAGAGGGTGATCATTTAGAATACTCAGAGATCATTGAGGCTATTGCATACTTAATTGTTTAAGGAGTGAAAACGACTTTTATACAACTGAACAACACAATATCTTTCCATTTTTCTTATTTAACACTTTGATACAACAGCTGTTATTTTTATTTTATTTTATTTTTTTCCAAAAGGGTTTTATATTAGTGTCTAATTAATAAAGCTTTTTTTGTTTGTTTTCCCTTATTTAGAATTGCTGTCTTGATTTATTATTTAAATTAAATTGGAAAAAACAAGAATCTAAAATTCTGGGGAAGTAAATAATTAAGTCGATTATTTTGCTTTATTATTCCCTGGTGGAGGCACCATGCACTTATTAATAGTTTGATAAAGAAGAAACTAATCCAGGGTTTTCTTGTTTGGGAAACATTTAAATTAACCACTAGGGTTGAGAAAAGGGTTACACACAGGAAAACATAAAGAGTCAGTCAAGCACTGAATGCACCAAAATGGATTGCTTAATAATGAGATATTTGAAATAAACAGCCACTTAGACACTGGGCATCATAACTGATATGCTGAAAAGCAGGTACATTTGTGCAGGCATGTTTGCTTTTTTGTTTGTTCAGCTGCCGATTCAACCGGTTGGTAGAAGCTTCTGCTTGGACTTGTGTTGTAATTTTATGTGGCTGGATACACTTTTTTTTTTCTTTGCCAGAAGCAAAATGAAGCGTAACAAGTATCAAAGCATTTGTACTCTAACAAACACTTAGGGCTAGGTTCGTCTCTAGGAGGCTATAAAAGAAATGGGATCAGTAGTCTTGTGAAACAGTAAAGAGTCGGTACATTTATTAACAATGTAATAATAAGAAAAATAATTAAAATAAAGAAATAAAGAAACTAGGGAGATTCAGTATGGTTTCCCACTCAAGATTTCAATGTTCACTCTATTAAGCAAGATTTCTCAAATGTCTATTTGTGTTCAAGTTCCTTAGCATGTGTAAATGTCTCTTGCCTATGTCAATGTGTGAAAAGGCCTTTTAGTTATTTTTCTTTCTCTTTCTCTAACTGTGTAGTGTGTATATTGAGATCTCAGCTTAGCTGTAAGGTGTAAAATTCTTCCAGCCAGGGAATCTGTGTTGAATCACTATGAATCTTGGACCACGGATCAGGAATCACGCTGAATTTTGAACCAAAGATCAAAGGCTTCACACTATTCTCTGCGGCATCCACGCACAACTTATCACGCGCCCAACCGAGAGCAAACCACATTATAGTGACCACAAGGAGGTTACACCATGTGATTCAACTGGGCCAATTTGGTTGCTTAGGAGACCTGGCTGGAGCCACTCAGCATAGCCTGGATTCGAACACGCAACATCTTTACTCGCTGAGCTAACCAGGCCCCTACTCTTATCAAACTGCTTACATTTTACACGTGTGCAAGTGCTAACCCAGCACTTTAACATTAATGAACATGAGCACACTCATTAAACACATAAATCAAGTATATTTGATTGTATGACATTGCATTTCAACCTAAAACATGTATTTTCAACATACAACACCTTTTGCACCCATAACTGCATGGATTATGCAATGAATTAAACAAAAGACAGATTAATTAAACTCTATCTCAGTTTGACCAACTTGATATTTGACATATTTAAAATATAATTTATAAAACATCAAATATAACTCTGACTGATTTATTTATCCCTCATTAAACAACATATATGAAGTAATTAGTGAATATTAGTTAATTTAATTGTTAAATAGACAATAAATCTCATCAGAGCTTTCGTGAAATCATTAATCGTCAACATCGACTGTTTTTTTCTTCGATGAAGAGATGGATTGATCAACTCAACAAACTACTAACACTCTTGATGAGATAATTTGTACACTTAAATTAAGAAAAATTGTTGTAACAATGACACGCATGGACACTTGCTGTAAGGGGACCCTGCCCTCAGAAATGCAAGGTCTGTCCAAGGTCTGAAAGTGCAGCAGCAGATCCCGTCTTGGGACTGGAGTCTGAATCCAGTGCTGGAGCGTGACCGCCGCCGTGGATGCCATATGCCCCAGGAGCCACTGAAACTGTTTCAGTGGGACTGCTGTTCTCCGCCTGAACGAATTCAGGAAGCTCAGCACAGACTGCTGGCAGTTCAGCACAGACTGCACGTGGCTGCCCGAGAGGCATGCTATCATGGAGACCGAGTCTAACTCCATCCCGAGAAAAGAGATGCTCTGAACCGGGAAGATCTTGTTCTTTTCCCAGACCCAGAGCTTGACCCAAAGCCCCAACCGGCTGAGGTACCTGAGCACCAGGTCCCTGTGCGCACACAACAGGTCTCGAGAGTGGGCTGGAATCAGCCAGTTGTTGAGATAATTGAGGATGCGGATGCCCACTTCCTGTAAAGACAGGGACAGACCAAAGGGGAGGACCTTATACTGATATGCCCGACTCTCGAAAGCGAACCGCAGGAAGGGTCTGTGCCGAGGTAAAACTGAGACATGGAAGTACGCATCCTTCAGGTCTACCGCCGCAAACCAATTTTGATGCTGAATGCATGACAGAATGCGCTTCAGAGTCAGCATTTTGAATGGGAGTCTGTGCAGGGCCCGGTTCAGCACTCGCTGGTCCAAGATTGGCCGCAACCCATGCCTTTCTTTGGCATGATGAAGTAGGGGCTGTAGAACCCCTTTTTCATCTCAGCTGATGGGACGTGTCTATCGTGTCCTTCTGCTGAAGGGTCACGATCTCCACAAGGAGGGCATCAGCGTTCTCGAACCTCACTGAGGTGCAACAGACACTGCTGAACGCGGGCGGGTGCTGGGCGAACTGAATCGCATAGCCGAATCTGATCATCCTGGCCAGCCAGCGTGATGGGTTGCAGAGCACTAGCCACGCCTTCAAACTAGGGGCACCAAAGGGACAATCACGTTTGACATACCTGCGGGTGGGGCCTCATGGTGCGGAGGAGCAGGAACTTGAACATTGAGGAGCCTCACATCCCAAACTCGTGACTGTGCTGAGGGTAACACCAAAGCACTTAGCTTGCGCCGACGTTTGTAGCGCCCTGGCTTTGAGTGTTTGGTGTACAGTTGTTGTGATAACAATGGCTGTAAACACTGGCAGTGTGACCCAGGGATTGAGGATACCGCTCTTTTTTTTGAAAGTGTGGGTACCACAGCCCCTTAGGCATGCGGTGAAAACAAAACAAAAGGGAACACAGGATTTTCCTCCCGGCCCTCCACCGGGGGACGGAGTGATCTGGATACCAGCTCCAGGGTTCCAGCAGGCCTCTTCCTTTCTCCCACGCCAGCCTCAGACTGGGCAGCCACATCCGAAGATGGAAGAACAGTCGTGTCCTCAGCGTCCGACTGTGCCAACCCACTCTCCTATGCTGCAAGGAGAGTGTGGCAGGGCCGTGAGGATGCATACCTGGTGCTGAGCTGCCCAATCAGCAGGAGAGAGAGATATGAGGAGGTGCCGGGGATGCCAGAGAGAGAGAGAGAGAGACTCACGGTGCTGTGTGTGTGTATGCATGCACATGCTTGTATTTGTGTCAGTGTTCTGCTGAAAAGAAAAGTTTTATAAGGTGTTTAAGTTGAACATTAAAGTCTATGTGTATTGTTCAAACCAGTCCCAGCTTCAACAACAAACCCAACAACAAATTTTGTTACATTGGTGCCGAAACCCGGGAAAAAGGAAGGATGTGCTGTCATGGAGTCCTCACCACTGTTGTCCGCCTGGAGGTGGAGGAGCCCACTGCTATCTGCCAGAAGGCAGTGTAATAGCTGAGACCCATGCAACAGCGTGTTCAGGGGCTGGTGAACCGAGTGTTTTTCTTTTCCCCCTCTCTCTCTCTCGGGCTCTCCTGCTCTCTTTCTATCTCCCATCTCCCTCCCCTCATCCTACTCATGTTCCCAGGAGATGGGGAAGACCAGCCAGTGGCGGAACGGCCAAAGGGAAAACTCCTCCCCTCCAGGGAGTGGAGGAGGGAGTAGGTTAGGCCGGTTGGTTCCCCAGCCTGAATCGGGCATTGGGGGTATGTGACGAGGAGGAGGGCATGGTCGGGCCATGAGGGTGCATGCAATTTTTTTAGTTGCCCCAATCAGTGGGTGAGACAGATAAGGAGGAGCCAGGGATGACAGTGAGAGAGTGAGAGAGAGAGAGAGAGAGAGAGAGAGAGAGAGAGAGAGAGACACGGAGAAGTGTGTATTTCTGTGTGTTCTGCTGAAAAGAATCATTTTATGTTGTATTTAAGTTGAACATTAAAGTCTATGTGTATTGTTCAAGCCGGTCCCAGCTTCCTCCTTTCCACCCAACAATGAACCTTGTTACACTCCACATCTCATGTACATAATTTACACCCTTACAAAGAACATTGGTGACCAGTGTTGAATCTAATCTAATTACTTGTTTAGTCAAAAGGTAGTGTAACATTACATTTAATTCAAATGTTAAAAATGGATTATACATTTATTGAGTGGAAAAGTACTTTTCAATGAAGCAATCAGTAAATAAATCTAATTACAGTTTGTACGAAGTTCTAAGATACATTTTTGAGTATCTTCCCCAACACTGTTAGTGACTCACCTGCATCTTCGGTTCTGGTCTTAAAAGAAGCTGGACTTGGTTCCCCCATGCCAACGCTGTTTCTGGCCAGCACTCGGAACTCAAATTCCACCCATGCATTCAGATCTACTAGCGTTGCCGTCAATGTGTTCCCGTCAATCACCTCTGGGACTGAGAGCAAACAGAAAAGCCATGGCTTATCTGAAAAGACCTGGGTTACACGGTGCCGCAAACACAACAGGAGCGCTATCCTAAGCCAATGTTTACAGATAGCCAGGAATATCACAAAACCTAAAATTGTTCTATTCAATGTCTCTTTCTGGGTGGAATGTTGTTTCAATTAATTTTAATTACATTCACAAGGCAAGTGCCAGATTAAGTCATTCTGCATTAGTAGTACTTAAAGGTCCTTATATTGTATGTACTCAAAGCAAGCATATGTTCCTATTTTAAAAGCAGATGAGACCTGCTATGGTAATTTCAGCTTTTCTCTGAATTGATGCTTCGCTTGACTAGCTTTGGCTAATCAAGTATTGTTACCCGTGTTCACCGCCTGCCATCCCACAGTGAAAGCTGTCTTTGCCTGGATGATATAGTTCGTGATGGGGCTGCCGTTGTCCTGACTGGGTCTCCAAGATAGCTGAGCTGTGCTGTCTGTGATCTCCTCTACTGTAACACCATCTGGAGCTCCTGGGGGACCTGATTCAATCATAAAATTTGTAGTGAATTAGCATTTACAAATAAAGTTACCTTCACTGACATCAAACCTTGCACACCCAAGCTCTCCCCTTATCGCCCCACCAAGCTCTCTAAAAGCAGTGATTAATTTTTTTGATTGTTGTAAAGCCTGATATTCAGTGGCTTGTTTGTTTGGAGATGTTTTTCTAACAACTGAAGCATGTATCCATTGAAAAGCTGCAAAAAAGCAATTAAAATGTGCAGAAAAAGGCACATCATGTCTTCCTATTTTCAACAAATTTGACACATTTGAAAATTTAAATTCCATCCTGTTTAGCAGTCTGACATGACTTCACAATTATCCAGCATTATTACAACACTCTATGGAATATCTATCATTCTGATTTGTCAAATGTGGCATTTTGTGGTTCAATATTGTTGTATAATGGATGCTAAACTGTACAATTAACCATTGTTCTAGGCAACCAGTTGTCAACCTATCTGTGCTAGTTTCATGTCTCTTAAATTACTCTGCTATCTCTTCTAACCTAATATAATAATATAAACTTAAATCAGTATTTCATGTCCATCTATTTATTTATTTGAATGCAGCCATGTACTAAGATGGTCGGTCGGTCAGTTAGACAGACATTATAACTAAACAAAGCCTTTCTGGTAAGACCCCTCCTTATCAGAAGCTACTTCTTATGAGTTACAGTAAAAGTAGGAATGACAAACTAAGCTCAGATGAAAGGTATTGATCCCCTTAAAACTCATTTGTGACCTTTGATAAACAGCTTTGATACGTACCTCTAATTATCTCTAATTGAGCATCTATAATACAGGATCAATTCATTAGTCCGATAAATTGTATCTTTTAATCAGGTTTTACATCCAAATTCCAATCTAAATTTCTAGCTTTCACAAATCCCAGTGGCAGTCCATAAGGTAATTTTCAGGAGAGACTTGTAAATGATTATTGCTCAAAACTATAGAAGATTTTTAATAGGCTTTATTGTATTTTTTTGCTGTTAATTATGCTCCATAATTACAGATGATCTTGCCCTGATATCTAAAAATATTCTTGATAATAATGACGAGTTACAATCTTCAAATCAAATCACCAATCAAACACTTGACAATACAGTAACAAAACAGAACAAATCATGCATCTGCAGACTACGACCAATACAATAATTTATGAATGAATGGTGAGACCAATTTCCATCTAACAGCTACTCAACTATGTATAGAGGAACTCCATCTTCCATTCCGTCATTACGTCAAATATATTTATGACCCTGTCGTTCAGTCTTTCACTTGTTTTAACTTTATAAGTCTATTATCCTTTCACCTGTTGCATTAACCAAACATGGGCTTGATGAGATGTACTCATCATGATTCTGACAGCTAATTGGCTTGGAAGTTTACTTGATAATGATTGGTAATTAAAGAATATTCCAGGTTCAATACAAGTTTAGCTCAATTGACATAATTTGTGGCAGATTAACACAAAAAAATATTTGAACTTTTCAAAATTGTATATACTTGCCTCACTTTATATATATATATATATATATATATATATATATATATATATATATATATATATATATATATATATATATAAACTACAGTGAGGTATATACATGAAAGTGAATGGTTCCAAATTTTTTTTGTTTTTAAGAAATGGAGGGGCAATTCAAAATGTATTTTTGTAGTAGTCAACCTCAATGTCACAAACGCTGTTAAATGAGGTTAATTGTATATAACCTGGAACATTCCTTTAATGTGAAAGGAGGAAAATTTCATTTAGCCTCTTCTTAGGCTTTTTTAGTGCATTTTGGATGTTAAAGAAATTACGTTGAATCATTAGAATATTCATTCTAATTGGCCTGGGCACATTGCTTGAAAATAATGCATCTTTTTACATAATATACTTCCGATTTATATAGATTAGTAGGTAAACTGATTAAAACAACAGCTAATTTTATCACTTCAGTTACTACCTTAATTTCAAATAAATTTTTGAGGCCACTGACTCTCTTACCTTTCACAATTAAAATAGCAGCAGCTGATAGACTCTCAACATCTGTGTCGACCACACAGACATATTTTCCGGCATGTTTCAGCTGTATATTTCGTATCATCAGATCTCCAGATGTGCTCTAGAGAAATAAACACACACGCGCACACACACACACACACACACACACACACACACACACACACACAGTCCATAGACAATGATTTTTATACTGTACAAACTATAGATTCTAAACCTAACACAACCCCTAAACCTAACCCTCACAAAAAACATTCTGCATTTTTACATTTTCAATAAAACATAGTTTAATATGTTTTTTAAGCTATTTAAATTATGGGGACACTAGAAATGTCCTCATAAACCACATTTATAGCATAATACCCTTGTAATTACCAGTTTGTAACCTAAAAATGTTTACTCCTAAACCACATAAACATGCCCACACACACACACACACACACACAAATTATTATCCACTATAACAAATGGCACTTTAAAGCAATTAAGATGTGTGACTTGCTTGTTATATTCCCCAGCAAGTGATTCAGTAAGTGTAGACAACCCGCTGGGTTTTGGGAATGAAATGTGACCGAACTCCACAGCTAATGGACAATTTTTGGCAAAGGCTCTTCACTGCCGCATTTGAAATGCCCGTCATGGATAAACATTCCCTCTGGCCAACCCTGAGGCTACTACAACACTGCTCTAAATCCAGCTAACAAACCTACAGGCTAATTGGCTAATTAGAGTCTAATCTTATTAAAGAGGTGGTGTGATTGGAACCAGTATGCCGACACCCTGTGATATGAAACCGTGCAAGTGATGAATATTAAATCCACACTGCAATTAAAAGCCTCTGTTAATCTAATAAAGCTGAGGAATGTTGAGCATTGAAATTGCCCTGGCAAGGGAACAGAAGAAGTACTGTGGAAACAGCTATGGTGATAGATTTCACTTATCATCATTATCAAGTAAAAAGATTCCTAATATTTTATGAGTTATGCTTATGAGCACCTTGATTAGAGTAAAATATATAGGCTTTGTACAGACAGGCTGCAAAAATCAAGCATGTTTGTGGCAGGGTGGAGGGCGGGGCCGGATCATGATTCTACACACACGGTCCCTTATCAGGCTAATCAAGCCTCCGAGAGGGATAAAGGCCACTGCCAAATGGGTGCAGTGTGAATAAATACAAACTGACAAAATACAGTACATTAACTGTTGAAAATATAATTAGAATTTCATAAAATTTGGTTTGTGTTTTGTAAATTAGGCAATCACCTGTTTATCTTGAATGATAAAGTCTAACATCTTTAGGGTCATGGAAAGTATTCTTTATTGCTGTTGTTTATGTATAGTAAATGCCCACTGATTCACTTTGATGTTCTCTGTGCTTGGTGCACTGCTACACTCAAGTATTTGGCATGGAAAGCTACACTAATTTAATAAAAGAGCTTAAATTTCAAGTAAATTAAATAATGCGAGATAAGATGTGTGCTTTTATCTAAGATTGTGGATGGCAAACAAGAGGGAAATCTGCAATTCAAGCAGTAAAGATGTTAACCCTAATGTCAAAAAAGCTGCATGTATAATAATTATAGAAGATTAGCAAAAGGTTTACAAATACATTTTGGATAGAAATTGCAACATTCAATTTTAATGTCTTGACAGAACCTACTGTAAAATGTAAATGCTTTTACGGAAGTACAACTTAAGAGATGTTTATATCATTATGAATCCTTTGATGACTGGTCTGAATAGAAATGTCCAAATGTCCATTCTGAGGGTACCATTTGTTTATATTAATTGTAAAATTATTTGAAAGTCAACAATTATGTTATTTAATATTTGGATCCATAATGCAGCAAACTCAAACAACTCCAATCTCCTCATCTGCTTTCCTAAAATATGTAACTATGAGTTTAAAAAGGAAATTGAATGCTTTGGGGATGGTTATTAATGAATCTGTTTCAGAGTCATGAATATCCAATATTGGCCAGTCAGTCCTCATTAGGGCAGTCTTTAAAGTCATTAGCATTTTTAGAAAGTTGTCATTACATTCCAGAGAAATGTGATTTGAGATGTGCAATTGGACCATTCAGAAGTCATATGAGGATATTCCACTTGAGATAGGTAAAAGATTTGTTTATGGATTTTTATTCTGTGAAAAGAAGGGCAAAAAAAAAAAAAAAAAAAAAGTACAGAGTGCACAGAGTGCTGCATTTTATGGGTGAACTATACCTTTAAGAATTGGAAATTTGTTGAGTGTAATGCATATTTATTCCTTGTAATAACACAGTAACAGGACAATAAGTAATACTATAAAAGTGAAGTTGAGATAAGAAGTATGTTTGCTATGTTGCTACGTTTAATAGTGTTTTATGAAACTTTATATACAGTGGGATCCAAATGTTGAGACCACTAGTAAAAATGATTGTATATTGAATTTATATAAATACATTTTTAATTACATATTTGATTATTAGCATAACAATATGAGTTAAAAGTTGAAAATCTCATGAATTTGATCATGTCTTAGTATTTGGTATGTCTTGCTTTCATGACAGAACATACTCGAGCTGGCACAAGTTTGTTCAAAATCTGATGGTCCTTGTTAACCAGGCATTAAGGATGTTCCAAAGAACATATTGTGTGCTTCAATGGAAGCAAGAAAATATGCCGTTTTAAACAAAGGAGACATAGTCAGTGTCAAAAATTTACTTACATTTGATAAGATACTATTTCCCCTTCTCTCAGTCACTTGATGTTGAGTCGATGTAGTGACACTAAGGGTCGATCTTGAGAGCCTCAGACACCTTCAGATCTTTGAGAAGAGTAGAATTTGCATGCCACTCCCCCCAATATATGGGTATAAAAGGGAGCTGGAATGCGGATTCATTCAGATTTCTTCTTCGGAGCAAGCTGAGTACTTCTACTATTGCATCCACCTCTTCACCTCTTCAGAAGCGTGTGCTCCACTCTCCACTCTGTACTTCACTGCAGACTAAGCTGGGCACTTTGACAATGCTTTAAAAGAGTATATTTCCTCTATTAGAGCAGGCACATTGATGATGAACGTCTTTTTAAAGACACATCTTTTTAAATCTTTAATATCTTTTTTCCTGGATGCGGTCATTACCTTTCCGCCTCTGGCAGTCACGATCACTGCCTCACGTGCCTGGGCCAAAATCACATTGAGGAAGCATTCGTGGATGGTTTATGTTCTAATTGCGAGAACATGACCATGTCAACGTTGTGGTCGCGTCTTTCCTTCTTTCGAGTGCCAGCCAAATGTCTCTTTCGGAGCTCGCGAGTCGGATGAGATGTCGATCGCTGCATCGGAGAGTGCATTGGTGATGTCGGACGCCGAGGACTTGACCGGGCTACCGCCTTCGGGTGTGGCAGCCGAGGGTTATGCCGCGATACCCCTGGTGGAAAAGGCAATCATTGCACACCTGTGCCCACTGAGCACAACCACCTGGCAGAGTCGCCCGGCACTCCCTTCCCGAGCCTGTAGGACAATGTTGTCTCTGGTGACCAAAGCCTATAGTGCTGCCAGTCAGGTCTCAATCCTTCAGATGTTACTGTGTGCACACAGGGACCTGGTGCTCACGCACCTTAGCCGTTTAGAGCTTCGGGTCAACTGATTCAGAGCATCTCTTTTCTTGGCATGGAGTTAGACTCGGTGACAATGATAGCGCGCCTCACAGCTGAGAGTGCGCAGTCAGTGCTGAACTGCCTGAACTTATCAAGGCAGGAAACGTCGGTCTCACTGAAGTACTTTCAGAGGCTCCTGGGGCATAGGGCATCCTCAGCGGCGGTCACGCCGCTCGGGTTGACTCATATGAGACCGCTACAGCATTGGCTTCAGACCCGAGTCCCGAGGTAAGCATGGTGCTGCAGCACACATTGTGTGGCTCTCACGCCCACTTGCCACCACTTTTTCAGCCCTTGGACAGACCTTGCATTCCTGTGGGCTGAAGTCCCCATACAGCAAGTGTCCAGGTGCATCGTGGTTACGACGGATGCCTCTAAGACAGTCTGGGGCGCTGTGTGCAATGGGCACGCAGCCACTGGCTACTGGACAGGACCTCGTCTGCGTTGGCACATCAACTGCCTCGTGTTTCTGGCAGTACAGCTCGCCCTACGGAGGCTATTGCCTATACAGGGCAAGCACGTGTTGGTCCGGATGGAAAATACGTCGACAGTGGCTTATATAAACCACCAAGGCGGTTTACACTCTTGTCGCATGTCATCTCCTCCTCTGGAGTCAGCGGCGACTCAGGTCGCTGTGGGCCACTCATATCCCTGGCAACAATAATGCCACAGCAGATGCTCTGTCATGGCAGGTGATGCTCAGGGGAGAGTGGAAACTCCACCCCCAGGTGTTGATTCGGCAAGGCACAGGTAGACCTGTTCGACTCCCAGGAATCCTCTCACTGCCCGCACTGGTATGGCCTGACTGGAGCTCCCTTCCATACAGACGTGCTGGCATACAGCTGGCCCCGGCGGCTGCGCAAGTACGCATTCCCCTCAGTGAGCCTACTTGCAGAGGTTCAGTGAGAGGTCAGAGAGGATGAGAAGCAGATCATTCTTGTGCCCCCTTATTGGTCCACCCAGAACAGGTTCTCGGACCTAACACTCCTATAAACAGCACATTCCTAGCACATTCCCTGAGACCTTCTTTCTAAGGGACGGGGCACCCTCTGGCACCCACCCATCCAGTCCCTGGACAGGATGCGGAAGACCTAACTGGTCTACTGCCCGCAGTGGTAAACATCCTGAAGTAGCGTATCTTTGCTAAGTGGTGTTCTTCCTGTAGCGAAGACCCCCAGAGGTGCGCAGTCAGGTCAGTGCTTTCCTTCCTGCAAGAAAAGTTGGATGGGCGGCTGTCCCCCTCCACTCTCAATGTCTATGTAGCTGCTATAGCAGAACACCACGATGCTGTTGAAGGTAAGTCTCTAGGTAAGTACGACCTGATCAACAGGTTCCTGAGAGGTGCCAGTAGGTTGAACCCTTGTAGGCCATGCCTCTTTCCCTCATGGGACCTCTCTGTGGTCCTTTTAGGCTTACGGAGAGCCCCGTTCAAGCTCCTAGAGTCAGTCAAGTTAATGGCCGTCTCATTGAAGACCAATCTCACTTCCATCAAGACGGACGGGGAACTGCAAGCGTTCTCTGTCAGCGAAGAGTGCTTAAAGTTCGGTCCGGAAGATTCTCATGTGCTCCTGAGATCCTGACCGGGCTATGTGCCCAAGCTTACCATGACCCCTTTTAGGGATCAGGTGGTGAATGCTACACGCCGATTATCTTTGGCCTTTTCTCAAAGATCTGAAGGTGTCGTGGGCTCTAAAGATCGACCTCTAGTGTCAATACAGTGACACAACTTCTCATTCCCTCCATCAGGGAACGGAGGTTACGACAGAAACCAAGACGATTTTCAGTGAGGTATTTGACTTCAGGACTCCAATGTAGAAAGATAAAATGATTAGAATACACCATTACTAATGACTTACCCCACCCACATGATCATAATGTTGGTCTAGTTTGTTGAGGAGCTGCCCATTGAAGGCCCAAGAGAAGGACACGTCTAGAGCAGGGTCACAGGAGATCTGGCAGGACAGGATGATGCTCTCCCCGACAATGATCTCCATGTCCACTGGACCCTGGGTAATTTGTGTGGGATCTGTTCAGAATCAGACTCAGCTTTACTCAAACAGCCTGTCATGAAATTGATCAATTTAAATGAAAATGTTCAGCTATTTTTTGTTTTGATTTGTCTTACACTCATTATATCTAATTGGGAGGCATAAGCTCCTATTGGGGTCATATCATACGTTTGTCATTTAATCATTTTAAGTCCCCTTTTCCCATTTTTACTAAAAGTTTCATCCATTTTACATCAATTTCATCAATATTTTAATGACTGCAGACCCAAACCAGTCATATCTCGGTTTTCCATTACAGTTTCCACAGTTTCCCAGTCTCCTTGATCCTTAGAATTTAAAAGGTTCTTTAAGACTTCTATGTAAAGACTCTCTTTGCATGTGAAATGAGTAACTACACATCGTTGTGCTCACACACAGGCTGCAGGTTTGCTGTCGGATCCAATATAATTTGCATTACTCCATTCTTCAATAACCTTAACCCCTTTGCAAAGTCTACATTACACTGGGTTGTGAGGCTAACAAAACAGTCCACATTGAAATACGCCAATCAAATTGTTAAGATAAGACTGAAATGATCAGAGATTTTGTTAAAAATAAACTTTATTTTTTAACGTTGGGATCCTTAAGAGTGATATGTGGTGGAGCAGCAGGTGCACTATAAAGTTTGATGAACTTTCCCTCATTTTAATTATTTTTGTTAACTCTTTTGTTGTTAAGAAATAATAAAACATTATCTGTCCAACTTGCTCCTCATTACCTCACTGTGACATGGCAGGCCAAGTTTCTGAACATCTATAAGTCATCATCGACATTTAAATGGGCAGACATAGTTTTAATGAATTCTTTTTTTTTTCCATGAAACTGTATTGCCCCTCAAACAACTGCATCATTGTTTTATGATGAGCCCAATTTTTATTTTTTATCTTAAAGGTGCACTCAATAATTTTTGAAAATTACATCTTGGACTTACAGTGACACTTAGTGATTTGGATGCAGCATCATTTAAAATCAAATTAGTTCAGTTTCAGATGTCATTGTAGAAATATAGTATTAACAGTCAGGCATGATTACTTTAATCAATGAGTGAAAGTGTCAAATAACAGGACGGTTACTGAGATTAAGTGAATAGTATCCGGTTGATTCTAACATGGCAGTCCCCATGTGCGGACTCTCTCCATATAGAATAAAACAGGTTCCATAAGGTTACTGATATGAGTGGAGTCTTCATCTTAATGAAAGTGCTCATGATGTCCGACATACAGGTATAGTATATTGCAAAATTACAATTCATTTATTTAGGAGATCAACTTTTTTAATATGGAAAGAATTACTGAGTGCACCTTTAATGTTGAGGTTACATGCAAGGATGGATTAAGAACTGAGAGGACCATGGGCTGGTACACCATTTAGGCCCCCCATGATGTCTACTTATACGTTACAGGACGCTTGCCAAATTTGGTTGGATTTTTCAAACTGATGGAAGAAAAGTTTGAAGCAATGCCTTACACGGCCAGTTACAGTATATGTACTTTTTAATTCTAAACCAATCCAAAATCATGCTTTATTAATAGGGATGTGCACAGTATTCAAATACCACAATCACTATTCTGTTATTCTGCACGTGTTTAGAGGTCTTCAACCTGATCTGAGTCTGATGGTACCCAACAAACCTACAGGTGGGCCAGGTTCGGGTCAGTTTTT
The DNA here is from genome assembly GCA_032164185.1 of Moxostoma hubbsi. NCBI lineage: Eukaryota > Metazoa > Chordata > Actinopteri > Cypriniformes > Catostomidae > Moxostoma > Moxostoma hubbsi. The sequence goes on from JAVLUX010000001.1 coordinate 72,549,887, forward strand.
CAAGTAGGCTATATGGCGGGTTACAAGATATTCACACGTGCATTGAGGCCATGTAAACACACACTGGACGGATCTTTGATCGATGCGCCACGACTTTAATATTTATGAACATATCTCAAGATACCTGCGTTCTGTTATATAATTCATTGTGCAGGAGCGTCACATTTTTTTAGACACTGTTAACTTAAAAAATTATTTAAATATTTATTCATGTATCTCGAGACACCTGCGTTCTGTTTCACCATTTGTTGTGCTGCATCAATCATTTTCAGAAATGATGTCACAAATCGACATTCTGATGATGTTCAGGGTTGAAGAGGACTTAATGTGACAGATAATTCCAGATTGTTTTTCACCTGGCAAAGTTTCAGTGCTTGAGCCAACGGTGAGCCAATGTTTTTTCCCCCTTTTGCTCTGGTGAATCATTTAAAAATCAAAGCATCCCGAAGAGGTTTATAAATGTAGCATTCGCTGCCTCATGGAAAGTGAACCTACCCGGGCAGAATTACACATTTTCCATTCATTAAGAATAGGCTTACTATTACTAATGTAGCAGACAGTGACAGAGATTATTTTTGTTCAACTTTAATGGGAAAATTGTATCATTTGAAGATCTATGTATTGTGCTATTTAGCTTCATAGCTCACTGTGCACTTTATTACCTGCTATCTAAGATTGTGTTTGATGCATCCATGGCAATAAAAGTTCTTTATACCCGAGTCCTGACAAATAACACAATAACCATTTGTGAACTCTCGTGGTTAACCAAAAATTACAAAAGGTTCCCGTGCACATATTTAGGGTATTAAGGCACCTTTCTCTTTCTCTTTATCATTAAACATTAAATGCACGCAGGACTTAAACATTTAAAGTCTTCTACACTGTTGCATGAATTTTGTCGCTAATATGCATATAAACCATCAGCTTTTTACACAGTCAGGGTAAACTGCACTTATCTTTGTAATTGGAAGTGTTTTGTAAATCAGACGCTGTTCTCTGCAGTCCTTCAAATAAACATGCTGCATCTGTGAGACACAGATTCCCTGAGCGTGCACTCAAGTGCCTGAGCTCGCGCTGCTGTAGTCCAACATGCATTCGAACAAATGGTATCTAACATGAGGCTGACATTTATGTGGATTTATAATATTATCTAAAAATAAATAAATAATTGATTTAGAGCTTGGGGCCCTTTGGGTTTAGAGGCCCCTGGGCAATGGCCCTGTAGTTAATCCGTCCCTGGTTACATGCAATCAAATAACATTTCAATCTGCTCGGCTGGAAAATAATATAATGTAGTAATCTCAGCAAAAATGTGAGTGAAAGTGCAGCATATATATATTTCTATCTATATTTCTCTCTAAATTGTGCATGCTCAACCTATAACCTACACCTTCACACACTCCATTAGTGTAATCCAGGGTAATTGCAATGCCATAAGCGAAGCGTGAAAATGGGTAATTACAACAATATACAAAAAGCCACTGTATCCCATCCCTGTTTGAGTTGAGCTGACAGAACAAAACTGCCATTTGGAGAGCTGAACTGCTCAACCTGATGCATTACGCTAGAGGAGAATGTAAGCCTCAAAAAGCAATTAAACAGCTTTTCTTTCTCAAGGCATTATAAAATAGAGGGAACTTTGTGACACATGAATCCTTTCATTGTATAGAAAACTTTTATATAGCTTCTCAAATGCCAGCCATTTGTTTGAATGTATTTGTTGTTCTGGCAGCCTAATGATCAAAGTATAATTTTGGTTGTCCACGTTGCTGATCAGTACATTCACAGAATGCCTTCCACAAATTCCATCAACAGCACAGTCTGCTGGTTTTCTCGACATGCAGACAGTCTTTGCGTGTGCATATCATCTGCACATGTGCATGGGATTGGCTGCAGTAATTGTGGGCCCACTGGGTGGCAACATTTACAGTTGGATTATTGCTTTTAAGTTGTCGACAAAGAGGGGACACTCCCAATAATAAACATTGAAGTAGTAGTAGTAAAAAAACAGCAACGGATGGGCACAATGATGAGTGTTTGTGTGAGGAGGTAAGAACACTATACTCCATTACTACAACTCCAGTCTCAAAGTGTATATTTACATCTCTCATTGTATGAATTCATGGACAATTAATTGTCCTTCTTCTTCTTCTATGTCCCTCAGAGCAGGAGTTCTGTCGAGGAGTTCTGTCGAGGACTCCAAGCTGTATATCTCCATGCAGGTGGAGTATCACAAGGCAGTCGTTGTGTGCAAGCATTTAAAGCGTCCATCTGCACTCAGGGTCAACAAAGTATATTCAACATGATCGAACGCATGTGATCCAATCAGGAATGTGGACAAACAAAGTATACCCGGGCCTTCAGAGAGCATAAAGGTCAAGTAGATATGCAAACCTTGCTCCTATGAATTATTCAGATCACCATAAAAAATATACCAATAATACAACAACTTGATATTTTGATATGGTGTTTATACATTTGCATATAATGTTTCTATACAGTATATTATGTAAATTGTGTACCTTGTTTATAATGTACAATATCTAGTCCTGAATTTATTGTATTATATGTGGTACTGAACAGTGAGTTGTCTGACTGCTAATGCACCTCAATTTCCCACTTGGGATCAATAAAGTACCTATCTATGTATCTATTCAACTGTGAAATTGCCATTTTAACATTGTAAATTAAATGTGTAGGTGGACAAAAGGTCATTGTCTGCCAATGAGATCACAAAGGCCTGAGTTCAACTTCCTCATGGAAAATCTAACATTTTCATAAATACTTTCAACGAAGTAGCAGGGGCACTGGGGGACATTTATTTTTAGATTTTGCCGACTTGATAAATTTGGCCTGTACTTTACAGTGCTATTAATATAACATCCACCCCAAACATGTTTGGCTTCGAGCAAGTGAGGAGATCCATGTGCAGATAGAAGTGGGATGAAGTGACTGGTGGCAAGGAGGAAAGTAAGGTTCAGGGGCCTGCTTAACCCGTTGGGACACAATTTGTGAAACATGTGAAACTGCCGCAGAACTAGCGAACATTCAAGATTCAAGAGAACTTTATTGTCACACCAGCCATATACAAGAAAACGCCTCAGTTACGTATGTAACCTCCGTTCCCTGATGGAGGGAACGAGACGTCGTGTCGAAGAAGTGACACTAGGGGTCTCTCTTGAGTGACGAATATGCCTCTGATCTATGAAAAAAGGCCAATGAGAAGTTGGAAGACAGTATTTGCATACCCCGCCCCCGGACATACGGGTATAAAGGCGAGGAAATACTACAAGTTCATTCAGGATTGGTCCGGCCACTGCAGTGGCTCGGCTCAGCGACGTGGCCGGGAGGACACAACGTCTCGTTCCCTCCATCAGGAAATGGAGGTTACATACGTAACCGAGACGCTCCCCGTCTTCCGCTCACTTCGACGTCGTGTCGAAGAAGCGACACTAGGGGTCCACTTTAAATCACGCCATGCGCTGAGCCATGTATGTGTACTGCTGACACAGGAGCGGGCAAGTATTTCACATGCACAAGCGACCAACTGTGTTTCAGACTGCACGTACCCTTCCCCAATGCCCCCAAAAAGTTGGCGGAATCCTTCTGGTTACCCTAGAGGGGAACAAGGCAACGCTTGCCAACATGGGAATGGGCCAAGCCTGGCTGGGCCTCTTTTCTCTCTATGTTTCTCGGCATAGAGCAAGAGCAGCCAGGGCCCTTACCACATCGTGGGAAGGGGGTCTTACCCAGTTTCCTATTCTTTCAGGGGGAAAAGACCCTGCGGAGGCCACACCTGCCCGAAAAGAGGAGGTAAGGTGGCAAAATACATCACATGGCCTCTTCGGTCACATGTGGGAAAGAATGGTGTGGTGGTAGATCCAGCCTCGAGGAGGGGGGAGTTGCTACGACACGGCGACCAGAGGGCAGAGAAAACTGCCTAAGGGAGACGCGGGTCAGCGTAAGGTGACCGTACTGCGGAAATACACACAGGAGGAGTCCGCATAGGAGGCCTGACCTGTGGAGCACCTATTCCAGTACAGGGTAGCCTAGGGTACCCGTAGTGGACTGGGTTGGCAAGTTCCTCCGCTGAACAGCGGACCCAAAAGGGCTAGGGAGGAATCGACCAGGGACCCGGGTGGGATCTCCTGGGAAAGAAAGTGCACTGTTTTACCTCGGCCGAGGGAAAGGGCGCTGGACGCAAGCGATTCACCCAGTCAGACCGTCAGCGTGTACTGAGTTCTACCGGCTCGGACCTGAGAAAACACGGGACGAGACTGACTCAACCCTGAGATTGTAAAATCTTGCAAAGGTGTTAGGTGTTGCCCAACCCGCTGCTCTACAAACGTCTGCTGGGGAGGTGCCCGTAGCCAGTTCCCACGAGGATACAATACTCCTTATTGAGTGCACTCGGACCCGCAAGGGGGTGGCACAGGCTGGGTGCGATAGGCCAGTAAGGTGGCATCCACCACCCAGTGGGAAAGCCTCTGTTTGGAGACAGCGTTCCCTTTCTGCTGTCCCAAAGCAGACAAAGAGCTGCTCAGAGCACCTAAAGCTCTGAGTGCGGTCCAAATAGGCACACAAGGCACATACTGGACACAGCAATGAAGGGGCTGGGTCTGCCTCCTTCTGGGACAGCGCTTGCAGGTTCACTACCTGGTCTCTGAAGAGAGTGGTAGGGACGTTGGGCACGTAGCCCGGTCATGGTCTTAGGATCACATGTGTGTCTGCTGGACCGAACTCCAGGCAGGGCCGTCTTTTAGAGAGAGGGCCCTGAGCCAACTGATTCTAGCGGCTCGAAAGGGGATCTCTGAAGATCGGCGAGGACCACCGAGAGATCCCAGGAGGGGAACAGGCCTGGCCGGGAGGGATTTAATCTCCGAGCACCTCTTAGGAACCTGATCATTAAGTCATGCCTACCCAGAGACTTGCCGTCTACTGGGTCGTGGTGAGCTGCGATAGTGGCAACATACACCTTCAAGGTGGAAGGTGACAGCTTCTCCTCCAACCTCTCCTGTAGGAACAGGAGCACTGACCTAATTGCGCACCTCTGTGGGTCTTCAGCCCGGAAAGAACACCAATTTGCGAACACGCCATTTCAGGGCGTAAAGTTGCCTGGTAGAGGGGGCTTTTGCTTGGTTGATCGTGGCTACGACCGTGGGTGGTAGACCAGCTAGATCTTCCGTGTCCCGTCCAGGGGCCAGACGTGGAGGTTCCAAAGGTCTGGGTGCGGATGCCAGAGCGTGCCCGTCCCTGAGAAAGAAGGTCTTTCCTCAGGGGAATTCACAGGGAGGGGCTGTCGCGAGGAGTACAACGTCCGAGGACCAGGCCCGGGTGGGCCAATAAGGAGCCTTTTTCCTCGTCCTCCCTGACCTTGAACAGCACCTGTGCAAGAAGGCTCACTGGGGGAAATGCTCAACCCTGCAGGCCAGCTGTGTGCCAGTGCGTCTGGCCTGAGGGGAGCCTCTGTTTGGGCATACCAGAGCGGGCAGTGGGAGGTCTCTTGGGAGGCAAACAGGTCTACCTGGGCCTTGCCGAACCGTTCCCAAATCAGCTGGACCGGCTGGGGGTAAAGCCTCCACTCTCCGCGGGGCAAGCGTTGTCGTGATAGCACGTCCTCTATCACATTGAGGTTGCCGGGGATGTGAGTGGTGCGCAGCGACTTGAGTCTCCTCTAAAGGAGGAGATGACTGGCGAGTCAGGACATGTGGTGGGAGCGTATGCCGCCTTGGCGATTTATGTACACCACCGCAGTAGTGCTGTCTGACCTGATCAGGATATGTTTGTCTCGAACTAATGGGAGAAACTTCCGCAGGGCAAAAAAAACCGTCAACATCTCCAGGCAGTTGATGTGCCAGTGCAGCGAGGCCCCTTTCCAATGGCCTGTTACTGCATACCCGTTGCACATGGCATCTTTATAAAGACGCATCCTGAAAAGGACGTTCAATGCCGCTGTGTAATGCTCTTTCAGGGAAATAAACTCTTTTACAGAGAAAATCACTCTTTCAATATAACTCTTTCAATTCTCTGCGCTGTCGAAGCATCCAGGGGCAAACTGCACTGCCGTGCAGAGAAGGAGAAAGCTGCTGAAGTGTGCCGTAGATCCAACAGCAAACAGAGCATCAGAGGATCAGAAGCAGGAATCTGGTGTGTGTTACTCGCAGCTGGCTGGATACACGACCATCGGCTCCGAAGAAAATTTCTGAATGAACTTGTAGTATTTCCTCACCTTTATAACCGTATGTCCGGGGGCGGGGTATGCAAATACTGTCTGCCAACTTCTCATTGGCCTTTTTTCATAGATCAGAGGCATATTCAGCGCTCAAAAGAGACCCCTAGTGTCGCTTCTTCGACACGATGTCGAAGTGAGCGACAGACGGGGAACAGAGGGAGTGAAATACAATTTATTTAAGACCCTGTGGTGCTACATACAAATGCGGACAACATGAGAAGACAGAGAGCAACATTTAATGCACAAGTACCACAAGGTGCCAAAAACAAAACAAAACAAAATAATAACAATACATATACATAAGTGAAAAACAAAAGGACATCAGATATATGCTGATTGCAGTATGTGTAAAAGCATTCATCGATGTGCAAGAGAGCATGTAGACATTTTGTCTTTATGTAAACTTTGGACACTGTAAATATTGAAAACAAGCCAATTAGTGTTTGAAGTGTCTGCGATGTGCAAGAGAGCATGTAGATATTGCACCTATGCAACGATCCACCACTATGACTTAAAAGGGTTGGTGTCTTGCAAGACCTATCCCCCGGACTCTAAGAGTTGTTTGTAATGTCTGATCAAAAACAAATGGATTTATTGCAATAATAAATTCTTAATATAATAAAATATTCTCTGTAATCCTTTCATCCACAGTTCAGTCATGACAATTCTCGCAATGATTTAGCATGTAAATGTGGGTATGAAATATTTATTGGATTTTGTTTTGGTGGACTATATCAGCTACGTTGCTGCAGAAAAAGTACGAAGACTTGCCACTGCTAGAACATACACAGACATACTATGTTGGCATGTGGACATATGCTCTAAATTTGGACAAATACAAGACATGCTGCATCGAGCATACAATCACCCAACAAAGCTGGAAAGCTGCACAAATAAATACAACAAAATAAACGTTTATATACATTTCAGTTATGACAAGCAACTTTTGGAAAATGGTTGAAAATGGCAGTGTGAATGGAGAGGGTTTTGAAAATGAAACGCTGTTTTCAACTAGTCAGCTAACTCATAATCTATATCGGGACCAGGGAAGATCAGATTTTATTAAACTACTCACTTAGCCTAGCTACATTTGGATTTATTTAAACAAATGACCTAAGGTAGCTATATGTGCTAAAAGTTTCTATGTGTCATGGCCAAAAGCAGATCTTACCATGCAAGCTGGTAGAGGAAAACCCAAGCAACAACCTGAGCAAATAGCATTTACAGATTAAAAAATAAACTCTAGCAGCATGCTGTAGTGGAACTTGCTTATCTAAAAAACTGAGCAATTTAAATGTTAGACAATGTTACGGAGAGAAAACTCAAGTTGATTAACTAACAGATTCTAAGTCAACTAACATCAAATAACATCATGCTAACATGGTAAATGGTCTGCACTTATATAGCGCCTTTTTAACCTTAGCGGTATTCAAAGCGGTTTACAGTGTCTCATTCACCCATTCACACACCAATGATGGCAGAGTTGCTAGCCTGCCATTGGGAGCAACTTGGAGTTCAGTGTCTTGCCCAAGGACACTTTGGCATGTGGAGTCGTGTGGGCCAGGAATCGAACCGCCAAACCCTACGATTAGCGGACAACACGCTCTACCACCTGTGCCTACATTTTGATGGTCACATGATTATATCATTTCTGGAGTTCAGTGTTTTACAGCTCCTTTTGGCTTTTCAGATCAGAATCCCTATAGAATATGGCTGACAACAGTTATGGTAAATATACACTAATATACAGTGGGTCACATGTAGTTTTACAGGAACAGACTTTCTTTAGGGTTCTCAACAGCTTTCACATCAAATATCCATGTGATTTTTTCATTTCACCGTAGGGATGCCATGTTATTTATTATTGACCTCTTGATGTCTTCTGAATGAAATGCCCAAAGTTTACACAATTTATTAGACATGGATAACAGGACATTTTGGAAAAATCCCTAATTTCATAAAATTCTAGTCCTGGGGGTGCTATACAAATCCTAACAACAACAACAAAATCTGCTCAACTTTTTGATTAAGGATATTTTTGCATGCTATCATAATCCTAAACTATCAGCTGGACATATGAACAAACATGGTTGCTAATTGTCAATTTTCATCAGTCTATAATTTCAGTTGTCAATGGCATAACATGCTTAAAACATGAACTGTATCCACACAACATTTACTCTACCAAGTTTGGCAACTGCGGTCATTCTGTGAGTGAGCCGATTGGCTAACAGATAACAAATTCAAAGAAGCTATCAACTTGCGCCAAGTAGTGTTTCATGCCTGAACTTAGGCCACACCCACACTATGTTTTTGTTGGAAAATGCATCTTTTTCTCAAGGTTTTCACCTTCTGTCCACACAGAGACAGTATTTTTGTCAGCGAGTTTTTTGGAAAAGCACTCCCAAATGGATAAATCAGAAAATGCCATCTTCATATTGTAGAGTGGACTTGGAAAACCGATATATCTGAAAACTATTATGTATTTGTTGTCAAGTGATGCAGTCATGTGATTCATTCAACCAAAACAATCAAGATGGTGGCCTGTGTTATAGCAGTGCCATTGTGCATGATATCCAATTTGATAGCGTTGTTAAAGATAAATGTTATTTCTACACCATTCACATTGCATTCCTTCAATGGCGAAGGGAAGTTTACTTGGAATTGTTGTCTGCCAATGGAACAGGAGGACAATTGCGTTTCAGACCGAAAATGCAACAGCAATTTTGTTTTGCATGTGCAGTAAGGGGATTTAAACGTTTATATACGTTTCAGTTATGAAAGTAACTTTTGGAAAATGGTTGAAAATGGCAGTGTGAATGGAGAGGGTTTCGAAAATGAAACGCTGTTTTCAAATGTATCTAGATTAATGTAGACATAGCCTGAGGTAATTTTTCCTGACAAACTACTGGACAGTGCCATGATGATTCTGATTGCAGCTAGACTCTTTTCTGCTTCTGGTCCCCACAATAGGTGTTAGTGAATGTCAAAGCTACCAAAACAAGTGATCCAGATGGTAAAGTAAATTGGAGTACAAATAAATTAATGTTCAACTTGAGAATATTGAAATACTTTCTCCTATCCCATTTTATTATGCAGAGACAACTATAAATAAGCCATTCATAGGTTAATTTTCTTGAAAACTGTAAACACTATGTCTGTGGAATTATGAAAATTCCTCAGTTTGTTTTGAGTGATCCTGTCTTAAGAGACACCCATTGAATAAACACTGTTTGTTTAATCAAGGGCAGACAATGTTTATTTTTGCAATTCTGTTTATTTGCACTTATGTTGGCACCAAAAATTACACACTACCCTTACAAAAATCGAGAGTTCATGGCAAATTTGCAGCAAATTGTCAATGGTGCCAAAGGTTTGTTGCAGGTTTACCAGTACCGATGAAGAGCTGTAAACTTCAGGCAAACTTTTGATGCGAATCGCAATCTCTTTTGCATGTGAAAATAAAGAGTGGCAAATCTGTAGCACGTTTGCTACTGGTTTGCCAGAACATCTCAGTTACTGTCGTAACCTCCGTTCCCTGATGGAGGTAACAAGACGTTGTGTTGAATAGTGACACTAGGGGTCGCCCTTGGGAGTCCGATTCATCTTCAGATCTTTGAAAAAAGGCCAATGAGAAGTTGGCAAATTGGCGAGTTCAATTTGCATGCCACTACCCCCGACATAAGGCTATGAAAGAGAGATCGGGACACGGATTCAGTCAGGAGGAGCCAAGACAAGGTTGCGGATATTACAGCGGTACAGTATAGGGTCACAAAATCTCGTTCCGAACGTAGGTTATGACAGTAACCAAGATGTTCCCCTTCTGTCACACACTTCGACGTTGTGTCGAATAGTGACACTAGGGGTCCCTATAGGAAATGTCACAAAGTCTGAATGGTCACGTGATCTGCCGATGCAGGTGTAGGCAAGCTACTACGAGCATAAGAACAGATGCATTCGGGCTGCATGGAGCCTCCCAAGATGCCCCAAATCATCGGGTTCTTCCCATAACCCTGAGGATGGGGAAAGAGACGTGTCCAATGCTGCCTTTTCTCTCTAAGTTTCTCTCTCCACTTAGAAATTCAATTAGGCTAGGGCCGAATTGAATGCTCATAAAAATGGGGGGGGGGGGGGGGGGGGGGGTTCTACAAACACAGCAACCGGGCAGAGAAGAGTCTGCCAAGGGAGATGCGGGTTTACCGAAACAGAAAAGGGAGACTGTATCGCAGAAAATATACAGAGGAGGCCACTAGGGTAGCTGTGGTGCACTTACTCCAGTACTGGGTCTGACTATGGATTCCTACGCTGAATTTGTGAGTTAGAGGGCTAGGAGGAAGAGCATCCAGGGTACACAAGACGCATGGCTTCACCTACCTTGGAGCTGCCCTACAGATGTCTGCTAGAGAGGTGCCATTAGTCAGTGCCCACGAGGATGCCACACTTCTCGTGGAGTGTACTCGAACCTGCAAGGGGGCAGGCATGGACTGGACCTGGTATTTTAGCACTATGGCATCAACAATCCAGTGGGCAAACCTCTGTTTGGAGACAGCATTCCCTTTCCGCTGTCCACCAATGCAGACAAAGAGCTACTCAAAGTGTCTAAAGCTCTGCGCGTGGTCCAAGCACTGGACACAGCAACGATAAGTGTGGGTCTGCCTCCTCCGGGGGCAGCGCTTGCAGGTTCACCACCTGATCCCTAAAAGGGGTCGTGTGAACTTTGGGCACATAGCCCGGTCGGGGTCTCAGGATCATTTTTGCACTTTTCGCTGACAGAGAGCACTTTCAGGTCACCGACCCTCTTGATGGAATTGAGCGTGGTCAGGAGGGTGGTCTTCAGAGAGATGGCCTTTAACTCGACTGACTCAAGGGGCTTGAAGGAAGCTCTCCGAAGGCCCAAGAGGACCACGGAGAGGTCCCAGGAGGGAAAGAGGCACAGTGTAGGGGGGTTCAACCTCTTGGCGCCTCTCAGGAACCTGATAATCAGGTTGTGCATACCGAGGGACTTACCTTGAATGTCTTCATGATATGCTGCTATAGCAGCTACATAAACCTTGAGAGTGGAGGGGGACAGCTAACCATCCAGACTGTCTTGCCGGAAGGAAAGCACTGACCCGACTATTCAACTCTGGGGGTCTTCGCCATGGGAAGAACTTCACCTAACGAAGAGGTCCTTCCTCAGGGAAACTTGCCAGGGAGGAGATGTCAAACCACGAGGGTGACCTGCTCCTCGTCCTCCCTAACTTTGCAAAGAACCTGTGCAAGCAGGCTCACTGGGGGGAAGGCATACTTGCATAGCCCTCGAGGCCAGCTGTGTGCCAGTGTGTCTGTACTAAGGGGAGCTCCCATCAGGCCATACCAGAGTGGGCAGTGGGAGGATTCCAGGGAGACAAACAGGTAAAACCTGTGCCTGGCTGAAACGACTCCAAATCAGCTGGACCACCTGAGGGTGGAGTCTCCACTCTCCCCTGAGCGTTACCTGCTGTGCCAGAGCATCTGCTGTGACGTTGAGGTGGCCCAGGATGTGAGTGGCGCGCAGCAATCTAAGTCAGAGCTGACTCCAGAGGATGCATGCGCCCGGTGTGCGGTGGCGGCAGGGGCGGCGACTGTGAACACTGGTGCTGTGACCTGAGGAGAGAGGAAACTGCTCTTTTTTTGACAATGTGGGTGTAAAGTGGGTGCAACCCACTTGGGCTGCGGCGAACAGAAAAGGAAACAAAGGATTTGCCTCCCGGCCCTCCACCAGGGGAAGGAGTGGTCTGACTACCAGCTCCGAGGTTTCCGCAGACATGCCTTGTTGCGTGCCTGTGAACGGTGCACCAAGCCCAGGAACCAGTCATCTACCCGCGATTGTTGGGGGGTGGGTGGGTGGAATATTCCACACACTCGTGATCTGCTCCGCGTCGGCCTCAGACTGGGCTGCCACACCAGAAGGTGGCAGCCCTGTCGAGTCATCGGCATCTGACATCACCAGGGCGCCCTCCGATGCAGCGATCAACATCTTTTCCAGCTCACGAGTGCCAGAAGGACAAGGCTGGCAGTGAGGCAACCCTGCGTCATCCCAGTGCTGGATGGAAGCAAATGAGTGTATCGGGGAGTTGGCAGTCTGTGGGGATTTACCTGGCGGACCTGAACTCACTGAAGATCCCAAATCACCTCCTGTGTCAGCCAAGGCGGTCTCGTACCCGTAAATAAGAAAAGCTGCAAGGGGGACAGCCGAAGTGGCTATCCCTCGGAAGAAGAAAAGCAGCGAATGCAACATTCCCATGGTCATGTTCTCACAGTGAGAACATGAACCATCCATGAACGTTTCCTCAATGTGCTCATTGCCCAGGCACTTGAGGCAGTGATCATTACCGTCAGAAGTGGAGAGGTAACGACCGCATCCAGTAACACACTGAGACAGAAAGGCATCTTTAAAAATATGCATCTTTAAAAAGACGTTCAACGTCACTGTGCCTTGCTCTAATAGAGAAAACACACACTTTTAGAGGAAATTGCTCTTTAAAAGCACTGTCAAAGTGCACAGGGGTGTAATCTTCAGTAAAGTGCAGAGTGGAGAGAGAACCGCTGGAATGCGCCTTATATCCAACAGCAGAATTCTCTTGAAGAGTCAGATGAATGAGAAATGGCAGTGGTATTCAGCTGGCTGTAATACGACCGCTTGGCTCTGAAGAAAATGTCTGACTGAATCCGCATACCGATCTCCATTTTATACCCGTATGTCGGGGGGAGTGGCATGCAAATTCAACTCGCCAATTCACCAACTTCTCATTGGCCTTTTCTCAAAGATCTGAGGGTGGATAGGGCTCCCAAGAGCGACCCCTAGTGTCACTATTCGACACAACATTGAAGTGAGTGACAGAAGAGTAACTAAAAGGGTTCAGCTTTAATGATATCATAACTAACCTTGGGCCATTGCTTCATGTCATCTACCCATTCCTTAAAATTTGATAAGGCCAAAGGGATCCACAGGTAAAAACATATGCCAATGTGTGTGAAAGCACAGGAGACCGGAAAATAAAATCAGGCTTCTGTTGTGAATTGTTGAACATTTCTGCATTCAGGAAAAGGTGGACAGAAGATGATATAAGCTAGCAGGGTAATCAGTAAGTGCTATGCTAAGCAAGTGGCCTAATCGGCTAGCAGCATGCAAAACTAGCAAACAAATTGGCAAGTGGAATGAGAAGCAATTAGGCTAATCAGCTAGTGGCATGCTAAGCTAACACACTACAAAGCATAAGTGATTAATCCTAAGGAGGCAATAATATAAGTGCAACAATAGAAAACAATAAAAAATTCCTAGATAATTACAAGATAGACAAAACACAATACTGAAAGAATGGAATAAGAGTTTTTATTTTTGGTTAAATAGTTTGTGACCTAACAGAAAAAACAAACAAACAAACAAACAACAACAACAGAAAGAAATATTCATTTTGGCCATTTATAGTTTCAGTTTAATAATATGATATGACATATAATTTAAAAGAAATCAATTGTCATATTTGCTCAGCTAAGTTGACATGCATCATAAAGTGTTTTGTGGGAGGTGGCACAGAATAGAGTACAATCGAAAGTTATTTAATTGGGGTCCATGGGAGACAGGAACAGCTAGCATAATGAAATTGGAACTGTTTCTTGTATTTTTAAATTGTATTATTTGAATTAATATTTAAATTTATTTATATTATTTAAATATTAAATATTTAGCTTCGACAGCTGACCCACAACCAGTCCATCCCTGTGTTGAAGCTTTGAATCACTCTCACAGGTAAATTATGCTCTAAAATGGTTTGTATATCCAGGAAGTACAAAGAGAAATTATGTAACAGTAAACCTTACCTGTAACCAGCAATCTTCCCGTAGTGCTGGATGCACCAAACTGGTTTCTAGCCAAGCATGAGTAGGTCCCACCATCTATCTTGGTCACATTTGTGATTTTAAGTGTTCCATCAGGGAGGAAAATTATCCTAAAGGAGAGAACCACAATCACCTCAAATCAAACAAAAATCTGATTAAACTCATAATAGAGCGAGATTCCGATTACAAATGTGTTTTATCTTTTGGGAATAGTGGTAAGAAGAAAATAATGTGTTTCTTTAGCATTGGACATAAATCTTTGCACACTGACTGGATGGGCGCATAGCTGCCTGTGAGCCAATGAAGCTGAAGTGTGTGTGTGCTCACATGAAACATTCATTCAAAACAGAGCTGACAGGCCACAATAGCAGGCAATCCAACACCCCATTATTTGAATTAGTCTTACTGCCTTCCCATAATGATAATTTCTACAGTTTAAATATATCTTAGACTTTAGCTTTGATTATGCTGTACATTCGTCATGGCATTGTCTCGACAATCTTGTGCAGCGTCACAACAATTATTTCCATTCAGAGTTACACAAATCTTTGGCCAAGATCTTGTATTGAGGACAATTTAACCACTCCGTAAAGTCTTCTCCAGCACATCCCAAAGACTTTCAATGGGGTTAAGGTCAGGACTCTGTGGTGGCCAATTTATGTGTGAAAATTATTCCTCATGCTCCCAGAACCACTCTTTCACAATTTGAGCCTGATGAATCATGGCATTGTCATCCTGGAATATGCCCGTGCTGTAAGGGAAGATTGATGGGATAACCTGGTCATTCAGTATATTCAGGTAGTCAGCTGACTTCATTTTATTGCCACATAACGTTGCTGAGCCTAGACCTGACCAATTGACACAACCCCAGATTGCCTAAATCCAAACGGCGACTTTTTTTTGGGCCAGGTAGTGTATGATTTAAGTTTTAAGTTTAAGTTTTATTAATGATAATGAAAACCTTTATGCATGCTGCTGCTGTTGGTGTAACTGGTCCTGCTCGTCCAACTCTGTGAGGGATTCAAAACATTGAGCATGGGAGGCAGACATGCTAACAAGGAGGCTAAAGGCTACAGCCCCTAGTGTCAGTCGCTAGTGCGACTCTTGAGGCCAGGGGAGTGAGATTCACACATATTACACAGCTATCATGTACCAGCTGGCTTCCGTTACAATGGCACGGAAACATGATGTTGCTAAGACAGCAGAGACATGCTGCGATTACTGTACAAACATCAAGATAAAGCCCCCCAACAGCGATAGTTAAGATTCAAGATCCATACAAGAAAAAGCAATCATGGGTTTCCTGTTGGACGTAAGGAAGAAAGGATCCGAGGGCTAGGTGGAGTTCTGGGAATACAGGTATCGGGACCTGGCAGAGAAAGGACAAAACCTAAATAATTGATGTACCTTGTTGGGCTTTGTTTTGGTCATAGTAAAAAAAAAAATAAAAAAACCCCCAATATGAAATAGTAAGATCTAATGAAGGATTGAATGAGAGTTTGTATGTGAATACTCAAGACCTTAAAAATCCATAACATCTATGAGGAAAACACATTCTATGAGGCTGTTTGTGTATTCAAAAAAAAAGCCAGACCTTAACCAGTAAAGCATCTTATATAGTTACAGTAGTGAGAGAGGTACTGTATGCATTTATCTTTGCCTTTGGGGAATTCTTTCTTTAGCCCATTCAGGTGCAGCCGAATGGACGGATGGCCAAGAAAACTAATGGTGTTAGGATCCTTCAGTCACAGATGGAAATTAATGCCTGCTAGGGTGGCATTGATAGAGTCAGGTTGCAATTTAGAGATTTAAAACAGTGTACAATGGAGGACAAATAATGGACAAAAGATTGTACATGCAGAATTTGGCGTCCCAGACCTCATACTGTATTTGGCAGTGTTAATTATGCGAGTCCAGTTGAATCATTCAAACTAAACGATTGATAAAGGGAATCGAAGAGAAACCTTTAATAATAATATTGACCAAAACTTGATTGTCACATAAGTATAATCCATTACCTTGCCATACCTACCACACGAAAGGCACATGATTATAATGGGGTACAGTTCAAACAGCGCAATGATTTAGACTCAAGGGAAAAATAAAGGATTTCGAGTTCTGCAAACCACAATTTCCGCATACTGCACCAATGACAACAGAGGGAGATGCATCTGAAAAATTTGAATCGGTTAATTTAAAATTCATCATTGAGCCCATTTTCGTACACAGCATTGTGCTGACTACTCCCAAAAATCAGCTTATTTGAAATTTGACAAGCAAAATATCTGCGTTTACATGACATTTTAAATGTTATTCTCTGCTTTTGATGTTGAAGCATGCACATAATGTAGAATAAGCATTAAGAACACTGGTTAAAGTGTTTACATGCAATGCGAATCGTGAAATGAGAAAATGTTCCCATGTCGTAAACACGTTCATTGGGAAAAATAACTGCTCCAATAATTTAGAGGTGAGCCCCGAAAAGCATGTTTGTGTGTGGGACTGATAGTTTTTCTCTCGGAGAGAACCAAGGCGATTTGAAGAAACAGACATTAAAGCAGAAATACTGTGGTTTGGCAGGGAACTAGGAAAATCAACTGCTTGATAATGTTATGCTCAGCAGTTCAAATTTGTCATTTAGTGGAGAACACTTGAAGCTTTAACACTGCTCTAACATGGCTGAAATTTCTTATTAGAATTGTAGACATTCAAATTTAAAAAAGGATAATGTGGATGACTGTGTTTTTAGTTAATCTAAATTTACTCCTTAAAAAGTAAAAGATGGTCATTTTGCGCCATCTATTGGCATATTTTACAGAATTAAGGCATCTCAACACAGCTGAGGTAAACCTGCTCTAACCCACCTCAGCTTATTGTAACAAAGGCAATTCTGATGCTACTTTAGTTCTGTGTAAAGGAAATTGAGCATTAGAGCAGCAGTAAACTTTGTTGTTGTCATGATAGAGCATACATTTCATAATTTAGTTTCACATTTAAAAATCCAACTTCATATTTTCATTTGTTTCATATTTCTATATTCATGATATTATATTTTAAACTTTAATTGCATATCATTATTTATGCAGTTATTATTGCTGTTTAAATGCATTTATGACTGCTCTGAGCAATCTTTGTGTAAATACACTTAAATGCCACTTCAGATGCAGTTCAGTGCCACTTTGCAGTTTCAAGATGGCTTTGGTCAATGAACAAATCTGGACGAGATTCGAGTCACTGAGATTAATTCATATAACCACCACTATTCTCCACCTCCTATTGAATTAGGTTATCTAACACACCAGGCTCTTTAAGTTCTGACAGCTTGTATCCCTATACACTCAGAAGGCAGCATGAAATTCTGCTAAAGTGGGATTTTAGAAAGCCTGGTTTCACACTCTTTACAAACGAAAGAAACATGCCACATTCCTCTATGTGCCTGTCTATGAAACCAGAATAGCAGAGTAAGATTTTAAATACATTTATGTCGTTAACTGCTCATATCTGGCAGCGGATGCTAGGTTGTAATGCTGCACCAGGAGGTATGTATGGTGTACCACTGAAGCTGGAATAGTTGAAGCCAGAGAAAAATGCTTACTGACGTATTTGTGATGTCACATGGGTCTGTTGGGGAAGCCAAAGTGCCAATGTGGCAAGCTGATGAAAGCTGTGCGTGGGGATTTTTAACCACTACAATCCTGCTATCCAGATTACTGTATCTATGTGTTACTTTATTGCCATCATTGCTGCATCAATTGATTGTTATTTGAAGATGTGTTAGGGTTTTGATTTTTTATAGCTGATACTGTATCCATTGAGGTGATTACGCCTTGCCTTGGTTATGAGCGTGCGTTGGCTGAGGCCAAGTCGGAGTTCTTGAGAGGACAGAAAGAATTTGAATACTCTTTGTGGAAAAAAATGGTTGAGATTTACATTTCAACAGACATATTTCTTGGTAAACAAATACTTCAGGAAATCAGCCAATCCTCAACACTTAACAGACCTTTTTCACACTCCGGGTTTTGAAATGAGGACGTAAACGTTTGAAGGGTAAACTTCGACAGCGGTGAATGGGAGTGAATAGGAGAACACAGAAAATATTATTTCCACTTACCCATTTGTTCCAAGACCAAAATAAAAAAATAATTATATATTCATTCAAACTATTAAGTTTGAATGACTTTCCAGAAAGAGGAAAAAAAATTGAGAGTGGTGCATTATGACAGAAAATGGGAGATGATGTTAAATTTACTGTCACTCTCTCAGCAGCTGTAATAGAAACCCCCTCACAGCTGTGGTATATATATATATATATGGCGGTGGAAGTCAGCGTGTGAATTCTGTCCGAGACTGCGCAGATCCCTACATGTAATATCACTGCTGCAACTGGTTCCCTATACTGCCCTACAAAACAAAAAGGCAGTAACTGCATTTTTGGTCAAAAATGAGTTATTATCATTTTCATGACATTCAAGGCATCCTTTGTTATGTGATAAAACATTTTATCTCAAATGTGTGTCGTTTTGGAGAAAAATGGTAGTCGTTTGTACAGTAACTGCAAAAAGCCCTGACAGGATAACTTTAAAGTCATTTTTCTCAGTTCTGCACTCTGTGTAGTTACTGCCTTTTTGCTTTGTAGGGCAGTATAGGTAAGTACCAGTTTTATTTATTTTGACCAGAGGTGTCATGTTCATTAAAACTGATGGGGCACGTACCCCCTTAGATTTAAACTTAAAAAAACATAATTGTACCTTCGATAATTAAATGATTATTGCAAGTAAAAAAGAATGTCTGTGGTAGGAATCCTTATTGTTATATCTATATTTTGTCAGTCCAAATCCAACTGTCACATATGTTGTGCTATATGTTACGTCCAGTAGCTTCTTCGCAGATTGTGCTCATGGGGGAAGGTCGAGCTACAAGGGAAAGCACAGTGTTATGGTAATATAATCTAATTAATTGTATAAACTTCAGTGCAGTTAACATTTTCCAACTATGTCTGATTGCTGTGGAACAATCAATCAGTATTTTTATATAATTTGATACAGATTATGTTTATGTTTTTGTTTGATCGGTCGCTGTTCATTAACTTTAGTGCTAAAATGTATTTACACTCTTTGTGTTTAAAGTAAGCGGAAGCTTATTTTCTTATTTCAGTGTGAATCCTCTCCTTTAAAATAATTATAAAAACTTTAAAGTAACAAAAGGTAGTTTTACACAGTTCCTCTGTATCAGCGTGTTCTGTATTTCCCATGGGAGAAAAGGCGCAGGTGGCTAAACGTGTCACATTCCTTATTGTCTTTTGTTTTTGTGCTTTTATGTTGAAGTTTAGTTTAGTTCCGGTTTCCTATTAGGTTTTTGTAGTCCTTTGTAATTTCATTTTATGATTGGTTTTCCCCTGATTGGTTCTCATTGCCTAATTGTTTCCCCAGGTGTTCCTTGTTTCCCTTGTGTATTTAAGCCTTTGTTTTCCCCAAGTTTATTGGTCAGTTCTTCTGTGACAACGCAGGCAAAGAGTGAGGATCCAAGTGCAGCTTTATTAAAAGGAACAAAACACTCGGAATAAAGAAATAACAGGGAACCTAGCACAGAGCATAACAAAACATATGTAGCGCTTTTAACCCTTTCCTTTATAGTTATACAAGGGAGCGCATTAATCAACTTTGATTATTTACTCACTTTTCCTTTTTATGTTTTGTAACTGTATAGGTTACTCCTTTCCTTGGGTCCCTTAAGCTTTAAATTAATTACTATATACAAGAATAAATTGGGATTTATATCTCCTTTCAGCAATTTCACAATGTAACTAAAGTAACTTAGTTAACTCAAAGTAACACACTGAAAACACTCAAGTATAAAACATTTAACAATTTACTAATATGAAAGTAAAATGAATCAAGTTTCAATTAACTTTAGAAATATAAAATACAAAAAAAAAAAAAAGATATGTACATGCACAATATGAATTCAATGAATTTAACAAATTCACTGATTGCTCCCAAAGGATCAAAACAAAGCTTTGGTATGCATGTACGTACCTTTAAATAGGAGTCCACAAACTCCCTCTCAATTTCAAAAAAAATATGCCGGCAATATTAGTATAAATGCTTCAGTTTAAACGTTGCAGGCCTGTTCGTAGCTGGGGTGCGTAGTGGTCAAAAATATAAGACCTCTTCACTCAGCAGAGAGCAATAAATACAGAAAAAACACCTTCAAGGCTCTATTCAGAAGAGCGTGTTTCACCTTCTGATATTAGATGTCAGTCACGCCCGTGATCACGGTGATCCCCTCGGGGCCAGAGGCACTCTGAGCGCTCCCGGTGGCTCAGACGTCTATCTGGTGTCATCCTCTTCTGTAACTACCACGGATCTTTGTACTGAAGACTCGTTAGATGAACGCACAGTCCAACTGAGCAAGCTAGACCCTGTTCAGTCTCCATAAAGAGTCCATTCACTGTATTAGCTAATGACGGCTGAATAACAACATCACAAGAATATTTCGTTGAGAAATATTCTTACCCGTCGCTGTAGTATCAGTTTCAGTTCTCGATTTGACAACACACTAACTACAGACACAATTGTAACACACTCCAGCATTTTTCACGCTATATTTGTGAAACATTTCAACACCAGATGATCGCACATTCTTCTCCCTCTTCGTCTCTTCCGCTCATGTCCCCTCTTTACTCTTGACCCAGAGCACTGATTAGACATCCAATGCAGCAAGTGAACACGATTGACTTAACCATAGAAATGTTAAAATATAAAAAAATAAAAAATACACCAACTTAATAACAAACAGGGTGCTAATATTAATTATAACAAGTACATAAAATTACATTAAAAAGAAAAATACCTATTGAATAATTACACTGGGTTACACATGCAAGAACTGACAAATAAACTGGGGAAAACAAAGGCTTAAATACACAAGGGAAACAAGGAACACCTGGGGAAACAATTAGGGAATGAGGAGCAATCAGGGGAAAACCAATCATAAAATGAAACTACAAAGGACTACAAAAACCTAACAGGAAACAGGAACTAAACTAAACTTCAACATAAAAGCACAAAAACAAAAGACAACAGGGAATGTGACAAAACGGATCGAAGCAGCAGCACTTGTGTTCACAAGACTTTGTCAATGCTTACAGCACACACTCCGCAAGATATAATTATTATAATTGTATTATAATATAATGCTGAGTGTCACTGACAATCTCACAGAGCTTTATTCAGTTGGAATTTAGCTTTTATTTTTTCAGTTCCCTTAAGCACAGTTTGATCTAATCGATCGCTTCCACTGATCTATAATATAGGCTACCGCCCCATATTTCCAATTTAGTGCATTGTGTGGCAATCACTATAGAAAATAGTAAACAAGTGAGCCCTATTCATGGTTAAACTCTCTTATGGAGAAATAACTCACTCTTGGAGAGATGCAAACCATTTTATTTATTTAATTTTGTTAGGTTCTTTTTTGTTGCTTTGTTATCACACTAAACATGGAGTAACATCATTCTGTTGAGCTGAAGCAGTTGTGGGCATCATTGCATATGTGCTGGTGCCTTTTGCACAGCCTTTCATGCCGTGTAAGCAAAATGCCTGCAAAAAAAGGTGGCAACATCGCAAAAAGAGTGATGTAATACCGCCTGAAGATGTCAGACATGCACTCCACATCATAAAATATAAACAAATGCAACCATTACTGATACACATTTATTGACAAACTGTAGTAAATTTCACTGTTATATTAAAATGGCGATACTGTGTCCTGTGATTTATACCGGGGTTGCGGTGGCTGACCTTGGTGCCCCCTCAAATAAATAGGTAGATGACGCCCCTGATTTTGACTAGAGGGAAAAAGCTTCTGATGGGTTGCGTAGAAAGGAGTACCTGTTCGAGGCATTAGCCTGTGCCATATAGAGTTTCTTAACTGAAATAAATAGTCATTTGATATAGAATATTCACTGTCATTTTCACTGTCAAAGTACAGCTCTGAAGGACAATTCAATACTGCAAAAAATTAATATAAACAGTGTTGCACAATATATCATCCAGAGTACCACATGCCTGTCACCCAGTATTACCATGTTAATGTGCTAATGCACAATTCCCCAGCAAAGCATTTATGGTTAAATTGGACTGGGGATGTCTCACCAAGTGCTCTCAAAACAAACAATGGTGGCTTATTGCAAATCTGTTGTTTTCCACAGTAGTTTTCCACCCTTGACAGAATTCTCCCCTTACTATTTAATCCAACTTCATTATAAAAAGAGTCAAGATCACAGGCCACTGTGCTTTCTCAAGTGGCCTCCCACCAGGAGTCATTTCATACTTGACAGAGTCAACCCAAAAAGCCGAGCAGCCTCCTGCTGGCCCAGCCTAATGGCCTGCTTCATAATTAATGAGTGTTATGGTCAGTGAACAGCAACAATCGACAGTGCTGCTTCCTTTTGATAATTGTTAAGTTAAAGCATGCACACAGATAGTGTGAACATAGCAGAGCTGTGGGTTGAAGCCTTGAACAAAATGCTTTAAAAGAAGGAATTAGACAAATTAAAGGGATAGTTACCAAAATTACAAATATCTGTCATCATATACTCAACCTCGTGCCCTTCTAAACTTGTATGTAACCTGTACCTGTAACTATTTACACAGAAAAACTCAATCCATAATCTTTACATCTGCCGAGACTTAAGTCTAGAAAAGGTTCGTCAACATCAGTGACACCAAAATAGCATTGGCTTTTGCCTCTGTAGTTTTTAATTGTGGATGCTAACACAGGCTAGAAACATGCTCAGGGCGAGGGGAAGATATTAAGAGAATAGTGACATACATTTTAGTCAGTAACTCACACAAAGCTATCATATGTGTTCAAATGATTTGGAATATGGTGCTAATGGACTTACTTTTATAGATGATCGGATCAGGTGTGTGTTTCTAAAAAGTTCGGCAAAGTTTTACAAGTTTTTTTGGGAAGCATTAGCTGGCTAAAGGCTACATAAGCCCTGCTGTCATGGAAACCAGAAATTAGGCTAGGTAGCTGCTAGCTGGCTAGCTATCAGGCTAGAATTATATAGTTGTGAACTGAACAAGACAATGTATTGCAGCTATTGACTGAACAACTCTGACATAAACACCATTGCTGTTTATTTATGTACTACATGTCTTTTCCTGATCAACAATGCTGTCCTGTCCACTAACTTGTTGACACAGGTAAGAAAGTATTTGTTCTATGTGATGTTTATAGTCAGTTGGTAATACAGCTTATGGTACATTGTCACCATCTACTGAACTGTAGTGTGGAGCGTCACAAGAAAGTATTTCAGTGGAGTCAAACATCTACTGAAGATGATGAAAGATTTGATGAAAACTGGCAAAATTTCATCAAAAAGAGATCACACATCTTGATTCAATCCTAAACTGAGTATACTTCTTGAAATGTAAATTAAAATGTACATTAGATTGCCCTGTGGAGTATACTTAAAACAAATGTTTAATTCATTCTTGAGGTTTAATAAACATCTAGATTCCATTTTCTTCCCCTTTAATGGTATGAAATTTACTACTGTATTTTCTAAAAAATATCATGATAATACTTTTGGCCATATCGCAAAGCCCTACTCGACAGCCATGGAACAGTGTAAAGGTTCTTCACAAATTTCTCCATTAGTGTTCAACAGACAAAAACAAAAGCCATACATGTTTGAAACTAAATCAGGGTGAGTACATATTGCCGAAATTGTAAGTTTTTGGCTAAACTATTAATTTAAGGACAGGAAAGCAAGAAAAGAGACAATAAACTCCCCAAAAGCTCAAGATTAAATCCATACCTGTCAGTGCTCTGCAGTGGTTCGTTGCCTTTCCTCCACAGGCTGATGGCTGTGGGATAGGCCTGTGGCCTGCACTCCATTGTGACTGTGCTGCCTGCCTTGGCTTTAAGCAGAGCTCTGAGAGGGCTTCTGGAGAAGTCTGGGGGCGAGGCTGTGGAAAAACACAGGGCCAGGAGAGTCAAACTTCTGCCTCAGGCACAGATCCACTGCACATATCACTGTGAATGGAAATGAGAGCTGAGAGTAGTGTTGTGTGTACACAGCTGATCTAAAATCAATTTATAATTTTATCGTCAAAAAAGGAATGGATTTTGTTATAAAATTCCCCTAAAGCTAACAAAGGGATGTCATTAAGTAGAGATAGACGATGAACAGGGGCAGACTTAGTTTTAGGCAAAGGTAGGCAACCACCTATGACCCCCAGAAGCCTAGGGTCCCCTAAAAATACAAATAATATACTTTTTTATTATCATTAATGTGAAATAAGTGTGCTGAAATTTTAAATATCACTGTGACAATGACGATATAATTGATATCGCTGTTATTTTCAGCACCATCAATGCAAGCATACCCCTCCCCCTCAGATCAGTCTGTCATAGAATTTTCCAAGGTTTTATGCAGCTACAAAAGCTCATAAAAAGTTGAAAGTGAGCCAAACTGCTCGGACAGTTTAGTGTGATTTCACCATATACTATGTTGCAAGTTACAAGCTAAGCTATATTGTTGTTAGTTCAGTTTGAATTGAATTTTTGGATATAAAAAAAAATTAAACAGAATCCAGACTTCCTAAGGTAACACTGTCTTTCCAAATGGATCAGATTGCTGCACAGCCTGCACTGCCACCCGCCGCTGCTTCCATGAGCACAACACTCACTATAGTCACCAATACACATTTTTTTTAGACTGTTGACTTGCTTTCACCTTATTTAGCAGCATAAATCGAGCTAACTTTTTTATGTTTTCAAATGTCTTCAAGAAACATGCAAAGTGAACTTTTAGTCTAATAATTTGGTTAAAGTTAATTCAAGTTCAAGTTGATGGAGGAAAAGTGCATTAAGAAAGAGAAAATGTACTGTAGTGGTATATACAGTTTTTATTTCATAGTTGCCAGATTGTGTTTTTTTTTATAATGTGTTGTCAGACATTATTATTAACTCCTTTTTAGAAATTTGGCACAACCAGGGAGAAAGACAAAACCACGGACATATATTTGTTTGCTGTTTGCACTGTCTAGTGCTGTCACATAGATGATGAGGTATCTAAGGACACATTTTATTTCAGTGATATCTTTCAGGATGAAGGAATATTTTCTCCATTCCATTATATAATATAGGGTCCCCAAATCACTAAATTCACCCCTGGCAGTGACGGTACAGTATATATACTGTGCAACATTAAAATGTGTCAACTTGTAGAGATTTTAATGTTTGTACCACACAGTGGCGATTGCTTTAAGACTACCTTAAAATTTCAGAAGAAATTAGGACATTTCGAGTTTAATAAATGTACAAATAATCTCTATAAATTACATATCACTCTTTGTGTATTGTTATATTTTTTTGAGAACAAAAGTGTCAAATATCACACAGTTGCACTTTTTTTTCAGAAGACGCATGCCCATAGAGCACTATAGAGCACTATAGAAGCCATGCTTCAGTGGTAGTCTATAGCAGATACCAGTCCCATTTGAATAAATGGCACAACATATCGATGTTTATTGGACGATATGATCTAAACACATAATTTTGGGTACAACCTGGGTGACTTGATTCTCTGGGAGTCTATTGGAGCTTCATGAGCACTATTCTTTATTGGAAAAAAAATATATAATTTTAGGATATTAGGCTTTTAATAAATGTATTTTTGTCCCGCTTGGAAGCCTGGCTTCTCTATAAGATGATTGGTCAAGTTCTCAAATGGACAGGTCTTGGCAACAAATACCCAATAATTGAAACAGTGATGTACGTCACTGAAGGTGTATGAAAGCACCGCTGTCGAGTGTGTTCGGCTGCTCAGAGATACACATGCAGTAATGACAGTATGACATATCACAATAATAATACATTATTTTAGCTTCCATAATAAGATATTTTGCCTGTTGGCACTTTTAATTCTTGCAAAAACAGTTTTGAGGGTTAATTTGAACAGCTTTAGGGAGCAACATTGTAGATACCAAAAAAGTCTTAACCATCCATCTTATTATATTATTTTTTTGTTAAGTGTTTCATAATGTGAAAAATTGTACATACTGTTTTTTGTACTGAAAACATCATTAATTTGTCATGAACAATCTGTTCCAAATAAAAAATTTAAAATAATACATTCTGATTTTATTATTGATCAGATTTATTTGAACTGCCTTTAATTTTTTAAGTACTCAATGAATTATCCAATGGTTATTTAATATATAAACAATTTTGGTAACACTTCATATAAAGCCCATATTTATAATGCATAGTAAAAGCATTATACATGCATTTTACAGCATTCACAATGTCTCATAATACACCTTATAATAAGTTATAACTTCTCACAAATAGTTATAACTACAGTTCTACATTATAAGAAGTTATACCTTAGAGTGTAATGCAATATTACACAAGAAACATCTAATTTAACGCAGCAGAAGCTAATAAAGTTAATTGTTTAAGTGCTGTAACATAAAATGCATTACAAGTCGAACTTATACAATGGAATTTGTTTATAAAATAAGTCTCCAAATAAGATTCACAAACATTAAAGTCTATAGAATAGAGAATAAAGTTGTATTCTTGGTTGTTTACACCCAAGAAAATTGGCAACATGCGTAATCAACATACATATTTTTTTAAATATATTTTTCTGATGTATTTTACAAGTGTTTTTCTTAATATCTCAAAATTTACATTGAATGGGTGTTATTTTGTGCATGTGTAATGTATATAATTATATACATAATTGTAATATCTTATAACCACTTAAAAATAATGGATGTTTATAAGACATTGTCTTTGACACTTTACTTAAAGCATACCTATTATACTAATACCTATAATACAATTATTTGAGAAGTTATAACATATTATAAGGTGTATTATGAGACATTACTAATGCATTATAATTACTTTACAATGCATTATAAATATGGACTTCATAGAGAGTGTTACCACAATGTTTTGTTACATTTTTAGAAAAAATATCTACAGTGTTGATGTGATGTAAAATGACTCCCGTGATTTTGGTCATGCCACCCACCATCCACTGTATTTCGCAGACAGATGCCACCAGTGTTAGAAGTTGTCCAAACAGCATTCAAAGTAGCCATAATCTGTGATATGTTTTCAGTAGTGAAAGCATAATGCTATAGAACTTACACTAGACTGGGTTGTCTAATGTATCTGCTCTGCCGAGAAGCACCGCTATCCAGTGCTGCAGATAAAGCTGCTTATTCATTGTTATAGCTAACACGCTGTGGCCTGAAGCATTGTTAAATAGCATCTCTATTACCTAATTAGCCCATGGAGGGCAGCTGGCCCCTACACAAACATCATTAGAGGAGACCAGTGAAGGAATTGGCTACAGTCAGAAAGCAGAGGTGTCCTTGACGACCTCTATCCACTTCCCACCTTTACTCTCACTCTTTCTCTCTGAATTAGTTGATGACAACGGTCTCAGTCTGGTCTTTGCCACTGTCTGCTCAGAGGTTTTTCCACCAGTGTAACCCTCCATCGTGGCTTTGTCGTCATTGTCAAAAGAGCGGCCACAGTCCCTCATCTCCCACCAGCCAATCAATAATGGATTAACATTACTGAGAGTCACAGTGCCATGTCACCCCACTCTAAATGTTGAAAATCAATGTTCTTATGGGAAATGTTGAAAAGAGAGGAGCTCCTTTTATGAGAGCTTTGTTCTGTTATTCATAAAGGAACATACTGCAGTTTGAACCACTTTTTTTTTGGAAATGGCACTGGTGACTGTTTTTGTATTAGCAATAGAACACGTGAATCAGAGATATACAAAACTTTACACACTCAAATGTCCAGCAAAAGCTTTATATGTCTGATTCTTCAATTAGGGGAACACTTCTGATTGGTCATTGGTCAAATGAGAAAACAACATGTTCATTGTGAACAAGCTTGACAAGCAGTGCCGCCTTAATCCATTCAGCTGCATCTCTCCCATTAAAAAATCAAAAAGGAACCTGAGGTCAGGTAAAGACATAAAAAAGACGGGAAAGGAAAGGTTTCACACTGATATATCTGATACAATAAGATAATAATGATAATCCTGAGCGCCCATGGAACACCACCTATAGTGGAATGTGTGACTCAATTGGACTGATAACATTTAGACATGTGAAGATTTCTACCACAGCATTGTACATACAACAATCAAGCAATTAATTTATTAGCAAATGCATCTTTAAAAGTTCAAATAATCCAATCCAAATCAAATAAAAATCATGCCTCTGGTCGCACATACCAAAATTTATCAATGCCGTGATCAGATTTTTTATTTTACCAAAACAATTCAAGTAAATAAACTGACCCTAACTAAAGAATAACCCATCTATCATATAATATTTCTTCTACTATACCTATGTCTTAACCTGCAGTTGGCATAAATGGAGAAATATAGTCTCACATTTGTAGTGGGTATCTTTGAGCCAAGAGTTCAAGATTTTACCACTGTTCAAGAAGTGAAAAGCGACCCTAATTGAATAATCCCTGAAATATTAAAAAAAAAATGTCTTACGATGCAATGTAATGTGAACAAAGGCACAAATAGTTGGAACTGAGAGAAGAACAGCAGGCTCTCTTACCCAATACCACCAACTCTGCACCATAATAAATGATTCCGTGTTTGTTCTCAGCTACACACTGATACATGCCAGCATCTGAGAGGCTTACAGAGCTGATCATCAGAGCTCCATTCTCTATCTGTATCCTGTCCTGTGACACAAAGGAAAAGCAATTAAAAGACTTTTGTCAAAGCATTTTAAAATAGCTCTGCATGCAGCACAAACAACAAAGATTGAAATTTAGTCAATGTATAATCAATAAAAATTTATTATGTACAGTACTTACAACAGAGCATGGTGATTTATCCTGTTGAGGTTTGACCTTAAGACCACTGCATTGCCAGTACAGATCTTTTAATTACTAAGCAATCGCTTTCTTATTGCCTCCCCTGTTTAAATTTTACCTCAGCTGCCAATAGTTCTCCATTCTTCAGCCAGCTGTATGAAGGTTTGGGTTTCCCATTGGTTTTACACTCCCAAAACAATCTCTCTTCAATTGACAAAGCAATGTCTCGCATCGTCTGCACCCATTGAGGTTTTGCTGAGGAGACAAAAGTATAACATTTCCATTATCATTCATAATAATTGTGAATCTTCCAACATGCTTTTGTTCCTTAGAATTACTGATGCATCAGTAAATATATTCAACCCTGTTTTGATTGGAATCCATTAAGTTACTGATACACTATACGGCCAAAATGATGTGGGCACCTGAAGACCACTCCTAAATGTGTATTTAAATGGTGTTTACGAAGAGTATGTTGCATTTGTTATCTTCTCAGTAAAGTATTTAGTGCTTCTCTTGCATTTAATTTGCAAAAGAAGCAGCAGGATCAACTTTATTTTCTCTATCCCAGTTAGATGAATGTTTGCTTTTTATTCTTGCACCTGTACCCAACAGTACCAATATTAATCTGTATAGATTTTTATGTTAAAGTGCGTTGATGTAGTGAGCTTAGTGGATGGTAAGAGCCTTTCTCACTAAGGTTAAGGCATTTATCTGGGCTTTAGTGGGGTGGTTTATAAGGGTTCCAAGTTTTTTCTAAATGTTTTTTATGTGCATTCATAATGAATTTGCCATTGCAGGTGCGATGTGGCCCTGTATTACGCTAGCTGCTGTTTCTTCATACCTGTTTTCTTTTTACATCTGTTCCTGCATACTGTTTCATAAGAGTTGCTTCATTGTTTCTTTTGCCAAAGTTACACTTGCACTACATTTGACTAGCAGTGGAAAAAACACATCATTATAAATAACATATGTGTGTACTGTAAGTTGTTCCAGAAATTAAAACCCAACATAAAAACATACAAAAATATATTATAATGAATGCTTAACAAATAAGAGTGATCTCTAACTAGTTAAGACAGAAAATCAGATCCAGAATGAGTTTCATTTGGGAAATTGCGCTATAAAAGTAACTTAACTTACACCTATATTTACACCAGCACGTATAATCCACATGATGTAGAACTGAAACTGGAGCTGGCAGGTCCAAAGATGCACTCTATGGATGATGTGCGCCACGTTTTAAGAGCAGTACAAGCGCGACAAAACGCATCTCATTCTACTGCTACCACTGACTGGGAAAAACACAGGCAGTCCTGTGTGTAAACAAATACGGAAGATGTGAGATGTGAAGACCAGCAAATCTGCTTTGCCCTGTTGAAGTCGGTTGAAGCACCCAACATCACCAGTGTATTACGTTTGCGTATTCCGAAAATTTCAGCATGGGTTGTATGTGTTTTCGGCTGATATTTGTGTGGATTGCTTGTGACCCAGTCAATACATGTTTCAAGCTTTGCAAAGGAATGTTTCGGTCATGCAACCTTCATCAGGTATGTAAAGAAGTTCGCCCTCACGGGCAAGGAAGAGGCGAGAAACCGGCTTGACATACAAACTAAAGGTTTAATGGAAAACTCAAAAGACAAACAAATAGGACGACGGACATGTCCGTGAACGATCTCTCTCTCCCGCACCACCTTCCACAATCGGCCTTTATCCCTCTCAGTGGCTTGATTAGCCTAATACGGGACCGGGCATGTTGAGTCACGACCCGGCCCCGCCCTCCACCCTCCCTCGTTCTTTCAGGCTGGGGACCCCCGGCCTGACGTACATCCCCTGCCGGCGGGTCATCCCCATCAACCTGGAGGAGGGAGGGGGCAAGGGGAGGGAAACAAAAAACAATCAAAATGTGTGTGGGGGGGGTACTCTTGCAACAGTCCCCCCCAAAACCACTACAATTTAAAAAGGAGAGGGAAAAGGCCAACACAGAGCGGAACGAGAGAGAGGAGAGAGAGATAAAAATTAAAAAAAACTTACTGAACGGTTCTCCGATACGCCGCAGCTTATTCCTCGGCCACTCCTCCACCCTCTAACGGACGACAGCCGCGCCTCTCCAGGGGGATCCGAGGCAGTCCTCCAGCCCCTGGCGGACGGAACGCCCCGCCGTGTTCTCGGGGAGCTGAAGGGGACTCCCCCGCTCCTGGCAGCGGTTCTCCCGCTCCAGGCGGTCGGCTAGGAGCCCCTTCTCCCCTTACGGTTGGCGGCCGTCCCTCCGTGTTCAGGTGGCTGGGCTCCTCGTCCTCTGGCAGATGGCCGCGGCTGCTCCGTTGGGGTGGACGGTAGTGGCGAGAATTCTACTACAGCGTATCCCTCTTCCTTCCCGGGCTTCGGCACCAATGTAAAGAAGTTCATGCTCACGGGCAAGGAAGAGGCGAGAAACCGGCTTGATATACAAACTAAAGGTTTAATGTGAAACTCAAAAGACAAACACATAGGACGACGGACATGTCCGTGAATGATCTCTCTCTCCCGCACCGCCTTCCGCAATCGGCCTTTATCCCTCTCGGTGGCTTGATTAGCCTGATACGGGACCGGGCATGTTGAGTCACGACCCGGCCCCACCCTCCACCGTGCCACAAGGTATTTACAATTTTAAATGATTGAAACATTGTACACATTCAATTGTATATTCGCAAGAAGCAGCGGTGTGTGGGATCTTTTTCTTGTGTATTTATTAAGTTATCATTGACAATAAATTCCCCTTCATTTTTAAAAATCCCATTCATTTTTACTTCTGGAATCAGACTGTTGCACTCTATTACTTTTCTAAACAATCAGATTAATGATTTTTTCCAAGTGGATAATAAAATGGATGATAAATCCATTAGACTTGCGTTAAAGTAGGGACCAGAGCGATATATACAGTAGGGACGAAAATATCATAGACTTGGTTGTGGGCTCTTTTAACCTAGCAACCACCTTGCAATGCACTAGAAACCACGTAGTAATGCACCAGCCAACAACCCACAACACCCTAGCAACTGCATAGCATTTCTAGGTAAAGCACTTTGAATTACTATTGTGTATGGAATGTAATATATAAATACACTTGTCTAGCAATACGCAACAAACCACTTGGAATACCTTAGCAAATACATAACAACACCCTGGCAACCACCCATAACATACCAGTATTGTAGTTATGGTTTTGCATGGGCACTCTTTTCTACAAATGACCAACGTTCAGTTTATGCAACTCTATTTGGCACAAGCTAATAGGTTCTTTGAGATTGTTTGTTTGATTGATTGATTGATTGATTGATTCCTTTTATTGTCATTTTCATGGTGTACATAAAAACGAAATTGTGTTTCACACATCCACCACTCAGTAATTCAGTGAAAAAAAAACATTATATACATATATACATACATATATATATATATATATATATATATATATATATATATATATATATATACACATACACATACACACACATACACATATATATACACTAAAATACACTAAAATACATAAATAATCAATTTCAAATTTCAAAACCCGTTCTCTGGTTTAGCAGTCTAATAGCTGTGGGGAAAAAGCTGTTTAATAGCCTACTAGTTCTTGCTCTGATGCTTCTGTATCTTTTACCAGACTGAAGTAGTATGAACATATCACGTAAGAAATAAGTGAAGTCCTTAATAATGCTATTTGCTCTATGCACACAGCGTTCTGTGTAGATGTCCTGAATACATGGCAGTGAAACACCAATGATTTTTTCAGCAGTTCTCACAATCCTGTTAAGTTTATGTCTCTCATCTGCCGTACTGTTTCCAAACCAGCAAGAGATGCAATATGTGAGAATGCTCTCAATGGTGCCTCTGTAGAACATGGTCAAAGCTGGAATAGGGAGGTCCACCTTCTTCAGTCTACGGAGAGAATAAAGCCGCTGTTGAGCCCTCTTGATTATAACTGTTGTGTTGTCTCTGGAGGTTAACTCGTCGGTCAGATGGAACCCCAGGAACTTAACACTGTGTACTATATCCACCTCCGAACCGTTGATGGTCAGTGGGAGATGGTGCCGATGACTAGTCCTCCTGAAGTCGACAACCATCTCCTTGGTTTTTTTGGTGTTAAGAGCAAGATTGTGTTTTTTACACCATGCTATCAACTGCTCCACCTCCTCTCTATAGGCCGACTCGTCATTGTCAGTGATGAGACCAACAACTGTAGTGTCATCAGCAAACTTTAAAATATGATTGGTGTTAAAACTGGCAGAACAGTCATGTGTCAACAAAGTGAACAGTAAAGGGCTAAGTACACACCCTTGTGGTGATCCCGTGCTCACTGTAGTTGTCTTAGATATTTTGTTACCCATTCTGACTGTCTGGCGCCTCTCCGTCAAAAAGTCCAAAATCCATCCGCACATGCCAAGATCCACTCCCAGCAATAGCAACTTTTCAATGAGTTGTTGTGGCAAAATTGTATTTAAAGCAGAGCTAAAATCAATAAATAAAATTCTTACATAAGTATTCCTGTTTTCCAGATGTGTCAGACTGAGGTGTAGCAGAGTAGATAGAGCATCCTCCGTTGATCGATTTGCTCTATATGCGAACTGCAATGGGTCCAAACTGGTTGGGAGACATGATTTTATGTGATTCATAACAAGCTGCTCAAAGCATTTCATGGCTATTGGTGTCAGGGCTACGGGACGGTAATCATTCATGGTGGCTGGATTTGGCGTCTTGGGCAGAGGTATTATAGTTGCGCTTTTAAAACAGATGGGCACTTTGGCTTGGCTGAGGGAGATGTTGAATATGTCTGTAAAGACATCTTTCAGCTGTTCTGCGCATTTCTTCAGCACACAACCTGGGATGTAATCTGGACCAGCCGCCTTTCGTAATAGGTTCTTTGAGATTGTTATCAGTAAGCCAGTTGGCTAGCTCACATGTGACATGTTAAGCCAATCCGCTTGCATGGTGTAAGCTGACTGACCCTTTGACAACAGGTAGCCAATCAACTTGCATCTCTTTTTTAACATTTAAATTTCTTAGTTTTGAACACAAGCCCATTTCACTGCAGTCCACTCTAAGTTCTTTACTCTGAAACCCTCCTCCAAACCAGCTTCACAGGTCTAGACCTGCTACATGGGGATCGTGTATACTGTCTATTTGTGCAGCAGCATATTCATACATGCTTGATCCAGCATATCTTACATTTAGTCTAATTGTGCAGCAGCAGCATCATGTCCACATGCATAACGTAAAGTGTGTCTATGTATTTTCTAGCAGTAGCAATTCTCCGTAATAACTCTGCAGCAGAGGCAGTGTAGCAGATATAGTCAACCAAGACCAATATCCTATAGATATGTCATACCTACATTAACATACTAAGTCTTTCAGAGAGCTGCCATGACTGAAATGTAGTTAAACTCTAGTTTGATGTAAAGTTGTCTCCAATCTCCAAATATAAGCTGATTGTAGTTTATCTGTGATATATGCACAATACACACTGTGTTATTAATTGGAAGTAAGAGGGTCAATATAGTCTTTTGTCTCTCCATCTACCTGCCAATGGAAAAGGTGATAGGTTTACATTCGTGCCACAGGTTGAGTGACACTAATCTTGCTTGAATCATAATGGAGCCCTCATGTGGTTCTATAACGGGACTTCCTCCTTACATTCTTCATTGTTGATTCAAACCAATCACATCATGTTCAAGCAGACATGTCTATAGATAGGTCATCAATCAGCTAAAACATCACTACTCCTGCAAACTGTGCTTGAACGTTTTTGTAGCAACTAAGCATATAATTGATTGATCAGAAATGCACAAACAAACAAACAAAACAAAAACAAAACAAACAAAAAAACAGATGGGCCTTTACCCTGGTTTCTTAATAATAATTAATTAAATTCAAGGTCTGTTTTTAGAAAATCTATACAATGCATGAGCTTTCCAACCTTGCAATGGTTATTAATTATTTTTTGCTCTCTCCCTTTCAACACCTTCTGGCCCTTTTCAAAGAGTTTGGAGTGCTGCATTATACAAGGAATCTTGCCCTCTGACTGTATTGAAAAGAACTTGCTTTCATCTTTGTGGAGGTCAGGTCTATTCAGTGGAAGGTGAGTGTTGCACCTGCCCTGCTCACCTTCAAGATTTCTTGTGTGAATTTATATTCATAAAAAGAACATTTCATCTATATGAATTAGAACTTAGAAGTGGTGCATACACAGATGTGAGTGGAAAGTATACCTTTCAAATCCCAGTTGTCTAATCAAGTAGCAAAATGTTGATGCCCAGATGCACATTTTATTGCCCAGAAGTTGCTCTTTGATAGCCCAGGAGACTTAATATGATTTTTGTTATGTATCTTTCGAGTAGCAATTTTGTCCCAGTTGTTTCTTTAAAAACAGATCTATTGAACTATTTATTTATGCAAAAGCCTCCAAATACATTCCATTTAACCTCTTTGCTGTCTATGAGAAATAATTATATTAAAAAACATATTACAGGGATTAAATTACTTTGATGTAGTGTTATTTGCACTTTATTTTGCTAACAGGTTCATTACAAGTAATTTTCTATACAATAGTAATTAGTAAGTAATTAATCTATTCACTATATCTATTGTCTTTGAATCAATAACACGCCCCATGTGTGAAAGGTTTCCATTTTTATGGATTTTGAGTAGCTCTTCGTCTATCAATTACCATGGGAAACATTATTGATTTTCATCGTACTATGCAATCATTTTTCAGCACACTATAGCTAGCCATTGTACACTGTGATTCTACATGCAGCGATCCACAGTGATAGTGATCCTTAGCTCGAGCTCTGTTCTTGTTATAAAGTCAATAAAAAATGACAGATCCAAGGAGCTAATGATTCTCACATGCTTGTTTCCAGTACCTAATGACCCTGTTGCCTCATGTCACATCACAAAAAATAGGTCCAAAAATCCAAATGTAGCTACTATTTGAAAGACAGATTTTGGCATAAAATTTAAAACAGGAGCTTCATCTTACTAAACAAAGGTACAATAATGAATAAATTGGAGAGTAATCTTGCAAAGATAATACAAGGTAACCTAATAGCTGATGATGAGTAGCATTATTAACAGAAACATAATAATGATAATGGATAACAGCACAGATAAGATAATGAGTCCATCATACATGTGTATTTAGGCTGCAGGACACATCAGAGTTCTGTTGCTGAATGTGACTGCATCTCTTGCTTAATCAAATATTTAGCAAAGCAAATAAACACAGATCCAATCAAAACAGATCCAATTTACTTTCTAGCACATTCATGGTCAATATTAATCCATGCATGTTAAATAAATAAATAAATATATAAATTGCATCAGTAGTCTTTAATCAGAATGTACTTGCTTCGCCTCTAAAATGGCTTTCCTTTTCTGCGGACTTCAACAATTCCTTGTTATTTTTAAACTTTGCTTAAATCACCTGTTCTAATTTTGCTATTTAACACCCGCTTTTCATGATTAAAAAAATTCCTGATAGATAAAGTCATGTTCTGCCATTTTTCTTGTTGAATATCTTCAGATATATTTCAGATTACGGAAACAAAATTTATTCT
Source organism: Moxostoma hubbsi (assembly GCA_032164185.1). Lineage (NCBI taxonomy): Eukaryota > Metazoa > Chordata > Actinopteri > Cypriniformes > Catostomidae > Moxostoma > Moxostoma hubbsi. The sequence goes on from JAVLUX010000001.1 coordinate 72,586,481, forward strand.
GAACACCATTTCCTGTTGACTTTAAAAGCAAAATGCGAACAAAACTGTGTTGACTGTTATGGGTTTCTCATCTTTGGATCAATCTAAATTTAATGCATTTGGCTCAATAAAACTCTAACTCTTGCTATTTGACACCTTTCTGGATCAACAAAAGTGTCTCAAATTAGCATTTAGCTCTACCGACTATTGGCACATTGCAGCATAGCACTGCCAAATCCATTAAAGCTGCCTTTATTTTGGTGGTTTTGGAAACTATAAGAAAGTTCAGACAGAGCGAAAAATAATCAGAAAATAATTCACTACTAAATTCTTGTGTAATGACAGAACTGGCAGGATTCCTCATGGTAAATGATGGCAAGAAAGGGAGTGACAACAATAATATCCTATGAAAATAATTAGCATGCATTAATTTCAGTAACAGAGGAAATGGCAAAGATTACCTAAATACTACAGCAAATGCTATAAGGGATAGTTCACCCAAAATTTACAATTCTCTCAACATTTACTCAAGTCAAGTCATCCCAAATATGTATGAGTTTCTTTCTTCTGCAGAACACAAATTAAGATTTTTAGAAGAATATTTCAGCTCTGTTGGTCCAGATCTCAGAAGGTCTAAAAATGCTACGCTTTCACTTTCACAATCAGACACCTACAGTTGGGGCTGTTCAAAGGTGGAGATTTATAGTAAAAAAGGACTTAAATATTGATCTGTTCCCCGTCTGTCACTCACTTCGACGTTGTGTCGAAGAAGCGACACTAAGGGTCTCTCTTGAGCACCTTTTGCATCTCTGATATATGAGAAAAGGCCAATGAGAAATTGGCCCGCCCCCGGACATACGGGTATAAAGGAGGGAAAAGGCATCTGTTTCATTCAGAAATTTTTTTCGGAGCCGATGGTTGTGTATGCAGCGAGCTGCGAGTCACACACTGTTCCTCTGATCTCTGAGCGATTGCTGTTGATCTATGGCACATATGAGTGACTTTCTCCCTTCTCTGCACGGCAGTGCAGCTTGCCCCTGGGCGCTTCGACAGTGCAGTTAAAAGAGTTATTTTCTCTAAAAGAGTTATTTTCTCTAAAAGAGCAAATACACAGCTGGCGTTGAACGTCCTTTTCAGGACGCGTCTTTATAAAGATGTCCTTCCGACCCTGTGTAGTTCCTGGATGCGGTAGAGTGCTCTCCGCTTCTGACGGCCATAGGCGCTGTCTCGTGTGTCACACAGAGGCAGCATTTGTGGATGGTTAATTTTTTCACTGCGAGAACATGACCATGGCAACGTTGCGGTCGTGGCTTTCCTTCAACAGAAGGAAAGCCACTCCAGCCGCCCCTCGCATCGCACATTCTTCCCACGGGATTGAGGACAATGTGGCTGGCGATGGAGGCAATCTGGGGATGGCAGCAGGCTCGGTTTCGCCGGGTACGCCCCCATGAACCACGTGCCCCCTGGCATGTTCGTTGACTTCCGTCCGGGCTTGAGGCAACAGCGGCTTGCCTCACAGCCAGCCTGCCTATCCTCTTGAGCCCCCTGAGCTGGATGAGCTCACTCTGCATCGGAGAGTGGTCCAGCGTTTGACGCGGATGACTCGACAGGGCTGCCGCCTTCAGGCCAGCACGCCTAGTCTGAGGCTGACACCCAGATGTCTGACATGTTTGCCCGGGCCGCCGTCAGCGTGGGGCTGGACTGGAACCCTCCGTTCCCCCCACAGCCTTCGTGGCTGGATGATTGGTTCCTCGTGTCTGCAGCCGCTCAAAGCCGCTCACTCATCCGCTCTCTTTACCCTCAACGGCAGACTGGCCCAAGCGTACACGGCAGACCCCAGGTGGACAGAGCAGTTGCGATCCACCTGTACCCTGAGAATGCCGCAACCTGGCGGGGTCGCCCTGTGCTCCCCTCCAAGGCCTGTAGGATGACGTCTTCACTGACCTCCAAATCCTACAGCACCACCGGACAGGCCGCTTCCGCCCTGCATGCCATGGCCCTCCTGCAAGTCCACCAGGCCAAGGCACTTAAAGATCTGCACTTGGGTAGTCCTGATCCCGATGTGCTGCAAGAACTGCACTCAGCAACCGACCTCGCCCTTATGGCCACGAAGGTCACAGCGTGGTCACACAGGCAGGCGATGACCACACTCGAGGTTCAGGAATGTCATCTGTGCCTGAACTTGGTTGAGATGCGCGAAGTTGACAAGACACGCTTCTTCGACGCACCTGTCTCCAAGTTTGGTCTTTTCGGCGACACCATCGAGGACTTTGCCCATCAGTTCTCCGTGGTGAAAAAGCAGACGGAGGCCATTTCACACATCCTGCCCTGTCGCAAACACCTCAACCCGGGCCTAACTCTCAGCCCCTGCATTGAGCGCCCCACAGGAAGTGCAAGCTCCCCGTCTCGCGGACCCCTTCGAGGACCCAGAAGGCTCCCAATCGGTCCTGAGACGGATGACCCAGAGACAAAGACGTACGCTCCGGAGCTGGTAAGAAGACCACTCTGTCCCCTGGTGGAGGGCCGGGAGGAGAATCCTTTGTTGAATTTATTTCATTTGCCGCACCCTCTTCGGGCTGCGGTACCCACATTCTCAATAAAAGAGCTATTTCCTTTGTCTCTGGGTCACCTGACCCGCAAATGCCATTCTCACGGCACTCTGCCGCCACACCTCAACAGTCCCGGTATTCTGGATGCAGACTTCTTGCCTTCAGCCCCACGACTGTTCCCTGGCTGGCGGGTTCTGACGAGTCCAGAGGACACCTCCACGGGACCTCCTCCTCAGTCACTAACCTGCCCCGCACCAGAGCCTCAGGACGAACACTTGCCTCAAAACGCCACATTACCTGCTCCACCCCACTCCGATGCCCCACCGGGTATGTCAAAAATAACTGTCCCCTTAGTGCCCCTAGCTCAGAGTTTGGACGCGTGGCATTCACTTCCCAATCCGTCACGCTGGCTGGCCAGGACCATTCGATTCGGTCATGCAATTCAGTTTGCCAGCCCCCCCCCCCAGTGGGGGCGTCCTCTTTACCGCAGTACGCGGCGAACATGTCAAATCCCTGTGTTCGGAAATCGCGACCCTTTTACTAAAGACACGATAGAGCCTGTCCCTCCAACCGAGATGAAGAAGGGTTTCTACAGCCCTTACTTCATCATGCCCAAGAAAGGCGGCAGATGACCGATGACCGATCTTGGACTTGCGAGTTTTCAACCTGCCTTGCACAAACTCCCCTTCAAAATGATCACGCAAAGACATATTTTAACTTAAGTCCGGAATCTAGGTTGGTTAGCAGCGGTAGACCTGAAGGACGCATACTTCCACATCTCAATATTGCCTCGACATCGACCCTTCCTACGGTTCACGTTCGACAGTCATGCTTATCAGTACAAGGTCCTCCCCATCAGCATGTCCCTTTCCCCTTGCATATTTATGAAGGTCACAGAGGCAGCCCTTACCCAGCTTCGGGAAGCGGGCATCCGCATACTCAACTACCTTGAGGACTGGCTCATCCTGCCCCACTCCCGAGAATTACTATGTGCCCACAGGGACCAGGTGCTCAGGCACCTCAGCTGTTGAGGGCTTCAGGTCAACTGGGAAAAGAGCAAGCTCACCCCAGTTCAGAGCATATTTTCTCTGCATGGAGTTGTCAATGTCAACGTGCCTCACCAATGAGCGTGCGCAGTCAGTGCTGAAATGCCTCGCCACCTTCAGGCCAGGCACAGCGGTCCCTTTAAAGATTTTCCAGAGTCTCCTGGGGCATATGGCATCCTCCTGGGGTTGATGCATATGGGACTGCATCAGCACTGGCTCCAAACTCGAGTCCTGAGACGAGCATGGTGCTGCGGCACGCACCGTGTGATCATCACCCCCGTCTGCCGCCAAACGTTAAAACCCTGGACAGACATCTGCTTTCTGCGGACAGGAGTCCCCTTGCAGCAGGTGTCCCGACGCGTCCTAGTCACTACGACGCCTCCAAATTGGGTCGGGGCGCTGTGTGCAACGGGCACGCAGCCGCGGGCCATTGGAAAGGGGCCACGCTGCGCTGGCACATCAACTGCCTAGAGTTGTTGGCTGTATTCTTTGCCCTGCGCACTCTTTGCCACTCACATCCCGGGCAACCTCTATGTGGTGGCGCACGCACTTTCCGATCTACTTAGACCGCACGCAGAGCTTTAGACGTTCTGAGCAGCTCTTTGTCTTCTTTAGTGGAGAGCGGAAAGGGAATGCTGTCTCCAAACAGAGGCTTTCCCACTGTGTAGTGGACACCATTACATTGGCCTATCACACCCAGGCCGTGCCCCCCCTTGCAGCTCTGAGCACACTCAACAAGAAGTGTTGCGTCCTCATGGGCACTGGCCAGGGGCACCTCCCTAGCAGACATATGCAGAGCTGCGGGTTGAGCAACACCCAATACCTTTGCGAGATTTTACAAGAGTTGGTTTCATTTCATTTTCTCAGGTCCAAGCCGGTAGAACTTGGTAACACGCTGATAAACTGACTGGGTGGATTGCTTGAACCTAGCACCCTTTCCCTCGGCTGAGGTGAAATCGTGCACTCTTATCCCAGGAGATCACACTAACTCGGCTCCCTAGATGACTCCTCCCTAGTCCTCTGGGTCCGCAAATTCAGCGGAGGAATTCGCAGACCAAATCCAATGCAAGTACTCAATCTACCCTGTACTGGAATAGGTGCTCCACAGGTCAGGCCTCCTACATGGACTTCCCCCCTGTGTGTATTTTCTATGGTACAGTCCCTTGCGAGAGGACCCGCATCTCCCTTGGGCAGTTCCCACTACTCCCTGGTCGCCATGTCTGTAGCAACTCCTCCCTCCCAATGAGGCAGGATCTACCACCATGCCACTTTCCACATGTGACCTAAAAGCCCATGTGATGTATTTCATCACTCTTACCTCCCCCAGTTTGGGCAGGTGTGGTCTCCGCAGGGTCTTTTCCCCCTGAAAGACTAGGAAACTGGGAAAGATTGCCTTCCCTGATGGGTATGAGGGCCCCAGTTGCTTTAGCTCTATGCAAGAAACATAGAGAGAGAAAAGGCACGGCTGGCACGGCCTGCTCCCATGCTTGGCAGCATTGCCTTGTTCCCTTCGCTTCTTCGCCACAACATCGAAGTGAGCAACAGACGGGGAACGTCTAGTTTACGGATGTAACCTCCGTTCCTTGATGGCGTGAACGAGACGTTGTGTCCTCCCGGCCACGTCGCTAAACCGAGCCACTGTTGTGGCCGAACCATTATCGGCTCCTCAGAAAAATCCTGAATGAAACAGATCATGTTTCATTCAGGGCGGGACATGCAAATTCTGTCAGCCAATTTCTCATTGGCCTTTTCTCATTGATCAGAGATGCAAAAGGAGCTCAAGTCGCTTCTTCGACACAACGTCTCGTTCCCTCCATCAGGGAACGGAGGTTACATCCGTAACCTAGACGTTTCTCACCCTCATCTACCATGCTGCTTTAGAAAACATGGATTAAACCAATGGAGTTGTATGGATAACTTTTATGCTGCCTTTATGTCCTTTGAACTTTTGAGTTTTGGTCAACATTCACTTGCATTGTGAGGACCAACAGAGCTGAAATATACTTCATATTCTGAAATATGACTGTTCAGTATTTCAGTAATAATCACATTTCAAAAAATTTATTGAAATGAACAGACTCAAAGATTAAAAAGTTTTACACAACAGAGAAGCAATATCATGCAGATAAAATAATTTAGAGCATAGGAAAACTTGAAAACGTATATTTACAACAAAAAGTTCCATGACTTTTAAGATTTTTAGCATTTAAATTACTTTTCCAGGCCTAGAAACCACAATTATTAAATTTCCTGATATTTTCAGTTTTTCCTAACCGTTTGAACCCTGTTACTAAGCTGCAAAATATAATATTAGCATGAATAAAATAATTATATAAGGTCTACCAAATATAACATAACTGTGTAAGAACTAATCATACCCTGTGTACTCAACATACTGTTATAGTACCATAAATAAAATAATCATAACATCATTCGCACCAAACAATAGTAGCATGGATAAAATAATCATTCCATGTGTTCCAAATACAAGACTATGAATTAAATAATCATACTGTATGTGCCAAAAATAACAGTACCAAGGATAAAACAATCATACCATGTGCAATAAATATAAAAGTACCATCGCATGGATAAAATAATCATACCATGTGCACTAAATACAACAATAATATGTATAAAATAATAATTTGGTACCATGTGCACTTAATGCAACAGAACAATATATAAAATGATCATGCTATGTGCAGCAAATATAAAATTACTATGCTTGAAATAGTCATACCGTGGAAAGATAGTCGTCCTTGCACCATATTCTTTCCCATCTTGTTTTCTGCCACACATTCATATCCTCCAGCATCCTCCTGCTGGAAACTGGGAATCTCCAAGATGACATTAGAGTTCTTCATTTTTACCTTACTGGGAAATGGAACTCCATTCGCTCTCCTCCAGGTTATCTCTGGAACTGGGCTAAACATAAAGAAAAAATGGGCTGAGTAGTCTAGCAAACTTTTAGATCTTAATTATTTGGCTGAGCAGTTGTTGCATGATTACATTCCAATAAAAAGTAAACAAACAGGTGATTGGCTCTTTTAAATTTAAGGTGGGACAACAGCCTCTATATTTCTCCCATTCAAATATATGTGTGTCATGGCTCATTCCCTTGTAATGTCTCTGCTAAAGTTGACCTGGTTGAGTTTCAACCTTCTAACCCAAAGTACTGTCTGTGTGACCAGACCTTCATACCTGATGACAAATGTGCTAACTAACATGAAAGAAGATGTTGTTGAGACCTCCTGAGAGAAACACAGCAAGGGGGGTCTCAAAGAAACCCTCAGAGGCTCAAAGAATCTGTCTCATCTTTACAAACACAGATGCAATGGATTTGCATCTGAGGCACAGTTATGAAAAACCATCTGACTTGTAACAAATAAATACACAAAGATATACACATCCTTCAAAAAAAAAAAGAAAGAGAGAAATTAGAAAAAAAGTGGAAACAGAAATATATAAGGAAAAAATAGAGAAGAAAATACTGAAAAAGTAAAGCCTCCCAGGATGGAAATTATATTTAATTTCATTATACTGTAGATTACCATCTTTTCTTCTCATATTTCAGCTCTAACATACTAAATGAGTTAGATTTCCTCATAAAACACCATCTCATTTCTTTTTGCAAGGAAATTGAGAAAACGTATATAGCTCATCCAGTAATGGGATCAATTGAGACAGCAAAATTGCCTTAAGACAAAAAATAGACTGTTATACGGTATTTCCCAAACAGACTTTGACAAGCATGTTTAAAAGGTGGTGAAAAGAGATGGAAAAGGGCCAAGTTGAAAAACACATTAAACTCAGTGACGGAGCGCCAATAAAATTGGGATACCCGTAAAAAAAAGAAAGCGGCATCAGTAACTGAAAAGGGTGCGGAATTCCACTTACTTTCCCAAAGCAAAACACTCAAGTGTCACAATTGATCCCTTTGCAGCCGGGACCATGTCAGGGAAATGAACCTCTATTTTTGGCTCATATTCGCCCATTACACCTATGAGAAAGAAAAAAATGCTTTATTTTTCAATTTATAATTCATAGACAGGTTGAGACATAATGGCAGAACCATTATTCAATGGATAGGTGATTCTTTAAGCAGGTTTAATGTACACATAAATACAAAATAAATTGAAAATAAGCTTTTCAAAGGGAAAAAGTAATACATTTAATTTTCCAGATTGTAACACTTTTTTATGTTTTTCAGAGATGAAAATTGGGAAACAAGTCCAAAAAACTTTTTGAAATTTTGCACAATTTACCAATTCAACACTCTTAAAAATTAGGAAAAAGTAATTGAATATAAACAATGATAAAACCTATGATAAGCTAATATAACTTAACCTTTAAAACTAGAATGATTGTTAATTAAACAAAAAGCATTCCCCTAATTCCCCATATCACCCACATATGTGCTTGTGAACAGCTACTTTTACAGTATGCAAGCAACAAGAACAAAGGCAACAAATATTTTATCCAGTACCTCTGACACAATATGGGGAGGTGTGGTGTTTGCTGCTGTTTTTAGAGTGTTGGTAAATATTTTATCCAGCCATTGTTTGTTTAATTTATGGCAAAGTATATTTAGGACTGTGAAAATATTTTCTTGTATAGTAAGCAGGGCTGACGGTTTTAGACTATGACTATGTGATGTAAGTGTTGTGGGTGTTGCTTTCAAATGTTAATGCAAAAAAAACTACTGCGATATTTTAATTCCAATTGCAAGAGTTATAGGACCTAAATCAAATATCACATTTATTTATATTAACAGCCTTTATATTAAAGGCCTATTCATAATAATTGCAATTATAACGTATATTAATTATAAAAGAATTAGCAAAATGCTGTTTAAAATAGATCTATAATCGAGTATAGAATGTAACACTGTCTGACATTTAAACTTCCCAAATGTCACATTTAATTTACATTCAATAAACAATGTTCAATGAAAACCCTACAGAAACACCAGAAACATTCATGGCTAGTGTCATATTGACAATTACCATCTGTTCGTAGTACCAGAGGGGTCGGGGAGCTGAGGACTTTGCCTTTAGTGATGCGGTTTACCACCACGCACGTGTAGTTACCCACATCCGAGGGCTCCACTTTGGCAATGTAAAGGTTTCCCGTCTCCTGAGAAACAAAGCGTCGATTGTCTTGCTGTACAAAGTAAGGGTACTCGTTGAAAACCCATGCAAATGAGAGATCTGGAGAGGAGACGTAGCACAAAACACATGTAAATTTTTGCTAAATAAATGAACCAGGCTCGACAAAGATACATTTTGGGAACTTCAGATTTCTTTGATTCAGATTACTTTTCTGTATTATCATAGGGTATTACATGCCCAAACTATGTAAAATGCAAATGAATGAAATGCAACAAAGAGTGTCCACACCAACCACAAGAGTTCAAATGTGTCAATTGCATAGGCTTAAAGATAGTAGATCAGTCAAGAGCACATTTGGTGAAAAGTCCTTTATTTCTTAGGTCATAAGTTGGTTTTTGCACTTTGTGGCCTATAAAATGTAAATAATTTAGCAGGATTTATTGCCTTTTGAATACGTGTGCAAGTTTCTTTTCATTTGACACAATAAAAGGACAAAAGTCATAACTCTTTATTTTACTCATGCATGTGGCATTTTTGTACATTATGGCTAAACTGAACAGTAAACAGAAACCAGCAAGTGATTTACCCTTACCTCCTGCATACGATGGTGTACCACAAAGTAAAACTACTCCCTGGCCTTCTCGCACAGACACAGTACTTTTCGTTTGAGTTTTTAAATTCAAGTCTGAAAGGCATTAAAAATAGTCAGACGATACAGCAATGTTATAGTATGTTTTCAAAAACATGTAAATACTTTAAAAATGCAAAAAGATACCTATTGTATCTTTTTAAAACAATGAGCGGTATAATAAATATAATAATACAACCATTTTTTAACAATGGACTTCATTCAGAAACCATGCATATTTGTGTATAAAACCTGCATGCAAACATATGTACTAAGAAATCATGATTCATCAATAATTTTGCATTTAAAATGATGTATAAATGTAGGATTAAATTTAAGACCAACTGAAACCACACATGTATACACAAAAATCACAGACTTCCAAAAACATGCAATGTGTAAGCCAAAATATTTTTAACAATATATTATTATTTGAAATTGAATAACTAAGTGACCCTACAATAAATTTTACTTATTTAGAGCAACAAAATATATGGACTATAGCTCGATCTGTGATACAATTGGAGCCGGTCATGTTCAGTCTATGCCTCCATAGACCATTTCAAGGACTGTTTGTTAGTGATGTCAAGTGATGACATTCTTCCATGAACGTTTTCTGCTTGTCAAAACAGAGAATATTTAGCACAGATGGGACACTTCTATTAATATAAATGGGAGAAATTGGAACACCAAACAGTAGCCAATGGTCAACGGATTTGGAAAGGAAGTCCCGCCTTACAGGTAAAATAGGCAATCACCTTTTAGATACATAAATCGACTGTCAATCAACTCGGGAATGCACATGGGCATTAGCTATTCAAGATGGTCAAAATTGTAATCAGAGTTAACAATGCACAATTTAATAATACCAGTTGTGCCGGAATGACACGCCATTTCCAATGGATCAATGTCAGCCCCGTTGACTTTTCCCTGTTTGGCGGTTGATGATGGGGATCACATGAACCCAATGAAGAGCTTCATTACCACTGCCTTTAAACACCCAGCACGCCTCTCCTCAAGAGACAGGTCTCTACCTGCTGGTGTCTGGTGCTGGGTCCAGGAACAGAGCTGGGAGGGTCTGGTGTGAGTTCGATGCATCGCCAGACCAGCACCCTGGAACCCTGGCACAAGTTTGATGCGACCGGGGATCAGCGCATGCGTTGTGGCCGACGGGCCAGGATGCCGGGCCACTATTCCCCTCAAGTGCCCGAGGCCCAGGGAAGCCAGGCCGCATGTTTGGACAGTTCAAATTCCTTTGTTTTTGTTTACATTCTTAAAATGGTCTAAAAAGGTGTTTAATGCATTTCAATTGGTTTTGAGTATGATACTTTGCTGTACTCACAGATCTTGCCACACATGCTTATTTTATTTGCACACATGAATGTGCAACTTGTACATATTAAAAGTGAATGAGACCAAGCTTTTCGTAACCAGGCAAGAATCAATAATTTTCCATCAACAAGAAATTTGTCTGTCTACACTCAATGTGAAACTGCAACATGACATGACAAAATCATGGCCAATCAATCATAACATATTTAGGGCTCTATTTTCTTGACTGTGCAAGGCACAGCACAACGCACAGCGACTGTGCACAACATTTTATTACATTTTTGTGACAGTGCTAAGTCTAAGTGCAATTTTCATGTCATCACAAATCGCAAGTGGTCGTAGGTGGGAGTTTTTGTGCTGTAGGTGCAAGCACGCAAACTGTGGGTGTATTGTATGTTAATGATGTGGTGCAAAGAGCATTTGGCTAATTTCCTGCACAAGACATTTCAAAATCTGTTTTCTGCACAAAGACTTTATTCTGTATTTTGGAATTCCAAAGATGGTAATAAAGTTCATGTCCAAACTCTGAAAACATGGTGGAACATCAATCAATGTCCACTGTTTTGGCCGTTTTATAATTTTTCTTTTTATGAGATTTGTGATAAAGCATCGTCTCGGTTAAGCTCCGTTCCCTGAGGGAGGGAACGAGACCTAGTGTCGAAGGAAGTGACACAAGGGGGTCTTCTCGGACGCCAAATCGTACCTCTGAACCTGAGAAAAGGCCAATGTCAAGTTGGCAGACAGAATTTGCATGACCCGCCCCGCTCCGGACATACGGGTATAAAGGGAAGCGGGGCAGCGAATGCCAGTCAGGATTTTGCACTGAGGAGCCAAAAGGATGAAGCACGGCCATGTACAGTGCTAGATCTAGTGCCGTGGCAGGAGGGACACTACGTCTCGTTCCCTCCCTCAGGGAACGGAGGTTACAACAGTAACCGAGACGTTCCCCTTCTGTCACTCTCTCGACGAAGTGTCGATGGAAGTGACACAAGGGGTCCATAGAAACATGCCACGCATTGACCATGTGACGCGATTATCGGGGCAGGGGCAAGACAGGCTATTGCGTGTTAGAGGCACCTAAACCGAATGCGCGTCGCCCTCCCCAACGCCCCCTCAAAGTTTTAGCATACCAACCTTGTAATTTATCGCACCCCTGAGGGAGAAAGAGGTATTACGTGCTAGCATGGGAGCAAGCCCAGCAGCCGCGGCCTTCTCTCTCACTATGTCTCTCACATAAGATGTAAAGCAGCTGGGGCCCAACTTATGTCCGGGAAGGCAGTCATTCCCCGAGGGGAGCAGAAGAGGCTGCGTTTGGCACAGCGGGCTGCTCCCTGCACCCGGCAGGGGGCGACTTAAAGACTGAGGAAGAGGACTAAGAAGGCATTTTCAAACTCGTCGGCTCTGCGTGCCAGGCGCCTAGGCGGGACCAGAGGCGAAGTAGCGTCCGGACTTCCTATCCTTTCAGGAGGGGAAGACCTTACAGAGGCCACACCCTACCCAGTCTAGGGGGAGGAAAAAAATGGCAAATACACCACGAGGGTTTTGAAGCTGGACGTGGGATATGGCGCAGTGGTAGGTCCAGCCTTTTAAGGGGGGAACTCTACAGACATGGGGCCTAGGCAGCGAGCTGCCAGAGGGAAACACGGGTCCACAGAAAGGGGGACCATATCGCGGAAAATACATCACGGGGAGTTAGCCTAATGAAGGGGAACTATGCCCATGGAGCCCGACCCCAGTACAGAGCCAAGAGACTCGTACTAGGTCTAGCAGCGAGTTGCTCTGCTGAACTCACGGGCCAGAAGGCTAGGGAGGAAAGGGCATCCAGGCAGTGACGCTCAGTGGCTGACCTGGGACAGAAGGCACACTGGATCACATTGGTGAAGGGCGCAGATACAAGCGAAACACCTGGTCGGTTGTGCCGCGTTACCGAGTTCTACTGGCTCGGACCTGACAGAACACGGGATGAGACTGACTCAACCCTCAGATTGTAAATCCTGGTGAAGGTATTGGGTGTTGCCCAGCCCGCTGCTCTACAGATGTCGGCTAGGGAGGTGCCGTGGCTTAGTGCCCACGAGGACGCCACACTTCTCGTGGAGTGTGCTCGGACCTGCAGGGGTGCGGGCACGCCCTGGGCGTGATAGGCTAGAGTGTTAGCATCAACAACATATGACGAGAGCGCACGCCGCCTTGGTGATTTATGTACACTACCGTCGCGGTGCTGTCTGAATGGATCAGAACGTGCTTGCCTCGGATTAGTGGAATAAACCTCTGTAGGGCAAGGATAACGGCCATCAACTCTAGGCAACTGATGTGCCAACACTGCCGGGGGCCTTTCCAGGTGCCAGCAGCAGCACGCCCATTACACACGGTGACCCAACCCAATCGAGAGGCGTCTGTGGTGACCACGACGCATCTGGACACCTGCTGCAAGGGAACTCTGGACCATAGGAAGCAGAGGTCTTTCCATGAGCTGAAAGTTTGATGGCAGGCAGGGGTGATTGTCACATGATGCGTGCCGTGGCGCCATGCCCATCTCGGGACTCGGGTCTGTAGCCAGTGCTGTAGCGGTCTCATATGCATCAACCTGAGTGGCGCAACCGCGGCTGAGGATGCCATATGCCCCAGGAGCCTCTGGAATTGTTTTAAAGGGACTGCTGTGCCGGGCTTGAAGAAAGCGAAGCAGCTGAGCATTGACTGAGCGTGCTCGTTGGTGAGACGCGCTGTCATTGAGACCGAGTCTAACTCCATACAGAGTATTGTATCTTTTCCCAGTTGACCTGAAGCCCTAAATGGCTGAGGTGCCGGAGCACCTGGTCCCTGTGAGCGCATAGCAATTATCGAGAGTGAGCTATTTTGGATAAGCCAGTCATCGAGGTAATTGAGTATGCGAATGCCCGCTTCCCTTAGGGGGGCAAGAGCAGGGGACAGGCCGAAGGGGAGGACCTTGTACTGATATGCCTGGCCATCGAAAGCGAACCGTAAGAAGGGTCGAAGTCACGGCAAAATGGAGACGTGGAAGTAGGCGTCCTTCAGGTCTACCGCCGCGAACCAATCTAGCTGCCGAACGCAGGTGAGAATCTGCTTCTGCGTGAGCATTTTGAACGGGAGTCTGTGCAAAGCCCAGTTGAGAACTCGCAAGTCCAAGATTGGTCGCAATCCGCCACTTTTTCTGGGTACGATGAAGTAAGGGCTGTAGAAACTCTTCTTCATCTCGGCTGGAGGGACGGGCTCTATCGCGTCCTTGAGGAGCAGTGTAAAAATCTCTGCTCGTAAGGCACTGGCTTGTTGGCCGCGCACTAGAGTGGAGCGAATACCGCTGAAACGAGGTGGGAGCCGGGCAAACTGAATCGCGTAGCCAAGTTTGATGGTTCTGTCCAACCAGCGCGACGGGTTGGGAAGCGATAACCACGTGTTCCTGCAGCACATCGGAGTTGGAACTACCCAGGTGCAAATCTTGAGTGCCTTGGCTTAGTGAATTTGCAGGAGAGCCATGGCATGCAGGGCGGAGGCGGCCTGTCCAGTGGTGCTGTAGACTTTTGAGGTCAGTGATGACATCATTCTATGGCTCTGGAGAGGAGTACTGGGCAGTCCCGCCAGGTGGCGGTGTTCCGCCATCTAGGGTAGTGAGAGCGGACAAGCGGAGGGCGGTTCCGACCGCGTTGGCTTGTCATGCACTTCCGGGAACGACGGGACCAAGGGGGGGCGTGGCTATAAGCGGTGCCGCGACCCGAGGAACCGATCGAGTAGCCGAGAGGGGGGGGACGGAGATCTCCAGTCCAGCCTCGCGCTCGCGGCGGCCCGGGAAAGCATAGCGGATATCTGTGAATCAGCCTCAGACTGGGCGAGCAGACCCGAAGGTGGCAGCCCAGACGAGTCATCAACATCAGACACTGCTGTGACGCTCTCCGATGCAGCGGCGATGTCGTCATCCAATTCCGAGGGCTCAAGGGAAAATGCCGGCTGGCCGGGAAGCGAGCCACACTCCTCCCGAGCTCAGACGGAAGCAAACAAGCATGCCGGGGGGCGGGTGGTTCGTGGGGATTTACCCGGCGAAACCGAGCCCGTGGTCATCCCCAAATCGACTTCATCGCCAGCCGGGTCGATCAATCCCGTGGGAAAAAGGAACAACGTGGGGGGCGGCTGAAGTGGCTTTCTCTCATGACAAAAGAAAGACGCGACCGCCATGTTGCCATGGTTATGTTCTCGCACTGAGAACATGAGCCATTCATAAAACGCTGCCTGCGTGTGATCGCAGCCCAGGCACACAAGGCAGCTTTTATGACCGTCAGAAGTGGAGAGATATCAACCGCATCCAGGAACTACACAGAGGCGGAAGGACATCTTTAAAAAGACGCGTCCTGAAAAGGACGTTCAACGCCTGCTGTGTATTGCTCTTTTATGAGTGGGGACTCAAACTCTTTTAGAGAAAATATACTCTTTTTGGAGTAGAACACTCTTTCAAATAGAAAGAAGCGCTGTCGAAGCGCCCAGGGGCGTAGACTGCACAGTGTGCAGAGAGAGAGAGAGACGCCAGCTGGAAATGCGCCGTGCGGGTGCAACAGCAATGCTTCTCGCTGATAAAGGTGAGTGAAACAGGAGTGTGTTTCAGCTGCTTGCGGTACAACCATTCGGCTCCGAAGAAAAATTCTGTCTGCCAACTTGACATTGGCCTTTCTCAGGTTCAGAGGTACGATTCGGTGTCCGAGAAGACCCCTTGTGTCACTTCCTTCGACACTACATCGAGAGAGTGACAGAAGGGGAACTATAGGTCATGGTTCATTTTTAAATTATTATTATATTTGTTTATAATTAAAATTGTACTTATGATCTAATTTGTATTGATACAAATGCAAAAGAGACTGGTGGAAGGTGGATTTTAATCTAGGGGGTTTTGTAGGATTTTTTCATTTAATTTGTAGAGTCATTTTAATTTTAAAAATATTTTTGGTTTGATTTTGTGTGTGTGTGTTTCAATGAATATTTTTTTTATTTCTTAAAGCAAAATCAACCACCAGGGTGAAGAGCATATTAAAATCCACACCCTAACCTGTGTTGTGTTACAAATTTATTAAATGTTTAATTTAGGTTCCAATACCATAGTATCTGTTAAGCACGAGATTCCTGCCAGTCTTGTTTCAGATTACTGAGACTCTCACCCTTTGTATGAGAGCATGGGTGGGGAAAGTTTAGTATCGAGCGAACGGCTACTTCATTTGCATGCTTTGTTCATCACAATGTAAATCCCTCCCCCTAAATGTATATAAATTGCAATGTAAAGTTCCCTTAGTTCAGACTAGATTGGGATGACTACAGCGACACACAGCGAGTTCTCAATAAAGAAACCTGCTTGAAAGATATCCCAACGTCTCCTGGTCTTCGCTTCTGAGTTTCCCACACTTTAGAAGGAATAAGTTCACAACAGTTGGTGCCTGTGACCCGGATAGAGCTACTCACCTGAATCCAGATTGAAACTTCAAGCTCAACAAAGATCTCACCAAAGAATGAACTTTTCTGACTGAGTTCCAGACTGAATCTTGAAACTTCAAGCTCAACAAAGAATTAACTTTTCTGACTGAGTTCCAGACGGAATCTTTCCGTACAACCAACGATTTAGTGAGTTTCACTCTATTCAAAGAACCGCTGCAGACCAGTAAAAAAAATTAAAAATAAAATTTTCCTCTGCGCCGCCAGAGAAAAGGTTAACAGACAGCTGTAGAGTTTGGTTAAACTAAGTTATCCTCTGTTCAGGCAGGGAAGATTAGCATTACGTGTTAATATTGGTTATCCTCTGTTCACAGAGAAGGTTAGCATTACGTGCTAATATTTTGGTTTTAAACTAAGTTATCCTCTAAAGTTTTCTTTTTGAGATGAAAGTTATCCTCTGTTCAGGCAGGGAAGATTAGCATTACGTGTTAATATTGGTTATCCTCTGTTCAGGCAGGGAAGATTAGCATTACGTGTTAATATTGGTTATCCTCTGTTCAGGCAGGGAAGATTAGCATTACGTGTTAATATTGGTTATCCTCTGTTCAGGCAGGGAAGATTAGCATTACGTGTTAATATTGGTTATCCTCTGTTCAGGCAGGGAAGATTAGCATTAAGTGTTAATATTGGTTATCCTCTGTTCAGGCAGGGAAGATTAGCATTACATGTTAATATTGGTTATCCTCTGTTCAGGCAGGGAAGATTAGCATTACGTGTTAATATTGGTTATCCTCTGTTCAGGCAGGGAAGATTAGCATTACGTGTTAATATTGGTTCCCCGTCTGTCGCTCACTTCGACGTCGTGTCGAAGAAGCGACACTAGGGGTCTCTCTTGAGCACCGAAAGATACCTATGATCTTTGAAAAAAGGCCAATGAGAGTTGGCGAACAATATTTGCATACTCCGCCTCCGGATACGGATATAAAGGCGAGAGAAATACGCTCGTTCATTCAGTAATTTTCTTCGGAGCCGATGGTCGTGTTTATGCTGACTGCTGCGTGTAACACAACTGATCCTGCTTCTGATCCTCTGACGCTCTGCTGCTGTTGGATTTACGGCGCACTACAGCGGCTGTTTTCTCTTCTCTGCCGGCGTGCAGTTTGCTCCTGGGCGCTTCGACAGCGCAGAGTTGAAAGAGCTTCCTTTATAAAGAGTTATATTTCTCATAAAGAGTTTATTTCTCTAAAAGAGCAATACATAGTGGTGTTGAACGCCCTTTTCAGGGCGCGTCTTTATAAAGATGCCATTCAACCCCTGTGTAGTTCCTGGATGCGGTAGAGTGCTCTCCGCTTCTGACGGCCACAGGCGCTGTCTCGTGTGTCTGGTCGCCGATCACACCGAGGCAGCGTTTGTGGATGGCTCGTGTTCTCACTGCGAGAATATGACCATGGTAACGTTGCGGTCACGGCTTGCTTTCAATAGAAAGCACGCCACTCCAGCCGCCCCCCGTATCGCTCCTTCTTCCCACGGGATTGAGGACGATGCGGTTGGCGCTGGAGGCGATTTGGGGAGGGCAGCGGGTGCGCTTCCGCCGGGCACGCCCCCTCGGACCACCCGCCCCCCAGCACGCTCGTTTACCTCCGTCCAGTCTCGAGGTAACGGCGACTCGCCTCCGGGCCGGTCTGCCTATCCTCTGGAGCTTGAAGCCGATGAGCTCGCCGCTCCATCGGAGAGCGTGGCATCTGACGCTGACTCCTCCCCTGGACTGCCGCCTTCGGCCAGCAGGCCCAGGTTGAGGCGGATGCGCAGATGTCCAACATGCTTGCCCGGGCCGCCGTCGGGGTGGGGTTGGACTGGAAACCTCCACCCTCCCCACACCCGTCACGGTTGGATGACTGGTTCCTGGGGTCTGGGCGCCGCTCACAGCCACACCCCCCCCGGTCCCGTTTTTCCCGGAGGTGCATGACGAGCTGACGTCTTCATGGAGAGCACCGCTCTCCATTCGTCAAAAGCCCTGCTCATCCGCTCTCGCTACCCTCGACGGCGGAGAGGCCCACGGGTACACGGCGATTCCCCAGGTGGATAGGGCAGTTGCGCTCCATCTTTGTCCCGGTGACCCTACCACCTGGCGCGGGCGCCCTGTACCCCCTTCCAAGGCCTGTAGGACTTCATCCTCCTTAAACAACAAAGCCTACAGCGCCGCGGGACAGGCCGCCTCCGCCTTGCACGCCATGGCCCTCCTGCAAGTCCACCAGGCCAAGGCGCTCAGAGATCTGCACGAGGGTAGCCCTGATCCCGATGTGTTGCAGGAACTGCGCTCAGCGACCGACCTCGCCCTCAGAGCCACGAAGGTCACCGCGCAGGCACTCGGGCAGACGATGGCCACCCTTGTGGTCCAGGAACGTCATCTTGAGGCCGACAAAGCTCGCTTCCTCGACGCCCCTGTCTCCCAGCTTGGCCTCTTCGGCGACACCGTCGAGGACTTTGCCCAGGAGTTCTCCGCGGTGAAAAGACAGACGGAGGCCATCTCTCACATCCTGCCTCGCCGCAAACCTGCCGCCAAGGCCACTGCCCCGTCTGCTCGCCGAGGGCGTCCTCCTGCGGCTAAGAAATCTGCTCCGCCTCAACCCGGGCCCAGCTCTCAGCCCCTGCGTCGAGCACACCGCAAGAAGCAGACGCCCCCCATCTCTCGGACTCCCTCGAGGACCCGGAAGGCTCCCAGGCGGTCCTGAGACGGACGACCCAGCGACACAGATGTTAGCTCCGGAGGTGGTAAGACCACTCCGTCCCCCGGTGGAGGGCCGGGAGGAGAATCTTTTGTTGGTAAACAATTGAATTTGCCGCCCCCCCTTAGATGGGGTTGCGGTACCCACATTCTCAGTAAAAGAGCTATTTCCTATGTCTCTGGGTCACCTGGCCCGCAAATGCCGTTCTCACAGCACTTTGCCCTTAGATCTCAACAGTCCTGGCTTCCTGGACACGGACCACCCGTCTTCAGCCCCACGACTGTCCCCCGGCCGGCCAGTTCCGACGAGTCTAGAGGACGCCTACCCAGGACCTCCTCCTCAGTCGCTAACCCGCCCCCTGCCGGGTGTGCCGGGTGTGAGCAAGGTAAGTGCTTTGAGTCTTTTCTCAGCACCTCAGCCGCGGGTCGCCTCGTCGCCGCCCAACGCTGCCCTACCTGCTCCGCCTCGCTGCGAAGCCCCGCCGGGTACGTCCAAATTGACCGTCCCTTTGGTGCCCCTAGCGCAGAGGTTGGACGCGTGGCTTTCACTTCCCAACCCGTCTCGCTGGCTGGCACGGACCATCCGACTCGGTTACGCAATTCAGTTTGCCAGGCCCCCGCCCCCCTTCATGGGCGTCCGCTTTTCCGCAGTACACGGCGAACACGCCCACTCTCTGCGCGCGGAAATCGCGACTCTTCTGGCCAAAGACGCGATAGAGCCTGTCCCTCCAACCGAGATGAAGAAGGGTTTCTACAGCCCTTACTTCATCGTACCCAAGAAAAGCGGCGGCTTACGACCAATCTTGGACCTGCGAGTTCTCAACCGAGCGTTGCACAAACTCCCGTTCAAAATGCTCACGCAGAAGCACATCTTAACCTGCGACGGCATCTAGATTGGTTCGCAGCGATAGACCTGAAGGACGCGTAATTCCACGTCTCCATTCTGCCCCGACACCGCCCCTACCTGCGGTTTGCGTTCGAGGGCCAGGCCTATCAGTACAAAGTCCTCCCCTTCGGCCTGTCTCTGTCCCCTCGCGTCTTCACGAAAGTCGCAGAGGCAGCTCTTGCCCTGCTCCGAGAAGCCGGCATCCGCATACTCAACTACCTCGACGACTGGCTCATCCTGGCCCACTCGCGAGAGTTACTATGCACCCACAGAGACCAGGTGCTCAGGCACCTCAGCCGTCTGGGGCTTCAGGTCAACTGGGAAAAGAGCAAGCTCACTCCAGTTCAGAGCATCTCTTTTCTCGGGATGGAGTTAGACTCGGTCTCAATGTCCGCACGTCTCTCAAAGGAGCGTGCTCAGTCAGTGTTGATCTGCCTCGCCGCCTTCAGGCCGGGCACAGCGGTCCCCTTAAAACTTTTCCAGAGGCTCCTGGGGCATATGGCATCCTCCGCGGCGGTCGCGCCGCTGGGCTTGATGCATATGAGACCGCTCCAACACTGGCTTCGGAACCGAGTCCCGAGACGAGCATGGCGCCGCGGCACGCACCGGGTAACAATCACCCCCGCCTGCCGACAAACATTCAACCCCTGGACAGACCTCTGTTTCTTACAGGCTGGAGTACCCCTACAGCAGGTGTCCAGACGCGTCTTGGTCACGACCGACGCCTCCAGATTGGGTTGGGGCGCCGTTTGCAACGGGCATGCAGCCTCAGGCCGTTGGAAAGGGTCCCAGCTGCGTTGGCACATCAACTGCCTCGAGTTGTTGACCGTCCTCTTTGCCCTGCGGAAGTTTCTCCCGTTAATTCGGGACGAACATGTCCTAGTCAGGTCGGACAGCACCACTGCGGTCGCGATCATAAATCGCCAAGGCGGCGAACGCTCCCGTCACATGTCACAACTCGCCCGTCGTCTCCTCCTTTGGAGCCAGCACCGACTCAAGTCGCTGCGTGCCACTCACATCCCCGGCAACCTCAATGTGATAGCGGACGCGCTGTCACGACAACGCTTGCCTGGCGGAGAGTGGAGGCTTCACCCCCACTCGGTTCAGCTGATTTGGGAACGGTTCGGCAAGGCCCAGGTAGACCTGTTTTCCTCCCGAGAGACCTCCCACTGCCCGCTCTGGTATGCCCGTTCAGAGGCTCCCCTCGGGGCAGATGCACTGGCACACAGCTGGCCGGTGGGGCTGCGCAAGTACGCATTCCCCCCAGTGAGCCTTCTTGCACAGGAGCCTTCTTGCACGCTCTGGCATCCGCACCCAGACCTCTGGAACCTCCATGTCTGGTCCCTGGACGAGACGCGGAAGATCTAGCTGGTCTACCACCCACGGTCGTAGCCACGATCAACCAAGCCAGAGCCCCTTCTACCAGGCAACTCTACGCCCTGAAGTGGCGTCTGTTCGTCAATTGGTGTTCTTCCCGGGCAGAAGACCCACAGAGGTGCGCAGTTAGGTCGGTGCTCCTGTTTCTACAGGAGAGGCTGGAGGGGAGGCTGTCCCCATCCACCTTAAAGGTGTATGTTGCCGCTATCGTAGCTCACCACGACCCAGTAGACGGCAAGTCTCTGGGCAAGCACGACTTAATCGTCAGGTTCCTAAGAGGTGCCCGGAGGTTAAACCCCTCCCGGCCAAACCTGTTCCCCTCCTGGGATCTCTCGGTGGTCCTCGCCGGTCTTCAGAGATCCCCTTTCGAGCCGCTAGAATCAGCTGGACTCAGGGCCCTCTCTCTAAAGACGGCCCTGCTGATCGCGCTCGCCTCCATCAAGAGGGTCGGGGACCTGCAAGCGTTCTCTACTAACGACACTTGCCTGGAGTTCGGTCCGGCAGACACTCATGTGATCCTAAGACCTCGACCGGGCTATGTGCCCAAGGTTCCTACCACGCCCTTTAGAGATCAGGTAGTGAACCTACAAGCGCTGCCCCGGGAGGAGGCAGACCCAGCCCTCTCACTTTTGTGTCCGGTATGTGCCTTGCGTGCCTACCTGGAACGCACCCAGAGCTTTAGGCGCTCTGAGCAGCTCTTTGTCTGCTTTGGAGGACAGCAGAAAGGGAACGCTGTCTCCAAACAGAGGTTGTCTCACTGGGTGGTGGAGGCCATTCAGTTGGCCTACCACACCCAGGCCGTGCCACCCCCCTTACGGGTGCGGGCCCACTCCACTAGGAGCGTGGCATCCTCATGGGCACTGGCAAGGGGCACCTCCCTAGCAGACATTTGCAGAGCTGCGGGCTGGGCAGCACCTAACACCTTTACGAGATTCTACAATCTCAGGGTTGAGTCAGTCTCGTCCCGTGTTCTCTCAGGTCCGAGCCCGTAGAACTCGGTACACGTCGACGATCTGACCAGGTGAACCGCTTCTTCCAGCGCCGTTTCCCTCTGCCAAGGCAAAACAGTGCGCTTTTGTCCCAGAGGACCCAGGTCCCTGGTTGATTCCTCCCTAGCACTTCGGGCCTGCAGCAGTTCAACGAAGGAACGTGCTGGTCCAGTCCACTACGGGTACCTCCGGCTACCCCTACTGGAATAGGTGCTCCACAGATCAGGCCTCCTATGGGACTCCTCCTGTGTGTATTTCCGCGGTACGGTCACCTTACGAGCTGACCCGCGTCTCCCTTAGGCAGTCCTTCGCTGCCCTCCGGTCGCCGTGTTGTAGCAACTCCCCCCTCCTCGAGGTTGGATCTACCACTGCGCCATTTCCTCCCACATGCCTAAAGTGGCCATGTGATGTATTTTGCCACCTTTACCTCCCCTACTTGGCGGGTGTGGCCTCCGCAGGGTCTTTTCCCCCTAAAAGAATAGGAATTCGGAATAAGACCCCCTTCCCTCGATGCGGTAAGGGCCCCGGCTACTCTTGCTCTATGCCGAGAAAACATAGAGAGAAAAGAGGCCCAGCCAGGCTTGGCCCGTTCCCTAGTTGGGAGCGTCACCTTGTTCCCCCATAGGGTAACCAAAAGGATGCTGACGCTTTTTCAGGGCATTGGGGAAGAGTACTTGCAGCCTGAGCACAGTTGGTCGCTTGTGCACGTGCAAATACCTGCCCGCTTCTGTGTCAGCAGTACACGTACACGGCTCAGCGCATGGCGAGTTTTGAAGTGGACCCCTAGTGTCGCTTCTTCGACACGACGTCGAAGTGAGCGACAGACGGGGAACGTCTCGGTTACGTATGTAACCTCCGTTCCCTGATGGAGGGAACGAGACGTCGTGTCTTCCCGGCCACGTCGCTGAGCCGAGCCGCTGAGATGCCCGGAACACTCCCGGCTCCTCAGAAAAATCCTGAATGAACGAGCGTATTTCTCTCGCCTTTACAGTGAGGAAAATAAGTATTTGAACACCCTGCTATTTTGCAAGTTCTCCCACTTGGAAATCATGGAGGGGTCTGAAATTGTCATCGTTGGTGCATGTCCACTGTGAGAGACATAATCTAAAAAAAAAATCCAGAAATCACAATATATGATTTTTTTAACTATTTATTTGTATGATACAGCTGCAAATAAGTATTTGAACACCTGTCTATCAGCTAGAATTCTGACCCTCAAAGACCTGTTAGTCTGCCTTTAAAATGTCCACCTCCACTCCTTTTATTATCCTAAATTAGATGCACCTGTTTGAGGTCGTTAGCTGCATAAAGACACCTGTCCACCCCATACAATCAGTAAGAATCCAACTACTAACATGGCCAAGACCAAAGAGCTGTCCAAAGACACTAGAGACAAAATTGTACACCTCCACAAGGCTGGAAAGGGCTACGGGGAAATTGCCAAGCAGCTTGGTGAAAAAAGGTCCACTGTTGGAGCAATCATTAGAAAATGGAAGAAGCTAAACATGACTGTCAATCTCCCTCAGACTGGGGCTCCATGCAAGATCTCACCTCGTGGGGTCTCAATGATCCTAAGAAAGGTGAGAAATCAGCCCAGAACTACACGGGAGGAGCTGGTCAATGACCTGAAAAGAGCTGGGACCACCGTTTCCAAGGTTACTGTTGGTAATACACTAAGACGTCATGGTTTGAAATCATGCATGGCATGGAAGGTTCCCCTGCTTAAACCAGCACATGTCAAGGCCCGTCTTAAGTTTGCCAATGACCATTTGGATGATCCAGAGGAGTCATGGGAGAAAGTCATGTGGTCAGATGAGACCAAAATAGAACTTTTTGTCATAATTCCACTAACCGTGTTTGGAGGAAGAAGAATGATGAGTACCATCCCAAGAACACCATCCCTACTGTGAAGCATGGGGGTGGTAGCATCATGCTTTGGGGGTGTTTTTCTGCACATGAGACAGGGCGACTGCACTGTATTAAGGAGAGGATGACCAGGGCCATGTATTGCGAGATTTTGGGGAACAACCTCCTTCCCTCAGTTAGAGCATTGAAGATGGGTCGAGGCTGGGTCTTCCAACATGACAATGACCCGAAGCACACAGCCAGGATAACCAATGAGTGGCTCTGTAAGAAGCATATCAAGGTTCTGGCGTGGCCTAGCCAGTCTCCAGACCTAAACCCAATAGAGAATCTTTGGAGGGAGCTCAAACTCCATGTTTCTCAGCGACAGCCCAGAAACCTGACTGATCTAGAGAAGATCTGTGTGGAGGAGTGGGCCAAAATCCCTCCTGCAGTGTGTGCAAACCTGGTGAAAAACTACAGGAAACGTTTGACCTCTGTAATTGCAAACAAAGGCTACTGTACCAAATATTAACATTGATTTTCTCAGGTGTTCAAATACTTATTTGCAGCTGTATCATACAAATAAATAGTTAAAAAATCATACATTGTGATTTCTGGATTTTTTTTTTTAGATTATGTCTCTCACAGTGGACATGCACCTACGATGACAATTTCAGACCCCTCCATGATTTCTAAGTGGGAGAACTTGCAAAATAGCAGGGTGTTCAAATACTTATTTTCCTCACTGTATATCCGTATCCGGAGGCGGAGTATGCAAATACTGTTCGCCAACTCTCATTGGCCTTTTTTCAAAGATCAGAGGTATCTTTCGGTGCTCAAGAGAGACCCCTAGTGTCGCTTCTTCGACACGACATCTCGTTCCCTCCATCAGGGAACGGAGGTTACATACGTAACCGAGACATTATCCTCTGTTCAGACAGGGAAGATTAGCATTACGTGTTAATATTGGTTATCCTCTGTTCAGGCAGGGAAGATTAGCATTACGTGTTAATATTGGTTATCCTCTGTTCAGGCAGGGAAGATTAGCATTACGTGTTAATATTGGTTATCCTCTGTTCAGGCAGGGGAGATTAGCATTACGTGTTAATATTGGTTATCCTCTGTTCAGGCAGGGAAGATTAGTGTTTGTTTGTGTGGTAACAAAGAAATTCACAAAATGTTTAGGAAAAGTGCTAGACTAATCCCCACAACTGAAAAAGGTGGACTTGCTACTCCTTTGTGGTCAGATAATGAATTCAAAACACTGTTAGGAGAACAAATGAGCCTAATAGTCACTGAAAAAGTTAGACAGGAACTAACTCAGAAATATGAAATTCACCCAGACAAAACTTGGTCAGTAGATGAGTGTAAAAAGGTGCTTGGAGCAAGTATCCGCAAGAAAAACATAAAAGGAATTATATGCTGCCACAGAGAGTTTCTTTTAGCGAAAGCTACAGAACAGTCTCAGCATAACTCAGAGCTAGAGAAAGAGAACAAAGAGCTACGTGCTAGAGTTTCCTCTTTGACCAAGAAATTGAACCACAACAAAGCTATAGGAAAAACAGATGTAGAAACTCCTATAGAGAATTCA
Source organism: Moxostoma hubbsi (assembly GCA_032164185.1). Classification (NCBI taxonomy): domain Eukaryota; kingdom Metazoa; phylum Chordata; class Actinopteri; order Cypriniformes; family Catostomidae; genus Moxostoma; species Moxostoma hubbsi. The sequence continues at coordinate 72,611,966 of JAVLUX010000001.1, forward strand.
GAATTTGTGTTGTTTGTTGATGGTTCAGCTCAAGTCATTGAAGGTAACAGACGAGCAGGTTATGCAGTAACGTCCACCACTGAAGTGGTTGCTTCAGGTCGTCTTCCAGATCATTTTTCAGCTCAAGCTGCAGAACTAGTAGTCTTAACAAGAGCATGCACACTAGCTTCAGGATCAGTTGCAAATATCTACACAGATTCCAGAAACGCTTTTGGGGTAATTCATGATTTTGGTGTCATTTGGCAAACCAGACAGTTTCTAACTTCTTCTGGATCCCCCATTAAGCATGCAGGATTAGTGAAAGATCTAATGTTTGCCATGAAACTTCCAAAGAAATTACCAGTGATCAAAGTGAAAGCACATCTCACAACTAATACTACAGAAGCTAAAGGTAATTCTCTTGCTGATGTAGCGGCTAAACAGGCTTGTTTCTATGCAACTGTACAAGTGTGTTCAGGTAGTACAGCACAGAAGACAATTCTGCCTCCTGAATCAATAATTGATCTGTACAAAGACGTTCCTCTGTATGAAGCATGGACATGGTTAGACAAAGGAGCCACAGTGGAAACAGCCAAGAGGTGTGTTACATGTCAGAAAAATAATGATGTACCAGCAGCCACTACACTAGCAGCACATACCCCAGCTCCACCAGGACCATTACGTCACCTGCAAGTTGATTACATATTGCCTCGTTGTAAGGGAAAAACTGATGTTTTGGTAGTAATAGACAAGTTCTCAAGATGGGTAGAAGCTTATCCAACAGGGCGTGCTACAGCTGCACATACTGCTAAATGCCTTGTCACTGATTTTATTCCCAGATGGGGATTACCAGATTGCATTGACTCAGATCAAGGTACACACTTCACAGGACAGGTAGTAAAGGAAGTGTCTAGAATGTTGAAGATTAAGTGGAATCTTCACTGCCCATATAGGCCACAAGCATCAGGGCAAGCTGAACGATCGAACAGAACAATCAAAACCAGGCTAAGCAAAATGCATCAGGAAGGAGTACCATGGGTCGAAGCGCTGCCAGCAGTACTGTGAAGTATGAGAGCGTCACCTAACAGATCAGTAGGACTGAGCCCTCATGAGATTATTACTGGACGCCCAATGCAGATGCCAGGTGTGATTGATCTTAGAAATGCTGATATACACATTGCCTCAGATGCCCTGATCGCTTACTGTAAAAACCTCACAAAGGCAGTACAGAGGGCCAAAGAGAGAGTTAAGTCGTGTTGGCAGACTCCACCAGAAGGTGGACACACAATCATCCCAGGTCAATGGGTCATGATAAAGTCATTCAGAAACAAGCCATTAGAGCCTAAGTGTACGGACCACATCAAGTGATGTTGATTACAGCAGCTGCAGTATTGTGTCAGGGAAAGAAAACCTAGACTCATGTGTCACACTGTAAAGTTGTTCCCCCACCCACAGGGATAGGATAGGACACGGACCAGTGAGGAGCCCAGGGAAGAACCGAATGCAACAGGCATCGGGGGCCCACCCTGCGGTGAAGACTCCCTCATAGGCCTTCCCCATCCACTAGTCCATCCTTACCTCACTGTTCTTTAGGTGTCAAAGGAATTAAGAAATAGGGAAAGAAGGAACAACAATAGCAGACTCGGAAAAAGTTACAACCCTAGTGTTAGAACAAATACTGCTCTACTGTCTTTTGTTTTCGTGCTTCCTCTGTGCAGATACCACTTGATGGCTGTCCCGAGACCCATACGCACCGACCTCCTCACCTGCGTGTGAAGCCACAACCTTCCAGAAAACAACTAGACCCACTGCCGAGCCAACTATCACAAAAGAAAAATAAAAAAAAAATAAAATACACAACGCAGAGACCCACATACGGAACCTTCAGTCATCCATCAACATGATCAAGTTTGTCGTACTACTAACCATCATGGACATCGCACAAAGTGTGGACTCCAGAAACAACATATTCTTAGAGCTGATGACTATGTCAAGAAATGCCTTGTTTGAGGGAAAGAACGTTTGCTACAAAATTCAGCTCCTACCACAAACAAAGAAGATGGCTGCATTCCAGGACTCACTTGTGCACAAACATGGTGGTCAAGAACTCTTGGAGCATTAATCCCGTCTTATGGTGTCATGCAGGCCCTTGATCAGGTCAGAAGCTTATCGAATTCTGTACAGAAGTTGGCCAATGATACGGCTTTAGCCCTGGGTAACATCACGGACACTCTCGCTTCGCACAAGATAATGATCTTACAGAACAGAGTGGCCTTGGATTACATTCTAGCAATGCAAGGGGAAGCTTGCACCATTATTGGCCCTGAGTGCTGCACCGGGTTAATGGATCCAACAGAGAACTTGAACAAAATCCAACAAGACATTCTTGATCTTTCAGCAAAATTACACCAGATGACTGAAGATAATTCTTCATGGTTCGGAAACCTGTTAGGTAAACCCTGGATGTGGATCAAAGAAATAGCAATTATGTTGATGTTTTTCCTACTGGCGTACTATCTATGCGTCCACAGTATCAAGTGTTTCATTCAACAAATGAATCACGCCTCTCACGAGAAAATGACAGTTCCAACCAGAAAAGATTATTACCCGTAAGAACTTCACGGACCCTAATTGCATGTTTGGTTCTGTGTCAGCATGCAATTGCAGAAAAGCAACACAGAGCATGTGCTATGTGCCTGTAACGATCACAAGTTACAAGAATGAACTTTTAAGTGTCTAAAATTTGTATTGTGTGAGAGTTATTAGAACTCTCAAAGGGGGAAATGTTGTGTTACAAATTTATTAAATGTTTAATTTAGGTTCCAATACCATAGTATCTGTTAAGCACGAGATTCCTGCCAGTCTTGTTTCAGATTACTGAGACTCTCACCCTTTGTATGAGAGCATGGGTGGGGAAAGTTTAGTATCGAGCGAACGGCTACTTCATTTGCATGCTTTGTTCATCACAATGTAAATCCCTCCCCCTAAATGTATATAAATTGCAATGTAAAGTTCCCTTAGTTCAGACTAGATTGGGATGACTACAGCGACACACAGCGAGTTCTCAATAAAGAAACCTGCTTGAAAGATATCCCAATGTCTCCTGGTCTTCGCTTCTGAGTTTCCCACACTTTAGAAGGAATAAGTTCACAACACCTGGAAGGCTGATACAATCACTGGTAATAGTAGACATGATTTGTGTGTAACTTGATCAATATGATTAATAATACTTACATTTTCTATTATTTAACAGCAGCCTACATCTAAATCCTGATGAGAATCACATTGTCCATGTGTATAAAAGGAGCATGTCACTGTCATAAAACTATGCCAGACATTCAACAAGGATGCAGTTAATGCACAAAACACTGTAAATGCATATTTCTATTCTTCTAATTCATTGCATAATGTTCATTTACACTACCATCTTCTTATGAACAGACAGAATTTGCATGTCCCACCCCCGGACATACGGGTATAAAGGGAAGCAGGCGTGAGTCTGTCAGTCAGGTTTTTGCACTGAGGAGCCGAGAATAAGGTACAGCCGTTTACAGTGGTAGGTCTAGTGTCGTGGTAGAAGGGACACTCACTTGACGTTGTGTCGAATGAAGTGACACAAGGGGTCCCATTCAAAAGCGCCATGCACTAGACCATGTTACGTGAACTGCTGACACAGGTGCAAGCAGGCTGCTACATGCTAGAAGCAACTGTATCGGCTGCACGTAACCCTCCCCACCACCCCCAGAAAAGGTGTCTTATACAGACCTTAGGTTCCCAGCACCCCTGAGTGAGGAGCAGGTGTTACATGACTAGCATAGGAGCAAGCCCGGCAGATGTGGCCTTTTCTCTCTCTCTATGTCTCTCGCATAGAGTGTGAAGTGGCTGGGGCTATCTTAATGCTATGAAATGCGTTGGAGAAGGCAGTCTTTCCCAATCCTATTCTTTCAAGGGGAAAAGACCCTGCAGAGGCCACATCCTGCCCACACTAGGGGGAGGTGATGTGGCAAATACACCACGTGGGTTGTGAAGCCACACGTGGGAGCGGCGCGGTGTTAGGTCCTGTCTAATCAGGGAGTAGCTCTACAAACACGGCGACTGGTGGCAGTGGTACTGCCCAAGGGAGACGTGGGTCCGCCGACAGGGGGACCATACCATTGAAAATACATCTCAGGGAGTTGCCTGAAGAGGGAATTAAACCTGTGGAGCCCTACCCCAGTACGGATCTCTTGTGGCTGCTGACTCTAATAGAGGAAATGGCGGGCGATTTGTGACATATGACGAGAGCGCACGCCGCCTTGGCGATTTATGTACGCTACCGTTGCAGTGCTGTCTGAATGGATCAAGATGTGCTTGCCCTGAATCACCGGGAGAAACCTCCGCAGGGAAAGGAATACAGCCAGCAACTCTAGGCAGTAGTTGTGCCAACGCAGATGGGGCCCTGTCCAGGAGCCAGCGGCAGCGTGCCCATTGCACATGGCACACCGACCCTGTTGAGAGGTGTCTGTGGTGACCATGACATGTCTGGACACCTGCTGTAGGAGGACTCCATGATGATATTGATTTTTTTGGTATTGTGATATTTTGTTAGTGCTGGTATACCACATATCCCTAGTGGTAACCTGCAATTGTTTCCTTACAGTGCTATTACTACCTGATCTAACCCTTAAAATTTGTTTTGTTGGTGTAACATAATGTATGCAGATTGATTCAGTGATGTTAAATTATATTTTCGACTTAAATCAAAACTGTTTTTATTACATTTATTTATTACATTTAGATGCTACCACATGAAATATACAGTATTTTTTAGGTAACTTTTTTTTTTCAAAGTACACTGAAAAAAGTCATAACCTGCAATTGTTACCCTACTTGGTTATTTCTATCTGATTGAATACATTTTTGTTGTTGTTGTTATTGTTGCTTTAACCTAATATAATCAGGTGGATTCAGTGGTGTTAAATAATATTTTTTACTTATATAAATCCAGTAAGTTTAGATGTTCAATGTAAGCCACAGAGGCACTCTCCTTTGTAAAGTTACATTGAAACATGTATTGTGTAAATGTATTGTTAAAAGCGTTATACAGCTCAAATGAATTTATCTTGGCAAATGGAATCCAAAAAGAGCTACAGTATGTATGCATTAATGTGTTAATAATTCAGTTCTCTCATTCTTTAAGCTACTGTAGCACAATATTGGTAGTATCCTGTCCAGCATCTGTAATCCTCCATTGAGTGGCTGAAGTGCTAACATGCTATATGTTAGTACATAGTCGATGACTCACATGCAAACTGGAGGCTAGATCTCCTGCTGAGAATTGCTCCCAGTGGGTTGAAGGCAGTGCACTGATATATCCCTCCATCTTGGGCCCGGTCCAGACTCCTAATGACCAAGTTCCCCCCAGATAGCCGCCGACGGGAATCAGTCCTGAGATTAATCAATGTGCCGTTCAGAGACCACCTGCACATGTACACAAACAGACAGATAAGAGAATGTAAAGCTCAATGTGTTGCAATTAACACTGAATTTTATTTATTTATTTTGTATTACTTCTGAAATTGATTTAGTTTTGCATTTACTTGCCCAATTTCATGTGCAGTTTCATTGTACCATTACAAAGAAATGCAAATATTTCAGGCAGGATCCAAATTAACCAGGGTTTGGGACACAAATGCCTTATAAAATGACAAATATGCCACAGATATTTAAACTAGTAAATTCCTCTGTTATCTAACAATTATATTTTTCATCATATTCAATAAGTCCTGTCTAGTTATGGGTTTAGTGTCTCTGTAGATGCTGTAAGTGACCTGTACCTGTCAGATATATGTATTCAGTCTCAGAGGCAAGTGTTATTGAATGTGCAGCTAATATGCAGATGAAGATTTTTTATTTTTTATTTTTTATTTTTTTGGATTCTGATGAAAAAGTAATGATTTTATGGTTTTTGCTTTAAATTCTTCTCCCTTCCCAGTAGGGGGTGGTATGCATGAAGAATGTGAATCACACTAAATCACACTTTTATCACACTAAAATCTTGTTAACAGATATTTGTTTCATCTTGTGGCTATACTGTTGAAACAGTGTGTATTGTAATGTTTACGGATTGCCCCCCTCAATTCCATTGCAACAGTAACCCTGATTTTTGGAGGGGCAAGTCAAAATAACATTTTGTGGTAATTCCACAAAATTAGCTCCCCTGGGCAACCGCCTTCGGGCCAGCACGCCCAGGCTGAGGCTGACGCACAGATGTCCGACATGCTTTGCCGGGCCGCCGTCAGTGTGGGGCTGGATTGGAACCCTCCATCTTCCCCACACCCGTCACGGTTGGATGACTGGTTCCTGGGGTCTGGGCGCCACTCACAGCAACGTTTTTCCCGGAGGTGCATGACGAGCTGACGTCTTCATGGAGAGCCCCGCTCTCCATTCTTCAAAAGCCCTGCTCGTCCGCTCTCGCTACCCTCGATGGCGGGGCGGCCCAAGGGTATACGGCGATTCCCCAGGTGAATAGGGCGGTTGCGCTCCATCTTTGTCCCGGTAACCCTACCACCTGGCGCGGGTGCCCTATACCCCCTTCCAAGGCCTGTAGGACGCCATCCTTGTTAAACTCTATAGCCTACAGCGACGCTGGACAGGCCGCCTCTGCCTTGCATGCAATGGCCATCCTGCAAGTCCGCCAGGCCACCCTTGTGGTCCAGGAATGTCATCTCTGGCTCAACCTGGTCGAGATGCGTGAGGCTGACAAAGTTTGCTTCCTCGACGCCCCTGTCTCCCAGCTTGGCCTCTTTGGCGACACCGTCGAGGACTTCGCCCAGCAGTTCTCTATGGTGAAAAAGCAGACGGAGGCCATCTCTCACATCCTGCCTCGCCGAGAAAATCTCCTGCGGCCAAGAAATCTGCTCCGCCTCAACCCGGGCCCAGCTCTCAGCCCCAGCGTCGAGCACACAGCAGGAAGCAGACGCCCCCGTCTCTCAGACCCCCTCGAGGACCCGTAAGGCTCCCAGGCGCTCCTGAGACGGACGACCCAGCGACACAGGCGTTAGCTCCAGAGGTGGTAAGACCTGGACCTCCTCCTCAGTCGCTAACCTGCACCCTGCCGGGTGTGCGGAGCAAGGTAAGTGCTTTGAGTGATAGAGCCTGTCCCTCCAACCGAGATGAAAAAGGGTTTCTACAGCCCTTACTTCATCGTACCCAAGAAAGGCGGCGGCTTTCGACCAATCTTGGACCTCCGAGTTCTCAACCAAGCGTTGCACAAACTCCCGTTCAAAATGCTCACGCAGAGACACATCTTAACCTGCGTCCGGCATCTAGATTGGTTCGCAGCGGTAGACCTGAAGGACGCGTACTTCCATGTCTCCATTCTGCCTCGACACCACCCCTTCCTGCGGTTTGCATTCGATGGCCAGGCATATCAGTACAAAGTCCTCCCCTTCGGCCTGTCTCTGTCCCCTCGCATCTTCACGAAAGTCGCAGAGGCAGCCCTTGCCCCGCTCCGAGAAGCCGGCATCCGCATACTCAATTACCTTGACGACAGGCTTATTCTGGCCCACTCGCGAGAGTTACTATGTGCCCACAGAGACCAGGTGCTCAGGCACCTCAGCCGTTTGGGGCTTCAGGTCAACTGGGAAAAGAGCAAGCTTACTCCAGTTCAGAGCATCTCTTTTCTCAGTATGGAGTTAGACTCGGTCTCAATGTCAGCACGGCTCACCAACGAGCGTGCCCAGTCAGTGTTGAAGTGCCTCGCCGCCTTCAGGCTGGGCACAGCGGTCCCCTTAAAACTTTTCCAGAGGCTCCTGGGGCATATGACCTATGGAATCTATAGAGGTAATATAAAACAGCTAGTTAAAGACTCATAATTTTGAAAGATTTCCCGCAACGCTTTCTACCGTGTTCTTTCACTGCATGATGATTAGCGCTGGATAGGATAATCAATTCCACTTCCTCACACCTTATCTACGTCTGTCATTAAGACCCTAAATCCAAGCCCACCTGAGGCCACGACCACTAGCTTCTAATTCAGAGGCAAGTGCTCTAATACGGAAAGCAATTCAAAGGGTGCAGTATCATTTGAGGATCCTGGGGTATCATCAGTCATTTATCCTGACAGGTCAACAGCTGGGTTCAACTCCCATAGTTCAACTGTGTATCTGCACACTCCAGGAACAGATGTCAATGGGAAAGTGGCAAAACGCTATGTGCTACCTTACTGAAAACCATCTTAAACCAGCCTAAGTTGATAGTCAAGAATGATAGAGAACGTCATTTTGAAAAGCTCAGTGAAAATGGTGAAAACTTTTTCAGGTAAGCTGTCTTTAAATAAATCCTATGACATATTGGAATTTGTCTTTTGAAAAAGACTGTTTCATAAGTATGAATATCTAGTTTGCCTGTGTAAGTATTACATAAGTGCAGTGAGTTTGCATGTGTTTTTGAGTGTTTCCGTGCATAGTGTTTGCACGTTTAATAATATGCATCAACTTTTTACACACGTATGAAAAATTAATGTATACATCCGACTCTTTTTGTATTTTGTAAGTGTAGGTTATGTGTTTGCACTGTGTTCACACGTAAGTCTGAGTATTTAACAGATAGCATATGTGCAATCATTGAGTTGCATATATGCACGAGAATTTTTGAAATCATCTAGGTTACTGTTGTAACCTCCTTTCCCTGATGGAGGGAACGAGACGTTGTGTCGAGTGAAGTGACACTAGGGGACATTCTTGAAGGCCTTGGTTACCTCTGAACTTGAGAATAGACTTGAGGAATAAGTTCCCGGCACCCCGAAGGGGAGAACAAAGTGACGTGCCAAGCATGGGAGCAGGCCACGCCTTTTCTATCTCTATGTTTCTTGCATACCTTGCAGGTTCACTACCTGGTCTCTAAAGGGGGTTGTAGGAATTTTGGGCACATAGCCCGGTCGCGGTTTTACGACGAGGTGTCTGCCGGACCAAAATCCAGGCAAGTGTCGCTGACAGAGAATGCTTGCAGGTCCACAACCCTCTAGATGGAAGCGAGCATGATCAGGAGGGCCGTCTTCAAGGAGAGGGCTTTAAGCTCAACTGATTCTAGAGGCTCGAAGAGGGGTATCTGAAGGCCTGAAGGGACCATGGAGAGATCCCATGAGGGAAACAGGCATGGCCTGGGAGGATTCAGACACCGGGCACCTCTAAGGAACCTGATAATCAGGTCGTGCTTCCCTAGGGACTTACCATCCACTGCATCATGTTGAGCCAATATAGCGGCTACATAAACCTTCAAAGTAGAGGGGGACAGCCTCCCCTCCAACCCCTCTTGCAGAAACAAGAGTACTGACACGACTGCACATCTCTGTGTGTCTTTGGATCGGGAAGAATGCCAATTTGTGAACAAGCGGCACTTTAGGGCATAAAGTTGCCTGGTAGAGGGAGCTCTGGCTTTGTTCATCGTGTCTACGGCAGCAGGTGGTAGGCCACTTAGATCTTTCGCATCCCATCCAGGGGCCAGACGTGGAGGTTCCAGAGGTCTGGGCGCGGATGCCAGAGGGTGCCACGTACCTGAGAAGAAGGTCCTGCCTCAGGGGAATTCGCCAGGGAGGGGCTGTCGTGAGGAGTGTGAGATCCGAGAACCAAGTCTGTGTTGGCCAATAGTGACTTATTCCTTGTCCTCCCTGACCTTGCACAGTACACGTGTATGTTATTTCACTGGGGGAAATTTGTAGGAATTTGTCCTGCATAGGCTCAATAAAATATTAGCTACCGAAACTCTATATTGAACATTTCAACTGTAATTACAAAGAAAAGCAGGTTGTGTTTTACTCAAAAACTTAGTTACGGAGATATACTTTAGCCCCTATGAAAACTTTCCTGTGTGACATCTAGTCCTGGTCTCCCCTATTTCATTTTGTGTTTGTGTTTGTATGCATTTGTTGAACAAATGCAGTAAGTACAGTTTGATTTAAACCATTCATTGTTTTTCTCATTTTTTCTCTTTAACAACTTTAACGTGAATATCCATCTTTCCAAATAGCAGCAAGACAAGTTTTGCAGCACCTTTTGGAATAATATGGGAAGAAAAAAAATATTGCTACAATAATCTCATAATGCTACAACTTTATTCACATTATTCTCGAAACATAAAGGACCCTATTTTAAGAGCGCTAGCATTAAGTGCAGCACTATGCCATTAGACATAAGCGCAAAGTCAGTATGCATGGCCATAAAGTTTGGGTATTTTCATGCAGTCAAGTCCAGGTACAAGTGGGTTTGGTGAAATTGTCCACTCAATGCCCTAATGGGCTGGGTCAAGTGTAATTTCATTGTGAGGTTCTTCTCCGGTTATTTTTGTGTCTGCGTAATATTATATAGTCCATTATCTCAAGCAACAGTGATATAAACAAAGAAAAAACACATACAATGGAAGTTGGTAGTGTAAATGGACTGTATGCAGTGATTTAGAATAATATATATGAAATATGGAAACACTCCTTTTATATGCTTAGAAAATGTTATTCTTGTCAGGATTTGGATATATGTTATATTATAGGGAAGGTAAGTATTATCAATAATTTCATCTACTGACACACAAATCATAGCTAGTATTAACAGTGATTGTATCGGCAAGCACTTCACGTCCAATGGTCGATTTTTATTTCAAACAATTAAATTAATTTATTTTAAACATGAAAGAATTCAACTAAATTCAAGCTACACTTCAAATTATACTAAAATATAACCCAAATAGCTAAATTGTCCCAAAAAATAAAATCATATAGCAAATCGAACATTTTATCCTCTCCAATTTTTTTCACCGGCACCTTTTGCAGTAACATAAAAATCGTCTCGGGTTACATGTGTAACCCTTGTTCCCTGAAAAAAGAGGAACGAGATGCTGCGCTTTGCTAAGCGCTATGGGGAACAATCTTATTGTGAGCAGCTTTGAATATGTGTGTAACACGTCAATGAAAATTGACTGGAATTTATAGCCTCGGCTGGTGAGATCATTGAATGCACCTGTGACTAGGCTATAAATAGAGGCGTCACCAGAGTGTCGTCAGATATTTTTCTGAAGAGCAGTCCTGGGACGTCCCAGTGCAGCAAAGAAGCGCAGCATCTCGTTCCACTTTTTTCAGGGAACAAGGGTTACACATGTAACCCGAGACGTTCCCTTTACAAAAAGCTTCACTATGATGCTGCGCTTTGCTAAGCGCTATGGGGAACGGAATACCCACGCCGCCGCACTGGGGCTGTCCGGACCCCTACGGTTGTGAAGTGTGCTCACAAAAACACGAGAGGTCTAAGACATGAGCTTGAGATGTTGACTCAAGTGCGAAAAAGCCCGGAGTAGCTAAAACATCTAAACCATAAAATTTGATGAATGTGTGCGGAAAGGACCAGCCTGCCGCATCACAAACGTGTTCAGACATGGGCTTGAGACATCGACCCAAGGGCAAACAGCCCGGGTAGCTAAAACATCTAAACAATAAAATTTGAAGAACGTGTGCGGAAAGGACCAGCCTGCCGCATCACAAACTTGTTCAGACATGAGCTTGAGATGTTGACTCAAGGACATAAGAGTCCGGAGTAACAAAAAAAGATCACATCACAAACTTGATCAGACATGAGCTTGAGATGTCGACCCAAGAACATAAGAGTAGCAAAACATCCAACCCATACAAATTTGTCATAGAAATTGAGAATGTGCGCGGAGAGGATCAGCCCGCCGCGTCACAAACTTGTTCAGGCATGAGTTTGAGATGTCGACTCAAGGACATAAGAGCCCGGAGTAGCATGGTCATCCAAACTATTAAATCTGATGAATGTGTGCGGAGAGGACCAGCCTGCCGCATCACAAACTTGCTGCAGGGGGACCCCTCTAGCCAAGGCTTTAGAGGAGGCAACCCCTCTGGTGGAGTGAGCCCTGACACCTATTGGCGAAGCTTGACCGCGCGCCTCATAGGCCAGGGCAATAGCATCCCTCACCCAATGTGACATAGTCTGCTTGGTAGTGGCCGCCCCCCTGTTGTGGCCCCCATAGCAGACAAATAATTGCCCTGACTTACGCCACTGGCTAGTGCGATGGACATAAGTCTGAAGGGCACGGACTGGGCAGAGTCCGTGAAGTCTTTCCTGCTCCGGCGTTAGGAACGGCGGGGGGCAGAAGGCTTCCAGAGTGACAGGATGTAATGCCGAAAAAGGCACCTTAGGAAGGTAGTCAGGATGAGGATGCAGAATAGCTTTGGCCATACCTGGGGCAAATTCTAAACAGGTCGGCAAAACAGACAGAGCCTGTAGATCCCCAATCCTCTTAAGAGAGGTAATCGCCAAGAGAAAGACCATCTTGAGAGTCAGAAGTCTGTCAGACGCTGACTCTAGAGGTTCAAAGGGGGCCTCAACCAGACCCTCTAGGACTATAGCTAAGTCCCATGAAGGAGTTCTGGTCCTAACAGGGGGCCTCAGTCGCATGGCTCCACGAATGAAGCGAGCGAGTAGAGGATGTTTCCCCAAAGGCACCCCGTCGATCAAGGCATGACAAGCCGAAATGGCGGCCAAATAAACCCTGAGAGTGGCGGGGCATACGCCTGCTGACAGTTTGTTCTGCAGAAAGTCCAGAACTGAAACAACTTGGCAGTTAACTGGATCTGCACCATGTGAACTGCACCACTTTTCGAAGACACCCCATTTATTGGCATAGATTCTTCTGGTAGAGGGAGCCCTAGCACTAAGAATAGTCTCGATAACCTCAGACGACAGCCCTGTGTCCCTCAGTTGGTACCCTTCAGGGGCCAAACATGAAGTTTCCACAATTCGGGCTGGGGGTAAAATATCGTCCCCTGTGCCTGAGACAGAAGGTCCCTCCTGTCTGGAATCGCCCATGGCGAGCCGTCGAGGAGAGATATCAGCTCTGAGAACCAAATCCTGTTCGGCCAGTAAGGCGCTATCAGTAAGAGGCGAGACCCTTGCTGGCGAACTCTGGCCAAGACTCCCGGGAGCAGAGTAACCGGGGGGAACGCATACAGACACAGTCTGGGCCATGCATGCGCCATTGCGTCCAGACCCAGGGGGGCTGGGTGACACAGAGAGAAGTAGAGGGGACATTGCGCAGTCTCTTGAGAGGCGAAGAGGTCCACTTCCGCTCTGTAGAATCTCTCCCAAATTTGTTGTACTACGTCGGGGTGGAGTTTCCACTCACCCGTCGGTAACTTTTGTCTGGACAGAAAATCTGCTCCCACATTTAGGCGTCCAGGGATATAAATCGCTATGAGTGACAGGAGCTTGCCCTGGGCCCAAAGGAGGATCCGACGTGCCAGCAAATTCAGGTGGCGAGAACGTAGGCCTCCTTGATGATTTATGTAAGAGACTGCTGCTGTGTTGTCCACCCGCACAAGGACATGGCAGCCTCTCAAATGTTGGAGGAAGTATTTCAGGGCCAGAAATGCCGCCATCAGCTCGAGGCGGTTGATGTGCCAATCGAGCTGATGACCCTCCCATTCCCCTTGGGCTGGACGACCACTTAAGACCGCACCCCAACCCGTCAGAGATGCGTCTGTCGTTAGCATCCTGCGATGACACGATGCACCGAGAGTGGGACCCAAGGTGAGAAACCGGGGTCTGAACCACATAGAAAGGGAACGAAGCGCTCGGTGCGTAACCCTTATTTGCCTCAGGGGACTGGCCCTTGGATGAAATCCCCTGGCTTTTAGCCACAGCTGAAACGGTCTCAAATGGAGAAGGCCCAAAGGAATCACCGTGTATGCAGACGCCATGAGACCTAGTATTCGTTGATACTGAAAAACAGTGAAACATTGACCTAGCCTGAGATTGCTCAGGGAGTTCTGGATGGACATGACACGAGCGGGAGACAACTGTGCCTGCATTGTGATCGAGTTCCATACAATCCCAAGATAGGTCATTTCCTGGGTCGGAGAAAGAATGCTCTTTTTGACGTTGAGTCTCAGACCCAGAGAACCTAGATGAGCCAAGACGATATCCCTGTGCTGAACTTCCAGTTCTTGTGACTGGGCTAGTATCAGCCAGTCGTCTAAGTAATTCAGAATGCCCTGGAGTCACAAAGGAGCCAGTGCTGCATCCATGCATTTCGTGAATGTGCGGGGTGATAGGGCTAGGCCGAATGGAAGAACCCGATACTGGAAGGCTTCGTCCCTGAAAGCGAACCTCAGGAACTTCCTGTGCTGTGGCAGAATTCCAATATGGAAATATGCGTCCTTGAGATAGATCGTGACCAGCCAATTGTGATGTTGGAACTGAGACACGACAGACTTGACTGTTAGCATCTTGAATGTCTTGACCGAACGATTCAAGCCTCAAAGGTCTAGAATCGGACGCAACTCCCCCCCCCCCCCCCCCTTCTTGGGGACCAGGAAGTATTTGCTGTAATAGCCTGACTCTCTCTCTGGAAGGGGAACATGTTCTATGGCCCCTTTTACAAAGAGATTTTGTAGTTCCCTCCACAGTAGACACGCCTGCTCCGGTCTTACGGTAGTGGATACCACGCCGTTGAAGCTCGGAGGGCGGCGACCGAATTGAATCCTGTAGCCTTTTTCTACTGTTTTTAGAACCCACATATAAATACCTGGCAGAAGTTTCCACGCTGCCAGGTTCTCTGAGATGGGAACTAGTTTCAACACTTCCTGTTGAGGGGGTGTTGAGTGTTCCGTGTCCTGGGATAAGGCAGGAAGCAACGGAACATTCAACTCTTTGTTGGAAGCCTCTGTCACCCGAAACACCAAAGGCGGCGGGAGTGAAGAGGTTTCGTGAGGGTATCGGGAGGGCCGAAGTGGATGATACACACGCCCCGTCCCGAAGGGAACCACCCTCACAAGGCTGGATACAAGACCGTCAGGGTTTCTTTCTTTTAGAAATCACAGCCCTGAGGTCTTGCTTGGGTGGCTGCTGAGGGCGACGAGCCTGTCCCCAATCCTTACGAGGGGGAGCACGACTCGCCACGCTCTGCTTTTGAGCCTCCCTTCTAGCAGAATTGGGGCGAGACTGGGTGGCCGACGGACTCGCCCCCTGAGTGCGGCGAGGAAGAAACCGCCCAAAGGCTTCCTCGTGTCTTTTCGCCTCCTGGAATCTGGAGATAACCGTATTCATGGCGTCTCCGAAGAGACCAGAAGGCGAGATTGGGGCATCGAGTAAGAAAACTCTGTCCTTATCTCTGATGCCTGAAAGGTTAAGCCACAAATGTCTCTCCACACTGACCAAAGCGGACATAGACCGGCCAATGGCACGGGCTGACTGCTTGGTCGCACGGAGAGATAGATCCGTAGCTTGACGAAGTTCAGAGAAAGCATCTTCGTCAACAGATTTAGCCGCACTTAGGTCTTTTAGCAGGTCAGCCTGGTATACCTGTAACACAGCCATGGTATGCAGCGCAGCACCAGCCTGACCTGCCGCTTGATAAGCCCTCCCCACTAGCATGGAGGTAGCTCTGCATGGCTTAGAGGGGAGAACAGGTTTTTTCAAAGATGATGCCGAAACCGGCAAGAGATAACCCGTAAGTGTCTCTTCGACCGGCGGCATCATTGAATACCCTCGCGCCTCAGCGCCCACGATAGTCGAATATAACGACGTCGAGGGCACGTGAATGCACGAGGTATAAGGTTTCCCCCACGAACGAGAAAGCTCATTGTGGAGGTCATCAAAGAAGGGAAGGGACTGATGAGGCGTTCCCTTCCCTTGGCCACCAGACAGAAATCTGTCCTCTAATTTGGAGCGTTTGGGGGTTTCTTGGTCACGTGGCCAGTCTAATTGAAGTCTGGCCACTGCACGAGTAATCACATCGAGTAACTCTTCAGAGGATTTAGAATCGTGCTTAGAGTGCTCGGATGTGGGTAACTCAAAATCTGCAGATCCAAGAGAATCGAGGTCCCCCTCCTGAACTGAAGAGGCGCCGGAGCGCGCTTCAAGATCACGTGAAGGACCAGCCGGATCTGGGGAAAGAGCGAGCGAAAGGGACGGACCCGTCTCTCGCTCCTCAGCCAGATCCATATGAGAGCCCCACGAATGAAGTGTGGGTGCAGGCTCTCGGAAGTAAGCAAGGCGAGCGCGAAGCACACCGACCGAAAGTAGGTCACAATGCGCGCACCCGCCCTGCCCCAACGCGAGAGCAGCGTGCTCTTCCCCCAAACAAACAAAACAAAACTCATGCATGTCCTTGTCAGTCATATAACGTCGACAAGGAAACACGCATCATTTGCTTTGTTTCTCCGTCATTTTCTCTCTCTTTTTTTATATTTTTTATATATATATATATATATATATATATATATATATATATATATATATATGGAGAGAGAGAGAGAAGACTCTTCTTTTCTTTTTTTTTGAAAGAAAGGAAAGTTCTGCTCACTGCCTAACAATTTCTAACTCCTAACAAAAGGGAAGAAAGAGGTTTTTAGCAGGTTTGTGAGACACACAGTCATAGGGAACACTCTGTGACAACAGGTGAAAAAATATTAATACAAGTTAGATCATAAATACAATTGTGAATATAACATAATAATAATAATAATAATAATAATAATAATAATAATAATAATAACCATAACAGAAAAATGAACCATGACCTATAGACAGATTAACATACTAATGTATTACTGTATTACCACTTGCTGGTGGAATCTCAAAACTGCAAATGAAGGAACTGAGTTTGGAAGCATTATAAACAGAACTGATTTTGAAACATCTTAGCAATGACCTATTTCTCAGGAACATAGCGTGTGCTAATTTTATAACATACAATAAACCCACAGTTTGTGCTGGCACCAAAATGCGCTTAGAATTAGCGTTCATACGAAAATTGAATAAGACATAGCACACTGTCATTGCACGTAGTGCTGCACGTTGCCCACTAACAAGTTCTATGACTTTATTTTCTTAAAAGGCCTATTATAAGATAATTCTTAAAAAATCACAACTTCAATCTCATAATACTATGACTTCATGTAAATTTGACTTTATTCTCAAAAAAGGCCTATATTGAGATTATTCTTAACATATTATGACTATAATCTCCTAATCGTACAATTTTAATCTAATAATTTTTTACTTTATTCTCAAAATACTTTATTGTTGCTTTAATCTTACAATACTACAACTTTATTCACATCACTTTGACTGTATTCTCAAAATATTACTACTAATACTATAATCGGGTATAGTTTCCTTTGATTTAGTTTTTTATAAATTTGTAACATTCATAACAGTCCCCAAGCATTTACGATTAAAAGATTATGTTTCATTAAATACATTACACAGTGCATAATAACTGTACAAATTAATACACACATAAATAGAAAATCATATTCATAGCATACTCCTAAATATTTATACCCTGGTTATCATACCAAACATTCAGAAAAAGGTTTTATTTAGAAACATTTACCTGCTTATCTGAAATACCCACCTGTCTGCTTTTCTCTCCCAGAAAACAACAACTGATCATTTATAAAAACTGCACATGTTGTCAGCCACTGACTGTGTCTTATGAGGCACAATGTTTTACTCCTGCAGGGGGCACTTGATGCTTTGAAAACTGAATCCTCCATGCATCAGCATTTAAATCTCAGAACATTTGATATCTTATCGCAGACATTTTGCACTATATAGATATTCTTAATAAAAACTGAAAATTGCAAGGATTCATACCTGTGAATGCAAATCTGACTAAGCAGTATTTATAAAACTGTTATAAAAATCCACATCCAGTAATAATAAACGACTGTGATTGGCCCATCCTAGCCAGTGCTGAGAAAAGTAACAGATACCACGTGCTACAGCATTCTACACTATAGGGGACTGCTCAACAGTTGGGCGATATCAACTCGTACAATGGACGGGGTACTTCAGTTTGTCTGATTTTGACAGACAGTCACGCAATTGCAAGGCATCTCATGCAAAATTATTTTTAGCATTGATAAAAAATATATATAAACAATGACAGACACATGATTGTGGGGAGAGTTAACCCCCTTCACAGCATTATTATTTTATTCTCAAAATACTGTATTACTGCTTTAATCTCATAATGCTACGACTTTATTCACATTATTGGAAATTTTTCTGAAAATAGAACTACTTTAATAACGTTAGGAAGTTACTCTCTAATTTATTTATTGTATTTTAACGTGGCACTAACATGTTGTTGTATATTTTTGATTCAGCATTTTCCCGATTCTCTTTCTTTCCGCTGCACCAGAGCAACATCAGAAGCGCACAACTTCACACGTGTGCATGGGGGAACAATGCTGACAAGGAAGGACATGAGCTGGTTTCCACCACCCACACCACAAAATTCACCAATTTATTCTTAAGAATACAAAGTCAAGTGCTGCTTTAGTGGATTATATAACAGGTTAACCATACAACCATAACTGTGCAAATATGATGGAATATCACAACACTTGATGCATTGGTTTCTAGTCATGCAGGCGTCACATTTTCACCCATGTATATTTATTATCTTCTCTTTTCACCATGTTTATTTCCTCAAGCAGCTGTAAATTTCATGAACATAGCATGGATCAGGGTGAGGACCAAGAACAAAAATGCTTGTGACATCTCAGAATTACACTGTAATTGAATTGCCGCTCTGTTGAAATCATCATCTACAAATGCAAGGCATTCGGCGAGCAATGCAAAAAGGAGCAGCGCAGCATCAATAAATGGTTTTCAGTTTGATAAAAATAGTAGAGAGCCAACTGAGACCCAATCAAGGGCACTTGACACACTGTGGCAAATAGGTGAAACATCTTTGCAGGCTGTGATAGTGAGAGAAACGAAGATCGAGCGAAAACGAGAGGGAGGGGGAGGTGTGAAGTGGGGTTATGTTCGACTTAGGGCTTTTCTGGAAAACACCATGTCTCCAGTGTGGCTAAGGTTGAACTGGAGTCGACCCCGCTGTTCATATAAATTTTGAATGAGGTGGGGATGGGTGGGGGGCATCATTGATATGACTGCTGGTGTGGGCTCCAAAGCTCATCTGTTCATCCCTCTCCTCAGACCTTTAACACCTGTGGACTGCCCTGGAGACCAGTCTCAGGCTGTGGCGGCCGGTACACTCAAAGGGAGCAATCTCTCCCTCCACACACACTCACAAAACACGTACACACTTATGGGCCAGCAATTTGGTACAGACACTCTAAATGCACACTCGCTTTTTCTAACAAACAAAACCAAAAAACAGGGACTGGGTGATAAATTTTATTTTTTCAATATATTCCCGATAGTATTGCTGGGGACATACAAAATAAGCATTGATTTTAAACAATGGTTTTAATGCACTTTTTATTTGCACTTTTTATTTAATTAAAAAAATCTGACTGAAAACACTTGCGTTTTCTAAAAAAACAAAAACAAAAGCCAGGTGCAGGCTGATATATCTTATATTTTCAATATAGTCACCATGATATTGCTGATATAAAATTAAGCAACATTGTGAATATCATGAAAAAAATCTATTCAAAATTATGATTCAATAATTCACTCATATCATAAAATGTTTTAGGAAACATATAAGCCTATGTATCTTATTATTGCTTTTTATTACTGTATATAGTTAAATCAGTGCATATAAATGAAAATTATTTCAAACAATCCTTCCTTTTTAATTTTTTCCTGAATTTGTTTTATTATGATAATTTTTTAAACTAGATTTTATTGTGTTTTAGTTCTTAAATTAAATATTTTAAATATTCATGGCAATAATGGCTACTTGGTTTAGAAATATTTAAATAAATCACTTTTGATGATACAGCACATTAAATATAACCATAAGGCTGAAAAATATGATTTTTTGCAGTTTCCAGCTCCCCCAGACCAAGTATTAACCAAACACAATCAGTCTTACAAAATATAGCATAAGGACAGCCTTTTTAATATATATTTTTTAATGCTACACCTTAATAATCGTAATTTTGACTATATTCTCAAAACTGAATCTCCTAAAGCTATTTAACGCTGTTTAAGTTTTGTAAAAGGCCTATTATAACATTATTATCAAAACATAAACATTTCTTTAAACTATAAAATTATGATTCAATAATTTATTTTTGTCATCACTTAAAAACATTCATTGAATTTTTGGAAAAAATGTGGCACGATTAAGGATAAATCTATGTAACAATTGCTATTTATATATTGTTATTTCAGTGCATATAAATGAATATAATTAAATATAATTTTTCTCTGTATTCATATTTACATGCTTTGGTTATTTTTAACTAGATTTTTACAGTGTTTAGTATTACATAAAAAAAAATTAATCTACTTGAATATAATAGCTGTTCGGCTGAGATATATTTAAATACAGCTCTTTTGAATATTATGAAAAGGAAAAATATTGAGCTTTTCTTTTCCAACCTTAATATTCACCAAAGCTTATCAGACTTACAGAATATTGCAGAAGATCAGTTACTTGCTAAAAGTCAAAACAATCATTTGGTTTTTACTCTCCCACTTGACTGTATTTGCATTCACAGAGGAAAGATATTTCATTCAAGGCTCAGCAAGGGCAGGTGTTTGGGGATTCGAATAAAACTTTTAAATGTGAGATTTTCAAGCAATTACCCTGTCAACTGCACTCATCTTTTTAGTCCACATTCATTTAAACTCCTTGGAATGACTCACTTCATAACAGTAATTTTGTCTGCAATCAAAGTTCATTGAACTATTTATACAGATTAAATCAATCTTTTACACAAGTCACTGTTGATATCTCATCCTGCCACTAAGCATGGGGGTTTGTCAAATCTTTACGCTTGAGGGTTTTATCAATATTTTTGCCAAGGTGTCAGGAAACTTGGGAGGGAAAAATTATATTTTGGCAGTTAGGGGAGAAAGTGCTGCACTGTTCAGGCCATGTCTATGAGATAGTGGAGGAGTAATTTAAAAGGGCATCTACCTTCAGATTTTATGAGCCTCATGGTCATACCAGGGCAATTTATTTGAGAGAGCTGACAACTCTGCTTCTCTGCTCAATAGCAGCAAGGAGGATGCGAAAAGTGCTTCAGCCCTATTTGCACATCAAGAAAGGTGTGCAGGTTAAGACTGAGGTGGTGGCTCTGCATGATGCTGAGCACAGCAAGAGAACGAGGGAAAAGATGATTAGAAGAAAGTGAGGAATGAACAGGCCTACAAAGAGTACAGTAAAGCTAAACATCACCAAACATGTCTTCAATCAGAGTGATGAAATCTGCTCCTAAACAGAGGTGGGCCCAGCAGTCACTCTGGATTCTGGTTAAAGATTTGTATCTTGAAAGGGATAGTTAAACCAAACATGAATATTCTGTCATCCTTTATTCACCGTCATTTTGTTTCAAACCCAGTCTTTCTTCTGTGAAACACAAAAGGAGGTGTAAGGCAGAATGTTAGGCATTAATGTTAATGAGGTTGGAACAACATGAGGGTGAGTAAATTATTGCGGAACTTAAATTTTGGGGTGAAAAATCCCTTTAAGTATTCCTGGTGGAAAAACCAGCACACCGGCATCCCATACTACTGACAACCAGCATTCTAAACACAACATGATGGAGAACAACTATGCTGGTCTTTTCAGAGGGGATCTAGTTATTTTGGCATATTCACATATTTTCAGAAATTATTTTGTAATAGGAAACATGTTACAAGCCTGTATTCTAGATATGCTTTTAAATAAAAGATGCACATCTTGCATTCAAGCGATCTAGCTTGGTTTAAATTGAATGATGCATGGCACGCATGTCACGTGTTTAATTGATGTTGAAGTGTCAATGCATTCATTGAGCCCTGCCAGCGTGAAGCCGATGTAAATATTGCAGTTTTATGGCTTCTCCTTTGAGATGGAGCACAGGACAACCATATGAGGTACATCTTGGGATGTGAAATCTATAATCCATTAAATTACAGGAACATTCCTGACTGACCATTACCATCAGATAATGCAGATGTCCAAATGTGATATAGTGCTCCCCAGCATAGTGTTTGCATACAGCAGAATTTAATGGACTGTTGAAACAAGATTATTTTTTTGTCAAACAACTTTCACCATTGCGGGGGAGTGAAAATTGTGAATTCTGTGCAACACAGTCATTAAATGCTAATAATATCACATACCTCTGCTTGGATGAACTTACCCTCTTGCATGATTGCTCAATCATTAAAATTACAGAGAAGAAAAAGGCTCTGGTCCAAAAGCTAGTGAGCTGCCTACATATGCAGCATTTTAAGGCATAATAGGGAGTCTCTCAACACAAAGGCTGTTCCGAAAGGTAAATTATGTTGACTGAAGATGGTGGAAAGAAGAAATAAATGTTGTTTAAAAATACACCTACTTATAATTCAATCAGACCTAAAAAGTATTGATAAAAAGAGTTCTAACTAATATCTAATTAACTGTTAATTGTTTCACTCAATAGCTTTGTGTGCTATTAAAAGCTTTTATGCTTTTTATGTGCAATAATGGCTAGTACTGCACATTATTAGCTTAGCAACATGCTAACGGCACACCTGTGTACTTCATGTGTGGACCACTATTTGTATGCCATACAGAGTTTCTGCCTACAGTATACAGAGCATACCAAATATGTCATTTTAAGGTGGACTCAGCAATTTTTTAAAGATGTCATCTTGGACATACACTGACACCTATGGGCGTGAATGCAGCATCAATTAAAAAGCAATTGTTTTAAATTTCTGATGCCATTGAAAAGAAATCACAACACACAGTCAGCAACAATTAACCAGTCCAGTCCCCATGAGTGAACATTTTACATGTAAATACAACTTTTAAAAGGTTATTAATATGACTGGAGTCTTCATCTCATGTGCTTATGATTTTATACATAACATTTACTATTAATTTCTTAATAAGTTATAGATTTTAATAATAATAAAAAAAATAAAAAATATTGAGTGCACCTTTAAGAGGTTCCTTTTCTGTTACACCATGTCTCTACCGGACACGAGCGATGTAGTGTCGTGCCGCAATGGCTTAAGGCTGTCTACACTGGAAGCATTAAAATGAATGTTCTAAACCATTTATTTGTCTTGTTGGCAGGAGCAGCGCCAGCACATACAGCACAAAATGGGCATTTAATGTCGGCACGATGTGAGCGACGCAACTTACACGTCAAGTGAAGACATCATGATTGATTATAATGGGAGTGATTTGCTTTTGTCGTATCGCACCGCGCCATTCACATCTGGTGTACACAGGGTGCTAGGATGTTGCCTTGGAAGGCAGATGCCTAGGCAGCAGACAGCAAGGCAGCTCACAAGGTTTTGTAACAGAGCCATAGAGATAGAGAAATAGAGAAAGACAATTCAAACAGAAATGCATCATACCTGTATTGAGGGGCAGGAATGCCCTTTGCATCACAGGTAAGTGTGGCTTCTTCATCCAGCGAACCCACTGTCAGATCACTGGGCTCCATCCGCCATTTTGGGCCATTAAAGGCTTTATAATCCAGACAATCTGAGAGCAGATTATAAAAAACCAGCAACAAAACACAATTATCCTTTCAGTTTATATACATTTTAGGCCTGTCAACTAATTAAAATCGAATTAATTGCATAATATGCCGATATCAATCAAATTAATTTAAATGAATTGCAAACATCAATATTTGCTTAAAAAAAGCCCCCAAATAAAGCTAATTGAATATATATTAATAAAAATAATAGATAATAAATACATATAGATAATTTAGATAATTCAAAGACATTAAATTATTGTGACAGACAAGTAAAGTAGGGCTGGTAATTGCCACCCACAGACCCCCTGATTCAATATTACAACGATATTTCCCAGCTGATTCAATATGTAGTGCAATATTGTGATTCTGTATTGCGATTTTGAAGTTTTAATATAAAAGCTTTATAAAAGGATACAAAAATAAATTTGTTAAGTACTTTTTCACAGAAAGAAATGTCTATTGAAGAACAGTTGTGTCTGAAATGACAATTGTTTACACTGTAATATATAATTTGCAGGTAACAGGTAGAGATTTGCAAAACTACCAATTTAAAACTACCATTCGACCAGTCAGTGCATTGTCAGAGCTAGGTGACTAGGAATGTATGAGGCTGCATTATGTCCATTTGTGTTCAACAAATAAATCTATACAATTTGAACTAATCAAACTAATTTTGTTATTTAGAATATAAAATATAACTTATATTACCATAGGCTATTACTATTATCATAATGAGAATTTTGGAACAAACAAATGGAGGCTAAAGAGTAAACTTGTTCAAGAACCATTCCTGGGGTTTTACTGAATAATGACACACATGACAATTCACCTGTAATCACAGTGTCGTTACATGTTATTTACATATGAACACTAAAATAGTCTGAGCAGCATTCACATAGACAACACTATTCTTACAAACTAGAAAAAAATGAGAGAACTCACAATTTGCAAGTGGGTGCTAAAGCGCAAATGAACAAATGAACAAAAAAGCAAATCAGACATGCTCATCACCAGCATTACTTTTGTCTTATTTTTGTTATTAATCTACAGCATTAATGCATATATAATTATACAAATACATTTATATCTCATTAAGGCATAGTTCACCTGAAAATTAATGAATTTCTTTCATTATTATTAATCATTATTCACTCTAAATCTTCCAGAAAGCCACACATATTTGGAACATCATATGAGTGTGAAAATTATGACTTTTTACATTTTAGGTAAAGTATTCCCTTTAAGCATAGTTTAACTCCAGCCTATTTGCTGAAAACAAACATAAATTACATTTGGCATGAAGCTTTTCTACAAAGTTGTTTGTGGGTATTTGTGGCTAAACTATTGTGTAGATGACAGAACTTGCACAGTAACAAGCATGCGTAGAGACAGAGCGCAGAAAATTGGACCATATGTGGTGAGATCACACCTTGTGTGTTGGTTCTAATCAAGGGCAATCACTCAATTTCTTAAGCGACAAAATCACAGGATTCTGCACATTGAAGTGTGACATTTGTTTGGAATATGCAATGTCAAAAATTAAGACACTCTCATATGACATTTAGATTTTGCAGATCGAAATTATAGTCTTTAACAATGTGCTGTACTTTTATTGCATATCCTCTCCTCAACTGAACTGAAATGCTAAAGATTCCACATTCAGTTTTAATGCTGATTCTACAAACTGAATCTTTGAGGGCGATTTGGTATACAGTAGTCCCAAACATCATTTGGACACTTATACCACACGTAAAAATATATGAAGCAAATATTTCAATAAAATACATTTTAAGTTTTAAATGAAAAACAAATATGTCATTTAAACATTTGACTGACAAGACAAAGAGTATTTAGACATTTTCTGGTTTTAAACATTAGTGAAACACTCCCAGGGTTAATGTGATGTAATATACCTGTGGTTACTCTACTTTGTTAACTTGAGAGGAAATTACTTTATTCATCCACTAAAACAGAAACAAACTTTGGAACTAATTGCTTCAGAAGTAATTGCAAAAATGGTTTCTAGAAAGGTCTATTATCATTTGTTGGCAGATATCACTTGGTTTGATATTTTGTTTTTTAAAGCAAAGAGATTCTTACATTTGTAAGTGTATCTCAAGTGTCCAAATTCTTCTGGGGTCTCTAAGTACAAAGTATACTTCGAGTGAATTCATATTAAAATAATAATTTCCACTCCCATATCTGTAGGGAGTGGAGCCATTAAACTGTGACATACTATTTCTATTTCCATGGAGGACACATTGTATCGCAGTCTCCCAAAACTTCAATGACACAAACAAATACATTTTCAAATTGACTGCACAGATTAATTGAAAGCTCTTGCATCACGCCAAATCAAGTCTGGTTCCTCTAAGCCTGATTTTGCACGTCTATTACTGTTAATAATAGATACGCAATTAATGTTAATAGTAATATTACTTTCACTGTCTTCCGCTTATATCAAGGGCTGATAACAACTGCTGTAACAACACATTTGTTTATGTCTGCTGTGGGCTTACACTGGACCAGTGACCGACCAGACAAGTTAACCACATACATCATGCTTCAGTGAGCATGAGGAGAACATGGGACACAATGATCCAAGTCCATGAAGCTTGCTTTTAAGAGCAGCTCCCATATATGGTTTCTTCATTTTAACCATGACTGTCAGAACATCTTCATGCTGAAGAAATTAAGTTAAAGTTGATAGAGACATAGTTGTGAATATGCCACAAGAGCCACATGGGAAGAATTACCAATTAATTTTACCTGCAAGAGACTCCATGATTGATAGCAGCAAAAACTGTTTCCATAGTAACGTCATCTTCAACTACCAGGGGCGAGTTCTACTTACATCCAGTGCACTGTGAATGAACGGCTGCTCTCAAGAGAAAAACACACCTGACCTGTTGAAAAGCAAATTATATGAGAAATTAGAATTACACATCCATTCTATTTTTCTCAATTAAT
This sequence comes from Moxostoma hubbsi, assembly GCA_032164185.1. Classification (NCBI taxonomy): domain Eukaryota; kingdom Metazoa; phylum Chordata; class Actinopteri; order Cypriniformes; family Catostomidae; genus Moxostoma; species Moxostoma hubbsi. The sequence goes on from JAVLUX010000001.1 coordinate 72,638,367, forward strand.
TCCTGCTGTTTGTTTTTTATATAAATTAAAGTCATGAGGTAAAAAACAGTGGTCATTGTGTGCTACAATAGACTGTATGTATGCCAAATATTACAGCATTAAAGGGAATGTTCACTCCAAAATGAAAAAAATCTATCATCATTTACTCATCCTCATGCTGACCCAGATGTGTGACTTTTCTTCTGTAAAACACAAACAAATATTTAAAGAAGAATAATTCAGCTCTGTAGGTCATTTCAATGCAAGTCAATGCCAGCCAGAACACTGAAGCTCAAAAATCACATAAAGCCAGTGGTTAAATCCATGTCTTCAGAAGCGACATGATAGGAGTGGGTGGGAGACAGATCAATATTTAAGTCCTTTTGTACTATAAATCTCCACCTTTTTCCAGCCCTGACAATTAGGTGGCGATATGCAGGAAGTATAAAAAACAAAAGAAAAAGAATATGGAAGTGAAAGTCAAAGTGGAAATTTATAGTAAAAAAGGGATTTAAAAAATTATCTATTTCTCACCCACACCTATCATATCACTTCAAAAAATATGGATTTAACCACTGGAGTCTAGTGAATTACTTTCATGTTGCATTCATGTGCTTTTTGGAGCTAAAAAGTTTTTGTCACCATTCATTTGCATTTTATTGACCTACAGAGCTGAGATCTTCTTCTAATAACCTTTATTTGTGTTCTGCAGAAAAAAGAAAATCCTACACATATGGAATGCCATGAGAGTGAGTAAATTAACTATCCCTTTAAGCTTATGTTGACTAAAAGACATTTTTTATTCATTGGAAAGATGTACTGTTATGTGATGAACACAAACAAGTTAGAGTAGATAATGTCACTTGCACATAGGTTTGAAAAACATACAGGACTACAGACCATTTGCACAACCAGTGATTACATGTTTCCACTTTTTTTAGCAGATGTAATTTTTATTTAATGTAATGTTAAATTATCCCCCCCTGTTTTGTTTTTCTTTTGCTGTTGGATTGCAAAAATCATTTTTGCCATGGCATTTCATTCACTGCTAAAGAAGCTTACCCCACTGTAGTTTACTTCTACATTCCAAACAAGAAAAATGAAAAGGGTTCATTCTTTCTATAAAGAAACTTGATATTAATTTTCAATACTGTTGAGTAAGTTTTCAAAAACGTAATCCACTACAAATTACTGCAAAATTGTAATCATATTAAACTATTTATTACTTCTTGGGAAAAGTAATCACATTACTCATTATTTTACTTTTAAATTTCTTTCTAAAACACATTCCACAGAAAAGTTTTTGTTTTTCTACTAAACAAATTCAAAATAATGTCTTAATTTCCTTCTTGTTCATTGTAGAACTTAAAATGACTCGTTAGTGAATCTAAAGCGTCACAGAAAAACAAGATTTAACTTCCTGAGACCCGAGTGTGACTGCTGTGTGCATTTTCCATTTCCCTTTTTGATTTGTAACTAGCACCTAGTAAACAAGCAAAAAACAAAACAAAGAGCAAATAGTTTATGTAAAAATGTATAGCAACATATGTGGCCTCTGGGACTACGTTGTGAAATTTTATATAATACCAAGCAATAGAAAGTCAGATTGTTTACAGCAAATAGTTTAATATGTGTCCAGGAGTGTTGGTTATTCATATTTTTGAGATGTTATAGACATTACAGCTGATTTCAATAAAGCTGAATAAATAAGTATGATTAAAAGAATTGGCTAGCTTCAACAAATCACTGGCAACCATGTTAAAATAAAATTTAGCATTATACAATTCAGAATCTATGTACTGATTACCATTGTCCCATGTCTGCCAAACATGTTGATTGGTCCAAACTTCATCTGCAGCTGGAAACTGAACTTTTCAAGTCAGAATTTAGGAGTGAATGCACTTAGCTGCATAGAAAGCTATAGGATGAATCCTAGCTTCCTATTTAGTGAATGACTTAAACTCCAATGTGCTGTCTATCTGCACTGGTCTCAGAAAAGTTCAAAATGCACATTATTTGCATCCTTACTCTCCAAATAAAGCTTCTGAAAGCAACATTTTTCAGCTTTATGAATTAATAAATGTGAATAGTCAATGTGAAAATTCACAGTAAATATAGGAATGCATTTACTAAACAACAGAACCGTGTTGTACAGTGATAATAAAATTAAATGTGTAGTTAAATGAAGCAAAATGACCCATAGATGTTCAAATGTTGAAAATTATTCAAAATAACTAACATGTTTTTCCAAATTTTGAGGGAATAAGGTGCAAATTTCTACATATGTGGACCTTAAGTTTATAAGTGCGCTGAAGCGTGAAAAATAAAGATTTTTTTTTAATCGGTATATCAAACGAAACTAGAGACACTACTCTTTACAACCAAGCATGTTTCAATGAAAAATTCTTACCAGAAGCACTTTTGTTTGCTCTATGGCCATAGAAGCGCTTCACAGAAACCAACTTCATGCTGTTATGTAACGTGGTGCGGTGCACCAGAAGTTTAACACTTAAATGGCAGTGTAGAATCTTGTGAACAGTATTCAGTCAGTTTAAATTAATTTAAATTACGCGGTGCATATAGCAAAGCCAAAATACAATGTCCACACATTTGGACAGGTTAAATGTATCCTTCATAATTAATATTAGTTTAGAAATATGTGTAACCCAAGAAATGTACTTAAAAGTAATTCGTTTAATTGAAAGTCAGTAACTGTTATCTGATTACAAGTATTTAAAATGTATTCTGCTACTTTTTTGAACTTAAAATATTACCTTATTACAGAAACTAATTACTTTGTAATCAGATTACACCAAAAACTGATTAGCAAGCTTAATTTACATATTAGAAAAACTAAAGAGATTTTATAATGGAATAAAAAATAAAAAAGATTGGAAGATACATTTAAAGGGTTTGTAAGTGATTTAAGCAGTTTGGATAAATTCCTCCATTTTGCAAAGTTTCAAAATAAAAAATATTTCCAAAACTCCATATCATCCCAAACAAATGAACCCCATGGGAGCAAAAAAGTATATTACTCCATTAAGAAATAGAGAGACTAAGCCTTGTATTCCCAATTATTTTTTTTTTATGTAACATCACAAACTTTGCATTATATTCAAGTAGATGTTTTGACATTATATTATAATAGTCATGTTTATGCCAGCCAAGCAATTGAGATGAATGGGACAGCTATAGATAGCTTTCTTCAGGTTTTATAGTCCTCCTTGGCAAACCTTGCTAATGGGCTAGTTTACTGATTGATTAAAGAAGCACTGTCCTGGTCCTTTTTGTATTTTACAGAACCTATGGCTCTCAAGTGTGATTTCTTAGGAAAACTATTTACCAAAAGGACATATAGGGACATTTTATGTGTGGTATTCCAAATAAATAAATACAAAAAAATTAATAAATCACTTAAAACAACTTTAAGGCATCATAACTACTCTGCACCATGCAAGAATGACTTACTATCAATTATGAGATAGGAAGAGGAATGCAGGAGCCTAAGCCAGTTGGCCATCAATAAACAAGATTGAGCCAGAGAGAGTGCACACATTACAAGTGATGGTTTGCAGGGAGCGCTCTTTTGAAAATGACAAACTATTCACAACAGCTAGTGGGGTCATTCTATGAAAGGGTGTCTTTTTAGTTTGAAAAGATGATTTAAGTAAAACTTTGTATGATTTTAAAAATAAGTAATGTGTAAAGCTTTAATTAATTGCATTGTGCTAAATTATTACATTTAAAATACATTGGAACATAATTTTCCCTTCGGTGTTGACAGCTTTAAAATTTTATTTGACTTTATATGCCTTGTGCTCACAGTTGTGAAATGACAATGTGCTCATTTGAATGTATGATTACTGTATATTTCTACTAATATACAGTTTTTAATTATAATTTGTTCACTTTACAAAATAATAGTAGGGTTGACATTTTCAGATCATCCCTTTTTGACAAACATAATAAAATAAGATAAAGTTTAAAAAAAGAAGAGACTTTAAATTGTCCTCAGACTTCTTGAAAGTGTTATGATGCCATTTTGACAACTTTTTAAATGATCTATATGGAACAGTTCTTTACTATAAAAAGGTAAAAAAAAAGATGGTAGCACAGTCGACACATGACCTGGGGATAGTTAAATTATTTTCAATAATACAATTTTTCAACTAAAATGTAAAAATCCATACTTTTGGCAAGGTCTGTTTTGTAGAACGATCCAGTGAGTTTAGATTGTGTTAGTATGGTTTTCGTTGGTAAATTATTTTCTACAATGCAAATCTGCCAGGCAACATTTTCAAACTCAGTTTAGGGAGCCAGCAAGAAAGATACAGAGAGGGATGTAGTACTGTTGTGGTGAAAGTGAGATCAGTGACTGTAAAATATTCTTCATATATTCAATGTCTCACAATACACTTTTTGAAATCGTCTAGGTTACGAATGTAACCTCCATTCCCTGATGGAGGTAACAAGACGTTGTGTCGAAGAAGTGACACTAGGGGTCTCTCTTGAGCGCAAATATGCCTCAGATCTATGAAAAAAGGCCAATGAGAAGTTGGCAGCCAGTATTTGCATACCCCGCCCCCAGACATATAAAAGCGGGGAAATACGCTGAGTTCATTCAGGATTTTTCTGAGGAGCCGGAAATAGTCCGGCCCTACTGCGGCTCGGTTCAGCGACGTGGCCGGGAGGACACAACATCTCATTCCCTCCATCAGGGAACGGAGGTTACATCCGTAACCTGGATGATCCCTGTCTGTCGCTCACTTCGATGTTGTGTCGAAGAAGCGACACTAGGGGTCCAATTTAGATCACGCCATGCGCAGAGTCGTGTACGTGTATTGCTGACACAGGAAGGGCAGGTAATTTTACGTGCACAAGCGACCAACTGTGTCAGACTGCGCGTACCCTTCCCCAATGCCCCAAAAAAGTAGTCGGAATCCTTCTGGTTACCCTAGGCAGGGGAACAAGGCGACGCTTGCCAATCTGGGAACGGCCAAGCCTGGCTGGGCCTCTTTTCTCTCTATGTTTCTCCGCATAGAGCAAGAACAGCCGGGGCCCTTACATGCATCGAGGGAAGGTGGTCTTACCCAGTTTCCTATTCTTTCAGGGGAAAAAGACCCTGCGGAGGCCACACCTGCCCAAAAGGGGAGGTAAAGGTGGCGAATACATCACATGGGTTTTTTAGGCATCATGTGGAATAAAAGCGGGAGGGGGGGAGTTGCTACAGCATAGCGACCGGAGGACAGCTAAAACTGCCTAAGGGAGACACAGGTCCACTTCGTAAGGGGACTGTACCACGGAAAATACACACAGGGGGAGTCCATGTAGGAGTCCCGATCTGTGGAGCACCTATTCCAGTACAGGGTAGATTGAGTACCCGTAGTGGACTGGGTTGGCAAGTTCCTCCGCTGAACAGCGGACCCAAAAGGGCTAGGGAGGAATCAACCAGGGACCCGGGTGGGTGGGATCTCCTGGGAGAGAAAGCGCACAGTTTTACCTCGGCCGAGGGAAAGGGCGCAAGGTGCAAGAGATTCAACCCGGCCAGATTGTCAGCGTGTTACCGAGTTATACCAGCTCAGACCTGAGAATACACGGGACAATACTGACTCAAGCCTGTGATTGTAAAATCTCGCAAAGGTATTAGGTGTTGCCCAACCCGCTGCTCTTCATATGTCTGCTAGGGAGGTGCCTCTGGCCAGTGCCCACGAGGAGGCAATACTCCTTGTTGAGTGCGCTCGGACCCGCAAGGGGGGGTGGGGCACGGCCTGGGTGCGATCCGCCACCCAGTGGGAGAGCCTCTGTTTGGAGACAGTACTCCCTTTCTGCTGTCCCCCAAAGTAGACAAAGAGCTGCTCAGCACCTAAAGCTCTGTGTGCAGTCCAAATAGGTACGCAAAGCACATACCAGACACAGCAATGAAGCAGCTGGGTCTGCCTCCTCCCGGGGCAGTGCTTGCAGGTTCACTACCTGGTCTCTGAATGGTGTGGTAGGAACCTTGGGCAAGTAGCCCAGTCGTGGTCTTAGGATAACATATGTGTCTGCCAGACCAAACTCCAGACAGGTGTGGTAAACAGAGAAGGCTTGCAGATCCCCGACCCTCTTGATGGAAGCGAGCGCGATCAGCAGGGCCGTCTTTAGAGAAAGGGCCCTAAGTCCAACTGATTCTAGCGGCTCGAATGGGGCTCTCTGGAGGCCCATGAGGACAAATGAGAGATCCCAGGAGGGGAACAGGCTTGGCCGGGAGGGGTTCAACCTCCGGGTGCCTCTTAGGAACCTGATGATTAAGTCATGCTTACCCAAGGACTTGCCGTCTACTGCACCGTGGTGGGCCGCAATAGCGGCGACATACACATTCAGGGTGGAAGGGGACAGCCTCCCTTCCAGCCTCTCTTGCGGAAATAAGATCACTGACCTAACTGCACACCTCTGTGGGTCTTCAGCATGGGAAGAGCACCAATTTGTGCCATTTCAGGGCGTATAGTTGCCTGGTAGAAGGGACTCTGGCTTGGTTGATTGTGGCTATGACCGTGGGTGGTAGACCAGCTAGATCTTCTGCGTCCCATCCAGGGGCCAGACTTGGAGGTTCCAAAGGTCTGGGTGCGGATGCCAGAGCGTGCCCCGTCCCTGAGAAAGAAGGTCTTTCCTCAGGGGAATTCGCCAGGGAGGGGCTGTCGTGAGGAGTACGAGATCCGAGAACCAGGCCCTGGTGGGCCAATAAGGAGCCACAAGATTGACTTGTTCCTCGCCAGCTGTGTGCCTGTGCGTCTGCCCCGAGGGGAGCCTCTGATCGGGCATACCAGAGTGGGCAGTGGGAGGTCTCTGTGAGGTAAACAGGTCTACCTGGATCTTGCCAAACCGTTCCCAAACCAGTTTGACTGACTGGGGGTGAAGCTTCCACTCTCCACTGGGCAAGCGTTGTCGTGACAGCGCATCCGCTACCACATTGAGGTTGCCGGGGATGTGAGTAGCGCGCAGCGACTTTGAGTCCAAAGGAGGAGACGACGCGCGAATCGTGACATGTGGCGGGAGCGTACGCCGCCTTGGCGATTTATGTACGCTACCACAGTGGTGCTGTCTGACCTGATCAGGATATGTTTGTCTTGAACTAATGGGAAAAACTTCCACAGGGCAAAGAAGACAGTCAGCAACTCCAAGCAGTTGATGTGCCAGCACATCAGGGCCCATTTCCAACAGCCTGCAACTGCGCGCCCTTTGCACACGGTGCCTCAACCCAATCTGGAGGTGTCGGTCGTGACCAAGACGAGTCAGGACACCTGATGCAAGGGTACTCCTGCCTGTAGAAAACAGAGGTCTGTCCAGGGTTTGAATGTTTGGCGGCAGGCTGGGGTGATCATCACACGGTGCATGCTGCGGTGCTATGCTCATCTCGGGACTCGAGTCTGAAGCCAGTGATGAAGCGGACTCATATGCATCAACCCCAGAGGCGCAACTGCCGAGGAGGATGCCATATGCCCCAGGAGCCTCTGGAAAAGTTTTACGGGGACTGTTGAGCCTTGCCTGAAAGCAGCAAGGCATCTCAACACTGACTGCGCACGCTCGTTGGTGAAACGTGCTGACATTGAGACTGAGTATAACTCAATGCCGAGAAAAGAGATGCTCTGGACCGGGGTGAGCTTGCTATTTTCCCAGTTGACCTGAAGTCCTTAACGGCTGAGGTGCCTGAGCACCTGGTCTCTGTGAGCGCATAGTAACTCTCGTGAGTGGGCCAGAATAAGCCAGTCATCAAGGTAATTGAGTATGCGAATGCCGGCTTCTCAGAGTGGGGAAAGTGCTGCCTCTGTGACTTTCGTGAAGACGCGAGGGGATAGAGACATGCCAAAAGGCCATCGAACGCGAACCGTAAGAAGGGTCGGTGTCGTGGCAGAATTGAGACGTGGAAGTATGCGTCCTTCAGGTCTACCGCTGTGAACCAATCTAGATGCCGAACGCAGGTTAGGATGTGTTTCTGAATGAGCATTTTGAACGGGAGATTGTGCAAAGCTTGTTTGAAAACTAGTCCAAGATCGGTCGTAAGCTGCCACCTTTCTTGGGTACGATGAAGTAAGGGCTGTAGAGACCCTTCTTCATCTCGGTTGGAGGGACAGGCTCTATCGCGTCTCTGAGTAAGAGAGTAGCGATTTCCATGCGCAGGGATTTGGCATGTTCGCTGTGTACTCCGGAGAAGCGGATGCCTGTGAAGTGGGGTGGAGGCCTGGCAAACTGAATTGCGTAACCGAGTCGGATGGTCCGGGCCAGCCAGTGAGACGGGTTGGTTCACATCCAAATTCCGTGCTAGAGGCACCGAGGGGGCGATTATTTTTTATGTACCCGGCGGGGCTTCGCAGCGGGGCGGAGCAGGTAAAATGGCGTTGGGAGGTGAAGACGCGTCCCGAGGCTCTGGTGCTGAGAAAAGACTCAAAGCACTTACCATGCTCCGCACACCCGGCAGGGGGCGGGTTAGCGACTGAGGAGGAGGTCCAAAGTAGGCGTCCTCTAGACTCGTCAAAACAGGCTGGCCAGGGAACAATCGTGGGGCTGAAGGCGGAAGGTCCGCATCCAGCGTGCTGGGACTGTTGATATCTGGTGGCAGAGTGCTGTGAGAATGGAATTTGCGGGCCAGGTGACCCAAGGAAATAGCTCTTTTACTGAGAATGTGGGTTCCAAATAAAATAAATCCAACAAAAGATTCTCCTCCCGGCCCTCCATAGGGGGACGGAGTGGTCTTACCATCTCCGGAGCTAACGTCTTGGTCTTTGGGTTGGACATCTCAGGAGCGCCTGGGAGCCTTACGGGTCCTCGAGGGGGTCCGTGAGTCGGGGGGCATCTGCTTCCTGCGGAGTGCTCGATGCTGGGGCTGAGAGCTGGGCCCGGGTTGAGGCGGAGCAGGGTGTTTCTTTGCCGCAGGAGGATGCCCTCGGCGGGCAGACGGGGCATGGCCCATGGCGGCAGGCTTGCGGCAGGGCAGGATATGCTTCTTCACCAAGGAGAACTGCTGGGAAAGGTCCTCGACGGTGTCGCCGAAGTGGCCGAACTGGGAGACAGGTGTGTTGAGAAAGCGAGCCTTGTCAGTCTCACGCATCTCGACCAAGTTCAGCCACAGATGACGTTCCTGGACCACAAGCGTGGCTATCGCCTGCCTGAGTGACTGCGCTGTGACCTTCGTGGCCCTGAGGGCGAGGTCGGTCGCTGAGCGCAGTTCCTGCAACACATTGGGATCAGGGCTACCCTCGTGCAGATCTTTGAGCGCCTTGGCCTGGTGGAATTGCAGGATGGCCATGGCGTGCAGGGTGGAAGCGGCCTGTCCAGCGGCGCTGTAGGCTTTGGCAGTAAATGATGATGTCGTCCTGCAGGCCTTAGAAGGGAGCACAGGGCAACCCTGCCAGGTGGCAGGATTTCCGGGGCATAGATGGAGCGCAACAGCCCTATCCACCTGGGGAATTGCCGTATATCCATGGGCTGTTGCCTCGAGCACGGATGGGAGTCAACAAGCGTGTTGGGGGCGGATGGTCCAAGGGGGCGTACCCGGCAGAGCTGCACCTGCTGCCGTCCCCAGATCGCCTCCAGCGCCAGTCGTATCGTCCTCAATCCCAAGGGAAGAAGGAGCGATGCGGGGGGCGGCTGGAGTGCGTGCTTTCTGTTGAAAGCCAGCCGCGACCACATCATTGCCATGGTCATGCCCTCGCAGTGAGTGCCTTGACACACGAGACAACACCTGTGGCCGTCTGAAGCGGAGAGCACTCTACTGTATCCTGGAATTACACAGGGGCGCTATGGCATCTTTAAAAAGACGCATCCTGAAAAGGATGTTCAACGCCACTGCGTAAAGCTCTTTTAGAGGAAAATAATCTTTTGTAGAGAAAATCACTCTTTTATATAACTCTTTTAACTCTCTTGCACTGTCTAAAGCCCAGGGGCAAGCTGCAATGCCGTGCAGAGAAGGAGAAAAGCCACTGAAGTGCACCATAGATCCAACAGCAAGCAGAGCGTCAGAGGAACAGGGCAGGAACTGGTGTGTAACTCGCAGCTGGCTGCATACACGACCATCAGCTCTGAAGAAAATTTCTGAATGAACTCAGCGTATTTTCCTGCTTTTATACCCATATGTCCAGGAGCGGGGTATGCAAATATTGGCTGCCAACTTCTCATTGGCTTTTTTTCATAGATAAAAGGCATATTCGGCACTCAAGAGAGACCACTAGTGTCGCTTCTTCGACACAACGTCGAAGTGAGCGAAAGACGGGGAACTGGTCTATCCTTGACACAAACACACGCAAAGTAATATCCTGGCCACTGCAGACATATGAGGACACTTTAAGAATGATAATTATTGTCATCTTGTGCAGCTGCTGTAGCATAAGGCCTCTGGAAGGATTCCCCTGATCTTTCAAGTTTTAGTTGTGTTTTAGCAGGAGTACGCATATAAACTTGGATTAAAATACTCTGTATTTTGTGAAAAGAACACTGCCTGTCATGTTCCTTCTTGCTAAGCAGTCTTGAAGCAAAATCATTAACAGCAGCCAGCCTGTGAGACCTTCTCATCACACTGAAACATCTAGTTTCTTCCAATTAATGAGAGAGTGTGCTGTGTAATTATGGGCTCTGTTATTAGCAGCCTAATCTAGTTCCTTTTATACAAACAATTCCACATCCCTATGAATAAAACACCTTGAAGTTGCAAAACCGCATCATGATGCTTATTGTTCAAAACCTCTGAAGCAAGGACTGCTTCAAAGAGCCATCTCCACTCCACTTCAAACAAGGTAGTTGTTTCTTTGATTATGTTTCTCTGTTCTTAGACTAACCTATTCAGGTTTAATATAAGGCATGGGCAGTATGACCAAAATCTTATGTCACAGTCTGAATAATTTTATAAAACAGTAACAGTTCTTCTTCTTCTTCTCCTCTATCACAAACATAGTTATTTTGCTGTAAATTCAAGCAAATGGTTTATGGTTTATAATAACTATTTGGTTATGCCTTTTTTTTGTGGATAATCTAGCAAATTAAATACTTTACAAATGAAAGGTTCTTCAAATCGTATAATTATTTTACAGTTTCCTTTGCAACTTGAGGGACGCAACTAAATATAATATTATTCATAACAAATGAATAAGTTATAAATAAAAATTATAATATGAATATATAAATCTATTTATTTAAATGTAAAAATAATTAATTTGTATTGCAAAATATTCACATTTATACAAATATATAAGCAGTTTGAGAGAGTGAGATTGGCTCATGGGAGTGAGTGGTCACTGCAAAGCTCATTTGGAGCACTTTGTTGGCTGTGATTCTCTGATTAGTAGAACTTTTCTCTTGGGCAACATGGATAGTGTAGTTCTTAAGCAGGAACAACCTGATCACACAAGAAGTCGTCAATCTCATCATGTTATTTCTGAGACTTCCAGTACTCTTGAATTGGCCACATTATGCCGACTACAAACAAATGCATTTTGCATCGTCTCAAACATGTTTACTTTACCTTGTGGCAAGATCGGAAGCAAGTCAGTAACATGCGAGACAGGGGTTTGCATCCCGCATTGAAGCCACGAAGTAATCGTGTTCGAATAATCAGTCATGAACACGATTTGGAGATTGCATTTTTTTCTCCTACCATTAAATTTTTTCTCTGAAAACACCTCTCTTCACAACTCACTTTTGGTGTCCCTCTGTGGACATTTCATCCTGAACATAGATCTCACACTTGCCTATATGACCAACAACATTTTCAAATTTCGGTTAGCACAGACTGATTTTATCTAAAGAAATGACAACCTACTGAGTCTGAATTCACTGTTAACTGATGGCTTTAACAGATGAACATACTAATATTTAACAACCTCAGAGCTGGTGTTATGTCTGTTTTTGAGGGTTTATCATTAAAAACTTATTCACCTATGGAGTTAATGAATCAGATTTTTTACCTCCAGATTCCAACTGTTACACTAACTTTGTTTCTTTGTGTTTCTCTTACATGTAAATAATGCAGAACAGTCCTGTCTACTACATCTTTTCCAGGTCACTAAACAAATGAGCAAATTTGTGATAGACCATATTAACTTATCTGTATAAAAGGTCAACTTTTCTTGCTTCTATTGAAGCACACAAGATGCTCTCTGGAACACTCCACACCACAATGTTAAAACCCCACAAACTCCTCTTTCTTATATTTCTATTATCAAAAACAGTGTGTCAAAATGAATGGTTTTCATTTCTGCTCTAAAGTGACATCACGTTAGAGCAGGCCTCACCCATGACTGGTGACAGAATCCACCCTATTCTCAAAGATCCCCTGAGTGATCTACACACAGTCCACCATTTTTTCCATGCTGGAGCAGATACATCATAAGTCATAAGTATCATAAGTATTCTATTGTTGGCTGTAAAAGTGAACATATGAGATTCATGTACTCCTGGCATCAGAGCCACTGAAGTGGACAAGTTTTGTTTTTGAAAGAAATGTGCCCCAAAACATACAAAAATGTGTGTATGTTTGTGCCGGTCTGTTTTGTGAATGAGTGTCAATATAAAGCAGGATTTTCAAAAAATGTGATTCTCAAGCATAGATCAGTACCAACTCTTCGTGTTCCAGCTTTGTATCCTGAATGTTATGAACGCCGTCGAGGACACACCCACTACCGATCACCGGAGATCCGCTTCACCTGAGTTCTAGCCCGCACTAATTGCCACACAGCTGTTGCCCATAATCTTCCCTCTACAAAAGCCTTGCTCCGGCTGCATCACTGAGCGTTACTAACCTGAATCCTGATCCTTGTTATTGCCAACCTAGCCCGAACTCGACCATTCTTCTGTCTGCCGCCTGCCCCGACCAAATGCCTGTCCGACCACGAACCGAGCTGCCTGTCCCGACCCAACGCCTGTCTGACCACGAACTCTGCCCTCCTCGATCACGAGCCCCGCTACCAGCTAAGTTTCAGTTTGCTTTTCTCTGACCTGATTCCTACCTTGAATAAACACTGCAAATGGATCCCAATATGTCTGAGCCTTCTTTACACTGAAGATGTATGTATTGCACTTTATATTTTGTGAATGTTTGCAAATCACCTTTCCGAATGTGCTTGTTTCCGGTATTTACGCTATCAGTCAAATTGGTTCTCATTAGTTGTTGCTGGACACAGCCCTCATCCGGAAAGGAGGAGGGGAGCAGCAGCTCATTTGCATTTACACACATGAAATCAGCGTGTTTTTGATTCCACCCAAAAAGAGGCATTTATAACATGGTATAATAAATGATCCATGGGGTATTTTGAGCTGAAACATCACAGACACATTCTGGGGACACCTGAAACTTATATTACATATTGTAAAAAGTGGCATAATAGGTCTCCTTTAATATATTTAAGTGGACATGCAAAAAACTAAGATATTCAGAATCTTTCCATTCAAACTGTTATGCTAACAATATCAGGAGGGCCGTCTTCATGGAGAAGACCCTCTCCATGAAGACGGTCAGCTGAGTCAAACGACTCAAAGGGGGGTCTCTGAAGGCCCGAAAGGACCACTGAGAGATTCCAGGAGAGGAACAGGCTTGTCGGGGGGGATTCAGCCTCGGGCGCCTCTAAGGAACCTGATAATCAAGTCGTGCTTTCCAAGGACTTCTGTCTCAGGAGCACTTATGAGCTTTCCGGGTCCTAGAGGGGGTCCTGGAGACGGGGGGTGTATTCTGCCTGTGGGGCGCTCGACGCAGGGGCCTCATCTTACAGGCCTTGGAGGGGAGTACCTGGCGATCCCGCCAGGTGGTGACGTTCTTGGGGCACAGGTGGATCGCAACCGCTCTGTCCACCTGGGGGACCACTGTGTACCCATGGGCCACCCCACTGTCAAGGGTAGTGAGAGCAGACGAGTGAGGAGGCCGGTTCCGGGCAGTAAAAGGTGCCCTCCACGACCTCGTCAACTCATCATGCACCTCCGGGAAGAAAAGTACTGATGGGTTACCAACCTGAGGTACCAATCATCAAGCCGTGAAGGCAGTGGGGAGGACTGGGGTTCCAGTCCAAGCCCACGCTCACGGTGGCCCGGGAAAGCATGTTGGCCATCTGCGCATCAGCCTCAGTCTGGGCAGGCTGACCCAAAGTTGGCAGCCCAGTCAAGTCTTCTGTGTCAGATGCCTGAACGCTCTCTGATGCAGCAGCAACGTCATCATCTCGAGCCTGCTGCCATCCCCAAATCGCCTCCATCGGCAGACGGGTCATCCTCAATCCCGTGGGAAGAAGGAGCAATGCAAGGGGCAGCTGAAGTGGCATTCACTTTAAGAAATGAAAGCCGTGACAGTAACGCTGCCATGGTCATGTTCTCGCAGTGAGTACATGAACCATCCACAAATGCTACCTCAGTGTGATCGCTACCCAGGCACAAGAGGTAGCCTCTATGACCATCAGTCTTGGAGAGATATCGGCCGCATCCAGGAACTACACAGAATCGGAAAGGCATCTTTAAAAAGACGTGTCCTGAAAAGGATGTTCAATGCCTGCTGTGTATTGCTCTTTTGTGAGTGAAAATGAAACTCTTTTAGAGAAATATACACTTTTAGGAAGGAACACTCTTTCAGACAGATGCGCTGTCGAAGCACCCAGGGGCATGGACAGCACAGCGTGCAGAGAGGGATAAAGCTGCTGGTAATGCTCCGTAGATCCAACAGCAGTGCTTTGCCAACAGAGGTGAGTGGAACAGTAGTGAACTTCAGATTGTGCTGCACAACCGCTCGGCTCTGAAGAAAAAATCTGACTGACAGTCGCACGGCTGCTTCCCTTTATACCCGTATGTCCATGGGCGGGACATGCAAATTCTGTCTGCCAATTTCTCATTGGCCTTTTCTTAAGTTCAGAGGTATGCAAGGCTCTCAAGAAAGACCCCTTGTGTCACTACATTCGACACAACATCGAGTGAGTGACAGAAGGGGAATGCAATTTTCCCAGCTTGTATAGCTAATGTGCATGCACTTTCTAAAGTTGATTGATAGATGATGTCTATCTAAAAGGTGATTGGCTCTTTTAACTGTAAGGTGGGACTTCCTTTCTATGTCTGTTGACCATTGGTCAGTCAGAGCTCCTTGGTTTAGTATTCCAATTTCTCCCATTAATTTTAATAGAAGTGGCCCATCTCTGCTAAATAATCTCTGGTCGTGTCATACCCAGCCTCCTGAAGTCAGTAAAACGTGCGATAGCATTTACTGTATTCTGAAAAAAAGCTCAAGTGTAGCAGAAAATTTACTTCTCTCCTAAGAACAATATTCATTCAACAGCAGTTATGACAAAATGCATTTATTAAACTGTGAAGTACACCAGGAAACTGAAATATAAGAGACAAAGACACTAAAAGAAGTGTTCTGATGAAAAATGCTCTTGAATTACAGTCACATTACATTTGTGACAAATAATTCTGTTACTATCCCATAATGCAAGTATTTAGTTACTAATGGCTTCATAGCACAACACTTTATTCTGTATAATATACAGGTGAAGTTTCGCTGGGTTGTTTTGATGATGCTGTCATTCTGAAAAGAGGAATTATTGTGTGGCTGACCGGTCTGACTGATTTCCCCAATTATGAAACTGTTGAGCGCAGTTTATCAAGGACAGATGTTATATTTGTATTCATTTATTTTATTTTACAGGGTGGCTGACACATGAAATGAGGCTGAAACAAGCAATGAATATCTATTATGCCCAACATGTAAGAATGCAGATATAAATGGCATTGTGAATTACTTATTCAAAGATTTATAAAAAAAATTAGAACATGAGTGCAATGCTGTAAATGTGAAAAGGATGCAGTTTTTTTACAACACCAGACCACTATACTATATTAAAAGTTTTAATCAAATTAATTACATGAGACGCAGATTATTAATTGAAGTAATCAAAATTGATTGCATATCATCAATATTTGCAAAGAAAGGGCACCAAATAAAGATAATTGAATACAATAAATAATACATAATAATTCAAATAATGATAAAAAAACCACACACATATACATATATATATATATATATATATATATATATATCAGTATACAGTATATAATCAAATCACTTTATTGTCACACTACTGTGTACACGAGTGCAACAGCAGGTGAAATTCTTGACAGCAGGTGAAATTCTTGAAATATAATATATTAATATATATATAATATATTAATTTAGATATTTGTTTTAATTCTGGATTATTGTGGCTGATGAGTAAAGCATTGATTAGACAATACAAAAAGCTTTAGAAGTCAAAATATTGTTAATTTTATTTCCATATCATTGAACATATGCCAAAGGGGTGCTTACACACTAGAGTTTGCACTGCGTCAGAGAATGCATTCATTTCAATGGAGATGGTGCATCGGAAGGCTGGAGAGAGAAGGCGCAAAGGTTTTCGATAGTGATGCTCCATCATGTGACTAAATATTAAAAGAATTTCAACTTTTGCTGCAACGCACTCAGACATTGGCATGCATTGACCAACGAGAATCTTGGAAAGGCTGGACTAGATGCTGTAAAATCTTTAGTTTACACAATGCAGTGATTATTATTTTTCTCTGCCAGGCTATAAATATAGTAATCGTAGAGAGCTTTGAGAAGTGTTTCAATGTTTTGTGGTGCATTGTCTAAAAGTTATGTAAGGGACAGTCTACAGTCAGCCAGTTGTTATCGCAGAATAAACCCTGACAGGTTGATCAGGACCCTGACGTGAAGCGGTGTTCATTTACTTAATAAATACATGGATATAAAATATTGATTTGTGTTGAAATCATGTAAGAAGAAATAAATCGCAGAACAGCGGATATCCACCTCGGGTTTACATCAGAGTTCTGTTGGTGTTTATTTTGTAATTAATAATCTACAGGTGTTACTGCTCATTATCCAGCTTATTTAAATAAAATTCTGTCTTGATTCTGAAGAGGCAGGAGTGAAAAAAAAAGGATTTTATTAATAACAAAAATAAACAGATCCAAAAACTACCCCATAGGGGTCCAGGGCATTAAGCACACAGATGGCTGGGCTGGATTAAAATGTAGCAGAACACATAACCGACAGGATGAGAGAACAAGACAAACTGGCAGAGGACAGTGCACACAAGGAGACTAAAATAAGGGGAGAAATCAACAAGTTAACAGGCAGAGCAGGTGAGACAAATGAACTAATAATGGGCAAAAAAGGAGGTGGGGTATGACGCAGGACTGAGAAGCATGAGGCAAAACAGAAACAAAACAAAGCCATTTGCTCTCACAAAACAAACACCCGAATGGCACGAGCGCACATACCCAAGTCTATAAGGCAACATAAGCTAATGCCTACAGACAGACAGGATGAGAGAATGCATAGCAATGGCAACAAAGCAACGCCATGCACTCTCACATTAGACAAAGCTTGAGCGTCCATCGCAAGGCAAACACCACGCGTTGCACGCAACAGAGACATAACGAGACAAAACACCTATGTGAGAGTTCGGCCAAAAATAAAACCGACATCAAAGACAGAAATTACAAAACCCCAGCACAACGTGAAGATTACTTGTGACCCAGACACGCAGTGCAAAGCAAGCACAACGCGAAGCACGCCCGTGAGAAACAGACACAAACAGCTCACATGAGTGCATGCTAACAAGATGACATAAGAGCAATGCACTCATGCCAATAAAAGACAAGACATGGAGCAGGAGTGTCCGGATCCTGAAACCAGAACCGAAACCAAACCAGAAAGCAGAGTCAGGATCCAGACACCAACCACATCCCGAAGCTGTGTGCTTACACAGAGACAGAAAACGAAACACAGCACAGACACAGAACAACAGTGTCTGGATCCTGACACAACAAAAACCCAGACTGTTAAAATGACAGGATCCTCAATACCTATACTTCTGTTGTGCTTTGTCCAGCTGTCAAGACAGTGACCATCCTGTGCAAGGAGCTCTATAGGTTCTGTGTGGCCGACTCTCATTCAGGCACTGTCTGTGAGGTTTATTGAGTTGCACTTACTGCCCCCTGCTGAAGAGAATTGTATCTTATTAAGGCTGTTGCTAGGTAGGATGCTTCATCTGTAGGCAGTGGTATACTGAGCACCCTCAACTTAGAATTAACTTGTTTAAATGAGATGGCCTTCAAAAGGCAGATGAAAACAAAAGGTAGTATGGTTCCTATGGCAGCACGCCTCACTCTAAACCTGCACAAGCACTTTGATTGAGAAGGAACTATTAGGTAAACTTTAGGAGAATTATAATGATGTAGAGAGAAAAATGGATTTTGCAGCTGTACTTTTATTTTACTATATAATACTTTATTTTCCATTATGTGTTATTATTATTATTTTTAATATTATTTTCACATATTGTTCTGCTGGTAGGAAAATTCTAATTTTTTAAGCAATTTATGTATGGGTCAGCATGATAAATTGTGTTTTTTTAATATAATTAATTAAATCGACAGCCCTAAAATACAGTATGGTCTGTACATCATAGTCTGTTCTAATCCTCGATTCTGATTGGCTGGAATGCATGCAGCTCAAACCATTCAATGCACAGGTAGATCCGGTCAGTTTTCATCACGTTTGATATTAATGCGCTGTTTGTAACCATAGCAAAATAACATTACAGAGCAAGCAGTGAGCTATATCAATTAAAAACATTTCCTAACCATTTTCAACAGCATAGCTAATATAACAGAATTCAGCTTGATTTGCACAGAGGGTGAGAGAAGGAAATCATGACCTATTAAATGGGTCTTTAACTATCTGGCAAGGCAATGCAAGACAATAAACTGTATTGTGTTGTGTATGTAGGGTGACCAGATTCCTGCTTGTGGAAAACAGGACAGCCCCTTCCCAGCAACGTATGCTTACCTAGGTGCAGTAGAGTGTGCATCTGCATCTGAAACTGTTGTTACCTTTTCGCTGGCAGCAATTTTTCTCAGTGTGCACTTGTCCTTCAAGAGTTTATCATAAAATGCAGAGCAGTCCAGTCCAAAATTAAGACAAAAAGCATTGCCTTCATGACCGTTACCCTGAAGTCGAGATTTATCTGGTGTCCATGTTGCGTTCATTAATGAGAACACATGCTCCACAGATGAAGATGTCCCAGGCAGGCATAAAACAAAGTCCACAACCTTGGCTAAGACTCAGAATTTGATTGTCTTGCTCTCCATCTAAAAAAAACATCTGTCCATCTCTCAGACATGGCCATCTTGTTCATGTTCCACTCATGATGTGATGTGTGACCATTTTTTTCACGCAAGCCCACTCATCAAAGAGTGTAGTTTCATTAATCAAACTGGAGTAGAAGTGTTCGAGGATGCTCTGAATGTCTTTCCACTCTGGGATGTCTCTCAGTAGGGCCCACTCAAATTTTTCTGTGTTCTCCAATGAGCGCCTCCAATTTTGAAGGTAATTCACCGATGCTGAATAAAAGTTTCTCTCTGCACAAAGAAATCATCCGCTCGCATGTCACCAGCTTCAAGCAGGGCATCCAACTGCTTTTTAATGTCAGAGTGTATGAATGATTCATCCAGCCTGGCCTGGAAGACTTTTCTCAGGTTATGAATGTGCAAAGCTATGGTCATGCACAACAGAAAAAGTCCTTAATTTGCATGTACCTTGTCAGATTATGAACTTTGCTTCACAAATAAATTGCTAACACTTGGTGTAGCACACTTACTTTTAGCAGCATCCACATGCTTTTTTGTATGAACATGCTGCATGATATCGGTGCAGCCTCCATGGGCGATGGAAAAGCGAGCTCCACAAATCTCACTACTCACTTTACTAGGCTCTGTCTGTGACTCCTTTTTTTTTTTTTTTTAGAAATGTAAACTCTTTTTGGAGATCCTCATTAAATGTATATGCATGCTTCCTTGACATTTTTCCAGGCACAATTTCATCTGTGTTCACTTTCAAACTGACTCTTCAATCAGTTCACTAACTGGACATCTATTGATAGGGGATTGTAATTGGATAGTTTAATCCAATCATGTACTTTGAATAACACGATGAGATTTTATTGGTTTTACAAGCTGTATCCTTAGAATACTCACGTCACTGAGAAAGCCACATAGGCGATAGATACATTTTAGGAGAGGGGAAATATGGGACAACATTTTTTTTTTCCAGAATAAATCGGGACACTAGAAAAAGTGCTTAAATATGGGACTGTCCTGGGAAAAATAGGACGTCTGGCCACCCTGTGTGTATGTTGCTGTGCTGAAGTGCTGCCTATAGCCACTAGCCTTGTTTAAACAAGACAAGCCTTGTTTAAACGAGACGGCCTTCGTGGGACGAATGGAAATGGAATGTAACATGGTTGCAATGACAGCACGCCACTTTTTAACAAGTGTGAGCGCTTTGAGTGAGAAGGGAACAAGGTCCCTTAAGAGAGATATAATGATGTAAAGAGAAAAGAAAATATATTTTACAGGTGTACTTTAAGTCTAATACTTTATTTTTATTATAAA
Organism: Moxostoma hubbsi; assembly: GCA_032164185.1. Lineage (NCBI taxonomy): Eukaryota > Metazoa > Chordata > Actinopteri > Cypriniformes > Catostomidae > Moxostoma > Moxostoma hubbsi. The sequence continues at coordinate 72,658,806 of JAVLUX010000001.1, forward strand.
TTAATGTAATTATACATATCAATACTCTGCACCCATCTACTGAGGTACTTCAACTTGGGAATAAACATTCCTTGTATTTGAAAATCATATTTACAGGCAAATTGCATTTTTTTTTTTTTTTTTTTTTTTTTTTTTAGACATTTCCGTTGAAGCAAAGAATTGTGGGATGTGAGTGCCCATGAAGGATACACCTCATGCATCCTCTGAATTCCTGAGAAAGAAGGTTGCATTCGAAGTGTCCTACTCTCTTTTCTGAAATGAGACAGCCTCGATGACGTATGCGGTTGACAAATGCGACCTCCAGAGGACGCAGCATTTCAAACGAGACACATAATTTGTTTGCAAAATGCAGGCAGAATTTTGAGGTGAAGTGCTACAGTGCAAGGACAAAATGTGATTTTAAGTCAGTCATGCAGCCTTGATGGATACCATACTGATGTCTCAGAGGTCAAATCTACAGGTTACAAAGTGTTTTGAATGGTTTTCTCCTTATCATACAGTAAGTGCTTTTTGTACTGTCACTGCCACATTTGTAACTTAGGTTCCCCTTCTGTCACTCACTCGACGTTGTGTCAATGTAGTGACACTAGGGGTTTCTCTTGAGAGCCTCGGTTACCTCTTATCTTTGAGAAAAGGCCAATGAGAATTGGCAAACAGAATTAGCATGCCCCTCCTTATACATACGGGTATAAAAAGAGGGAATCTGTTCAGACTGATTTTTTATTCGGAGCCGAGCGGATGTTGTTTCAGCGAGCTGAGTAAAACCACTGCTGTTCCACTCACCTTTAAATAGCATACGCTGTTGGAAATACAGCACATTTCAGTGGCTTTTCTCTTCTTCTACTCCCCTGAGTGCTTCGACAGCCCCCTAAAAGAGTATATATTTCCCTAAAAGAGTAAACACACTCACGTTGGACGTCTTTTTAAAGATGCATCTTTTTCCAAATGCCCTTTGAGTCATTCCTGGATGCGGTCATTACATCTTCGCTTCTAACTGCCACAGGCGCTGCCTCTCGTGTCTGGGCAGAGATCACACAGAGGCAGCATTTGTGGACGACTCAAGTTCTCACTGCAAGAACATGACCATAGCAACGTTGCGGTCACGGCTCTCCTTCTTCCGAGGGAAAGCCACTCTAGCTGCCCCCCGTGTCGCACCTTCTACCCACGGGTATAGGGCTGGCGTGGCTGGCGCTGGGGGCGATTTTGGGAATTTAGCGGTTGCGGTTTCACCGGGTAAATCCCCGTGGACCACACGTTACCCAGCACGCTTGTTTGCCTCCATCTGGTTTTGAGATGAGACCGGATCACCTTACGGCCAATCTGATGTCTCTCTCGGTGCCCCCGAGCTGGATGAGAGTTTCACCGCTGCATCAGAGAGGTTCTTGGTGGATTTCGACGCTGAGGACTGGAGAGGTCAACGTCGTAAATCAGCCAGAACGCCCACAGAGTTATATCCGGCTGTTCTGTGTAAGGTTACAAGGACCATCAGATTTGGACAACTCTAAGACATTTCATCTTAATCTAACATTGCTAGATAATGCTGAAAATAATTTTGAACTGTGGTAACATTTGTACCTGACAAATTAGTGATTATAGACTGATGGACCTCTTTAAAATGTGTGTAGCGATATGCAATCACCTATAATTGATAAATATAATCTATAATTTTGTATGATTCATCTAATTCTACTACGAATGGTAACTATAAAGCTTAACTTGATAAAATACAATGATGTGTAAAACCAATATGATTTTGTAACCAGGGATTTTCATGTTTTGTTACCTACACGTATAATATCCATGAAAAAAAATCATATTTGGTATGCAAGCATTTGTTTGGTTACATAGAGAAAGCTGATGACAATGAATATCATGTCTCTTGTACCATTTGCAAGACATAAAGTTATATTAAATAAAATATGCACTCTTTTTGAGTGGGAAAATAGAGAGAATCTCTAACAAAGACTTAGAAATCAGCTATCAGAAAGGACAGCCCAGTTGACCATGTAACTCTGAAAAGTCACTTCTGATTGGCGCAGGACACCTTTGGTGATGTGGTCAAATTCAGTTCAAATATTTCCAAACAAGAAGAACACGCTCTCTGTCTCTTCTCTTCTGCTTCATCTTCTGCTCCACTGACTGCTCAGACTTAGCACTGACTCTTCCCCATGTGAGATCCACTGAAGCGGAAGGCCTCACTTCACAGCTAACCTCATTAATTCATACAGACAATAAACTTTGATCATACATAGATCAAAACATTGATGGAACAAACTTTCGACCAAGCGCCAAGAACCAAGCAACACAAAGACTGCAAGTACATCTCCAATACTGTGCTCAAAGTGCTGGTGTATTAATTAAATAATTTGGGTAATCTGATAGCAAATCGATGTAGACTCAATGAAGGATAAATGGTTCTTAAGGTATTGTAACAGACTCCATAAAGTTTATTTTTACTGTACTGATCATTCTTCTCACCAACCTTTCTTATGTATATATGTGTTAGATTAGATTTATGTTTAGAATAGTAATAAAGTTTGTCTGTGTTCAAATACAACGTGACTGTGGTATATTTTGATAAATAATCTCATCCCTGTTTCTAAAAGTTTTCGCTTCAAAGCTGTACATAAATACATGTGATATTATTTTCAATAAGCCATGAGAATAATATCACTCCAATAAGTCAGTTAATCATAATTCACTTATTAAAGCTAATTCCTTACAGTAGAAATTGTGAGTGGATACAACAAAACGTTTGAAATTTGAATAGTGGAGATTCTATTAAGACAAATTTACTAAGTACAAAGTTATTTGTCATTTATCTAATTTATAATGGTTGTCGAACGCGACTAATTCCGTTATACATTTCATTACCTAATAAAGTACAATAAGGACAGTTTAATTTAGTTCATAGCTCACATATTTCAAGACCCTACATTCCCTTCTAAATTTAGCATACTAAATATCCTAACATATAATGGTGGTAGAATGCATTCAAATTACCCGGCACACAGCTGGCCCTGGGGGCTGCACAAATATGCATTTTCCCCAGTGAGCTTACTTGCACAAGTCCTGTGCAAGGTCAAGGAGGTAGAGGACCAAGTCTTTCTCGTGGCCTCCCACTGGCCAACTCGGACTTTGCTTTCGGATCTCACACTCCTTGTGACAGCACCTCCCTGGCAAATTCCCCTGAGGAAGGTCCTTCCTTCTCACGGACGAGGCACCCTCTAGCATCCACGCCCAGGCCTTTGGAACCTTCACATCTGGCCCTTGGATGGGATGTGGAAAATCGAAACAGTCTACCACCAGCCATTGTAGACAAGATAACTCAAGCCAGAGCTCCCTCTACCAGGCAGCTTTATTGACGCTTATTCGCAAATTGGTGTTCTTCCCGATCTGAAGACCCACAGAGCTGTGCAGTTGGGTCAGTGCTCTAATTCCTGCAGGAGAGGCTGGAGGGACGGCTGTCCCCCTCCAACTTGAAGGTTTAAGTAGACGCCATAGCGGCTCACCACAATGCAGTGGATGGTAAGTCATTAGGGAAGAATGACCTGATCATCAGGTTCCTTAGAGGCACCTGGAGGCTGAATCCTCCTAGGCCATGCCTGTTCCCCTCATGGTATCTCTCCGTTGTCCTCTCAAGCCTTTGGAGAACCCCGTTTGAGCCGCTAGACTCAGTCAAACTAAAGGAACTCTCCTTGAAGACGGCCATACTGATCGTGCTCACTTCCATCAAGAGGTTTGGGGACCTGCAAGTGCTCTCTGTCAGCAAAAAGGGAACGCTGTCTCCAAACAGAGGCTTGCCCACTGGATCGTGGATGCCATTACATTGGCCTACCAGACCCGGGCCGTGCCCGCCCCTTTGCGGATTCGAGCACACTCTACAAGGAGTGTGGCATCCTCGTGGGCACTAGCCAATGGCACCTATCTAGCAGACATCTGCAGAGCAGTGGGTTGGGCAACATCCAATTTTACAATCTCCAGTTTGAGCCGGGCCTTGTCCTGTGTTTTGACAGGTCCGAACACGTAGAATTCAATATTATGGTGACAACAGCTGGCCAGGTGATCATCTGTGCATAGCGCTTTTCCCCTCCCCTGAGGTGAAGACGTGCGCTTTACTCCCCCAGTCGAATCCACAAGTCACGGAACCTGGATGTCCTTCCTCCCTAGCTCTCTGGTTCCGAACACAGTGGAGGAATTTCACAGCCAGACTCACCACAGGCACCGACTAGCTTGTGCTGGCACAGGTGTTCCACAGGTTCTGATTATTCCAATATCCCCAATGATGTATCGCCTTATTGGTGGACCCGCATCTCCCTTGGGCTGAGATCCCTCTGCCCCCAAGTCGCTCTGTTTGTAGAGCTTCTCCCCGTCGAGGCAAGACTTACTACTGTGCCTCTATCGTGTGTGGCTGGTATGCCCATGTGACGCATTTGCCACATGTTAACCTCCCCTGATGGGCAGAATGTGGTCTGCGTGGGGTCTTTCCCCCTGAAAGAATAGGATTGGAAAAGTATCTCTTGGAGTGTTGGGGAAGGTTATGTGCAGTGTAATGCACCTTCTATATTCGTAAGCAACAGCTTGCTTGCACTTGCATCAGAAGTCTGCATAACACGTTCAGTAAATTGAGACCCCTAGAGTCACTACATCGACACAACATTGAGTGAGTGACCGAAGGGGAACTTCGCTGATGGAGGGAATGAGACGTTGTGTCCCTCTTGCCACAACACTGTACTAAGCCGCTGAAAGGACCGGGAACTTACTCTCGGCTCCTCAGCTCAAAATCTGTCTGAAACGACGCAGGATTCCCTTATTTTATTCATGTATGTCGGGGGGTCATGTATGCAAATTCTGTTTGCCAATTCACATTGTCCTTTTCTCAAAGATAAGAGGTAACCGAGGCTCTCAATAGAGACCCCTAGTGTCACTACATCGACCCAATATCTCGTTCCCTCTATCAGGGAACGGAGGTTACAACATTAACCAAGACGTTTTTCCACATTAAGTGACAATGAATACATATTAAAATTTAAATTTTATCTCTAAATTCTGTGGATATTATTATTTCTGGATTGTGTATTTAAATTCACAGTTTTGACCATGTGTGTGGTTGCACACAGTTTTGATCTCTGTATCTGATTTACAATGGCATGGAGTTAGACTCAGTTTCAATGACAGCGCGCCTCACGAGAGAGCACGCGCAGTCGGTGCTGACCTGCCTGAGTTCATTCAGACCGGGCACAGCGGTTCCACTGAAACAATCTCAGAGGCTCCTGGGCCATATGGCATTCTCGGCGATGGTCACGCCGCTCAGGTTGATGCATATGAGACCGCTTCAGCACTGGCCTCAGACTCTCTCTCTATATATATATATATATATATATATATATATATATATATATATATATATATAAAATGTTATAAAATTAATAACATGACATGCTTATTGATTTTTCAAATTACTAATTAATCACAATTAATAGCATATGTCAATGTTTGCTGAGAAAGGCCCCCAAATAAAGATAAATTCAATATAAATAATAATTCAAATATTTATAAATAAAACATATAATAAAAATAATAATTCAGATTATAATTAAAATATGTTGCATTACTGTGGCAGATGAGTAAAGCACTGAATAGACAATACAAAAAGTGGCTTTTTGTATATAGTCTATTTCTTGTTTGGTTTACTCCAAATCATTGAAGATAATCCTATAGTCCGCAGCAATCCATTTTTCAATTAAGTTGGTCTATCTGTTCTGTTCTATTTTTATTGTGGGTTTATGCATCAGACAAATGCTTTTGGAGCATCTCACTGGTATTATGTAGCTTGGTTTTAATTAATGTATTTTTATGCACATTTTGGGATATTGCAAAAAAAAAAAAAAAAACTGCTGGATGAAAACACCAAGATGTAAATAAAGTCTCCATAATGCACATAAAAACCGTATACTTAAGGTGGATATATTTTATTCGATAAGAAGAAATGTGCATACATTTTCATGTAAACACATTTACCAAATAAAATCTTATTGAATTTATCAGGAAAACAAGGTGTGCATCAAAAAAAGTCATGTGACTGAATAATTTGTTTATTACTGGATTAACCAGTGGGCCAATCATTGCATCTGAAATGTTGCTCTGATCATCCTGAAATAACTGAAATTCAATAAAATAACCGGTGTCCTGAAAATCCAAAGCCTGCAAAGAGTTTGCAGTGCATATAGGTTGAATATAAACTTGATTTGTGACAAAGTTCAGGTTTATTGACACTTATCTTATAGATCTGCATGATAAAGTCATAAGGATGGAGGAAAGCACACACATAGTGCTCCCAGAACTGTTTGGCGCACTGTAACTCCCAGACATGAGACAAGTTCTTTGGACTCATGGCTTTATTTGCACATAGATATTGTTTTTTTACATAAATTAAATTTGCAACTTGGATGGAACGTAGCAAATGTCATAAACGCATATTTTTTAGATTTAAAAATGTAAACTTAAAAAACTGTAAAATCTTTGAAAATCACATCTGTGATTTTAACTTTTACAATTGCATCTGCATTCTTTTGTGCTTCATCCAGCTGTCATGAACGTGTGCTCTGACATCCTGATTAGCTCTCATTCTGTGGAAGCGCTACTTGTCAGGTTTGTTGAGGTGCAATGACTGCCCCTGCTGACACGGCTCATAAAACATAAAGCTACATGTACTTTGAGTTTGAATTGCTCCCTATGGTAAGAAAATATGTACTTATATTACAGAATTGACATACTAGGGGCATTATTAATTGTGTTAAATTAATGAATTAATATTCCAGGTTCAATACAAGTAAAACTCAATTGACAGCATTTGTGGAATAATATTGATAACACAAAAAAATATTTTGACCCTCCTTTTCTTTAAAAAAAGGAAAAATCTGGGTTCCACTTAGGCATATTCAACAGAGGTGAATAGGGCCAATTTTTGAACATTAAAATACTCACTGTTTCAAAAGTATAGCCTCAAGACATAAATAATATGAGTGTTAACATGGTTTTGGTGTGATAAAATCACTTATGAACCTTTTCTGTGTAAAGGTTTAGCTAATTTTATAATTTGGTGTAATGTCAACAAATGTAATGTCAACAAACCCTAAAAAAATGACAGTAAAAATGACAATTTAAAAAAACTTTACAGCTCAAATAATGCATGCGCTTTACAAAATAATTAATGTAAGTGCTTTTATAAAATTATAAGCTTCCTATTTCTGCCCTTAAACCCTCCAAATATTGGCCCCATTCACTTCCATTGTAAGTGCCTCATCTTACATCGATTTTTGTTTTATTTAAAGAAAAGGAGGGACGCAAATGCTATTGACTGAACTTAAATGTATTGAACCCAGAATATTTCTTTAACACATTAAATCCACAGCCTTTATACAGTATATATTGTCATGGCTAAAGGGGTACTCAGGGCCATAGCTAGTGGGGTGAAAGGTGGTAATGATTCTAGGGGCCCACAGGTCCAGGGGGGCCCACAACAAATTCTAAAAAGTAGTTTTAAATAGGAAATGGGCCCAGAGCAATATAGAGTCTGGGGGCCCAGAATTCCTTGCTACAACCCTGGGGGAACTCAATAAAAAACATCTCAGTTACTGATGTAACCTCCGTTCCCTGATGGAGGGAATGAGACGTTGTGTCGGTGAGTTGACACTAGGGGTCGCTCCTGCGGAGCCCAGACATGTCTGATCTTGAGAAAATGCCAATGGAAATTGGCGTGTGGAATTTGCATGCCACTCCCCCAGACATATGGGTATAAAAGGAGTGACGCTGCAAAAACACATCAGGTATTGCACTGAGGAGCCGAGCCAAAGACCCAGCCATTTCAGCGGTTGGTTTAGTGTTGTGGCAGGAGGGACACAACGTCTCGTTCCCTCCATCAGGGAAGGGAGTTTACATCAGTAACCGAGATTTTCTCTATCTGTCACTCACTCGACGTTGTGTCGATGAGTTGACACTAGGGGTCCCAATGGAAAATGCCACAAGAGCTGAACCAAGTTACGCAGACTGGCGGTGCGAGACGGGCAGACCTCTGTGTGCCTCATAGCCAGCACAGCAAGCTGTCACATAACTACCCCCCAACACACACGCAGGTATGAAGCGGTCCCCTGTACCGAGGGGGACAGCTAACTGCTCAGAAGTATAAGGACTGGCTGGCCCAGCCGTGGCCTTATTTCTATTGTTCTCCCCAAAAAAGGAACGAAATCGTTCGGCTGGGGGCCAAATATATGGTCCAAGCTGGGGGTGTCCCTCCAAAGAGGAGGACACCGCAGAGACCACACCCAGCCCCAAGGGGGGGGGGGGGATTTTAGGTGCAATACAACACATGGTCTTATTGGTTAGGAGCGGAAGCACATTGTGCGGAGCGGCATCGTGGTAGGTCCTACCCAAGGGGAGAGGAGTTACTACAAACACGGCGACCAAGGACAGAGGGCCCTCTGTCCAAGGAAGATGCAGTTTACCGGCAGGGAAACCATTTTGCGGAAAATACATCACACAGGGTTGCCTAGGGGACAACCAGCACATGTGGAGCACTTACCTCAGTATGGGGGCCTGGGTGACGCCCATACTGGGGTGGCAGTGAGCCTCTCCAAAGACTCAACTGCTGCTAGGCTAGGGAGGAAGAACGTCCAGGGTTCACATTTCTTGCGAACGCAACTGGGGAAAGAGCGCATGTCTTCGCCCCAAGGGAAGGGAAAGCCGCTATGCACAAGCGATACACCTGGCCAGCTGACACGAACTTACCTGTTTGTGTCACCTGATAACACACAGGATGAAACTGGCTCAACCCTGAGGTTATAGAACCTTGCAAAGGTGTTAGGTGTTGACCAGCCGTGGGAGAACCCCCAAGAAGCCGCAACACCCCTGGTAGAATGGGCTCATAGGCCAGCAGGGGGCAGCATGTGCTGGGTGTGGTATACCATAGTGATAGCATCAACGACCCAGTGGGTGATCCTCTGTTTGGAGACAGCGCTTCCCTTCTGCTGTCCACCAAAGCAGACAAAGAGCTGCACGGAGCTTCTAAAGCTCTGCATGCGATCCAAGTAGATGCGAAGAGCACGCACCAGACACAGCAACGCCAAGGCTGGGTCTGCCTCCTCCTGGGGCAGCACTTGCAGGTTCACCACCTGATCCCTAAAAGGGGTCATGGGAACCTTGGGCACGTAGCCCGGTCAGGGCCTCAAGATGACGTGAGAGTAAGCTGGACCGAACTCTAGGCACAGTTTGCTGACAGAGAACACCTGCAGGTCCCCTACCCTCTTGATGGAGGTGAGCGCCGTCAGGAGGGCGGTCTTCAGAGAGAGCGCCTTTAGCTCTGCTGACTCAAGGGGCTCGAAGGGAGCGAAGGCCCTGAAGGACCATGGAGAGGTCTCAGGAGCGAAAGAGGTGCGACCTGGGGGGGTTTAATCTGCTCATGCATCTCAGGAAAATGATGATCAAGTCGTGCTTCCCTAAATACTTACCATCCACTGCATCGTGATGTGCCGATATGGCGGCTACATACACTTTCAAGGTGGAGGGGGACAGCCGTCCCTCCAACTTATCCTGCAGAAAGGAAAACACTGATCCAACTGTGCATCTCTGGGGGTCCAAACAGGTTGAGGGGGCCCTCGCCTGAGTGATTGTGTCTACCACCACGGGTGGTAGGCCACCTAAGTCTTCCACGTCCCGTCCAAGGGCACGCATACTTGCGCAGCCCCAGGGGCCAGCTGCCTACTCCATAACCTTCTACTCCAGCCGTCACTCGCGGATGCCCGAGGGTGGGAGTCCAGCCGAGTCCTCAGCGTCAGACATGACGAACCCACTCTCTGATGCCGCAATCGATAGCTCATCGTCGTCAGGCACCCCGAACGAGATCGCGGGTCTGCCGTGAAATGAACCCCAGCACTCGGTTGGAGCATACGACCATGACGGGGAGTGGGAGGTCCGTGGGGGAAGTAGGAGCAGGACATCCTTGCTCCGCAGGAGCGCCCCCTAATGTCAACTCATCGACACAACGTCGAGGGAGTGACAGATAGGGAACTGATGAAGTGATAGCAGCAATAAAACATCAATCTATATCTGCTAATATTGCAGTAAATACCTGTAGATTGTAGACAGCATCACTGACCTACTGACACCATCTATTGAACTAATGTCCAGAAATACAGCTATAAGCAGGGTATGACTTTGAGGAACATTTGTAAAGGAGCTAACAATATTAATCTCAAGTAGTGATGAGTGAGGCTTTCAGCTTGGCTAAGACACAAAGCCATTAATAAAAGCCTATCAACTGCTTTCGTTTTCTCTCTAACCACAAAGTGGCTTCTACGGCTACTGAAGCACATCATCAAAATAGCAAATAAGACTGGCAGTGGCGAGGGAAACAATATGCAGAGGTGCAGGATTTGTGATAATCATCATTCACTCTGTCCCTTTGCCTGTAGGCACTTCACATCAAAACAGATGACAACCACATTTGTAATAGTGACATGCTATTCACCAAATTTGTAAAAGACAGCTTATCAAAACCACGCCTAAAAAGAGACAGCTATACGTAATCTGATGTTGATACGTGTGAGATTTCAGATAACTGTGCAGTTCTGACTACGTGGTTTCAAGTGATATCTGTATTTAATTTTTAATCATGAATAAATGTTTGGAGAACAGCTTGGTGAACAGCTGAATTGTTTTAGAAACAGGTGAGACTGCGAAGACCAAGGAATGGAACCTGTTTCCAGAGAGGGACAACACAAAACTACACAAATTACAGTGTGAAGATGCAACAGATGTTATTTCCATTGCATATTGTGGCTTCTTTTATTTGAAATGACTTCAAAAACATTTCTGCAACAGAGGGGGAATGACTGCCCAATACATTCTGCCCAAATTTAACCTAGTTTTCTTCCTTTTCTAGACTACATCAAACAAATGAATGTATTCCTTAAAAAGATCTTTCTGTGAAAAAGTGTATTCTTTCTTAAGCACTGTCCTCATTTGGCATTTGTTCCAGGAATTTCATGGACCTACTATTAAAGTCCATTTTAATATCCTTTTAGGGAACTAGAGGGGCTATTAGAGTACTTTTACCGACAAACAAAATGTGTAGTCATTAATGGAGAGACTTATAAACAACCATATAATTACTACTACATAATACAATTTTGAGTTTGTTAAAATAAGTTGTTAAATCTATTTTTGTTGACCAAAAAATTTGTCTATCAAGATTTATTTTTTTTTTCTGTCAAATTGTGTTTTTCAATGCAGATGTGTTGTAATTAGAGAGGGCATTCAAGCATAAAGTCAGAGGCACTCATTAGTATAACGAATGGAAGCTTTTGTAAGAGGTCTCGAGGAACTGAATTCTTCCAACTCCTACATGACTTGATCACTAATATGTCTCTTCATGTTTACTTCCTGTGCTCAAGGATTTTGAAACTGTTTTTTTTTTTTTATAAACTAACATATGCCTTTATGGGCACTTATGGTAACAAATACCTTAAAGGTGAAGTGTGAGATTTATACTCCACTGGTGTTACCAAACAGAATTGCAAAAATGGAATTCGAACAGGTTTGCCAACACTCTCATGGAGAAATTGTCAGGATTCTTACGACTTTTCTAAATATAGCTAAATTGTATGATATCGTGCGACTGCACTCGTTTGAATTCCTACGACTTACAGCCAATGATGTCGATAGACATCGTTTCCAACTAATACACCACAATTACTTACTTCTGTCATACACAACAGCTTCCTATTATGTTTACAAACTCTACTGATTGGTTAAGTTTAGATGAGGATTTTGGGTAAGGGCATAATATTAATAAGTACATCCTTAATACTCACGCTTACTTCCGCATTAGACATCCGAAAATTTGCACGTGATGAAGTTGTGCAAGATTCTGCAAACAACATCGTGCGAGACCATACAAAAAGCCAACTCGTAAATTATGTATGGATTTTCATGAGATCGGATTGGGTTTACCAGCAATCTACCATCTACCATTGATGGATAAACAGACAAAGTGAAGCCCCAAGCTCATGCCATTGGTTGAGCCAATGTTTCTATGTTGGGTTACTCAAACAAGCAATGGTATCATAGCTTGATGTTTACACTTTTCAGAGAAATCAACAAACGATTGGCATACCTTAGTTATATTTCTCTTCAAATATTAAACTTGAATAGGAGAAAGAATTTCAACATAAAAAAAATTACACTCTTCACTCTTAGATGTTACTGTAGTTGTTATTATTCTGCATACAGAGTTCCTGTGAACATTTTTTGACATGAATAAACTGAAGAGAGTGCACCTACATAATGCAGGTAATTTCAAGACAGTTATACTTTTTCTTGGCTGAATGTTCCGCAGTACAAATTCCACATGTTGCATGTAATTATAATTGTGGTGATGAATGACTTCATTTCACATCTTCAATATTATTAGACTGTATTATTTTACACCAAAAGTGTCAGATGCCACATTTAATCCCAGATTAACCTCACATGCAATGCAGAATATTTTGCGCCTGTTGTGTATGACGAAGAGAGTCCTTGGCTGAATTATTAGCATGTATTTTTATTAAATCCGAAGGACATTTCTATAAGTGAAAGTGAGGGACATTCCTTGACTTTTCTTGACTTACTGTGATACCATGGTCTTCTCATATTGCATGCATATTTCAGATGAATAATTCAAGTGAAATTAAAAACCAAAAGTTCACATTAAAAATGCAAAATCATATTACAAGTAGCATTTCCAGAGGAAGTGGTTAGGCTCGAAGAGGGTATGATATCAAGGAACACCCTGGAGCATTGTGAAGTTTGACAATATGAAAAATATAAGACTGGTGGTAATAAAATATCATAACACTTCAAAAAACAGCAAACAGATAAAATTTCCCCCCATTACAGCCACCTTTTGGTCACTTTCAACGTATATGTGATCATGTTATATTGTAACTACATTGTAACTACATAAATAAGTGAGTAATAATGCAAATAACCAATATATAGAGGAGAACAGGGCAAGTTGTCAGACAGAGAAGTTGTCAGAAAGGCTATATCTGAGAAACTACATGGTTTAAAAAAAAGTGTAATTACACAAATGTTTCTTGACTCTTTCAAATGGTTTTTGATACTGACTTTAAACACCTTTTAAATTAGAAAGATTACATTTTATCATCCAAAGGAAAACTTTAAATGTTTAGCTTTTGGGTAAACATATGAACATTAGTGTACATTCTGGCAACGTTAAGCTGGGTTATGGAAGTAGATCTTAAAGGTAAAGGCATAGTTCAACCAAAAACAAAAAATTGGTCAATTTTTACTCACCCCTGTGCTGTTATAACCCCATTAGGGTTGCCAAGGTTTTACTCAGTACAAGGGATAACACCAGTGTGAAATTGTATAAGAGGGAGGTTCAGTTCGCTTTATTTCCACAGAGCAGTTTGTTGTGAGCGCAACTCTGCAGGGTCACTTTATATATAGAAGAAGCTTAGAAGCCTTTATTTTGGTCACACATTAGACATACATTTTTGCATATATATATACAGTGAAATTTATTTGTTTCCACATATCCCAGCTAGGTCAGAGTGCAGGGTCAGCCATGATACAGCACCCCTGGAGCAGGTAGGGTCAAGGGTCTTGCTCAAGGGCCCAACAATGGCATCTTGGCGGTGCTGGGGCCCCAACCTTCTGGTCAGTAACCCAGAGCCTCAAACGCTGAGCCACCACTACCCTGAATGTATATAGTCTATACATCTGTGATTAAATCATAAAATAATACGAAAACATGTTCAACTCAAACAATGATTTATATTTCAGTAATTATTATCATCATTATAATGATTATGTTTACATTTATAAACTTAATTAGTAATTTTCTGCCTGTTGTCATAGACGGAGACTTGCTTGATGGTAAATGAAAAGGAGGTAATATATGATTTGTTTTTTTACCACTTTGTTATTTTAATTGCTTTTTTGTTTCGTTTGAAGTGCAATTTAGAATTTAGAAATGTATTTGGTTAAAGTTTTTCATTTTTTAAATAAATGTATTTAATTTTCATTGCTAAATGACTTAAGCAAGAATATTCACTGAATCCTCAGCCGCAGGTTACGGATGAAATTGGATATTGTGATCATATTTCTTGCATATCACCCAGGAGGAAACAAAACAAATGTATTAACACACATTCAAACATTGTAAAAAATAAAAAAGTAAAAAAAAATAAAGCAACCATCTGCAAAGCATTTTTTGTTGAATCATAAGTTCCATGAGCTTAATACAATAAGTTCAGCAAACTCAAAAATATCAATGATCATTGAGTTCAATAAACTATGATTTACTATGAATATAAAAACATTATTTTCAAGTAGATCGATATTTTGACAAGATCATGCATCAGACCAACCAAGAGACCAAATATTTGGTCCATTTTAAAAGATGGTGAAGGTTTCAAGTGCTTCAACATTTAGAAGTTGAGTCAATTTTATAAATAAAGAAACTTCATCAAACCAAACAGTAATCACCCTTATGTTGATGAAACAATGCACAACTTTTACAGCAGAGCAAAATTAAAAACACATAAAGAGCTAAAACATCTATTTATTCAAAACAGAAGGAGGAGGGTCAGTGATCAAACTGAGTATGCTTAAAAGCCTGCATGTTCTACCTTCACCACCAAACTTGACATTGTATGTATTCAGTGTTTAAAAATGTAAGTTGCTCTGACTTAAATGGCATAAAAGATAATTGGATGAATTGTCTTAAATAAACTCACTTTTTTTACATTAGAAAATGTTTATACATTAGAAAATTCAGCTTATCTGACAAAATTGAAGTTGTATTTTTTAAAGTGAAGTCATTACACTTCCGAAGCAGCTAAACTGGGTCCTGGGATGAAAGGTAACAGAACACCAACATTAAATCTGCAACAACCCACAATAAGTGATGTATTTGCCCAGACAACGAAATACCCGACTGGTAGCCCATGATGGAGAGAATGCACGGATGTTGCCCTTCACAGCTATTGAAAAGCCATCTTTCAAAAAGTTGAACAATGCAAATTTTAATTGCACTTAATTTTGTTCAGTTTCATTTTCATTTTTATTTCAAGTTCAAAGCTTGAAATGAAGCTGCCTTGCGTTATTGTGTAGGCTATTACTTAACGAAAATGACCCCATAGTACCACTTAGTGTCCAACCAGTGGTAATAACGGTGTTATAACACACTGGTGTGAAAATTATGATACCGTGGCAAGTCTAAACCCCATATGACTTCCCTTTTTTACTTAACACAAAGGGAGAAATTGTAAAAAAAATATAATGCTCAGTAATGTCATACAGTGGCAGTTTATGGTGACTACCTCTTCAAGCTTCAAAATAATTCAAATGTTTAATTCAGAATTCATGATTGTTCTGAAAGCATACTTTACGTTTGCTGAAAAACAAACCAAAATCTAAGGTATTACTTAGTAAAACTGTTGACCGACTATTGCTGTCCTGAGCTCATTCATGAGACTGCACGAGAGCAACAGTTCACACAGTTAAGACATGGATGGACTGTAGCTTCCTCAGTCACTTCAAACAATAGTTTGATTTTGAAGTACTCCGTTTCAAAAAAAAAATGTTTGAGCATATAAATGCATCTATTTCCAATGCATCTACCCTTCAGATGTCATGTGTATTTTGTTGATTCATGTTTTTCATGTCTTTTATTTTGAAGTTCCTGTTTCATGCCATGTGGTACCCTTGTCATGTGATGTTAGAGTTCTGTTTGTTCATTGGTTTATGTTCTCCCATGTATATTATTTAAGCCGTCAGGTTTTCCATTGTCCCTTGTCAGGTATTGTGTGATTGGTAACACCATGTTTATGTCAAGTCAAGTTTTAAGTCACGTCAATATCATGTTTATGTTTCTCGTTTGTAGTAAGGGATTTTTGGTTTTCACATTTATTAATAAATTTGCACTTGGGTTCTTCATTCCATCGTCTTTGTCAGCTGCCAGCAGCAACGTTACATCAGACATGTTTAGTAAGTTTGGTTCTCTTATTTGTGTGCAGCTCTGCGGTGTTGTCTTCTATTGTAAGTATCGCTGTGGCTGACCTGCATCTTATAATATAATTTAAATAATATATTCAATTTCGGATTGTTTCTCACCAAACCTTATTGTATGCATTCATAACAATCATGAGTCTAATGGAATAATTTATTAGACTTCTGAATGAAGCCTGATTTATTATATGGAAGAAGCCAAACTTTTTTCTCCTGGACAAACTGAAGCACCCAAGGTGAATGTAGCTGGCATTTATCCTACACACATCATTTTAAAATTAGTTGATTTCAGGTAATGTCACGTGTTTAAAGTATTAATCCAGCCACAAGAGTAATGCCAGTAATGTAGGTTTTTCTCTACATGGAATGCCGATTTTAGCGCTGTATCGCTTCATTTAACCTGTCACTGAACCCTTTCCACTTTTACAAAAATCCAGTTGCAAATCATGTAAAACGTATACTTGTGCACAATCTCTGAGATACAGACTTCAAAGTTATCCACTTTAACAACAGTAACCTAGGTAACAACTCCTCAGCTGGCACACGCAATTGTAAATAAAAATTGTCATGTCCAAACCACAACAACGATAAGTTTTAACCAATGATCATTGCTCTTAAATCAGCTATGTTCTCCCAGGTCAAGAATTTCAGAGATGTGAGCAAACTAACATCAAATCATCAAATTAACACAGTTGCAGAACATAAACGTGACTGCATTTCATCATAATTTGTAGGCAAACTATGCAAAACCTATTCGCCCATGTATAAATGACCCTTTATACTTTTGCATTTTTTTGAAGCTTGAAGAGGTGGTCACCATAAACTGCAATTGTAAAAACAATATTTTCCCTTTGTGTTAAGAAGAATAAAGAGAGTCATATGGGGTTATAACAACACAGGTGTAAGTAAAAAAATTACAGAATTTAAATTTTTGGGCAAACTATCTCTTTAACTGGAACGTTAAACTACACTTCTTTTTTTTTTTTTTTTTACCTTAATATGTGCTTCATGCAGTAACATCTAAAATAACTGTTTGTTTCAAATCAAAAATATTATTTAACATCACTGAATCAACCCGAATACTTTAGGTTATGCCAACAATGTTTACAATCATGCCAATAAAGCCCCTTTGAATTTGAATATTACATTTAAAACACAGATGATGAATTTATGAAAATGATCCACTATAAAAAGTGGTAACTCTTGTTAATTGTCAAATCAAATCAATGTGACAATAAAATGATTTGATTTGATTGATTTGATTTGACAATTAACAAGAGGTACCACTTTTTATAGTGGATAATTTTCATAAATTCATCATCTGTGTTTTAAATGTAATATTCAAATTCAAAGGGGCTTTATTGGCATGATTGTAAACAATACAATATTGCCAAAGCAGAGGAAAAAAAAAGAACTACAGCTTAATCTATAATTACATGTAGTTTAACAAATTTAACAAATATAAATATAAATAATAAAAATAAATACAAAACAGGTTCAGAACTGCTGAAGACCACAGTGTTTAAAAAAAGTGAAGAGCACTGACACATAAATTAATATACACACATAAACTGAGGGTCACTGTTGTGAACATTGGGGTGACACACGGGGGTAAAACACATAACACAGATTCACCCACTGTCTCTCAGGCTGTGACACATTAAAACGTATCTTGCAGCCAGTGCTGCTGTGTGTCCCTCTCCACGTATTATATTAATTTGTTCTTGTACTGTCATGGTTGTAAATTTGTCTATGCTGTTTGTTAATTTATCTATATAAATGTCCCTTGTATATTGAAATTTATATGTATACGATATGGGATACCTATTAGCTAAGCCAATGCTTTGAAATGTTTCTTGTTATGTTTTTACTGTTTCATGCAATGTTGTGCTTCATAATTGTTTTACTGTTCAAATTTAGCTGAAAAGCATGTAATGACTGTTTAATGACAGGTTCAATTGTGACAACTTCCCCCATGTACTCCATTTAATGTGAAAACCTTCACTATCACAGAGTGGGCAATACTGATGGAAATGTTCAATGGCTTTTATCCTTTTTTTAACCATGAATTTAAGACATGTGCCTCCACAGAAATGTACTTTCAAATATAAGCCTATCTTGAGAATTATTCACTGGAATAAAAAGTCTGACAACTAGCCCCAGACTCCCCTCTACTTAATATGTTGCTAAATACTTTGTGGAGTTCCTTATAGAAGAAGAAACTTTATTGTCATTGTAGTTAAATAAGGCAGGCAGAATAAGCAGGCAGAATAATTATAAATACACGTATAATCACCAGTTAGTGCAATACTTGTTCTTACAGTTATTGACATTACTCTCATATTACATGCAATCTGTGTAGCATGGACATTGTAATGTAAAGTGTCAACCGCTTATTCATTGAGAATGTCAAGCTCTCTCCAGGGGCTTCCTGAAAGACCAGCTGAGCACCTGTGCGTTTCTGCAGGAGATGCGCAGTTCAGTTAAGCTCTACCTGAACTTCACTGCTGCAGAGACCCAAAGCCCAGAGCTCCTTACATTCATATCTGTCAAGCACCAACAATACATCACAGCACACTCTCTTTCAATGCTAAACCAAGCTGATGGGTGAACTAATATTTGACCTGCTGATTAAAGCATACAACAGGGATCCATTATAATGCAGAGCAGAAAACACGTTTCAGTATGAACGAAAGGCGCAACAATAAGCAGGCAGAATAATATTAACAACAACAACAACAACAACAACAACAACAACAATAATAATAATAAATATTTTTATTTTTATTTATTTTTTTATGAAAAAAAAATCATGTTAAAATGTGTACTTCACCTGCAGAACGTGTCTAGTCCTCCCTTCAAATGTAGGTATTTCTTCAGTTTGTGCTCCACATGCAGTGGACGCGAAATGCTGACATTGCAGTCACTGAGAATTCGGGAAAACCATTTCGGCCAAGTCTGTGCGTCCAGAGAGAGAATGGAGAGAGATAGAGAAAAGCGCCGGTTTCGCCCTTTCTCCTTCTGTTCTTCACACGAGATATATTCCAGCACGTCTCTCTCGCAATGCGTGTACAAACCGCTCCTGTGTCACGCATTCACAGCCATAGAGAGAAAGAGACAGACGTTGTTTGTGGACAGATTTACATTCAGCGTGGCAAGCCAGCAACACTGTGTCCAGCAAATCAGCAGAGAGAGAGAGAGAGAGAGAGAGAGAGAGAGAGAGAGAGAGAGAGAGAGAGAGAGAGAGTGCAGATTTCTAGCGAAAGACTGGGAAGGCAGACTTTATTAACAATAGCGCCACCATCTGATTCAATTATTTGGTGCGACCAGCCATTACGATCTATCCTTACAGAAAGTGCAATGGCAGTAGTTCAATGGCACTTTGATATACTGTTTAGAATGGTACTGAATGATTGCCATATTAATGTATAAACAAAATAAAAAAAATAAAAAATATGGTACTTATAAAATAAATGCTATTAAACATTAAAACACACACACACACACACACACGTTGGGTTTCCATGTTTTATGGGGACTTTCCATAGACATAATGGTTTTTATACTGTACTAACTTTATATTCAATACCCTAATCCTACCCCTAAACCTAACCCTCACAGAAAACTTTCTGCATTTTTCATTTTCATAAAACATCAAAAAACATAATTTAGTAGTATAATTTATAAGCTGTTTTCCTCATGGGGACCGCCAAATTGTCCCCACAACGTCGGGTTTTACTATCCTTATGGGGACATTTGTTCCCCACAAAGTGATAAATACACGTTCACACGCACGCACGCAAGCACGCACACACACACACACACACACACACACACACACACACACACACACACACACACACACAAGATTACCTTGTTAGGTAGGCCTACTTTTTTGTAGGTTACTTTACTGATTGAAAAAAAAAAATGGGTAAAAGTTGACAATTGCTGTCTTACATATATTGCTAAATTCTTGATTCTGATTCTGGTCGACAAATGTTCCAGGTGTTCCTAGATACATTTTCAGATTTGCAACACGCTTGTTACAAAGTTTCAAATGCACACAAAGTTTTCAAGTGCAGCACACTACAGCAAAATAATCAGAAAACACAAAGACACACTACTCAACCAAAATAGAAAAAAAATATTAAATTCATAAAAAAGGATACATTTTTGCAGATGGGGGATGATGGGATGACTGCTCAGCTGCAAATACTGTAATCAGGGCTGGTACTGATACAGATTTCCTGATTAGATTCCGATTCGCAAGCTCTCAATTAGATTTTGATTTCAATTCTATATGGATTCTTATAGGTATATTTCAGTATATTACGAAAATATGAATTTGATTAATTATATTTTATTAATTTTACATTATTTTGGTCAACATTTAGCTTTTTTAAAACGAACAAATCCATTTATTTCATTAATGAAATATGAAATTATACAGCATATATAATATTTTGTTACATGCTTATTGTTTACATACATAATTTATACCATTTACAAGTATTTACAATGATTTGTTGAACACCTGCTGGAAACCGATACTGACTCTTTAAGAAAACCGGCTGTTCTGTAAAGAGAGCCTTTAAATGAGCGCACATTAATAAGAGAGAATTGATGGTTTCTTTTTTTATGTTATTTTATCAACAACTGAGAGTAAAGAACAGATACTAAAAGAGACATTATTCAAAGACTTGCTTGGATCACGTCTTTGAACACGGAACGAGACAAATCAAACTTTTACTTTCAACACAGTGCTAAACTTTGTCACCACTATACTACACAATCACTGGTAAGTGAAATCTGAACATTTACCTGCCAGTGGCTAAGAACAGACATTTTAGACAGATAGCGTGAAATTTGGTTGCAAATGCTAGTAGGGTTGCTACCCATCCTGTAAAATACGGGATTGTCCCATACTTAAAGATAAACTATGCGTCCCGTATCGAATCAATGCGGAACGTGATTTATCCCGTATTTAAGCTGGTCTGACAGGGTCATAGCGAAACTGTTCAAGATCGTTCATCGTAAGGTGGATAAGGGACCATCTGAAATGTCCACACATTATGCAAAAACTGTGGAGGGTGTTATAAGGGATCATCTGAAATGTCAGCCAGAAAATGAGAGCCTGGCACCTCTGTCATGTGTTTCAGCCTATGCTTTGACATAGATTACATGTCTGATTGTGCTCAAATTGACCTTGAAGACTGATCAGTCCCAGTCAGAGATAAATGGCATAACTCTGTGGGTGCCTCGAGCACAAGTGCTGTTGGACTTGGTGTCATGGGTGTCATTAGGAGGTCTGTGAGAGTGATGTTTTTCTGTCAGCTTTTATCTTGTTTGCTTTTGTCTGATTTTAGCCTCCCCATGGTTACACACCTGCAGCAGGGTTTAACGAGCTTTACCAGCAGATTTTATTCTTTGTCTCAGCAACCTATCTGTTATGAAGGGGGCAGACGAGGAGTGAAGATCTACGCGCAGCTTTATTGAAAATTAACCAAAGACAAACGAATGGTGAACACAGGAACAAACAAAACATCCATGATGGGAAAACAAAAGATACAAATACGAGAAACATCCACGACGGGCTCAGGCAGGAACATACATGACATAAGCATAACATTTACATTTAACAACTCACAAAGACTGATGAAACAACAGGGCTTAAATACAAGGATGATGATTAAATTAAACACATGTGAAGACAATGACAGATAGATGGCAGTGATGAGGGCAGGGAATTATGGGAATTGAAGTCCAGGAGAGATGACAAGGGAGAAACACAAGGCAGACAACCGGGAATCGTGACATAACCCCCCCTCAAAGGAGCGGATTCTAGACGCTCCTAACAAACAGAAAAACAAAACAAAAAAAAATCATCCAAGGAATGAAGGGGGAGCTCAGGGTGGGCAGGCAGACCAAGGAGGGCACAAGGGGCAAACAGGCAGTCCAAGGGGGGGCACAAGGGGCAAACAGGCAGTCCAAGGGTGGGGGGGGGGGGGGGGCACACGACAGGTACGGGGTCAGGAGGTCGGGGAGGCGGCCAGAGGACGGGGAGTGGGTCAGGAGGCCTGGGTGGCGGCCAGAGGACGGGGAGTGGGTCAGGAAGCCTGGGAGGCAGCCACAGGATGGGGACTGGGTCAGGAGGCCTGGGAGGTGACCACAGGACAGGGACTGGGTCAAGAGGTCTGGGAGGTGGCCACAGGACCACAGCCAGGGAGAATTCCGAGGGCGGAGCCATGGAAGGTGGAGCCATGGGAGATTCAGGTGGCAGAGCCATGGAAGGCGGAGCCATGGAAGACCCATGAGGCAGAGCCGTAGAAGGTTCGGAGACAGTGACGTGGAAGGCGGGGCCATGGAAGGCTCAGGATGTGGAGTTTTGGAAGGTGGAGCCATGGAAGGCTCAGGAGACGGAGCAGTGGAATGCTCTGGAAGCAGAGCCGTGGAAGGCTCAGGAGGCGGAGTCATGGAAGGTGAAGCCGTGGATGGCTCTGGAGACAAGGGAGGCTCTGGAGATGTGAAAGGCTCAGTTGACTGAGTCGTGGAGGATGGAGCCGTGGAAGGCTCAGGAGGTGGAGCCATGGAAGGCTCAGGAGGCGGAGCCATGGAAGGTGAAGCCGTGGAGGGCTCTGGAGACGAGGGAGGCTCTGGAAACTTGGAAGGCTCGGGAGGCGGAGCTCTGGCTGGCTCGTGGTTCGAGGCTACAGGCGCTGGCTCTGGGATGGTCGAGGCTACAGGCGCTGGCTCTGGGATGGTTGAGGCTACAGGCGCTGGACCTGGGACTGTCGAGGCTGCTGGCAATGCTGGCTCTGGGACGGTCAAGGCTGCTGGCAACGCTGGCTCTGGGACGGACGAGGCTGGCAATGCTGGCTCTGGGACAGACGAGGTTGACAACGCTGGCTCTGGGACGGACGAGGCTGGCAACACTGGCTCTGGGACGGACGAGACTTCCAGCTTGTTGGCCATGGCAGGCGTGGGCGTTGGCTCGTTGGCTCGTTGGCCGTGGCAGGCGTGGACGTTGGCCGTGGCAGGCGTGGGCGTTGGCTCGTTGGCCGTGGCAGGCGTGGGCGTTGGCTCGTTGGCTGTGGCAGGCGGAGACTGTAGAGCAGAAGCCTTTCCTCTTCTCCTCCTCCTCCGGACAGACGAGGCTGGCAACGCTGGCTCTGAGGCGGACGAAACTTCCAGTTCGTTGGCCATGGCAGGCGTGGGCGTTGGCTCGTTGGCCGTGGCAGGTGTGGAGGGACGAGTTATGGAAGGCTGGGGGGTGACCACTGTGGGAGGAGAGGTAAAGCCCTCTTCCACAACACCCACAGTGAACGGCGAGCCGCTAACTCTCAGGGTCTCCTCCACAAAGTCGAGGAGCGTCCAACTAGGAGTCGTCGGTGGCAACAGCTCCCTTAACGAACTGTTAAGGTTTCCTCTGAAGAACACCACCAAGGAATACTCCGGGAAGTTCGCTACATTAGCCAGCTCCAGAAACTCACGAATGTGATCCTCCACTGGACGACCCTCTTTTTTGAGGCAGAGAAGTCTGTAGTTCGCTTGTTGAACTGCTAGATCCATAGTCGGTGAGTTGTTCTGTTATGAAGGGGGCAGACAAGGAGTGAAGATCTACGTGCAGCTTTAATGAAAATTAACCAAAGACAAAAGAATGGTGAACACAGGAACAAACAAAACATCCATGATGGGAAAACAAAAGATAGGCAGGAACTCAGGCAGGAACTCAGGCAGGAACATACATGACATAAGCATAACATTTACATTTAACAACTCACAAAGACTGATGAAACTACAGGGCTTAAATACAAGAAGGATGATGATTAAATTAAACACAGGTGAAGACAATGACAGATAGATGGCAATGATGAGGGCAGGGAATTATGGGAATTGAAGTCCGGGAGAGATGACAAGGGAGAAACACAAGGCAGACAACCGGGAATCGTGACACTATCAACTTCACCTCAGCATTGACACAAACCTATAATTCCAGAAGGAAAGTGACCTGAATTTAGCCTTCAGTACTTTCTGTACTGTAAAATAGCATTTTCTTAACTAATAGTTTTGTTCTTTTTCCCAGTAAAAAAATATATGAACACATTAAAATAAGACATATTTTCTTCATAAGAAAAATTTTGTAATACATTATGACCTGTTTTCAGACAATATATTTGATTGAAATTTAGTTCCCTATCTGTCACTCACTCGAAGTTTTGTCGATGAGTTGACACTAAGTGTCACCCTTGGGAGTCCAGACATCTCGGATTTTTTGAGAAATGGCCAATAGGAATTGGCGTGTGGGATTTGCATGCCACTCCCCCAGACATACGGGTATAAAGTGAGTGTCGCAGCAAACCCACATTCAGATTTCTTCTTCGGAGCCAAGCAGACGTATTCACAGAGCTGAATTCCTCCTGCTGTTCCATTCATCTCTCTCTCTGAAAAGCTGTTGGATCTACGGTGCATTACAGCGGTTCTCCCCCTCACACACAACGGTTGTGCTGAGAAAACACCCCTGGGCGCTTCGACAGCTGAGCAGAGCTTCTTATATATATATATATATATATATATATATATATATATATATATATATATTCTTCATTTGAATATGTTTTCCTGGTTATGATCATTACCTCTCCGTTTCCCACGACCACTATTGCTGCCTCGCGTGTTGGGCAACAGCGCTTGTGGACGGGTCATGCTCTCACTTCGAGGGTATGATTTTGGCAACGTTGCAGCCGCGGCTTTCTCTTGTAAGAGGGAAAGCCACTCCAGCGGCTCCCCAACGCAGACCTCCTACCCGCGGGAAGGAGGTGCAGTCGGTTAGCACTGGGGGCGATTTGGGGACTTCAATGGGAGCTTCTCTGTTGGGAAATTCCCCAAGGACCTCCCATTCCCCAGCATGCTCATTTGCCCCAGTGAGCTCCGTGATGTGACTGCCGGCACGTCTCAGAGCGAGTTCGCGGTCGCGTTCGCAGATTACAGCATCGGAGAGTGGGTTGGTATGGTCTGTCTCCATGCGCAGCTGATGGCCATGCATGCACGGGCGGCTGCAAGTGTCGGGATGGAGTGGAATCCCCAAGTGCTGCTTACAGCCTTGCCTTGCCCCCGTACCTTTCTTCCCAGAAGTGCACGTTGAGCTCGGAGACGTCCGAGTCTCCCTTCCAGGGCCTGCAGGTTTATGGCGTCACTCACGACTGAGACCACAGTGCCACTGGACAGGCCATCTCCGCCCTGCATGCCACGGCTCTCCTGCAAGTGCACCAAGCCGAGGCACTCAAAGAACTGCACAAGGGTAGTTCTGACCTGAGATCGATGCAGGAACTGTGCTCGATGACTGATCTCGCCCTCCGAGCCACGATGGTCACAGTGTGGTCTCTTGGGCAGGCGATGTCCACACCATAGAGGATTTCACCCAGAAATCCTCAGTGGTTAAAAGTCAGACGGGGACCAGCCAACACATCCTGTCCTTGCGCGATGCAATGTCTCGCACCCCCATCTGTTTTTCGCTGAACTGTCTTCGTACACTCAAAAAGAATGCAACAGTCCCACTGATATACTTTCAGAGGCTCCTGGGATATATGGTGTCCTCAGCGACGGTTACGCTGCTTGGTTTGATGCATATGAGACCACCTCAGCACTGTCCTCAGACCTGAGTTAAGACACGAACATGGCACCACGGCAAAAAAGCGCACTGCATTCTCGTCACGCAGGCTTGTTGCCATCTGTTCATCCCCTGGCCAGACCTAACGTCCCTATGGGCAGGAGTTCCCCTAGGCCAGGCCTCCAGGCACATTATGGTTATGACAGCAATGGGCACACAGTCGCCCAGCCCACGACTGCATTGGCACAACTAATTCCTCGAATTGTTGGTGGTATTACTTGCCTCGAGGAGGCCATTGCTGTTGATCCGGGGAAAGCATGTGTTGGTCCAGACGGACAACACTCATTGACTGTCACAACAAGCTTGTCGTCTCCACCTCTGGAGTCAGCTGCGGCTCAAATCGCTGAGAGCCACTCACATCCCGGGCCACCTCAATGGCACAGGAACTGTGCTCGATGACTGATCTCGCCCTCCGAGCCACGATGGTCACAGTGTGGTCTCTTGGGCAGGCGATGTCCACACCATAGAGGATTTCACCCAGAAATCCTCAGTGGTTAAAAGTCAGACGGGGACCAGCCAACACATCCTGTCCTTCTCAATGGCACAGCGGCCACGCTGTTGCGGCAGGTCACACTCAGGGGAGAGTGGAGACTCCACCCTCAGGCGGTCAAGCTGTTCTCCGTGCGTTTTCTCCCAGTGAGCCTACTTGCACAGATATTGTGCAATGTCAGGGAGGACAAAGAGCAGGTCATTCTAGTGGCCCCTCAGTGCCCCCCCAGTGTTCTCGGACCTCATGCTCCTCGCGACAGCCCCTCCTGGTGAATTCCCCTGAGGAAGGACCTTCTTTCTCAGGGACGAGGCACCATCCGGCACCCACGACTGGACCTCTAGAATCTCCATGTCTGGCCCTTAGATGGGATGCGGAAGACTTAAGTGGCTTACCACCCACAGTGGTAGACATGGTCATTCAGGCCACAGCCCCCTTAACGAGGTGCCTGTTAACCTGAAGTGGTATCTGTTCACTAAGTGGTGTTCTTTCTGATGCAAAAAACTCCAGAGATGCTCAGTTGGATCAGTGCTTTCCTTTCTGCAGGAGAGGTAGGAGGGACGGCTGTCCCCCTCCACCTTGAATGTGTGTAGCCGCTACATCAGCACATCAAGATGCAGTAGAAGGTAAGTATTTGGGAAAGCATGACTTGATCCTAGGGTTCCTGAGAGGCGCAAGGGGGTTAAATCCCCCCAGGTCACACCTCATTCCCTCATGGGACCTCTCTGTGGTCTTTCGGGGCCTTCGTGGATCTCCCTTCGAGCCCCTTGAGTCAGCTGAGTTAAAGGTGCTCTCCTTAAAGACCACCCTCCTGATGTTGCTCACCTCCATCAAGAGGGTAGGGTACCTGCAGGCATTCTCTGTCAGTGAACCATGCCTGGAGTTCAGTCCAGTTTACTCTCATGTCATCCTGAGACCCGGAACGGGCTACGTGCCCAAGGTTCCCATGATTCCTTTCAGGGATCAGGTGGTGAACCTGCAAGCGCTGCCCCTGGAGCAGGTAGACCCAGCCTTGGCATTGCAGTGTCCGGTACGTACTCTTCACATCTACTTGGATCGCACGCAGAGCTTTAGAAGCTCCGAGCAACTCTTTGTCTGCTTCGGTGGACAGCAGAAAGGAAGTGCTGTCTCCAAACAGAGGATCACTCACTGGTTATCGATGCCATCGCCATGGCATACCATGCCCAGCATGTGCCGCCCCCTGTCGTCCCGCGGCACCTCTATAGCAGACATCTGTAGAGCTGCGGGCTGGGCAACATCTAATACCTTTGCAAGGATTTATAACCTCAGGGTTTCATCCCGTGTGATATCAGGTGACACAAACAGGT
Organism: Moxostoma hubbsi; assembly: GCA_032164185.1. Lineage (NCBI taxonomy): Eukaryota > Metazoa > Chordata > Actinopteri > Cypriniformes > Catostomidae > Moxostoma > Moxostoma hubbsi. Next base: position 72,686,365 of record JAVLUX010000001.1, read on the forward strand.
AAGTTCGGGTCAGCTGGCTGGGTGTACCGCTTGCGCATAGCGCCTTTCCCCTCCCTTGAGGTGAAAACGTGCACTTTCTTCCCAGTTCCCTCGCCACTGCCCCAGTACGTGCGTCACTTAGGTCCTCATACTGTGATAGGTGCTCCACATGTGCTGGTTGTCTCCTTAGGCAACCCCGTGTGATGTATATTCCGCAAAATGGTTCCCCGCTGGTAAACCTTATCTTCCTTTGGCAAAGGGCCCTCGGTCCTTGCTCACCATGTTTCTAGTAACACCTCCCCTCCTTGGGTAGGACCTGCCCGCAGCGCCTCTCTAGCAGACATCTGTAGAGCTGCGGGCTGGGCAACACCTAATACTTTTGTAAGGTTTTATAACTTCAGGATTGAGCCAGTTTTGTCCCGTGTGTTATCAGGTGACACAAACAGGCAAGTTTGGGTCAGCTGGCCTGGCGTACCGCTTGCGCATAGTGCCTTTCCCCTCCCTTGAGGTGAAAATGTGCAATTTCTTTCCAGTTCCCTTGCCACCGCCCCAGTATGTGCGTCACTTAGGCCCCCATACTGTGGTCCTTAGGCAAACCTGTGTGATGTATATTCAAAAAAATGGTTTCCCTGCTGGTAAACCGCATCTTTCTTGGGCAGAGGGCCCTCTGTCCTTAGTCACCATGTTTGTAATATCTCCTCCCCTCCTTGGGTAGGACCTACCCTGGTGCCGCTCCGCACAACGTGCTTCCGCTCTGACCTGGTAATTCTGCCCATCTTGCACCGCCAGTCTGTGTAACCCGGTTCAGCTCTTGTGGCATTTTCCATTGGAACCCCTAGTGTCAACTCATCAACACAACATTGAGTGAGTGACAGATAGGGAACATCTCGGTTACTGATGTAACCTCCATTCCCTGAGGGAGGGAATGAGACATTGTGTCCCTCTTGCCACAACACTGAACCAACCGCTGAAATGGACGGGTCTTTAGCTCGGCTCCTCAGTGTGAAACCTGAATGTTGGTTTGCTGCGACACTCCTTTTATACCCGTATGTCTGGAGAGTGGCATGCAAATCCCACATGCCAATTCCCATTGGCCTTTTTTCAAAAGATCAGAGATGTCTGAGCTCCCAAGGGTGACCCCTACTGTCAACTCATTGACACAATGTCTTGTTCCCTCCATCGGGGAATGAAGGTTACATCAGTAACCGAGACATTTCTTATCCTACTGGCAATTTTTTTTTAAGCATAGTGTTATACTAAATAGTTTCTCCCCTTGCTTTTAGCATTTACCTCACAATTTAGTGAGGTTTAAACTTAAAACAAGAAAAAAGCAGAATGCCGATTAGATTTGCTTCCAAATTAAGTTTGTATATTTTTTTTTACAGAAAAACTAGACAGTGCAAGAATCAATAACTTATAAAAAGCAGCCATGGCAACCCACAGGCCTGAAAAACCCTCATGTTCATCTACAAAACAAAACAAAAAAAATCACCACATTTTATTATCACTTCCCAGACCATCCATATCACCCCATTACAATTGTTGTTGGAAATAAATCTCAGAACAAGACCAGGAGATTAGATGATCTTTGAAAAGGTCGAACGGCACTCCTCAGGGTGTTGAGAAGCGGTCAATCCCAGACACAAACACCAGTAAAATAAGCTCTCTTTATTAAAGCCAGAGCTGTGTTCTTCTCCACTGCCATTAAACACACATTAATCATGCTCACTTCAGCCCAGGATACTTTAACATAGCCCAGTCATCATTAATAATGCTCCAACCAGTACCGCGTTGACATTTCCTTTAATTATCTCTGTAATTTATTCATGTACTGTAGCAGTGGTGCTTGTTGTGCGAAGTTGCCTGCAAGGAATATTTTACTTAGTCCTCTTCAAGACACAGGATTAAAAATGCTAATGAGGAAGCTGGGAGGCATGACTGCTATTTGTGTGTGCAAAGCCGGGAAGCATTTAGCATTTTTTGCATGTGCCGATTGAAACAGGTTGGAGTTTGTTAGTGCATCAGAAGTTTTGAGTATTATATTTGTGTGACTGGGATGTCATTTTAGTTATGCATTTGATGTATTAGTTGGTGACTGTAATGGTGACTTCCTGAACCGAATTCAATCACAATTTTTCTTTGGGGGAAAAAAGGAAATGAGGAAAAAGTGGCAATAATAATAACAATAATAATAATAATAAAGAACTAAAAGAATTGTTTACAAAATAAATGAAAGATCTGTCATTACTTGAAAAACACAAAACAAGATGTTAGGCAAAATTATTCTGTCACATTCACTTTCATTATCTGAAAAAAATAAAATAAAATAAAAGTAAAAAAATAAAATTTATTTGAATGGTGACTGAGACTAACATACTGCCTAACATTTACTGACTTTCAATTAAGGTAATTACTTTATGTTAAGTACATTACTTGGGTTACACATAATTCTGAAATAATATTATTTATATATAACACATTTAAAATATGAATTATGTTCACATGAGCATCTGTTTACGTTTCAGTGACAGCTGAAGGGTGTCACAATGGACGAAGAGGATATGTAGACATTAATTTTAACTCGTTGAGCAAAAAAAACTAAACTTTCCTGTGAAAAATATTTTAGAAAGTAACTTAAAAGTAAAGTTATAAGTAATATGATTACTCTTCTATTAAAGTAATCAGAAGACAAATCTGATTATAATTGTTAAAGATGTAATTAGTAATTAGTAATGGATTACTTTTTTAGTATCTTACCCAACAATGGTGCCAAGTTTGGTGGATGTTCTGTATCTTGATAATTTTGGTTAAGGGATTTTTCAAAAACCTGAATAACATCCAAGCAATGAAGCAACTTGGCTCACTAAAGGTGCATTCTGTAATTTCTTCCTCATTTGAAAATTTTACTTTTAAAGATATGAATTGTTTAATTTCATGGGGTCCACCATGTTGTGATCACATTCATTTATTGTACACTTTAACTCAAGGATTAAATTAACACTGACTGAATATGAGTAGTGAATTTCTACAATGACATCAGTACCTAAAAACTACTGTGTTTAAAGGTGTTCACACAAAAATAAAAATTCTCTCATCATTTACTCACCCTCTTGCAATTCCAGATGTGTATGACTTTCTCTGTAAAATATTTTTCAGCTCTGTAGGTCCATACATGCCATTTTGAAAATTTTGACACTCCAAAAAGCATATGAAGGCAGCATAAAAGTAATCGATACAAATCCAGTGTTTGATTCCATATCTTCAGAAGTGATATGATATGTGTGAGTGTGAAAAAGATCAATTATTTTTAGCTAGAGATTGTTCTCCCTGCCTATTAGAGGGTCGATATGCATGAAGAATGTGAATCATCAATCAAAAAATCAATGTGAAAAGTTAAAGTGGATATTGACTAAGCAGGCAGGAGAATTTATAGTAAAATTTGTAATAGTAATATATTGATCTGTTTCTAACCCACACCTATCATATCACTTCTGAAGACATGGATTTAACCACTGGAGTCCTATGGATTACTTTTATGCTGACTTGTGTGATTTTTGGATCTTCAAAATTATGGCACCCATTCACTTGCATTGTATGGACCAAAAGATCTGAGAAATTCTTCCAAAAATCTTTATTTGAGTTCAGCAGATGAAAAAAATTCATACACATCGGCATAAGGGTGAGTAAATAATGAGAGAATACATTTTTTGGGGTGAACTATTCCTTTAAATGATGCTGCATCCACGCCCCAAGGTGTCAGTGTAAGTCTAAGATGACATATTAAAAAATTACTAAGTGCACCTTTACTATAAAATGTTCTGTCACAGGTATGTGTTAATAAGCATTTCACAATCCAATTGCATCCAATCAGAATTTGAGTCATATATCCGCTTTAGATTGTGAAAGACATTACAGTTAGTACAGGCACATGCATGTGACATGAACTGTGGAGTATTTAATTGTTGCATACATATTTATTATCGTAACCAATATTCATATTGTGACACAGCTACAAATTTCAACAGCAACTACAACATTGCATAGTTCAATCCTATCAAATCCAGTTTGCAGCAGAGAGTGCCAAGTACCATAATCACACTGGAAATGGAGCTCAGCTCAGCCTATGTGTAATTACCCTCTCTTGCCTTTAGCTTAAGTTTACTTACAGGCTGTCAGGAGATGCATATCCATGAAGGCAATAACAGCTCCTGGCAAGACTGTCAAGCCATCTGGCATAGAGAACAGGGTGACAAAAACAAACGCAGATAGGAACTTGGTCTTCATCCAGTTTGGAAGGAATGGAGAGAAACCTCCACGTCCCAGGCAAAGCTTATTCAGCATCTCTAGGCCATCACCGTTTAACATTGACCATAGATCTGCAATAGTTGTTCAGGCATGCTAAGTTGCCTGATGACTGAAGGAGTGCAATTCCTTGTGGAACCCACAAAGCACCATGGCAACTATCTGTTTATGCTTGCCGAAGGCGGGTAAATGTTCTGAAAATGGTGTTAAGTTGGCAATTTGTGTTTTTCAATTGCTGTTTGACTTGAGTCTTATTCCTCCCATGGATGTTTGCCATGCATAATTTTTAGTACAGTGTGAATATGTTCCTAAATTCCCTTTTCTCGCTGTGTAACATGCATTCAAACTGGAAGAGTGCACCCATATCACTTCCAACCCTATTAAAAAATGACAGCAATTTAATAACCTTCCCAAATGCATAAAAAGTCATAGGTACAACATTTGGCTTTGATTGCCGATATAATGCACATCCATAAACAAACTGTATGAGACAGTTTACACACTCAAGATGTGTTGCAATTGAAAAACCCTGTCACAGCACTTTGCCTTTGCTTTGCCTTAAGGCTGTGCTCTTAATTGAAAATATGCTTTTAGCACAATTCTTTTCCCTCTGTAAATGGCTACAATTCCCATAAATTAATGAATAAACAAACAAATAAACAAATATGTGAAAATATATTCACACTCAATAACCACTGAATAACTTTTTATGTTCCACTATGTCAGTTTGAGGCCTTTAGCCCTTGCAGTATTTGTCTCTTATGGAGAATTTACCTTTGCAGTGTGAGTGTTATTTCCTCTGGGTGCCCTTACCCTCTCCTTAGTTCATTATCCTGCCTGCTGCTAGTCGGCGCGCATAAGACTAATGGCTCTCTCTGACTCTCACTGCAAACTACAGAGCAACAGTGGAGGGTTCTATTTCGTCTGAGCAGGCTGAATTTATCTTCTCCAAGAGAGTCCATCACAGATTTTAATGAGAGGACAGCATCTTCGAGATAAATCCTCATTCGTCTGGTCCGTAGAGGTGGTTGGATGCATGGCGTCAATTGGACCACGTGGCCCACAGAGGCACATGACAACAATAACTTGTCCCGGACAGACTGTGGCTCCTTCTGTGCTGCCGTTCCCATTATGGAAAGGGAAATGTGAGGGGAGCAGGTGGCGGATCTAAACACTTCCAAATGTCAATCTGGCCTTGAGATTCACGGCACAACATGAGTGGGAGTCAGGCAAAGCTTTAGTGACTTGTGTAGATTGAAATTTAATCAGATCGCTCTTAATTGAAATATTTTCTAAAAACACTGTTTAATTCAGACCTGGTACCATGGTCTGTCTGCTCTTATGACAAAAACAGATGACAGCGAAAGCAGTTTTCTACCATCATTTACACAAAAAGCTGTGCATTTTACAATGGTCAACTTCAGTTGGTCAAACATGGTTAACCTTTAAAAGCACACCTCGGTCTTTAGTGATCAGGACCTCATTCCACACCCTGTATCTCATCCATTTTTTGAAGTTGTAACACCGCCTACTTAGAATTCCACAATCTTTCTCTTATAAATAGTGTAACATACACAGAAAAGAAATACACACACACACATTATATATATATATATATATATATATATATATATATATATATACAACGATCAGCCACAGCATTAATACCACCTGCCTAATATTGTGTAGGTCCCCCTTGTGCTGCCAAAACAGTGCCAATCTGCATCTCAGAATAGCATTCTCTTCACACCACAATTATACAGAGCGGTTATCTGAGTTACAGTAGACTTTGTCATTTTGAACCATACTGGCCATTCCCTTTTGACCTCTCTCATCAACAAAGCATTTCCGTCCACGGAACTGCCACTCACTGGATATTTTTTGTTTTTGGCACCATTTGGAGTAAATTCTAGAGACTGTTGTGTGTGTAAATCCCAGCAGATCAGCAGTTACAGAAATACTCAAACCAGCCCATCTGGCACAAACAATCATTCCACAATACAAATCACTGAGATAATTTTTTTGATGTGATCATTAATGGAAGCTCCTAACCCATATCAGCATTATTTTAGGCACTGCACTGCTGCCACATGATTGGCTGATTAGATAATCGCATGGATGATTGTTGGTGCCAGACAGGCTGGCTTGAGTATTTCTGTAACTGGTCATTTTCACATACAACAGTCTCTAGAATTTACTCAGAATGCTATTCTGAGATGCAGGTTGGATGCTGTTTTGGCTGCATGTGGGGGGCTTACACAATATTTGAAATGATGGGATGGCAATGACAGGCAGACAAAGACAAGATGATGTGAAGAACCCAAGTGCAGTTTTTTACAAAAGTGAAATCCACAACAATAAATCCAAACGTGGACAAAACATAAACATGAACTTGACATGACATGAAAAACCCAACATTACATTAACAATACCTGACAACAGACAATGGCAAACATGAGGGCTTAAATACACAGGCATTGGTAACAAGTAAACAAGATAACCAATCACAATACTGAACTAATAAAAATGTGACATGATAGGGAAACAGAAATAACATGATAATAAAAGATATGAACACAAAACATAAACAAAAACACACCTAGACATAACATATCCCCCATGGTGGCAACATGGCATGACATGTAACATGGTATGCCAGGATCCCTGACTTGGCTATGGTAGGTGTGAGCAATGGCTCATAGAGCGGAGACGGGCCTGGACCATGGAGCAGTGGCGGGCCTGGACCGTGGAGCAGAGGCGTGCCTGGACCTTGGAACAGAGGCGTTCCTGGACCTTAGAACAGAGTGTGGCCTGAACCTTGGAACCGAGGCGTGCCTGAACCTTGGACAGAGGTGTGCCTGGACCATGGTGCAAAGGCTTGCTTGTGACATGGCATGGAGCAGACTGAAGCTTGGCTGTGACATGGCATGGAGCAGACTGAGGTTTGGCTGTGACATGCATTGCTGTGACATGGCATGGAGCAGGCTGAGGCGTTGCTGTGACATGGAGCAGACTGAGGCGTTATTGTCAAAGGCTCAGGCATTGCTGTGACATGTCATGGAGCAGGCTGAGAAGTTGCTGTGACATGGCATGGAGCAGACTCTGGAGTGGCTGTGACACGTCATGGAGCTGACTCTGGCGTGGCTGTGACATAGCATGGAGAAGGCCATGATGTGGCTGTGACATGGCATGTAGCAGACTCAGGCATGGCTGTGACATGGAATGGAGCAGACTCAGGTGTGGCTGTGACATAGAATGGAGCAGAATCAGGCATGGCTGTGACATGGCATGGAGCAGACTGAGGCATGGCTGTGACATGGCATTGCACAGACTGAGGTGTGGCTGTGACATGGCATGAAGCAGACTCAGGATCCGGGGCAGAAGGTGGCACAAGCTCTGTGACCATGACGTGGGACCCTGGCTCGGCGACCATGACGTGGGACCCTGGCTCGGTGACTATGATGTGGGACCCTTGCTCAGCGACCATGACGTCGTCATCCGCCTCCCCCACAGTGAATGTTGAACCACTTATCAGTAGGGCAAGGTCGATATACTGAGTTAGGCTGTAGGTACTCCAACTGTCAGGCATCAGTGAGAAGACAAGCTCATTCAGCCCAAAATGGAAACTGTCCTTGAGGGCAATCTCATTAAAGTCAACCCTGCAGGCCAGAGCACAGAAGTCCTCTATATATTCCTCTTGGGGATTCCTCACGTAAATGAAGAAGCTGAACTGCTGGGTTCATTTTGCGGTCAGGTATTCTGTAACGATGGGCAGAAAAAGACAAGATGAAGAATCCAAGTGCAGTTTATTACAAACGTGAAATCCAAAAAACGTAAATCAAAATGTGAACAAAACATAAACATGAACTTGACTTGACATGACATGAAAAACCCAACAATGTTACATTAACAATACCTGACAACAGACAATGGCAAACATGAGGGCTTAAATACATAGATATGGGTAACCAATAAACAAGACATCCAATCACAAGACTGTCACTACAGTGATTGGCTTGATTTACATTTGACATTGATATTTGATGAAAAAACAACATGGAAGTAAACTATAGCAAGTACACAGAGGTGGGTATAGCCAAAAACTGTACTCAATTAAAAGTACTTAAAAAACATAATTACTCAAGTAGAAGTAAAAGTACTAACATAAATATATACTTGAGTAAGAGTAAGAAAGTATCCAATTAAAAGAGTACTCAAGTAGTGAAAGTAACTAGTTACTCACAAATGACATAATAGATGTTTACTCCCCTATATTCCATTACATAATACACATTGATCATGTACTAGAGAACTATTATTATTATTATTATTAATGTAAATTCTGTCGTCATTCACCATCATGTTGTTCCAAACACGTATGACATTCTTTCTTCCATACAACACAATAAGGAGATATTAATATATCTCAATAAGGTCACTATTTACTTTCCTTATATTAATATATCACAATAAGGTCACTATTTACTTTCAGTGAAAGTTTATATATATATATATATATATATATATATATATATATATATATATATATATATATATATATATATATATATATATATATATATATATATTGAAAGTGAATGGTGACTGAGACTGTCAGTCCCTAACATTCTGTCCAACATATTTTGTGTTCCACATAATATAAAGCCTCACACTGGTTTGGAACAACATGAGGGTAGAGAAATTATGACAGAATATACAATTTTGGCTATGCTATCACTTTAAAGAGATAGTTTACCCAAAAAAAGAAAATGATCTTATCATTTACTCACCCTCATGCCATCCCAGATGTGTTTGTTTTTCTTTCTTCTGCAGAACACAAATGAAGATTTTTAGAATAATATTTTAGCTCTGTAGGCCCAACTTTCTATGCTCCAAAAAGCACATAAAGGCTGTCTAAAATTAGTCCATAAGACTCCAGTGATTTAAGCCATGTCTTCAGAAGTGATATGATAGGTGTGGATGAGAAACAGTTCAATATTTGTCATTTTTTGCAAGACAAGAATGTGAATCACTAAAAACGAAGAATGTGAAAGTGATCTGTTTCTCTGTTTCTCATCCACACCTATCACATCACTTCTGAAGATACTGATTTAACCACTAGAGTTTTATGGATTATTTTTATGCTGATTTGTGTTTGTTTGTTTAGCTTTAAAATGTTGCCACCAGAGTATGTGATCAGAGTGGCAAAAATTTCCCCTCCACGCTCAAAGCATTCTTTAATCACTCCGCTCCAGCTCCACTCTGGGTTGTCCATTTCCCGCTCCTCGCTCACTCCGCGCTCCTGGATTAGAGAAACCCTGTTCCATGTTCGCTCCATGGCAAAATTAGCGCCTAACTACCTCTCCACTGTAAGTTATTTCAGTATGCTTTTTAACATCACAACCTTCCATGCAGAAGGTGTATTAAATAAAAAGAAATACACAATACTAGAAGAAAAGATACAATGTGCTTTATTAGAACACTAACATTAGCCCAAGACTAAATTAAATAATTTGTATAGCTTACTTTTGAAACATATTGGCAGCATTCTCTGGGTTTGATCAATTAAATAAATTGCTAGATGCAAAAAAGAAAAAGAAGAAAAAAAAAAAAACAAACTTAAAATTAAAAATATCAATTACCAAACGAAAAAAAATATATAAATTACCAGACCAAAAACAAAACATTTAATTAAATCAAATCAATCTATATATATATATATAAACATTATTAGGTCTATGTATTATTGCCTAATTATTGCCTATTATTTTCTATTGTACTTCTTTTAATTAACATTGCCCTACAATTCTGTGAATGAAAAAAAATACATTCTCAGAATGTTCTACACTTTTTTAATCAAAACTATATAAGACTGTCAAAACTGCATGTCTAATGCAGAGTCCATTTTTAGAAATACTATAGTTTTTAAATCTTCCTCTATTTGCATTTGCTGAACTTATTCATATGCAAATGTATAATGCATAAATTAGCCTATGGCACTAAAATACATATAGATGGAAATCGATTAAAGTCAAACTATGCAATATTAACATGTTGATTACTTCAGTTGGTGTTCAGTTCTCTCCACATATGAATGGATTATCATCGCATTTTCTGGACATGTCTTTTAGGATTTCACAACAAACCTTTGATCGTGGCAGTGACCTGCCCACTTGTTTTCTCCTTCGCCATACTGTCATTAATTTTCAATAAGCGGCAGTTGACGCGGGAATAAAGAGACAAGAAACAAGCATGTAGTTAAGTCAAGCTTTACCACAAGATTAACTCAATAATAGGAGCGTGAAAACAGAAAGCAAATGTAACCTTTGCGCTGGAGGTCGAACATTACCAAGTGCTGCACATTTATCACATTCTTTGTGGTTATATCAGAAATTACATCTTTCCTTCATTCCAATAGTGTTTAACACTGTTTAGCACGTGGTGAATTATTGCATTAAGGTCCGTTAACAGGTGTTTTGCCCGTGATAGAGCATTAGTGGAGCGATATTGGAGCGAGAGTAAACAATGACCAATTTTTTAAAAACACGCTCCCACTCTGCTCACATATTCTGGTTGCCACCCATTTACTTGCATTGTATGGACCTACAGAGCTGATAAATTCTTCTAAAAATCTTAATTTAAGTTCAGCAGAATAAAGAAAGTCATACACGTCTGGGGTTGCATGAGTAAATAATGGGAATTTTAATTTTTGGGTGAACTAACCTTTAAATCTGGATGAATTTGTCAATTAAGAAGAGAGGTTTGGAAACATTTCTAGTAATTATTACAGTGAAAACGTGAAAATGTCCCACAATGACATATATAGTGCGGAAATATAATGCCTTCTTTTGCCATTTCATAGCTTTTAAAGTCCTGTTTGGATTCTTATTTTAGTGTAGTTACACTGTTCAGTGTCGTAAGTATTTAGATAATTAGTTCTGTACAGCAGTCCCACAGCTCTCTAAATGCAGAGAACGCAGCCTAAGTAGGGCACCAACACCAGTCGTGTAACACTCACTGTGTTTGATACTCCCCCTATACACTATATAGTGCACTATTTCGAGTTTTCGCTATTTTGTAGGAGTGTCTGATTTCTGAGTGAGCCACTCGTTCCCTAGTTTTGTTCACTCATTCTTACACACAATGCACTCTGATTTCAAGTGTACATTTCAAGTACACTCGATGATGGTTAATTTCCCACAATTCACTCATTTCGTTCACTTACTGCTGAGATATAGTGCACTAACTGCCATTCACCATATAGGAAATAGTGAATGAGTGAACGATTGCAGACACAGCCACTCTCGTCACAACGATTCCCTTGTGCACACGTGCGCGCCCCACGCACCTTGCTGTGCGCGCGCAGAAATGCTGTCTGTTCGCGCTCCAGTTGTCCGTCATGCGAATGGCAGTGATTAACTTGGATGTTTATATGGATTTATACAGACAATCCACCTGAAGTAGCGGCGATCGTTTCCAGTTCCACCGCGAGGGCACAGAGTATGCATAAATAATGCTTATGACATGCGGGACAAAGCACACTGATATATTTGCTGCACTGACTTAAAAACTGATGTCATAAGAGCCCAGCTACAGAATCACCCGAAAATTACCATCTCATTACACAGAAAAGCCTGTGTTAAAATTAGAGCCAAAACTTACCTCAGCATGCTGCCTTAAATTGGAGCTGTGACTTTAATCTTGAAATACCAGCTTGTCTTTGTGTTAAAAGAAGGCTCTGCGTAACAAAACTATTATTTTTTCACTGTGTGGAACAAAGAAAGTGTTTCACTTTGAAGAGATTGATGCTGCTGCACTAATGACTTGAGTGTCTACATTCAAGTTGGATGTGAGATATTCCTACTTGATATCTCCGATCATAAATGCATTCCATTCCCTGATATTCGGAACTGCAACGCTCCCATTAGCTTAGCAGAGGTTAGACTCTCATTAGAGATGTATCCTAGCAACCCAACTGATAAGCAATGCTGCAGAATATCTGGTGTTTTTAAATCCATAAGGATATCCTTTTTAATGGTGATGTGGCAGCGACAGCCGACTCCTCAGCAAGATCTTGCACTCTTCACTTTCAAATTATGTACATCACTTAAAGCATGATTGCGTCACTCAAGGACAGCTAGAAGGCATTGACCAGGACATATTCTAAAGATCACACCCAACAAGAACAAATAAATCAATCTGATTCGATGATGAATCTAAACAATCTGACTTTAGTTGGTCATTCATTTGAACTGTTGAGGGATTCTGTATGAATTCTGAAGGCCTGAGGGGGTGGAGCTCAAACTCACATGCTGCTTCGGGCATGCAATTTGTGAAACAGTTGTCACACTTTGCTTATAAGCATCAATGAATAAATTCTGACTGGATAAACTTTTTGTTTTTCTCTATTTGTTTGTAGATTAATTAAGAGTGGAAAACAGTTAAAAATGCATAGGCAAAAAGGTGATTGAGAATGAAAGGGTGAAAAATATTTATTAATTTGGCATGTTAGGTCAGCAGGGAAGGCTTTGCTGGTCCTGAGAAATCGCCACTGGTTGCAAACAACAATAGCACAAGGCCTCTTGCCTACATTCACTGAAGATGAATCTGAATCTTGCTCTGGAGTTTTTCTTTAAAAAAAGCATTCACAGTTGTAAAGTGGCTGTTTTGAATCACACGATAGACTGTGCCGTACAAAAGTCTATTGTTGGCAAATTTGGTGTGATGCAACTTTGAATAACCTGATACACACAAGATTAAACTCTGTTCTAGAACTTAATTATGTGAATAATCTCCACATGAAATGACCTCGGGGCTCATGGAGAGGTGCAAGGTTGTGATATTGGTACAACCATTGAAGAGCTTGAGGCATGTGCTTGGAAAGAACAGACTATGTTGCAACTCTAACATAGTTTTAACATTTTCTTCTGTATGGTACATTAAAGATTGGACTCTTTTCTGGAGAGCTTTATAAAAACATTAAAAGTGACATTTCTGTCAAAGCCCCGCGACCCTGTACACAGGATAAGTGGTTGACGATGGATGGATGGATGGATGGATTTCTGTCAAAGCACATATTGATTATGTTACAGTACATGTTAACCCTATGTGAAATATATATGTAGCCAAGTGAAGAAATTTGATGTAATTTCATATATCTATCTATATACAGATACACTACAGATTACAGAATGCATGCTGTAAAATGTAATTTGTAACATATTCCGTTAAACATGGTCAGTAATGTATTCTAAATACTTTAGATTACTTCTTAAGCACTGATATATTTTTTCACTTTTGACTATAAAAACTAAATATCTTCTGCAGTGTTGTTTCTAAAACAAGATAAACCGAACTGATCAATTTTTTACAGGAAAACCATATTAAACATTATTATCAAGAATATAATTTTTTTTGCCCTAATATCAAAGGTCTTACTAGAAAAAAAATTTATTATGATCCAATGTTAATTATCTTGTTAAAAAAACATGATTGTGCCTGGTAACATGTGCATGTAAAATGGCTAGAAATAGCATTTTAGCTTAGCGTAAAGCTGACAATTTACACAAGGTTTATTTCTATTTCTTCTGCTCCAAACTTACTTCAATGTAACACATCATAAGAAAGTGTTTCACTGCTGTTCAAGTGCAATTTGGTTCACATCATATATGTATAAATGTTTTCAATCTGAAAGGACTAAATATTAAATGAAAAGTCTCGGATACTGTTGTAACCTCCATTCCCCAAGGGAGGGAACGAGACGAAGTGTCGAAGGAAGTGACACAAGGGGTCTTCTCGAATGCCGAATAGTACCTCTGAACCTGAGAAAAGGCCAAAGTCAAGTTGGCAGACAGAATTTGCATGCCCCACCCCGGACATACGGGTATAAGGGGAAGCGGGGCAGCGAATGCCAGTCAGGATTTTGCACTGAGGAGCCGAAGGATGAAGCACGGCCATTTACAGTGCTAGGTCTAGTGCCGTGGCAGGACCGAGACGTTCCCCTTCTGTCACTCTCTCGACGTAGTGTTGAAGGAAGTGACACAAGGGGTCCATATAAAAACGCCACGCGCTGACTGTGTGACGTGACTGTCGGAGCAGGGGCAATGCAGGCTATTGCGTGTTAGAGGCACCTGAACGGAATGCACGTTGCCCTTCCCAATGCCCCCTCAAAGAGTTTTAGCATATCCACCTTAGGTTTTCCCGCACCCCTGGGGGAAAAAGGTATTACCTGCTAGCATGGGAGCAAGCCCAACAGCCACGGCCTTCTCTCTCACTATGTCTCTCACATAGGATGTAGAGCGGCTGGGGCCCAACCTATGTCGGGGAAGGCGGTCATTCCCTGGGGGGGGAGCAGGAGAGCCTGGGCGGTGCTGAGAGAAGACTCGAAGCATTAACCCTGCTCCACGCACCCGGCAGGGGGCGACTTAGAGACTGAGGAAGAGGCCTAAGGAGGCATCTTCAAAACTCGTCGGCGCCGGTGTGCCGGGCACTGAGGCAGGACCGGAGGCAAGGTAGCTGTCCGGCCTGCAGTTTTCCTATTCTTTCAGGAGGGGAAGACCCTGCAGAGGCCATACCCTGCCCAGTCCAGGGGGAGGTAATGTATGGCAAATACACCATGAGGGTTGTGAAGCCGGACGTGGGAAACGCCGCGGTGGTAGGTCCAGCCTAATGAAGGGGGGACTCTACAGACACGGGGCCAAGGCAGCGGGGCTGTCTGATGGAAACGCGGGTCCGTGGGTCCACTAATACCATAAAGTTACTTTTAGTTTCTTAAATTGCTTGTGTAATCAGCTTCAAAAATGTATATGAATGCACTTTTGTTTTGTTTTTTAGACATTTTTGTGATGCTGGTGCCCACACATGGATGGCATTTGTAAAATGGCAATATTGCATAACCACATTTGTGTTAACGTGCCCCAGAAACCTGTCTATAATTTTAGAATATCCAATAAGAAATGCCTGTTAAACTCAAACTTATTTGAATCTGTCATTGATGGAGGGCCTAGAACTTTATCAGCATCACTGGGGAAAACATAAAAATATAAAATCTTCATTCATATTTGAATTTTGCGATCATATTTCTGAATTTGAGGACATAAGCACCACTCAAACTAATAAAATATACAGAATTAGGTTGAAAGTAATCCAAAAGTAATCTATAAATAATCAGATTAGATTAATTAGATAATTTAATCTATGATATTACGTTACTGATTGCATTTTTTGTCACTTAATTTGTAATCAGGTCCTGATTATATATATGTAGTCAAGTGGAGAAATTTCATGTAATTTGACTCTTGTCGTGAATTGGACGTGGCCCCTTTGAGACTGGAGTTCCCCTTCTGTCACTCACTCGATGTTGTGTCGATGTAGTGACACTAGGGGTTGCCCTTGGGAGCCCCGAACACCTCTGATCATTGAGAAAAGGCCAATGGGAATTGGCGAGTGGAATTTGCATGCTACTCCCCTGGACATACGGGCATAAAAGGGGCTAGCTTGCAACCACTCATTCAGATTGTTTCTTCAGAGCCGAGTGGTTGTGTTCAGTAAGATGAATTACTCTTCCAATGCATTCACCTCTGTATCCAATGAAGCTGTTGGATTTAAGGTGCATTACAACGATTTCCTGCAGGAGAGGTTGGAGGGCAGGCTGTCCCCCTCCACCTTGAAGGTGTATGTCCAGCCCACCACAACGCATTGGACTCCAAGTCCCTTTGTGAGCATGACTTGATTATCAGTTTCCTTAAGAGGTGCCCGGAGGTTGAACCCTTCCCGGCCAAGCCTGTTCCCCTCCCGGGATCTCTCAGTGGTCCTCTCAGGCCTTCAGAGACCCCCTTTGAGCCACTTGATTCAGTCAAGCTCAAAGCCCTCTTCTTGAAGTCGGCTCTCCTGATCACGCTCGCTTCTATCAAGAGGACCTGCAAGCATTCTCAGTCAGCGACACTTGCCTGGAGTTTGGTCCGTCAGATGCTCACCTCATCCTAAGACCATGACCTAGGTTCCTACGACCACCTTCAGGGTTTAGGTCATGAACTTGCAAGCGAAGCTGCCCCGGGAGGAGGCAGACCCAGCCTCTTCGTTGCTGTGTCCGGTACATGCTTTGCGTATCTATGTCTCAATGTCGACTGCACACTGGGCTTTAGATGCTCTGAGCAGTACTGTGTCTGCTTTGGCAGACAGTGGAAAGGGAACGCCGTCTCCAAACAGAGGTTAGCTCACTGGGTTGTTGATGCTATCCCTTATCCTATCACATTCAGGCCGTGCCCCCTCCTTGCGGGTTCGAGCACACTCTACGAGAAGTGTGGCACACTGGCTTATGGCACCTCCCTAGCAGACATCTGCAGAGCAGCGGGCTGGGCAACACCCTGCACCTTTGCTAGATTCTATAACCTCAGGGATGAGTCGGTCTTGTCCCGTGTTTTGTCTGGTCCGAGCCGGTAGAACTCGGTAATATGGAACTGCCGAGCGGGTGTTCCGCTTGTACCTTCACCAAGTTGATCCAGTGTGCCTTCTTTCCTAGGTTAGCCACTAAGCTCTCGCTTCCTGGATGCTATTCCTCCCTAGCCCTCTGGCCGGCAAATTCAGCGGAGGAAGTCCTCGCTGCCCCCCGGTTACCGTGTCTGTAGCAACTCCTCCCTTGTCAGGCAGGATCTACCACCGCATCATGTCCACGAGTGGCTTGACAACCTCCATGTGTATTAGCCACAAGTTACCACCCCCTAGTCTGGGCAAGTTGTGGTCTCAACAGGGCCTTTCCCCCCTGAAAGAATAGGAACGGAAAAGGACGCCTTCCCTGACGCGTCTATAGCGTTAAGCCCCAGCTGCTTTTTAACTCTATGACGAGAAACATAGACAGAGAAATAGCATGGCTGGCCGGCTGGCTCCCATACAAGTTATGTCGCCTGTTCCCATACGGGTGCTGGGAACCTAAGAGCGGTATATGACACCTTTCATTGGGGTGTTGGGTAGGGTTATGTGCAGCCGACCCAGCTGCTTCTAGCACGCAGCAGCCTGCTTGCACCTGGCTCGGCAGTCACTTAACACGGGTAGTGCATAGCGTTTTGAAGTGGGACCCCTTGTGTCACTAAAATCGACACAACGTCGAGTGAGTGACAGAAGGGGAATGTCATGGTTACTGTTGTAAACTCCGTTCCCCAATGGAAGGAACAAGACGATGTGTTCCCCTTGCCACATCACTATCCCTACCACTGTAATGCCTGTAACCTGTCTGACATTCGCTCGCCTGCTCCCATTTATACCTGTATGTCTGGGGGCGGGGCATGCAAATTCTGTCTGCCAACTTGACATTGGCCTTTTTTCAAGTTCAGAGGTAGGTGAGGCTCTCAGAAGAGACGCCTTGTGTCACTACAATCGACATAACGTCTCGTTCCTTCCATCTGGGAATGGAGGTTACAACAGTAACCATGACGTTATATGTGAAAGTATGGGAATTATATTGTTGTACATGTCCTTAACACCTGGTTAGAAATGCATAAAATGCTTTGTGTGTTTAAGAATGTGTTAAATGCATAGAATGCATTGAGTGATTTAAGCAAGTACTTGAATGTATAAAATGCTGTGAATTATATAAGCATGTATTAAGGTGAAGTATGCTGAAACATATAGTGTTTTCTTTTGACATTGCTCCTTATTTCGTTGAACCTTATTTAATTTTTGTATTAAAATTTTTGTATTTTCTTTATTCTTTTTTTCTTTTTATATAACACGACCCCATCAACTGCTGTTTTTTATTGTTTAATAAACAGCCATTAGAATAAAACCCCAAAAGATTTTTGTATTCTGTGGTGATTATTTTCAACCCACCTGCTACCTACTGTATGTATTAGGGCTACAACTGTACGTAAAATTCATGTTTCGGTATGTACCTCGGTTTTGGGGTCACAGTTCAGTACAGTTTCAGTGAAGTCTAATTTATACATGACTGCACTATGCATATTTCTTAAAAAAAAAATACAATACAAAACTTCAGAGTCACTTATATACACATTGTATTTAAACATTAATAATAAAAAAAGTTTAAAAAAAAGTTTAATTATAATAATTGTAACAAAATGATGACACTAGCAGTGCAGATTTATGTGTCTTTTGCCTTTCAGCTCACCACTTATCACGAAATTTTCAAGTTTATTAAGGGGCTCAAGCACATTTAGCAGATGCTTAAATCCTGTATTCTCGATGACCGTGTATGTATGCATATCTACAGCAATAAATACTCATATGGAATTCGTTATCAATTTAGCTCTGTCTAAGCTTGCAGCAAGAGGTTGCTTAAACGCCATGTCGAGACTAACTTGCACAGGTTGTTTATGCTTTCCTCCCGTAAGCTCAAGAGACACATGTGATGATGTTGCTGCAAATGAGTCATCATGTTAGATGTGCTTCCTGAGACATACCCGACTTCGGAAAAACAGGAGCCGATATGCAGCCTTCGTCCTGTTCACTACGCGTTATCCAGTATTACTGTAGTTTACTGCAAAACCATAATGCTCCCAAACAACAGATTAAAGAGATTGATGGGTCTTCAATCTCTGGCTTATTTAAGTCCAACATATTTATATTTAGTTTAGTCTATCACAGTTGGGAAAAATAGTGAGCTAGCTAGTTTAATCTTCACATGCATTTGTCAGATCTGCAGTTCCTACCATGTACTGTGTGCTCTGGTCTGTTAAGTTGTGGTTCCGTGCAGTCACATGTTGCTCTGCAATCTTTTTTTTTTTTAGTTCTATGTGGTTTGCGTTGTTCATTATATATT
Organism: Moxostoma hubbsi; assembly: GCA_032164185.1. Classification (NCBI taxonomy): domain Eukaryota; kingdom Metazoa; phylum Chordata; class Actinopteri; order Cypriniformes; family Catostomidae; genus Moxostoma; species Moxostoma hubbsi. The sequence continues at coordinate 72,705,419 of JAVLUX010000001.1, forward strand.
GTTTTAATGTTGGTCTTAGTTAAGATATGTTATCATTCGTCTAACTGCGTGTACCGTAACTGTATCCTTTCGGTTCAGATACATCTATCTTTGCAACTCTAATACATGTCAAATCAAGTCATTTTATTTGTATAGTGCCTTTCAAAACACGCATCATTTCAAAGAAGCTTTACAGAAAATCATGCATTAACAGAAAAACCATAATATCTATAAAGTATTAGAGTCATCATTGAGTACTGTAGTTTGACTAAATGTGATTATGAAGTGTGTATAAAAATATTTAAATAAATAATAATTGTATTTAGAAACCCAGTGAGCAAGCCAAAGGTAGCTGTGGCAAGAAACACAAAACTCCTTAAGATGTTGGTTAATGAAGAAAAATAACCTTAGGAGAAACCAGACTCACAGGGAGGGCCAGTTCTCCTCTGGCTAACAGCATAAATATAATGCCAATATGAGTTATTTATGTGCAGTGCAAGTCATGGTTTAAAATTATTAAACTAAGTAAGTGTTATGGGCCAGTGTTTAAAAAAATAACTGTAAGATTAATGACTAATATCTTTGAAGTTAATCCTGGATTAACTGCCTAAATTCAATAGATGCATTGCCCTTTATTAGTTTGCTGATGAAGGCTTTTTTGTTGGCAATTTATTGATAGTCTGTATATTCTATTTTGTAGTCCATCATTAGACCAAGGTGATGCAGGCCAAGATCAGTGAGGAGCTTCACAGTTCAACCGACCAGTAATTTTGTTAAGGTCTTTCCTAAATCCAAGGTCATGAGGTCATGAATGCATTAACTAGTTTTTCGTCATCAGCAACGGAGAGCATGTGTCGTAATTTGGCAATATTTCTTAGGTGGAAGAATGCTGTTCTACAAACATTGGAAATGTGATTTTGAAATGACATATTGTATCAAATATAACACCTGTGTTCTTCACTGTTGAAGATGAAGTTACACCATCGAGAGTCAAGGGGTTTTTGGTCCAATAACTAGTACTTATTTTTTGACAAATTGAGTGGAAGGAAATTTCTGAACATCCAATATTTGATTTCATTGATTCTGTACACTCTGCTAATTTGGGCCTGTGTGCGATAGGCCAGTAAGGTGGCATCCACCACCCAGTGGGAAAGCCTCTGTTTGGAGACAGCGTTCCCTTTCCGCTGTCCCAAAGCAGACAAAAAGCTGCTCAGAGCACCTAGTGCGGTCCAAATAGGCACGCAAGACACGTACTGGACACAGCAATGAAGGGGCTGGATCTGCCTCCGCCCGGGGCAGTGCTTGCAGGTTCACTACCTGGTCTCTGAAGAGGGTGGTAGGGACCATGGGCACGTAGCCCAATCGTGGTCTTAGGATCATATGCGTGTCTGCCGTACCGAACTCCAGGCAAATGTCGCTAAGAGAGAACGTTTGCAGGTTCCTGACCCTCTTGAAGGAAGCGAGCGCAATCAGCAGGGCCATCTTTTAGAGAGAGGGACCTGAGCCAACTGATTCTAGCGGCTCGAAGGGGGATCCCTGAAGACCGGCGAGGACCACCGAGAGATCCCAGGAGGGGAACAGGCTTGGCCGGGAGGGATTTAACCTCCGGGCGCCTCTTAGGAATCTGATATTTAAGTCATGCTTACCCAGAGACTTGACGTCTACTGGGTCATGGTGAGCTGTGATAGCGGCAACATACACCTTCAAGGTGGAAGGGGACAGCCTCCCTTCCAAATTCTCCTGTAGGAACAAGAGCACTGACCTAACTGCGCACCTCTGTGGGTCTTCAGCCCAGGAAGAACACCAATTCGCGAACACACGCCATTTCAGGGCGTAAAGTTGCATGGTAGAGTGGGATCTGGCTTGGTTGATCGTGGCTACGACCGTGGGTGTTAGACCAGCTAGATCTTCCGCATCCCATCCAGGGGCCAGACGTGGAGGTTCCAAAGGTCTGGGTGCGGATGCCAGAGTGTGCCCCGTCCCTGAGAAAGAAGGTCTTTCCTCAGGGGAATTCACATGGAGGGGCTGTCGCAAGGAGTACGAGGTCCGAGGACCAGGCCCGGGTGGGCCAATAAGGAGCCACAAGGGTGACTTGTTCCTTGTCCTCCCTGACCTTGCACAGCACCTGTGCAAGAAGGCTCACTGCGGGAAATGTGCAGCCCCACAGGCCAGCTGTATGCCAGTGCGTCTGCCCTGAGGGGAGCCTCTGTTTGACCATACCAGAGCGGGCAGAGCGATTATTTTTGACATACCCGGCAGGGCTTCGCAGCGGGGCGGAGCAAGTATGGTGGCATCGGGAGGCGGTGACGCATCCTGAGGCTCTGGTGCTGAGAAAAGACTCAAAGCACTTACCTTGCTCTGCACACCCGGCAGGGGGCGGGTTAGTGACTGAGGAGGAGGTCCAGGGTAGGCGTCCTCTAGACTTGTCGGAACCGGCCGTCTGGGGAACAGTCGTGGGAGCTGGAGGCGGGTGGTCCGCATCCAGGATACTGGGACTGTTGAGATCTGGTGGCAGAGTGCCGTGAGAACGGCATTTGCGGGCCAGGTGACCCAGAGACAAAAGGAATTAGCTTTGTTACTGAGAATGTGAAAACTATTTCAACATTGCACGGTGTAGTATTGAAATCTGATGCTGTCGTGAAACGCCAGAGCTATAGGATACCTGAAAGATTCCAGGTGACCTTACAGGAAGAGGTAGACCTTATGCTCCGCTTGGGCATTATTGAGCCTTCGAATAGTGAATGGTGTCACCCCATAGTCCTTGTGCCAAAGAAGGACGGGAGTATAAGGTTCTGTATTGATTTTCGATATTTGAACTCAGTATCACAGTTTGATTCCTACCCTACCCCGCGCATAAGTGACCTAATTGATTGTTTGGGCCAATCCAAATATCTGACAACAATGGACCTTTCTAAAGGCTATTGGCAAATTCCACTGACTCCATCCTCGCGGCCCTTGACTGCATTCAGAACATCAAGGGGCCTTTTCCATTTCAAGGTGTTACCTTTTGGCCTTCATGGGGCCGTGGAAACGTTTCAGAGGTCGATAGACCAAGTATTACGGGGTTTACCTTTTGCTGCTGCATATCTTGACGATATTGTCATTTACAGTAACACCTGGGAGGAATCAGCATCTCCGAGAAGTCTTGCAGCGTCTTCAGAATGCCGGCCTGACTGTCAACCCCACCAAGTGTGCTGTGGCTAAACAGGAGACTGAATACCATGGCTATGTCATTGGCCGGGGTGTTGTGCGACCGCAGGTGAAGAAAGTTCAAGCCTTGGAGAAGTGTGTGGTGCCCCAGACACGTAAGGATCTGCGATCTTTTTTGGGTATGGCTGGATTTTACCATCGCTTTGTCTCCAACTTCTCCAGCAGGGCTGCTCCACTAACAGATATGGTGGGGGCACGTTGTCCGAACCAACTGCAGTGGACTGAGGAGAGATTGAAAGCCTTCCGGGACATTCAGGGAGCTTTAACAACTAGCGCTGTACTACACAATCCTGACTTTAGTCGACCTTTCATTGTACAGACTGATTCCTCTGAGAGGGGAGTAGGAGCCGTCCTATTGCAAGGGCCACCAGAGAACCGACAGCCAGTGGCTTACATCAGTCGTAAATTGTTTCTGAGAGAAGTACGTTATTCAACGGTGGAAAAGGAGTGTTTAGCCATAAAGTGGGCGTTGGATTCCCTACGATACTATCTATTAGGCCGTGAGTTTACCCTGGAGACTGATCATAAGGCATTGCAATGGTTGGAGAGAATGAAGGATTGTAATGGAAGGATTACAAGATGGTATCTCGCCATGCAGCCCTTCAGATTCAGGATACAACATGTGTCTGGTAAAGTTAACTGTACTGCTGACTATCTCTCCCGCTCTACTGGTGAGATTTCTGAAGAGGGGGGAAATGTGACGGCCCAAGTGGAGGCCGCACAAGAGCGGTAATGTTGATGTGTCATCACACACTTGCACACACATACATTTACACGGACATTCATTTATTTAAGAATTAAGTTTCTTTTTTTTGTTATTCACATTTATTTGTTTAGTATAATGGGATAACATAACCATAGCATCAACAAGGCATTTTCGCACACAGGGCTGCCACATACTGGATGTTTTTCCCTTTTCACACCATTCTTTGTAAACCCTAGAAATGGTTGTGTGTGAAAATCCCAGTAACTGAGCAGATTGTGAAATACTCAGACCGGCCCGTCTGGCACCAACAACCATGCCACGCTCAAAATTGCTTAAATCACCTTTCTTTCCCATTCTGACATTCAGTTTGGAGTTCAGGAGATTGTCTTGACCAGGACCACACCCCTAAATGCATTGAAGCAACTGCCATGTGATTGGTTGATTAGATAATTGCATTAATGAGAAATTGAACATGTGTTCTTAATAATCCTTTAGGTGAGTATATATATATATATATATATATATATATAAAACAACGAGAATAACACATTCATGTTATTTTAGTAATTGCATAGATCTTTTTAGACATGTCTTCAAATTTCATCATATCATGTTAATATAATCTGTGTTGTCATTTGAGTATTTATTTATAGCTAACCAAGATAGTACATGAACATCTCTGAGATATCTGTTTTAGATCTTTTAATCTGGAAAGCATTGCATTCTAATAAACATCTGCTAAACATCTTAAAAAGATCAGATTTACAAACATTTGAAATCATAATGGCTTGAAATGCATCTGATGAACGTCTTATTGACATCCCAGAGGAAACGTCTTACAGAAGTATTGCAAATGAGCAAACAAACGAAAAAATATGTCTTCTAGATGTAAACACCCAGGGACTATGGTTGAAATTTAGATTTAAGCTAATACTGTCACAATTATATAGATAGATAGATAGATAGATAGATAGATAGATAGATAGATAGATAGATAGATAGATAGATAGATAGATAGTGTGAATTGTCCTTGAACAAATAAACAGATAAATAAAATAATCACACTCATTAAATAGACATCTCGGTGATGTATTTGTGCTCTCAGGGAAGTGTATGCTAAGGCAATGAGTTTTGCACAGTGGCAATGAGTTTTGCAAGCACGACTCACAATTTCTTGAGAAAATGTAAAGATGTAGTTGTAACCCAGGTCACTGACTAGATCAATAGTAATTATAATCATTTTATTTTTATTAATATCTGTTTAGTATTAATAACCAAAAGAATGCAGATAATGCAGATTGATGCTAGACAGTGCAGTGTTCATAACTCTTAAAAGACAATTGAAATAATCTAATTTTAGATTATTTTAGTGAAAAATATTCTTAGAAGTCACATTTTAAATGTAAAAGAAACTGACAGAAGAAGAGATTGAGACGAACGGGAAAAGTTAGAAACGCACGTAAAAAAAAGAAGACTGAAACCGTCTAGATTGAGGCCAAACCAAAAGAAAACTTTATTTAATTTATCTGTTTCATTTACTTTTTCCTTGGTGAGTACCATTTTTGCTATTTTATATATATGTATATGTGTGTGTGTGTGTATATATATATATACATACACTCACCTAAAGGATTATTAGGAACACCATACTAATACTGTGTTTGACCCCCTTTTGCCTTCAGAACTGCCTTAATCCTACGTGGCATTGATTCAACAAGGTGCTGAAAGCATTCTTTAGAAATGTTGGCCCATATTGATAGGATAGCATCTTGCAGTTGATGGAGATTTGTGGGATGCACATCCAGGGCACGAAGCTCCCGTTCCACCACATCCCAAAGATGCTCTATTGGGTTGAGATCTGGTGACTGTGGGGGTCATTTTAGTACAGTGAACTCATTGTCATGTTCAAGAAACCAATTTGAAATGATTCGAGCTTTGTGACATGGTGCATTATCCTGCTGGAAGTAGCCATCAGAGGATGGGTACATGGTGGCCAAAGAGGGATGGACATGGTCAGAAACAATGCTCAGGTAGGCCGTGGCATTTAAATGATGCCCAATTGGCATGAAGGGGCCTAAAGTGTGCCAAGAAAACATCCCCCACACCATTACACCACCACCACCAGCCTGCACAGTGGTAACAAGGCATGATGGATCCATGTTCTCATTCTGTTTATGCCAAATTCTGACTCTACCATCTGAATGTCTCAACAGAAATCGAGACTCATCAGACCACGCAACATTTTTCCAGTCTTCAACTGTCCAATTTTGGTGAGCTCTTGCAAATTGTAGCCTCTTTTTCCTATTTGTATTGGAGATGAGTGGTACCCGGTGGGGTCTTCTGCTGTTGTAGCCCATCCGCCTCAAGGTTGTGCGTGTTGTGGCTTCACAAATGCTTTGCTGCATACCTCGGTTGTAACGAGTGGTTATTTCAGTCAAAGTTGCTCTTCTATCAGCTTGAATCAGTCGGCCCATTCTCCTCTGACCTCTAGCATCAACAAGGCATTTTCGCCCACAGGACTGCCGCATACTGGATGTTTTTCCCTTTTCACACCATTCTTTGTAAACCCTAGAAATGGTTGTGCGTGAAAATCCCAGTAACTGAGCAGATTGTGAAATAATCAGACCGGCCCGTCTGGCACCAACAACCATGCCATGCTCAAAATTGCTTAAATCACCTTTCTTTCCCATTCTGACATTCTGTTTGGAGTTCAGGAGATTGTCTTGACCAGGACCACACCCCTAAATGCATTGAACCAACTGCCATGTGATTGGTTGATTAGATAATTGCATTAATGAGAAATTGAACAGGTGTTCCTAATAATCCTTTAGGTGAGTGTGTATATATATATATATATATATATATATATATGTGTGTGTGTGTGTATGTATATATGTATGTGTATATATATATATGTATGTGTATGTATATATGTATGTGTATATATACACATACATATATACATACACAAACACACACACATATATATATATATATATATATATATATATATATATATATATATATATATATATATATACACACACACATACATACACATATATTTATATATAGAGCTAGATATACACATATATATATGTGTGTGTGTATGTGTATATGTGGTTTTGAAATATGTAAAGTTATCATTTGAAATGTATTGTGATAGACATGCATCTAAAACATGATAACTGTGTAAATAATGTTTAATGTGAAGCTAGCTTTGCTAGCTGTGTGCATAGGTTTCAATGTACTACTAAAAGTGAACATGTGGTTGATTAGCATGTATGTTAAGTGCATAGGAAATTGAGTGATAACAGACAATTTAACCAGACAATTTATTTAATTTAAACAGTTTATTGAACAGCTGAATAATGATTATTTTCGGCTTTGTTTCTTCAAGGCTGGGTTTTTTTTTGTTTTTTTTTTTGTTTTGTTTTTCTTCTGATTTCATCGACATCATTGCCTATTGAATCCCGATCTGTCCCTGCCGTGGATGCTCTGTCTGTGGTTTGGACATGGCGAGCCAACCATCTCCTTTATCGTGCCTGGAAATTAAAACAACTATCATTTTGCTGAACTGGTAGTGTAGCCGGTCCTACTCGCCCCGCTCCGAACGGGATTCGAACCGACGTCTCCGGTGTGGGAGGCGGGTGCGCTAACGAGGAGGCTAAAGGCTACAGCCTCTAGCGTCAGCTGCTAGTGCACCTTTTGAGGTCAGGAGAGTGAGGTTTACACACTGCACAGCTATCTACCAGCTGGCTCCCGTAACACTCACCCCCCTAAACCTCACTCCCATCCGGGTCACGGCACCACTGTAGCCGGTCCTACTCGCCCCGCTCCGAACGGGATTCGAACCGACGTCTCCGGCATGGGAGGCGGGTGCGCTAACGAGGAGGCTAAAGGCTACAGCCTCTAGCATCAGTCGCTAGTGCACCTCTTGAGGTCAGGAGAGTGAGGTTTACACACTGAACAGCTATCTACCAGCTGGCTCCCGTTACAGTAGGACAAAATATACTCACCCTGAACTGTGATATATTTTTTTTTTCCTTCTGGAATTTCCCTGGATCAATCGTTGGATTTTTCCTATTGAACCGGAACTGAACTAAAAATATTCAGTGACATCTGAGCATTGAATCTGATTTCTGAATTTGTTGTTCTTTTGGTTACTCTGGACACTGATTTTGAATTGTGAAATCTGTTTTTTAAATCTTGATTTTGAAATCTAAATTTACAAATTGAACTACTGTTCCCCGTCTGTCGCTCACTTCGACGTCGTGTCGAAGAAGCGACACTAGGGGTCTCTCTTGAGCGCAGAAAGATACCTCTGATCTATGAAAAAAGGCCAATGAGAGTTGGCGAACAGTATTTGCATACTCCGCCTCCGGATACGGATATAAAGGAGAGAGAGAGAAATACGCTTGTTCATTCAGTAATTTTCTTCGGAGCCGATGGTCGTGTGAATGCTGTCTGCTGTGCTACACACAACTTACCCTGCTTCTGATCCTCTGATGCGCTGCTGCTGTTGGATTTACGGCGCACCTTCAGCGGCTTTTCTCTTCTCTGCCAGCGTGCAGTTTGCCCCTGAGCGCTTCGACAGCGCAGTGTTTATAAGAGTTTATTGAGAGCAATTTTCTCATAAAGAGTTTATTTCTCTAAAAGAGCAATACACAGTGGTGTTGAACGCCCTTTTCAGGGCGCGTCTTTATAAAGATGCCATTCAAACCCTGTGTAGTTTCTGGATGCGGTAGAGTGCTCTCCGCTTCTGACAGCCACAGGCGCTGTCTCGTGTGTCTGGGCGCCGATCACGTCTGATGCGCAGATGTCCGACATGCTTGCCCGGGCCGCCGTCGGGATGGGGTTGGACTGGAAACCTCCACCCTCCCCACACCCGTCACGGTTGGACGACTGGTTCCTGGGGTCTGGGCGCCGCTCACAGCCACGCCCCCCCCGGTCCCGTTTTTCCCGGAGGTGCATGACGAGCTGACGTCATCATGGAGAGCCCCGCTCTCCGTCCGTCAAAAGCCCTGCTCATCCGCTCTCGCTACCCTCGACGGCGGAGAGGCCCACGGGTACACGGCGATTCCCCAGGTGGATAGGGCGGTTGCGCTCCAGCGTCCTGGTCACGACCGACGCCTCCAGATCGGGTTGGGGCGCCGTCTGCAATGGGCACGCAGCCTCAGGCCGTTGGAAAAGGGCCCAGCTGCGTTGGCACATCAACTGCCTCGAGTTGTTGACCGTCCTTCTAGCCCTGCGGCAGTTTCTCCCGTTAATTCTGGACGAACATGTCCTGGTCAGGTCGGACAGCACCACTGCGGTCGCGTACATAAATCGCCAAGGCGGCGCACGCTCCCGCCACATGTCGCAACTCGTCCGTCGTCTCCTCCTTTGGAGCCAGCACTGACTCAGGTCGCTGCATGCCACTCACATCCCCGGCAACCTCAATGTGATGGCGGACGCGCTGTCACAACAACGCTTGCCTGGAGGAGAGTGGAGGCTTCACACCCACTCAGTTCAGCTGATTTGGGAACGGTTCGGCAAGGCCCAGGTAGACCTGTTTGCCTCCCGAGAGACCTCCCACTGCCCGCTCTGGTACGCCCGCTCAGAGGCTCCCCTAGGGGCAGATGCACTGGCACACAGCTGGCCGGTGGAGCTGCGCAAGTACGCATTCCCCCCAGTGAGCCTTCTTGCACAGGTGCTGTGCAAGGTCAGCGAGGACGAGGAGCAATTCACTCTCGTGGCTCCTTACTGGCCCACCCGAGCCTGGTTCTCGGACCTCGTACTCCTCGCGACAGCCCCTCCCTGGCGAATTCCCCTGAGGAAGGACCTTCTTTCACCCAGACCTCTGGAACCTCCACGTCTGGCCCCTGGACGGGATGCGGAAGATCTAGCTGGGCTACCACCCACGGTCGTAGCCACGATCAACCAAGCCAGAGCCCCTTCTACCAGGCAACTCTACGCCCTGAAATGGCGTTTGTTCGTGAATTGGTGTTCTTCCCAGGCAGAAGACCCACAGAGGTGCGCAGTTAGGTCTGTGCTCCTGTTCCTACAGGAGAGGTTGGAGGGGAGGCTGTCCTCGTCGACCTTGAAGGTGTATGTTGCCGCTATCGCAGCTCACCACGACCCAGTGGACGGAAAGTCCCTGGGTAAGCACGACTTAATCGTCAGGCTCCTAAGAGGTGCCCGGAGGTTAAATCCCTCCTGGCCAAACCTGTTCCCCTCCTGGGATCTCTCGGTGGTCCTCGCCGGTCTTCAGAGATCCCCTTTCGAGCCGCTAGGATCAGCTGGACTCAGGGCTCTCTCTTTAAAGACGGCCCTGCTGATCGCGCTCGCCTCCATCAAGAGGGTCGGGGACCTGCAAGCGTTCTCTACCAACGACACTTGGCTGGAGTTCGGTCCGGCAGACACTCACGTGATCCTAAGACCTCGACCGGGCTATGTGCCCAAGGTTCCTACCACGCCCTTCAGAGATCAGGTAGTGAACCTACAAGCGCTGCCCCGGGAGGAGGCAGACCCAGCCCTCTCACTGCTGTGTCCGGTACGTGCCTTGCGCACCTACCTGGAACGCACCCAGAGCTTTAGGTGCTCTGAGCAGCTCTTTGTCTGCTTTGGAGGACAGCAGAAAGGGAACGCTGTTTCCAAACAGAGGCTGTCTCACTGGGTGGTGGAGGCCATTCAGTTGGCCTATCACACCCAGGCCGTGCCACCCCCTTTGCGGGTTCGAGCCCACTCTACCAGGAGTGTGGCATCCTCATGGGCACTGGCTAGAGGCACCTCGCTAGCAGACATCTGTAGAGCTGCGGGCTGGGCAACACCTAACACCTTTACGAGGTTTTACAATCTCAGGGTCGAGTCAGTCTCGTCCCGTGTTCTCTCAGGTCCGAGCCCGTAGAACTCAGTACACGCCGACGATCTGACCGGGTGAATCGCTTGTTTCCAGCGCCGTTTCCCTCTCCGAGGCAGAACAGTGCGCTTCTTTCCCAGAGGGCTTAGGTCCCTGGTTGATTCCTCCCTAGCCCTCTCGGGCCCGCAACAGTTCAGCGGAGGAACTTGCCGGCCCAGTCCACTACGGGTACCTCCGGCTACCCCTACTGGAATAGGTGCTCCACAGATCAGGCCTCCTACGGGACTCCTCCTGTGTGTATTTCCGCAGTACAGTCACCTTGCGAGCTGACCCGCGTCTCCCTTAGGCAGTCCTTCGCTGCCCTCCGGTCGCTGTGTTGTAGCAACTCCCCCCTCCTCGAGGTTGGATCTACCACCGCACCATTTCCTCCCACATGCCCAAAGTGGCCATGTGATGTATTTTGCCACCTTTACCTCCCCTGCTGGGCAGGTGTTGCCTCCGCAGGGTCTTTTCCCCCTGAAAGAATAGGAATTCGGGTAAGACCCCCTTCCCTCGATGCGGTAAGGGCCCCGGCTGCTCTTGCTCTATGCCAAGAAAACATAGAGAGAAAAGAGGCCCAGCCAGGCTTGGCCCGTTCCCTAGTTGGGAGCGTCACCTTGTTCCCCCCTAGGGTGACCAAAAGGATTCTGACGACTCTTTCGGGGCATTGGGGAAGAGTACGTGCAGTCTGAACACAGTTGGTCGCTGTGCACGTAGAAATACCTGCCCGCTTCTGTGTAAGCAGTACACGTACACGGCTCAGCGCATGGCGAGTTTTGAAATGGACCCCTAGTGTCGCTTCTTCGACACGACGTCGAAGTGAGCAATAGACGGGGAACGTCTAGGTTACGTATGTAACCTCTGTTCCCTGATGGAGGGAACAAGACGTCGTGCCTTCCCGGCCATGTCGCTGAGCCGAGCCGCTGAGGTGCCCGGTACACTCCCGGCTCCTCAGAAAAATCCTGAATGAACGAGCGTATTTCTCTCACTTTTATATCCATATCCGGAGGCGGAGTATGCAAATACTGTTCGCCAACTCTCATTGGCCTTTTTTCATAGATCAGAGGTATCTTTCGGCGCTCAAGAGAGACCCCTAGTGTCGCTTCTTCGACACGACGTCTCGTTCCCTCCATCAGGGAACGGAGGTTACATACGTAACCTAGACGTTTATTATTGCTGTTTATTTGTTTATTCATATTATTTTATTTGTCAAATGATTCAATTCATTTATATATATTTTTTCTTGATAACAATACATTTAATTCTTAGTAATTGACATTTACCTTTGAGTCTGAGTTGCTTTCTTTCTTTAGTCTCCAGTGAGCCGAACCCATCTTCTGCAATCTGGTCCTAGAATAGATCACCTGTACCCAAGTTATTACGCCATAAAACGTGTAGCTGCGGGTTACAGAAGCTAAATAGTAGTTAATTATAGTTGTTTGTTAGCTTGATTTCTTTGAGGTTAGAAATGGGTTCAGCAGCATTCATTTCCGCACTGTGTGCATGAGCCGAAAAATGAAATGTTTACTCAAATAAGTTGGAGGATGATATGGTCTTTTAGTTTTTTTTTTATTATTATTTATTTTCAGTTTGAATGTGATGAGAAAGTAAAAGAACAAACTGGATTTATTTAGTGAAACCTAAACACATTACTCCCCATAAAATTTCACTGTTTTTGGTGCAGGTTTAAGATACTTATAACAATATACACAAACACAGATATAAGGACCTTTCTGTACAAAAAGCCATACTTCATATGACAAATCTTTTTTTATTCAGGCTATGTTTATCAAAGGCTTCTCCAACAAGCTTACAATAAGAACAGTTCTCTGAAAAGACTCCAATACCAAAAAGGGTAAACATGCTCAATTTCCTACATGCTGGAGTCACTGATCATGAAATTGAGGTTACAAGGCTTCCAAATAGCTGTCAATCATACTGACACACACTTCTAGCCTACACATGTTCAGTTTAGAGCAGCTTATTTTGCCATATTTAGCAACCAAAGTGTTGCCACTAAAAGCTTTTTGACAGCAGCAATGAACTGTTATAAGATCATGAATCTCAATGCAGTTGTTTTCTTTCTTGTGTTGGTGGTTGTCTTTGGGACACTCTTGTCCAGAAAATTAGCACCATCAACTTTTCCACCATCAGTTCCTGAAAGCCACATACAAAAGAAATAGTGCTACAGTCAACTGCATTTACTGAATGTATACATGATTTATCCAGTGTTGGGGTATAATTAAATACAATTTAATTATAATTTAATTATTAGCAGCAATAAGAAATTAACATATTTTTTTCAGTGTCGTGAGAGCAGATCAGCTGTTTTCAAAATACGATTGCTAAGGCCTCGAAATACATTTCTGAAAACATATTTTTCTTGGCCTCCCATCCACATGTAAACTGTATATGGTATCTTTTGTGTATGAACTCTTATTTATATAGTTTGCCATTAGTGTCATGAGTATTTAAAGATATTTCACCCAAAAATGCACTCACCCTTATGCCATCTCAGATGTGTGTGACTTTCTATCTTAGAAGAATATTTCAGCCCTGTAGATCTATACAATGCAAGTGAATGGTGATCAGACCTTTGTAGATCCACAAAATCACATAAAAAGAAACAAAGTAATCCATAAGACTCCAGTGTTTAAATCCATATCTTCATAAACAATATAATAAGTGTTGGTGAGAAACAGATCAAAAGTCCTTTTTTGTTTTTTTACTCTTAAATCTCCATTTTCACTTTTACATCTGAAAGTCACATGTGGTGCCTGTTTCATTTCACTTTCACATCTGAAAGCGAAAGTTAATGTGGAGATTTAAGAGTAAAACATTTCTTAAATATTGATCTGTTTCTCACCAACACCTATTGCATTCAGTCATATGGATTACTTCTATGATTATGTGATTTTTTGCAGCTACAAATGTCTGATTACCATTCTCTTGCATTGGGTGGACCTAAAAAAATGAGATATTTAAAAAAAAAAATCTTCATTTGTGTTCTGCTGAAGAGAGAAAGTCATACACATCTGGAATGGCATGATGGTGAGTAAATGATGAGAGAGCGAGGGGGAGAGACAGAGAGAGAGAGGAGAGAGAAAGAGAAAAACGGTCACCGGACACTCTTCCCCTGGCAGACAGCAGCGGCGACTCCGTCCCCTGGCGAATGGCAGTGGCTCCTCCACTTCCCGGCGGACAGCATTGGTGAGGACTCCACGACAGCGCATCCCTCTTCCTTCCTGGGTTTCAGCACCAATGTAACAGGGTTCAAGGATGTACAAGGAGGAGATGGGAACCGGCAGAACAGTCAACATAACTTAAATGACATAAGTCAACTTAAACAAACATAAACGCACAGACACGCACACAGCGGGTGTCCCTCTCTCCCTCTGTCTCTCTCGCGCGCGCACCTCCGCTCGTCTTTATCCCACTCCCAGCCGATTAGGAAAATTCAGTGCTAGGTGTGCATCCTTTCGGCCCCGCCACACCCTCTTCCTCATCACACTCTCATCTTTCGTCTCTATAGACATACATATTTTGCATAGCTTGCTTGGAAACCCAAAGTTTTAAAGCAGCTTCCCATACAGTGCATTGGTGAGAAGCAATTACTGATTCATATATGCTTGTAAGCACAAACATTTTTTTTTTTTGCACTCCACTAAAAAGTCTAAAATGCAGTAGAAAAGAGATCATAATTCTCACATCAGCAGATGTTACCATGGTTACCCTTAAGTGGTATGAATTAAATAAACACTGAATTGTAAGTCTTTCAAGCTTCAGATGACCTGGATCAAATGTTTTATTGCTGCAAATCTGAAGGTTATAAACAATCTCATTCCTATTTTTCAAAGAAGATTAATAATATTTCAAAGGTGCAAGATTGGTGGAGATGCTCTTGGGATGTTGAGTGTTGTGTGCAGTCAATCATAACAGATTATTTGAAGGCTCCTGACTGGCAACAATTAGAACAATGGAAATAATTAATTAAGCTGTTCCTAATATAATAAGAAGGAATGTTGGTGGTCCTGTTCAGGATAAATACAATAGCGGAAAGGCAGATCAGAGACCGCTCTGAGAGCTTTTGTTTCATCAGCATTCAGCTAATAACAATGCTCAACCCAATCTTAAATGCTTCAGTTCTTTTCAGAAGCAGTCTTCACACTGGCCAGCTTTAATGTTCATTTGCTGCACTTTCATTGTACATGAATAATTAAGTCACACAATCCTTAATTAAATAACGTATTACATTCAATGAATCTGCTTGACTTTATATGTTTAGCTTTTTATGATAAAACGCTTCTTTAATAATACTATCATCTGTAAAAAACATTATATGCATGGGTGCACATTTTACTCACTGTTTGGTTATTGAATTATTTGCCAGGTTTATTTATCAAACCGTAGTGGCATACAGTGGAATTGTAAATGAATTGCAGTCTACTGTGATGCATGACAGTTGCATGGTTAATGCAATATTTTGTAAACACTAAACAAAGATTTAAAGCTGAAGTAAATAACTTTTTCTGTGTTAAAATCCTTTCTACTATACCAGCTTAATTCACAGAGACTGTAAACACTTTTTCTCTGTGGCACTATAAAAAATTATGTGTTTGTTTTGAGCATCCCGCTTCAACCTAACAACATTTCTCAACCAATGTTGTGAGTTGGGGGCGGGACTATCTGTCTGACCATTGGCAGATGGGGACGTATTTAGAAAGTTGTTTTGAATACAAAGTTTATTTTTGCAATTCCGACCGGTGGCACAGAAATTCCATACTTCAGATTTAAAGTAAATAGTTAATAGAACAATCAGGATTAGAGTAATTTTGAAAAGATATTTTGCCAGGTTTAGAGGTCAGTTATTGTTTATTTATGAGCTATATAAGATAAATAGATAATCATTCATTCATCTGAAGAGCAGGAGGATTTTAATCATGTTACAGCTTATAGCTTCTTTCAGTTAAATGAACATTTGGACAGACGATTTAAAAAGTTCTAGAGGATCAAACGCATGCACAAGGTATTAAAAATTTCAACCTTCACATATTTACCTTGGATTACTTGACATTTACACTTTATTCAGATGCTTTTATTCTAAGTGGCTTACAATGCATTCAAGTCATACTTTTTGTGCATATTATGTGTAGCTTGCTCGTGTAGGAAATTTGGATGCTGTAGATGTACACGGTAAGGATTAAAGTGCCCGTATACCACCACCATTATATGTAAGAACAGAATGTGAGCTAGGACTTAAATTAAACTGTCCTTATTGTACATTATTATGTAAGGAAATTTATAATGGAATTAGTCACGTTCGACAACTGTTACTAGTATTATTTGTCTGAATAAAATTCTCCACCATTAAAATCGTAATACAATGTCTCGTTGTATCCACTCACAACATCAATTGTAAGGAATTAGCTTTAATAAGGGAATTATGATTAATACACTTATTGGAGTAATATTATTCTCATGGCTTATTGAAAATAATATCACACTGTAGAGCAGAGGAGGGTGGGGTCAGGCTGGAACAACGCACGCCCAGTCCCCAATCAGCCAGATGGGGACGCGCGAGGGATAAAGGCGGCTGGTGACGACTGTTCGAGAGAGAATTTCATGTAGCTGTTCTGTGTTTATGTTTGTGTGTTTTCCGTTCAGTTTATCATTAAACTATTATTTATATTGCCAAGCCAGTTCTCGCCTCCTCCTTTCCCTTATACCCACATTACATTGGTGCCCGAAACCCAGGAAGGAGGAGGAATGCCCGTATCGGAGTCCTCCACACTGCCATCCACCCAGGGGAGTGCCGCTGCCATCCGCCGGGGGACGGAGCATCCCGACTGCCCAGACGCAGGGAACGGCCACCGTCTGCGAGGCGAGTAGGGACTGGACTCCCCGACCACCTGGAATGGTAGGGGTGCTGTCAGGGGCAGAGGAGAGTCCCCACGGATTGCCGAGCACGCAGAGGAGTTCTGTCTGCTGTTGGTCGGTCTGACTCCGGTCCCTCAGGAGGGTAGGAGTATAGAGCGGAGGAGGGCAGGGACGGGCACGCATTGTTCCAGCCCGGACCCGCCCTCCTCCGCTCTACACTACTCCCGGCAATGCCTCAGGCTGGGGAGCCCCGGCATGACGTACACCCCCCCTTTGTGCCTTGCACCCCTTCTGTCGGTGGGACATCCCTGCCTTTCTTGACCTGGGAGGAGGCCGGAGGGTAAAAACAACAACAAAACAATATAGGCGAGGGATAAAGGCCAACACTGAGCGACTGAGGGAGAGAGAGGAGAGAGAAAAAAACTCACCGGTTCTCTGAATTGCCGTCACGTGATCCCCGATCACTCCTCCACCCTCTCAGGCAAATGGCAGCCGCTCCTCCCTGGGGGGACCAGAGTCAGCCAGCCCCCAGCAGATAGAACGCCCCTCTGCGCTCTCGGCAACCTGCAGGGACCCTCCTCTGCCCCTGGCAGCGGCACTAAATCTTCAGGTGGTCGGGGAGTCGCTTCCCTCCTCCCCTCATGGACGACCACCTCTCGACCCCTCTGCGTTTCTGGGGGACAGAAGGGCACTCCTCCGCCCCTGGCAGCGGTTCCATCACTCCAGGCCATCGGGGAGTCCAGTCCCCACTTGCCCTGCATCTGGGCGGTCGGGCTACTCCATCCCCCAGCAGAAGGCAGCGGCGCTCCCCTGGGTGGATGGCAGTGTCGAGGACTCCGCGACCGGCATCCCTCCTCTTCCCAGGTTTCAGCACCAATGTAAAGCGGGTATAAGGGAAAGGAGGAGGCGAGAACCGGCTTAAGAATATAAATAATAGTTTAATGATAACCTGGATGGAAAACATACAAACATAAACACAGAGCAGCTGCAGCTGCATTATCCCTCGCACACCCCCATCAGGCTTATTGGGGACCGGGCATGCATTGTTCCAGCCCCGCCCCGCCCCGCCCCGCCCTCCTTCGCTCAACACACACGTATTTAGGTATAGCACTGAAGTGAAATCTAATAAAAACAGGGACGAGATTATTGATCAAAATATACCACAGTCAAATTATCTTTGAATACACACTTTATTGCTATTCTAAACATAAAACTAATCAAACACATACAACATGAAACAGGTTGGTGAGTAGTGAAAGAATGTGAAATAAATTATCAATACAGAGAAAATTAACATTATAGAGTCTGTTGACAATGCCTTAAGATCCATTTATCCTTCTTTGAGTCTAAATCGATTTGCAAAAAAAGATGGCAGCCACCATATATATATATATATATATATATATATATATATATATATATATTAGGGCTGCCGATTTAATTTTAAAGTTAATTCAGTGCGATTAATTTGACAAGAAATAACGCGTTAAAATAATTAACGCAATTAATCGCATGCCCCCAGACCATAATAGGGAAGATTCCTGAGAAATGCAAGCTTGTAGTACCACCTGTTTACTCCAGAGGGCGGTAAGTGAAATTTCAGCTGTATAAGCAACGCACAGTTTATACAGTGAAGAAAACAACATCCAGCAGACACACACATGTACAGTTGCTGGTCATATAATTAGGATATCATCAAAAAGTTGATTTATTTCAGTAATTCCATTCAAAAAGTGAAACTTGGATTAATATATTCATTCATTACACACAGACTGATATAATTAAAATGTTTATTTAATTTAATTGTGATGATTAAAACTGACAACTAATGAAAATCCCAAATTCAGTATCTCCGAAAATTAGAATATTACTTAAGACCAATACAAAAAAAAGGATTTTTAGAAATGTTGGCCAACTGAAAAGTATGAACATGAAAAGTATGAGCATGTACAGCAATACTCAATACTTAGTTGGGGCTCCCTTTGCCTGAATTACTGCAGCAATGCGGCGTGGCATGGAGTCGATCAGTCTGTGGCACTACTCAGGTGTAATAAGAGCCCAGGTTGCTCTGATAGTGGCCTTCAGCTCTTCTGCATTGTTGGGTCTGGCGTATCGATCTTCTTCTTCACAATAGATTTTCAATAGGGTTAAGGTCAGGAGAGTTTGCTGGCCAATTAAGAACAGGGATACCATGGTCCTTAAACCAGGTACTGGTAGCTTTGGCACTGTGTGCAGGTGCCAAGTCCTGTTGGTAAATGAAATCTGCATCTCCATAAAATTGGTCAGCAGCAGGAAGCATGAAGTGCTCTAAACTTCCTGGTAGATGGCTGCGTTGACCTTGGACCTCAGAAAACACAGTGGACCAAAACCAGCAGATGACATGGCACCCCAAACCATCACTGACTGTGGAAACTTTACACTGGACTTCAAGCAACGTTGATTCTGTGCCTCTCCTCTCTTCCTCCAGACTCTGTGTCCTTGATTTCCAAAGGAAATGCAAAATTTACTTTCATCAGAGAACATAACTTTGGACCACTCAGCAGCAGTCCAGTCCTTTTTGTCTTTAGCCCAGGCGAGAAGCTTCTGACGCTGTGTCTTGTTCAAGAGTGGCTTGACACAAGGAATGCGACAGCTGAAACCCATGTCTTGCATTCATCTGTGCGTGGTGGTTCTTGAAGCACTGACTCCAGCTGCAGTCCACTCTTTGTGAATCTCCCCCACATTTTTGAATGGGTTTTGTTTCACAATCCTCTCCAGGGTGCGGTTATCCCTATTGCTTGTACACTTTTTTCTACCACATCTTTTTCTTCCCTTCGCCTCTCTATTAATGTGCTTGGACACAGAGCTCTGTGAACAGCCAGCCTCTTTAGCAATGACCTTTTGTGTCTTGCCCTCCTTGTGCAAGATGTCAATGGTTGTCTTTTGGACAGCTGTCAAGTCAGCAGTCTTCCCCATGATTGTGTAGCCTACAGAACTAGACTGTGAGACCATTTAAAGGCCTTTGCAGGAGTTAATTAGCTGATTAGAGTGTGGCACCAGGTGTCTTCAATATTGAACCTTTTCACAATATTCAAATTTTCTGAGATACTGATTTTGGGGTTTTCATTAGTTGTCAGTTATAATCATCAAATTAAAAGGAATGAACACTTGAAATATATCAGTCTGTGTGGAATGAATGTATACATTATACAAGTTTCACTTTTTGAATGGAATTACTGAAATAAATCAACTTTTTGATGATATTCTAATTATATGACCAGCACCTGTAGCTCTCTGGTTTACTTATGGTCGACTCTTTTACTGATGGTTCACAGATTCCTTTTATTTTCATAGAATACTTAAGCAATCTTCATCACTTTCAGTAACCATGGATCATTGTGAATCACCATAAGAGCTGTATGAAAACAGAAACATACAATAAAGAATTAAATAAAACATACAATATATGCCAATAAACCATTTACATTAAACAGAGTTTCACCATTTTATAACAAAGTTATTTCAACACATCACCACAAGGCGGCGACAGAGACTTTACCCTAAACAATGCAATGAGTCAGCACAATGCATGTACAAACTTTTTTAATTTACAAAAATGTAAATTCACTCAAAGAAACACACACACCTTGTTCTCCACTGCAAACCAGGACTAAAAACTAAATAAACTTAAGGATCCGTGTTTAATTATGAAACCTTTCTAAGCATTCTCACAGTGTGCATTTTTAGCATCTTTCTCCTTCAATCCTGTATCTTGCACTGACTTAATATGTGCTGTAAAGACTAACACATGATGTTTCGTGCCTTTCAAAATAAAAGTCCTCAACTCCAATCTCAAAAGACAAATGATATAATTCTAATGACTCAAAAACAGAAAATATAGACTGTAAAAAGTCAAATATAAACAATATATAGGTACATTCCATTAAACCCAATTAATGGTCATTTACAACACAACACAAACATGCGTTACGTTCTTGAGTTCAAAACACTTGAAGGAGTGCAAATGCGAACTAAGGGATCTCAAGATGTGTTAAAAGATTGAGTATTAAACTATATTTAACTTGACACAGTGACCTAAGCAACACACCCGAGATGCTACACAAGCATGTCTGACGCAGGTGTAAATTGAAGAGCTCTTAAACAAGCCCTCATAATAAATCTACAACTGATTGACAAATTCACTTGAGTAATGGATTGCTGTGAACTGTATGCCAATGATTGAATTATGATCAATAATATGGTAGTAAACAATACATTGTATTCTAAAGCCGTTTTTTGTATCGTCTTATCAATGATGAACTCTTCTGCCACAAGAATGTATTGCGTTTTAATTATCTGAATATTTTTTATTATTTATATATATATATATATATATATATATATATATATATATATATAATTTTTACATATTTAAAGATAACTATGTATAATTATATATTGATATTAATATGTATAATCTTTATATATCTAATTATTGTTATATGAGGGGCTTTCTCAGCAAATATTTGTATATGCGATTAATCGCGATTAATTAATCGGGACACCATGTTATAAATTTGATTACAAATTTTAATCGATTGACAGCCTATATATATATATATATATATATATATATATACATACATACACACACACACACACACACACACACACACACACACATTGGCGGACAATAGTTAACAATTTCGGAAGGAAATTGGTACATTAATTCACAAAAGTGTCATTAAACTGATCACAATATATAGTCAATAACATGAAAAATTACTATTACAATTTGAAAAAAAAATTCAGAACTTCTTAAACTACAAAGTGTTCTCATAAAAAAAAGCCTCCACATACAGCAATGCCAGCTTTGCAGATCCTTGACATTCTAGCTGTCAGTTTGCCCAGGCACTCAGGTGACATTTCACCCCATGCTTTCTGTAGCACTTGCCATAGATGTGGCTGTCTTGTCGGGCACTTCTCACACACCTAACAGTCCAGCTGATCCCACAAAAGTTTAACACTCTTTTCCAAATATCTGTGTTTCTTTGCACTTTAACCTTTTTTTTGTTTTTTCCATTTCAAAAGTGGCTTTTTCTTTGCAATTCTTCCCATAAGGCCTGCACCCCTGAGTCTTCTCTCTACTGTTGTACAAGAAACTGGTGTTGAGCAGGTAGAATTCAATAAACCTGTCACCTGTCAGGACATGTGAGGCGTCTATTTCTCAAACTAGATACTCTGATGTATTTATCCTCTTGTTTAGTTGTACATCTGGCCTTCCACATCTCTTGAGCCAGTTGTACTTTGTCTTTGAAGATTTTAGTGTACACCTTTGTACAAAATGGCAATTTTTTTTTGGCAATTTCAAACATTGTATAGCCTTCATTCCTCAAAACAATGATTGACTGATGAGTTTCTATAGATATGTTTCTTTTCTGCCATTATTTTGACCTAATATTGACCTTAAGACAGGCCAGTATATTGCATACTGTGGCAACTCAAAAACAAACACAAAGAAAATATTAAGCTTCATTAAACGAACCAAATAGCTTTCAACTGTGTTTGATATTATGGCAAGTGATTTTCTAGAACCAAATTAGCATGATTACTCAAGGATAAGGTGTTGGAGTGATGGCTGCTGGTCCTGTCTAGATTTGATCAAAAATGACTTTTTTCAAATAGTGATGGTGCTGTTTTTTACATCATTAATGTCCTGACTATACTTTGTGATCAGCTGAATGCCATTTTGGGAGTTAAAGTTCCAATTTCCTTCCGAAACAGCAAAATCTGAACATTATTCCTAACTTTTGGCTGCCAATGTTATATATTTGCATATTAGGCAAGTGGGATTTGACACCATCAACTGGGAACTTTGTGAGTGCCCTCTAGTGTACAATATTATTTTTTTAGATTGACAGCTCAGAATTCTAAACAGATCTGTCTGGAATTAAATTTAGCTGTGAACCTTATGTTGCATGAGTGTCAGAGACAGAACAATTGCCAGTTAAAGACAACATAGAACTCTCAGTAAAGCTCAGTTACTTGCATTTGATTGTTCATTTCCAGTTGCTGTGTATTACCATTCACGTAATTGATACACTTAGTAAATTGTTAGCTTTGGGAAACTCAGTTTTTTTCCATTGTAGAGGCCAAAGTACCATTCATAGTAATGTGAATAAGAATTAATGTTAAACAGGTAAATAGTTTCGTTTAGAAGTTCATGTAATGGTTAAAAATGTTAAATAATACGTGAAAGGTTAAAAACATACTAGATTTCATGTGTTTGTATAATTTGGTAAAAATAGTGTACTGCCTCTTTAAAGGAAAGGCTAACTCCCACTACATTATGTTGATTCTCTGTATGTGACGGAGTTATTGAGAGCTGTGGAAGCGAACGGTTTTTTTTACCCTGATAACTGCTAACTTTTGACTTATAACTACTTTCAGTAAGAATAAATTATTTAATTAACGATCAGAATAAGTGTATTAGTCAGCTCACATTTTCTTTTGTAAATCGGAAACCATGGAATAAAAACCGGAGATTTTAATCTTTTATTTCAACAACGTTTCAGAGGTGGATTTATTGAACTGCGTTGCAGAACTTACAATGGACACTGCAAATGTGACTAACTACTATGAATAACGTTAGACAGTTGTTGGCGTAAGCCATCGTACTTCTCAATAATTTCAAACCTCTACATCCATAACATGAAACTTAAAGGCATAGATCTCGATTAGTATCACATCTGTTTTAGGTTCAAATCCTGGAAGAGTCTACATATTATGAATATATTATATTATAATTATAAAATTGAATAATTATAATAATATATCGTATTTCAATGATTCTTCTAGAGTGCTGGAACAAATTTGGCTGCAAAACTGAATATATAAATAAATGAAGTCTATCTATCAAGGAATTCTTCTTCTTTCAGCTGCTTCCATTAGGGGTTGCCACAGCAGACAGTCCATGACCTGCATATTTGATTTAGCAGTTTTACACCAGATGCCCTTCCTGACACAACCCCCAGTGGCTTGGGAACTCTCATTTACACCTATGGGGCAATTTTTAGAGTCTCCAATTCAATTAACCTGCATTTTTTTGGACTTGTGGGGTAAACTAGAGCACCTGGAGGAAACCCACACAAATATGGGGAGAACATGCAACCTCCACACAAAAAGGTCTAAATATATAAATATATTTATCCAAATATATAATAAGTATTTTGGTATTATGATTGAGTGCTATCCTCTGCTTCTTTCATTTCTGACCAAATGTGTTTTCCTTGCCTATTAATAATTATAGGTCAACACTGTATAATATAAACGCATTCTGTCAAAATCTATGAATGATTCAATTGAGATTACTGGTTGGATTAAAAAAAAATTCGTGCCTTGAACCATCTATTATTAAAAATATATTGCTATTTTAAATAATAATCACAGGTAAAGGTGTGGGACATGTTTGTCCCATCCCATGTATCAAGAATCTGTGACTTCTAGGCATTTAACTTATTATTAAAGGAGTCATGTCATAAGGAATACAATTTGCATTGATCTGTTGACATTGTTAATAGTTATATTAATAGTTAATTGTAGTATAGAAACATACATTATGTCACATGATAGGGGCCTTCATTATTACATGACGGCCACTACAGCAAGAGATCAACGCACTATTGGCTCCGCCCACTGTCAGTAAACAGAGAGAGCAGGACAGATAGGCCTACTATTCCTACCATTTTTAATTATCTTTCTTTATAAACAATCACTAGACAGATGTCTTTGATTGTTTTCAAGCATGTGTCTAGTGCTATCTTTAAAAGATGCTGTTTTAAGTTAAATCTTAAAAGGAGACCCCCATTCTGTTTCTTTCTGCTGTGCTGCGTCTTGCTTTTTTTGAGTATAAACGCGTCCTGGATACGTTCTTGCTCCCCTTCTGCACTATTTTTAATTGTTGGTCTATGTAAACATGCATTAGATGGATGTCTTTGACCATTTTAATTTTATATATATATATTTTTTGTTTCCGGCATAGAAATTATTGTTATTCTTATAGTTTTTATCAGTTCAATCAGTGTCGCACAAACTTTGTCAACGTAAACTTCTCAGAGACTTCAGCTTCACAGTACGTATAAACTTCAGCATAAACTCTTCAGCTTCACAATAAACATTTAATAAACCACACCAGTCACTTATGTCATTCTCCTTCTCTCGCTTTCTGGCGGTGGCGTGGCCGTTTATATGCCGTTCTCCACATGCTCACTGGAGATAGGTGTTAGACATAATTTAGCTCAGGTGTAAGCGCCCTTACCGCTTTCTCTCTCTCCGGACGGACGCTTGACCACGCCAACCAAACTAACGTCCCCCTTTCACTGTACAAATTGGTATCGCCCAACTACTGTGCAATCCCTTCTAGTGTAGACGGCTGTATCACGTGGAACCTGTTACTTTCTCAGTGCTGGCTAAGATTGGCCAATCACGGTCAATTATTATTTCTGGATGAGGATTTTTAAAAATGCTTTTATAGTTAATGCTGTGGCGGATTTCCATTCACGGGTAGGCAACCTTGCAATTATCATATTTTTTATTTAAATACTATCCAGTGTACACGTGTCTCCAATGAGATATAAAGCATTCTGAGATTCAAACGCAAAGCAGTGCATTAACGGTGCTGACATGTGGTACCTGTTACTTTTCTCTGAGGATTTTTATAATTGTTTTATAAATACTCATGTGGCAGATTTTCATTCGCAGGTAGGAATCCTTGGAATTATTAGTTTTTATTAAAAATATCTGTCTAAATATAATGTCTGCAATAAGATATAAAACGTTCTGAGATTTAAATGCTGAATCATGGAGGGAAGCGCCCCCTGCAGGAATAATTGTGCCTCATAAGACAGTCAGTGGCTGACAACGTGCAGTTGTGTTCTGTAGGTCTGTTCCCACACAAAACAATTATATGGATTTTGAAAACATGAAATATATCACATGTCATATGTGGAGTCATACTTATCACAACCTTACTCTATGTGGTTTCACATACCTAGATTATTCTATTTAATAAAATAGGTGGGCTTGAATTTCTTTTAAAATGTAATTTTGAGGTAACTAAGATTACTATTAAATTATCAAACGTCTACAAACAACTTCTCCAATACTGTAAAATTATGTTTATCCACAACTTTTCTCCCCATGGAATAACAGGGTCATTACAATTAATAGGAATTCATTGTTTAAAAGTGATTGGTATGAGACGGGTATTGTGTTTGTGAATGATATATTAGATGATAATGGTAATTTCTTGGAACATATTGCCTTTTTGCTCAAGTATAATCTTAACCGCACTTATAGAGAATATAAAATGTGTAAATCAATACCATTACCATTATTGCAGTTAATCCAAAACACATTGATGTATGTGAGAATAAGACTTTCATCAACCTTACCAAATCTAGTAATTAATGAATGTAATTTAATAACAAATGTGTTCATGATTTTTTTAAATCTAGAATGTTTTTGGATTATAAGAGGATTGTGTATACAAGGTCCAAATATGAATGCCTTGTCCATAGATAACCCACATTTCAAATTCATCAAATGGCCCATTTCCCTTAAAGTCAAAGAGGCTCACTTTAAAATAATTTATAAAATATATATGGTTGCTGAGTTTCTTAGAAAGAGGTTTCAATTTGAAGTAGATCCCTGTGAATTTTGGAACACTTGTTTTTTTTATGTCTTATGGGTAAAAGCTTTTTTGTCATTTAAGATTGATGACATCCCGACGTTTGACTTATCACAAATTCTCTTTTATATGGATAATGTAGATTCATCCCTATCTGATTTGGTTAATATGATTGTTCTCATGGGTACATATCATATTCATTGTAGTAAGTGGAGATATTCGAAGCCTTCTTTTTAATGGTTTATGAACGATTATAAGTTGTATTTTCCTTACTGAAAAAGTAATGTCTAGTAAAATTGCAAGAAAGATGTGTAGTGATATATCCAGACAATTGTTTTGATAAATATCCACTTGTATGCTATGCCTAAAGGATGCTTTTATTTAAAAAATATTCTTTAATATTTTCTTTTTTCTCTAGCCTTTTGCTGTCTAGACTTTTTTTTAACTAATACCCCCTTGTTGTTTGCTTTTTGTTGTTCAGTATTGTGTAGGGGATGCTTTTCTTTCATTTACACTGACAATAATTGTATTGTTCCTATTGATTTATATTTCTTATTTCTCCCCTAAGAGAGTTTTGTATGTTTTTTCTTGTCAAAAAAGAATAAAAAGTTCCCGCTTTCTGTCTGTCCTCGTCCAACGACAGCCAATCACGAGAGATTCGAAGAGATGCAGCCAATCAATACAGGATTTGGTCAGCAGCCAATAGCATTAGGATTGGGCCCCGCCCCTGAGTGTCAAAACTGTGCCAAAACTCGTAAATATTTCAGGTGCGCGTGTGTGCAGAAAATAACTCGCGCATGTGTGTAGATCTGCGCGCGCGCGTGTGCAAAAAATAACTCGCGCGTTTGTTCAGATCTGCGCGCGTGTGTGAGACCTATCATGACTCGCGGTTTTGTTATTTCTGCTCGCAAGTTGTTAATTTGTGTGCACAATCATATTTTTTGTGCTCGAGTTTGTGATTTGCAAGTTCACATTTTACGTGCGAGCTGTGTCATGGCGCTCACACTGATGTAATTCACTTGCGCGCTGTGTTTTTGCGCTTGCGATGTTTTGTCCAACATCGATAGATAGATAGATAGATGGATAGATGAAATAATATAAAAAACAAATAAATAGAGCTGTTTTTTAAAACTATAAATAAACAAAAAATAATAATAGTTTTTGTTTGTTTTGTTTAAAACAAATTATATGTTTTTTTTTCAACAAACACTATATTGACATTTAAAAGGAAAAAAAAGGTCAAATTGTATAACTTTTTTATTTTATGTTTTATTTTTAAAACAGTTTTGCTTGGTCTCTGGAGGTTCTAGGAGGATGACATAATAAGTCCTTGGAATGTGAAACAATGAGATCTTTCAAATGACAGAGCAGGCTGCATATATATAACACATATACATATCAGTGTCCATTTTAAATGGTAACACTTTACAAAAAGGTTCCATTTGTTAAAAATATTTACACATTTACACTTTCAGAAAATAACAATTCTTACCTGCTCATCTGCTCGTCTGCTTTTCTCTCCCAGAAAACAACAACTGATCATTTATTTGGATGCCTTTACAATCACCACTGACTCCACATATGACTCATGTGATATATTTCATGTTTTCAAAATTAATATAATTGTTTTGTGTGGGAACAGACCTACAGAACACAACTGCACGTTGTCAGCCACTGACTGTGTCTAATGAGGCACAATGTTTTATTCCTGTGCTTCCTCCATGCACCAGCATTTAAATCTGTCACACGCTGCTCTGTCCATTGAGCTGTATAGAGGCATACAGGTGCATTAGCAGAGGTTATGACTTCACCTGTCTATTTGACTGTCTATCTGCTACCAGATATTTCAAATGTGTCGCTAGACTTCAGAATCAGATGAACTGCTTAACAGCCTGTATAAGTGTTTGATACACACATTTAGTTTATCTGAGTATTAACTAAGTATTAAAGTTTAAGAAAGCACAAGTTGCTTCAATGCAGGAAATACTCATTTTAAAATACAAGTAACATTACAAACATTAATGTTACATTTAATTTTTTAAATCTGCAAGGATTTCACAGCAAACATACAATATATGTCCATGTTAATTATCAGTCTATTTCTGCCTAAAGTACAGTTGGTGTTACTATAGTAAATTCAAGGGTAATGATGTAGAATTCTGTGCCAAATTCTGACAGCGCTGCAATGATCAGAGGTGCACGTTTAAGAGCTTGAGACTAGTGTTGTCACGGTACCAAAATTTCAGTAGTCGGTATTGTGGCAGCGGGGGCGTGGTCAAGCGCCCGTCTGGAGAGGGGGAGCGGTAAGGGCACTTGCACCTGAGCTAAAATATGTCTAACACCTGTCTCTAATTTCAGTGAGCACGGGGAGAGCGGCATAAAAGAGCCACAACACCGGCAGTCGGCGCGCACGATGCCAGTCCAGTGTTGGCAGCCTTGCTTAGAAAGAAAAACCCTTGAAAAGTTTATTTGTGTTCACCTTTATGTTATCCCGTTCACCGACAAATTAAAGAAACCTTACCTTTGAGTTCACCAGCCTTTCACCGTGTCCTTCTTCCCCTGTCCAGTCGAGTCCCTTGTTACACTGGTGCCGAAACCCGGGAAAAATAGACATGGAAGGTCGTCCCGTAGAGTCCTCCCAGCTGACCGAAGTCCTCCAGTCCCTCGCTACATTACACCAAAGCCACCAGCACTCCCTGCTTGAGCTCCGAGAGGACCAGGATCGACGGTTCTTTGAGATCATGCGGGCTCAAGCAGAGGACCGACTTGCCATCCGGAGCCTCCTCAGCCGGGAGGTCGCTCCCGCCACAGCCTCGACCCCGGACAATCATTCTCCGTTGCCCCCTCCCATGTTACAGAAGATGGGGGCGACGGACGACCCAGAGGCCTTTCTGGACCTGTTTGAGCGAACCGCGGAGATCTGGGCCTGGCCGCGCGATCAATGGGCAGCCCGCCTCATACCTCTATTGTCCGGGGAAGCCCAACTCGCGGCTCAACAACTGCCGGCAACGAACCTCCTGGCCTACCCCGATCTGAGGAGAGCCATTATGCAACGGGTTGGTCGGAGCCCCGAGGATAATCGTCAGCCCGTTCGCGTTTGCTCAGCGGCTCCGTGATGCCTGCCAGAAGTGGCTGCTAGTGGGGGACCGCGGCGTCGAGGGTCTCATCGATCAGGTGGTGCTGGAGCAATTCACCCAGCGATTACCCAAGAGAACGGCGGAATGGGTCCAGTGCCACCGCCCGACGTCGCTGGAGGCAGCCGTGCAGCTTGCGGAGGACCACATGGTGGCGATCCCGAGGGCGGATGAGCCCTCTCTCTCTCACTCTCCCTCCCCTCCCCCTGTGTTTTTTTCCGCTCTTCCCCATCCCCCTCCCCCCTCTCACTCTGTCTTCCTTCCAGGGTCCGTTCCTGCCCCCCGCAGGCGAGGAGCCTGGCAGAGACCCACGGTGGCATCGCAAACCCCCCCCGCCACATTCAGCCGCTCTCCCCCTCAGGTGGGGGCATCCGCCGACGCAGGTACGGGTGTGGCGCCTGGGCCAGCCTGTTGGAGGTGCGGGGACCCGGGCCACTTCCGCGATCAGTGTCCGATGATGGAAGTGGGGACGGTGGTTTGGGTCTCCGATCCCCTGCATGCTGCCCCCGATCGGGCTGGAGCGTACCGGATTCCGGTAAGAATCCAGGGGGGTACACACCAAGCATTGCTGGATACCGGTTGCAATCAGACCACCATCCATCAACGCTTGGTTCAACCCGGGGCTTTGGGCACAGCTAGACGGGTGAGGGTGAGGTGTGTGCATGGGGATATTCACAAGTACCCGATGATGACCTTGTTAGTGAAATTCCGGGGAAAAAAGCATAGAGTGGAGGCAGCGGTTAGTCCCCGCCTCACCCATCCTCTGATTTTGGGGACCGATTGGCCAGCATTTAAAGATGTGCTAGGGGGAGTTTGTACGGATGGGTACTGCACTAAAGTGGGGAGATGTGCGATGTGCGATGCTTTGACAGGGGAGGCGGAGCCGGGGCCGTCCTCGGCTGCTCCAAATCGGGATGACGAGGAGAGGGGCGAGGCTTCCGCCCCTCCTCTTCGCAGGGAATTCCCTGACATCGCTTTGTGTTAGTCCTAGTGGATTACGCAACGCGATATCCGGAAGCAGTGCCTCTAAGCAACATCTCAGCACGTAGTGTTGCTGGGGCGCTCTTCAAAATAATCTCCCGGGTGGGGATTCCAAAAGAAATCCTCACCGATCAAGGCACAACATTTATGTCACGCACACGTCGCGAACTTTACGATCTATTGGGCATTAAATCGATTCGCACTAGCGTGTATCATCCGCAGACAGATGGCCTAGTGGAACGTTTTAACAAAACCCTCAAAAACATGATTCGTAAGTTCGTGCACGAGGATGCTAAAAACTGGGACAGATGGCTCGATCCCCTGTTGTTTGCAGTACGAGAGGTCCCGCAAGCCTCCACCGGCTTCTCTCCATTTGAACTGTTTTACGGGCGACGCCCGCGCAGCATCTTAGATGTTTTATGAGAAGGCTGGGAGGAAGGACCTACAACTAGCAAAAATGAAATTCAATACGTTCTTGACCTCAGAGCAAAGCTCCACACTTTGGGAAAACTAACACAGGAGAATTTGCTCCGGGCCCAAGAACGTCAATGCCGGCTGTACGACAGGGGAACGCGGCTGAGGGAATTTGCACCGGGAGATAAAGTTCTTGTATTGCTTCCCACATCGAGCTCCAAATTACTCGCCAAGTGGCAAGGGCCCTTCGAGGTCACACGACGAGTGGGGGATCTCGATTATGAAGTTAAGCGAACCGATAGGGGGAATGCGCGTCAAATTTACCACCTCAACCTCCTTAAATTATGGAGGGAGGCGGTCCCTGTATCGTTGGCTACGGTGGTCCCGGAGAGGGCGGAACTCGGACCGGAGGTAAATCCAAACCCAGATCTCAATGCCCCGGTCATTTGTGGAGACCACCTCTCCCCGTGACAACGAGCAGAGGTTGCCAGGTTGCAGAATGAGTTTGCGGACGTGTTTTCTCCCCTGCCGGGTCGCACGAACCTCATCCAGCACCATATCAAGACCGAGCCGGGGGCAGTCGTTCGTTGCCGCCCTTATCGCCTCCCCGAGCATAGAAAGAAAATTGTCCGGGACGAATTGGATGCCATGCTTGATATGGGGGTAATAGAAGAATCCCACAGCGACTGGTCCAGCCCGGTCGTTCTTGTTCCCAAGAGTGACGGGTCGGTGCGGTTCTTTGTGGATTATAGAAAAGTCAATGCGGTGTCTAAATTTGACGCGTACCCAATGCCCCGCGTTGATGAACTGCTCGATCGGTTAGGTACTGCTCGCTTTTATTCGACATTGGATTTAACAAAGGGTTATTGGCAGATCCCCTTGACACCAATCTCCCGAGAAAAAACAGCCTTCACCACGCTGTTTGGATTACACCAATTCGTGACACTTCCGTTCGGTTTGTTCGGGGCCCCAGCCACGTTCCAGCGTTTAATGGACCGTGTCCTCCGGCCGCACTCTGCTTACGCCGCTGCCTACATAGACGATATTATTATTTATAGTAATGACTGGCAGCGGCATATACAACATCTGAGGGCGGTCCTGAAGTCGCTGTGGTGAGCGGGGCTCACTGCAAACCCTAAGAAGTGCGCGATTGGGCGTGTGGAGGTGCGGTATCTGGGGTTCCACTTGGGCCATGGCCAGGTGCGTCCCCAAATTGATAAAACCGCGGCGATTGCGACATGCCCTAGGCCCAAGACCAAAAAGGGGGTGAGGCAGTTCCTGGGGCTGGCTGGCTACTACAGAAGGTTCGTACCTAATTATTCGGACGTCACCAGCCCGCTGACTGACCTCACTAAAAAGGGGGCTCCAGATCCGGTCCAATGGACGGTACAGTGCCAAAAGGCGTTCACACAAATTAAAGTTGCACTCTGTGGGGGGCCGCTCTTGTATTCACCTAACTTCTCTCTCCCTTTCTTATTACAGACGGATGCTTCAGACAGGGGGCTGGGGGCCGTACTCTCGCAGGTGGTGGAGGGGGAGGATGTCGAGGAGAGATATTAACTCAAAGGCAGTAAAAGGCAATACCCTTGCTGGCGAACTCTGGCCAAGACTCCCGGGAGCAGAGAAACCGTGGGAAACGCATACAGTTGCATTCTGGGCCATGTATGCACCATCTCATCCAGACCCAGGGGAGGCTGGGTGACTCAGAGTGAAGTAGAGGGGACATTGCGCTGTCTGATAAGAGGCAAAGAGGTCCACTTCTGTCCTGTAAAATCTCACCCAGATTTGTTCCAATACCTCGGGGTGGAGTTTCCACTCCCCCGTAGGTATTTTCTGTCTGGACAGTAAATCTGCTCCCACATTTGGGCATCCAGGGATATAAACTGCCCTGAGTGACAAGAGCTTGCCCTGGGCCCCGAGGAGAATCCGACGTGCCAGAGATTCAGCTAACGTGAACGTGGACCTACTTGATGGTTTATGTAAGAGGCTACCGCTGTATTTCCCACCTGCACCAAGACATGGTATCCTCTGGAGGAAGTATTTCAGGGCCAGAAATACAGCCATCAAGTCGAGACAGTTAATGTGACAGTCGAGCTGACGAACCTCCCATTCCCCTTAAGCCGGACGACCACTTAAGACCGCTATCCAGCCCGTCAGGGAGGCGTCTGTCGTTAGCAGCCTGCGACGAAAAAGATGCACTTAGAGTGGGACCCAAGGTAAGAAACCGGGGTCTGAACCACATAGAAAGGGAACGAAGCCCACAGCGCATAACCCTTATTTGCCTTAGGGGACTGGCCCTTGGATGAAATCCCCTGGCATTTAGCTACAGCTGGAACGGTCTCATGTGCAGAAGGTCCACAGGGATCACCGCGGACGCAGATGCCATGAGACCTAGTATTCGTTGATACTGACGAGCAGTGCAACCTTGACCTAGCTTGACTTTGCTCTGGGTGTTCTGAATGGAAATGATTCGAGCGGGAGACAATTGTGCCTGCATCATGATCGAATTCCATATAACCCCCAGATAAGTAATTCCCTGGGTGGGAGAGAGAACGATCTTTTGACATTGAGCCTCAGACCCGGAGAAACCAGATGAGCTAAGACAATATCCCTGTTCTGTACTGCCAGTTCTTGGAACTGCACTAGTATCAGCCAGTCATCTATGTAATTCAGAATGCGGATGCCCCAGAGTCACAAAGGAGCCAGTGCTGCATCCATGCATTTTGTGAATGTGCGGATTAATAGGGCTAGGCCGAATGGAAGAACCCGATACTGGAAGGCTTCGCCCCCGAAAGCGAACCTCAGGAACTTCCTGTGCTGTGGCGGAATTTCTATATGAAGAAATGAGATCGCTCGTGACCAGCCAAACATGATGTTGGGCTTGTGACACGATCGTCTTGATAGCATCTTGGACTTGAACACCCTGACTGGGCAGTTCAAGCCTTGAAGATCTAAGGTCGGACGTAAGCCCCCACCCTCTTTGGAACCAGGAAGTATTTGCTGTAATAACCTGACTCTTTCTCTGGAAGGGGAACATGTTCCATGGCCCCTTAGACCGCAGTTCTTTCCACAGTAGACATGCCTCCTCCGGTTTATGGAAGTGGGGACCACGCCTTTGAAACATGGAGGGTGGTGAGCGAATTTAATTCTGTACCCCTTTTCTACTGTTCTTAGGACCCACATAACAATATCTGGCAGAAGTTTCCACGCTGCCAGGTTCTCTGAGATGGGTATTAATTTTAACAGTGTTCCGCGTCCTGGATTTAATGCAGGAAGCAGCGAAACACCCAACTTTTTGATGGAAGCCTCTACCTCCCCAAGCACCGGAGGCGGTGGGAATGGAGAGGTTTCGTGGGGGTACCGGGAGGGGGCGAAGCAGATGGTGCGCGCACCCTGTCCCGAGGGGAGCTACCCCCACAAGATTAAGTTCAAGACCATCAGGGTTTCTTCCTCTTAGATATTAGTGTCCTGAGGTCTTGCTTTGGGGGCTGCTGAGGGCGACGAGACTGTCCCCAATCTTTGCGAGGGGGATCACGACTCGCAACACTTTGCTTCTGAGCCTCCCTTCTAGCAGGACCGAGGCGGGTCTGGGTGGCCGACGGGCCCACCCCTGAGTGCGGCGAGGAAAAAACTGCCCAAAGGTTTCCTAGTGCCTTTTAACTTCCTGGAACCTGGAGACGACTGTGTTCAGTGCGTCCCCAAATAGGCCAGTAGGCAAAACCGGGGCATCAAGGAGGAAAGCTTTATCCCTGTCCTTGATGCCCGATAGGTTGAGAAAAAGGTGTCTTTCTGTGCTGACCAAGGCAGACATAGACCGGCCAATGGCACGGGCTGGCTGTCTGCTTGGTCACGCGGAGAGATAGATCTGTGGCTCGACGAAGCTCAGAAAAATCTTCTTCGTCGAGCGTGGTACCTGCACTCAGGTCCTTCAGCAGGTCAGCCTGGTACGCCTGTAACACTGCCATCGTGTGCAGAGCAGCACCAGCCTGACCCGCTGCTTGATAAGCCTTCCCCACTAAGATGGAGGTAGTTCTGCAAGGCTTTGTGGGGAGAGAGGTTTTTTTTAAGTGACGATGCCAAACCCGGCGAGCGATAACCTGCAAGTGTCTCTTCAACCGTCGGCATCATTGAATACCCCCGTGTCTCAGCACCCACGATAGTCGAATATATCGATGTCGAGGGTACATGGACACGGGAAGTATAAGGCTTACTCCATGAGCGAGAGAGCTCGTCATGGAGGTCATTAAAGTAGGGAAAGGACTCATGAGGCATTCCCTTTCCCCAGCCACCAGACAGAAATCTATCCTCCAACTTGGAGCGTTTGGGGGTCTCTTGTTGGCGTGGCCAGTCTAACTGAAGCCTGGCCACCGCACGAGTAACCACGTTGAGTAATTCCTCCACTGATTTATTATCATGGACTGAATGCTTGGAGGTGGGTAGAGATTCAAGGTCCCCCTCATGAACCGAAGAGGCGCCGGAGCACGCTTCGAGATCACAGGAAGGACCAACTGGGTCTTGGGAGAGAGCGAGCGAAAGGGACGAACCCGTCTCTCGCTCCTCAGCCAGATCCATGCGAGAGCCCCACGAATGAAGTATGGGCGCTGACTCCCGGAAGTAAGCGAGGCGAGTGCGAAGCATTTTGCCCGAAAGCAGATCGCAATGCTCGTACCCGCCCTGCCCCAATGCGAGAGCAGCATGCTCTTCCCCCAAACAAACGAAGCAAAACTGATGTGTGTCCCTCTCAGCCATAGAGCGGAGACAGGGGAACACACATCTTTTGACCTGACTTTGTCATTATTATTTTTTGTATTTTTTTCCCCTTTTTTCTTTTTTTGAAAGCAAGAAAGAGAAAAGAGAAAAGGTCTTCTACGCACTGCCTAACCAATTCTAACTCCTAACAGAGGAAAGAAAGTTCTGACAGGCTCGTGAAAGCACACACACACAGTGATCTGAAGACAAATGATCTGACGATGCTCCTGTGACACATCTATTTATAGCCCTGCCCCAGGTGCGTCCAATGATTACACCGGCAGAGGCTTCACATTTCGGTCAATGTTCATTGAAGTGTTGCACACATATTCATAGCTGGTCACACCTAAAGATGTTCCCAAAGCGCTTTTCTCAGCGCAGCATCATAAGTGAAGCTTTTTGTAAAGGGAACTTTATTTAAGATGTAATGCCAGGGTGTTTCCTTTAAAGAACTCCGGCTCCGCTTATTCCACAACGAGAGTGCTTCTGAATTACTAATTTTTTTTATTTTATTTTTTTATAAATAATTTCCTAATGCTTTGGGATCTACATAAGATGAAGCTGTGAAAGTTTAGACTGCAACTGGACTGTGATCTGTGAAATTCTGTCTCTCCTCCGTCTGGCGTGAACTGCAGTGCTGCTCTTGTGCTTCATCGTTACAGTTTAATTTTATTTCATGTTACGTTAAATGAGATCAAACGACTATTCGACAATGAAAATTTTTCTCGCCAATTTTTTGCGATAATTTCGAGTAAACGTTTCAGCCCTAATGCAAATGATAATATGCTTTTAAACTCACCTGCTTTATTTGCTTGAATAAATCCAGGTGTCTGTATTTCAGGTGCTTTATTAAGTTTGATGTGTTTCCTCTTTTCATCAGAAAATTGTGAAAGCAGCGTTTACAAATACGTTTTTGCTGATCTATGATGTTTCCCTTTTCATCAGCCTCAAATCCAAAGAATTTCCAAACCTGGCTTTTTCCATTTTGCTTTTCGACAAGATTAAGTTGAGACTCCGCAGCAGCAGCTACTTTGCTTGTCGCAATCTTTTGCTTGTTGTGAGCATTGGGAACCAGGTAAACCCGGTACTCCGGTACCTTCAGAAATTCTGGTATCGTAAATAGTTTTTTGTTTGAGTACGGACTTGGTACCGGAGTTCCGGTATTTTTGACAATGCTACTCGAGACCAGTATGACCAGTAAAAATGCACCTTCTTTGCCACACACTGCTATGTCCATTGAGCTGTATAGAGCCATACAGGTGCATTAGCAGAGGTTATTATGACTTCACCTGTCTATTTGACGCTGCTAAACCAGATATTTAAAATGCGTCGCTAGACTTCAGAATCAGATGAACTGGCACACTAGCGACTGACATTAGAGGCTGTTGCCTTTATCCTCCTCGTTAGCGCGTTTGCGTCCTATGCCAGGGAATCTGATTCAAACCTAGCTTGTAGCAGGTCGAACATGACCAGTTACACATACCACAGATTTTCTGCAAAGTTTTGATTATGTTGATGATGTAGAGGCTTTAGAAAATCATGAATCAAACATGATCCACATATTGCACAGTGTAAAAGGGTTAAAACACCAGTGCTCTGGAACAAATAAATGTTTTTGAAACAAACTTTTAACCTTTTAAACATCCTGCAATATTTGCCAAAAAACGCCTAAAAAAGGCCTACCCAAATTAAAATGCATGCTGTTCTTGAACCCTTTGGAGTATATGCATGCTTTTGGTCTCTTTTGAAAGGGGAGACTTTGAGGTTTGTTCCTGAATAGTCAGAATCACTATAAGTCTTACTTGTATTGAGTAATAGAACTTTGAACACACTCAAAAAGGGGAAATAAACTCCGCCTACATTTTTTTTTTGTAAAAAGATGCCTGCAGATAACTACAGCTGGGAGGACATAGCTGGAAAACACAATTAGATCATAGCATGAAGCCTTACCAAACCCAATATAAAATTTGATAACAATACATTAGAAAATGAGTGTTTTACACATGTTTATCCAAGTGTATGTATAGGCTTCAAGGATATTGATACCTGGCCACACCTCTAAAATGCACCGACTGGCTAAAATGACCTGTCCATCTAAAGTCCAGCGGTCAGCGGACATTTTGACATAAAAATATCTGTAATGTTTACATGTTCAAGGTAGCTTCATCAAAGAATACAAAGTTGTGTCAGCTCTGTCGGTTAGCTCGAAATGCTACGTCTATACTACGTGGGTGTTTATTGATATATAAATGTGTTATGGACCAAAAACTTTGTTGAATTGGATTGTATGGACCCTTTACAGTGTAACTAAACCATTTTTGATGGAATGAAGTGGATCAGTAGAGTAAGATGAGCATTATAAGTGAGTTTCTACCATTTTGGATTCGTTTATTTTGCTGTAAGTGGTCTGAGAAATACACCGATTGTACCCGCTGTGTTAAGTGTATATTAAAATGGTTTACATCGTTCGAATCACAAGAGTCTCAGCTTTCCAACGATGTAAGATATGTGTATCTTTTAATTTTTGAGTTTTTGCATTTCGTGAAGTTATTGCGCAATAGTTGACCGGGCCCGCAGACGACCCGACGGGCTGTTAACGAATTGTTATCCTTCAGTGCAATTGAATCCCTTGTAAAAGTCTCTGTTGATGATTCAGCTCCATTATTTAATTTTGACTCACTTCTAACACATAAAGATCCTAATTTTACTACCTACTGCCAAAAAATAAATAAAAAATTACTTAAAAAATGAATGAACGAATCTCTGTGGTGGATGTATTCAGAAGACTCAAGTCACTGGGACGAATTAAAATACAGACCACTTTAAAACATTCTTGCACCCCCCTCAGCTTGCCCCAAAGGTTGAAAACCACTGCCCTAAACAGTTGTGAAACACGTGATAAGAGTTGTTTTTTATTTATTAACCATTACTGTGACACACCAAGTTCTGTACCCTAATTTCTACATTTTCTCCTTTCTCATCTTCCTCTCTCGGCATTATCAGAGTTCCAGAGGTTTCAGAAGATTCACCACCCTCATCTACAACCACATTCAAGTCTCTGTGCTTCTCTACATGAGTGAGTGGGCCATGCCAATGCCATCAGAACTCTGTGAGCATCTCTAGTCTCCTGACTGATCTCTAACAGCAGCTCCCTGCTCTAATTAAAGCCTTGAGCAGTCCTAGTATGTTGGATGAGTGTGCGATTGTTGATATTGAATTTAAGTGCTGTTCTGGATGTGCTGTACATTCTCAAGTGCTACTACCTCACTTGAGACCTGTGGCTTGTTTTTTACATTTACACTAGAGGGCAGTAACATATTACTGGAGGGCTTGTTAATGGAAACTCAAAAATGTTTTTTCCCTATATTTTACAGAAATTATATTGCCACCAATACAATTTGAGTGAAAAGTTCAAATGAAAAATTAACTAACATTTAAGAAATTCTGAGTTTGTGCAAAACTGGCTTGATGACGAAATGATCCATCTTTTTCCAGTATGATTTGAGAATATTCAGTGTATCTTGTGTGCTTCAATGTAAAAAATAAATAATTTTGTACCAAGGAAATAACATCGTCAGAAATACGATTAGTGACTTAAAGTGCATAATCTTAAATATTTCTTGTATGTCTTGTAAAAAATGTATTTTTCAGGTGTAGATTAATCTGAAATTTGAATCCTAGATGTTTAATTTGATTTCAGACTTTTGAACCCCACTGTATGCTTTTACTATAAATTATCCCTCTATTTAATTTTTGTTTTAAAAAGATGTAAATAAAGATCATCTGTATTCTGTCCATTTACAATTGAAATGTTACAACATTTTATCCTGTGTGGCTCATTAAAAGAGCAGTGAAGTGACCTACAAAAGGTATAAGTTAAAAGAAATGCAAAGCAGTCTTTGCCATTCTCACCATAATGCTCAAGAGGTAACTCCAGAAGCAGTAAAGTTTAAATACAAAAGGTTTCAATAAAAGTTTAGTAAAAAAGTAGAGATTTCTAGGAAGGAAAACACATTTGCTTCATCCATAATCAGATATACTTGAAAAGGGATTGAATTGATCACATCTGTCTTTTTCAATGTTAAAAAGAATTTAGTATGAGGTGAATGTAAATTAAGCATTTGCAGAGTCAAGCAGGTGACGTTGATTGCTCATTAAAGCATTAATTGTGGACACATGTGTAGCAAATATGCCGGGGCAGTGGTGTTATGATCCAGGTGCAGTTTAATAACAAAATAAATAGTAAAACAAAGTAGCAAAATAAAGGGAAAACAAAAGGTAGGCAAGGGTTCGGTACACAGGCAGACAGTCCAGAAAGGCAAACCAAGTAAATTACAGGCAGAGGAGTAATCCATTAAACAGGCAATAAATCCAAAAACACACAAGCAGGCTGGGAATATATGAAGAACAGGCAGGAGTCAAAACACATGGAAAGCAGGAATGGTAAATAACGCTCAGAAATTTAGACCAGGCAAACAAGACTTTGCAATGCATGGAAAACAGGGAACTTATATAGACAGAGTTTATATGGAACAGGTGGGGGAGTAATCAGTTGGAAAGGAGGATGATGGGAAATGTAGTTAGTGAAATGTTAGTACTCTGGAGAAGGCGACGTCTGGCAGCATCCAGGAGAGATAGCAGGCAATGCAGGTGTAACAGAGCCCCCCCATCCCACCCCCCGCGAACGACTCCTGAAGTTTGAATGATACAGGATTAATTTGTCGAAGATTCTTGAAAGGGCCAACATACATGGTACTTAGTTTCTTGCACGGGAGTCGCGGATGAAGATCTCCGGTAGATAGCCAAACCCATTGTCCGGGAGCAAAGTTGGGGCCAGTGCGCTGATGGACATTTGCCTGTTCTTTCTGTCGGTGAATGACATGCTGTAATTGGACTTGAGCTTGATCCCAGATAGCCTCGCTGCGCTGCATCCAGTCGTCGACTGCTCGTACACTGGATGGCTCCCCGGACCAGGGAAAGAGTGTGGGTTGAAAACCTAAGCTGCACTTAAAAGGCGTGGTTCTGTGGCTGGTTTGAAAAGTGCGATTTGAGCATATTCTACTGAGGGAAGGAAATGGCTCCAGTCGTGCTGGTTAACTTGGCCCAGAGGAATTTACCAAGGTCCTGATTTAGACATTCAGCTTGACCATTGGATTGAGGGTAGTAACCAGATGTTAGACTCACATTGACATTGAGCAATTTGAATAATACAGACCAGACTCGGGAGGTGAATTGGGGGCCATGGTCGGAGACAATGTCTTCAGGTAGGCCATAAAAGCAGAAGATGTACTGGAACAGGTTCTCAGCACATTCCCTAGACGAGGAGAGCTTGGGCAAAGGAATGAATCTACTGGCCTTAGAGAAGTGGTCCACCACAGATAAGATGGTAGTGAAACCCTGAGAGTTAGGTAGATCCGTGATGAAATCCACTGTGATATGGGACCAAGAATGTTGAGGGGTAGGTAGAGGATGAAGGAGAACAGACGGTAGCTGTCGAATACATTTTGAGGTGGCACACACATTGCAGTTCTTTACATAATTAACGACCTCAGTAACTAGGTTCTCCCACCAAAACCGGGTTTGCACTAACCTGCAAGTAGCTTGAGTGCCTGGATGTCCCGAGCAGGCCGAGTCATGAACTCACTGAATAACTCCATTGCGTAAAGAGCTTGGAACAAAGACCTTATCTGGTGGGTAGTCAGCAGGAGTGGGTTCTTGGTTCTGAGCTTGGGTGATGTCTGCCAATATGTCCCATTGTACGGGAACGACAATGATAGTAGGTGGGATAATGGAAGTCACAGGGTTGTTGCCAGTAGTGGACCTAAAAATGCGGGACAGGGCATCTGCTTTGGTGTTCTTGGAGGCAGGTCAAAAGGTGATTGTGAAATCGAATCTGGAGAAGAAGAGGGACCATCAAGCCTGACGAAGGTTTAAGCATTTAGTAGACTGAATGTATTCCAGGTTGCGATGATTCATGATTAATAGAAATGGATGACGAGCTCTCTCTAGCCAATGTCTCCACTCCGCATAAGTGAAGCGCTGTTTAAGGTTATCGAATGCTTGATGAGCAGGAGGAGTCCAGTTTAGTTTCAGGGCTTTACCACTGAGCAATGTGGTGAGTGGGGCAGCCACAGAGCTGAAACCTTGAATGAATTGTCTGTAGAAGTTGGAAAAACCAAGGGAGCGCTGTAGTTCTTTTACTGACACAGGTAGTGTAACTCCAGCATGGCTTGTACCTTGGAAGAGTCCATGGTGACCCCCTTGGGGGAGATGACATATCCAAGGAAAGAGATGGTAGACTGGTGATACTCATATTTCTCCATTTTGGCATACAGTTGACGTTGGATGAGGTGGTTGAGTACCTCTCTGACATGTTGAACATGCTCATCAAGGGAAGAAGAGTATATCAGAATGTCATCTACATAGACTATAACCCATTTGCCAATGAGCTTCTGAAATATGTCATTTATAAAGGCTTGGAAGACAGATGGACTGTTGGAAAGTCTGAAAGGCATTACCTGGTATTCATAGTTGCCAGTGTGTGTGTAGAAAATTCTGTCTTCCATTCATCCCCCTCGTGAATGCGTTTTCAATTGTAGACATTACGAAGTATGGGGATGGGTTCAGGAAAGTTGAGGCAAGACTGGAAACAGGAAGCACTCCAAAGAGTGATCTGTCCATCTCTCCAGGAGATCTCTGGGTTGTGAAGTCTCAGCCATGGCAGTCCAACAACAATCGGATTCTTAGGAGAATGAGTGACTAGGAACTGAATTTCCTCATGATGAAAAAGTCCAATTTGAAGATGAATGGTTTGGGAGATTTGTTGAATCTTGCCAGAACCCTGGGGTTGTCTGTCTAGAACTGAGACATGTAAAGGAGGGATACAAGGGACAAAAGACAGATTTAGATTTGTGGCTAAAGTTACCTGAAGCCCCTGAATCTAAAATGGCAGACAATTGATGTTCAATTGATGTTATTTAAAACAT
This sequence comes from Moxostoma hubbsi, assembly GCA_032164185.1. Lineage (NCBI taxonomy): Eukaryota > Metazoa > Chordata > Actinopteri > Cypriniformes > Catostomidae > Moxostoma > Moxostoma hubbsi. The sequence goes on from JAVLUX010000001.1 coordinate 72,748,002, forward strand.
GCAACATGAAAAAAAGTTCAAACTTTTCAATAAGAATTAAATTGCAAGTTCTAAACTCACCACCGCATCCCAATTCCTAGGGGGATGAGTTGGACAGGCAGACAGTTAATGTCCCGACTGTCTGCTGTAGATACATAATCTTTCTCGGAGATGGCGTCGTCATTCCTTGGAGGAGAGAGAAGAAAGACCCACATGCATGGGCTCGTGATGACTGGTTGCAGTGATGTCAGTATGAGGTGACTGTAAAGAAATGTAAGCACAGCGTAGATCTAGCAGGAAGACTAGCAGCTGTACATCATCGCATCATTAGCAGGGTAATTCCCAGCCAATCACATGTAAGCCATTGCTTTATAAATCTGCTCACAATCTATCACATTGCTGTTTCAGTGTGCTAACACGGAAACCTCCACCACCCCACAACCAGTGGAGTCCCATCCTGCAAGGGGGTAGGCTCGTTGAACCTGCCTCCTATCTCCGGCAGGATATGATGGTTCTGAGTACCAACTTCTTTGGACCGCCAGATGGGCATATTCCAAAGAGAGACATTACTTTTCTGTTTTATATTCATCAAATAAATGTCATCTTAAATTTCACTCAAGTCTTCCAGATCCTGGTGAATGGCTAGTTTGATGAATTCATCAAGAGATCTTCCCTCATCACGACATGCTATTTCCGTTTGAAGGCCAGGATTTAACCCCTGATGGAACAACAGCTTCAAAATTTCCTCCACCCACACAGTTTGCGCTGCTAGCATGCGTAAGGATAAGGCGAATTCAGCAGCAGTCTTCTTCCCCTGTTTTAAACTCAATAGAAGTTCTCCCAGTCCTTCCCACCCTCAGAGTGCTCAAAAACCTCCCGTAAAGGAAGTGAGACAAGGAACCTTTTAAAATGTTCTCACGACTCCAAACTGCCATAACCCAGTCTATTGCTTTTCCTGACTGCAGTGATACAATGAAGAAAACTGGGTTACATTAAAGGTAGTTGAGACAGAAAAAGCTCATAATGTAAGAGAAATCCTCGACACTTACTGGGTGACCCATCAAACTTCTCTGGAATTGAGAGCCGAGGATTAACAAAGTTTGTAGATTGCATTGAGCTGCAGGCTTAGTTGTTAGTGGAAACCCCTTTCTGAGATACTTAACACATAACTGTTATACAATTCATATAAAACAAATATGTAAATATTTGTATATAAGTTCATCTGTCTCTACTTTCTTCAAAGGCTGAGGAAAGCACATCTCCCACCCCTATCCTCACTACATTCAATAGAGGGACTATTGAGAGCATCCTGAGCAGCTGCATTACTGCCTGGTTTGGAGCTTGCACCATTTCGGACGCAAAGCCCTGCAGAGGATAGTGAGGACAGCTGAGAAGATCATGGGGGTCTCTCTTCCCTCCATCAAAGACATTTACAAAAAACACTGCATCCGCAAAGCATCAGCATTGTGGACGACCCCACACACCCCTCACACAAACTCTTCACCCTCCTGCCGTCTGGCAAGAGGTACCGAAGCATTCGGTCCCTCACGGCCAGACTGTGTAACAGCTTCTTCCCCCAAGCCATCAGACTCCTCAATACTTAGAGATTTGATTTAAAACACACACACACACACACACATGTCCTGAGTTGCACTTTAATTATTGTCACTTTATAACTGGCTGCTACCTCAATAACTGCTATGTGCATAGAACATAGTATGTTATGTTTACATTTGGCATTTTTAGAAACTATCATCTTTTTGCACTACTGTGTACTGGTCGGCACTGCACTGTCTCTTACTGTGTCTATTGTCCTGTTCATTGTTGGTAATTTATTGTACTCTCCCGTACTTTTTGCACACATTTGCACGTGCACTTTATATAGGTATTTTATTTAGTCTGTGTAGTCTCATGTGGTTCTGGGTTTGTCCTATGTTGTTTTATGTAGGACCATTGTCCTGGAGGAACGTTGTCTCATTTCACTGTGTACTGTACTAACTGTATATGGTTGAAATGACAATAAAAAACCACTTGATTTGACTTGACCTGATCTTTTCAGATCAAAAATAAATATTTATTAAAAAAATTAACCACTATTTATGTTAGTACTGTGGCTTGACTCGACTTGACTTGAAACTCATCAGGACTTGTTTGGAATATTTTGGATCTAGCCACGATCCCCAATTCCCCGGTCCCGTCTCTCTATCTCTGTGCCCAGTGAAGTGCAGTCGTGAGTCTCTGGAGTCTTCGCGAAGGAAGTAGAAAGAACAACAACACACAGTGGTTCGTATTCAATCTACTCGAAATTTATTACAGTAAGCATAATATTTATACCTTTCATAGAACAAAGAACAATTAACAGCCAATAGGATAATGACAGCAAGACAGCCAAGGACAAGAAATTGTTGACCCTAATAGTGCAGGAACGGTAATCGTATGAAGTCAAAACAGTCCTAGATATTTGTTATGTCCAACTGAGATATTTAGCTCATGAAAAGGAGTATGCGCTCGTTGGAGCACAGAACATTCCAAGGAAGGATAAGACAAGAGAAACTAACAGCATCTATGAAGGTTATGGGCTCTTTGTGCATGTGGTGTCCTTCTATGGTTAACACACATACATACAGAGTTATGTTAGACACAGACAGAGTTAGATGTCAAACTAAAGACAGAATGTACAATTAATATTTCTCACACTGCCCCCTTTGATCATAAAATGATCATAATCAGATTAAACATTGTACCATGCTAAAACCTTTACCATGGGATTTTTACCCTTGTATCTTATTTGCTCATTCCTAGGGGTCAATAAGTAACGTGAGGTGGTCTTACCACTAAGCTAATGGAGCTGGAAATCATTCGTTTGATTAGAGCCATAAAACAAGGCCATAGGCAGGCGATGATGAAAAATACAAGCAAAACGCAGATTATGACCATTACTTAATGTTCAATTTTATAAATTAACGTCCAGAAACCTGAAAAGAAATCAACATCCTCATTGGCGCGGTCTTGTGACCTCTTTACCATTTCAGAAATATTTTTATACCTTGCTCTATGATTCCACCTGTTCCATCCTCTTCTGGGATACACGTGCAACATGCTTCACCTACCATAACACAAACTCTTCCTTGCGCTGCAGTGAGCTGGTCTAAGACCATCCTGTTCTGGAGGGCCCTTAGACGCAGCTCCCTGAGCTCTTTCTTTATTCCCTCTATCACTTGCTCTGTAACATTCATAAACATAACTAAATCAAACCTGTTCATTTCTACCTGATTCACAACATTTGTTATGCCAATGGGGGAAAGAATGATTGAAAAAACTTGTCCAATCTGTTCCAGATTCTTTGGTCCTCCGGCGTGTAGTTTGGCTGTGTCAGAGTGGAGGATGACCTTTTTTGTTCGGGTGTGGGTTGTTAAATCCACCTTGCGCGTCCTGATGATCATCACAGATCCGGAGCTGTTAACCAAGGCACATCGTCCAGTCCAGTTAGCTGGCAAATAGTCATAAAGCTTGTGTCCGCAGAGCCACTGAACTCTGCTTTGGTTCCGTCAGTATGGGGTGTCAATATGTGTGAGGAATTGACACAGTATTGGTAGCAATTTCTTCGCACTGCACTGGTTCCTTTGATATTTTTAGCTGTTGGGGGCACTATGACTTCCCACATGTGGTGTTACTTCTCAGGACATAGGGCTACTGCATTATGCTAGCCACTGACGCTGCGTGTTTAGCTCCTCCAGTGGGGTCGCACTCAGCAGTTACCTGTCGGTGCCTCCTCCGGTTCCGGCTTCACGCGACTTGCGTGTATCCACTGTGGGTGTAGATCGGTCAGGACTGCGGTTCTGGTCACGGCTATGACCGTTGCTGGACCTTGGTATCATGGTTCCCCAGTCTTTGTTGGTTTCAATCTGTGGATTAGGACCTGCTGATTTGGAACAAATGGGTGAGTAGGCTTGTGTTCTGGTAGGTGAAGAGAAAGAGAAACATCACCATTAATGCCATTCAATGTTTTGATCAGGGAATCCACGTAATCCTCGATCACCACCTCCGTGTCACCTGTGGAGAGAAAGCCAGCGCAACCTTTGACCCACGGGGTCGGGAAATGTCTACCCATTAGTATTTCAAATGGGGACATTTTAGTTACACTTAATGGTGTCATCCTAAATTCAGTAAGAACGGCAGGAAGCACATCTACCCAAGTCCTACCTGTTTCCGTACATGCTTTGTTCAATCGGTCTTTTAGCGTATGGTTCGTGCATTCCACCACACACAACTGGGGGTGGTATGGCATGTGAAAATGCCAATTAATACTGAGCTCCTTTGCCAGGAGTTGTGTCACCTTTGATGCGAATGGGGTACCGTTGTCACTCTCTATTACTGTTGGTACCCCAAAACGAGGAATAATTTCCTTCGCCAGTACTTTTACTACTGTTTTTGCATATTCCCTTGCGCATGGAAATGCTTTGGTCCATTTTGATAATCTATCTACTATTACAGGGAGCGGTTTTAGGTTCATGCATGCTCGCATGTGAGTGACATCGATTTGGAGATGTTGAAAAGGCGCCACAGGATGCGGTAAGTTTTAATGCAGAACTTGCTTATGTGGGTGGTTTCGAGCGCACGTCAGACATGAATCTAAGATCAGATTTACGGTTGCTCTGACTGCATGGATGCAGTATTCTCAATTTATGGCGTCTATCACTTTCTGTTTCGACACATGTGAGAGCCCATGGTAATGCCTACAGAGTGTTACTGCTGCTGTTTTTGGCATATCCAGCCAGCCCTGCTGGTCTCCAAGAAGTCCGTCTAGGATGTTTTTCATCCCCCGACTTTCCCAGTGGGCGATGTTTGTGTCTGTGGGATTCGCTTGTAACACTTTTATGTCTAGATCCTGATTTAGTGTGCTGGCCATAAATTGGACTTCTCCCTCCTCTGTCCTGTATGGGCTATTTATTACCTCTTTCGCTCCCCATTTCGCCACCTTGTCGGCTAATCTGTTTCCCTTAGCCTCCCCTGTCTGCCCCGGAGCGTGACCTGCTACTTTGATCACAGCTAGTTTTGTCGGTAGCTGTGCTGCTCTGGGGCAGCTCTGAAACCAAATTTTGGTGTGAAATTGGTTTTCCCTCTGCGGTCTCGAAGTTTCTTGCTTCCCATAATTTTGCAAAATCGTGTACTACCCCAAATGCATATTTAGAATCTGTGCAGATGTTGATCATTTTGCCCTTTGCCAGTTGGCATGCTCTTATCAATGCGAACAGCTCTGCCGCCTGTGCTGATTTGTACGGTAATGAGTATGCCTCGATTATGGTACCTGGTAGTTGGGTTACTGAATAGCCGCACCAGTATACTGAGTCGTTCAGTTTTAAACATGATCCGTCTACGTACCAACAATCCCCCCTCCTCCAGAGTGGACGTAGAAACGTCCGGTCTGCAAGAGGTTTGGTCTGCGATCTGTGTTATACAATCACGTTCATCGTGAAATGCCCCTTTTGTTAGCATTTTGTGCAAGCATAGTGTAGGGTCATGCGTTGCGGATGAGGAAGTAATAGTACCCGCTCCTTCGTTGTGCCGTCATGTGTTGTGTGGTGAGGTTTTGCAGAATCACTCTTACCTGGTATAATACTATTCGCTCAGCGTCCTGAACCATTAAAGCTGTGGCAGCCACTGCACGCAGACACGCAGGTAGGCCTCTAGCCACTTTATCGAGTGTTTTGGACCCTGTATGGGCCCAAATGGGCCTGTGCGAGGATCGCGGCTGCGGTGCCCCCGCTTTCGTGCACGTACAAATGGAAAGGCTTGGTGTAGTCTAGTAGACCCATGGCTGGTGCCTGAGTCAGTGCTTTCTTGAGGCTTTGGAAGGCGATATTCAATTCACTGGTCCATTCAATGTGTTCTAGAGCTGAATCAGTGGTCGTGGACCGGAGTCTGCGACCGTATAAAGAACAGTTGACCTGCCATGACCCATGTACCCATGACCTGCAGTAGTTCACTAGACCCAGGAAGCTTTGCATCTTAATCTTGGTTTTGGGATGTTGAAAAGTCAATATGAGTTTCACTCTGTCAAGAGATAGTGAAACTGTTCCTGCAGTCAACACGTGACCTAAGTAGTTCACTTTGGGTTTTACCCATTGCAGTTTGTCCTTAGAGGCTTTGAAGCCAGCATTTGCCAGTACATTACAGATGATGGCTGATGCGATTTCACAGTTTTCAGAGGAGTCCCCAGTCACCATTATTTCATCGGCTTACTCAAGCATGCAAGTCTGTGGCGGCAGCTTTGTGTCCTTTAACGGTGCGTGCACTACAGCGGAGAACACCACAGGCGAGTCTCGAAAACCCTGTGGGAGTCTGGTCCACGTGAACTGTTCCCTCGTATGTGAATGCGAACAGTGGCTGTGTCACAGGAGAGACAGGAACACTGAAAAAAGCAGAGCATAGGTCAATAACAGTATAGCAGTTATGATGTACAGTTATTGAAGCCAGTACCATCTGCACATCTGGCACCAGGGGAGATAATGGTATAACCAATTCATTAACTTTTATTAAATCTTGTGTCATTCGCCAGGTGCCAGGCGCCTTTTTTACTGGGTTAATTTGTGTGTTGTAATGAGAGTTTATAGGTTTTACAATACCTTTACTCAGACACTGTACTGACATATCAGAGCGGAGTTTTGCAACATATGGTCTGATATCAATAAGGCCCACCTCATCTTTGTGGGTGGCCCATAACGCTGGGTCGATGTGGCGCATTTCCTGTTTTGCAGCAGAAGTGTTGGCAGACGTTGAGCTGCAAACTTCTCTGCAATGTCCTTTATACACTGACTGACAATATACTGAAGGAAACAGCAATTGTAATGAGTTAGAATCCAAATTTTGTATTCTTTTTATTCATCTGATCACAGACCAGCAGGCAGAATGGAGAGTCAGGCAAAATTACAAAATCATGCATTTTAAACAAGTTTGTGTTTACAATTTTGGTGTCATATGACACTTAACAGTAATGCCATTAATTCCCACAGTGTTTAGAGTCCGTCCCGTAATAGAGCCCTCATAGCAATGCGCTGTTAATGAACTTTAAGATGCGCCCGTATCGATGATAAATGTATGTGGTTTATATATGGTAATTATTTTCATATAGCCAGCGTCTCTGACAATGTTAGTGAAACGATATGATATCCATCTGGGCACTTGATAAAAGGAAATGCAGCTGTTGTACCTTCGCTCTTATCTTTCTTTTAATCTGAATCGAATACATCCTTAATTCAGTTGCCTTTAAATTGTGTTAAATCAGTATACAACAGTGTGCATGGTGTCTCTGGGAAGCTAGGGGTTAAAGCTTTGTTCACGACAATATCAAATTTAGGCAGCTTGTTTTGAATACAGAGACCGCTGCATGCGTTTGATTGGTCTCTTTCCATTCAGGACCTTTGTCCCAGAATGGTTTTATTTTCTTCCACACCTTGTATGACTCTTATGTATTTATAATCCCACTGAGGGTCCCCCCTACCCTTTTTAACCATAGATTTGGATTTACCCATGAATTGATATAATTAATTTTTCTTAATTTTTCCTTTCTCCTTTCTTTAGCTGATCAAACTTTTTTTTTTTTTTTTTTTTTTTTTATCCAACAAAGGCACTTTATCAATTAATATAAATTCAGTTATTCCTGGAGGTAAGGTTTTGTACAGTATGAATCTATAATCACATCCAGTCAATTGACTAAGTCTTTAAAACATTCACGTATTGTAGAATGTACTTAACTGGGTCGGGTAATTATTTTTCGCATATTGCTAGTGCCTCTGTCATATTTAGTGTGACGATTATTACAGTTAACATTTTCATCAGTGGTATGCATTATTAAACATAATTACAATAGGAATTTCATGATCGCAATCACAATTTTATGGTCATGTACAGTACTATTATGCCTATGCTATAATAGTGTTAATTCAACAGTAATTCAACTTCTGTAATTTGACGGCTGAGTCACAATCGATGGTATTTTTCCCCTCCGAAATTGTAATGGGTCAGTAGGTGTTTATTCCTTTCAGATCGTCTATCCTTTTATCATGTTCTTCATTGCATTGTGTTGAAAACCAGGGGCCCTCTGATCTGCAACCATGCCAATAGCGGTTTTTGATTCTAATTATCAAATGGAAATGTTATTACTTGAGTGCCAAGTTGCACTTACATTTTATCAATTTGAACCATCGAAGTGTGACTGTAACCATGCACATATCCCATTTATCTATCAGAGCGTAAATATATATATATTTACTCAAATAAAAATGTCATAATTTTAATTTCAGAAGCTTTTTAATTCAGCTATTGCTCAACAATACAGATAGCTCTTCAAACACATCAAATGCACAAACACAATAACAAATAACAGTTATACTCTTTGCTTCCCTCATGAAATTGTCTGCAAAAGACAATTTGAAAGCCTTTGGTAATTCCCCTGGCAGGGGACGACTTAATTTGTCCCCCATTCTTGTTTATTTTATCAATACTTCTTTAAACACACAGTTGTAAAAACGGATACCTTTGAAAGTTATTATTTTTGTACCAGGAACATTTCTTCACAAGACAGCTTTCATTCCCAACATTCATTCAATACATGAAAGACACTTTCTTTATTAGACAACACAAACTTTTCACACTTGTCCCTGTATTTACAGGGCTCATGTAACATTCACTCTCAAACTTAATCACACTTACAGACACATATACTCTTCACAAAGAAAAATGCCAAACAATGGGAGACACATAACAAACAACATATAATTCTCCAAACACGCAGCTCTAACGCCTGCTGGACTGGGAACATATGAGTACGGTTTGTTATACATGTTTTATATTTTTAAACATCCGTATTGTACATCTCTTTTTTTTTTTCCAGGTCCAATTCGGAATGATCAGTTCCCTTTCTGCAGTCGAGCAGAGCTATCAGCTTCCCTTATAGGGAGTCCACCAATGCACACACTATACAGTTCAGAGATACCCCAACAAACAGGCCAACATAAAGTCGTCAAAAGTTCGACTTACCTTGTTGGTGATGTACCCTGGACGAAGCCTCCAAACTGTTAGGAATATTTTGGATCTAGCCACGATCCCCAATTCCCCGGTCCCGTCTCTCTATCTCTGTGCCCAGTGAAGTGCAGTCGTGAGTCTGAGTCTCTGGAGACTTCGCGAAGGAAGTAGAAAGAAAAACAACACACAGTGGTTCGTATTCAATCTACTCGAAATTTATTTATATTTATACCTTTCATAGAACAAAGAACAATTAACAGCCAATAGGATAATGACAGCAAAACAGCAAGACAGCCAAGGACAAGAAATTGTTGACCGGAATAGTGCAGGAACGGTAATCGTATGAAGTCAAAACAGTCCTAGATATTTGTTATGTCCAACTGAGATATTTAGCTCATGAAAAGGAGTATGCGCTCGTTGGAGCACAGAACATTCCAAGGAAGGATAAGACAAGAGAAACTAACAGCATCTATGAAGGTTATGGGCTTTTTGTACATGTGGTGTCCTTCTATGGTTAACACACATACATACAGAGTTATGTTAGGCGCAGACAGAGTTAGATGTCAAACTGAAGACAGCATGTACAATTAATATTTCTCACATGACTCCACTTGCTTGAGGTGAGTCACCTAGTTGACTTGACTTGCTTGATTTTTCTGCACTGTACTTGAGACTTGACTCGAGACTTGATGGTTAAGACTTGAGAATTTCTTTTGACTTGATCATGTGTGACTTGCTCACACCTCTGAAATATAGTGTCTAAAATGTAAGTTACTTGATTTTAACTGCATGTTTGTACTGTTAAACTGTTGTGCAAGTACAATATCACACTCATAATTATGCTGTTGTACTGAATATCAGCACAGCTGTGTTACCTGTGCCATTACTTAAATGTAAGGCTATAATGAAGCTGATTTTCTACTACAGTATTGTAATTGTGCATTATGTATTGACAAAATATTTTGGAGATATGATTCCAGCTGTCTAACCACTGCATGTAATAATTAAGAAAAAGCATAAGGGCCAATTACGTGCATGACTGGACAGTAACTGTCTGCCTGTTCCAGGATTTAAAAGCAATTGCAGCATTTTACGTAGAGTTCGTTTTAGCTCTGATTAGTGATTCCTGAAACACTATGGAACATTCATATTCACTTTTAAAATAATTCAGGGAATATAATACCATGAAACACTTCAAAACCCTTTTAGTTTTGACCTCTGCTAGTTTGTGTTGAGTTTGGGCAAGCAAAGTAAACTACACTTCTCTTAAATAACAGGAGGGCTCTCGACCATAACCTCCCTGCTGGTGGAGAAAAATGTCTATGATACCTTCTAGCCTAACATGCAGAAGCAGGCATAAGATCCCTAATACAGGTGTACAATCACATCAAGGCTTCTGAATTATGAGCCGGTGGGATAAGCACTCACTGATGTCCCAAGGACCCTGTAGTTTACTTGGTTTAAACAGCTTTAAGTGAGCACTCACAGAGACTTGACTGTCTACATCTACAGTAATAATGAGTTTGTAAAGCTGTGTAAATTAGTGGAACTCTCTGAGAGCACCTTAATTTAAGTGCTGGGGTGGTATCCAACTTAGATTGGCATTGATATATTAAGAAAAGTTTATTTATGAAGGACATTTAAAATAACAGTAGTGCTGTACCCAAGGTGCTGCATACTGTGATAGCAAAAACTTTAAAGTGCATTTAAGCCCATGAGAAAATAAGAAAAAAAGATTATATAATAAGACCATTCAAAGAAATCGAATAACAATACAACACCATTAAGAAACAAATATGACCATTGACTTAACACTTGGTGAAACTTCAGACTGTCTTCATGCATGGTCTCAGAACAGAATTCAATAATACTAGATTTTCCTGCCTCACATTTCAGTGGTTATGTGACAATGCCATTACATAATTAATTAATGTGTAATACATATAAACAACATAATTATAATGAATAACAGTTATTTTTGTGACTTATAATTATATTATGAATGCTTATAATCACTCTTTGTGGTTCTTAACTCAGAGACTCAAGCATAAGTTGATAATATATATATACAAAGTTATATATAGAGGGTGACCGATATATATCGGTTTTGGCAATTAATCAGCACTAATAACAGATTTCTGGATTTATCGGTTTTCGGCAAAAATCCACAACAATAGTTTTTCCCCATTGTGTCTGGTGCTGAAATGGCTTGGAAGGGTCTGCTGTCGTTATACAGTATTAGAGCGGCCTTCACTGATGCCTTGTGCGGTTTGTTTTGACACGTGTACACTCTGCATGTTTCGGAACGCTTCAGATGTGGATTTAAAACATGAACAACGAAAAGGTATGTATACAGTACACATTTGTCATATCATTCTAAAGAAATTAATTTGATGACAAGATGCTACATTAGTAGAGAACAGCAGTATGTTTGCCAACAAGGCTGAGAGGATGCTAACATTAAAGCTAATCTCAAGCGGTTAGAAGAATGCAACAAAATTACACGCACACACTACCCAAATGTTTAAATGTCATGATTTTTACCATCTATTTACATTAGTTTATTTCCAGCTGGTCATGTTTATGCATTCGCTAACCAGCTAAGTTGCATTTTTAAAGGCTAGTGACGTGAGAAATAAAATTAATATCTTTGTGAGAAACATATCAAATAAAAAAAAAAAATCAGGAACGCATCTGATTTCAAGTCAATTTGTTTTATCCTCACTGCAATACGATGACTTCAGATCGATCACATTCTTGTACTAAAAAAGGCTAGACACAGCACAACAAATACAGTTTAACAGAAAGCAGGTGTCTCAATATGCAATAAAAAATTATTACTTAAGTAGAAGTAAAAGTACTAAAATAAATAATTACTTGAGTAAGAAAGTATCCAATTAATAGTGTCCTCAAGTAAGTTACCTTAACAAATTACATTATGGACATTAACTACCCTATATTCCATTACATAGTACACATTTAACATATATTACAGAATTATTATTATTAATGGAAATTCAGTCATCATTCACCATCATGTTGTTCCAGACCTGTATGACTTACTTTCTTCCATGCAACACAATAAGGAGATTTTAAACAGATTGTTAACCTGAGCCACTATTTAATTTCAGTGAATGTTTTTTACTCCATATTTTGAAAGTGAATGGTGACCGAGTCTGTCAGTCTCTAAAATTCTGTCTAATGTATTTTGTGTTGCACAGAATACAGAAGGTCACATGGGTTTGGAACAACATAAGGAAAATTAAATGATGACATAATATTAAATTATGGCTTAGCTATCACTATAAAGGGATAGTTCACCCAAAATGAAAATTCTCTCATCATTTACTTATATATATATATATATATATATATACACACACACACACACACACACACACACACACACACACAGGTGCTGGTCATATAATTAGAATATCATCAAAAAGTTGACTTATTTCAGTAATTCCATTCAAAAAGTGAAACTTGGATATTATATTCATTCATTACACACAGACTGATATATTTCAAATGTTTATTTAATTTAATTGTGACGATTAAAACTGACAACTAATGAAAATCCCAAATTCAGTATCTCCGAAAATTAGAATATTACTTAAGACCAATATAAAAAAAAGGATTTTTAGAAATGTTGGCCAACTGAAAAGTATGAACATGAAAAGTATGAGCATGTACAGCACTCAATACTTAGTTGGGGCTGCTTTTGCCTGAATTACTGCAGCAATGCGGCGTGGCATGGAGTCGATCAGTCTGTGGCACTGCTCAGGAGTTATGAGAGCCCAGGTTGCTCTGATAGTGGCCTTCAGCTCTTCTGCATTGTTGGGTCTGGCGTGTCGCATCTTCCTCTTCACAATACCCCATAGATTTTCTATAGGGTTAAGGTCAGGCGAGTTTGCTGGCCAATTAAGTACAGGGATACCATGGTCCTTAAACCAGGTACTGGTAGCTTTGGCACTGTGTGCAGGTTCCAAGTCCTGTTGGAAAATTAAATCTGCATCTCCATAAAATTGGTCAGCAGCAGGAAGCATGAAGTGCTCTAAAACTTCCTGGTAGACGGCTGTGTTGACCTTGGACCTCAGAAAACACAGTGGACCAACACCAGCAGATGACATGGCACCCCAAACCAAAAAAACTTTACACTGGACTTCAAGCAACGTGGATTCTGTGCCTCTCCTCTCTTCCTCCAGACTCTGGGACCTTGATTTCCAAAGGAAATGCAAAATTTACTTTCATCAGAGAACATAACTTTGGACCACTCAGCAGCAGTCCAGTCCTTTTTGTCTTTAGCCCAGGCGAGATGCTTCTGACGCTGTGTCTTGTTCAAGAGTGGCTTGACACAAGGAATGCGACAGCTGAAACCCATGTCTTGGGTGCGTGGTGGTTCTTGAAGCACTGACTCCAGCTGCCGTCCACTCTTTGTGAATCTCCCCCACATTTTTGAATGGGTTTTGTTTCACAATCCTCTTCAGGGTGCGGTTATCCCTATTGCTTGTACACTTTTTTCTACCACATCTTTTTCTTCCCTTCGCCTCTCTATTAATGTGCTTGGACACAGAGCTCTGTGAACAGCCAGCCTATTTAGCAATGACCTTTTGTGTCTTGCCCTCCTTGTGCAAGATGTCAATGGTCGTCTTTTGGTCAGCTGTCAAGTCAGCAGTCTTCCCCATGATTGTGTAGCCTACAGAACTAGACTGAGAGACCATTTAAAGGCCTTTGCAGGTGTTTTGAGTTAATTAGCTGATTAGAGTGTGGCACCAGGTGTCTTCAATATTGAACAATATTCTAATTTTAATATTCTAATTTTCTGAGATACTGATTTTGGGGTTTTCATTAGTTGTCAGTTACAATCATCAACATTAAAAGGAATGAACACTTGAAATATATCAGTCTGTATGGAATGAATGTATACATTATACAAGTTTCACTTTTTGAATGGAATTACTGAAATAAATTAACTTTTTGATGATATTCTAATTATATGACCAGCACCTGTATATAGTTATTTAAGGAAGCCACTGATTTAAACAAAACTAAAATCTTTGTGCATTTTGTTTTTGGGTTTAATTTTGTAGGACTTCAGAAATTATTAAGCACATTTTGCTTTGAGGTGACTATTTTGTGATTTTAGCACACTTAGAGATTTACATAACACCCCCCCCCCCCCTAAAAATAAAAATGGTGTTGTCATACAGTTCAGAGTGCCAGTGTGACGAAGAGGCTGAGGCGTTTGAATCCATCTGCAGTAATTTATTGATACAGGTGAGCCAGCATAGAATAGCAGACATAAAACTCAAAAACAGCTCACAGATAAGGGCAATCCAAGAATCGTAGTTTAAACAGGCAAAGGTCAGGGCTGGCGGCTGAGGTTCAAAAACGAGTTCAGAGTCCAAGTCAAAATATACAAGCAAGCACGAGAAAACTAGTCAGAGATAGAGTGTGGGTAAATCAAGACTTCACAAAATTACAATGAACAGAACAGTCCAGATAAAGGGGAGCTGATGGGGCACAGGTGATACTAATGCAATGATGAGGGGATAATCAGGAGATGATGAGCAGAGAAGGATAATGGGAAATGCAGTCCTAGTACGCAGGAGAGAGAGATCTGATGCAACCAGGAGGAGGCGTCGCTGAGCGCTCCGTGACAGCCAGCTACTACTATGTAAATTATTTTTTCTTTTTTAGGAACCAATTGGTAGGCTGTTAATTGCTGTAAACATACATTGCAATTCTGCTATACTGGGTCTCTTAGGTAAATTGTGATTGTAAATACATCCTAATAAAAAGTCATATGTGTAGCATCACAACAAATTAAAAGTTATAAGGACCTCCATTTTGAAATATGAACAAAAAGTAGTTTACATGCGTTATCTGATGGTGAAAACTCACAAAACTATTTGCTTTAAATATTATTTTTTTTCTCACACACAACAAGAACATGAGTGAGATTAACATAGAAAAATCGGCTATTTAAGTACAGATTTGATACCCAGCGAAAGTAGGAACCTTTTGATGCCAAACTGCAAGCCAGTGACGCCACTAACTTTCCTACAAGCGCGCTTTGATTATAACTTATATGGAGTTCCAAACATGAGCGGTCCATTCGCGTCGCTGGAGTGCACATGCTCCACACATTATTATGGGAGGATAATGGGGTTTACTCGTGCAGTGTGCTAAAAAGTTCAGAGTGAGAACCGCGTCTTGGTGTCATCCTCTACGTCTCTCATCCTTTGGCTTGTGACAGGAGTCTGCCGGAGCTCAACGTCGCTTTAAATCAGGTAGGCACTTTTAATTAATCAGGTGGGAGAGAGTGCAACCCTGTGATTGATCGTTATTATTTCAAGTGTTCTTGATCTGAAAGAGCGTGTCACTGCTGTAGCTCTCATCCATGTCATTTTATATCAACCTGCAAAACAGCTGTTTATGCCCTTGATCGCCCTTTCAAAAGCATAGTATTTCTTGCTTGCACCATCTAAATTAATTGTTATAATTCAAGTCAATTATAATATGTAATATGATTTAATCAACTTGACTACATTAAGTTACACCAAAGAATTACATTTTAGGTCTTGCAAGGTAGAA
Source organism: Moxostoma hubbsi (assembly GCA_032164185.1). Taxonomy (NCBI): domain Eukaryota; kingdom Metazoa; phylum Chordata; class Actinopteri; order Cypriniformes; family Catostomidae; genus Moxostoma; species Moxostoma hubbsi. The sequence continues at coordinate 72,763,605 of JAVLUX010000001.1, forward strand.
AACTTTTTTAAAAGTGTGAAATAATGAGAACCAACACTTTATGAAACTATTCAAAAGATTTGTGCTAAATTCAACTTTAAATCTTCCAAATCATCTCTATGATAGCAACCTAAACAATTATTGCAAATAACTTAATTTAACATGATTTTATATTTTAACGTGGTTGGAGGAGCAAAAGCAATGCGGTATTGTGTATGTTTAGGCTCTTCTAATGCACAGGAGAAAGAAGAGGTCGCTCAGGGCATGGGCTACGGTTTGTACTCTGAAGCCTGTCTATTCAGACTGCAGCAGCTTTTCACAGAGAAATAGGTTGAACCTCTTTTATTGTGACCCTACTTGAATGAGAGTGGGTAATTGGCAAATCTTGAGATACTCAAATACTCTGCTGAGACATTAATAGTAGGCTCAGCATTTACATGGACATCAAAAAACATGTTGAATTTCACACGGATAGTCAAATCTTCTATAAGCAGCAGTGCACCAAAGACGAGTATTTCACTTTTGTTTATGTGCTTTCAGTATGGACTTTGCCAAATCAATATTATTGACAACTGTGCCTGTATATCTTTAAGATGAAAGGTTATCACTCATTAGTAGTTCAAGCTATAGTCTGCTATTCAGTTTGCACCATTGTTTATCTCTGGATGGACCTAAATATGATGTGTTATACTCTACTCAGCAAGGAAACATTCTGGTAGTAAAAATTATGCTTCTACGTTATTTAGAGTCCCACAAACACCCTAAAAAAAAATCCCCACCCCTTAACCTAACCTTACAAAAATTAACCATGGACTTACTACAGTAACCACAGTATCACCATTAACACCATATAACTATAATAACACCATGGTTAATTTCATTAAAACTATGACTTCCACCAAAAAACATGGGTAGGCTACTACAATATTATACACTCACCTAAAGGATTATTAGGAACACCTGTTCAATTTCTCATTAATGCAATTATCTAATCAACCAATCACATGGCAGTTGCTTCAATGCATTTAGGGGTGTGGTCCTGGTCAAGACAATCTCCTGAACTCCAAACTGAATGTCAGAATGGGAAAGAAAGGTGATTTAAGCAATTTTGAGCGTGGCATGGTTGTTGGTGCCAGACAGGCCGGTCTGAGTATTTCACAATCTGCTCAGTTACTGGGATTTTCACGCACAACCATTTCTAGGGTTTACAAAGAATGGTGTGAAAAGGGAAAAACATCCAGTATGCGGCAGTCCTGTGGGCGAAAATGCCTTCTTGATGCTAGAGGTCAGAGGAGAATGGGCCGACTGATTCAAGCTGATAGAAGAGCAACTTTGACTGAAATAACCACTCGTTACAACTGAGGTATGCAGCAAAGCATTTGTGAAGCCACAACACGCACAACCTTGAGGCGGATGGGCTACAACAGCAGAAGACCCCACCGGGTACCACTCATCTCCACTACAAATAGGAAAAAGAGGCTACAATTTGCAAGAGCTCACCAAAATTGGACAGTTGAAGACTGGAAAAATGTTGCCTGGTCTGATGAGTCTCGATTTCTGTTGAGACATTCAGATGGTAGAGTCAGAATTTGGCGTAAACAGAATGAGAACATGGATCCATCATGCCTTGTTACCACTGTGCAGGCTGGTGGTGGTGGTGTAATGGTGTGGGGGATGTTTTCTTGGCACACTTTAGGCCCCTTAGTGCCAATTGGGGATCGTTTAAATGCCACAGCCTACCTGGGCATTGTTTCTGACCATGTCCATCCCTTTATGGCCACCATGTACCCATCCTCTGATGGCTACTTCCAGCAGGATAATGCACCATGTCACAAAGCTCGAATAATTTCAAATTGGTTTCTTGAACATGACAATGAGTTCACTGTAATAAAATGGCCCCCACAGTCACCAGATCTCAACCCAATAGAGCATCTTTGGGATGTGGTGGAACGGGAGCTTCGTGCCCTGGATGTGCATCCCACAAATCTCCATCAACTGCAAGATGCTATCCTATCAATATGGGCCAACATTTCTAAAGAATTCTTTCAGCACCTTGTTGAATCAATGCCACGTAGAATTAAGGCAGTTCTGAAGGCGAAAGGGGGTCAAACACAGTATTAGTATGGTGTTCCTAATAATCCTTTAGGTGAGTGTATAATATACAATATAGAGCTATATCAGGTCCTTCTGATGCAAATCGATAGGTTTATGTAAGAAACCTACCTGCATTATAAGACTTTCACTGATCGACTGGAGTCGCATGGATTACTTTTATGCTGCCAAAATGTGACTTTTGGACCGTCAAATTTCTGGCACCCATTCACTTGCATTAAAAAGACCTGACAGAGCTCTATCTTCTAAAAATCTTCATTTGTGTTCTGTTGAAGAAAGACAGTGATACACATCTGGAATGGCATCAGGGTAAGTGAATAATGAGAGAATTTTCATTTTTGGCTGAACTATTAATTTACATTTCTGTCTTTTCCTCACAAAAATCTTTTTCTCATATGTCTTCAAAAGACTTGGACTATAGCACACACATGATGTACAAACTAACTGTATGATGCCTTTACAGTTCTTCTTTTGTTTTGTTTTGAGGACACTTTTTTATCTTTCATATTCCATGGAAAAGATAGCAGAGTACATGAGGGTGAATGATGACAGAAGTTATATTTATGGGTGAACTTTTATTTTAAAGTCGTTATTTAGCTCTGTTATTGTCTATGATGCCCTTAGATTGAAACTCGTTACACATAAATACCATATAAACCTGTAATCCAGTTTTTCAACAGCTATCTAAATTCCACATATCTCTCCTCGTCTGCCGCCTCCACCAGATTTTCTCCTAGGTAATGTCTGTGTTTGGATTATTGCGCTGCTTTAGGGATAAACTCTTTTGTGTGATTCCTGCTGTGGCGAGAATAGATTTGGATTTTGGGTAATTTTCTAAAGTCAGTGGGCAGTGGAGACTAAATTGTTCCCAGTAAACACAGAGTTAATCTCAGATGGCACTAAGCACATTAAATATTATAGCAAATCTCCAAGAGCAGAGGCTGTTCATAATAGAGCTAACAGTATTTTAAATCTAAGATAAAATATTTATCTTTTTTTTAATCAGCAATTTTGTCTCAAAACATCTATCCTCTAAATGTAAAAAAAACAGAGAGAATAAATGTTTTTCTAGAGCATTTTTTTAGCATGTTGCAATGTTCTAGTTACAGACTGATCTCATTGTGAATTCAGAAACAGTGGGTTAAATTTTCTTGAGCAAAAATCGGTGTGTGTCTTGCTGGTTCTTCTCACCCCCGCTCCGAATGGGACTCGAACCGATGGCTTCGGTGTGGGAGGCGGATGCGCTAATGAGGAGGCTAAAGGCTACAACTTTTAGCGTCAGTCGCTAGTGCACCTCTTGAGGTCAGGAGAGTAAGGTTTACACACTGCACAGCTATTTACCAGCTGGCTTCCGTTACATGTGCATACTAAAATTCAAAGCACTTCCCCCAGTGGCTGAAGCGGACAGCGTTTTTCAACCGCAATGTCACGTTTGAGCTCCAGTTGCTGGTTGAAATGCCCACATAATAGTCCTAAAAGAGAGTTGTAAAGCGAGTTATTTTTAGCTGTAATTGATGTAATACAGTGAAGAAGAATGCATATTTTATTAACTGTACCCAGTAACCCAAACCCCAGCCGTAAACCTAACCATCAGTGAGTAAAAATGTAATCTTAGAGGGAAAATTGACCTTTTGAATCTGATTATGCAAATGTAATAACTTCCTATTCAGGATGATAACCCACAACTCCCATGCTGCTGACACCACACACTTCACTTGAAATTGAACTGATGCAAAAATGTCTGATGGGAGATTGCGATTGTCAGTAACATGGTGTAACACAGTTCACACTCATGGGCAAGGAAGAGGCGAGAAACCGGCTTAACATATAAATAATAGGTTTAATGAGGAACTCAAAATACAAACACAAAAGACAACGGACATGTCCGTGAACGATCTCTCTCTCCCGCATCGCCGTCCGCGAGTGGCCTTTATCCCTCTTGAAGGCTTGATCAGCCTAATACGGGACCGGGCGTGCGTAATCACGCCCCGGTCCCGCCCTCCACCGTGCCACACATGGTTAAGATGGTTTTAGCATGTTTTTATGCGGTTGCAAGGGTGTTCTGGTTGGTTTATAGGGCATTGCTATGGTGTTTGCTTACTGGCCCAAGTCTAAACTGTGCACCCCCAAGTCTCTATAGTATTCTGGTCCCCAAAAAAGATTGGTCCCACCAATCTAAATCTATGGGATTTTGTCGCTTCTTATTTGTCAGGTGAAAATTGTTAGTGTAAGGCTGGGTGCCAATGTATTTACATTCAAAGGCAAAGAGCAAATGTATGATCTTCGAGAAAAATCAACAAATGAACTTTCTCACAATTAGCAACTCTTCCTGAGGCACCACACCCCACTGAGCGAAGATTACAATTTCACACCTCATTTTTGCCCTTCCACATCTGTCCCATTCTCTCCCCTCTCCTCCTCATCCTTTCCCCCTCAGCGCAGAATCACCTCAAACTCACCTAATATCTGTATGTAACAAAAGACCATATCTGATGTATACAAATAATGTAACTAGTGTAACATGTTTGGTATCATTTAAAATGTCTCAGTGCGTCTGGTATAGTATTTTGTCCCCAGGTTTATAAAACTCAATGACAACAAAGTTATAAGGTCTTTGCCAAATACTGAATAACTCTGGAGGTCTATCCCCTTCCTTGAAGGTTTAACACTAGGAAGCCAAGAACCCATTCACCCCCAAATTCTCAAAGGATAATAACATTCGGTACACAATGTGTATTCTGTCTGGATATTTAAGGAAGGCTGGCCCAGAGCTCAAGGTTCTCAGTAGTCAGATGATCCCACACCGCACTGTGTGTAACTTTAATAACAGAAATCTGCATTCAGATTTCCCGTGCTTTGAAATTACATGTAGTTCTCAACTGCCAGATATGTTCTTTGACTTGTGTTTTAAATCCTACCTGGCAAATAAATTGTTACTTTTTGATTTATTCTGTATTCCTCTGAAATCATTTATATCAATACTGGGTCTTTAAAATAGGAGAAACTGCTCTAGAGGAACCAAGCAGGAGAATACCATTTTAAGAATCGTTTATATCATAACTGAAGCTTTAATGTAGGAGGAAGCCACTTAAAGACTATCAGTTTGAATCTCATTAGAAACTGATCAAAAGGTAAATGAATAGAAGAGGATTCTGAGTAATCAATAACTTAAATGATTAAAATAAAAGAATGATTAGAAAGTATTTAGAGCTTTAATCTAAATTAGAGGTCAACTTAAAATTGGAGTCAGATTAATATAAAATTGGTCAGATAAAATTAATAACGGGATGAATTTGTAAAGTGCAAATTATTAACAATTATTGCTTTACTTCAGTGCTCAGAAAAGGCAGAACAATGCAGAGACCTTCAAGGGGCAAATGTATCTATTTTTAGCAGTTTTGCCTGCCTTTTTACATTAGTTTGAATGGGAAGAAAGCACATGATTTGAAGTATCTTGTCCATTGCAAAAATGGTGCAGGATGAGTTTCATGCTTAAAGAATTATAATTGCGGATTGTTACTAAGTAAAAGTAATAGTATTATGTTCTATAAGTAACAAGAAACTGTTTTATCATGTTTTACATCAGTACTGCCATGTAAATGTGTACTTGAAAATGTAATTGCTATGTTTATCCAAAGCAACCTACAATAGGCCTATACTTACTGCAGAGAAAGTCCTGTAGAGCAAACAAGTACTTTGTTCAAGGAGTCAGTAGTGTGAGGGGAACTACATAGTTCTCCACTTTGTGAATTGCTTCAACCAGAAGTTGGGCTAACCTTTGCTCACCAAGCATGATAAGCTTGAGAAGTCATTGGTAACTGCACTTTAGTTACATTCTCTGCATTTAAGAATCTGAATCTCACATTAACCATATAGTAGTTCTGTTTTTTTATTATTAATATTGTATTAAATTAAGTTTAGATGGTAGCAGCTCACTAAATACAAACTTAAGGAGAATTTAGTTTCTTTAAGTACACCGCTACAAACTAAAAGTAGTGTATAATAAAATGTTAAGGTCACAAAGGGGTTTGTGCAGCCCAAGAGAGCTTCAAATGCACTCAATTTGTAAATGATCATAAACATTCTCAAACAAAAGTTCTTCTTCTAGCATGTTGATATTCAGATAGTGCAAGCATTCAATCTTGTTAGTATTCTAAAGTTAGCAGAAGGAGGGAGTCTTTTTAGAATTTTAAAGTAAAAGCTTTCTTTTACATGCTGTTTTCTCTCACAGATCTATAGTGCTGATTGTGTCCTGCTGTGGGTTTCACAGTCAGTTCTGGGTCCTCTGGGGTCAAGTAGGGAACTCTTCCCTGCAGGACAGTGTTTGATAACAATAATGAGGATCTGGGTATTTTTCATTCCTCAGAGCAGATGAATATGAATCATTATGGAGCCTCTATTCCAGGTTGATTGTGCAAAGGAGTTATCATCTAAGATATTTATTGGAACTAGTGATTTGGTATGTTCTTCCTGTGCTGTACATAGACCTGCTGCTTTGTAAAGCTTGGGATGATGTGCTGGAATGAAGTAGATTGTTGCCAAATAGATCCAGAATCTTTAACGCATTATGTAAAATACAGTTAAAACCTAAAATAATGTTAAATAAGGACACACTTTTACAAACTGTTTTTCACTATATGTATCATTTAATTTATATTTAATAATATACAGTGGCGGTCCTGACTCATGGTGCCTGATCTTAGGAAAGATCTTACATGAGCCACCCCCACCCCACTCCACAAAAAAAAAAAAAACTATATATATATATATATATATATATATATATATATATATATATATATATATATATATATATATATATATATATATATATATATATATATATATATATATATATATATCATATAACAATAAATACACCATTTTAAGCCTTAACCTAAACTTAGAAACAGCAAATGAGACTCACTAGACAGATTGCTGGGGTGTTAACTTCTAGACACAACTTGTTCTCTGTCCTGCTTGTTTCTGTCCTTCCCTGGCCCTGCCCCCTTGTTTACCTCAATTTGCCATACCTACCTTCCTCATTTGCCTCCTGAATCAGGACAGAGAGGCAACAAGACAGGGGTCATTATACTCGATGCAGGTAGCTGTCTTGTTGCCTCTCTGTCCTGTCAATCAATGACTCAACAGACAACATTTGCCTACGAACATGCGTACCTCCATAAACTGGTTTTGCACAGGCTACTGAGGAAACATAATGCCAGCAACTGATTATCGCCATCTGGTGTCCTTTAAAGCAGTGTTTCCCAACCTTTTTTCTGCCATGGCACACTTTTTACAACAAAAAAATTATATGGCAAACGACTATACCACATAGGCTAACCATCGTCAATATTTTTCCTTTTCAAGAATTTGTTCATGTTTTCTGTCTGTCTTGGTAGCTTTTACTTGTAATGTTTGAAATTTGGCTATGCAAAAAACAAAACAAATTGAATACAGTGCTCATTTCGTCGTTTTGGCAGACAGGGTCGTAAAAATTCTGTCAAAAATTTAAAAACGTGAAGTATTGTATAATTCACTTTTAATTCCTCCCAGTATGCATGTATGTGATTTCTGGCACTTGTAGTGTACTTCAGTCCAGTTCAGCTAGTCTCACACAGCTCAACAGTGCTCTCACTGTGTCCCAATATAGGATACGGAAGCCTTGAACCGCACAGTGATTTTTTTTTTTAGGTGTTGCTGAGCCTATTTTTTTTTTTCTACATTTTTTTTGGCCTCTCTCAATTTTTTTCTTAACAATTTTATTTATCTCTCTCAAATAAAAAAAACATGTGCTAGATAGACGTCTTTGACCGCTGCAACACCTCTCGCTCGGCTTTCAGTGCTGTGTTTAAAGAGATGATAGATGAAGATGAAGTCATGTTAGATTTGCCCAAATCAATGAACTCTTACTCTTTGGAGCGATGCATCAGCTTCAACAACGGTACATTGTCGAGTTAAAGGAAGATGCAGAGCTGCTTGAGAAAATGTGCACGCTTTGTGTTCAAACATAGTCTCATAGCTCTCTGGTTATCCCTTGATCTGTTAAATGATGGGAAACACTGAGAACTTTGCATCTATTAAATATTGCAACATTGACAGTGCCTGTCCTTTTGTTGTGATGTGTGTACAACTGGTAATGTTAATCTTGTTGTAAGTAATGTTATAATTTCTGGATGAATAAAATAATGCATACTTTGTTGGAACATTTAACAACATTTTTAAAAAAAATATGTGCAGTCTTATTTACACTGGAACTTCATCACAGTCTTAGCTCAACAATATAAGATCATGAAATACAGGTGAAAATCCAAAGCCTGCACAGAGTTTGAAATGCAGATTGTTAGATCTTAAAAATCATACTATAATGTGATTTGCTTTTGGATATATGCTACCAGGATGGTGTGCCCATTAAAACACTTCCAGCAAACATTCTCATTTTCCATATTTTCATACAGACACTGAGACAGATGACCCAGGGAGAGAGATGGCCGCTACAGAGCTGATAACCAGACCACTCCATCCTCCGGTGGAGGACCGGAAAGTAAATCTTTTGTTTCCTTTTGTGCCCAAATGGGCTGCGATACAGACATTGTCAAAAAAAAAAAAAAAAAAAAAAAAAGAACGGTTTCCTCACTCCTTGGGTCACATAATCGGTGTTCACGACCCCCATCGTCACGGCCACCAGACACCGAGCAGTCGTAGCCTGGGCCCCACATCAACTGGGTCAGCTGGGAAAAGAGAAAGCTCTCCTCAGTTCAGAGCATCTCTTTTCTCTGCATGGAGTTAGACTTGGTGTCGGTGATTGTGTGCCTCACAAACGAGTGCACGCAGTCAGTGCTGACCTGCTTGAACTCTTTCTGGTAGAGGACAGCGGGCAGGAGTTTACCTATAGCAAGTATCCAGACGCGTCATGGTCACCACAGATGCCTCCAAGTCGGGCTGGGTCGCAGTGTGCAACAGGCATGCAGCCGCTGGTTCCTGGATAGGACCACGGCTGTGTTTGCAAATCAACAGCCTAGAGTTGCTGGCTGTACTGCTCACCGTGCGGAGGCTGTTGCTCTTATTATTATTACTTATATTACATGTTGGTCCAGTCTGACAACACAGCGATAGTAGTGTATATAAATTGCCAAGGCGGCGTACATTCTCCTTGCATGTTGCAACTCGCCCGCCATCTCCTCCTCTGGAGTCAGCAGTGGCCAAGGTTGCTGCGGGATACTCACATCCCGGGCAGCCTCAACGCCACAGTAGATGCACTGTTGTGGCAGGTGGTGCTCAGCAGAGAGTGGAGACTCCACCCTCAGGTTGTCCAGCTGATTTGGAGTCGATTCGGCAAAGCACAGGTGGCCCGGTTCACTTCCCAAGAATCCTCCCACTCTTGTATGCAATGTAGGGAGCCCCCTTGGCACAGATGCGCTGGCACATAGCTGGCCCCATGGGCTGTGCAAATACACATTCCCACCAGTGAGCCTAATTGCACAGACATTGTGCAAGGTCAGGGAGGATGAGGAACAAGTCACATTTGTGGCACCATATTGGCCCACCCAGACTTGGTTTTCGGACCTCACGATCCTCGCGACAGCACCTCCCTGGCAAATTCACCTGAGGAAGGACCTTCGCTCTCAGGGATGGGACACCATCTGGCACCCACACCCAGACCCCTGGAACTTCCACGTCTGGTCCCTGGATGGGAAGGTGTACCAGACCCAGATCATGCCCGCCCCTTGCGGCTTCGAGCACACTCTACAAGGAGTGTGACATCCTTGTGAGCACTGGCCAGTGGCATGTCTCTAGAAGAAATCTGCAGAGCAGCAGGCTAGGCAACACCTAATACCTCTGCAAGATTTGACAATCTCCTGGTTGAGCCAGTTTCTTCCCGTGTTCTTTCAGGTACGAACAGGTAGATTTTGGTAATACGGAACAGCTGGACCCACTAAGGTTACTAATATGCCCTGTACTGGGATAGGTGCTCCACAGGTGCAGATTACTCCAGTAACCCCCTGTGATATATTTTCCACGGTATGTTCTCCCTATCGTCAGGCCCGCATCTCACTTGGGCAGAGCTCTGTCTGCCCCCAGTCGCTGTGTTTGTAGAGTCCTCCCCTTCGAGGCAGGACCTACCACCGCACCTCTTCCATGTGCGGCTGGTGAGCCCAATTGTCGTATGGCCACATGTTGACCTCCCCTTTTGGGCAGGATATGGTCTCTGCGGGGTCTTTTACTCTTGAATGTATAGGAAATAGGGCTGGGATAAACGATTATTTTTTAAACGATTAATCTAGCGATTATTTTTTCAATGCATCGATTAATCTAATGATTAATTTTTCCAGTCCGATTTGAATTCGATTATAAAATGTTAAATAAATAAAAAAAAACACAAAAAAAAAAAGAGTTTGATTGACAGGCGATCTGATCAATCAATCATAATACGCCATTTTTGTCCGACAAAGTAGTCAGGAGAGAGAAGATTAACGTCGGTGGATTATAGGCTACTGTACTGACGTCTTTCCGCGGTTAAAACATCAGTCCTTCTGATGTAGGCTACTGTAACAAGTAGAATTAGGTACTGCGCCTTTAAGATGGAACGTACTCTGTTACTCCCTCGCTCAGAGTGGGCAGTTGATATGGGAAGAGAGAGCTGTGAACATCGCATGTATGCGTGTAAGCCCGTTTTGTGTTTCTGTTGCTCTTATTCTGTTTTTATTTCTAACCAGTAACGCAGTTGTTGTTAGCTGTGTGTTTTGCAAACTGCCCATGTGTACGTGGGACCGACGACGTCTTGTGTGTCTTTGCTTACACCTGACTACAACCATTTAGGCAAGCTATCCGGCCCCTTTTGATCAAGAGCGTTACACTACATTCATGTTTAGCATATTTGATGCTATAAATTAACCAAGAAAAAGATGATCGGTTCACGAGCAGCTTTAACTGAGGCAATCTGTCACGACACATTAAAGAGCCACAAAATAGTAGGCCTATTTATGGTTTAATTTTCTTTGACTGACCAAATTTGAAAGTTGAGACTTTATTAAATGTTACCTGCTTGGTCCTGTCTGTCAGTGCGTTGTCAGTGTCCTCTATGTATTTTTCACGACAATCATAGCTATAAGCGCATTATTAATAGCTATAAACGAAATCTTTAGGTGTCGACAACGTATTATAGCCTACTCCAACAACGAGTGCAAAGTGGGGAGTTGAAAAAAAACTTACGGTGCTCTGTCATCTGCAGCTGCTCCCAGGTGGCGCCTCTTCAGGTGCTGGTGCATTGCTGTGGTGCTAGAATGGAAGGCCATCTCCATTTTGCAAAGACGACATATCACGGAATTGTTTCCTTTTAAATTAAAGAATTCCCATACTTTAGAGGAACGAATGCGTGCCGCCTTGCACTTCTGATAGTCTGAGGAGCCACTCGTGTTGTTAATACTCTCCGGCGCCGCCATCTTTGTTTGGTGTCTGACGAATCGACGCCCATATTTTGCGTTGACGTCATCGATGTCTTCGACGCATCGTCCCAACCCTAATAGGAAAGGAAAAGAACAGTCCCGATGCATATAATAGTGTTAGATGGCCGCAGCTGAATCTAATATTCTGTAGAGAGAAACCAGAGAGAAAAGGCAGCGGCTGGCATGGCCTTCTCCCATGCTAGTTACGTCGCTTCTGATTTACGTGCAGTCTGATGCACATGCTATTATTTACACAGTAGCTTGCTTGCATGTTCACATGACACAGTTCAGCTGTTGTGGCGTTTTTCTATAGGGACCCCTAGCATCACTACATTTACACAACGTCGAGTGAGAGAGGGAACAATTATTTTTAGATAATTTTGAGAAATATTTTTTAGGACAGGCTCAGGAAGGCACAAAGACATCTAATTATGTAAAAAAAAAAATTCACCTAATGAATTACATTTGTCACTGTGCAGTTAAAGGATTCTGTAACAGAATAACCTTTTCGCTCTCACTTCCCTCCAAGGCCACACATCACAGTCTCAAAATAATACCCACTCTCAAACCACAGATTGACAAAGAAATAAGTTTCCGTTTGTCCCAGTGCCATCCTATAACAAAACTGTACTGTTCAGAGGTTGCTCTTTCATAGCTTTAAGGGATAGTTCACCCCCCCCAAAAAAAGCAGGAGTATCGATCTATACAATTATTGTGGATAGCATAGCTCACATAATTTGGTCTTGGAAGATTTGGAACTCTGTCTTTTGATTGCTGACTTCAGTATCTTAGCAGATCTGAGAACAGAGATCTGTCTTGAAACTCCAGAAGAGACATGTGAGATTACTTGGGTCTTTTTTCAAAAGACAAATCTGAGAAGCAAGAGACTTAACCAAAATTCCTCTCCTGTTTTTGGTGTGATTTCTTGCAGTATGCCTGTATTCTATTGAGAGAACAAAGACGATAATTTGACAGTCATACTTTGGTTCAAATGAAAGACTGTGGGCTAAAATGCTGGCTACTGTATCTTACGTAATGCTGAATGGGAAACACAAAAGGTCATACTCATCACAGAATAGCGAAGTATGAAGCATGTGACTGCTACTGTAAGACGTTTTTACAAGTTAATGCTTGTTATATTAGGCGTGACATGGTTTATATTAGTGTCATGCTTTTATCGTCAAAAATCTTCAAGTCTACTGAGATCGAATACAACCAAGACTGAATTTAATACAGATTCACTTGCAATGAGAATAAACATGTATGAAGATATGACTCATGCCAATCAAATTGTGTTTTGTGTGGTGAATTACATTCAGAAACCAAACACTCAAGACAATAATTTTGCACATTGGGCCTTTGCAGCCGTACATTTCAATATGTGATTTTCACAACAATATTATTTACTTCTGTACACTAAACACTGTGTTGGGTTGCTACTTGATATCCAATGTACAATCTGGGTCCTGAAGCAAAACCAGTTGAGGACAACTGGCATAGTTTTTCCAGCATGTGAAAGGAGCCAAATGTTGCAAAGATTTGTGATTACCTGCAGGACGCACCTTGACCATGGAGCTCTTCGGCAGTTGCCGATCCTACGAACTCATGCCACCCCACTTTTACTCAAGAAGTGCAATGAACAACTAGGATATCCAGGCCTCACTCTCTGGTGATGAGCACTATGTCAAATGAATCCCTTTGTTGTTTCTTCCTCTCTCCTCCAATCACGTTCCTTATCCACATCACAGTACAAAGCAGCAAACTTTCTTTCTCCTTACACAGTTTGGCACACCACAACTTCACCTCACCCCCAGTCTCAAATCTCTCTTGTTTCTTTTTCTGTCAACGACCATCTTCCTTGTTACCTTTATAGTTGCCTTTATTGTTGCCACCTGGTAATCTGATGAGCAGCCATTTTAGTTGGTGGTGGTGGATCCTTAAAGGGGCAGTGCGCAATTCTGCTCTGCCACAAGAATATGATAAAACAAAACGATGGTTAAAACATTTGTAGATTTATTCATAATAATTATATAAACAATTAATCAGGCAAATAATACACATAGTTCATAAGCCTAACTGTGGACTGATTGCGGTTGACTAACATGCATAGCAGCTTGGTATATTAATATTGGATGTGCAGTCGCTCGTATGTGTTTATCGAGCAGATGTAAAATCCTATCTGAATTGATTTTTATAAATAACTTGTAAACTTTCAATGACAGAACTACAGTGAGCCAAACGTTGTTGATCGTTGGCATATTTTATTAAAGCAATCAGTCCGCCTTACATACATACATATATATATATATATATATATATATATATATATATATATATATATATATGAATAAAAAAGCAACATCCTACTATCATGATGCTCTGAGTATGACCCAATCGATTCGGTCTCCCTACACTCTCAAAGGCCTTAGGCCTACATATGTTTATATAATCTGAGTAATTTGCAATAAAATAAAAATATTCTGTTCTATACCTATAATCAACAAACTAAAATCAATAGTTTGATATATTTCCATTTTTTGGAATGCATTAAGGCACTGATTTACTGGATCCCAAATAATGGGCATTAATTTTCTTGTGCAATCTATCTGATTGTGCATGCACGTCGGAGGGCTTTTGCAGGCGATTCCGCTCTGAAAGCGGCACAGAGAGACACAGAAAGCTGCACGGTACAGAACATGTGATCCTGCTCATTTCACAGGATCAAGATAACACCTGTTCCCTTTACAAAAAGCTTCACTTATGATGCTGCACTGAGAAAAGTGCTTTGGGAACATTTTATAGTTGTGACCAGCTGTGAATATGTGTGCAACACGTCAATGAACATTGACCGGAATTTATAGCCTCTGTTAATCATTGGATGCACCTGGGGCAGGGCTATAAATAGATGCATCACAAGCACGTCGTTAGGTATTTTGTCTGAAGAGCAGTCCTGGGGCATCCCAGTGCGGCAATGAAGCGCAGCATCTCGTTCTGCTTTTTTTCAGGGAACATGGGTTACATTTAAGACGGGCTACATTTAAGATATTCCCTTTACAAAAAGTTTCACTTATGATGCTGCGCTGAGAAAAGCGCTTTGGGAACGAGAATACCCACGCCGCCGCACTGTAATGTCCGGACCCCCTATGGTGTGCTCACAAGAGTGTGAGAGGTCTCAGGCATGAGCTTGAGATGTTGACTCAAGGACATAAGAGCCCGGAGTGGCAGGAACATCCTGTTATAGGCTATAAATTTCGGTCAATGTTCATTGACGTGTTGCACACATATTCACAGCTGGTCACAACTCTAAGATGTTCCCAAAGGCCCGCGAGGACAACTGAGAGATCCCAGGAGGGGAACAGTCTTGGCCGGGAGGGGTTCAACCTCCTGGCGCCTCAGGAACCTGATGAATAAGTCATGCTTACCCATGGACTTGCCATCTACTGCATCGTGGTGGGCCGCGATAGCGGCAACATACACCTTTAGGGTGGAAGGGGACAGCCTCCCATCCAGCCTCTCTTTCAGAAATAAGAGCACTGACCTAAATGTGCACCTCTGTGGGTCTTCAGCATGGGAAGATCAAAAGACTCAAAGCACTTACCTTGCTCCGCACACCCGGCAGGGGGTGGGTTAGCGACTGAGGAGGAGGTCCAACGTTGGTGTCCTCTAGACTCATCGGAACCAGCCTTCTGGGGAACAGTCGTGGGGCTGAAGGCGGTTGGTCCGCATCCAGCGTGCTGGGACTGTTGAGATCTGGTGGCAGAGTGCCGTGAGAATGGCATTTGCGGGCCAGGTGACCCAGAGACAAAGGAAATAGCTCTTTTATTGAGAATGTTGGCAAATGAAATAAATTTAACAAAGGATTCTCCTCCCAGCTCTCCACCGGGGGACAGAGTGGTCTTGGTCCCTGGGACAAGTGTCTCAGGAGTGCCTGGGAGCCTTACGGATCCTCGAGGGGGTCTGTGAGATGGGGGGACGTCTGCTTCCTGCGGAGTGCTCGACGCTGGGGCTGAGAGCTGGGCCCGGGTTGAGGCGGAGCAGGGTGTTTCTTTGCCACAGGAGGACGCCCTCGGCGGGCAGATGGGGCATGGCCCATGGTGGTAGGCTTGCGGCGGGGCAGGATATGAGAGATAGCCTCCATCTGCTTCTTCACTGCGGAGAACTGCTGGGCGAAGTATTCGATGGTGTTGCCGAAGAGGCCGAACTAGGAGAGGGTGGCGTTGAGGAAGCGAGATTTGTTGGTCTCACGCATCTCGACCAAGTTCAGCCACAGATGACGTTCCTGGACCACAAGCGTGGCCATCGCCTGCCCGATTGACTGCGCTGTGAACTTCATGGCCCTGTGGGCGAGGTCCGTCGCTGTGCGCAGTTCCTGCAACACATCGGGTTCAGGGCTACCCTCGTGCAGATCTTTGAGTGCCTTGGCCTGGTGGACTTGCAGGATGGCCATGGCATGCTGGGCGGAAGCGGCCTGTCCAGCGATGATGTAGGCTTTGGCAGTAAACGATGGCGTCGTCCTGCAGGCTTTAGAAGAAAGCACAGGGCAACCCTGTCAGGTGGTAGGGTTTCCAGCACATAGATGGAGCACAACATCCCTATCCACCTGGGGAATTGCGGTATACACATGGGCCGCTCCGCCGTCGAGGGTAGCGAGAGCGGATGAGCAGGCTTTGTGACGAGTGGAGAGAGGGGCTCTCCAAGAAGACGTCAGCTCATCATGCACCTCTGGGAAAAACGGGACCGGGGGGTGGGCAAGGTTGTGAGCGGCACGCAGACCCCAGGAACCAGTCATCCAACCGTGATGGCTGTGGGGAGGACAGAGGGTTCCAGTCCAACCCCACGCTGGCGGCGGCCTGGGCAAGCATGTTGGAAATCTGCGCGTCAGATCCGTGCTGGCCCGAAGGTGGCAGCCCAGGGGAGGCATCAGCGTCAGACGCCGCGCTCTCCGATGCAGCAGCGAGCTCATCCATCTCGAGCTTTAGAAGATAGGCAGGCCGGCCGTGAGGCAAGCCGCTGTTGCCTTGAGCACGGACAGGAGTCAACGAGCGTGCCGGGAGGTGGGTGGTCCGAGGGGGCGTACCCGGTGGATCTGCACCCACTGCCATCCCCAGATCACCTCCAGCGCCATCCGCATCGTCCTCAATCCCGTGGGAAGAAGAAGCGACGCGGGGGGCGGCTGGAGTGGCATGCTTTCTATTGAAAGCAAGCCGCGACCGCAACCTTGCCATGGTCATGCCCTCGCAGTGAGAGCATGAACCATCCACAAACGCTGCCTCGATGTGATCGCTGCCCAGACACACAAGACAACGTCTGTGGCTGTCTGAAGCGGAGAGCACTCTACCACATCCAGGAACTACACAGGGGCGGAATGGCATCTTTAAAAAGACGCGTCCTGAAAAGGATGTTCAACGCCACTGTGTAAAGCTCTTTTAGAGGAAATTACTCTTTTACAGAGAAAAACACTCTTTCAAATATAACTCTTTTAACTCTCTGCGCTCTCGAAGCACCCAGGGGCAAGCTGCACTACCGTGCAGAGAAGGAGAAAGCCGCTGAAGTGTGCCGTAGATCCAACAGCAAGCAGAGCGTTAGAGGAACAGAAGCAGGAATCTGGTGTGTGACTCACTGCTGGCTGCATATATGACCATCGGCTCCAAAGAAAATTTCTGAATGAACTCGACGTATTTCCCCACTTTATACCCGTATGTCTGGGAGGGAGTATGCAAATTCTGTCTGCCAACTTCTCATTGGCCTTTTTTCATAGACCAGAGGCATATTCGGCACTCAAGAGAGACCCCTAGTGTCGCTTCTTTGACACAATGTCGAAGTGAATGACAGACAGGAACAATGTATAAAATACTGAAATACATCATTTGGACATAAATTGTTAGTAGGCTATTTTTATCTTAGAGTTATAAGAGTTACATGATCATCAGTTATGATTTCTAAAAATAAAATAATTATTAAATAACAGAATAAAACTTTTTCTTTTTTTTCATGAGAAAAAAAAGATATATTAATGCATGTCAGCAATGGGTATTCTGTGTATTCTTCATTCTCAAAGTCTCGGTTTTGCCACAATGACAGCATGATACACAGCGAATCAGATTAATACCTGCCTTTCGTATTAATTTGCTCTCGCAATTTCTTTTTCTGAAACAACTTTCAGGCTTGATAAATCACTTTTTGCGGGTGCAGTTACATTCATTTCCATCGCCACTTCCCTTAATGGAGGCACGCCTCTAAATTGCATATTTATTTCGGGGAAACACAAGACTTGCAATATCTGACTGACGCAATCCTTAGAAGACATTAGAAAATCTGTTCAGACATTTTTTGAACATGCATTTATTTAGCATATGCTTCTACACATGCAAACCTTTAGTAATTTAGGGTCTTGTACCATTTGTCTTTTTTGTCTGATTTTCAAATATTTTTTTTGTTGTTGCTTCAAATCAAAGTTTGTTATTTTCCGATTCATCTTGTAACTGGTTGGCTTGGTTCATGGCTTGGAATGCTTTTAGGAAGAATTTTAAGAAATCCCTATGGACAAAATAAATGGTAAAAACACTTCCAAAACTCAGATGACTTAAAAAGTTGATGGGCTCTCTTGCACTATCTTGACATTTTATAACTGCTATGAAAGTGGCACATTCAATCAGAATTTAGAGTCTGAACTAACTATTTTGTAATGAAGCAGAAAGACACAAAAGGCATGCGTCACAGTGGGTTAACCCCAGTTTTGGGGTGCTCATAAGCACAATATGAAGTAAAAGAGTACATTTTCCAAATCAGACTCGGAATCAGAATTAGAATGTGCTT